>OY728132.1:1728572713-1731089128 GCA_963277665.1 Viscum album
TATAAGGAAATATTTTTTTATCGATATTTAAATTCCGAAATATAATTATAATGAAGGAATTGGGAGGGCACAATTCATTTAAGGGGGGGGGGGGGGTGGATAATGTAACATACCAATATTTTAAATGAAAAAAACATGTGCTTAAATGAACTACTAAACACTATACGACCTTTATAAACTAACCTCTAATAATTAATTTTCAACTTCTATGTATTGAATTTAAAAAAACGAATATAGACAGTTGAAACCAGTAATTTTTTTGAGTCAGATAGAACAAACATAATTTTTTTATGAATAGTAACCTATGCTTATGAATAGTAACCCACCCTTATGATTAGTAATGTTACCCTAATGAATAGTAACAAAACCTTAGGAATAGTAAAATCACCTATGATAGTATATATATAAGATTTAATTAAAAATTTGATATATCCATATCATGGAATAAGTAAATAAATGATTCAAAATTGTTATTTTTCGATTAAATAATATTTTATTTAAAAACTAAAATTCTCAAATTTAGAAAATTAATTTCATAAAATAGAGTTAATTTTTTATTTCTACATGCTGAAAAATGTTTGGGGTTAATTTTTGGTAATTTTTTGAAATACTTGAATTTCTAATGAATAGTGAAATACAATAATTTAAAAATTAAGATAAATAATTGATTTATGGAGTCATGGATGATGTTTTGCTGATGTAGGAACACTTATTTCGAACTCACATGAAAATCTTACTATTTTTGGTTTGAGAATCATAAAAATTTCTTGTCTTGTGGAAAAATAAAATAATAATGACTAAAATAATGGAAAAATCTTCCTCTTCTCCACTATAAATACCACCCATTTCCCACCTTTTCCTCCCACACCTATCAAGACTTGATACCTGACTAAGTTCTTCCAAATACTCCCCTAATTTCCTTTACCCACATCTAAGACCTTATTGTCTCACCAAAAGTCCAAAACCAAAGGCCCTAAGAAGGATCTCAAGGAGAAGATATCAATAGGTAAACATCCTCTTTTGTTTTCTTTATTTTCTTTTCATTTTCTTTTCTATTCTTATTATTTCCCCACATCCCCTTATCCAATAGGAATTAATGATATAGTATCATACATATTATGTATATATCATGTTTATGGAATATTCACCATTATAGTTATTCTCCTCTCCCACTTAGTCTAGAAATTAAAACTTCGTCTATGATGTGTCGATTTACCAACATCTTGGTTGATGTGATTTCAATTTATTTTACTTATTTAAAGGCAGGCCATGAAACCATTTTTATGGATGAAATACATTATAATTTATATATTATATCTTATGAAAGGTCTTGTAATCATTTTTTACCCATGAAATTAATTTTCAAAACAAGACGAGTGTCATATAATCAGAGAACAGCCAAACTGATCTAAACGAACATCATTAATGTTTTAACTAATGAATAATCCACATATTAGAATTAAAAAATAATAAATGGTATAATTTAAGGTTAATTATACATGAAAATACCATTTCATTCCACTTCCATAGTTTCCCTTACAACTGACATGAAAATCCATTATGAACCTCTCATGGAAACCATGTAATGCGCGCACCCAAAACAATGGAATTAACAAAATATTATTAATGAATCGGTGTAATATTGTTATGAAATGACAATATAAGGTCTTATATATATGAATATGTTTATTTTAGATATTAATAATACTATTTTAACCATTATAAATGATTTTTAAAGAAGTTTTATGTAAGAAGAACCCAAGGTAAGGAAATTCTTAACCCGATTTCCATTCTTTGGGTTAACCTTCTACTTCATTATTTATTGTGGTATTGATATTATTTGTGTGATATTTTCTTGTTAATATTATGTTGAATTATATTTATTTATATTTTATACACATATCCACTCTATTCTATTAATTATCACTCCAATTTTATTTTTAGGGGACTTTTCTTCTCAAATCTATTTAAAAGTAACTTTAATAAAATTCAAAAAGATAGTTTATATAGTATTATTAGTTCTACTGATTTCATGATTATTTATTACTATGATGTCTCCATTATATATTGAAATGTTAGTTTTTGATGAATATTATTTCATTAATATGTGAAATGTTTTTGTATTTTAAATGTGATTTTTTTATGAAAAAGGGAATTTTGAAAACATTAATGTGTCTTGATCAAGGGTTCAAATGGGTTGTCAAGTGTTTTATTCGTTATATATTACATGGACATAGTTATGTGGGGTTGAGACTATTATAGATCGAGATATGTTTAGTTGATCCCATTAATGCTCAGGATATGTTGGGTTGAGCCCATTATAGCCCATTATATGTGGGGTTGAGCCCGTTATAGCTCAATATATGACGGGTAAGCCCCGTTATAGCTCTCCAATGCATTGGGTAGTTCAAACATGGATTTTGAACGAAGGGTTACTCCATGTTTAAGGGTTATTGTAAGAGTGATATGGTAAATATTTGTCGAGGGAATGACATGATGTTTTTATACATTCTTATGAGTTTTCAAGAAAAGGTTTTTCAAAGGGCTTTCATGTTCTCACTAAACTAATTGTTTTTAATTATTTTTATCCCTTAATAATATTTTTGTTCTCATACCATGTTTTTAAAAGGTTTTTCGTAGGACTCCTTAAGGGTTAAAAGGATAGTTAGGGTACTAATGTGGATGAATCCAATTTGTTATATTGTAATTATTTTTGGGATATCTGATTCAATGTATGTAAATTGTTGTGTAATTCTCCAGAACATAGAACAGAAAAGGTCCTAATTTTTATAATGTACTATATATTATTCTGTTATCTATCATACTAAAAAATACAAAGCATGTTTTATTATAGAATCCTGAAGCGTAGGTTTAACTCTTCATAGTTGGTAATAGAGGAATGATCTAGAAAACTTTAGATATTATACGTTTCCATGTTTTTAGAAAACTTTTAGTGATAGTGTTTATTATTAATCTACTTTTTAATTAAGTACACATAAGAAAAATGTTTTTTTATTGATATGTAAATTCATAAATATAAGTATAATGAACAAATTGTGATGACACAATTCATTTAAAGGGGTGTAGTGAAACATCTCAATATTTTAAAAGGAATCACAATGTGCTTAAACAAACTACTAAATACTATGTTACCATTATAAACCATTAAAAAGAATTTTCCCACTTTTGTGTTCTAAATTTCAAAAAATGGACGATCAGTATGTTTTTTTTTTGAGTCTGATGAGACAATATTAATTTTTGGTGAATAGTAACCAACCCATATGAATAATAACATACCCTTATGAATAGTAATATTACCATTATTAATTATAACAAAACCTATGGATAATATCCTCACCTATGATTGTATTTATACAATATTTAATTAAAAGTATTATATAACCACATACTAAAATAAGAAAATAAATGTTTTGAAATTGTTATTTTTTGAATAAAACAATATTTTATTTAAAAACTAAATGTCCTATATTTAGAAATTTATTTTCAGAAAATGGAGTTCATTTTTGATTTTTAACAATTGAAAAATGGTTGGGGTGAAGTTTTTGTATTTTTTTTGAAATACTTGAATATTTGATGAATTGTGAAATATGAAAATTTAAAAATTAAGAAAATACTTGATTTTTGGAGTCATGGATGACGTTTTTCTAAATTTAGAACACTTATATTGAACACACATGAACATAATACAATTTATTTTAATTTAATCATATATATTTCTTGTCTTGTGGAGAAATTATTAAATAATGAGTAAAATAAGGAAAAACTCATCCTCTCCTCCACTATAAATACCACCCATTTCGACCCTCTTCCTCCCACCCATATAAAGACTTAATAAATTACTATGTTCTTTCATATAATCCCCTAAAGCCCCTTACCCAAGTCTAATACCTTTTGGTTTCACCAAAAGGCCAAAATGAAAGGCCTGAAGGAGGATATCAAGGAGAAGAGGTCAAGAGGTAAACATCCTCTTTTGTTTTCTATCTTTTCTTTTTCATTTTCTTTTATATTATTATTATTTAATAAACTCCCCTTATACAATAAAAATTAATTATCTAATATCTTACATATTCTGGATGTAAATATTTTTATGGAATATTTAACATTATAATTATCCTCTTCTCCAACTTATTCTTGAAATTAAAACATTCTGTGTGATGTGTCGATTTACAGACATCGTGGATGATGTGATTTCAATTTTTTTTATTTTCATCAAGACGTGTAATTAAATGATTTTAATGGTTGAAACAAAATATAATTTTTGTATTATATCTTATGTAAGGTTCTGTAATCATTTTTTACAAATGATATTAATTCAAAATACAACTTCAGTTCGTAGTTATCAAAGTACCACCAAAATGATCTAACAAACATCATTAATGTTTTAACTAATAATTCATCCTCATATCAGAATTCAAAATAAAAAATGGTATAATTTAATGTTAATGAAACATGAAAGTACCATTTCAGTCCACTTTTGTAGTTTCTCTTACAACCTATATGAAAATAAACTAATAACCACTCATGGAAGCCATGTAATGCATGCTCCCTTAATAATTGAATTAACAAAATATTTTTAATGAGTGGGTGTCATGATGATATGAAATGATCATATAAGGTTTTATAAAGATGAATATTTTCTATAAGATATTAATAATACTTTATTAACCATTATACATTCGGTTTACTAATGTTTTATATAAGAAGAACCAGAGCTAGGGGAATTATTAACCCGATTTCCATTCTTTGGGTTAACCTTCTAGTTCATTATTTATTATGAAATTGAGATTATTTTTATGATTAATTTTTGTTTATATTATGTCATATTATGTGTATTCATATTTTATACACATATCCACTTCATTATATTAATTATCACTCCAATTATAGTTGTAAGGGGCTTTCCTTTTATAATCCTTTTGAAAGTCTATTTAATAAAATTCAAAAAGATTGTTTATTTGGCCTGAGTAGTTATATTGATTCAGTAATGATATATTACTAGGATTTTTCCATTAAATATTGACATGGTAGTTTTTATGAATATTATTTAATTATTATGAGCATGGATTTTATATTTTAAATGTTATTTGTTTTAAGAAAAAGGGAATTTTGAAAACATTAATGTTTTTTTCTCAAGGGTTCAAATGAGTTATGAAGTGTTTTATTCATGATATGTTACCTAGACATATTTATGTTGTTTTTATCCTATTATAGATAATAACATGTTGGGTTGAGATCATTATATCTCATGATATGTTGGGTTGAGACCATTATAGCTCATGATATGTTGGGTTGCACCCATTATAGCTGAAGATATTATGGGTTATCCCTATTATAGATCTTTAATGTATTTGGTAACATGGAGAAGGAAGTTGACCAAAGGGGTAATCCATGTGTATGGGTGATTTTAAAAGTTATATAGTAAATATTTCCCAAGGGAACTAAAAATGATTTTATGCACGGTTATGAGTTTTTAAGAAAAGGGTCTTTAAAGAGTTTTCATTTTTTCACTGGACTAATGGTTTTTCTTTCTGTATATCCCTTAATGATTTTTTTATCATCCAATGTTTATAAAATGTTCTTCATAGGATTTCCTATAGGTTCAAAGGACAATTATGGTGCTAATGCTGATGAATTTAATTAGTTATATTGTAATTATTTTTGTAAATTCTAATTTAATGTATGTAAGTTATTATCAAATTCTCTAGAACATAACCTTGAAAAGGCCCACATTTGAATAATGTAATGGGTATTTTTTGTTATCTATTATAAAAAAACTACACAACATGTTTCATTACTAAATCTGAAATCACAGTTTGAGGGCTTTACAATACTTATGGAACCCTTTGGGGAATTAAAGGGAAAGCAGTATTAGACTCTATCTGGTTGGAATGAAGTATGAAAAGGAAGTTGTTATGACCATAATTTAAATAAAATGGTTGAAAAGGTGAATATTATTCAGTAATATATTGTGAGAGAACAAAGTAGGAAAAAATGTTAGGTAGAAAAACAAAAGAAAGATCTTTCATTTGAGGTAGGTGATCATGTTTTTCTTAAATTATCTCTCTGAAAATGATTTTTCAATTTTGGTAAAATCTTAAAGTTGCGTCCAAGGTTCATTAGACTATATGAAATCCTAGAAAAAATTAGATCAGGTACATACCAAGTTTCCCTGACTCTATGTTTATCTTTGGTTCATAATATATTTCATGCTACATTTTTAAAAAATATGTGCCTAATGCATCTCAGGTATTTATCCCTAAACTGGTTTAGCTGGAAGAAAACCATTCTAATGGGGAATAACCTACATAGATTCTTGAATATAGATAAAAAGTGTTACATAATATGGTAATTTATCAAGTTAAGGTTTCTTGAAAAATCCATTTGGTTAAATAAGAATCATCAGAATCAGAATATGATATATATAAAAATGTTCCCACTTGTGTAAGTAATGAATAAAATTAAAAAAAATAATTTCTTGTGGGAATAATGTAACAAAATTTTAAGTTTTAATTGTATTTCAATTTCATGTATTCTTAATATTAATTCCTTATATTAGATATAATCATATTATCTTTTAAAATATTTAGAAATTTTTCAAGCAGAATGGAAATAGTTGTATTCCAATGAAATTAATTTTCATTTATTTTATTATTTTATGTAAAAGAATAATTTGTAATTTTAAAATATCAATTTTAAGAAAATATTTTTTTTGGAATCATAATATCAAAATTTTCTTCAGGTGAAATTTTGGTATTTTTTTAAAAGGATTGATTATTCCACAAATAGTAAATATATCATTTTTTTAAAATATCAATTATTTTCATTATAAAAAGTAATTTCAAATTTACATTAATCTTAAATTAAAATAATTATAATTTAATTATAAATAATTTAATAAATTACATAGGAATCAAAATTATATTTTATTTTCGAAAAAAGTTATATTTAGTATTATAATCACATTTATCTAAAAATCGTATTTCATTATGCTTTGTATTTGAATATTAATTTTTTTCATTTCTATAAATTGATTCATTAAAAATGTATTCCATATTTAAAAAAATGACATCAAATTCAAAAAATAGGTATCTTTTATTTTTTTCTAATTATGAGTAGATATCGTAGTAAATATTGTTCTCCTCAGTAAGGTTAAATGAAGTAATTAAGGGTAAAAATCATGTGATAAGGTCTAAAAATATACCTAAAACGTGTATTTAAATTAATTAATAAGTTTATTTATATTATGAACACAATAATCTCCAAAATAAATAATTTTATTTTTGAATTCCTTTGATATTGACATTAATATAATTTTATATAAGGAATAAAAGATAAACGCCACTCTCTTTATTTGAATATATATATTTTTTCATAGTGATAAAAGAGTTTATGTTTGGTTATAATTTTTTATTTTAAATATTAATTCCGTATTTTATATCATAGTAATTAATTTTTAAATTTTATTAATGTGTACACAACATTGACATAATGCTTGTATAAGATGTTGAAAAATTATGTAAAATAGTTTAAAAATTATAAAGCTAATAAATTTTTGTGTGATTTATTTTGTCCCATAAATCTGTAGATATTTAAAAAATATTAATACTTTTAATGGTATATATTATAATTTCATTTTTATCTTGATGAATTTAATGTCAAATTAAATGAGTAGTTCAAAAAAAGACACTAATTATATTTTACAATAAAAACTATTAGATAAATTATTTAAAATTCAAAAAATTATTGTATTCAGAAAATATGATAATACACTATTGATAATTTAATTTATAATCCATTTATGGGTTAATTTCTCTTTTATATTATCTTTATTTACCTCTAAAGTGTAAATCATTGATAAATTCGTGATTGTCAAAAGGGTTAACGGGGGTCAAAATAAATAGATTAGGGTGAAAACATCACCTAAAATTATCAAAATTTTATCAGATGATATAATTTAGAATCGTAATAATCATATATTGTAAATATATTAAATTAGTTCCAATTTTCCAAAAAATTAAATTAATATTAATTTAAAAAATTAAGAAATTTCAAGCGTTCCCCTCCCATCACTTATAACAGCGAAGCTATAATATTATCTTCCTCAAAAATATTGAGCACTCAAATTTGGATAATACCTATATAATTATATTCAAAACCTTCCACTCCACAACCTATAGTCTTTGGTTTCATCAAAAGTCAATCTTATACGACTTATTGTGTAATCCAAAACTGGTTTGACGAAGAAAAGTTATAACCCTTAATTTTGAATTTCCGTTTTATTTTTTGCTTATACCTCAATAAAATATTCTTAGAAATTATGTTATAATAGAATTATTGTTTAATATATACTTAAATTTAATTTTACTATGTTATAACCCTTTTTTATTTAATATTACATTATATGATGAAAAAATCATTGGTGCATACATGTGGACAACCACCTAAGAAAAGTTATACGTTTTTCCATCACTTCCTCTAAGAAATAGTAAAAAGAATGGTTTAAAGTATATATACATATGTATTATTTATTACATAATTAAAATTTTATAAGTATAATATTTCGAATATTTTCTTACCTTTCCGTCCATTGAAAAATGATAACTACGTTTGTGTATATGGTGGATTACCACCAACATGGAGGGATGTGATTCATTTTTCATCACCACATTACATGGATGGTATATCAAAGTATTTTTTAAGAAATAATTATATTTTTTATGTAATTGTAATTATGTAAATAATATATTATTTACCTTTATTCCATAGTTTTTTTGAGAAATAGAAGTGTTACTCTTGCAAATACACAACCTACCACCTCTATGATTATAACACAATTCATTTTTAATAAAAAAATTACATGGTTGGTTATGAAATTATAATTAATGAATTAAAATACTTATTATTTCACGATCATTATTAAATATAACACATAATACATATGTATTTGACCAAAGTCAATATATAAAATTAATTATGGACATATGAGTTTAATATTGTACAAAACCCCGATGCCAACATAATTTTTTTATGTAATTTCATATAATATGGTAATAAATAAAATAAAACAAATTATAAAATTGAATAAGGTTATTATGAGAGTAAATAATGAACATAATTTTGTTATTCAAGAATACAATGAACATACATTATTATTTAGACTTGGGATATGAGGCAATTTTCCATGAAGCCTCATTTTAAATGTTTTAAAGTTTTATTTACTAATGATTTTTCTTTCATATAAATATTCATAAATTTCTTTTATATATGTATTTTTTAAGCATAAATGAATTATAAGGAAAAAATTATGTCACATTTTACTTTCTCTAAAAGGGTTTCAAAAGGAATCTTTTTAGGTATTTTATATAGAATGTTTTAACATTTTTTATAAAAGGAAAAAGAATTGTCATATTTTAATGTATTAAAAGAAGATAAATTTTAATACCACAACAATGATTATTTTATATATAGATTATTTTAAAAGAATACATGTTTTTCATCCAATAAAACCCCCTTCCATTTTTATGTGTATTTTAGTCTTGAAAATTGGGTTTTAATGGAAATTGAAATAAATATCAAAAAAATATTTTACTTATGGGTTCAAAAGGATATTTTTTACTATTTTTATGATGGAAATGAAACATTTTATGTGTTTTATTTCTTTTATAGACATTGTAAAAAATTTATGAATGCAAGTTGTGCCCAATATAGCTATGGTGATTTGTGATCCCAGTATATCTCCCCATTGTATTGAGTAATTATTAGGCTATCTGGAGAGTTATGTTGGATGTTTACCGTGCTAGTTTTCCCAAATGTAAGGGTATTTATAAGGGTTATTATAAGGTTATTATGAAGAAGACTTCTCAGGGAACCTACATGAATTTTATATTCTTTCTGATGAGTTTCAAGGAAATCATTTGAATTCAAAATTCTGTTAATGGTAGTTTGTTTTAAATGAATGTGTATGGACTTTTAATGTAAAATGATATTTTTTATGAAGAATTATTTTCATTAGTACTCATGTTTATTATTAACCTATAATGACTACAATTTTTCCTCTAGGTTTTGTTATAATGTTTTTTTGTGAAAAAAATTGGGTTGTAAATGTGATTTTATGAGTAAGTAAATGATAAATGGAACAATCTCTTTTATGATATCATTATTTTGAAATGGACTAACAAGTATACTTATTTATTTTTATTTTTTAATTTCTTGGATTTATATGATCATCCCATTTTTTAATTTTTTTTTTCAATACACCTCTACATCTGTCAATTCTTGGGCTCTAACCCATTCCTATAAAAATTACCCACACATAGTAACAGTTTGGGGTGGTGTTTTTTCTAGAAGTAGTATACATATTTTGGAGTATTGTGAAAGGTGGGAAGAATTATTTATGAGTTTGGGATGTGATCAAAGTGTATATTGGAATTGATAGAGGAGGAACACAAATATATGGACCTCAGCGATGAAGGAGGTATTTATGGAAATATAATAGATGTGGAGAATAGAACATTGATCATGGTGATAGTGGACATTTCCAATGATAGAGGGGGACTAAATATGATGAGGCCAAAGATTCTCGACAATGGAAATCCACCAGTGGCAGTGAAGAAACTACTATATAAGGTAGTGGATTTAAGTGATGCTGATGACAGGACGTGATGGTGGATGGTGCTACTGGGTGAGGCACTAGTGAGACATGATGGAAGGATTATAGAAGAGATAGTTAAAGATAACGTGCTTGAGGTGTATTTAACAATATGGCCCTCGGTCTTTGGGCGTCTTGTGAAGGGATTAATATCCAATGAGCCTATCATGACCTTGTAATGTGGCTAAATTGAGTAAAATGACCAGAGGGTGAATTTTTTCAACAAAATAATGGGTTAAATCCTTATTAACAATTTTTTTTATATTGTATAATGATGAGTAAGAATAATGAATAATTCATGTTTAAATTCATGAATATCTTTTTGAAAAATAATACATGTATCATTATAAAAAGTATAATATTGTGAAATGGTGGATAGTATGTGGAAGTGTACCCCTTTTAGTTTATGAATTTCTTATTCTAGAGTTACGACCATCTTCTCTAAACAATTAACCATGAAGAACTTAAAAATGAAAGATACTGTATTATTTTATAAATATTCAATTAATGATTTTTTATATTGGGTCCTCATAGAAAAAAACTTTCTTCCCCTATAAGGTCCTAGTTAGATAGGTTAAATAATGATAAAATAAGGTTCAATTTGTTAAGTATAACTCAATTCTAAATAAATCCATGTACCACCATGAAAATCACTAGAAAAAATCATAATTAATCAAAAAACTGATTCACATAGATCTCTTAAACTCAATTAATCTCCCAAAAAAACCTAATGAATTGTAACCATGAAAAAATAATTATTTAAAACTTAAAAAATCAATATTTTTACAATTTCCTACTACATCGAATATGTAAAGGGTTGGGTTGGGTAAAAAACTATCCATTTTCCCTAAAAATACAAACAAATACAAATAAATGAAAGATCAACTATGTTGTTATCCCCTTTTTATAATTCCTCAAAACATACGTATTTACAATACCAACCAAATTTTTTCAAAATTACAGCAATGAATAAAATAATTAACAAGTAATTAAAATATTATAAAAACATCACTAATAATAAATTAATATTATTTTGAAGTGAGAGAGTGTTAATAATACAGAAAAACATCATATACACCCCTTAAAAATTTCGACTCTCCCAAAAAGGATTTATCAATAACATGATTTCAATATCTATCTATGACCAATGGTCAATGAACATAATCCACAAATAGAATGCAGGGAATACATCTCAAAATGGGAACTATTATAAAATAATCCCAATAATGAAACTACTCTATGTCCATAGATATTCATGAGCCTTATGTCACAACAACTTATGATCAAAAGTACAAGAGTTCAGAGGATATTTCAGAGAAACCATGACTACAAAAACAATATATTTATAAAATAATATCTATTAAATGTATCCTAAATTTCATTAAAAAATCCATAAATTTAAATTTAAATTAATATAATATCAGTTATTAATGGATATATAATTTTATTCTCCAAATATTAAAACATAATATAATATACCCAAAAAATTCATAAGGATAATAATGGAAAGAGGTAATGAACAAGGACATTAAACAAGAGGTTTTAGGATTCCCAAAAAGGAGATAAATGTTCATCGAGAGGGAAAAAGCCCAATTTCTTGAGAGGGGAGTATAAATAAATGTTTCATTTATAACTAAACTTTTATTATCTGAAATATTAACAATTGGAAATGTTACATTCAAATCATAGGAAGTAAAATTTAAAAGGAATCCTAAAGGAACAAACTCTTGATAACTCTTCAAGACTACTCTTGGTGGTATAATTCAAATAAAAGAGAAATCAAAGACCCCATAAAAGTATTCTAATTATCAAATCACACTAAAAAAATCCAAATCTTAACTTAAAAGGATAAATCAAAAGAAAAAATAAGAAGCACTAACCAACAATAAAAACCCCATTTAAATCCATTTCTAAACTATTTATCACTATTTTATATTTTATTTTCTATTTTGGGAATAAATTTTAAAACTAGTAAATTTATTAATAAAAAATATAATAATTTTTTATAACATAAAATGAATTTTAATTCCTAATCGAAAGGTATATTAATTATATTGAAATCATTACTCAAAAAATAAGGAGTAATTTTACAGGTCACCTTTTAAAATACATTTTACATTTCCAAGTCATCATATTTACTTTCAACCACCAACAATTTCATGAATTAACAAAACATATCATTTTTTATTTAATACCATGTTTACATCTCGAAACATTAAAAAATTTCAACCAAAAAACTTCAAAATATCATGAAAACTCATTTCATTAATTTTAAAACTATATTATAACATTTAAAACCCAATAAATATTTATCTATGAACACCATGTAATAATTTTCCACCCCCATTTAAAAAATCTATTCCTTTCACCCATTTGAGAATCCCATTTTGTTTTTGAAAAATTCCATCAGATCCAAAAAAACATTGCATAAAATCATCATGAAATTTGTATTTAACTCCTAAAAAATAACATATACACATAATCCAAAGAAATTATATATTAAATAAAATATAAAATAAAATTTTTAGTGGGTCTTGTCAATATTAAAGGTTTAGATTCATGGTTTGGTCGACCATGCACTAACCCTGAACCTACCACTTGAAGAAAAAAGAAAAAATATATATAGTCACCAAATGGTTTTACAAACCATGGGGGGTAATTCTGCACCTCTAATTATTCACCCTTTAACCCCCAAAATATAGAAAATATTTCAATAACTGGTTTAACAACATTATAATCATAAAAATGTAGATAAGAAAACATTGAATAAATAACAAATACACAAAATTCAGGTCTCATAACCTAATGTTCTAGGGAAACATAGGGGGTGTAAATGAGAAAGAGATCATAAGGATCTCCTCACACCTTACTCTCATGTTTAGAAAATCATGAATCCAATATACCAGAGATACGCACATAACATAGGGTTCTCTAATAAACAGTTCATCGAAAAAGCTTGTATTTGAGACTATATTTTTAAAACTAGTCCAAGTAACCATAGAAAAGTGATCCTGATATGGATATTAACATAACTGAGGGAATTCATAATCATTATAGGATATAGACAAGAACTACAGGAAATCTATTCTATATGCTCGAAAAGATTTATCCTTAGAAATAAATAAGGAGAGAACTTCCCCTCAAAAGATGAGCATAACCACTATGTGCATTAGAGTTCCACATAAAATAATATGAAAAAATTATAAGAAAGACTAACTGAAAAAAAAATAATATAATAAGAAGGAATCCTTGATTTATAAATAAAATGGAAGAAAGATCTATTATAAAGTGATATCTTGGTCAATATTGATATATCATGAAATAAAAATTAATAAACCAATCACATAAACCAATATATAAATGAATAAATAGGTCACCCACTAATCCCAATACCACTTATTCTCTATAAGAAATGAAAAATAATTTCCAGTCCTAAAATGTTAATATATATGAACAGGAATTAAATTCCTAGTGGGTATTCCAAAACAACACCCCTTGAACCACCTTTTATAATATATAAATTTTAAGTTAGTTTAAAATATAATTAGTATATAAAAATTATATTTTGAACAAAAAATATGGATATTTCAAAATTTTAATGAAAATTTTATTTTATACTTTTAAGGAGGAATCAAAAAATGAATATTTATTAAAGTAAATTAGTTAAATTTTTTTATTTTTTCATACAAATATTGAGTGAAAAAATATAGAAAAATATTTTAAGACATTAAAATTTAATAAAAATGGACCCTTTTGTTCAATTTGAAAATGAAAACACAAATGAAAATATAAAACAACATACATGGTGGAAACATAAAAAATATAGGTAAAATATTGAAAAAAATATATTATAATCAAAACTAGTAGTCATGGGAACCTTGGTTCCCATTAGAAAACCTAGGAAATACCAATATAAGATCTATATAATCAGTGCACATGATGAAATTAAATAACCCTAGCACTAGGATCTACCATACGTATCCTAATAGAGGGGAAAACTCCCACTGTAAGAAAAAATCCATACTAAGAGCCACAATCTTGAGCACAATCCAAAGGCAGTGCATAATATTATGTTTGAAGTTATACTTTCTACTCATAGTTTCCAAACATAATTAAAATATAGGTGATCCAATAAATAATTAAAAACAATAAGAACATTCCAAAATTCATTAAACCAAAAAAATAAATATTCCTCACCCCTAATAATGATTAATTGCATAACCCCTTACATTTAAAATCAACTTCAATAATAGGTATGTCATATAATATTGAAACTATCATTGTTTTTAAAATTAAACTATGAGGGGTATTTAAAAAGTGGGTTTTAAAATAAAACATCATTTTAAAGTTACAAAAATAAATCATTAATACTTAAGTGTTATAATTTTTTTCGAAGACTCATTTGCATCATATTAAAAAAAATATAAATAACTCTAGTAGTTTAAAAGGTCCTTTTTAAAGAACTAACTAATCCCATTAAAACTTTATTAAAAATTTAATTTTTTTAATCCCAAAACCTCTTAATATATTTGAATTCATTTATCAAATCCATTTAGGAATTTTTTTCAATCACCCAATATGCATGGTTACAAAAATAGATTTGTATTATTCATTTGAAAAATAAATCACCTTTTAATTCTATATATATATCAGAGATGGTATTTTTTTAAAAGATCTCTAAAAACATTTAATAAATTAAATTAATATATGAAAAATGGATTTGAATCAGAAAAAATCACTATTTTTAGAATTAATGATCAATTCTAGAGGAAACCTACCTTGAGTTTTCACATCCACAAAGTGAGTGGTTATTACAGTATAAATAAGAAATAAAAACCTTAAAACAGACATGCAAAACCATAAAAATAAAGAAACCAGTGATTTGAAATAAATCATAACATAGACCCACTTTACCAAGACTCTGTAGCTAAGGAACATGGGTAATTATGTAGGAAAATACAGGAGAAAAGTTCTAGAGGTGATTAACATGAAGAATTACTATTAAATAGGGAAAAAAACCCATGGAAGATACCTGGGAAGATGGATAAAACCAAAGGGGAGGGGATTGGGGATTTTATGCATTGATTGGGAATATAATAAATGGTTTAGGGGTAAAATTTAGGGTAGAAAAATGAAATAATTCCAAATTTTTAAATTTATAGACAGACAGTACGGTTTGACCATTTGGATTACCAAATCACATTCCGAACACATAACTCAAACTAGCCACATATGAGAACATTCATAGTTTATCCACACAATTATTTTTCCAAGAACCAACTATCTAAAACAACCCTACTAAAAAAGGTCCCTTTACATGCTCATCACAATGTTTCTATAAACTATGATCTAATACCCACACACACCAAGAGTTCACATGGTTAATTATAGGATTCACATAGTTTGGATTCAGTCATGTTCTACCCATGAAGACATACTATTCATGAATGAAAATGAACCTAAAAACCTATTTGTAAGGGTCATCATAGGGTATCCCCTAAACATGAATACATACCATACAATATATGAAAAAACTACCAAAAAGGGTAAAAATAGTTCAAAAAACTTTTTAAACTCAATGAAAATGACAAAAATCATTAAATAAATAAATTAATAAGAAAACTAATGGGTTGAGTGTGATACCATGGATGATATGCTATTGAATATCTCTAGATAATAATTTTAATGTACCCAAGAAGACATATAAATTAATATTTTTATATAGTGGTACTGATTTCTTATTTGATGGTAGAGTTATTCAATGATTTATTCTAAATTTATATTGGGAGTGTTTTTATTTGGATAAAATTGGTAATTATATACAATGAGATATTTTAGAATCTATAGACTTATGAGGGATTTCAAGAGATATTAGGATAATTTTTTACCAATTTTAGTGGAATACATATTTTCTTTTTTCATGTTATTAGATCCTAGTGATCACAATGACAAAACATAAACAATGTGACGAGTAGGATCTCCCTAGAAGTGGTTTCTGTACTTTTATAAAATATTTTTAAAATAAATTTTCCTAGATTAAAGTCATATTTTTTTGAATTGAATTGGATAGTTTATTTATTATTTGTTTCTTGAGGAGGGAACTCCTTATTAGAAAGTACAATAATTATATATCATTTAGGATAGGACCATCTAATGGTTTAAAAAATATTCATATATTTGAAAATAACTATATAGATTAGTGTAGGGACTATATAGAGATTGATTCTAAATACACCAACCACATCATCATAGTTCCTTTTCTCCATTCAATAAGAATTATATATCATAGACTATGATTTTCTATGTATTAAGAAGTCCAAAATTTTTTATAGATAGGTGTTTATTTTTCATTCAAAACATATAATGGATGATTAAATATCCAGATTGTGTATATTGAGCATTTGTTTGACCAAAGTAATGAAAATCGAATAGTGGTTTCTCTTGAATAGAAATTTAGTGGTATGAATGATC
The DNA here is from genome assembly GCA_963277665.1 of Viscum album. Classification (NCBI taxonomy): domain Eukaryota; kingdom Viridiplantae; phylum Streptophyta; class Magnoliopsida; order Santalales; family Viscaceae; genus Viscum; species Viscum album. The sequence goes on from OY728132.1 coordinate 1,728,589,854, forward strand.
TCCCTTCCTTATGGAAATATACCTATAAATAGTTAGAGGATTATTTTTTATATTATGTTATGCCTCTACAAGATGACCTTTAGTTTTATTTTTTGATTTTAGATATTTTTATGAAAATGAGATAATTCTTATTTCATAGATTTCATTTTGGCAGGTTGATTCCTCATATATAAGAGAATAAGTTTTGTAGAAGCTCTTATTTATTGTAGTGATTAGAGACGTTGTCAGAAGTTGTTTCAGAAAGAATCAAGTAGTGTAAAAATAGACTTAGTGACTATTCATGATTAAAATGATAATCATTACAAGTTAAAATTAAAATTTCTTACCATTTTTAAGAATAATTTGATCATTGTTCTATCGAAATGAGTGTGACATACTTATTTTCTTTCTAGTTATACCATTAAATAACCCTCATAGGTTCCCTTAGAGTAGAGTAATAGAGGATATTAAAAGATAGAATATAATTCATTGGATGTAATCTGAGAAATTGTGGGCCTATTTTTGAGTTATTATAAACTTTTAATTTATGATTGGCTTGGGAATTTTGTGTTTAATTTTTTTAGAATTGATTTTTTTCTTGTAATAAATTATGTATTTTAGATTATAAAAAACCATTTTTCTTTTTACAATGAATATAAATAACCGTTGTGTTCTTTGATAACTCATTATGATTGGATGGAATGGGTATTATTTGTGTCACGACCCGTCCTCGGGGCCCGTGCCGTGACTACCCCAAGCCCGCCTTCCATAGGCCAGGGGCTGGCGACTAGCACCAAGGCGTAAAATCCCAGTAAACAGGGAAGGCATTTCCTTTATAAGTAACAACCACACAGAGTCAGCAAGCGGAAAGTAAAGTGCAGAAAGGTAAAGGGGGCCGGAAATACAAGCCCAACTGTAAAGTACAACTGAAAAGTAAAGTACAGCAACTGAAGAAAAGACGGCGGCCTCGTGTCGTCCACTGGCAATCCCACCTGAAGGGTGGGTACAGATAGCCTCCAGGCTCCTCGGGTCCCACGTCCGCTCCGAGCACGTCCCGCCCAGTGGTCCACCTCCAGGTACCGTCCTGCTCCACGCCCCAACCGTGATCAGCGCTGTCCGTCGTCTGCAACCAACACAACAAGGTGCGGGCATAGCCCGTGCAGGGGTGAGTACAAGCTACTCAGTAAGGACCCCGAGACCCCCGAAGGTCTCCCGAAATCCACAAAGGATATAGCACAAAAGAAAGATGCAATCACGAAGTAACATCTGACTTGACTTAGGTATATGCCCATACATATACCTAAGTCCCCACTTCTAGCTCTGCTCACGAGCTCAAGAACAACTCAATCCACAAAGGAAAGCAAGACTCAAATCCACAAAGGAGAGTAAACAGTAAATCCACAAAGGATAGTTCAACACAATCCACAAAGGAGAGTAACATAAGATTCAGCTCAACCAGGTATACTTTTTCAGATGACGTCAAAGATGATCACTGATCCATCTAAGTCGTCGGACCCACGAAGGATCGATAGGTACTAACCCCCGCAAAAGACCCACACAGGATCGGGCTCACACAGAACCTGTAGGCAGTGGCTCACACAGAACCGGCAGTAAGGACCCACATAGGATCGGGCTCACACAGAACCTGTAGCACTGATCCACGTAGGATCGCTGAGTGCAGTAGTCGACGCAGTCCACTGAGGATCTCTGCACAGTCGTCGCCGCAGTCCACGAAGGATCTCTGCTCTGCCGTCGTCGCAGTCCACGGAGGATCTCTGCTCTGCCGTCGTCGCAGTCCACGAAGGATCTCTGCTCTGCCGTCGAAGTCACAGCCAGCGCTAGGGTTCCCGCACAAAGCGAGCTCGTTTAGGAGGGTCCGCTCCACGAGCCGAGAGGCTGATACATCAACTGACACGTAGTCCGAAGTTGATGTATCCAAAAGTTCCGTATCGACCACAGGATCTCAACGCAACAGACGGCGCGTCAATCGGACGCCCGGTCTGAGAGTTATTGGCATTTTCGTCCCAGGGGCCCGGTTGGTTTTTAGGGCAAAACCAACCCGACCGTACTCCGCCTATATCCGATCCTCGGGCGGAGTATGCCGAAAGCTCCGTCTCACTTAGAGGAAACTACCACAGCTGACGGAACGTCGTTCGGACGTCCGTAGCTCAAGTTATGAGCGTTTCCGCTCCGAGGGCCCGGTTGGTTTCGTGTACGAACCAACCCGGCCGTACCCAAAGTCTTCCGAAACCTTGAGTATAATATACCGAAACGACCGTCTGGATCCAAGGATCGCGTAGCCGCTGACGGTTCGTCAATCGGAGGTCCCAGGCCCAAGATATGGGCGAAAGACTGAAGAGGGCCCGAAACGGGGGTTCTGGGCCCGGGGCGACCCGGCCCGAACCCCCCCCTGGGTCGGCCGAACCGGGTCGGCCCGACCGGGTCAGCCCGACCCGGCCCGACCCAGCTAGGCCGGGTCCGGTCCGGCCTGGGCGCGGCCCGGCCGACCGGACCGGCCGGCTCGGCTTCGGCCGAGCGGCCGAGGGAGCCGCCGCCGCGGGTCAAACCCGCGGCTCAAACGGAACGCGGCCCCGCGGGGGGCCGCCTGTCACGCGGACGCGGCCGGGCCGCCGCATCCGTTCCCGGTTCCGCGCGGCCGCGGAACCGGCCGCCGTTGCCGCCGCGGCTTCAGCCGCGGCGGACTTCCTCCACGGCGGCGCGCCGGGCGCCGCCGCGCCGGCGACCCGCGCCGCCGCCGCCTTCCGCGGGCCGCCGGAGATGCTCCGGTGGCCCGATTTGCCTCCCGTCTGCGCCGTTGCCCCTCCCGGATGCCGACCTTCACTGCGGGATCAACGGATCGCCCCTGCCGCGCGGTTTGTCGTCGTCGTCCGCCATATCCGCACAACAAAATAGATCGGCGGAGGGTTGCCGGGTCTTGTTCGTTAGACCCGCACCCTCCGCGTTAGTCATAAACGTCACCGGGAGGGAAAATCAACAACAATTTTAATTAAATTAAAATTGTCGGAGATTATGTTCTTTACTTAAAAATAATAAACACGGGGAAAAAGATAAAACAATCCAACATCCCTTACCTTGTCCTCGTCGTCGGACGAGGGGTCGTCGCGGAATCGCTCGTCACGGAGGAAGGAGATCGTCGCGTCGTCGCGGTATCCGGCGTCGCGTCGCCAATCTCCGGATCAAGAACAAACGGATTTAATTAATTAAATCCGTTGTTATTGAAATTTAAAAAAAGGAGAAATAAAAGATTCGATTCTCACCTTTGTTGCCGATCGCACGTTCGCCGCGGAAGAAGAAGCACCGAAGAAGAAGAAGAAGGTCGCGGAAAAGTTGTCGACGTCGCGGATCGTGCGTCGTCGAATTCCGGTTCCGGCGTTCTTCGCGTTATTCGCGTTCTTCGCGTTCTTCGCGTTCTTCGCGGAGAGGGTGGAGGCTCAGAGGAATAGCAATCCTCCAAAATAGACAAGTTTGTCTATTTTATTATTTTGCCAACAAACGCAAAACGCGTAAGTAACGACCCACTCAATTCGTTGAATTAATTCAACGAATAAAACAGCCCATTTAATTCACGAAAGAAACAGCCCAATTAAATGGTCTGTTAAGAATTAAAGAAAACGCGTCGGTTGACTTTTCAGTTACTTTGACGGGTTTTCGCGGGTGCGTTACTTAGCGAAAGAAACGGCGGGGCTCGTGCGGGTCCCACCGCACAAATATCCTACCAAGGGGTAGGATATTTCTGGATAGCATCCTATCCAGTTCAACTCAGTTCAAGCCGCCTTTAAGTGACTTTAAGTGGCTTCCAAGCAGTTTAAGTGAAATAAAATAAAGTTGTCGCACAAACTTTATTTTATTTCTGACTTAAAGCCGCAAAATTTAAAAACCACGTCTGAGCAAACGCAACTCCGGAAGAGGCGTTTCTAAGCAAATACCGGCGCTGCGATTTCATCGGTGCCCTCAGAATTCGATTCTGGGCACCGGTTCAAAAGATAGAAAAACCCGCTCGTCCGTTCACTGAACGTACCCGAGCCAAACTTCGGAAATTGATTCCGGGCACACCGGGCCTCGGAATCAGGTGCCGTCTGAAGCTGCGCTCTTGTAAAATTCCAAAGAAAATTAAGAAAAAAATTTCCTTGAAATTTGCGGGTCTTTACATTACTCCCACCTCAGGGCTTTACGTCCCCGTAAAGATACATCAAAAACTAGGGGAACAAATGGGGGTACTGAGCACGCATCTGAGCCTCCCGCTCCCAAGTGCTCTCCTGGAGGTTCCTGTGCTGCCATCTGACGCGCACAAGAGGAATCGACCGCCCACGTAGGACCCGCTCCTGTCGATCCTCGATCTCCACTGGGACCTCCGCAAAAGTCGCCCCATCGTCCATGTCCAGCTCCCCAAAGTCGATGATGTGCGTCGGGTCGTGCACGTATCTCCTCAGCTGAGACACGTGAAAGACATCGTGCACCCGGTGCAACTGAGGTGGTAGAGCCAGGCGATAAGCCACCTCTCCTATCCTGCTGAGGACCTGGAAAGGCCAGATGAAGCGTGGAGACAACTTGCCGCCTCGGCCAAATCTCCGTAACCCACGTCGAGGTGAGACACGCAAAAAGACGTGGTCGCCATCCTCGAACTCTAGTGGCCTCCGCCTCCTGTCAGCATATGACTTCTGCCGGCTCTGAGCTGTCCTCATCCTCTCCTGGATGATCTGGACCTTCTCTGTCGTGGCTCGGACCATCTCTGGTCCCACGAGTGCTGACTCCCCAGGGTCTGTCCAGCACAACGGTGATCTGCAGGGTCTGCCGTACAACGCCTCGTATGGTGCCATCCCGATGGTGGAGTGGTAGCTGTTGTTGTACGCGAACTCCACCAAGGGTAGGTGGTCCTCCCAGCTGCGACCAAAGTCGAGGACACATGCACGGAGCATGTCCTCGAGTGTCTGTATGGTCCTCTCCGTCTGACCATCCGTCTGAGGGTGGAAGGCTGTGCTCAGATGGAGCCGCGTCCCGAACGCCTCCTGCAACCCCTTCCAGAGTCGGGAAGTGAAACGAGCATCTCGATCGGAGACGATAGATGATGGAACACCGTGAAGCCGTACGATCTCCTGGACGTAAAGACGTCCCAAGCTCTCCACTGAGCCCTGCTCTCTGATGGGTAAGAAGTGTGCCGACTTGGTAAGTCGGTCGACAATCACCCAAATGGAGTCGTGACCTCTGGAAGTGCGTGGAAGTCCAGTCACGAAGTCCATAGATATGCTATCCCACTTCCACTCTGGGACCTCCAAGGGCTGTACAAAACCTGCTGGTACCTGATGCTCTGCTTTCACCTGCTGGCAGGTGAGGCATCGTGAAACGAACTCTGCCACAGCTTTCTTCATGCCCGGCCACCAGTGCTGTCGTCTGAGATCCTGGTACATCTTCACCACTCCGGGATGTACCGCCAAGGGAGAAGTGTGAAACTATCTAAGCACCTCCTCTCGTAAAGCAACTGGTACGAAGGTACGCCCTCTGAAAAGGATGTCGTGCTCTGCTCCAAGGGAGAAACCATCAGGCGCCTGACCTGAGGATATCAGTGCACGCCGGGTCTCACAGTCAGCGTCCCCACGCTGAGCCTCTCTGACCCGCTGTAGAAGTGGAGGAGAGACTGTGAGAGACTGAAGAAAGGCTGCTCCGTCTCTATCCACGAAGGATATCTGCAAGGAGGCTAGCTGCTCCGTCGCCTCCTCAAGCAGCTGAATGCCCGTCCTCCTGCTGAGGGCATCGGCTACCACGTTCCCCTTCCCAGGAGTATAGACTATCTCAAAGTCATAGTCCTGGAGGAACTCAAGCCATCTCCGCTGTCTTAGGTTCAGGTCCTTCTGAGAGAAGATATACCTGAGACTCTGGTGGTCAGAAAAGACCGTGAAGCGCTCGCCCATCAGATAGTGCCGCCACGTCTTCAGAGCGAAGACCACTGCTGCTAACTCCAGGTCATGAGTGGCGTAGTTCTGCTCATGCGGCCTCAACTGACGTGATCCGTAGGCGATCACGGCCCGCTCCTGCATCAGGACGCACCCGAGTCCAGTCCCTGATGCATCGCAGTAAACTACGTACCCAACTCCCTCCTCAGGCAACCTCAAGATAGGTGCGCTGGTCAATCTCTGTCTCAGCTCCTGGAAGCTCTGCTGACATCTGTCTGACCACACGAAGGGTTTCCCCTTCTTTTTCAAAGCTGAGAGTGGTGCCGCAACTCTGGAGAAGTCTGGAACGAATCTCCGATAGTATCCGGCTAGGCCCAAGAAGCTCCGCACCTCCGTCACGCTCCTGGGTGGCTCCCAAGCTAGCACTGCCTCGATCTTCGCGGGATCCACTGCAACTCCCGCCTCAGAAATGACGTTCCCCAAGAAATGGACCTCACGTAACCAGAACTGGCATTTTGAGAGCTTTCCATAAAGCTGGTGCTCTCGGAGTGTGTCTAGCACTACTCGCAGGTGGTAGGCATGCTCCTCCTCAGTCGACGAGTATACCAAAATGTCGTCAATGAAGACAACGACAAATCGGTCGAGGTATGGCTGGAAGATCCTGTTCATGAGGCTCATGAACACTGCTGGAGCATTGGTTACGCCGAACGGCATAACCAAGAACTCATAATGGCCATACCGACACCTGAAGGCCGTCTTCTGCACGTCCTCGTCTCGAACTCTGAGCTGATGATAGCCTGACCGGAGGTCTATCTTTGAGAACCACCGCGCTCCCTTGAGCTGATCGAAGAGGTCATCAATCCGTGGCAGCGGATACTTGTTCCTCACTGTCACCTGGTTCAGGCGACGATAGTCGACACACAGTCGCAAGCTCCCGTCCGCCTTCTTGGCGAACAAAATCGGGGAAGCCCAGGGTGAAACACTGGGTCGGATAAACCCCTTGCTCTGCAAGTCCTCCAACTGTACCCGCAGCTCTCGAAGCTCAGCGGGGGCCATCCGATATGCTGGAGTAGATATCGGGGCTGTCCCGGGGTACAAGTCGATGTAAAAGTCTACCTCTCTACGAGGAGGTAGCCCTGGAACGTCGTCGGGAAAGACGTCCACGTACTGGTCCACCACTGCAGGAAAAGCCGGACTCCGCACGTCCACTGCTCCTAGGATGAGGCTAGCCAACTGATGAGAGATGGGCTGCACTCTCCTCCGCGGAAGTCCATCCTGTGCTGCAAAGGTTCCCTTCTCGCCGGTGAAGGTAAACCTGCTCCCGTCGGTGCGAACACATCGCACCTTGCGCCTAAAACAGTCGATCTGGGCATGAACCGTGGATATCCAATCCATGCCCAAGATGACGTCGTAAGGCCTCGACGCCGCTACAAGGAGATCCCAGCCGAAGCTCTCGCCTCCTAGAGTAAGCTCACACTGCCGGCACCAGTGCGTAATCGTCGAGTCTGCTCCCGTAGGAGTCTCTAGCCATAAGGATCGAGCCAACGGCTCAGTCGGAATCTCCGAGCTCCGAACAAGGGCAGAGGCTATGAAAGAGTGACTCGCTCCTGTGTCTATAAGTACTGCAGCAAGGGTGGAATAGACACAGATCGTACCTCGAATCATCTCTGGCATGTCGGGGTCGTAGGCCTCCACTGCCTGGAGCTGGGCCTGTCCCTGCCCGCCAGCTCCCTGTGGTCGAGGTGGCCCTCCTGGTGGTGGTGGGGGTAGAGCCTGGAAGCGTCGCCCACCACCTGCTGCTCGGCCAGCTCCTCTGCCTCGTCCGCCTCCTCCCTGCGGACCGCCACGGTCGACCCTCTGCCTCTGCCTGGGTGGCCCCTCCACCGTCTGCTGCTCCTCTGATCGGCGAGTCGGGCAGTCACGAGCCATGTGACCCTGCCCGCCGCAAGAGTAGCACAGCCTGCCTCTCGAAAGGCTGGCACTCCGCTGTGTGCCTCGTACTGCTGAGCCGGTGTCCTGAGGCCGTCTGCGTGGGGGTCTGGTCTGCCTGGACCCGTGAGTCATCCGTCGGCTACCTGCTGCCGAAGACTCAGCTACCTGCCGCCCTGCGCTAGGTCTCGCCGCTGAAGAAGGCTCTGCCAGGAAGCTCTCGATCAGGAGGGCTCGCTCCAGCACTCCCGCCTGGGTCGGAATGCTGAGGGAGATCAGCGACGCCCGAATCTCATGTCGCAAGCCCTGCTCGAAGGTCCGGGCCCGGAAGAAGGGGTCCCGAACCATGTCGGTCGAGTAGCGAGATAGGTCCGTGAACCTCGCCGCGTACTGAGCGACCGTCATGCTGCCCTGGCGCAGCTGGAGAAGCTCCTGGATGCGCACCGCTCAGAGGGTGGCCGGGACGAACTCAGAGCGGAAGAGGCTCTCGAAGTCCGTCCAGAGCAAGGATGCCTCATCGTGAACCTGGAGCATCAGGCTCCACCATCGTCCTGCCGCCGCCTGCAGGAGGCTCGCTGCGAGAATCACCATGAGATCCGCTGGTGTCCTCACTAGCCTAAAGATCCGTACCACCGCCTCTAGCCAGTCCTCGGCGGCCTGGGGGTCCGCCTCACCGCGAAACCTGGGCGGTCGCTGGCTCTGAAACTCATGCAGTGCCCTGAGGCGACGTGCATCGTCAGCGTCTGGTACTGATAGCATCGGTGGCTCGGCGGGTAAAGCTACCGCCGGTGCCACTGCTGGCAAAGGGCCCTGCACCGAGGCCTCGTCGCTCGGTGGGCTGCCGTCGCGCCCTACACTCGGAACCCTAGCCGGCTGTCGTCGCGGGGCCATCCTGAAAAGGAGAACAAGAGCACCACAGTCAGAACAGTATACCTGGTGAGCTGGCACAAGTAATCACAAGGAAAACTTGAGACTTTCATAAGCAGATCAGTATACCCGGTGAGCTGACACAAGTAACCACAAAGAAGACTTGAAACACACACGCAATCAATGTTTTCATGCATTATGTCGGAAATCAGGAGTCAGGGTCCTGGTGTATGGATACGTCGGCCGCCGCACCAACACTGGGCTCCCTGAACTGATAACCACACTCAATACACTAAACACTATTGCTTCATGTAGAAAGAAAGGACGATCAGAGTCTGCGGTAGAACCGACCGCCTCTGATACGAATTTGTCACGACCCGTCCTCGGGGCCCGTGCCGTGACTACCCCAAGCCCGCCTTCCATAGGCCAGGGGCTGGCGACTAGCACCAAGGCGTAAAATCCCAGTAAACAGGGAAGGCATTGCCTTTATAAGTAACAACCACACAGAGTCAGCAAGCGGAAAGTAAAGTGCAGAAAGGTAAAGGGGGCCGGAAATACAAGCCCAACTGTAAAGTACAACTGAAAAGTAAAGTACAGCAACTGAAGAAAAGACGGCGGCCTCGTGTCGTCCACTGGCAATCCCACCTGAAGGGTGGGTACAGATAGCCTCCAGGCTCCTCGGGTCCCACGTCCGCTCCGAGCACGTCCCGCCCAGTGGTCCACCTACAGGTACCGTCCTGCTCCACGCCCCAACCGTGATCAGCGCTGTCCGTCGTCTGCAACCAACACAACAAGGTGCGGTCATAGCCCGTGCAGGGGTGAGTACAAGCTACTCAGTAAGGACCCCGAGACCCCCGAAGGTCTCCCGAAATCCACAAAGGATATAGCACAAAAGAAAGATGCAATCACGAAGTAACATCTGACTTGACTTAGGTATATGCCCATACATATACCTAAGTCCCCACTTCTAGCTCTGCTCACGAGCTCAAGAACAACTCAATCCACAAAGGAAAGCAAGACTCAAATCCACAAAGGAGAGTAAACAGTAAATCCACAAAGGATAGTTCAACACAATCCACAAAGGAGAGTAAAATAAGATTCAGCTCAACCAGGTATACTTTTTCAGATGACGTCAAAGATGATCACTGATCCATCTAAGTCGTCGGACCCACGAAGGATCGATAGGTACTAACCCCCGCAAAAGACCCACACAGGATCGGGCTCACACAGAACCTGTAGGCAGTGGCTCACACAGAACCGGCAGTAAGGACCCACATAGGATCGGGCTCACACAGAACCTGTAGCACTGATCCACGTAGGATCGCTGAGTGCAGTAGTCGACGCAGTCCACTGAGGATCTCTGCTCTGCCGTCGTCGCAGTCCACGGAGGATCTCTGCTCTGCCGTCGAAGTCACAGCCAGCGCTAGGGTTCCCGCACAAAGCGAGCTCGTTTAGGAGGGTCCGCTCCACGAGCCGAGAGGCTGATACATCAACTGACACGTAGTCCGAAGTTGATGTATCCAAAAGTTCCGTATCGACCACAGGATCTCAACGCAACAGACGGCGCGTCAATCGGACGCCCGGTCTGAGAGTTATTGGCATTTTCGTCCCAGGGGCCCGGTTGGTTTTTAGGGCAAAACCAACCCGACCGTACTCCGCCTATATCCGATCCTCGGGCGGAGTATGCCGAAAGCTCCGTCTCACTTAGAGGAAACTACCACAGCTGACGGAACGTCGTTCGGACGTCCGTAGCTCAAGTTATGAGCGTTTCCGCTCCGAGGGCCCGGTTGGTTTCGTGTACGAACCAACCCGGCCGTACCCAAAGTCTTCCTAAACCTTGAGTATAATATACCGAAACGACCGTCTCGATCCGAGGATCACGTAGCCGCTGACGGTTCGTCAATCGGAGGTCCCAGGCCCAAGATATGGGCGAAAGACCGAAGAGGGCCCGAAACGGGGGTTCTGGGCCCGGGGCGACCCGGCCCGAACCCCCCCCCCCCTGGGTCGGCCCGACCCGGGCCGACCCGGCTAGGCCGGGTCCGGTCCGGCCTGGGCGCGGCCCGGCCGGCCGGACCGGCCGGCTCGGCTTCGGCCGAGCGGCCGAGGGAGCCGCCGCCGCGGGTCAAACCCGCGGCTCAAACGGAACGCGGCCCCGCGGGGGGCCGCCTGTCACGCGGACGCGGCCGGGCCGCCGCGTCCGTTCCCGGTTCCGCGCGGCCGCGGAACCGGCCGCCGTTGCCGCCGCGGCTTCAGCCGCGGCAGACTTCCTCCAAGGCGGCGCGCCGGGCGCCGCCGCCTCCGGTCGCCGGCGCCGCCGCCGCCTTCCGCGGGCCGCCGGAGATGCTCCGGTGGCCCGATTTGCCTCTCGTCTGCGCCGTTGCCCCTCCCGGATGCCGACCTTCACTGCGGGATCAACGGATCGCCCCTGCCGCGCCGTTTGTCGTCGTCGTCCGCCATATCCGCACAACAAAATAGATCGGCGGAGGGTTGCCGGGTCTTGTTCGTTAGACCCGCACCCTCCGCGTTAGTCATAAACGTCACCGGGAGGGAAAATCAACAACAATTTTAATTAAATTAAAATTGTCGGAGATTACGTTCTTTACTTAAAAAGAATAAACACGGGGAAAAAGATAAAACAATCCAACATCCCTTACCTTGTCGTCGTCGTCGGACGAGGGGTCGTCGCGGAATCGCTCGTCGCGGAGGAAGGAGATCGTCGCGTCGTCGCGGTATCCGGCGTCGCGTCGCCAATCTCCGGATCAAGAACAAACGGATTTAATTAATTAAATCCGTTGTTATTGAAATTTAAAAAAAGGAGAAATAAAAGATTCGATTCTCACCTTTGTTGCCGATCGCACGTTCGCCGCGGAAGAAGAGGCACCGAAGAAGAAGAAGAAGAAGAAGGTCGCGGAAAAGTTGTCGACGTCGCGGATCGTGCGTCGTCGAATTCCGGTTCCGGCGTTCTTCGCGTTCTTCGCGTTCTTCGCGTTCTTCGCGTTCTTCGCGGAGAGGGTGGAGGCTCAGAGGAATAGCAATCCTCCAAAATAGACAAGTTTGTCTATTTTATTATTTTGCCAACAAACGCAAAACGCGTAAGTAACGACCCACTCAATTCGTTGAATTAATTCAACGAATAAAACAGCCCATTTAATTCACGAAAGAAACAGCCCAATTAAATGGTCTGTTAAGAATTAAAGAAAACACGTCGGTTGACTTTTCAGTTACTTTGACGGGTTTTCGCGGGTGCGTTACTTAGCGAAAGAAACGACGGGGCTCGTGCGGGTCCCACCGCACAAATATCCTACCAAGGGGTAGGATATTTCTGGATAGCATCCTATCCAGTTCAACTCAGTTCAAGCCGCCTTTAAGTGACTTTAAGTGGCTTCCAAGCAGTTTAAGTGAAATAAAATAAAGTTGTCGCACAAACTTTATTTTATTTCTGACTTAAAGCCGCAAAATTTAAAAACCACGTCTGAGCAAACGCAACTCCGGAAGAGGCGTTTCTAAGCAAATACCGGCGCTGCGATTTCATCGGTGCCCTCAGAATTCGATTCCGGGCACCGGTTCAAAAGATAGAAAAACCCGCTCGTCCGTTCACTGAACGTACCCGAGCCAAACTTCGGAAATTGATTCCGGGCACACCGGGCCTCGGAATCAGGTGCCGTCTGAAGCTGCGCTCTTGTAAAATTCCAAAGAAAATTAAGAAAAAAATTTCCTTGAAATTTGCGGGTCTTTACAATTTGAGATCAAAAAAAATTTCATCATCAACATTTACATTTATGTTAATGTGGGGAGAATGATTCAGTTTACTAGAATAGATGTAAAATATTTGTCTAGTTTTCAAAGAGTGTGTTGGATTTGGATGATTATTTATAATAATGTTGTAACTTACCTTATTTGTTCCATGTATATACCTTTTTATGTGTTTGGAGGAACCTCTATGAGTTTTCTCAAAAAAATTTAATCTTTGTAATCATGAACTATTAATCAAATAAGTTGGTGTTTCATAAATGTTTTAGGGCCCTGAGAAGCTGAGATTGTGTATTCTGTCCATGTTTTGTGGTGGTTTTACGTTTAGAGGATCTACAATACAACTAAAATCCGATGTTCTTCCAAGGGGATTTATAAACCGACACGATGCTGACCATCTTTTCTGTGAGAACCACTAACCAATCAGTGGTCATTGGATGAGTGGGTCTCCTATAGAATATCCACTTAACAAATAGTATTATTTCTAGAATTTTAGTGGTGATATACAACCCCACTAGTCATCCAGTCTTGGTTTGGGCCATGATTATATTGAGGAAAAGTGCCTTTTCACCATAAATTCTTTTAAACGCCCAATTACCCCTAATAAGAAACGATCTAGAGAGTTACGAATTGTGAATGTTATAAAAGGATAATGAGGATTCCCCAACATTTTTCCTTTGTATTGTTACCTGTTCTTTGATCTAGTGATCCAAAATTGATATGTTCTTCTTTGTATTCTCATCTTGTTCTTGGAACCCTTATTGTATCCTTGATAATTTATATCATATATTTTTAATAGGGGATCATGGTGATTCTTATTGATGCATATACTTGATTGTTTACCACTTATTATCTTTACCGGAGGTCAGTTGTCTTAAAAAACCCCACAATTTATTTTGTTTCTCTAGTATGTGTAGAAAATGAGATCATAGTGTAATTCCATGTTTATCCCCTATCCTAATTGGTACCCACTGACTTTGTTAAAAACATATTCCTAGACACCCCTAGGATTCCATTAGGTTTATTGGTGTTGAGACATGGACTTGCGAACACATGAGATTTGGGCCAAAAATTATCCCTAGGTGAGATCATGGAATGCGTAAACCTAGTTATATTTGATTAATGTGGAATTATTTGTGGAATGAGTGAAATTGTTCATTATATTGACATAAGAATTATGGGAACTGGAATCAAAGAGAATCACTTAGATTGAATGAGGATAATTGGGATGTATTTGGAATTATCATGATAATATAATGGAATATAGAAATAATGACGTGTGAATGGTAATTGAGATTAAATGAAATGTGTAATGGATTTTTGATGATTATTTAGATAAATGGTAATGTGACATAATAGATTAAATGGTTGAAAATTGGTAAATTAGGTAAATTAACCAATATGGAATATCTTAACAATGTTAACAAATTTGATGAATTAGAATAAACTATTTTATTGTTTTTTATTATGATATGTTAAATCAGATATAACACAGGGATTGACATAGTCTAGAAACAAATAGTTACATTTTCCCTTCATAAGGTATTACACCTTGGTAAGACATAAGTGGATATAGTATGGGAATCTACAAAGAGTTAAGTATGAAAAAGTTAATTTTATCCTTTGTATGTTATTCTGCAATAAGAACACATAAGAAGCTCTATCATGGGTATTTGTATATTATACATTATGACATAGTTACGTTTTCCATTAGGATGGTATTGTTCCCTGGGAACAAGAGACTCTATCATTGTAATTCATAACGAGTCCAATTTGAATGGGTTATTTTTTTCCATCGGTATATTATTATTCCAGGGAAATACACAAGGGACTCTAGAATCATAATTTTCATTGATATAACTCTGTTATAGATAATTATCCCATGGTATGGTATTGTTACATGAAAACACATAAGCAGATCTAGCATGAGAATTAACACAGTGTCTAGTGTTGAATACCACTGGTGATATTTTGGTTACATAACATGTTAAGGATGATTCATCATCAATAGGATAGTACAATAGTGGTATGGGAAATTTATCATAGGTATGAGAATCCTATAATGGACTGATATACCCAACATCATATCAAATCATGTTTTCTTGAACATGGGTTTAAACCTAGATCTCAATGTTTAGTAGGATTATTTGATGTTATATATTAATTAATGAATTAATTAGCCTATTTATCATATTTTTCCAAGCATCATATATTTCAACTATATTGATTATACACCATGGTTGTCAGCCTATTGAGTTTAACTCAGACCCAGTTTTTCCTTCCATTTTGAAGTGAAAAAAATCTCAAAGATATAGTTTTGGAAAAAGGTAAGCATCCTTGTTCTTGATTAGTTTCATTGATAATTTGGATTGAAGCATGGAGACATGGATGTGCATGGGTTTTGGGAATATACTTATAGAGTCATTATTATGGAGTCTTTTTACAGTTGCTTAATTTTAATACCTTCATCATGACATTTATTTTGGAATATAGTATATAATTAAGTTGTTTATTATTATTATTTTGATTATTAATTTTCATATATAATCTTCTTGAATTGTTTTTTATTATTTATTTACCTCATTTATACAATGTATCCTACTATATTCCAAATGGTATATTATTCCCATTATATTCATTAGACCCTCACTGATAGTTGGCAGCCTCTGAAGTATGTGGTGGCACACTTGAGGTCATTTAACCTTCCATCTCAGTCACATGGGAGATAATTGGGATGAGGAAATTTTAAATCGGTATCAATGTTATTTTTATTAATATTTGGGGAAATGTGGATAAGAGAATAATATGTTTTGAGGCTTATAAATGAGATTATTAATGAGAGTAACTAATACAAGTTCAGGAGAAAAACCACAATCTTATAGATGGGATTGCTTTTCTTGAGGTATTTTTTTTATAGTTGGGATATTATTCCTCCTTGAGTGATGAATGGGTTTTCTTATGTTACTGTTTTATAAGATTTTACTCATGGGATGGTATTATATGAGGGGAATTTCTATGCATTATGGTAGGAACATGGGGGAAATATGTTGACATGCATTTTTCATTATTGTGAAATATTTGACACATATGATATAAATGACTATCTAAATTGTGAAATGAAAAAACATGACATATTTGATAAAAATAAATAAACGAAACTCTTTTGGCATACCAATTCACTTTTTTAGAAGTTTTTTATAGTAAAATTACTTAAATTGCTATCTTTTATTGTCATAAGTTTCTATGTTCAATCTAGTTGTGTATCTTGTGATCTGAGCAGTGTGTTGACAATTATAGACAAAATGCCTCTACATTATATTCCGATTTAGAATTAGGTGGGTGGTAACCAAAACACTCATCATGATACTGACATGGTTCATCCTATGACTTTGATGATGACTTTTTAATATCCAAGGTGTTCTCACCTAGGAATGTTAGTTCATGGATTTATACTAAACAACTCGATTTGGATACCATGTTTTGGATGGCGCACTGTGAATATCAGTTCCAAGTAGATGATCTTTCTAAATAGGAGCAATTAAAGTTCGTGAGTTTTTAGTGGTTCATGTATTTTTGGAATCCATGATGTGGTAAATATCACATAATGTCTGCATTGGGCCAGTTGAATTGGTGGAAGTATGTTGGTGAGCATAACATTTGAAATGTTTCTAGTTCTGTGGATGAACCCAAAAGAGAACGAAGTGGTAGGTCATAGAAGATTATGGTTCCAAGTCCCCATAAGAGTTATAAAAATGAATTTTGACAGATTTTAACTAGGTTTTTCTTCACATAGTCTTATGTTTGAAAATATGTCTCTATCGTGGAAGACAACATTGGTGTTATGTGACGACCCAAACAGTTATAAATGATTTTCCCTTTTTGGATTTAATTAAATGTATTTTTATGTAATATGGTAATAGAAAACACATGCACTAACTTAGTTTTGTAACTAGATTTAAAATAATGTTAATAACACTACAGTTGTTAATATATCCATTTAATAGTGATAAATTATTAATATATACATAGGGCTTTAACAAATCAAACTGACACAAACAAAGGAAGTGATTACCTCATCAAATAGGATTGTACCCTATGAATCCCATTTATTAGAGCTTTTAAGGGAGATAGAATCATGGGGATTTTATTTTGACCGATCGCATGTTGAGATCCATTAACTTAATTATGAGCGAAGTCGTTTACATGAGAAGTTCAAGCCCATCGAGATCACTACCCAAACCATGTTCACCGAATGAACAAATGGAAGTCCCATTATCACACATTTTACTCTTAGGAAATATGATGATGTAATGAAGGGATATGTATCATGAATTTAATAATATCAACATGTATATTTTTTAATGATGTTTTTTTTATTTTTTTTATTACTTTATAAAAGATTTTGATTTGATTCTATTAAAAAAAATTCTATTTTTAGGTAATTATCAAATTTAATTATGTTATATATTTTTAAAAAATTAGGGATTTTTGAATTAAATAGTATATTAATAAATTGTTTTTATTATATAATTTTTATTAATTATAAATGACCATAAAATTTATATGAAGTGAAATGTATTTTTTTATAATGCTTCAAAAACTGTTATTATAAAACACTAAGCTCTTAAATAAATCTAAAACATTATTTTAAAAGTGAAAATTCACATATTTGAAAAATTATTTATGTAAAATTAATATTATTTTTGGAATCAGAAAATTGAAATTATACAATGGTCAATTTTTTATAATTTTCCAAAACAATCAAATTTTCTGGTTAAAAATAAATACCATATAAATATAAAATGTGTTTTATGACATCATAATGATAAAAAATTATTTAATAAATACTATAATCAGTATCTTATGACAAATATATGTTTGAACATTAAAAATAAAATTAATTTTAGTTTATTTTTTTAATTTTATGATGCCTTTACGAGTCCTCCAAAACATATAATATATTTTAGGATTTCATAATCATTTTTTTAAAAGTGTGACTCGCCTCCAAAAAAGAAATGGGTAATATTTTAATATTTTAGGACCATTTCTTAATAAAATAATTAAAAACTCACCACTTTGAAAAAATACATGTGCAAAAACCCTAGGAAATTTTGTGAATTGGAATATTCTATTTTTTAGAGTCCAAAATCTAAATATTAAATAAATCACTCTCATTTCCTATATAAAACCAACCAATATCTCACTTATCCTCACTCACAATCCTTTTAAAACTACTTTAATCTACTGTAAAATCTTTAGAATATTCTCAGGGCACCTATAATCTCTCAATAATCCTCTTTAAATCTTTTTAAGACATACTCTTATGGTAAGGGATCCTCAATTTCTCTATTTTATTGAAGAATCTCTTCTATTACATGACCATTTATTTTACTATTATAAATGATGAGGTATGTTTTTACACCTCACTCATAAATCACATATTATTTATAAATTATTAGAGTCCCCTTTCTCTCGTATTAATCCCTCCCATGTACACCCATTACTATGCTGAAATCACGTAAGCATCATTTATTTTCTATTTTTTATTCAAGATTATTTAATATCATATAACTTATTTTACTAATTATAAATGTTTTTACATGTCCAAAAAAATACTTAGTACTTTAAACTTCATGTCCAAATTATGATAGACCCATTTCTATATCATCAACCCCTTTTGTGAAATTTTAATTGTCGTTCTTATGCTGTCGAATTTTCACTACTATTTTCTATGCAAAACCAAATGTGTAGTGAATATCATATTCATTTACTTTCATGGATGTTCCATTTTATACACATATACCCTTTTATTAGGGACTTAAATTTATTTATTCCACACTCATAGATCATGGAATAAATTATGATGAAGAAAAAATCCATGTTTTATGATATATATGGCACACTTAAGCATAGGAATGAAATAAAAGTGATAGGTGTGCCCAGAAATATATTGCACTTCAATGGATAGGGTAATGTTTAGTATCATGATACATCATTTTGGGATATTTGTATAATTTTTTCCTTTAATTTTCTTTTTTCCACCACGATTCCTTGGCGGTTTATCATTGAACTATGATGTAGTGTTTCATGTTGTTGCCACATTTCCCATGTTTTGATTATCATACCATGCCTTATTTTTCGTGTCCTTTTATGTCTTTTTTTTATGCCTTGTAGAAAATTTATTATTATATTCATGTGACATCATTATTATTCCCTTACTAGGATTTATGGCTCAACCCTTTATAATTTATTTCTACAGGTTATCCAATGTAGTTTTAAGCTCAAGCACGTTAATGAAATTTTCAATAAAGATATTGTAATTAATTTTTAATGTTTAAATGTAGTTTACCTAATTCCCAAATATAATATACATCATCATATTTCAGGTTGTTTTAAGTGTAATTTTATTTAATTAAATCAGGTATTAATGCCTAATAAAGAGAAGTGTTGTTATAGTTGGTATCAGAGGAAAAGTTTTGTTATTTTTGGGACCAAGATTAGAAAAATCTAAAAAATCTTAGAGATTAGAATATTTATAAGAATAAATCACAAATTTTTTGGTGATTATAGAGTAAGTGTTTTATCAGGAATATAAATCACTGTCTGGGTACTACAAGTTGATGTGGTATTGGCACATATATTCCTAATAGTAACAACTCTAACAAGTTGTTACAGGTCTTACTCGGGGTAACCCGATACACAACAACATGCCTTATTGTACACAGAGTTTGACACACTAGGGGGATATGGTTTGGTAACTCATATTCTCATTACGAACCATTATTAAGGGATTAAAATTACACATAAGAGTATATGTTCGGAAATAGATCACGGATAACCAAGACTGAATCCTAGAAATCATTAAATTATATAAATACATGTATGTTTTATGTTTTTCCTTCAATGTCATTATATTCCCATTTATGAATTTAAACCTTAAAGATACTAGTTCTTAATTTTTTTATTCTAAATGATATCTAGAAGTTGGAGGAAGATGGTAAACAAATCAATTTGAGGAGCAATGTGATGACTACCCTAATGAGATGTGAAACATGATGAGGACATGATTCACACACTTCATGATGATACTATCTCAATTGACTCATGTTTTTAATAGAAACCAAGATCTGGAAGAGCATCCAATTCCCCCCAAAATAGAACAAGCTGCAATTGAGAGCTTCATGTGAAAAATTCCTCCAACAATCAATGGATCATCTAATCCCTTCATCCCCGAACAATGGATCAACTCCATTTGGAAGATCATATCCATCCCTCGATGCTCTGAAAAAGATAAGGTTCTTTTGTTTATTTATTGTATGGAGGGTGAAGTTAATCAATGGATGAAATAGATAAGAAATATGATGCCTATGGAAGAGATATAAGGAATGTTGTGGATGGATTTACAAATTATGTCTTTTAATTAATATTTCCCCACACCCTCATACTTAAAATAGAAAGTTATTTTCTTTCCCTCAAGTGGAAAGATGGCTAATATATCACAATTTATGAAGAAAAAATAACAAGGATTTCACAGTACACCTAAATACAAGGATGAATGATTCTTTAGTAGGCTAAAACCTAGCATACAATAGCCCTGGAGTTCTATGACTTTGATAGCTATGAGGTAATTTTCCGAAGTTCCCTCAATTTTGAAATGGTGATTAGATAATCTCATGGGTATCATGGGGATAATAAGCGGAATGTATAGGTCAATTTTAACGATCTTAGAGAGATATCTAACAGTGGTTGGAAATTTCAGCATCCCACCTGTCAATGGTGTAGAAATAAGTACCCCATCAAATTCCTGAAAAGGTGAGGAAATGGTTTAGGAGTGGGATGGAAGGGCACCTAGCTAGTGATTTTTGATTGGAGAAGCTCGCTATTGTAATGGATGAATGGAATGCTCTAGTCAACCCTCATTATATTTTTCATTGCTACAACTACAAGAAACAGTGTAATTTTGAAAACCCATGCACTAATCCAAGGGCTTTTGGAGACAGCCAAAAACATTCATGTCGGAAAGTGATAGGTTTTTTTATCCCTAACACCTAATTGAATCCTGACAATGATGTGGTGATAGGTACTCTAGTTATTCATTAAACAATAGTGAACATACCTTTTGATTTTTTTCTATCCAATCCTTCATATCATAATTTTTTAGTAGAACTATTCAAAAACCACTAAAAATCATGTATGTATAGATTTCAGTGAAAACAGAAAATGGGGAAATTATTATATCTCAATTATACAACTCCTCCCATATCGATGTTTGTGGTATGAATTTCCCAAAAAATTATATCATACACCCTTTTGGTGGAATTTTCTGCAATTATGGGAATGGATCAGATCTCTATATATATAGCCAATATATATTTCCATGAGAAGGAAATCACTATCCATATTTCGAATCAATATCTAATTCTGTAAAAGTGCACGGAGGATGATGAATCTTTTCTTTCTCCATCATGTCAAATTTGATTATTATTTACCTATAAGAAATATTATATAGATCAAATTATTGAGTCTATGGAAAGAATCACCCTTGAAGACATCTCCCTTATGAGTGATTAAAATGATGTGTTTCTCGATGAATTTTATGGTCTTCCTCCTATATGAGAAGTTGAATTTTTGATCGATCTTATACATGGGTCATTAACATTATCAAATAATCCATATATAATGGTTATTGTGGAACATGAGGAATATAAAAAATAACTACATGAGAATCTGGATAAAGGTTTCGTATGCCAAAGTGATTCACCATGGGGTGCACCAGTCATATACTTCATGAAGAAGGATGGATCAATGTGCCTTTGCATCAATTATCATGAGCTCAACTAGATCATGATAAAGAATAAGAATCCTTGGCCTCATATTTATGACCTATTCTATTACCTATGTCGAGAAAAATACTTATCCAAGTTTGACCTATGGTTGGGATATTACCAAGTTAGGTTGAAGAATGAGGATATCTCCAAGACTGTTGTTCATACAAGGAAAAGGCACTATGAATAAATAATAATGCATTTCATACATAATAATGCTCCATTAATATTCAAGGACATGATGAATTTAGTCTTCAAGGTTTATCTTGAAATATTTATGGTAATCTTTATAGATGATATTCTAATATACTCAAAATGTAATGAGGATTATGAGGAGCACATTAATACTATACTAAAGACATTTTCAATGGAAAATCATTATGCCAAGTAAAACAAATGTGAGTTTTGGTGGAAAGAAGTCTCTTTCTTGGGGCATATCATCTCACAAAATGAGATATATGTAGACACATAAAATCCAAAAGAAATTTAAGAATGGAAAAGGCTATCATCTATGACACATATCCATATTTCCTTTAGTTATTGGGGTATTATCACCAATTTTGGAGAAATTTGTCCCGATTGTCAAACCCACTTTCCAAGCATACCCATAAGAGAGTAATGTTTTTATGGAATGAATATTGGGAAATGTTTTTTGGAGTTGAAAATGGTGATTATCACTACACTTTTTCTCACACTACCTTGAAGTGAAGATATTTTCATGGTATTTAGGAATGCTTTGAAGATGTTTCTAGGATATGTATTTATGAGAAATGACCAAGTGGATCCCTCTGCTTCAATGCATTTGAATGTTCCTGAACAGAACAACCTAACAAATGATATTCAGTTGGCTATAGTTATTTTAAATTTATAAATATGGATTCGTTATCTCTTAGGGGAGAAATTGGAAATATATATGGATCACAAAATTCTCATGTATATATTCCCACAATAATAGATGAATATGCACAAAGGAAGATGGTTTGAGATGATCAAAGACTATAATTTCTCCATCCAGTACCATCATGGGAACGATAAAATTATAAGACTCTCTCAGCTGAAAGGATCTGAAAATTATATCATCGATGATAATTGAAACGGATCTGATATTCTTAGATTTGGAAAGGATGGAAATGAGAATCATAAAGGAAGGAACATCATCAATACATTCAAAAATTATTTCTCAACTATATATTGAAGAGAGGATAAAGGATTCTTAAAGAGTTGATGTGGTAATTTAGAAGAATGTGGAAGATATAATGAAATTTAAATCCTTGGACTTCAATGTTAATTATTAATGTGTTGTGATATTTGGCTCAAGATAATGTGTTACATCATATACCAAGTTAAAAATAATCTATTTGATGATTCATATAGATCAACCTTCCCCATCCACCCAAGAAGCACATAGATGTATTGAGATCTATGAGAAAAATATTGGTGGGACAATATGATGAAGGAGATCACATAATATTCATCAATATGTCTTGTATGTCGGCAAGTGAAAGAGGAATGAAAAAAATCCAATGGGATGATGCAACCATTACCCATACCGACATGGAAATGGGAAAATATTACCATAGGCTTTGTCACTGATCTTACAAAGACATAAAGAGGGAATAATTTTATATAGGTTATAGTGGATCATTATATAAATATTGTACACTTCATTATTATGCAAGACAAATTATCACTGGATCTACTGGCATAGATATAAATCAGAGAAGTGGTTAGGTTACATGGAGTACGACTATCTATTGTATCTGATTGAGATCCAACATTCACCTCTTTGTTTAGGAAGAGTCTCCAACAAGGACTAGATATTGGGTTGAACTTCAGCACAACCTATCACCCTCAAAATGAGGACCAGTATAAGAAAACTATCCAGAAACATGAGTATTTTTTGAGAGTATTATAAATGGACATACAAAAGTATGGGATCAACATATTCATTTGGCTGAGTTCTCCTACAAAAACAGTTTCCACTCGATCATCAAAATAGATCCCTTTGAAGCCCTATATGTGAAGATATGGGGGACACTGACATGCTGGGATAATGTTGTGGTAAAATAAATTCTAGGTCTGAATATGGTCAATGAAATGGTGGAAATTTATAAGATCATTCAGCCACACCTCAAGGCTCCTCAGAGATGAAAAAATAGCTATGCTGAAATTTTTCAACAAGACCTAGAATTTGATATTGGAGGTATGATATTCCTCCACACATCTCCAT
Source organism: Viscum album (assembly GCA_963277665.1). Lineage (NCBI taxonomy): Eukaryota > Viridiplantae > Streptophyta > Magnoliopsida > Santalales > Viscaceae > Viscum > Viscum album. Next base: position 1,728,613,343 of record OY728132.1, read on the forward strand.
GGAATAATTCGATAAAATTTTGGAATAAGGGAAAGCTTATCCCGAGATACATTGTCCACTTTGATATCATTGATCACATCGGAGTGGTGGCCTATCGACTTGCACTCCCACCTAACCTATCATAAGTTCAAGATGTATTCCATGTATCAATCTAGAGGAAGTTCATACCTGAACCCTCACATATACCCATTCCATAAGTTTTATCATTGTAAAATTATCTTTCCTATGAGGAGAATCTAGTGATGATATTAGATCGTAGAGAAAAAGTTCAATGAAATAATACAATTCACATTTTCAATGTGTTGAGGAGAAATCGCATTTTTGAAGAACAAAAATGGGAACTGGAAGAAGTGTTGAGAGAGAATTACCATTATCTGTTTTAAGTTGGGGTGAAATGAAAATTTCTAGTGTGATATTTCTCAAGGGATAATACTATAGAGACTTGAATAGTTATAAATATTGTTTACATTTTTGATTTAATTAAACGTATTATTATGTAATAAGGTTATAGAAAATAGAAGCACTTACACAGTTATGTCTTTGTATTTAAGAGACCATTATGAATATTTTTTCTTTAATATAACTCTTAAATAGTGATCACATTGTTCATATATATATATAGGTCTTTAACAAATCCAATTGACACAAACAAAGGAAGTAATGTCCTCATCCAAGAGTATTATACCTTTTAAATCCCATTTATCAGAGCTTCAGAGGGAGAGATAATCAAAATTATTTGACATTGACCAAACCCAATTTGATATCCAACAACTTAAGCTTGATAAAAACTATTTACGAGATAATTTAAAGCTCATCGAGTTCATGACCGAAACCATTTTCGTTGAACAACCCCATGAAAGTATCACTGTCATGCAAAATACTCTTAGGGAATATTCCGTTGTAATAAAGGGAAATTTATGAAGACCCTAAAGATATGAATATGTATATTATATATAATAATGAATTAATTTTCATTTTTATTATAACATTGTAAATAATTTTTATTTTGATTCAACAAAACTATAATTGAATTGTTCTGAAATATTAATATTCAATTAAGGTATTTATATTGATTAATTAATGGAAGATTGAAATAAATAATATTTTAAAATTTTTAATATTATATATGTTTTATTAATTATAAATAATGATATATTTTTTATGATGTGAAATGTACATTTTATAAGGGTTCAAAAACTGTTATAGTCAAAACCCATCATTTTTAAAAAATGCTGAATCATATTTTAAAAGTGAGAATTCAAATATTTATAAAATTATTTAGATAAAATGAATATTATATATGTAATCATAAATAAAAAAATATCCATAGTATCATGACCCATCTTAGTGGGGCCCGGGCCACGACTCCCCATGCCCGCCTCTAATGGGCCAGGGGATGGTGACTAGCATCAAGTAGGCATATCACTAACATGGTAGGCATTGCCTGTGTACCTATACACAAGAACACCTCTCCAACCCCAATAATGATAAAATGTAAAAACCACTAAGGAACATAAAATGCATGCATAAAAAAACCCAAATAATATAGTAAAACAAAAGTAATGTACGGAAAGTAAAACTGGTCTAGAATATAAGCCCCCAAAAAAGAGTCTCTAATCTACAATGTCCAACTTGTAAGAACAAAGAGGTATTGGGACTACTTATCATTGCCGTAGGAACACCTCAGCCTATATGGAACTTAGAAAGCTCAATCCAGTCCTATTCCTCCCTGGACTCTATCAAAAGGCCGCTCTTCTAGAAAAGACACGACATGTTCGGGAAAATACCATGCAAAGGTGAGTATAACAATACTCAGTAATGGACCCCAAAAACAAAAATAAATACACAAGGTAAAGGTAAAGTTATCTCTTCACAATATATGTCTACTGAGAATATATAAAGAGTGTCAAAATTAAGATATACTCAAAACAAATACTCGTAGTCTAGAGAAAAGTCTCAAAACCACATACCCCCACAAGGGATTCAGTTAGAAGGTTCCAAAAAGCACTCATCTAAGAGAAATCACTCCATGGGTCTGATAGCTCTGATGATGTCCTTATGAGAGGTAACATTCCTTGGGGAAATCCATGAGAGATAGATACTATCATTCCATAATAACACACTACTGAGTGGTGAAAGATCACGATACACAGACGAGGATCACTACCAGGGCCTTGGAAAATACCATAACTCATCTAGATTCACCTACTATGTAGAGGATAAACATCTTGTAGGATCAGTCTTATTGATACATGACTCTACTGAGGGTCACGAATGGATAGAGAATCTTGCTCAGAGCCTCTCGAAGGGATACCTGTAAATCCCCGACCACAGTTACACATAATTAGTGAATTATTACATAACATTGGGATGATAAAAAGAATAATTTCCCGAAATACCAGTCAGTTTAGTAGCTTTGGATGTACTTGATACATACATAAGTTTTACATTACATCATGAAATAAAAACAACAACAATGTGACCAATTATATCCCTTATTCTATTCCTATAGGTTAATCGTAATATGCTTATTTTCAGGCTAGGAAAAATAAAACATAAAGAAGTAGTGAGATCGGATTGTTAGTAAGGATAACAATATAGAGAAAACTGTCATAAATAAGAATAAACATTTAAGGCCATGTATAATACTAGAACACCAACCATTTAAACATAAAAATCTACATAATGTAGAAAAGATAAATCTTATAATTCCATTTTATTATTCACATGAATATTATACTAGTCAAATAATCACATGTAATATCAATATCCAATTCTTTAATGATAGAATGCATAATGCTAGACATCATAACCACATAGTCAAGGCCTCATACCAAGACTACAAAGAATATTTTGTCAAGGCCTTGTTCCAATACAATAGTTTGTCTCATAAGACCTACTGATGCATCGTGAAGCTATAGCGGCCTCCACCCGTCACTTATAGAGTCCAATTCATTCCTCATTTGAAAATTTTGAAACATAATCTAGAAATTAGTATTAAAAGTATCATAGGAAATGTAAATATTTTAGCCACAAACCATGAATGGCATAAAATATCACATCCACAGTCAAACATAACTCATTTAATAAAATATGGATTATTGTATTATGATAAATAAAACTCAATAAAGCATATAATACACTGAAGGATATTGACATGGGTGAAAATAGTCATTAAAAATATTTGATAGAAATATCCCCTTTTTCATGAAAACATTTAAATGTCGTACTATTTATCACAGAAGCTATTTAAAAGAGATTTTTGAATCAAAGTGTCTCATACAACATTGAAACACTTAAAAAGAATATTAATTTCAAAAAATTTATGTCTATATAAATAGATACTTAAATCCATTTTTAAAAAATGGACATTAATGAGAAATATTTAGAAGAATAAATATTTAAAACATTTAAAACAATATTTTAGTTAATGAGTTCCTAACCAAATATGAGATGCTTTAATACAAGTAATTAAAGAATAAAATTATTAAAAACATTATAATATCATGATAATAAATGGATTCATGATATAATATGTCAAAGGACAATATATACACCATATAAAAGTGAATTGGTGCATAATGATAAAGGGTTCTCAAGGAAATGTAAGTTGAGATGAAATACCTTGTAATGACCGTATCCTTAGATCAAAGATAAATCAATGAAATAATTATGTGTGACAAAAATAAATATAACAAATATAATTTTATATTCAGTGTAAATAAATCAGATTACATTTACACAAAATCTTGTAAAAAAACCAATGACTTGGATGTTTAACTAAATGAATGGAAATTGGGTTAAGATTAACCTTAAAAAGTTCATATCAATGGAATGTGAATTTATCAATGGAGTGATTATGTGTATCAATGATATATCCATATAAAGGGGAGTAGAAATTAGTACATAAATAATAATTAGTTATTCCCCACATAATCTTGGAGTAAAATAATCATTGATGTATGCATAATGCCAAATGAGTGGAAATTGAAATTTGAAATTCCCTTACCGATTTGGTAACTTATAAAAAATAGACCCCATAAAGAAAGTATCATACAAAAAAGATGTAAATACCAATAAATTGAAGTAAATTACACAAATAATACAATCCCGGGAAGTACGTACACCACACAAAAGGAAATAATGGCAATATAGCCTGAATCTCAGGAGAATAAGAAGTGAGATGAAAACCCCTTACCTTGTACTTTTACTTAGTATAGGGTTTGTTATGATCTTGTATAATGGTAAAATAAATGTTATAAAATTAAAAAATAACAAAATACATAAATATGATATCATATATGATCTTCTTAATATGGATTTGTTAATGATATTTCAGTAATATCATTGTTTTGGTTGTTAATTTATTCGTTTTACTATATATGTTTTGTTACATAAGTCATGTTTTTATGTATAAGATGTATTTTATTCATATACATAATGATATTACGTTCTTAAAAATTATTTTTAATCCTAAAATTAAAATTTTTCTTGAACGATTATGATGGAGAATGAATCTCATCGCGTTCGTGGAGACGGTAAGCTGTATGTAGGCACGAGACACAATATCATTCTTTTGATGGAGAAATTGTATATAATTAGTTGGTATATCATATATACAGAATCATTAAAATGTTATATATATTATTTAAATCAGTTATACTCATTATTATACCCATCCAAAAAATTATGTTTTTGAATAACAAACTACACCAAGACGTGGAGACGGTAATCCATATGTATGCACGTATGGTGACTTTATCATTTATAGAAAGGATAGAGTACATAATATGGTTGTACCATATGTATAATAATATCACAATATGTATGAGGTACTGGATTAATTATTTTTATGGAAACAAAAAAGAAATAGGAAGTTGAAGAAGAAATGAACTTAAAAGAGGGTGGAAAAATTATTACCTCTTCTTCAGGTGTTTCCTTTTGAGTTGATCAAAAGGGATAATTATGTTGGATTTCTAATCAAGTTAAGGACTCTAGGTTGATGTGAGGGAATTTGTGGGGATATTTGGGTAGGGGTTGAGCCAAATGGATTTGGAGGTGTGATTTTGAGAGAAGGGGAAGTACCCTTTTATATGAGAGGTGAGGGTCACTTTAGGAAAACCTTGAAATATTATTTTATTATAAGTCATTTTCGGTTTCTAATGGATTTAAATTGATTTATTTCTAAGATATGATGGTTATGGGTCGAAATACTCTCAACCAATAGGTTTTATACATGTTTAGGTCACCATATAAACCTTATCTTTTGGATATAACTAGTAGTTAAATAGTTAACTTTTACCACATCATCTTGTATTCTTACACTATATAGTTAATAAACTTACTCTAAACATCCAAAAGAACCTAAAGTGGTTCATTGATGACATATATATAATATTTTTTAATCCCTTTAGACAAACTGTATATTTTTAGGAATATTATATCAACCAATAATATATAATTTGTTTTAGAAAGTCATTTATGTCAATTTTGACACCATTTAGTTTTTCATTTTTCTGAAAATCATAACAACATGATTAATTCGAGAAAAAATTATTTAATAAACCCCAACATGTCATAGTTACCTATAAAACTAGTGTAATTTATAAAAAGTCTCAAATTATTATTATTGCAATATTTATAATATCAATTATTTTAATATTTCATTAATAAGGTAATTATTGCATCATCCTTGTGTCATAAATAAATTTAATTATTTATTTTCAAAAAAATTATAAATAAAATACCATTATATATGAAATATTTTTTTCTTTATAATGTTTATTTATAGTCTAAGTTATCTTATGTATAACCCAATATTAAAAATGGTTTTGTTATTAAACATTGAATTTAACATTTTTAACTCTTCTTTAAATAAAATAATAATAAATGTATTAAACTAATAAAAGTGGACCAAAAGGATAATATTTTATTCTTATGGTTGTTTTTGGTCGATTTATACTTATACAATAGAATTAGGACATGTGTTAGGGTAATTATAATATCATTTTTACCTTTAATTACCATATTTACTTTTAGCAGTGTTAAATAAATGTCAAAAGTTATTATTCACCAAAAATTATTTTCATCTTATTGAACCAAATTTTACATACTTATGTCCACCGTGTCTCTCAAAATTTTTAAATTCAACTCAAAAAAGCAATAAAATTATGTTTTATGCAAATTTTCAATTGCACCTAGAAGGTGGGTAAAAGATGGTAAAAAGTTCAATAAAATTTTATACATCTAATTTAATTATAAAAATTACTCCAATGAATCACATTAAACTAACATAGGTATTATGTATCTATATTGAATTAAAAAAATTAAATAAATGATTATTTAAATAAAAAGTTTTTTTTAAAGAGTAACACATTGCTTTTCACTATTCATCAAAAATTGAATGCTTTCAAAAAAATAGAAAAAATTAAACCTAAGATAATTTTGATATTCCAAATTCAAAAATGGATTCTATTTTACCAAATTAAAAACATAGAATTATTATTAATTAAATTAAAATTAACACACGTTGTCAAAACTAAAATGCAGGTTTTTAAGAAGTAAAAACTATCAAAAGATTGACATGTGTTTATGTCAAATTTAAATGTGAAATTTCGTATAATGAAATAAATTGTATTAAATAATAAAAATATAATCTGATTATACTTAAAAACCATTAAAATTCATAACATTACAGTACAAACTATTTTTATTAAAAATGTTTTTTCAACTAAAATGTTGGATTTTTCACTATTCATCAAAATATTAATGTTATTAGAAAAGTACCAAAAAGTTATCCAAAATAAATTTTTATGTCTTGATTATAAAGAAGAATTAAAATTAATTAAATTTAATATAAAAAAGTGTAAAATATTGGTTTTAAAAAGGGGTTTCCATTAAACAGTGATAAAATTTTATTTTTTGAAAAATACTTATTTTATTTTAAAAAATGAATTTGTTCTCATTTTATGTTTAAGAAAAAAGATATTATGGATTATAAAATTATATAGAGTATATAAAATCTAAAATTCAATTAATACTATTCATAACCACTTTTTCAATGATTTTTTTGGTAAGTCGTCGTGTGGTCGAACTCAGTGTTGCATGTTGCACAAGCTATTGAATTAATTTAAAGAAAATAACTTACTGTGAAATATTGGGGTGTTACATTCTTCCTCTCCCCCATTTTGGATATTTCATCCATGAAATTTTAAAATTGGTCTTTGTAACTTCATTGAATGTCCCACATCAGAAAAACTGCCAATAAACCTATCACTTTAAAAGAAAGAAAGAGAAGTACAAAGGTCACCCTAGATAACCCATACTAGGATTCAATGTAGGAAAACATTGATATAGAAGATAAACTAAGTGTCAAGTTCTAATGGAGAGTGATACAAAACATGATCAGGAGAAATTTAACAACAAGAAAACCACAAACATGTTATAGGATAAACGATCATTAGTTTCCTAGTAGGAAAATTAAACGGACATCATTTTTTTGTTTCAAGTTACACACCATAAAGTTGAGGAATTTATTTATGAAATTGACTAAGAACATAAATAGATATACTTAATTTTTAAATAGAGTTTCATCCTTAAATAAATTTCTACCACGAACTCATATTTTGTTTTTCAAACAATGAGTATTCAAGATGACTTGGTCACACCTAAAGCACTAGAATATTCTTCTAGATAACCACATGATACACAAAGTATAAACTATATATTTACCCCATATTTAGTGATTAACCAAAACCAAATGTGGTTATTACAAGATCAGATGATCCAAAAGGATAAGCCTTTAGATAAATAAATACTAATCTTAATTAGTAAAATTAAACCATAAATACCCAAAGTTCAATAAATACCATTCAATAAGCAATATTCCTTAAAATCCTTCAATATAATCCAAACTAATATTGAAACCCAAAACATAGAATAATTTTATTACATAGTTATCCATATTAAATTGTATCTTCAAAAAACATCTAATACTCTTAAAGTCACATACATAAAAGTAACTAAACTAATCACATATTCTCTATGATTGGTTAATCATTTACATAAATAACCCAAATTGATATAAATCTTAAATAAAAACATAGATAAAAATCCACCGTTACTCTACAAATGAAATCCCATAGTATTCTATTTTTGTTAGGCATATAGTGTTCCCAACAGAGCGAACATCTTCCAAAATAAAATTTATCACTTAATCACAAAATCATTTTCCTATACCAAGGATATCCATTTGATAATACATAAGATCCAAAATCAACTTAATATTGATCAACAAAACCATTTAACTATATAAAATTAGTCACACTAAACAAGGAAATCACATATTCCAGTGGTAGGTGATGAATCTTAATCATTCTCTGGTTTTGGGTTTGATTCCTGCAGCTTTGTCCGATGTGATGGGCTCTCACACTATCTACGTGTTTTTATTTTTCAAAACAAATATTTTATAACATTCCCAAAATGAGATAAATTTCTCAAAACAACCATAACATAATTTCATCCAAAATGTAATCTCAATCCTCGCATTTTCATCCCAAAAAATAATAACTAGTAATTTCCTCAAATTCAAGGATCATATAAACCAAAATGGTTATTTATATCTATATCAGCAATAGAAAAGATAATTCTTCCTAAAATAGCATTTTCACATAACAAACAATAGGGTTACACATATAAGAGAAAAGTATTCCAAAGTAATCCCATCCACAAAGAGAACTAATACATTTAAACATTTCACCATTAATTTATTTCCACATAGGTTTTTCCTTGACCAAGAGATTATACTAAAGAATATGGAATTCACCCGGATAATGCCTAGGTCCCCTACATTTACAGAAAATGACTATAAATGGATTCTTGGGATCATTTTTATTTTCTTCTATAGTACTATTCATTTTCCTAGGCAATTGTTTACTTTATGTCATTATTTATCACACATAAAGCATTTATTTATTCTATTGAGACACTGTTCTAGGTGTCTCCTTCCACATTTCCTACATGTTGGAAATTAATCTTTCTTTTCTCTATGGTCTCTACTGCTGGAGCTATTATCATTAACTGACTTTATCTTCATTGTTGAGTCTGAGAGTTGGTTAATATATATGTTGTTGATCATATTTTTGGAAAACTGATTTGGCGTGAACACGATATCTTTTACATATTCAACATTTCATTTTTTTCTCATTTCCACCACCCTTCCCACCTTGTACATCATGTTCAATGTTATTATGACTTCCTTGGAATCCTGCCATTGAATAACTCAAGAAAGAATAGTTTGAGTCATAAAATCATTTAAATAATATGATAACCCCTTATTTTCACTCTAAAAAACCTTAGGATTAACCAAGTTTATATATTTTCATCTTATATTAAAATCATTCAAATCGGTTTGTAAAGAAAATGTGATTTATCCTAACCATATCCCCAATAAGTGTCGTAATAAATAGTGCAGCAAGGCCCATTGTTGTGTACCAGGATACCCTGGGTAAAGCCCAAAACTCATTGTTGGAGTTTTCACTCCTAGGTACATCTGTGCCAGAGCTGTCTCTACCTTCTCGTATCCAGACAAGGATGTATTATTTGGAAAACAGATATAATATTTACATTACCAAAATTTTTGGATGTTCTTCTATAATAATTCTAAATGTTTATCATCGGGTAGTGTTTTCTAATCTGTGTTTTTTCTAAATCTAGGTTCTATGGTTTGTACTAAACATTCTATGGCACCAACTATAATGCTCTGACCCCAGTTACCCAGAATCACTGCATTATTAAATAAAATTGGAATGATACAAAGAATCATGTCCCGAAAGACTGATCAATTTAGTAGTCTTGGAAGTACTAGATACATACATAAATTTTACATTACATCAAAAAATAAAGAAACATCATTGTGTCCCATTCAAATGATTTTACATCCCTTATCTGATTCATGCAGGTTAATCGTAATATGATTCTTTCCATCCTAGAATAAATAAAACATAATAAAGGGGTGAGCTCATCTACTCAGTAAGGGTAACAATATAGAAAAAACTATCATAAATAAGAATAAACATTTAAGGAAATGTATAAGACTAGAACACAAACTTTTAAACATAAACATCTTCATAATATGGAAAAGATAAATCAAATAATTCAATTTACTTATTCACATGGATATTATAATAGTTTAATAATCACATGTAATATAAATAGCCAATTTTATAATGATGGAATTCATAATTCTGGACATCATAACTACATAGTCAAGTTCTCATGCTAGGACTACATATAATATTTTTTCAAGGCCTTATGTCAAGACACTAGTTTGACTCAGGAGACCTACCAATGTATCAAAGAGCTATATTAGGCTCCAACCGTCACTTACTAAGTGCATTTCATTTCTCATATGAAATGTTTGAAAAATAATCTAAACATTAGTATTAAAACTAGCATAAAAAATGTTAGTATTTTTGCTACAAACCATGAATGGCATAGAAATATCACATCCACTGTCATACATAACTCATTAAATATAATATGGATTATTGTATTATGATAAATCAACCTCAATAATGAATAAAATAAACTTAATTATATTGACATAAATGAAAATATTCATTAAAACTATTTGATATATATATATCCCCTTTTTCTAGAAAACATTTTAATGTCGCTCTATTTATCAAAGAAGTCGTTTAAAAGATATTTTTGAATAAAAGTGTCCCATTCCACTTTGAAACTTCTAAAAGGAATTTTAATTTCAAAAAATTTATGTACATGTAAATAAATACTTAAAAATATTTTGAAAACATGGAAATGAATGAGAATGATTTAGAAGAATAAATATTTAGAATATTTAAAACAAAATTTTAGTTGAAGAGTTCCTGACCAAATAAAGGATGCTTCAATACAATTAATTGGGGAATAAAATTAATAAAAACATTATAATATCATGAGAATAAAGGGATTCTTGATATAATATGTCAAAGGATAGTATATACACCATATAAAAGTGAATTGGCACGTAACTACAAAGAGGCCTCAAAGGAATGTAAATTGAGATGAAATACCTTATAAAGACCGTATCCATAGATTAAGGATAAATCAATGAAATAATTATGTGTGAGAAATGTTAATACACTAAATATAATTGGATATTGATGGTAAATAAATCATATTACATTCACACATATTCATGTAAAAACAAAACCAATGACTTGGATGTTTAACTCAATGAATGGAAATTGAGTAATGATTACCCTTAAAAAGTTCATATCAATTAAATGTGAATATATAAATGGAGTGATAATGTGTATTAAATTTATATCCATATAAAGGGGGGTTTAAATTGCTAAATAAATAATAAATACTGATTCCACACACAATATTGGAGAAAAATAATCAATGAAATACGTGTAATGCCCAATGAGTGGAAATTGAAATTTTAAATTCCATTATCGATTTGGTAACTTATGAAATATAAAACCCATGAAATAAGTATCAAACAATTAATATTTAAATACTTATAAATTTATGTATATTACACAATGAATACAATCATAGGAAGTACATACACCATATAAAAGGAAATAGTGGCAATATAGCATGAATCTCATGGGAATAAGAACTGAGATGAAAACCCCTTACCCTGTACTTTTCCTTAGTACATGGTAGGTTAAACTCGTGTATAATGGTGAAATAATTATTATTAAATTATTAAATAAACAAATACCTAAATATTACAACATATATTATAAGGCCCCAGCCTTAAACCTTACTTAATCTTGAGTTATTACAAGATTACACATTGAGTATCTTTTCAGGTTTAGAGTTTTAGAGAATTAGATCATAAAACTTGCACTACATTCCACATATAAACAAAGTTGTTACATAAAGATAGTAATCATCATTACCATCAATGGAAACATATTTAAAATAAAACATGGATTCATTCTTGACACTTCCTTGACACTATCATCATATCATGTACCTTTCCCTTGACCTGTGAAAAACATTTCAAAAAAACTTGGGATGAGTATAAAAAGCTCAGTAAGGGATATAAAAATATGTAAAGGAAACATGGGTACATATATACATAAGGATGAAATCATACTTTACCCATAAAACATAAGAACTTTAACATACCTCATCAAATCATGAATAAATCATAGAAATCATAAGACATAAAGGTAACTTGAGGCATTCATAACATTCTTACGTAGGGAGTAACCCTCTTGGTTACGTTTGGAATACCCATCACAGTATATTCCCTATATCTCTTCGGAGAAACCTTAACGTTTCACTCCTTCGCGTTACCCAATGCATTGGAGAGCTATATCGGGCTCACCCGCCCTTAGATTATCACGGAACCACCCGTTTTCATAATAATGCCCAAGAACCTCAACATAATCATATCACATAAAACATGCATAAAGGAACCATAACATTCCCACCTTTCAATCACAAGATATCAATACAACACATTGATATAAAAACATTATGAAAACCATTTTCGATACCAAAATAAAAGAAAAGTAAAACATGGTATTTATTTTTCTTTTAAAAAGAAGGTATGGCTTGTTGAGGAAGCCGAAACTCAAATAACGATCACGATGGCGGAGAAGTCGTTGTCGCCGCATACGTACGACAAAAACATTCCCTTTTGTCGTTTAGTAAACGCTTCGTATAAATAATATTCCTTTTGAATAAACTTAAAAGTCAAAGGGGTTTATACACCATATAAAAGAAGGTTGTGTATAAAACAAAATATGCCTCAATGAGAGGAGATTGAGACGAAGTCCCATACCTCGTATCCGACTTGACTCGATTGTTCTTTAACGTCCTTAATAATAAACTTGAGTTAGTTTATACTTGATTAAAAACCATTTTAAAGTTCATTATTCGTTTTATATCACTTATTTCCATGTTATAAACATTATGTAACCATTTAAGTTAATAATGTTGGTTTTGTCAATATTTGGTTCTTAAGTCGAAAGTGGACTTCTTACAATTACATGTTGTTCGTGTGGTCAAAGGTTATTTATATCCAGAATGACATTCCTGATTTGGATATCATATATATCATATATATCTATCATATACATGTATTTTTAATATTACATAATCATTTAGAGGTAAGAAATGAAATGCACTGTTCATGGAGACGGTAAGCCGTACGTACACATGAACACTACTTTCATTTCTATTTCGTATTTTATAGAATAGAATCATAATGATATAAGAGTATATTATAATTCCAGTATAATAACATATATAATATCATTAACTTTATCCTTTACACATCCCACATATGGTATTAACGAATCAAATCACTTTCAGGGGGCGGTAGTCCTCACTTCCTAAAATGAAGATATCGTGTTTACCCATAATGGAAACAATAATGGTATGCCATAAATGAAAAATACAGAAGCTTAAGGAAAGAATAAACATATTATATAACATATATAAAAATAGTGACATCATAATGACCACCGTTGAAGGTGTTAAATGAGTATTGAACAATCATCGTTTCAGGAGGCAGAATTTCACCATCCACGGAAACCGTATGTTCTTTAACCATTTGATGTAGTTGTGTGAGATTGTAGCTCGAATAAATCTTATAAAAACATCCTAGTATATTGAAGATACTGGTTTTTTTACAAAATAAGTAAATAAAAAGAGTTTTGGGCATTGGAGAAGCAAAATAAAACAAATGAACAAGAGAGAATGAATTACCTTTAAAAGTGTAACTCCTTTTGATTTGAGCCTAAAGGCTTCCTTTGAAAGGATTCTGCCCAAAGTGAATCCTCTAGGATGAGGAGAGGGATGTGGAGAGAGTAAATGGGCAGGTTATGGACGAGCCAAAGGCTTTAGGAGTGTGTGAAATGAGGTAGAGGTGGGGGCCTTTTATAAGAGGAGAGGAGGGGCACTTTTGGAAATCATGAAACTATTATTTTATTTTCAAAAGTGTTTCGAATTTCTAAGGTCCCACATTGATATATTTCAAAGATAAGATGATACGGCTTTGAAATATTCCCATCCAATTGATTTTTCCCATGTGTAGGTTTTATATATTACATTATCTTTCCATTTTATTTAAATCGTTAAATAATGAAGTCATCGCTGCATCATCATGATGTCATAAATAATTTAATTTATTTAAAGTCTAAAAATTATAAAAAAAATACTATGATGTAGGAAATATTTTTATCTTTCAAATTAATTTTTATAATCAAAAATATGATCTTTATAACCTCATGTAAAAAATGTTTTCGTAAAACATATTATGTTTGTGTCATTTTTACTTTTACATTAAATAAAAAGTTATTTATGTCATTTCCCAACCAAAGTGGCTCCATGGGGTCCCCAAGTTGACCCATGGCTTGTCTTGGTCGGCCATGACACATACAATGAGGGTAGGACATGTGTCAAGCTCATATCATATTATTAAAACATTATTTTTACCTTAAACTACACTAATTACCACTAATCGTGTTTAAAAACTTAATAAGTTACTATTCACCAAAAAATTATTTTAATCTCATTGAACCACATTTTACTTCTTAATGAAAACGATGTATGTCAGATTTTTGAAAATCAAAACACAATGATGGAAAAATTTCATTTAAACGGAAAATTAGTTTTTATAAGTACCGCTTAGTGGTTTCACTATTCATCAAAAATTGACGTTTTTCAGAAAATTACCAAAAATTCACACTAAGCTATATTTGATATTACTAATTCAAAAATAAAGTCTATTTTAAAAAATTTAAAACATATAAGTCACATTAATTAACTTAATAATTAATTCCTGCTGTCAGAGCAAATAGCGTGTTTTTATGAAACAATAAGTATCAAAAGATTGACAGTAGTTTAAGTCCGATTTCAAAGTGAAATTAATTCCAACGACCACTATTAGATTTAATGGTAAAAATATTTTCTAATTTAAATTTAAAACCAATTCAAAAGATAATCTAATCATATAAATAAATTAGATTAAAAAGAGGTTTTGAATTAAAATACAACATTTTACACTATTCAATAAAAAATGAACTTTATCGGAAAGGTACCAAAAATTTACACAAAGTAAATTTTGATGTCCCTATTCTAAAGAAGAGTTATTTTTGGTCTAATAGAATTTATAAGATTAATAAAAACTATATTTAATGACGGTTCACCGTCAAAAGGAGATAAGTGAACCCTTTAGTGAAAATTAGGGTATAAATGCCTAAAATTGAACTCTTTCCGTATTTTAAGCCTTTATCTTTTATTGGGTAAATGTAAAAACATTTAAAAACATATATAATCATATTTTAGTTATTTCTATCCATTCAAGCCAGTATAATGGCTACTTGTTAACTGACATTTAAAATAATATTATTTTATTACTTGTGTGCAACGTAAGTTTTCAAAGAAACTCATCGTTGTGTATCGAGTACGCTATCGAACGTAGAAACCCCCTTTAATTAAAATTAATATCTAATTCATAAATATTAATAAATATGAAAATTATTTATTCTGTAATTACCTGGGATGTTACATCCTTCCCCCCTTTTGGGAATTGAGTCCTCGCAATTTTATTCACTTATCAAAATAAGTGGGGGTATTTATCCCTCATAGCATTTTCAGATTCCCACGTTGCCTCTTCAATCACATGGTTTTTCCAAAAAACCTTTACCTGGTGAATCACCTTATTCCGTAACACCTGCTCCCTGTGGTCAAGAATCTGGACTGGTTATTCTTCATAAGATAGGTTCTCCTCCAGCTGAACTACCTCTGGACTCAAAACATGAGATGGATCTGGCATATACTTCCTCAACATTGAAACATGAAAAACATTGTGTACCTGAGATAAACTCGGAGGTAAAGCCACTCGGTAAGCAACTGATCCAATTTTCTCCAGAATTTCATATGGTCCAATAAACCTTGGACTCAGCTTTCCTTTCTTACCAAATCTCATCACACTTTTCCAAGGATAAACCTTGAGAAAAACATGATCACCTACCTCGAAAGATAGATCCTTCCTCTGGTTATCTGCATAACTCTTCTGCCTTCTCTGAGCTGTTCTCATGCGCTTCTGAATCAACTGAACTTTTTCTGCCATCTCTTCTACCAATTCTGGTCCCATCAGCTTCCTTTCACCCACTTCATCCCAAAATGCTGGAGTTCGACACCGCTTCCCATATAATTCCTCAAATGGTGCCATCTGTATACTGGAATGAAAGCTGTTATTATAAGAAAACTCAACCAAATAAAGATGTTTGTCCCAACTTCCCTGATAATCCATCGAACAAGCTCGTAGCATATCCTCCAAGGTCTGAATTGTTCGTTCTGACTGCCCATCTGATTGAGGATGAAAAGCTATACTAAAATTTAATTCAGTACCCAACGACTTCTGAAGGCCTTTCCAAAAGTTAGATGTGAACCTGGGATCACGACCAGATACAATGGAGAGGGGAACTCCATGTAACTTGACTATCTCTTTAAGATACAAACGGGAAAGTTGATCTAGGGAAAAAGTATATCGTATAGCAAGGAAATGAGTATATTTAGTCAACCGATCAACAATAACCCAGATTGCATTATTACCTCGAGATGTCCTCGGTAATCCCACAAAAAAGTCCATGGATATGTTTTCCCATTTCCACTCTGGAACTGGTAAAGGATGAAACATCCCTTTCAGTAACTGCCGCTCTGCTTTAACCTGCAAACAAGTCAGACACTTCACAGTAAAATCAGCAATATCTCTTTTCATTCCATCCCACTAGTAATACTCCCGCAGATCTCTGTACATCTTAGTACTGCCAGGATGAACTGAAAACGGGGAACTATGAGCCTCACATAACAACTCATTCTTCAACTGTGAATCACAAGGCAAACATAACCTCTTCCCAAACCTCAAAACACACTCATTATCAATGTTGAATTCAGGCAACTTACCTTTCTGAACCAGCTCTACCTTTTTCTTCAACTCACTGTCTCGCTTCTGTGCTTGCTTGATTCTGCCTGATAAAGAAGATTTCACTGATACCTGAAACAAAACAGAAGAACATCCTGTACCAACAACTTCTATGCCAAAGTTCATCAAATCTTTAACCAAAGGATCACGTTCCAAACGCAACATTTCTAATGAAGCATTACTTTTTCGACTCAAAGCATTAGCCACTTTATTTGCTTTTCCCGGATGGTAATGAATTGTACAATCATAATCCTTGATTAATTCCAGCCATCTCCTCTGTCTCATGTTCAATTCTTTTTGAGTGAATATATACTTTAAAATTTTGTGATCGGTATATATTTCACACTTTACTCCATACAAATGATGCCTCCAAAATTTTAAAGCAAAAACAACTGCAGATAATTCCAAATCATGTGTAGGGTAATTTACCTCATGAGTTTTCAACTGACGTGAAGAATAAGCAATTACCTGATCATTCTGCATTAGGACGCAACCAAGTCCTTTCAAGGAAGCATCACTGTATATAACAAACTCACCATTCCTGGAAGGTAGTGCCAAAACTGGAGCATTCACCAATCTTCTTTTCAATTCCTAAAAACAATCATCACATTCTTTTGTCCAGATAAACTTAACACCATTCCGAGTTAGCTTAGTCATTGGACTAGATAACCATGAAAAATTTCTAACAAACCTTCGGTAATAGCCTGCAAACCAAGGAATCTACGAATCTCGGTTACATTTGTGGGTCTTGGCCAATCTTCCACAACTTTTGTTTTGCAGGATCAACAGTTATTCCATCTTTAGAAACAATGTGACCAAGGAAAGAAATTTGTTGCAACCAAAACTCACATTTGCTGAATTTCCCATAAAATTTCTTTTCTTTTAAGGTTTGAAAGATAACCCTTAAATGAATTTCATGCTCCTCTTTACTTTTAGAAAACACCAAAATATCATCAATAAACACAACCACCATTTATCACCTGATTCAACGGAGCCATCACTGTAACAAACATTTTAGTTCTGATTCTGACCACCTCAGGATACTGATTTGAAAGGTCATTTCCCTCTGTATGCCTTCCCAAAAAAATTTGTTCTGTTTCCTCTATGAATAATCATTCTTAACATGGAAATATCTTAGGCGAAGCAACATGGTAATCTTCAAATGCTATATCACTTCAATTTGACCATAAAAAAAATATTTTTGGATAATCATTTAATAGAATTCTAACTCCTAAAGTTATCTAAACTGACCTATGATACCAACTATATGGCCCCAGCCTTAAACCTTACTTAATCATGAGTTATTACAAGATTACACATTGAGGATATTTTTGGGTTTAGAGTTTTAGAGAATTAGATCATAAAACTTGCATTACATTCTACATATAAACAAAGTGGTTACATAAAGATAGTATTCTTCATTCCCATCAATGGAAACATATTTAAAATAAAACATGGATTCATTCTTGACACTTCCTTGACACTATCATCATATCATGTACCTTTCCCTTGACCTGTGAAAAACATAACAAAAAAACATGGGATGAGCATAAAAAGCTCAGTAAGGGATATAAAAATATGGAAAGGAAACATGGGTACATATTTACATAATGATGAGATCATACTTTACCCATAAAACATAAGCACTTTAACATACCTCATCAAATCATGAATAAATCATATAAATCATAAGACATAAAGGTAACTTGAGGCATTCATAACATTCTTACGTAGGGAGTAACCCTGTTGGTTACGTTTGGAATACCCATCACAGTATATTCCCTAGATCTCTTCGGAGAAATCTTAATGTTTCACTCCTTCGCGTTACCCAATGCATTGGAGAGCTATATTGGGCTCACCCACCCTTAGGTTATCACAGAACCAATCGTTTTCATAATAATTCCCAAGAACCTCAACATAATCATATCACATAAAACATGCATAAAGGAAACATAACATTCCCACCTTTCAATCACAAGATAGCAATACAACACATTGATATAAAAACATTATGAAAACCATTTTCGATACCAAAATAAAATAAAAGTAAAACATGGTATGTATTTTTCTTTTAAAAAGAAGGTATGGCTTGTAGAGGAAGCCGAAACTCAAATAACGGTCACGATGGCGGAGAAGTCGTTGTCGTCGCATAGGTACGACAAAAGCATTCCCTTTTGTCATTTAGTAAATGCTTCGTATAAATAATATTCCTTTGAATAAACTTAAAAGTCAAAGGGGTTTATACACCGTATAAAATAAGGTTGTGTATAAAACAAAATATGCCTCAATGAAAGGAGATTGAGACGAAGTCCCATACTTCGTATCCGACTTGACTCGATCGTTCTTTAACGTCCTAAATAATAAACTTCAGTTAATTTATACTTGATTAAGAACCTTTATAAAGTTCATTATTCCTTTTATATCACTTATTTCCATGTTATAAACATTATGTAACCATTTAAGATAATAATGTTTGTTTTGTCAATATTTGGTTCTTAAGTCGAAAGTGGACTTCTTACAATTACATGTTGTTCGTGTGGTCAAAGGTTCTTTATATCCAGAATGACATTCCTGATTTGGATATAATATATATCATATATATCCATCATATACATGTATTTATAATATTACATAATCATTTAGAGGTAAGAAATGAAATGCACCGTTCATGGAGACGGTAAGCCGTACGTACGCATGAACACTACTTTCATTTCTATTCCATATTTTATAGAATGGAATCATAATGATATAAGATTATATTATAATTCCAGTATAATAACATATATAATATCATTAACTTTATCCTTTACACATCCCACATATGGTATTAACGAATCAAATCACTTTTAGGGGGCGGTAGTCTGCACTTCCAAAAATGAAGATATCGTGTTTACCCATAATGGAAACAATAATGGTATGCCATAAATGAAAAATACAGAAGATTAAGGAAAGAATAAACATATTATATATCATATATAAAAATAGTTACATCATAATGGCCACCTTTTAAGGTGTTAAATGAGTATTGAACAATCATCGTTTCAGGAGGCAGAATTTCGCCATCCACGGAAACCGTATGTTCTTTAACCATTTAATGTAGTTGTGTGAGAGTGTAGCTCGAATAAATCTTATAACAACATCTTAGTATATTGAAGATACTGGTGTTGTTACAAAAGAAGTAAATAAAAAGAGTTTAGGGCGTTGGAGAAGAAAAATAAAACAAATGAACAAGAGAGAATGAATTACCTTTAAAAGTGTAACTCCTTTTGATTTGAGCCTAAAGGCTTCCTTTGAAAGGATTCTGCCCAAAGGGAATCCTCTAGGATGAGGAGAGGGATGTGGAGAGTGTAAATGGGAAGGGTATGGACGAGAAAAAGGCTTTAGGAGTGTCTGAAATGAGGTAGAGGTGGGGGACTTTTATAAGAGGAGAGGAGGGGCACTTTTGGAAATCATGAAACTATTATTTTCTTTTCAAAAGTGTTTCGAATTTCTAAGGTCCCACATTGATATATTTCTAAGATAAGATGATAAGGCTTATAAATATTCCCATCCAATTGGTTTTGGCCATGTGTAGGTTTTAGATATTACATTATCTTTCCATTTTATTTAAATCGTTAAATAATGAAGTCATCGCTGCATCATCATGATGTCATAAATAATTTGATTTACATAGTCTAAAAATTTTAAAAACAATACTATGATGTATGAATTCTTTTTATCTTTCCAATTACTATTTATAATAAAAAATATGATCTTTATAACCCCATGTAAAAATTGTTTTCGTAAAACATATTATGTTTTGTCATTTTTACTTTTACATTAAATAAAAAGTTATTTATGTCATTTCCCAACCAAAGTGGCTCCATGGGGTCCCCAAGTTGACCCATGGCTTTTCTTTGTCGGCAATGACACATCCAATGAGGGTAGGACATGTTTCAAGCTCATCTCATATTATTAAAACATTATTTTTACCTTAAACTACACTAATTACCACTAATCGCGATTAAAAACTTAATAAGTTACTATTCACCAAAAAATTATTTTAATCTCATTGAACCACATTTTACTTCTTAATGACAACCATGTATGTCGGATTTTTAAAAATCAAAACACAATAATGGAAAAATTTCATTTAAACGGAAAATTAGTTTTTATAAGTACCACTTAGTGGTTTCACTATTCATCAAAAATTGAAGTGTTTCAGAAAATTACCAAAAATTCACCGTAAGCTATATTTGATATTAAGAATTAAAAAATGAAGTCTATTTTACAAAATTAAAAACATATAAGTCACATTAATTAATTTAATAATTAATTCCCGCTGGTAGAGCAAATAGCGTGTTTTTATGAATCAATAAGTATCAAAAGATTGACACTAAAGTGAAATTAATTCCAAAGACCACTATTGGATTTAATGGTAAAAATATTTTCTAATTTAACTTTAAAACCAATTCAAAAGATAATTTAATCATATAAATAAATTAGATTAAAAAGAGGTTTTGAATTAAAATACAACATTTTACACTATTCATTAAAAAATGAACTTTATCGGAAAGGTACCAAAAATTTACACAAAGTAAATTTTGATGTACCGATTCTAAAGAAGAGTTATTTTTGGTCCAATAGAATTTATAAGATTGATCAAAACTATATTTAATGATGGTTCACCGTCAAAAGGTGATAAGTGAACCCTTAGTGAAAATTAGGGTATAAATGCCTAAAATTGAACTCTTTCCGTATTTTAAGCCTTTATCTTTTATTGGGTAAATGTAAAAACATTTAAAAACATATATAATCATATTTTAGTTATTTCTATCCATTCCCGCCAGTACAACGGCTACTTGTTAACTAACATTTAAAATAATATTATTTTATTACTTGTGTGCAACGTAAGTTTTCAAAGAAACTCATCGTTGCGTATCGAGTACGCTATCGAACGTAGAAACCCCTTTTAATTAAAATTAATATTTAATTCGTAAATATTAATAAATATGAAAATCATTTATTCTTTAATTACCTGGGATGTTACATATATGATCTTCTAATATTGCTTTGTTAATGATATTTTAGTAGTATCATTGTTTTGGTTGTTAACTGATTCATTTCCTTTTATATGATTTTTTACGTAAGTCATGTTTGTTATGTATATGATGTATTTGATTCATATCCAGAATGATATTATGTTCTTAAATAAATTTAATCATAAAATAAATATTATTCTTGAATGATTATGATGTGGAATGAATCACATCGCGTTCGTGGAGACGATAATCCATACGTACACTCAAGTGACAAAAGCATTCTTTTGATGTTGAAATATTGTATAATTGGATGGTATATCATATATAAATAATCATTAATATTTTATATTTATTATTTAAATCAGTAATACTAATTATTATACCCATCCAAATGATGATGTTTTGAATAACAAACTACAGCACGACGTGGAGACGGTAAGCCGTACGTATGCACGTCTGGTGAATTTGTCATTTATAGGATGGATAGAATAACAAATATGGGTGTACCATATTTATAATAATATCACAGTATGTATGATATACTAGAGTTATTACTTTGGTATGGAAAAATCAAATAAATAGGAAGTGGAAGAAGAAAAGAACTTGAAAGAGGGTGGTGAAATTATTACTTCTTCTTCCATTGTTATCTTTTGAGTTGATAAAAAGGGCTCCATAGGTTAGCATTATGATCAATGTAAGGACTATAGGATAATTTGAGGTAAGTTGGGAGGATATTTGGGCAGTGGTTGGGTGAGCCAATTGGCATTGGAGGTGTGATTTTGAGATAAGGAGAAGTACCCTTTTATAATTGAGGTGAGGGTCAGGTTAGGAAACCTAGAAATATTATTTTATTATAAATCATTTTTGGTTTCTAATGAATAAAAATTGATTTATTTTTAAGATAAGGTGTGTATGGGTAAAAATATTTTCATCCAATAGGTCTCAGACAAGTTTAGGTCACCATATTAACCTTATATTTTAGATTTAACTATTAGTTAAACAGTTTAACTTTTACCATGTCATCTTGTATTATTAAAGTATATGGTTATTAAACATTCTCTAAAGTATAAGAGAACCTAAATTGGTTCATTAATGACATATATAATAGTATTTATTCCCTTTGGATGAACCTTATATTTTTAATAATAATATATCAACCAATAATATAGTATTTGTTTTAAAAACTCATTTATGTCAATTTTGACACTATTTAGTATTTGGATTTTTGAAACTCATAACAACATGATTACTTAAAAAATAATTATTTAATCAAACCTAAAATGTCATATTAACCTATAAAATTAGTGTAATTCATCAAAAGTCTCAAATTACATTTATCTTGATATTTATAATATAAATTATTTTAATCATTCATTAATATGGTAATTACTACATCATCATTGTGTCATAAATAAATTTAACTATTTAATTTCTAAAAATTATAAATAAAATACTATTATGTAGGAAATATTTTTAGATTTATAATTAATATTTATAGTCTAATTTTTATTATGTATAACCCTATATTAAAATTTTTTAGTTATTAAGCATTGATTTTAACACCTTTAACTCTTTTTTAAATAAAATAATAATAAATGTCCTAATATAATCCAAGTGGACCAAAAGTATCATATTTTATTCCAAATGATGTTTTTTGTTGAATTATACATATCCAATAGAATTAAAACATTGTTTTTGTAATTATAATATAATATTTACCTTTAATTACCCTATTTACCTTTAAACGTGTTAAATAAAAGTGAAAAGTTACTATTCACCAAAAATTATTTTAATATTATTGAACCACATATTACATACTAATGTCATCCGTGTCTCTCGATCTTTTTAAATTCAACTCACAGAAGCAGTAAATTTATGTTTTATGCAAATTTCCAAATGCTCGTAGAATGTGGGTAAAAGACGGGAAAAAGTTCAATAAACTTTTATACATCTAATTTTATTATAAAAATGATTCCAATGAAAAAAATTGAACTAATATAGGTATTATTTATGTATATTGGGTTAAAAAAATAAAATAAATAATTATTTAAATAAAATTTGGTTTTTAAAAAATAACGCAGTGTATTTCACTATTCATCAAAAATTAGAAGTTTTCAAAAAAATAATAAAAATTCACCCTATGATGATTTTGATATTAAAATTTAAAAATGAATTCTATTTTACCAAATTCAAAAAATATAAGTAGCATTAATTAATTTAAAATTAATTCTCATTGTCAAAACCAAAAAGTGTGTTTTATTAAGAAATAAAAACTATCAAAAGATTGAGATGTGTTTATGAAAAATTTAAATGTAAAATTACTTATAATGAACTAAATTGTATTAAATGATAAATATATAATCTGACTATACTTCTAAAACATTAAAATTTATAATTTAACACTAAAAATTATTTTGATTAAAAAAGGTGTTTTCAATTAAAATTTAGTATTTTTCACTATTCATCAAAATATGAATGTTATATGAAAAGTACCAAAAATGTATCCAAATTTTTTTTAATGTTCTGAACTTAAATAAGAATATAAATTAATTTTATTGAATATATGAAAGTGTGAAATATTGGTTTTAAAAAGGGTTTTCAATTAAATGGTGGTAAAATTACATTTTATGAAAAATACTTCTTTTATTTGAAAAAAATAGAATTTATCTTTATATAATGTCTATGAAACACATAATATTGATTCTAAAATTATATGCAGTATATAAAATTTAAAATTCAGTAAATACTATTCATAACCGCTTTTTGAATGACATTTTTGGTAAGTCGTTGTGCGCTCGAACTCGGTGTTGCGTGTAGCGCATGCTATTGAATTACTTTAAAGAAAATAACATTCTATGAAATTGTGGGGTGTTACAATACCTAACTCTATCTTGTAAATTCCTACTAAAGGGATCATATTCCAATGGGTGGAAATGATACCTGACCTTTAGGGGAATGAGAAAAATGGGAACAAACCCAAATGAAAATTGTCCAAGGAATGGTGGAAAAGAGGATCAATCTAGGTTCCACGATATACATGGTGTGTATAAGGGGTCACATGTTGTGTATCAAAACTCTGGGTACTACTTGTGTGTAAGGACCCGAGTCAGATAATATATTCCATGTAGAAAGGTAAGTACATGGCGTGTAGGATGAACTACAAGCCATGTCCGAGTAACCGGGGTTCCCTCCATGTGCGAGGTCGTGTTCCTGTACACCGGTTCAACCCATGTGGACATCATGTGTAACTAGTACATGGGTTAACCCATGTAAATGACCTAATCTTGTCTTTTGGTGGAGTACATTCCATGTACTCCACCAATTGTCTGTGTATAATTTGAGATATAAGTCGAGTCTTGCATAAGTACCCACACAATATGATCATCGGAGAACATGTCGTATCATTACTTACTTCTCTGTGAAACCCTAGCTGTCACTGTGATGGTCCCAGAAGGTGTGTCCTTCGGAATACATGATGTGTTCTTCAGGATTTTCTTGAAAACATAGTTCTTCATCCGGCCCTACAAGGGATACTCTGTTTTTTGATTTGGCCATCCGATCACCATGAAACTCAAGGTTTTTGGTCGCCTCGACACCATGAAGCCGATTCCGTTGGATTCGAACCTCAGACCATCCCAAAAATGAATTTCCATTTACCTACATAAATAATCATTGAAGAAAAATTTATACCAAACTATATTGATTCGTCCACTACTATCGTCATCGCACCTCCGCTGGTTCATCACGATGCCAGATCTCCATTTTCGGATTGTTGCGCTAAGAAACAGTTGCTCAATTATTCCTCGTTCATATCCTCGTGATGAATGGGGGAAGAGGGGGAGTTAAAAAAAGGAGGATTAAACCTCCACCATCGTTCTCCATGACATTAATCCACTCCTTTTAGAATGTTTAAACAGGGAATATTAAAACCTTAAAACTTTAAAAATGAATCCCTAAAAAAACCGATAATGAAAATATCTCATACAAGAATGAAAATGTGTGGGTCAACTGGTTCATTGGCTGATCTGTGTTTGTCATTTAATTAAAGAACATGGACGAGAAAATTTAGAACATAACCCCTACTTCTAGGAGGGATCGATCGCTGAAGAAGGAATCATGATACCATTGTTACTAAGATCCTTCAACTCCATTGGTGTAGAAATTTTCACTGTTGATTCATTGTCATTCGTTGTCTAGAGTTCTCTCTAAATCTCCATTAAATCTCTAGAGTTTCACTAAATTTTCTTCCAATGATCAACATTCGATTAACCCATTAAAAGGATGGAACACATTTCAGTGTTCTGCTACACTGTGACATTAATGAGTCAACATTTCTGTTTCAGAGTCATTATGTTGTGTCATTAATTATCAAAATAGTTTCCGCAACATTGTGATATTGTAAAAATTTCCAAATAAAATGAAATAAAATATTAAAATTATTTTATTTTACTTAATTTTACTAAAAACTTCTAAAAAATTATCTTTTTCCCTCGTCCAATGCTTGTCGATGTTAGGCCCATTCTTAGGTAATGTTTTCATCCCAGACGCAATGGTACCCTCATATTTTTAATCTTGGAATCCATTTGGAAACAACCAAAACCGCACACACATGTTGACTCACATAACATAATAAAAGTTCAAACCACCATTTTGGGCTTGCCGATCCTTGGAATGACATGCCTTCTCCGTGCTTGGTCTTGAAATAATTCCATATATTATTTAAAAATAATACACAGAAAATTGGGGACATTACATTCTCCCTACATTGGGGCATTGCGCCCCCAAAAATCCAAAACAAGGGATACTCAAAAAGATGTGGGTACTAGGAAGGGATATGAGCCTCCACTCCCACATTCTCTCTTGATGGTTCCCATGCTGCCACTAGACACACAGTAAGAAAATTTATCATCCATAGAGGATCCTATCCTATTGGTCTTCTATCTCCATTCGGTACTCTACGAAGGTCGCTCCATTCTGAATATCTATCATGCCCCAGTCGATGACGAGTGATGGGTCATTCATGTACCACCTCAGTAGTGACACATGGAAGAAATAATGTACCAGGTGCATCTTCGGTGGTAGATATAAGTGGTATTCCACCTCACCAACCCTATGTAGTATCTAGACAGGTCTGATGAACCTCAAAGCTATCTTGCCTCCCCAGACAAGTCTCCATAACCCTGGTCGAGGTGATACCTAAAGGAAGAAAAGGTCTCCATACTCGAGCTCCATAGGACTCCATCATCTATCAACATAAGACTTATGCCAGATATTTGTAGTCTTCATCTAGACCTAGATGATCTGTAACTTATCGGCAGTAGCTCTCACCAACTCTAAATCAATAAGTGTTTACTCTCCGGGGTCGATTTAGCAAAGAGGTGACCGACATGGTCTCCCATAAAAATCATTTAATGGTTCCCTAACAATGGTGGAGTGGTAGCAATTGTTGAATGCAAAATCCACTAGTTGTAGGTTTTCATCCCAACTATGACCGAAGTCCAAGATACAGTTAAGCAACATATCATCCAGAACCTGAATGGTCCTCTCCATCTAACCATCTATCTAGGGATGTAACGTTGTTCTTAAGTATATCTAAGTCCCGAAAGTTTTTTACAATACCTTCCCCAACTAGGATGTGAAGTGGGCGTCTCTATCTGAGACTACTGTCGAAGGGATGCAATGAAGCTGAACTATCTCTTACACATAGAGGCGTCCCAAGATTTGTACGGAACTCTACTCCCTGATAGCTAGGAAGTATACCAACTAGGTGATTTGTTCAATGATCACCAAGATGGAATCGTGCCCCTTGGACATTTGTGGTAATCCCATCACAACATCCTTCGATATTCCATCCCACTTATACTATGGCACACACAGGGGGATCTAACCCCATTGGAACCAAATGCTCATCCTTCACCTATTGTCCTATTAGGAACCAAGAAATGACCTTTGCTACAACCTCCTTCATTCTTATCCATCAGAACTGACATCAGAGATCCTGGTACATCTTCGCCACTCCAAGGTATACCACTAAGGGGGACATTTGAAACTCCATCTGGACCTCCTCCCGCAACGCCACTTGTAAAACAATGCATTTTTTTTATAAAAAAGACATGCTCCCCAACATGAAAATATCCATCAGGAGAATGTTAGGTGGATAATTGAGCCAATAAGTTCTCGTAGTTGACATCCTCTAGCTATCCCTCCCAAACATATTATAAGAGAGGATGGGTGACAACCATCGACAGAAGGTGACCTGCATCCTCTCTACCCACAAAAAATAACTCTAACAAGTCCAACTGCTCTATATCCTCATTCAAGAGCTATGAAAATGATCTCATACTGAGAGAATATTCCACAACTTTATCCATTATGGGAGTATAGATGATCTCAATGTCATAATTGTGAAGGAACTCAATCCATTACTACTGCCTCAGATTCATATCCTTCTGTAAGAAGATGTTTTGGAGGCTCTTTTGGTATGAGTAGATGATAAACTGGTCGCTCATAAGGTTGTGTTGCCACATCTTGAACATGAATACCACCACTTCCAACTCGAGGTCATAGGTCGCATAGTTATTCTCACGTGTCCTAAGCTGGCACAAAACATAAGAAATAACTTCCTATCTCTACATCAGAATATGACCAATCTGGTCCTCGATGCATTGTAGAAAATTACGTACTCAAAACCCACCTCCGACAATCTCAAGATCAGGGAGCTCTTCAAACTTGGTCTCAACTACTCCTAATCCTACTAGTACTTCTCTGTCCACATGAAGGTTTTCCCCTTCCTAGTCAAGGCTGTATGTAGTGCTAATATCTGGGAAATATTAGGAATGAATCTCCAGTAATATCATACAAACACAAGGAATCTCCAAACCTCTATCATGCTCTTAGGTGGCTTCCATGCTAACACTGCCTCGACCATGACAGGGTCCACTGCTACTCTATCTACAAAGATAAAATTTCCTAGAAACTATACCTCAAGTATCCAGAACAATCAATTTGGGAGCTTCCCATAATGTTCGTTCTCGCAGAGTACGTCTAGAACAATCCCAAGGTGTCTTGTGTGCTTCTCTGCTAACACTCAGTACACAAGGATATCGTTGATGAAGATCACTATGAACCTATTTATGTATGTCTGGAAGATCCGATTCATAATTCCTATGGAGACTGTGAGGGCATTTATCACCCTGAAAGTCATCACCAAGTACTCATAGTGATAGTAGTGGCATATAAAAGCGGCCTTCGATATGTCCTTATCTATTTCACATAATTGGTGGTAACCTGATCAAAGGTCATGCTTCGAGAACCAATGTGCCCCTCTTAGTTGGTCGAATAGGTCACCAATCCTTGGAAATGGATACTTTTTATTCACCATTACATGATTCAAGAACCTGTAATCCATGCAAAACCTCAAACTCTCGTCTATATTCTTGGAAAAAAACTACGACCACCCAGGGTGAAACATTGGGTATTACGAATCCCTTTCTCTAAAAATCCTCTAAAATCACCCTTAGTTCACGAAGCTCTGTGGGATCCATATGATACTCTAGTGAGGATATCAGTGTTGTCTCGGGTTGTAAGTCAATGTTGAATTTGATCTCCCTGTAGGGAGGTAGTCCTAAAACATCTTTAGGAAATATGTCCTTGTACTCCACCACAACTACTGAGAACTAGAAGCTCACAACATCTACTACGATAAGGGTAAGGCTAGAAAACTCATGAGTGATCAGTTTCACCCTCCTATTCATGATCCCATCCTGTGTTTGCTGGTTATCCTTTTTACTGACAAAAGAAAACCTCGTCCCATCACTGCAGACACACTGCACTCTTCACCTAAAGTAGTCAATCGTGGCATGAACCAAAGGTAACCAATCTATCCTTAGAATGATGTTGAAAGGCCTAGGTGCTGCCACCAAGAGGTTCCAACCCAAAATTTTTACCCCAAGGGTAATATAACAATATCAAAAAAGGTATGTGATCATCGAGTCCTCTCCCGTAGGTGTATCCAAGTGTAATGGTCGAGTCAATGACTCTATTGGGATCTCATGGTTTATCAAAAGACATGTGGAATTGAAGTAATGAATGGAACCTGTGTATATATGAAAATAATCTAGGTTCGAGAAGACACAGATCTTACCAAATATCATCCCTAGAGTCCCTGGGTCATACACCATGACCAAATGTAGTTTTCCCCACACCATTCTCTCAACTCCCTGAGCCTGGTGCGGACCACATAGGGGTGGTGGTAGGAGTAGATCGAAGTGTCTTCCACCACCTACAGCTCTCCTAACTCCTCTACCCCATTCGTCGCCTGGAGAGTCTGTCTGCTTCACTTAGGTCTTTGCCTCAGTGGTCCATCCACCACATCTATATTAGAAAGATGACGAGTCTAACACTCTCTAGTGAGATGCCCCCAACCATCGCACGAGTAGCATCACCTCTCACTAGGCTGACTGGATCCATCCTGAAAGCCCTGAACTGTCAAACCAATATCCTGGGTCCTCTTATGACATCTCCCATGTCCCAAACCTTATGCCTGACGTTGACTCCCTCCTACTGGGGCCTACACACCTATATAACTACTAATGACTGCTGTTAACTACCTCTGTTCCACCAAGAAGCTCTTGATCACCAAGGCCCAGTTTAGCAATCTAGCATAAGTCAATCTGTATAGAGTCTTGACACCAAATTAGATGTCATGTCGTAGACATCGCTCGAAGGTCTAGCCTCTAAAGTACTAATCCTTGACCATATCCATCATGTACTTGGTTATCTTGGTGAAACTCGATAAATAGTCATACACCATCAAACTGCCCTACTAGAGCAGAAAAATATCTTAGATATGCACTACTATCAGTGTAACTGAAGATAAATCCTCCCTAAAGAGTTTCTCAAACTACATCCATGAAAGAGTCTCCTCATCGTGAGTCTTTGTGTTGAGAATCTACCATCATCCCACTGAACCCTAAAGAAGGCTCACTCATAGGATCTCCATCTGGTCTTCTTGTGTTCTCACTAGATAGAAAACTCTGGTCACCACCACAAGCCAGTCCTCAGCCGCCTGAGGGTTTGGCTCACCTCAAAACCTAAGAGGTCTCTATCTCTCGAACCCATAAAAGGAACTCATCCTATGACCCTCACTTTTCTATACTGCTGGTACCATGGTCTTCTATGATGGTGGTGGTATAGTAGGTGCACCACCTGGAGGTACTACTAGGGGGAACTAGTCCTAGTATCGAAGCCTCATCGCTGAGGTGGTCATCCTCATGATCGAGCTGCTAAATATTAGCTGGTATGTGTCATGGAGGCATCCTGTAAAGAAACAATATGTACCATGGTCAACAAATATAAATGGATAGATGGCCCCAAGGACATGGAAAACCCAAACCATTCCTATATGATGCACTTACCATTCTTTTACTTACCCATAACTAGTATTTTCATGTACCTAGTCAAAAAGAAGGTTATGAATGTTCTGGTGTATGGATACGTCGACCACCCTCACCAACACTGGAGTCCCAGGCCTGAATGCCAATCTCAAAACATATAATACTATTTCCCCAAGCCATTCTCACAAACTCTTGGCCCTATGGTAGAAATGACCACCTCTGATACCACTCTGTCATGACCCATACCATTGGGGTTCATACCAGGACTCCCCAATCCCACCTACAATAGTCCTGGGGATAATGAATAGAACCAAGAAGGAATATCACTATCATGGGAGGAATTCCCTAAAGCACCTGTAAACATGCACAAATCTCCAAGCCCAAAAATGATGAAATGTAAAAACAAATAAAGAAAAAAAATTCATGCACACATATAAACCCCAAAAAAAGAGTATAATGAAAGTACCATGTGGAAAGTAAAATTGGACCAGAAACATGCCCACCATACACAAGAGACTGAAAAATATAAATTCCAACTTGTAAGCACAAAGAGTTACTGGGTCTTCTGCCCGTAGCCATAGGAACACCTCATCTTGTAGGGAACTCAGAATGTTTTTTCCGGTCCTGGTCTGCAATAGACTCCATCAAAAGGCCGCTCGTCTGCACAAGACATGACATGTATGGGCAAAGCCCGTGTAGGGGTGAGTATAACAATACTTATTACAGGACACCGAAAACCAAAAATAAATACACAAGGTAAAGATAAAATAATCTCTAAACATTATATGTCTACTAAACATATAGAAAGATAAACACAATCCAGATATATTCAAAACCTAGACTCGTAGTATAAAGACAAGTCGCACAACCGCATACCCCTTCTAGGGTTTCATTTAAAAGGTTCTATAAAGCACTCATCTATGTGAACTTTCTCAATGAGTTTGATATATCCGATGACGTATATTTAAGATGTACCATTCATCGAAAAAATCCATGATATTTAGATACACTCATTCTAAGAGAACACACTCCTGAGTGGAGAAAGATCATGATACATAGATGAGGACCAACGTCATGGCCTATGTGGATTCCAAAACTCAACTGGATTCCCCTGATAAGTAGGGGATCAACGTCCTGTAGGATTAGTCACGTAAATATGTGCCTCTACCTTGGGTTAAGAATTGATAGAGGATCTTGCTCCAGGCCTCTCGAAGAGATACCTCACTCTATATTTGAATGTTTGGCTAAAGGGATAATACTCCTGTGGGTGGACATAATACATGACCTTCAGGGTAATGAGAAAAAGGGGGAACTAACCCAAACAAAACCAGTCCAAGGAATGATGGAAAAGAGGATCAAACCATGTTCCAGGATATACATGGTGTGTAGAAGGGGCCACACTGTAGAGACCCAAGCTTGACGTACATGGACATTACATTACTTTAGAGGAATACTTAATACATAACAAAAACAAACACACGATGACTGTAATAGTTTAGTGTCTTTGGAAACCCGGAAAAATAATCTTCTAATCCTGGTGAAAGATCTTCAACATCTCCCATAAAGATCTTCCCATTTTTTTCTCTTACAAAAAACATTTCGTTATATCCTGGGGAAAAGAAAACATTAAAAGGTTGAGATCAAATTCTCAATAAGGGTAAACATGGAGAGCATAAACAATCCATAATCATTTGAATGAAAAATCTTTAACATAATATCTAAACATCAAAATCTTGAGAAAAGACATAAATCTTGGAAGTACATAAGGAATATATCAGAAATGAACATCAATCATGATTAAATATAATGGGGATAAAACATGTAATTTTTGTAACCATTAAGAACATGATAAGATTTCCATAGTAGTCAAGGCATTGCTGCCAAGACCATCTTAGTGGACAATGTCCCTTTCCGAATCGAATTCACTCCTCATTACAGTCCTGTATCACTGAACCAGATTAAAATACCATTCCAGCCATGTCTATCTCATGAGATATAAATCTTTACCCAATGCATTGGAGGGAGATATAGGTCCCACCCATATCATAATGAAATCATTCTTAATTGTGCCACAACGGAAACATAAATCAATCAATATAACCCAAAGAATAAAAAATGTGTTTCATAAACATCATACCATCATAACATAATCCCTATAAAACAAATGGACATCGTTTCATCATAATAAAATTGAAACCATGTAAATCATAGAGACATTATACTTGAAACATACACATATGAAATAATTCCTTCTTATATGGAAAATGGTTTTGATAAAACACTAGAAATGAATTCTTAAAGAAAATATTCTTTCTTCTTTAAAATCATTTTCTTTTCACAAAATGCCATGAAATTTTAAAAGAAAAGGATTCTTCTGAAAACAATCATTAAATCTTGTATATTAAGCTTCATGAAAATAAAGAGTTTTGAAACCACAAAAATCCATTCATGCTGTATAAGTTAAAAAAGACATTCTTCACGTACTTTTGCCGGAAAAGTCAAAAAAGTACCTCCTATGGTAAACAAAAGAAATATTCCTTACATACCATGGAGTAAAAGTAAAAAATGGGTAAAAAGGACTTTAAACATAAATGATTTTTTTAGAAAATAGGGACATGGATGATAAATATAATCCCAGTAAATACTTACGGATAAACAATATCGGATAAAAATGAGATTGCAAGATTTTCCCTTACAAAGATCTTTTTGTAAACAAAATAGATCACTTATGTGTATTCACTATAAGGTCACATAAATAAAGAGTGAATACATGATAAGATATAAAAATTTATTTCTCACATAATCAAAGAATGACATAAAAAAGAAAGATAAGATCAACTCAAAGAACGGAAATTGGGTTAAGAAGTTCCCTTACCTCGTATCCGACTTGACTCGATCGTTCTTTAATCTCCTTTAATTTGGGTAACTTCATTTGGTTTGAACCAAAAGGACTTCCTGAAGTGACTTATGCCTAAGATAAGGCTTTTAGGGGGAGGAGAGTGATGTAGGTAGCTTAATTGGGCAGAGGTTGTAGGAGAAAAATGGATTGAGAGGTGTGAGGAATTGGATAGAAATGGTCTCCATTTATAAGGGGGAGGAGGCACTCTTTTGGAAAGTGTGAAAATATTAATTTATTATAAACTTATTTTCGGTTTCAAAAGGTCCAAAAATCATTAAAGATGAAGATAAGATGACTCATGGTCGGAATAAAATCATCCAATCAGAATGGGACATGTTTTGGATAATATTTTAATCATTTTAATCTTATTTATTTAAATCATTTATTAATGAGGTAAATACTGCATCATTATTGTGTCATAAATAATTTAATTTATTTGATGTCTAAAAATTATAAAAAAAATACCATCAGGTAGGAAATATTTTTATCTTTCCAGTGAATATTCATAGTCGAAAAGATAATTTATATAACCCCTTATAAAAATTAATTACTTAAAGATTTTTCTTAATGACAATTTTGTCTTTACATTAATTTAATTAATCCAAATTGTCATTATCTCTACCAAGTGGCTCAATGGGGTCCCAAAATCGACCCAAGGATGACCATGGTTGGACACTACTTATCAAATAAGTTTTGGACAAGTTTTAAGGTAATTTTAAATTATTATAATATTAATTTAACTTTGAATTACCCAATTTACCTTTAACTGCAGTAAATAAAAGTCAAAACTTACTATTCACCAAAAATTATTTTCATCTTATTGAACAAAATTTTAATTTTTGATAACAACCATGTATATCGGATTTTTGAAAATAAATTCACAGAAGTGGTAAAATTTCATTTAAATGAAAGAGTCAGTTTTTTAACCACCACTAAGTGGTTTCACTATTCATCAAAAATTGATGTTTTTTGGAAAATTACCAAAAAATCAGCCTAATCTATATTTGATATTACGAATTCAAAAATGATGTACATTTTTTCAAATTAAAAACATAGGAGTGGAACTAATTAATTTTAAAATTAATTCTCATTATCAAAACAAAGAGCGTGTTTTTAAGAAAGGGTAACTATCAAAAGATAGACACTTGTTTATGTCCAATTTCAGAGTGAAATTAATTACAATAACCAAAATTGGATTAAAAAGTAAAAAAATATTCTAATTACACTTTAAAACCAATTAAAAAGATAATCTAACCATATAAATTATTGCGATGAAAAAAGTTGTTCTTAATTAAAATATAGCATGTTTTTACTATTCATTAAAATATGATAGTTATCAGAATAATATGAAAAATTTATCCAAATCAAATTTTTATATCCTGATTCTAGGGAAGAATTTTATTTTGTCAAATTGAACTTATTAACATGTCAAAAACTATATTTAATGTTGGTGTGCCATTAAAAGGTGGCAAAATTGCATTTTTTGAAAAATACTTATTTTACCTGAAAAATTTATTTTGTTCTCATACTATGTTCTAGAAAATGTGTAAGATGAATAATAATGTTATAAAATTCAAAATTTAGTTAATAATATTCATAACGGCTAGTCCATAATAATATTATAACCATAAGTAGTTTTTCAGTGAAACCTGGTATTGCGTACAACACACACTATCGAGGAAGGTCGTGATTGCGTGTAATGCAAGCCAAGTCAGGGATTCATGTTGGGAAAGACTGATTCGTTGTTTCATATAACATAATGCAACCATATTTCATTTATACATATATATATATACACTTAATGTTGCGTAGAATAACTACTATAAAATGAACACGAAATTGTGTGTAACATGATCCAAGAATAGTGTTGCGTATACTGCAAGCTAATACCGTGTTGTGTATAGTGCAAGGTAATCTTGGTGTAGTGTACAACAAGAGATATGAAAATAATATATCTCATAAAATGTTGGGGGGTTAAATTCTACCCCCCTTAAAATGAATTTCACCCTTGAAATTCATCGGGGTTATAAATGGTTTATTACTTGAGAGTTTCTTTCTTAGAAACCCACATCGTAAAAAGGAATACTGAAAATTACTTTTAAAAATTAACTTTAGAAACAAAATGGATACCCAAAGTAACTCATCACTTGGGTTCCCATATATGATATCATAGGGGAAAAATATGGATATTGAAGAGAAATATAAACATCAAGTTCTGATGGAGAGTGGTAGAGAACATGGCTATGAGAAATCCAATAATCAGAAAGCCATAAATTTGTGATGATATAAGGTACGATCTGATTCATCAGATATAAGAGCACGAGGACAAAATTTTTGGTTTTCAAGATCCTTTCCCAAATGTTGAAGAATTTTTGAATTAAAAGAAATACTTACTTGATTTTGGTATAATCTCAATGTTGCTCGTGCCTCGAACAATTTCCACTTCATCTCTTAAAAAAATGAAGTTGAATTTTTCTTTCACGAAGTGTTAGCAGATCATGTGGTAGAATGATGGGTCATTCCATCTGTCTCAAACAAAAGGTTAGAAAAAGTTATCAAATATACATAAGTCCATCTATGGTGAGGTTAATCATATATGATTCCAAAACTTGACTTATACTTCATCTGTTATAACGCTTAAAATAAAACTAGTTTCTACTAACCAGGGACTTCCTGTAGGCCAGTGGTAGGCAATAAAGGCCTGTCGCACTTCAGTTTGGGGTTTGATTCCCACTTCCTTGTCCGATGTGACGGGTTGTTACCCGTCCTACAAGATGTCCTTTTTTCTAAAACCATATTATTATAACATCCCATCAATAATATCGAAAAAAAGTTTTAGCCTTAAACAATACTATCTAATGTCTGACATAATCTATTCCAATCATTAGGCTTATCCAAAATACATCAGTCCAATATCATAGTATAATGAAAATGATTACTGGAAAGGTCACATAACAAGCATGTGAATACCATCATTTATCCCTCATCTATCACAAGATATATCTTGTTGGTCACATTCCAAACATGTTAATACCTTAATTGTGTATTATCTTGAATAATTAATACCCATTGAACATTAGTGAAAACATTAATGTTGTCAAAAGTTAACTCTTTCCACATACCAAAATCCAAAAAATTTTATATACTCAAACCATGATATCACTTTGTATTTATATCAGTCATGAGCTCATGAATACTATCAAACAATTTATTTTCACTTTATCCCTTCATTATGTGCATATCATGTTCATTCAAAAAATATTTGAATCACTTTTCATGTTTACCAGTACCATATTCTTATAGAAAACCACAATGGACCAATACACAGATATTTCAATATACTATAAAAGTACCTCAACAAAATTAATATTTAATTTCAATACATAAGACCGTCTATCCATCCTCTTCAATTATTGGCATGGAATAGGTCCTTCCTCGATTTATAAGTAACTTCTTAGGTCAGTGCATTGATTTGGGTAATGCGCATGTTCTCTGCAGATAAGACATTGGACTCCATACCAGTCTGTCACTCTATGACCCTTTTCTCCACATTGATAACATCTTCCCCTCCATTTGAGGTATTCCTCAAGGTTCTTCTTCCCTTCTAAATAAATCTCAATCTTCCTTTCTCTATGCTCCTCACCATGCGAACATGCATAAAATTACATCTTCCTCATATTTGATGACTTATGAATACAACTAAAGTTCACCTTGTTAATCATATAATGAGATGTGTGATTTGGCATAATCACAATATCTTTCTCTCCAGGAGTTATTTAATTTCATTTATCGTAGTCACCAGTTTTTCCATTGGAAGAAATTTTAATTGAATTCCTTCTCGTTCCCTCCATTGACTAAGACCAGAAACCATAGTGTAAGAAATAGTTAAAACAACGAGGAACCACATAATCATAAAAAGTCACTTATGGGATGTCTAACTTATCAAAAATTCTATAATACATGACACCTTAGGTTCAACCTAGGTTATTAATGATCGTAAAAATAATTCCGGGACTCTAACCTTTAACCTTAGGGACATCTCTAGACATACGTTAGAAATATCTCTAGGGATTTCACTAAAGTTTTCGGATCCTAGTTTCCAAAGGTTAACTAAACATTTCCTCTGATACCAACTGTAAAGACCCAAGCTTCACGTACATGGACATTACATTACTTTAGCAGAATACTTAATACATAACAAAAACAAACACACAAGGACCATAATAGTTTAGTGTCTTTGGAAACTCGGAATAATAATCTTCTAATAATGGTGAAAAATCTTCAACATCTCCCATAAAGATCATCCCATTTTTTTCTCTTACCTAAAACCTTTCTGTAAATCCTGGGGATAAGAAAACATAAAAATGGGGAGCTCAAATTCTCATTAAGGGTAAACATAGAGAACATAAAAAATCCATAATCATTTGGATGCAAAAACATTAACATAAAATCAAAACATCAAAATCTTGAGCAAAGACATAAATCTTGGATATATGTAAATAATATATCATAAACGAACATCAATCATGATAAAATATCATGGGGATAAAACATGTAATTTTGTAAACCATTAAAAACATGATATGGTTTCCATAGAAGTCAAGGAATTTCTTCCAAGACCATCTTAGTGGACAAAGTCCCGTTCTGAATCGATTTCACTCTTCATTCCAGTCCAGTATCACTGAACCGGATTAACGTACCGTTCTAACCATGTCTATCTCATGAGATATAAATCTTTACACAATGAATTGGAGGGAGATATAGGTCCCACCCGTCTCATAATAAAATCATTCTTACTTGTGCCACAATAGAAACATAAGTCATTCATCATAACCCAAAGAATAAAAAATGGGTTTATAAAGATCATCCCATCATAACATAATCCATATAAAAAAATGGATATCATTTCATCATAAGAAAAGTGAAACCATGTAAATCATAGAGACATTATACTTGAAACATACACATATGAAATAATTCCATCTTATATGGAAAATGGTTTTGATAAAACACTTGAAATGAATTTTTGATGAAAAATATTCTTTCTTCTTCAAAAAAATTTCCATTTCACAAAATGCCGTGCAATTAAAGAAACGATTTTGTTGAAAATAGTCATTAAATATTGTATATTAAGTTCATGAAAATAAGGCGTTTTGAAACTGTAAAAATCTGTTCATACCGTATAAGTTAAAAAAAATCTTCTCATACTTTTACCGGAAAAGTCAAAAAAGTACCTCGTATGGTAAACAGAAGAAATATTCCTTATATACCAAGTAGTAAAAGTCAAAAATGGGTAAAAATGACTTTAAACATACATGAAAACATTTTTAGAAAATAGGGACATGGATGATAAATATAACCCCAGTAAATAATTACGAATAAATAATCTAGGATAAAAATGAGATTGTGAGATTTTCCCTTACAAAGATCTTTTTGTAAATAAAATAGATCACTTATGTTTATTCACTATAAGGTCACATAAAGAAAGTATAAATACATGATAAGATATAAAAATTCATTTCTCACATAATCAAATAACGACATAATCAAGAAAGAGAAGATCAACCCAAAGAACGGAAATTGGGTTAAGAAGTTCCCTTACCTCGTGTCCGACTTGACTCGATCGTTCTTTAATCTCCTATAATTTGGGAAAATTCCTTTGGTTTGAACCAAAAGGAATTCTTGAAGTACCTTCTACCTAAGGTAATGCTTCTAAGGGGAGGAGAGGTATGTAGGGAGATTAATTGGGAAGATTTTGGACGAGACAAATGGCTTGAGAGGTGTGATGAATTGGAAAGAAATGGTCTCCTTTTATAAGGAGGAGAAGGGGATCTTTTGGAAAGTGTGAAAATATTATTTCATTATAAACTTATATTCGGTTTAAAAAAGTCCAAAAATAATTAAATATTAAGATAAGATGACTCATGGTCGAAATAAAATCATTCAATCAGAATTGGACATGTTTTGGATAATATTTTAATCATTATAATCTTATTTATTTAAATCATTTATTAATGAGGTAAATACTGCATCATTATTGTGTCATAAATAATTTAATTTATTTGATGTCTAAAAATTATAAAAAATAATATCATAATGTAGGAAATATTTTTATCTTTCTAATGAATATTTATAGTCGAAGATATAATTTATATAACTCCTTATAAAAATTAATTACTAAAATATTTTTGTTAATGTCAATTTTCTCTTCACATAAAATTAATTAATCCAAATTGTTATTATCACGACCAAGTGGCTCAATGGGGTCCCAAAATCGACCCAAGGATTACCATGGTAGTTAAAGACTTATCCAATAAGTTTAGGAAAAGTGTTAAGGTAATTTTGAATTATTATAATATTCTTTTAACCTTGAATTACCCTATTTACCTTTAACTACGGTAAATAAAAGTCAAAACTTACTCTTCACCAAAAATTATTTTCATCTTATTAAACCACATTTTTTATTTTGATAACAACCATGTTTGTCTGATTTTGGATATTCAATTCACAGAAGTGGTAAAATTTCATTTAAATGAATGAGTCAGTTTTTTAACTACCACTAAGTGGTTTCACTATTCATCGAAAATTGAAGTTTTTCTGAAAAATACCAAAAATTCATCCAAATTTATATTTTA
Source organism: Viscum album (assembly GCA_963277665.1). Lineage (NCBI taxonomy): Eukaryota > Viridiplantae > Streptophyta > Magnoliopsida > Santalales > Viscaceae > Viscum > Viscum album. Next base: position 1,728,654,253 of record OY728132.1, read on the forward strand.
TATTCTGAATTCAAAAATAATTTCTACATTTCCAAACTCAAAACATAGAAGTGGAATTATGTAATTTCAAAATTAATTTCCGTTATCAAAACAAATAGCGTGTTTTTATGAATTAGTAACTATCAAAAGACCGACACTTGTTTATGTGCAATTTCAAAGTGAAATTAATTCCAATGACCAACATTGGATTAAATGGTAAAAATATATTATAATTACACATTAAAACCAATAAAAAATATAATATAACCATATAAATTATTACAATGAAAAAAGTTGTGTTTAATTAAAATATAGCTTGTTTTTACTATTCATTAAAATATGAAAGTTATCAGAATAATATGAAAAATTTATCCAAATTAAAATTTTATATCCTGATTATAAGGAAAAATTTTATTTTGTCAAATTGAACTTATAAACATGTTAAAAACTATATTTATAGTTAGTGCGCCATCAAAAGGCATAAAAACTGCATTTTTTTTGAAAAATACTTATCTTACCCAAAATATTTATTTTGTTCTCATACCTTGTTCTATAAAATGTGTAAGATGAATAATAATGCTAAAACATTTAAAATTTAGTTAATACTATTCATAATGGCTAGTCCATAATAATATTATAACCATATGTCGTTGTTGAGTGAAACCTGGTATTGCGTACAACACACGCTATTAAGGAAGGTCTCAATTGCTTGTAATGAAAGCCATATCATGGCTGCGTGTTGTGCAAGACTCCTTCGTTGTTTTTTGTAATAGAATCCAACAATATTTCATATATACACATATATATCTACACACTCAGTGTTGCGTAGAACAACTACTATCAAATTAACTTAAAATTGTGTGTAACACGATCCAAGAATAGTGTTGCGTATATTTCAAGCTAATACAATGTTGCATATAGCACAAGGTAATCTTGGTGTAGCGTACAACAAAATATATGAAAATAATATATCTCATAAATTCTCGGGGTGTTACATTCTACCCCCCTTAAAATGAATTTCTCCCTTGAAATTCGTCGAGGTTAAAAATGGTTGATTACTTGAGAGTTTCTTTCATAGAAACCCACATCATAAAAAGGAATACTAAAACATAATTTTAAAAATGAACTTTAGAAACAAAACTGATACCCAAAGTAACTCATCTCTTGGGTTCCCACATAAGAGATCATAGGTGAAAAATATGGATATGGAAGAGAAATCTAACCATCAAGTTCTGATGGAGAGTGGTAGAGAACATGGCTATGAAAAATCCAATAATCACAAAGCCATAAATTTTTGATGATCTAAGATACCATCTGATTAATCATATATGAGAGCAATAGGACAACATTTTTGGTTTTCAAGATCATTTCCCAATGTTGAATAATTTTTGAAATAAAAGAAATACTTACTTGATTTTGGTACAATCTCAACGTCACTCATGCCTTGAACAATTTTCACTTCATCTCATAATGAAATGAAGTTGAATATTTCTTTCGCGAAGTTTTAGCAGATCATGTGGTAGAATGATGGGTCATTCCATCTATCTCAAACAAAAGGTTAACAAAATTTATCAAATATTCATAAGTCCATATATGGTGAGGTTAATCATATATGATTCCAAAAATGGAATTATACTTAATCTATCACACCGCTTAAAATAAAACTAGTCTCTACTAACCAAGGACTTCTTGTAGGCTAGTGGTAGGAAATAAATTCCTATCGCACTTCGGTTGGGGGTTCGATTCCCACAGCCTTGTTCGACGCCACAAGTTGTTGCCCGTCCCGTAGGATTTCATTTGTTCTAAAACTATATTATTATGAAATCCCATAAATAATATCGAAAAAAAGTTCTATACTTAAACAATACTATCTAATGTCTTAAATAATCCATTACAATCTTTAGACTTATCCAAAATACATCTTTCCAATCTCATAGTATAAAGAAAACGATTAAAGGAAAGGTCACACAACAAGCACGTGAATACCATCATTTATCCCTCATGTATCACAAGATATATCTTGTTGGTCACATTCCAAACATGTGAATACCTTAATCGTGTATTCTCTTGAAAAATAAATACCCATTGAACCTTAGTGAAAACATGAATGCTGTCAAAAGTTAACTCTTTCCACATACCAAAATCCCAAAATTTTTATATACTCAAATCAGGATATCACTTCGTCTTTATATCAGTCATGAGCTCATGAATACAATCAAACCATTTATTTTCTTCTTATCCCTTAATTATGAGAATATCATCTGCATTCCAAAATATTTGAATCACTTTTCAGGTTTACCGGTACCATATTCTTATAGAAAACCATAATGGACCAATACAAAGATATTTCAATATACTATAAAAGTACCTAAAAAACATTATTATTGAATTCAAATACATAATACCTTCAATACATCCTCTTTAATGATTGGAATGGAATAGGTCCTTCCTCGATTTAAAAGTAACTTCTTAGGTTAGGGCACTGAGTTGGGTAATTCCCATGTTCTCTGCAGATAAGACATTCGACTCCATAACAGTCTGTCACTCTATGACTCTTTTCTCCACATAGATAACATCTTCCACTCTATTTGAGTTATTCCTCAAAGTTCTTCTTCCCTTATTTATAAATATCAATCTTCATTTCTCTATGCTCCTCACCATGAGAACATGCATAAAATTCCATTTTCCTCTTATTTGATGACTTAGGAATACAACTAATGTTCACCTTGTTAATCATATATCGACATGTCTGATTTGGCATAATCACAATATCCTTCTCTCCAGGTGTTATATAATTTCATCAATTGTAGTCACCAATTTTTCAATTGGAATCAATGTTAACTTAATTCCCTCTCATTCCCTCCATTGACTAAGACCAGAAACCATAGTGTAAGAAACAGTTAAAATAACGAGGAACCACATAATCATAAAAAGTCACTTATGGGATGCCTAACATATCAAAAATTATATAATCCATGACACCTTAGGTTCACCCATTATTTTTCTTGATCATAAACATAATTCTAGGACTCTAACCTATACATATACTTAACCTTAGGGACATCCCTAGACATACGTTAGAAATAACTCTAGGGATTTCACTAATGTTTTCGCATCCTAGTTTCCAATGGTTAACTAAACCTTTACTCTGATACCAACTATAGAGACCCAAGCTTGACGTTCATGGAAATTAAATTACATTAGCGGAATAATTAATACATAACAAAAACAAACACCCAAGGACCGTAATAGTTTAGTGTCTTTGGAAACTCAGAAAAATAATCTTTTAATCATGGTGAAAGATCTTCCACATCTCCCATAATGATCTTCCCCTTTTTTTCTCTTACCTAAAACCTTTGTTTATATCCTGGGGAAAATAAAACATAAAAAGGGTGAGCTCAAATGCTCAGTATGGGTAAACATAGAGAACGTAAACAATCCATAATCATTTGAATGCTAAATCTTGAACATAAAATCTAAACATCAAAATGTTGAGCAAAGACATAAATATTGGAAGTACGTAAGGCATCTATCATAAAGGAACATCAATCATGATAAAATAGAATGGGGATAAAACATGTAATTGTGGAAACCATTAAGAACATGATATGATTTCCATAGTATTCAAGGCATTGCTGCCAAGACCATCTTAGTGGACAAAGTCCCTTTCTGAATCGATTTCAGTGCTCGTTCCAGTCCTGTATCACTAAACCGTATTAACTTACCGTTCCAACCATGTCTATCTCATGAGATATAAATCTTTACCCAATGCACAAGAGGGAGAAAAAGGTCCCAGCCATCTCATAATGAAATCATTATTACTTTTTCCACAACAAAAACATAAATCATTCATCATAACCCAAAAAATAAAAAATGGGTTTCATAAACATTATCCCATCATAACATAATCCATATAAAATAAATTGATATCGTTTCATCATAAGAAAAGTGAAACCATTTAAATCATAGATAAATTATATACTTGAAACATAAACATATGAAATAATTCTATCTTTTATGGTAAATGGTTTTGATAAAACACTTTAAATGAATTCTTGAGGAAAATATCCTTTCTTCTTAAAAATTATTTAATTTTCACAAAATGCCAAGAAATTTTAAAAGAAAAGGATTCTGTTGAAAACAGTCATTAAATCTTGTAGATTAAGCTTCATAAAAATAAGGATTTTTAAAACCGTAAAAATCCTTTCATTCCATTTAAGTTAAAAAACATTCTTCTCTTTATTTTTCTAGAAAAGTAAAAAGAGTACCTCGTATAGTAATGAAAAGAAAGATTCCTTACATACCATGTATTAAAAGTAAAAAATGGGTAAAAAAGACTTTAAACATACATGAAAACATTTTTAGAAAATAGGGACACAGATAATAAATATAACCCCAGTAAATACTTACGAATAAACAATCTCGGATAAAAATGAGATTGTGAGGTTTTCCCATACAATGATCTTTTTGTAAATAAATAAGATCACTTATGTGTATTCACTATAAGGTAACATAAAGAAAGTATAAATACATGATAATATATAAAAATTAATTTCTCACATAATAAAAGAATGACATAAACAATAAAGATCATATCAACCCAAAGAATGGAAATTGGGTTAAGAAGTTCCCTTACCTCGTGTCCGACTTGACTCGATCATTCTTTAATATCCTTTAATTTGGGTAAATTACTTTGGTTTGAAACAAAATGACTTCTTTAAGTGCCTTCTGCCTAAGTTAAGTCTTCAAGGGGATGAGAGGTATGTAGGGAGCTTAATTGGGAAGAGGTTAGAAGAGCCAAATGGCTTGAGAGGTGTGAGGAATCGGATAGAAATGGTCTTCTTTTATAAGCGGGAGGAGGGGATCTTTTAGAAAGTGTGAAAATATTATTTTATTATAAACTTATCTTCGGTTTCAAAAGGTCCAAAAATCATTAAAGATGAAGATAAGTGGACTCATGGTCGATATATAATGATCCAATCAGAATTGGACATGTTTTGGATAATATTTTAGTCATTATATTATTATTTATTTAAATCATTTATTAATGAGGTAAATAATGCATCATTATTGTGTCATAAATAATTTAATTTATTTGAAGTCTAAAAATTATAAAAAAATACCATCATGTAGGAAATACATTTAACTTTCCAATTAATATTTATAGTCAAAAATATAATTTATATAAACTGTTATAAAAATTAATTACAAAAAGATTTTTATTAATGTCAATTTTGTCTTTAAATTAAAATTAATCCAAATTGTCATTATCCCCACCAAGTGGATCAATGGGGGTCCCAAAATCGACCCAAGGATGCCCATGGTCAGCCACTACTCATCCAATAAGGTTAGGACAATTCCTAAGGTAATTTTGAGTTATTATAATATTCTTTTAACCTTGAATTACCCTATTTACCATTAACTGTGGTAAATAAAAGTCAAAAGTTACTATTCACCAAAAAATATTTTCATCTTATTGAACCAAATTTTACTTCTTGATAACAGCCATGTATATCAGATTTTTGAAATTCAATTAGCATAAGTGGTAAAATTTCATTTAAATGATAGAGTGTTTTTTAACTACCACTAAGTGGTTTCACTATTCATCAAAAATTGACGTTTTTCAGAAAAATACCAAAAATTCATCCTAAGATAAATTTTATATTCCGAATTCAAAAATGATGTCTATTTTTTCAAATTAAAAACATAGAAGTGGCATTAATTAATTTTAAAATTAATTTCCGTTATCAAAACAATTACCGTGTTTTTAAGAAACAATAACTATCAAAAGATCGACACTTGTTTTTGTCCAATTTCAATGTAAAATTAATTCCAATGAACAAAATTGGATTAAATGGTAAAAATATATTCTAATTAAACTTTAAAACTAATTAAAAGATAATCTATCCATATAAATTATAGCAAAGAAATTTTTTTTTAATTAAAATATAGTGTGTTTTTAATATTCATTAAAATATGAAAGTTATCAGAATAATATGAAAAGTTTATCCAAATTAAATTTTTATATCCTGATTCCAAGGAAGAATTTTATTTTTTCAAATTGAACTTATAAACATTTAAAAAACTAGATTTAAAGTGGCTGCGCCATCAAAAGGTGGAAAAACTGAATTTTTTGAAAAATACTTATTTTACATGAAAAATTTATTTTGTTCTCATACGATGTTCTAGAAAATGTGTAAGATGAATAATAATGTTATAAAATTCCAAATTTAGTTAATAATATTCATAACGGCTAGTCCATAATAAAATTATAACCATATGTTGTTGTTTAGTGAAACCTGGTATTGCGTACAACACACGCTATCGAGGAAGGTCGCGATTGCATGTAATGCAAGCCAAGACAGGGTTGCGTGTTTTGCATGACACCTTCATTGTTTCTTATAACAGAATCCAACCATATTTCATTTTTACATATATACATATATACACTCAATGTTGTATAGAATAACTACTATCAATCGAACTTGAAATTGTGTGTAACATGATCCAAGAATAGTGTTGCGTATATTGCAATCTAATATGGTGTTGCATATAGCGTAAGGTAATCTTGGTGTAGCGTACAACAAAAATATGAAAAAAATATCACATAAAATATTGGGGTGTTACACACATGTTGTGTCTCGCGACTTCGGGTACTGCACAACTGTAAGGGCCCGAGTCCAAGGGGACATGCCATGTGGAAAGGTAAGTACACATCATGTAGGACCGAACACACACCGTGTCCAAGTAATTTGGGTTTCCTCTATGTATGAAGTCGTGTTCCCATACACGACTTCATCCCGTGTGGGACATCCCCTGTTACCGGTACACGGGTTAACCCACGTAACCAGCATGTTCTCCGCGTGTGGTGGAGTACATGCCATGTACTCCACCCCGTGTCCATGTATCATTCAAGATATACGCCGAGTCCCGCATATAGACCCACACAATTTGTTCTTTGGAGAACACGCCGTGTCATCCCTTCTTTCCCTCTGAAACCCTAGTCTCCATTGTGTTGGTCCCACATGGTGTGTTCTTCAGAATATTGTTCGTATTCTTTAGGATTTTCCAGAAAATGCAGTTCTTCACCCAGAACTACAGGGGATGCTCCATTCTTCAATCTGTACGTCCGATCTCCATGAAACTTAATGGTTTTGGTCACCTAAACGTCACAAAGCAGATTCCATTTGTTTCTAACCTCCGATCGGCCCCAAAAAAACATTCTAATTTACCAGCATGAAGAACTGTTGAAGAAAGGGTTCTCCCAAACCGTGTATTTTCGGCCGCCGCTATCGTCGTCGAACCTCTACTGGGTCTTCATGATGTCAGATATCTGTTTTGGGATCGTTGTTCCATGTAATGGACACAAAATGATTCATCAAACATATCTTCATGATGAATGCGAAGAACGTGAAGAACATGAAGAACACGGGGAAGAGGGGGGAGAAAAAAAAACAATAAAGGAGGAACAAACCTCCACCTTCATTCAACAAAACTTTAATCAGCTACCTTTAGAAAGGTTATACATGGAAAATTAAAACATTAAAACAAGGAAAATTAATCCCTAAGAACAAACCCAATAAATAAAACATTTCCCACAAGAATGAGGATGCGTGGGTCAACCAGTTCATAGGTTGATCTACTTTTATCATTTAATTAATGACTGGGGAAGAGACAATTGAAAACATAACCACTACCTTGAGGAGGGATAAATCAATGATGGAGATATTATGATACCATCATTGCCGATATTTTTCAACTCCATTAGTGTAGAAATTCCCAATTTTGATTCGTTGTCGTTCGTTGTTGAGTGTTCTCTCCAAATTTCAAATATTTCTCTCGAGTTTGTCTCAATTTTCCAAAAACAATCAACATTTTATTAACCCATTAAAAGGATTGAATGTGTTTCCAAATTCGACAATGTTACGACATTAATGATCCAGTGTTTCTATTTCAGAGTAATTATGTTCTATCATTAATAATTTAAATAATAGCCTTTTCGTTGCGTTGCAATGAACGTTTCCACATAAAATAAAATAAACTTTTCAAATTATTTTATTTCATTTTATTTTACTAAAAACATCCGAAAATTAACTTTTTCTGTCAGCACACACCATTCGAGGTTATTCCCATTATTAGGTAAAATCTTCTTGCCAGACGCAATACTTCCATTAGATTTTTAACCCATGCATCCGTTGGGAAACTCCCACAATATCACACACACGCCGACACACTTAACATAAAAAATTTCAAACCACCAATCTGGGATCACTAGGCATTAGAATGATGTTCTGTCACCTCATTTTTCTTGAAATAATTCTATATATTTTTTTAAAATAATACATGGAAAATCCGAGACATTACACAAAGGTTAATGTTTCATAATTTTCCGATATAGTCAAATTTTTGTGTAAAAATTAAATACCGTATAAATATACATTGTGTTTTATGACAATATAATGACACAAAAATTATGTAATAAATAATATAATTGGTATCTTAGGACATATATTTGTTTTTCTCATAAAATAATTTGATTTTAATTTTATTTGATTACTTCTATTCAGCCAATGTGAATCCTCTAAAACATATAATATATTTTATGATTTTAAATTAAGTTAATAAAAAGTGTGACTCACCTCTTCATAAGAAAGGGTAATATTTTAACCATTTTGGCCCTTTTACTAATAAAATAATTAAAACCTATTCACTTTGGGAAAATATATTGGGAAAAAACCATGCGGAGGATTGTGGTTTGAAACCTTTTATTTTGTAGTTTCCAAAACCAAAATATTAATGAAATCAATAAAATTCACTATATAAACCAACCTAATCTCCCAATTCTCTACACTAAAATTACTTGGATCACAACCATAATATACCCTCCTCTATCTATAAAATTTCAAATATTACCCAAGAAATCAATATTTCCCATTCAAGCTTTTAGTGTCAAACTCTTAAGGTAAGGGATCTTCTCATTCCCTCTTTCATTCAAGAATATCTTCTATGTTATTCCCTTATATTTTTCAATTAATAATAATGGGGTATGTTTTATCACCTATCAAAAAATTCCCTTATTATTTATAAATTATGAGATACCCCTTTCTCTCTCATTAAGCCCTCCAATGTACACTCATTACCAGGCTGAAATTGCATAAGCATACTTTTTTTCTCTATTTATTCAACCTTATTTGTAAACATATGTATTCTTGTTAATCTTATAAATGTGTGGACATGTATTCCATTGTACCTAATAATTTAAAATTCTTTTCCAAAGGATGCTAGACACATTTCACTATCATCAACCCATTATATGAAGTTTTATGTGATGCTGTTATGCTTCCAAATTTTCACTGTGATTTTCCATGACAAAAAAATGTGTTGTGAATACCATAGCCATTTCCCCTCAAGGGTGTTCAATTTTATAAAAATATAACTTTTTATTAAAGACATAAATATATTTATTCTACCATCCATTATTTTGGAATAAATTATGATGATGAATGAATCCATATTGTATTATCTATGTGGAACACTTAAGCATGAGAATGAAATTAATATGACCGGTGCACCTGGAATTATATAGAACACCAATGCATTGGATAATTTTCAGTATAATGATATGTCATTTTGGGATAAGTGTATACCTGATTCCATTATGGGACTTTTTGCACCATGATGTATTGGTGGTTTAGCCGTGACATATGATGTAGTGTTTTCATTTGTTTCCACATTTCCCATGTTATGATTATGATGACATGCCATATTATTTATGATCATTTATGCATCATTGATAAGAATTGTCCAACATGTACTACTGTATTCATTTTATTTCATGTTTATTCCCATACTAGGATTTATGAATCACCCCATTCTTATATATTTCCCTAGGTTGTCCAATGCAATTTTAATCTCAAGCATGATAAAGAGGTTTTTAATAAAGATGTTGTAATTCATGTTTAATGTTTTAATGAAATGTACCTAATTCACAAAGTCACCAGACATATCAATCTTTCAAGTTTTATTAATTGTTATTTTATGTAATTAAATCATGTATTAATGTGTAATAAATATAAGGGTTTTTATAGGTTATATTAGGTTACTGTTTTGCAGTCAATGCGAATTTGTCATTTGACAAAAAAATTCATGGATTGATTTGTGTCTTGAATTATGGGATAAGATATATCTCAGTAAAAATACATAAACCATGATAAATATTCTAAATAAAGATTTTCACATCATAAATAGATCATAAAATGCTATAAAATGCACTCTAGATATCCATGTGTGAGTAGTGCTAAGTGATTTCTTGAAAAACAGGTATGAATGAATGATCATGATTAGTCATTGTATTTGATGATTGAATAGATGGGGGATGTTTAGGCTAATGTAATTTCTATTAGATGTCCTTAAGGATACTCATATGATGGATAACATAGATGTACTCATGCGTGAAATGATCTATCTTGTGTGTGCATGACTGATCATTAAACGATTGTGGTGGACCACCTTTATAATGAATATATAAATATTTATCTAGTTTAACTCCCAAGAGAGAGATTGAGTTAACTATTATTTTGGTGCCGAGTGATGAACCATTTTATATTCCAAATTATAGGATAGAACCATCAGAGAGTCAAGAGTTCAATATTCAGTTGGAATATATAGAAGCTAAGGGAATCATATGAACCAATACACCACTACAGGGTTCCCCCATGATTTTATCTAATAAGGCTAGTGAATATTTAAAATTATGTTAGTATTAATAGATAATAAAAAAATGATGGTAAAGAACATGTATCCCCTTCTATGAATCAATGATATTTTTGTTCGGTTAAGAGACACCTTAATTTTCGCAAAGGTAGACATGAGGTTAGGGTACCTTTAGTTGAGGGTGAGACCATCTGTCATACGATAGAATATTTTAGAGTCGATATATATTATACAAGTTCATTATAATTCCTTTTTTTTATATAAACACACCAATGATATTCATGGCCTAGTTGAATTAGATTTTCCACCCATTTTGGATATGATTTTAGTGTTTTCGTTCGATGATATCTTTCTCTACTACCAATGTAGAGATGATCAATTGAAAAATATTTACATCATATTTAGTATATTGAGATAGTATTGGATATATTCAGTACTATATAAATTCACATTATAGAAGTTAAAATCCACTTATTGGTTTATGTTATATTAGTGGATGGAGTGATAGTGGACCTAGAGAAGGTGGTGGAAGTGGTATATTTGGAACCACCAAAGACCATACTTTAAATTAAAAGAATTTTGGATCTGTATGGCTATTAAAAACATATTATCAATGAATTAATGAATTTTGGATCACTGATGTCTATGATTAATAAGAAATGGGTTAATTTTATTTGGTATATGATTACTAGAATTCTTTCTAGGACATGAAGTGTTGTTTGAACTCAACAACATTCCTCATATTTACTATGTTGGGTAGATAGTATATCATGTAATATGACACATATGTTGTTAGGATCATATTAGTTTTGATGTAGGTGTATAGATTATATTCTTACAGATCATGATATTTTAGGTTTCATGAGTTGAATTATCCTACTCATGATTTGGATTTGGCTATGGTGGTACACATCGTGAGATATTGATGCCATCATATTTGGGTTAGTGGTTTGTGGTGTACATGGATCACAAGAGCCTAGGGTATATATTTTCATAGTATTACCTAATACTTTAGTAGTAGAGGTGGGTTGAGTATCTATAGTCATTCAAATTCATGTTAGAATACACTCTAGAAAATTTCAATGACATATCATTTCCTTGGATAGGATGATAAAAAATAGGTAGTGCATGAGTTTAATGGAGAGTGGTGACTATTGGAAATTTTTATAGGTAGGAATATTGATGTTTAGGAATTTCAAGGGTGAGAGAATATGAAATTCATATATATTCTAACCATTATCCTAGACTAGATATAGAGAGGCATGTTTTATAATATAGAGGTCTTATCTATAAGGGACTATATATATGAAGAGGAACAAAAAATTGGTTAGTTTATTAGAACTAAAAGAATTTATTCATTTCCAAGGTTGTATCTGGGTTTCTAAATGCTTGCACAAGGAGTTGATGAGGGTGATCCATTCTTTTAAATGGGTCGAACATCCTAAGGTCTCACTGATATATTAAGATATCTGTATTAAATAATGATAGACATGAATGAAAAAAGAGGCAATGGTATTGAAGATGTGTTGTTTCACCTTTAATTAAGTGAGTACTGAGCATCAAAGGCCTATTGGGTTTCGATATCCATATCTAATATTGGAATTGAAGTGTAATGATATGACCATAGACATCATGACAGGATTGAATATTGAAGCAAAAAATTTAATTTCATATGGGTGGTCCTGGATCGACTAAAAAATTTATCCCACATTGATCTTATCAAATAGACCATCACCATCGATGATCTAGTTAATCTCTTTGTATGAGAGATAATTTATTTACATGGTATTCAAAATAGTATAGTTTCGTACTAAGGTCCACGTTTCATGTCATGTTTATGGTAATTCCTTATGAAGGTTGTATTGTTTTTCGTACATTATAGTAAAACCTACTATTATCAGAATAAGGTCCAAATACATAGATGATTATTATTATAGAGGAAAATTAATGATCTTTAATTTTTTATTTTGGTGCTTCTTTAGAGTAACATAAAAAATCCATGGTGTTTTCTTATAATAAAAACTATTAGACATTGACCAAATTTTCCCTTTAATGGAATTAAATGAAACTCTATTTCGTTCACCATTATGCTAGTTATATAAAGGCAAGCCAACATTCGTTAGACCCAGTCTCTTGTAGGATGTTTCTAAAAAGGTCTTTATGATTATAAATAATTTGGTGAACACACATAACAAAATGAAATCAAATGTTTAGCATAAAATATGACCTCTAGAGTTAACAATTGGGAATAATGTATTTCTTTTACTATCACCTAGGTTAGATAAACACTATATTCAAATGTGGGGAATGTAAGCTCCCATTTTGACAAGTGGTTTCAGTATGTCGATAGAGTCTTTATTATGGAATTCCTATAGGATCTTCCATAACACAACAGTCTATACATTATGTTTTTCATGTGTAATATCATAAAAAATATCACCTTGACCCTTCCCAAGTGTTATATGTTGATGATGTCTATATTTATACTAATTCATCTATTAAAGATCATTTAATCCTTATTATAAATGATAGTGCGAATAATGTCATTGGAAATACTTTTCTTATAGTGAGAGTAAAATGGAACTTGGGTGTTTTTAGGTGGAGACTTTGGATAATGAGTATGATATGATAGATTAGGGTCCGATGTTTTTTATAGATACCCCAGAGTGATGCATGGGACTATATTTTAGGGAAGAGTTTTTATTTAGTGGGGAGGTTGTAAGATATTGTATTTTTCGGTATTTTCCTCTTGATGTTTTTAGTTTAACCTATATAAGATTTGTTAAGAAGTTTTATATTTGTAAATAGAGACCCATTACTAGGTTAAAGTGTTGAATAAGTGGTTTTTGAGTATTAGATAAGTTGATCTTGCAGAGGATAGAACATGATAGTAGTGGTTTTCTAGTTTGGATGATCTCTAGTACTACTGTCCAGCTAGTTTAGTCCATTCACCAACTATTAGGATGTCTAGGGTCTTAGTAAACCCAAAAGAGCCTCACTGACTAGCCAGGGGTATTTGGTAGAGTTTATCTCTTATAAGAGACAAGATATAAATCCAATGGTGTTCTTATCCATACAGTGGTATTGATGGAAACCACTTGATCTCCAGTGGTTCCCATCTGTTAGCCAATGGCAATGGGTTGGGCCACCATTATTAGGAGAATAATTGTATTTCTATTGTCATAACTTCTGTTAAATACCCTATTATCCATTATTAGACCCTAAATTATAATTTATGAATTTTTAAGGTTCTGTAATAATTTTTGGCTTTTCCAACACCATTATTTAGTCTTCATATCCATTCTTCTATCTGGTGATCCAAAAATAAAATTTTTTTCTTGGAATTTATAAATTACTCTTATATTCATGTCAGATTCCCTTATTCTATCCATGATGCTATGGGTAATTCATTCTAAATACGGGATTATAGTGTTTTTCATTGATATATTCCATGATCCAAGTCAAGATCCTATCCAACCCAGCACCCAACATAGGTTGCGATAATGCCTAAAGGGCATTCCCGATCCCCACGGGCTGGAAACTAGTTCCAGAGAATAAACTGAGTAACTAAGGGAATGATTTATAAAAATAAAATAAACAAATTTTTTTGAATTAAACAGATAACTTTAACATAAATATAATTACAAAACTGATTTTTTACCTAAAGTAACGATAAAACATGTGTATTAAAAAATGGTACAAAAAACCCAAACTACACCTAGAAATCACAATAGCTCCATGTAATCCTGAGGGTCACTCATCAATCCAAAACCAACAATAAACCACAGTGATAAAACCTAATCTAGAATATATATTAGAAGATAATAATAAGAATTAACTATAATAGTGACTATTAAAACCTTTTAGGCATGCATGAACAAATCTATTCCCAGTTCATTTCCTTGAGAGAAATTAAACTACTACTTTAGTCTTGAAATATAATAAAAAAACCAAGGATTTACACAGACATTTTCCACTAGGAAACTAGTCATGTTCCATTTATCTTGTTTCTATTTTATAAAACTCTCTCCCATTAAAGAAACCATTTTTAATTTTGAAAAAGAAGATAATTTTCTCTTAAATGGGTGAAAAAGGAATGAAAAATATTTTTTCAAAAAAATTTCCATTAATCATTTGAAAAACATATGAACTACTATTCCCAAGAAAAACACTACACTAAAGAGAAAAACTAGGATCAAATATGAAGGTAAATGGAAATAAGAACACAAGTGTAGCCAACCAAAAATCATATTAATCATCCACCATAGAAAAGTTTGTGATAGAAGAAATGGGAGAACCTATGATCTTGTGAATAATCTATAATATACTATACATTTGACTCATCTTGAAGGCATGACTTACCCGATGAAATCATAACACTCAAATTATAGATCTCACCCTACCTGAACTGACTGAGGGGTATAATCCTAAAGAAGACATTCCACACTAATGGCCACTATCCAGTGCATAATTTTAACTAGTGAAACAATCCTTCATGGAAAATATACTCTCTATGACAGGTTCCCATGTCAAAAAAATGGGGTGAGTGAACCACTGCTAACTGGAAATACAATAACAAGAACACAAATATATATATATATATATATATATATATATATATATATATATATCAGACCTAAGTAGCTGACACAACAAGTCACCCATGAGTCACCCCAAGGAACAACATCATGACTTTCAACCATTTGAGAATAAGGAACGATTTCATCATGGGCATCCCAAAACATTCAATCATAACCAAGGATAGAGAATTATACATGGTGTGTTTTTACCATAACCATTTCAAAAATGTTATAATGGGGCCTCAAACACCCTTTTAGAATTCACCCTTTTCAATAAAAGAAACCAATACATTTCTGTCACATGGAAAATACATTTTTAATTAACCAAGAAGAAACCACTTTGATGTTAAAAACCATTTTTAAATAAATTTGAGAAAAAAAACTACAACTTTAGATGCACAAATATATTTAAAAAACAAAACCATTATTTCAAAAATCATAAACCACTTGAAAAATCCAACTAGACAATTTATCAAACACTTGATGTGCACAAATCAAAAAATCCACGTCATATATTCAAAACACTAATGAAAACCACCACATTTAACATAAAAAACTAATTATATGAAACTTTCATCACTAATTAACATTCATGGACAGTGTGAAATGATAGAAACCAATGAATCTATAGTTAATGGATAAGTTCAAGGGAAACTACCTCAAATCGAATGCCCTTTGACCACACCATCTCAAAACAACTCCAAGATGGATTTGATAAGTAAGAACATACAAAAGGAACCCTAATAAGAAAACCCCCAAACTTGACACCATCCTAGGTATAAAAATTTGGCCAAACATGGAAACAGAGGTTAGAGGAGAAAAGGGAAAATGGAGGAAAAGAAAAAGAGAAAGAGGTGGAGCCATATCCTCTCAACCCTGGTGAATAATCACAAATAAAAGACCTTGAATCCCACTTAGTGGCGCGTAGGGAAGCCGAAAAATCCCCATGGGTCGGTCCCTGGTTATAGAGTTAGATTGGGGGAGTCGATGGGAATAACCTCCACCTAAAAAGAAGAATAAAATCCCAAAATAACCATCCTCTAATGGGTTTCATGGTTAGATCCCATGGGTTAATTAAACACACACAAACAACAAAATTCCCCAATTCCTAGTGCTATACGGGATGCATAGCTAGGTTGCATTATTTGATTAACCATGAGACCAAACTGTGTGACCCACACATACATAGGATTCATGGTTAAAATAACCATGATCCTTAACTGTGTGACCTAGAAAAAACCCCCAACATCACCATATTCACCCAAAACACTACTAAATCAAGGGGATAAACCATAAAACAATAATACCCCATAGAGAAGTAATAATAGGGGTTTAAAAAAAATCTCTACTAAGGAATTTCCTCCCTATACCTTCACACTAACAATTAACAAGGGAAAATACCACCTGAAACTTCCATGAATCATGATATTAATCATGAACACCTGAAACATCAAATTTAATTCTAGAACACCCAAAATTCAAGAGAAAAACTAAAAATTAAAAGAAAATCTAATAAAATTTAAAAAACTATAGGTTTGAAAATTCTTCCGACAATTATCCATTTTTCCCCTGTAAATCCAAACAATTTCCAGTTGATCAAACAAAGACAACAATTCATGCACTTTCAAGATCCAATTTTCATAAAATGAAAATCAATTTAACTATCACTAAGATGAAACAAACACTTATACTCGAAATAAACCATCAAACCAAAACTACTTCTTGAAAAGAAAAAAAAATCATCATCCAAAAATTCTATAACCTCTTTCAAACAAGATTGTTGGGCTTACTCTAAAAGGAAAATGTTAGCTTATAATGAATGAATTATAACCAACAACCCTAATTGAAACTACCTCTTAACAAGTTACCACAAAGCCTAATTAATATTTTCAATATAGGATACTAGAAAGGACTAAACACCATTAGAACCCAACTACAATTCATAAATTATAAAATAATTATCAATGAGACCCATGGTGGGTCTCCCTATCCTTAAGAATAAACTATCTCAAACAGACTGTCAAAGACAACATGATTTTTTTTTCAAAAATCAACATAAGAACCCTTTCACATGGGCCAAACACCACCACTGAAATCCCCCCCCCCCATGAAAATAACACCAGAAAAATGAATTAACAACCATGATAATAAATAATTGCTACAAGAGCCTTTAGAATAGGGAATCCCAAAATAGAATAGACCATAACTGAGATAAATATTTTTTACACCACTAAAATTTATTGACTACGTGAAAAGATTCAATGTAAGACCTATGGCTGGAAACCTGATGTTTGAAGCATTAGATATGCAACATCCAATAGATATTTATCTCCAAAAATAATTTTTTCTTGGGGTTCCACAATCATCCACATAACACTCTAGGAAGAACCCATATGACATGACCTACCACCACTTTGAGCTGAAAGATTCAAAATTTCCAAAATAAAGAATATGATTTCCTTAAAATAGGGGTTCTCAATAGATCCATGACATCTCCACACATCTCAAAAAAACTATAACACCGTGAGTAACAACCATCACAATATAAAGAATCACTAGAATATAAATGGACATTAAACCGAGCCCAACCAACACTATACTCCAAAAAACTGAATCCATGATAATTCTAAGAAACACCCCAGTAGAATCGTAGCTAGTGGATGAGTCAAAAAAAAGAATGAAAAGTCATTGGTGTGAGGTTGACACCATGGACTGCATATCAGGGCAAATCCCATACTCAAAATGATGAGCCTTCAACGATTCATCCACATCATACACTGGATCATATGGATCTAGATTTACAAGGAAACAATAGAACTCTAACACTGACCCATCACCCCTATATATAACACATTTCCACCCCCTTAATTAGCTTCTTCATATTATAGAATTACTATCAGATAAACCAATCCTTGAATACCCCCATGTAATATCCTCCTAATTCTTTTTTGGAGAGAATAACTTCAACGATTTCCATGTAAAACCTTTTAGCATAAAGGTAAAAGAGTTTTCCTTTAATGAATGAGGTAACTCAATGCGGATGAAGTTCATTTTGATATTCTGCATCCACTCTCCCACTTCATGAAATTATTTAGGATCCTAATATAGAGGAGGATTCATTTTCTTAAATTCAAGAGGGTAGTCTTTGGATTGATCAACTGGAAAGTCTACTAACGATGCATGAGCCATAGTCGCATGTTGAATATCCAACCAATCATTATGAGGGAAGACACTATGAAACATGAAAACCAAGATCTCAATAAAAAAAATTAATCAACAAAAATTCTCAATCTCAAAACATCGTATAAGAAACATGATTGCAAAAACAGAAGGAAAAAAACAACCGCACCACTGATCACCAACACATGAAAATTTAATTTTTATTCTTTAAAATAATTTTTTACAAGCATGAAAATTTTGAATTGTTTCAAAATCACCCATGGTATTCCATATATCCTAACACATTAATATTCTCATGTCAATATAAGTACCCATCCACATTTCCAATCAACCATTAACCCATTCACACACATCCTCACATGTGGGTTCTCTCTTGAATACCAATGTCTATCCAAAACAACTTTTCCTCTTCCAAAACCAAAATTTAACCCAACATTTTACATTTTTAAGACATCATGGTACAGTTCATAGTTAGGTCACATGGCTGACCAAAACATGTGCCACTAGTGCTCCCCTTATTGGGTAACAGATGCACCAACAGTGCTTGTCCACATGGTTTAAAAGTCATGTTCCAATCTTGCATCATCGTTATGTCCTAAATTTCATATCCATGTAGAAAACATTCACATGGTTTGCCTAACTTTGGTTAGGCTATTCCCCTTGAACAGAGACACGTAAGGGTCTCATATAGTTCTGATGGGAATCACACAGTTTGGATCAAACCCCACACTACTTGTTCAACTCAAACTATTTAAGAAGAAACAAAACTGAAAAGAGACTCAGCCTTAGGAGGTTGCACGGTTTCCCCTTAGTCATGCATCTAAAAAATGAATCTAAATAAAAACAACCCAAAACCCAATATTTAAATATATATCATACAAAAATCAAAAGTGAAACTAATAAAAAATCAGAATTCCAAATAAAATTAATTGATCAGATTCTATACATTTCCATCAATTCAAAAAATCCAATTTCATCAAAAACTGTTTGATTAAAAAATGTTTCATGAAAAATATTTTTCTTAAGACTATATTTCATTAAAAATTCCAACTTAATTAAATAAAATTTCCAAAAACCATTCTAAAAAGAATATGAATATTCAGTTTCCATCTCCCAAAAATCCATACCTTTACAAAGAAAAATGAAGTCTTCACTATTTCAAATCAATTGTTTTCAAAATAGTTTTAGAATAAAGGGGGATCTAAAACAATTTATAAGTAGAATCTAGTATCAATGGGAGAATTGG
The DNA here is from genome assembly GCA_963277665.1 of Viscum album. NCBI lineage: Eukaryota > Viridiplantae > Streptophyta > Magnoliopsida > Santalales > Viscaceae > Viscum > Viscum album. The sequence goes on from OY728132.1 coordinate 1,728,673,951, forward strand.
TGTAATGAATCAGCCGTAGGGAAGACGAGAGGCATGCATCGTGGTGGACAGCGTGTAGCATAGAAAACGAGCCCACAGAACATGCCATACTAGGGGTAGTCGAGCTACTCTAGAAGCCCAATGGGCTAGACCAAGTGGCCCAGTAGGCCTAGCAGGCCAGCCCGGGTCTGGTGGGTCAAGTCGGACGTAGACGGACCCATGTCAAAACCTTTGTATTAAAATATCAATAAGTTTCAAACCGTGTGCCTGTTTGATGACCCATTTGTAAAATTAGGACCCTTTTGAGGAGACTACCATTTTTAAGTATTCTATGTGAGTTTTTTTTGATTTTAGAATATGTCCTAATAGATTGAGGTATAGGTTCTCATGGAATGAGCATGCTGCAAGCAGAATCCTATCGCTGTATGTCACATAAAAGTTGTGTGACCTAGAAGCTGTGTGACCCAGAAGCTATCTAAACTAGAAGATATGTGACCTAATATTTTTTATTATTTCTTAAGGACTTTGTGTCTTACCAAGAAGTTGTGTCTTACCGTGACTGTGTGTCATACAGATAGTGTGTGTCTTACTGAGACTATGTGTCTTTTCAAGATTCTATGTCTTATAGACACTATGTGTCTCATGGAGATGGTGTGCCTCATTGGAGTGAGAATATCTAGACATTATTAGAATTTATGCTATATAAATATACATATGTGATCTGATTATACCATTTGTATTTCATTGTTGGAATACATTATGTATTTATTAGCAATATTTCTTTGTGGTTTGGGAGGGGGGGGGTTCTTTAGATAATTGTCTTACTCACCCATGTAAGGGCTTAACCCTCACATTTAGTGTGTTGTGAAGATGATCAATGATATGAAATAGTCTTAGTTAGATGAGAATGAGGTGGTTCTTAGAAATATTTGACAGACTTGGTGTTATTATTTAACTTCATATAGTTGTCCGACACCTACACTTCAAGTTAACTATTATGAGGATTAGTTTTATGAACATCTGAATTCACTTTTCAGACTCTTTCGTTTAGTGGACATATATTCGGGCTATGTTTACATTCAAATTTCATAATATCATACTCTATTGTTGGGATATTAGTGTATGCATTCATTGTTTACATGGTGTTCTTACATTTCAGCATTTTGGTCTTGGAGATGTGTGCGTATGTATAGGCACATAAGAAAATTCCTCCAATTTGTGGGATATTCTTACTTGGTGTTTGTCACCATCCGCTGGCTAATCAGAGGCAAGGTTGGGGTAGTCGCAACACGGTCCCCTCTTGTATGCATTATGATAGAGTGGTATCATATGCGTCAGTTCTACTTAATGTACGGGGAGTCTATGAGGTAGGTATGCGACATGAGTGTTGAGTGTTTCAAGTTTGGATTTTAGGAAAGGGAATCCAGTGTTGGTACAACGACTGATGTATCCATAAAACAGAACTAACAACAACTACATTTCATCTTGATACATGAAAATACATGTTTTAGAAAAAAATGGTACATGAATGATATTGCATTTTACTGTGTTCACATGTCCATCTTGAGTCACCTCTCCAGGTATACTCTATTGACTGTGGTACAATTTGTTTCATTTTAGGATGCCTCTACAGAGGCATCCATATTGTATTCTAATCTATGATCATGGGGATGATCTTCCTTGCAACGAGGTGTCGGTACAAGGGCATATGATGGAGATACTCCATGTACTAGTGTTAGAACCTCTAGGTGGTGTACCATTGATATGACCACCCATCGAGCAATAGTTACTAACAATACCACTAGTTGATGATGGATACAGGCTGAGTGTATTGAATGAGTTATAGAGGAAGTTTCCTCATTGTTTTCTAGGGGATATTGACCCTTAGGTAGCAAAGGATTGGCTATAGGCAATATCACATGTCTTGTGCCTTGTGATAAAACCTTCCCACAAGATGGTAGTCATAGTCATGAGTATTTTTTAGGGCTCATCGGGGTGATAGTGGAGGTTATTGACCTAGACACATGATGAGGTAAAACTCTATTGGGCAGACATCAACTATCTCTTAAGGGAGGAGTTCTTCCTAGCTATGTTTCAATTAGTACAAATCCAGAAGATCCTGGATCGGCAGCAGGGCAGTTAGACTGTGGCAGAGTAATCGACGAGGTTTACCAATACTTCTCTCTTCATCATGGATATGGGAGATACCCATTCATCAGGGCTCAGACCATCAAGTAGGGGATATTTTAGGAGACCAAAATATCCATGATATCCCTTATAATTACAACATATGTTGGGGGTACTGGAGAGAGATATGCTAGTTGCGGGCTTTCTGGCGAATTAGACGCCAACTGTGAGAGGTACAAGTAGACACCGGGTAGCTGAGTCTTCAGTGGTGGGTATCCAATAGTTGACTTAGGGACCCTAGAATGTTAAGAACTCTAGGGGATGACTCTAAGAAACAAGATCAGTGTTGTGAGGATCTCAGGGTAGATTGAGTTAGGTGAAAGAAAAGGTGTGTCTCTCGTATGACGGTTTGGAAAATATGACTTGAAATTTCCTGACTCAACGTAGAGATGATCAAGAGACAGTTGAGGGACCATTGAGGAAAATAATGAGGTAGAGCAGGGTGGTCCACCTAGTGGTGGATGTGGCAGTGGAGTAGGTAGAGAATCATTTTGTGGGAGGATGTCCTACATATTACCACCACCACCCCCAAGGGGTTCCACACTAGACTAATAGATCACTTGGATAAGGATCAAGATAGCTACATACGATAGTGGTTTATGACCATGATCCCCCAGTGATGATTAGAGGTACAATCTATGTCTTTTACACCCTATCTATAGTTTTGAGAGTCGTAGAATCCATTTATTCAATTCCTTACATGGATCTTATTTAGGGATCCGAGATTTCAGTGGAACCATTGACTCAACACTTACGCTTAGTGACTCTTACAATAGGGGATACAATGATCAAACACTAGTGTTGACTATTTGATCTTACTATTGTAGGATAGAGTTTCAATTATAATATCTTTTTAGTGGCATCATGGCCTTACAATTTCATTCTCGTATGGATTGGTTATCCATAGTGCATTCTCATATTGATTATTTTAGGCACTGAGTGTGGTGTGTCCGTGATGATGGGACCATGTTTTCCTTTATATAAAAAAAAGAAAACACATTTAGAATAGAGTAGGTTTACTCATATGAGGGTGTAGCTGATTACTCACCATTTGAATAGCCTCACCATAGGAATAGCCTATGATAGGAGTCATTAGTTTCCTACAGCGGTGGCAGAGTAGGTGGACGTCTTTCCTAAGGATATTCCTAGATTACCTCCCCAATGGGAGGTACACTTATGCATTTATATATATCCCATAGTGAAACCTAAATCTACAACTACATATCTGATTCCTCATGTAGTGCTTCATGAGGCGAGGGTGCAGTTAGAGGACCTATAGAATAATGGATTCGTGAGACCTAGTGTTTCACATTGGGAAACCCCATTTTTTTTTTCTAAGAAGGTAAATGGGATATTGAGGTAATGTGTGGACTTCTGGAGCCTAAAATAGGTGACCTAAAAAAAATATCCACTACTAAGGATGGATAACATCTAAGTCCAACTGAAAAGAGCAAGGTGGTTCTCGATGATGAAGCTCATATCGGGCTATCACCAACTATGGGTATGGGATGAGGATGTAACAAAGATGGATTTTAGGTTTCAGTAAAGTCATTATGAATACATGGGGATGTAGTTTGGTGTGAATAACATCAAAATAATGTTCATCGGACTTATGAATAGGATATTCCACCATTACATTGACTAGTTCATGGTAGTCTTCATTGATGAAATCTTAGTGTACTCAAATTATGAGGAGAACGTGACACAAATGAGGATAGTCTTAGACACACTATAAGAGTACCACCATTATGGGAAGCTTTAAAAGTTCCCATTATATATTCTAGAGGTCAATTTACTAGGACTCATCATTTCAGAGTTTGATTTGTATTGTATTGAGGGATGATAGAGGTAGTTCTTGCTTGGGAACCACCAATGAGTTTTATCGAGGTATAGAGTTTCCTTTGTCTGATAAGTTACTACTAGATGTTTGTGCCTATCTTTTCTAGAGTATATCAACCCTTGAAGAATTTTATATGGAAGGGGAATCCTTTTGGGTTGATAGAAATGTTCTAGGTGATTTTTTAAAAGCAGAGTCATAGATTGATGAGCACAACTATCTTGATATTTCTAGGGGAGGGTGATGAGTACACAGTATTATGCGATTCATTAGGAACATGACTTGGTTTTTTCATGATTTTGGGGAAAAAGTGATTGAATATGGTTCATTCTAGTTGAGATAACATGATGAATACTACATGACCCATGATCTTGAGCTAGTGGTGGTATTATTCACATTGAAGATGTGGTGACATTACCTAATTGGGGAGAATTTTATGACATACTCCAATCATAATAATCTCAATTATATCTTCTCTTAGAAGGATATGAACTTGAAATAGAGATGCTGGCTAGAGATCCTCCAGGAAGATGAATTTGAGATATTCTATACTCTTGGGAAGGGTAACATAGTGGAAGATTCTCTCAGTAGGAGACCTAGGTTGCAGTTGCTGAGTGAGGCATCTGCGTGGTTGGCCATATTGCAGATATCCTTAATAGATGTAGATGGATCAACATACATCAATTATATAGATGTCACCCCAATACTATTATATAGATTCATGAAGAAAAAACATGGGGATACTGATTGTGAGACCTTACATGATTAGATAACCACTATGAATTTCCCTAATAGATATTTAAAATTTGGGGAGAACATTGTTCTTTCTAGAGGGAACATAGTGGTATCAAGGGAATTTTAAGAGGAAGTATTGAATGAGTTTTCCCCTTTGGTGGTAAATACGGGTGTGGATAAGATGTAATGGGACCTCTGACATTAGTTCTAGTGACTGGGGATGAAAAAATAGTTGCAGATATTGTTTCTAGATGCCCAACTTATCAGCATGCGAAGGATGAGTAGTAGGTTCTAGTGGGCCTGACCCAACCCCATGAGGTTCCATAGAAGAAGTTGGATGTGATATCGATTAAAATAATGATAGGATTACCACAAACATCTAGGGGACATGATGCCTTTTGGTTGATCATTTACTGAATCACCATGTCGGCCCACGTCTAACCTATCTGAGAGAATGGTTCAATAGAGAGAACAATAAACCTCTACGTGCAAGAGATTTTTTTGACTCTACAGAGTACCATTAATGATCATTTTATATTGTGATTCTTAATTTTTATCCTAGTTGTGTAAGGGATTGAAAGGGGAATTTGGGACTCAGATACTCTTGATAATGGGTTTTCACCCAAATATAGACAGCTAGACCGAGCAAACCATTCAGGTTCTGGAGGACATTCCTTGTGCTTGTATTCAATAATTTGTCTACAGTTTGGGGAGGATCACCTATGTCTGAGGTATTTTGTGCACAAAAAAATATAACACTATAACAATGGTATTGAAAATTTTAAGGTCTTGTATAGAAGACCATGCAGGTCACCTCATTGCTAGAAGGAACCACGAGAGTCCGCACTCATGGTCCCAGAGTTTGTGCAGGTGACTACAGAGAAGGTTTTGGATATATAGGAGCGGATGAATACCCCACATAGAAATAAAATGTATTTACATGACCTAAAAAGGATGAATTTGGAGTTCAAAGAGGTAGACCATGTTTTCATTTGGGTCTCTCCTCAACACAGGATTCATAGTTTTGGTCAGGGAGGCAAGATATCTCTGAGGTTCATCCGCCATTTTCAGAGTTTTCATAGAGATAGAGATGTGGGGTACCACCTAGCTCTACCACTCTCCTACACTAGGTACATGATGTGTTCCATGTGTTGTAGCAGATGAGGTACATGCTTGATCCATCATAAGTCATCAACTAGGGGAAGCTATACATTGATGATGGGATGACTTTTGCGATGTACCCAATGAAGAATGTGAATTGATAGAAGGGGACCCTATGTGGGTAGTCAATTCATCTTGTGCACATTTGGTTTCATAATATAAATCTCTAAGAGATCACGTGGGAGCTGGATGTTCATATTCGTGCTCTGTACCCATATATTTTTATTTTCTAGCACCTGTTTTGGATTTTAGATACATAAATCCCTAAGGTGGGGAGAATTTAATGACATATATTTTATCTGGTTTTGTTTTTATAAATTAATTAAGATTATTCTACGACAAGGATGTGAGACGACTTGTGATTCCAAGGACTAGTGTGATAGAAACATATTGATGAAAAATGTTCAGTAAATTAATATATTGTGCGTGATGTTTTTATTTGAAACTGAAATAACATCTAAATTAGTGCATGGATCATAAATCTGAGGGTACTATTATGTTCATAAAATTGAATTTACTTTATATAGGGCCAAAAATCGACAGGTGCAGTTTGCTAGTGAATGTTAGTTATTGGAAGTATCAATAATAAAATATGTTAAAAAATATTTTATTTTGAAACATTGAATCATTTTCATTATGATAGAGTTTTTAGGAATCCATGATTATCACCATAACATTACAATTACCTTGCGATAAAGAGAATAAATTTATCTCGATGGTGATGACAGATTAGAAAATGATGACGACGCAGATACTCCCTTCATCAAAAACAGATTCAAAATCTATGTAGGGTGTTGTTTCTAGTAGATCCCTTACCCACTCATAAATATTACTATAAACTCAGACCAACCCATGAATTGGTTGATCCACGGTTCTATTGCTGTGGGATGGGTGATATGCTAGCGTTAATTTAAATTGTAGATAGATCTGTATTATTATTATCCTTCATTGTTCTTTCTTATAACATGAATAAATCAAGGATGACACAAAAAAGTGACAAGGTATACTATTTGGGTGTTCATATGAATTTAATCTTTTCCCTAAACCTGTTACATTCTTCATGTGTTATTTATCTTCTCCCTGAATTTCAAAATTATATTCCAATGATATACAATTTCACCATAGATTCATGGCTCAACAATCCAATATTAAGGATCTGAACACGCAACGACACAGAGGAGGAGCGACAGTAGGCGTAGCACAATTTCGCTAGGACAGCGGCCCATGAAAGCACAAGTAGGAGGTCCATGATGATGGCTATAGGATAAGGCTTTGACTTGTTTAAGAGAGGTTGCAGAGGTCTAGGTGGACTGTCAAGGTGGACGATGGTCTAGCAGGGAAGGCCGCCGATGGGGAAGGAAACGAAAGGTGGAACTCAGAAAGGGGAGAGGGCCACAACAGTTTTCAACATCATTGACTAGGGGGAGTGGTGATTCGAGTCCCCATACATATAATCCATAAGGAATGTATCTCAGTGCCATGTTGGAGGAGCCTGCGGTCATAGTTCAGTTGTGGGGAAAATGAGAGGCACTCAGTCAGGGCATATTGTGTGCATAGTGCAAAACAAACCGATGACATGGGACAAACAAGGGGGAGCCGCCCAGTTTGGGCCGGACTAAACTAGGTGAGGTCATTCAGACTAGGTTGGGCCAGGTCAGTGGGATGGTACGAACCCATACCAGACCTAAGTCGTACCCTTTTTTGAAAAATCGCAATAACATTCAAACTGTTTGTTTGTTTGACAAGCTGTTAGTGGCATTGAGACCCTTCTGATGAGAAAGTACTTTTTAGATACTCTGTGATTTTTTTATGTTGGAATATTGTCAAATGGATTGAGGATTAGGTTATCTTGTAACTAGTGCACTATGAGAATAATCCTATGAAAGGCTGTGACCTAGAAACTGTATGCATTACTTTGAGACTACGTGTCTTAATGAGACTATGTGTCTAATCTATGATGTGTTCCTTACTAAGACTGTGTGTCTCCATGAGACTATGTGTTTTACCAAGGCTAATTTTTTTACGGAGGCTATGTGTCTAATGGATATTGTGTGTCTTACGAAGACTTTGTGTCTCATGGAGACGGTGCATCTCATTGGATTGATCATATCAAGACATCCTCAGAATGTATGTTTTACACATATACCATTATTAGTGGACTTTAATTTAGAAATTCATTATTGTTTTATTTAATTTATTTCTTAGTGGTATTCTTTTGTGATTTTGGGTTGTGTTAATGAGTATTGTTATAACAAACCATGCACAAGATTCGCACACATGTGTAGTGTCTTTTTCAGGTGATTGATGCTTTGATGAAGTCCTAGGTGGACCAAGATCATGTAGTTCTTAGAGAGATCAACAGATGAGGTGTGATCCTATAGAATCAAATAGTTGTCTTACACCTACCCTTTAGGTAGGGTTTTCTACGGAGGAGTTTCAAGAGCTTGTATATGCACTTTTCAGAATCTTTCTCTTGGAAGGATTGTTTTCTGGCCTTGTATACATTCCAGTTTCTTACTATCATACTCTATGGTTGAGATATTAGTGTATGCATGCATGGTTTACTTGGTGTTTTTACATTTCATCATTTTCAGCAAGGAGATGTGTGTGTGGGTACATGTACTTAAAAAACTTCCCCCCACTTGTAGTACATGCCTATTCGGTGCAAGTTTCCATCCCTAGCCTATTGGAGGTAGGATTGGGGTAGTCATGACATGGGACACTGTAGGATGGGTTTTGTCACATGGATATATGGATTTCATCCACATTCCAATCCTGAAATCCCCACATAGAGTTTTTCTATGACCTTGTCCCTAGGTTCACATGGCATTCCATGCTAGGTGAGCTCACTTAGACCTTTATCCCAAATCTATGTTTATTTCACAATTTCTTAAAAAACATAAGAACCTATGAAACCAAACAAAACCTGACTTCCCATGGTTACCCAAGGTTTGGAAAAATATGTGTTGTCTATAAACACTCTCATACATTCACCCCATGTTCTGATAATCATACTCAATCTACCATGACATCCCATATAACAAATGGCACCCCAAAACCATGGTCCTCAAAGGAACCGAACACCTTTGATACCATTCTTTTTCATCAACCAAGATTAAATTCCATCCAACCCTATACACTTCCTAGCTAGAGACAAGTCCCAAACAATGTTCTTGATCCCCACATGCTAGAAACTAGTGTTAGGGAATCCACAAAGTATCCAAGGGAACACATTATACCAATAAAATAAACTAAAACATAGGATGCAAATAGATAATCCCAATATAAATACAATTACAAAATTGAACATCATTTACACATAAAATAAAAATATAACAACAAAAGAAAAAAATATACAGAAAAACCCAAACTAAAATTGACAGCCACAACATCTTCATGTGACACCAAGGGTAACTGTCCAATTCATAACCAACCATCGGCAATAAAGATAGAACACAAGATAGAATTTTTAAAAGAATCTATGAAAAATAATGCAGAATGGGTGTGAGTATTAAAACTCAACAGGAATGCCCAAACCATACTTTCAAAAGTCACAAACCACTTGAAAACCCAAGCTAGTAAATTTTTCAAACACTTAGTGTGCACAACTCAATAATGACACACCATATAATCAAAACAATTAATAAAACCACCCCATTTACCATTAAATAATTATTCTCAAAATCATACATAACTAATTTACACCCATGGAATGTGTGAAATGAAAGAAAAAAAAAGAATATTAATTTTGAAGGACAAGAGCAAGTCAAACCTACCTCAAATTTCATGTTCATTATCTATGTCTACCCGTAAAGACTCTACAAAGGTTCTGAGAAGAAAGAAAATCAAAAAAACCATAATAAATAAAAACCCCACAACATTACACTAAAATATATATGAGAATTATCCAAAAATAACAAATAAAGATATAAGAGATGGGAAAAATAAATAAATGAAAAGGAGAAAGATATGGGAGATATAACCATTCAACCTAGATGAATAATCCCCAAGAAACCTACATAAACCGCTCATGTAGAGTATTGTAGAAGCCAAAAAATACCGAGGGAAGAATTTTAGTAATAGTGTTCAGATGGGGGGGGTTCCATGCGAAGAAACCCCAATTAAAAATAACTTGAAAAGACAAAAATACACTTTCTTGAGTTGGTTGTATGGTTATCTCACATAGTTTAACAAACAGTGTGAAAACCATTAATTTTTCCACTCCCAATTGTAACACAGAATGCACACTTCGGCTGCATAGTTAGTTTAATTATGTGATGAAACAATATGATCCCTGAACACATAGGTTTCATGGTTCGACAAACCATTCAATTTGTACATGAGACCTGGAGAAAGGCCCCACACATCACCCTTTTCATCCCAAAACTCTTCTAACTCAAGGGGACAAATCATCCATAAAACACAACCTCATATGGAAGTGATAACTGGGGTTCCAAAAAAACTCCACCATACAATTTCCTCACCATAACTTCACACTATCAATGAATAAGGCCAAATACCACCTAAAACATCCATTACCCATGATTTAAACCAAGAAAATCTGAAACAAAAAATTTAAATATGTAACACACATAAATCGAGCGAAAAAAGTACCAAAGGATAATCTAAAACAAAGATAAAAAATATATAGGTTTCATAATCTATATACTTTACCATCGATCGATTCCATTCTTTCCTGGAGGTGGGTGGTGTTAAACAATCCCTAAAGTCCTTCTTGTTTTCCTAGTATGTGAAATTTGTGTGATCATACCAACACGAAATGATTGTGATCTATCCTAATTGGAGACCCAATGAATTTTATGAATCCATATGATAAGACCACCCTTTGACTATTTTGTTTCTATTGGAGTTGAGACCCTAACCTACGGTCAAAGATTGGTGAGTCTAACACTTACCATATAGAGGATGTTGGAACATATAAACCAAGATCCCATAGTCAAATTTATAATTTTTTATGGACTGGATATAAATTTTTATTTTACTAAAATGTGAATTTTGAAAATTTTGTTGGAAAACATAACTTATCTTGATTGTTCTTAATTGGAATTTAATTAAAATTTTTCTGATAATGAAATAGAATATAGATATAAAGACTTGTTAATGGTAATTGGGCTTAAATGAAATGTGTAACATATTTTTTATACTTACTATGATAGATGGTAAATTACAATAAAGGAATATATAGTAGATAATTGAAAAAATTATAAAACTAAACAATATGACATGTCATAATGGGATTTTAATGTCTGATGAAATATAATGAACTATCTTTTGTTTCATTTGATTGTTATAAGTTAAATATACTCTAGCATGAGAATTCACATAGAGTACATTATTTCATAGTCAATTTTTACCTTGTTATGGCCTAGACCCATGGGAAGATTTAATCAACTTTAGTATGGCAATTAACATATATTTCATTATGAATTGGTTACTTTTTCCCTTGGTATGGTATTTCACCATGGTAATACATAAGCATGTCTTGCAGGATAATTTTTATTGAGTCTAATATGGTAGAATTACATTTTTTCATTTTATTTTATTAGAATCTAGAATGGGAATTCACAGAGTCCGATATGAAATTATTACATTTTACCTTGGTATGATATTTGTCCATAAAAACACATAAAAGACTACAACACGGGAATTAACATAGTTTCTATTATTGATCCATAAGGGTGAGATGTTAGGTTACTTGACATGACATGATTGATTAATCCATACTAGGGGAATCCACCAGTGACATGAGAAATTTATACTATGTAGGGAAATCCACTAATAGAGAGAGATATCTAAAATCATGACTAAGTAGGTTTGGATAACCCTAGCTTCCAACCCATATCATGAGGTTCAATATGTTTATTTCATGTTATACATTATTTTATGAATTAATTCCTATTTTTTCATACTTTTTCATGAACTATATATTCAGGTTGAATTATTTAGACATCACGGGAATAACTTTATTGAGTTCTAACCAAAGGTTATTCAGTCCACCATTTGGTTAACTGGTAGATTTCATTGATGAATGTCAGGACAAGGGTAAGGGGCCCTACACATGACTGGTTGCTTTGTTGGAAGATATTAGAGCTTCAGGATGATACTAGGATGGGGTTAGAGACTTGGGATTTTGATTATTTGTTGGGGTTTTTGTTTATAGTTTCTTTTTTGTATGAAATTCACTATGAAATTTAGTTTTGTGCAAATTATGAAATGTCATGTTTCATTATAATAATCATTTAGATGGTGGGTATTTATCTTTCATTTTATTGAGGTTTTTTGGCATGACTAATTTATCTTATTTCTGTTAAGATTTGTTCTATGTTATTGAGTGTATAGTATTACCTCTTTATTACATAGAACCTCATTTTAGAAAGAAACCTCTACCATTTTTAGAGGAACACTTGAGGTCACATAAACACATATCCTAGACTTGTGAGGGAAAACCAGAATGAGGATGTTATTGATGACACGTTGAGTATTGATATTTAAATGATCCAATAGTCATGTATGTGGATTTATTTGGACATTCATGTGAGAATACTAGTCATCAGTTGACTTAAAGAATCACTATTAGTATAAAAAAACAAATAATGTTAATGAAAGGAGAAATCATGTTGTGAAATAAAAAATGAATCTTTGGAACTGAGAAGTGCGAATGAAATATGTTTAGAATGGCTATATTTGAAGGAATAAAACATGGCCATTAGAAATATGGTCAATGTAAATATGTCAATTTAAAATACAATTCTTGAAAATAAGGTTGTTTAATACATGGTTGTTGGTTATATATAAAATAGGTATAATAAGGTCTTATATTGTTATGTTGTACAATTATAATATTATAACTAATAGTGAAATAAAAATATTATATTAAAATAATATATATATATACATGTTACTTATAAATATTATTAATATTATAAAAATTTAATGTTCAGTATATATGAAATTAAAATAAATATTTTAATATCAATGGACCAGTGGAATTAAAATTTAGAATAACATAATTAATTTTAATGGTATATGTTAATGTTTATTTAACATATAAGTAATATTTATATTTTTCAATAACTATTGTGTTATGTATTTTATATTTCATCATAATATATTATATTTTAAATTTTATATATTAATATATAATGAAAAATATTTTAAAATAATTTATATTTTAAATTGCAAGGAAATATTATACAAATCACATACTGTTTACAAATGTTATTTTTTTCAATAAAATTAGATTTCCTTTATATTTTATAATTTCATTAAAAAATTTAATTTCTTAATTTTATTAATTATAATTTTATAAAAAAACATCATTTTTATATTTTTATGGTCAAAATAATTATAACATGAATTTTTTGGTTTAAAGTTTTTTTATTAATTATGAAATATAATGATATTATTAATTTTTTTCCAACATTACTATATACTTATGAATTATAAAAGTTTTAAAAAATTATTGAAGCAATAAATATTTTATAATTTTCTGAAAACATTTAAAAATATTGATTTTAGTTTACAAACCTATATTTTAAATTTTAAAACATAAGAAATATGTTTCTTAGAAATTGTTTTAATTCAGTTTAAAATTATTATATTAAAATTAGTTTAAAAAATTAAATCTTGAGTGAGATGAAATGGATTTAAAATTTCGAAAAATTGGGTACATATTTTTTTAATAATTATAACTTTATTCATTGGAATAAATATTATGTTCCCATGGGTGAAATCTAGTTGTCATAGTAAATGTTTAAATTACGACAGTAATAATTGATGTGAAAAATGTGTAGAAACATAATAAGAAAAATTCATATAATTAACTTTTTCAGAAATTATAGACCATACCTTACAATCTAATAAACTATTTTATATTTTTAGTTCCATTTTATATGTTTAACATGTTCTCTCTTTATATTAAGTTGAAATATTTTATGACATACCATTATGAACACTTTTAAGAGGGTCTAAACACCACCCCTTCAATAAACTCTAAAAATTATGTTTAATATAGAATAACATCTCTATTTTCATCCCCTATAACCATATTTTACTCTCATATTTTTATGATCATTAAATATTACCCTAATCCTATCCTTTCCATGGAATCCTCTAAGGGTAACCCAAGGTTCTAAATGAATGTTCAATCATATCACTATAATTTTTTCCTTTTATCTTTACATTTAAAATATATTTTTAAAACATATATATGATTAATTTTGTATTTATATTATATTGATTTTTTATTTACCTTGAAAAAATAATTAACCACATTTACCATTAACTATATGAAAAGATAAATTGTCAAACATGCGGAAGTGCAGACTAGCACCTTCACAATATATGATGTTTTATTTTACATCACCTACTTACATGGATGGTTATATTAATTTATTATATATATAATTATAATATTTATTAAAAATATTATTTTCTAATAATAATAAACCACATTATGTATTTCTCCCATAACATGATAAATGATATCATTATTCTTGTGTATGTGTAGACTACCAGCTCCATGGAATTGTATATTCCATTTTCACTACAACATTCATTGATGGTAATAAATTATAATTGATGATAATATATGATATATATGAGTAATAAATTTAATTAATATGATTCTATTTGGATACAGAAAAAATTAAGGATTGTTGTTAGGAAATACACCTACATTGATAAATGGTCCAAAATTAATTTATCACTCATTTTGTGTTCACAAAACACAACATGAATATCATATAATGGGATTATAAAATTATATTAAATTATAAAAAATCAGTTATATTATATTATATAACTTATAAAATATAAAATTGGTACCAAATAATGGAACCAAAAATTGAAATCATAAATTATGTGAAAACAATTGAGGTTACAGACTCCCGAAAGGAAAAATAAGCTACAAAGAAACAATATATCCATAATAAATTAACATAAATGAAGTATATAAAAGGGTAAGGTAAATGAATATGATTAAAAAATAGAGTATTAAAATAGATTATTTTTAGGAGTTTAGAGAACATTTAATTATTAAGGAATAAATGTAAGGGTTTTTCTATGCTCAACACTTTTTCTTAATTCATAATCAATTCACTTCGACTACAATATTCGTTATTAAATTATCCCATCATATGAGGTTTCTATTGTATATTTATATTTTTTATTGAAGAAATAATGTTTAACACTAATGTTTTCTTCCATTATGAATTATTTGTTTAAAAAATGTAAATTTATTGAGAATAATTCCAATAACATTTGGTGGGGTTTTTATCTCTTTCAATATTTTTACTTCCTACCAATGATCTAATTTCCATATTTGAAACTAAAATATTTTATTCTCCAATAGTTATTATATTCAAAAATATATATTTTTAAATAAAGATTTCATTAACCATTAAATGAAGTTGGTTTTCAATGAGGTAATTTTAAAATAATTAAAACAAGTTCCATTACACGTTATTATATTATTACCATCAACTTCACATATTGAAATATGTTTTTTTTTCAAGGTCACTTTTTTGGAATGGAATTTGAAGAAATGTTTAATAAATTTTCTCTCAATTTTCAAAAAAAAAATGGTTTTAGAAATTCTATTTAAAATCATGTATTTTAAAGTGATATTAAGAAATAGTTTTTAAGAAAAATCTTATTTTAATTTATTTTAAATTTTCATAGGATTATTTTATAATGATTTAATGGTTCTTAAATCAACCTATATGTTCTATTTTTAAATAATACTTTTGAGTGATAATTTTATATTGGTATTAAATTATTATGTTTTCTTATGTTATATAATTTATAAATTCTATTAAACTTATTTTCATCCTATGGGTTATTTATGATAAGATGAATGACTTGATTATTTGTGTCACTTATGTGCATGGATGATGAAATGTTGGGTTATATATCACCCTCAATTTCATTAGTTAATGTTTTATATATCATGAGATAATAATTTTATTTATGAAAATAATTTTTTTTTAGATATGGTCACAAGGTTTTGGGTGGGTATAATTATTGTTCTATATGATTAGAAACTTGTTTATGGGTGAAAGTCTGGTTAATCTATTCTCTTAAGGTTGTTAGTGGGTATAATTGTATTTTATCTAATCCAAAAATGTATTTTATGGGTATAGTTTCAATTTAGATATGTTCACAAGGTTGTGTGTGGGTATAATTTTGGTTTAACTATGCCCGCAAGGTTGTTAGATGGTATAATTTTGGTAAATCTACACTCAAAGGTTGTTCATGAGTATAATTATGGTTAAACTAAGATCACAATTTTTCACGTTGACATAATTATTGTTTCTATATGTTTAAAATTATATATTTTATTATTTTTATGATTATTCAATACTTCTATTCCTATTCTTATGCCTATTTTATCCTCTCATAGATTATTTTTATGGACTAATTTTTCTACAAAATTTTATTCATGCCTTATTTTAGGCCAAGAATTATCCATGAATCAAGATTTATGTTCTTTTCTTTTAGGGTATGATTTTCATAGGTATCATTATCATACACATAATCTGATATTATACTCACTTATAAATGTTGTTGTTATTTCTTATTTTTACCCTTACTAAGAATTTGAGATCAACCCATTATTATGATGCCACCCTCATGTTATTAATATGACTATAACTTATGGTAAGTCTATAAGGGATCTAGTGTGGGTCAATTATGGAGAAAGTTTCAAAAGCTATTTAAAATATATTAACTATATAACTGGTCCACAAAGAAACTAAAACCTTTTGCTCATGGGATGGTAATATATTTTCATGAGATTCAATGTATAGATTATGGAAATGATGTAAAATAAAGATATGTTTATCTTGGGTCACCATAGTTAGAATCATAGTAAGGTAATGTTACTTTTTATGATTCATATATTCAATTTTGGAATTAAGGTTAGGGAACCTTAGTGAAAACCCTATAGATGAGTCTAAGTATCAGATGATATTATATACCACTATTAATGTTTTTAGTAGGGTTTTTATCAGAAAAACATCCCAATCAAGATTTCAGAGAGTGGATGATGATATATAAAAGATTTATATAGTGGTAATCACCCTGAAAAGGGTTGGTTGGGAACATTTTTGATCATCACTATCATGCATGATGATTTTCCCTTAGACTTGACACCTTGCTAGAAACATTTGGGGGATATAAATTAGTTTATCTAATACACATTATAAATTTCAATGAAGCATTGATTTCGTAGTCACTTTGAGTGATTAGTGTGAGTATCATAAAATAACCCATTCTAAAGTAATGTTGGTTATACTAAGAATGATATCGTTTGAACTAAAGGAGTTATATGACAATTCAATGATTTAAAAGGTTTAAAGGATTTAAATTTGAATCCCTTTTATGTTATTTTAAATTATAATACCCTATAATGTTAATTTCGTTTCATCGATGTTAACCCTTTTGTTTTTTGAAATAGATGGTGATAGGAGGAATCTTGTTAAATGATGATGTTTCAGAAAATATTATAATTTTCCAAATGGTATATAAGATGGCGTTTAAAATATTCTAGTTATACTCACAAAAATATATCTTGTTATTAAAAACAACATGTGTGTTTCTCAACATTTGAACCTAATAGCTAAAATAAGGATGGGTTTTGGTAGAATATCAGGTGACTATGATGATAAAGAAAACAAAATTCAATATCCATCATGTAGAATATTTTGACAAGACACCCATGTAAATGTCTCAAAGGAACTATAAATTATTTTATATATTTTATCATGATACATTTAGTAAAAATCTATTAAGTAAAACTGACGATTTCAATAAACAATTTGTAGAAAAATAATCTTCTTCCTAAGGATCCACCAATTTTTTTATTTTTTAGATGTCATAAACATGGGGACTATGAGAAAATGTTCACTAATTCACGAGATTGACATGATAATAAAAACCAATAACCTGCTAGACCATGATATCATGGAAAATCCAACAAAATGATTACTATTAAAGTGGATAGTTCTAATTATGTGGTTCTTTGTACAATTATCCATCACTTTATATTTCAAGATGTATTATTTCACATATGTTTTCACTAAATATTACCTATTAAAATAAAAAACATAGTGGGATCATTATTTTATCCATGGTATATGAATCATGTTCAAGGTTAGTGAGATTAGAATTCATGTGAGACTTGCTTCCCTTCCTTTGGATACATTCAATTTTATTATGTGAATTTATTTTTCTATGTATGTCAGGGAAATGACAATTGTTAGAATAATGAAATAACATTTCATATCAACCTATTATATAATATCAATGAAAATTTGATATAAAATAACTTCTTGGATTAAATAGTTAAAACATAAATATTATAGATAAGCCTATTGTGAGGAAAAATATATGTTTCATAAATTTGTAAGGTTAAAATTTCACTATAAATTTTACATTGAGTCAAAAAAATATTTTTGATAGCCTTTGATAGTTTCATTTGTTTTTTATAATAAAAAATTTGAAGACGTTCTTTACTTGGGGTTGGGGAGGGGGGGGATGCAACAACCCATGTTTTAGAAGCCATTATTTTTTTCTTTTAATTATATAGAATTTTTTAATATTCTTTAAAAAAGATTAAACCTTGATTATAGAGTTGGAAAAAAGATATTAACAAATATAATTACACTTTATTCAGTTATAATGATATAATACAATTATGGTAAATGAAATTATTTATCACATACAATGAGTTATTACACACCATGAATGATTATATCCAATAAAAGTGAAAAAAATTAAAAGGGGGGATTAAATTGAAAAGAGAAATAAAATTAGGACTAGAAACTCCCTATGAAAACGACCACCTTTAGGAATTACCATTATTATAAAAACCTAAAATTTTAATGAAACTATGAATGGATAAAACATTACTAGATTTCAACTAAAATGTATATGCCTGAGAAGCATTCCCACATACATAGGACACATGATATACATTAATATATAATTTATTGGATATTATATATGGTGCCAATTTAATAATTAACTTTACAAATAAATTATTCATGGATTCGATTCGTGGAATAATATATATATATATATATATATGATATATATATATTATCTCTTTTCATTGGATTTTTTATTTTTTCAGTTATGTGGTTTAATGCCTTTTCATTAATTCATTGAAACTAATCAGGTAATTATTCCCAATGAGTTGTAACACATGTGATATGTTTTGTATTTGATATATCTCATCAATTTTTTATATAATATGATGATACCATTTCTTTTTGGAATATATTGTGTGATGTGTATGAGCTTATGTGTAAACAGTATTGTTCCCAAAACTCATTTTGTCTCTTTTGAGAAGGTACTACCGTCACTTCAGATTATGAGTATCCTCATGATGCATTTGAGGATCCTCTATATAATGTACTCTTACATAGGCATTGTTCTTTTTTTAACTTCTCCTCATGATATTCTTCAATAATTCTCCATGAAAAGAAATATGGAAGCTATTATAAGTTTGGAATACCAGGTACTCTTTTTACAAATTTTATTTAAACATATTTTTATATAGATATATTAGCATGTGTTTTAGGTTTTCATCTACATGAAATTTCCATTAAATAGTCACAAAACACATCAATGCTATTAGAGTGAGGTTTATTATGTTTTTAACGGGTTTGAATCATTGATTTTTAATTAAAAATGATACACAATATTTTTGGAAAATCTAATCCATGTTTTCAACCATTATGTGAGTTTCATAAGGGTAAATATGATTTTCCTATACATGAGTAGGATGTGAAAAGGTTATAACCTTAATAAATACATTGAAAAAACATTATACCCTACCATGAAATTGTCACATAATGGTAAATATGATTTACCCTCATGTGATACACATACTCAGTACCCTCACACAACATATGAAAATTGGGGAAACCATTATTCAAAGGAGTTGTGTTAAGGTTAATCCCTTATGCTAGGGGTACTATGTAAATGTATTCAATGATTTATAATAATATGTGAAGGTATTTTAGATTCTGTACAAGGGTCTGCAAATATTAACATTGCAAGACATGATAAATTTTAAAGGAATCCTTTTTAAAGGATTTTTTTAAGGGTAATACATTTATATGAGGGAGATGCAGAATGATAATATATGTGTTATATTAATGATGTGGTGTTATATAGATCCATCAAAAGCTATTTTTTATGTTGAATTATAGTAGTATTTTCAAAACATCATTAAACCTTACACATAACATCTTTGTAATGGTGAACGAGAAGATACACTTTTGTAAAATATGGATGCTATATAAGGGTAAATAGCAAATTGTTACATTTTTTTAGCATATAAAATTATTTTTATGGTATAGAAATTGTTTTAAAATTGTAAATAATTTTTTTTCATATATTTTAATTTATATGTTTCTTATAAATATATAATGAATTATAAATTTTCTATAATCAATTAAATAATTGTTTATGAAACATTTTTTAAAAATATTAAATTTTAATATTTAAAAATACTTTTTTATAAATCAAATAATATGAATTATGATGAGGAAAGAATTGGTTTATTTAGAAATTAGAAGGGGTGATAAATAAAATGTTTAAATATATAAAAATATATGATATTTTGACTATAAAAAATGTTTAGATATTTAAGATTGGATTATAAAATGGTTATAATCCATGAAATATAATACACATTCCACTTAATATAATATATGAAGGGGTTTATAGTGAAATATATATAAATTTTTTATATTATTTATAAATTATAAAAATTTAATAATTACAATTTATTTATAAATATTTTATAAATGTTCCAGGTTTTATAAAATAAATAAATTGTCTATTTATTTGATAAATTTAATTGATATTCAGGTTTAGTAAATTATTTCTTAAATATGAATACTATTTATACCCAATTATATATAAATTACATATAGTATAAATCATTACATATAATTCTAGGAATGATATCATAAAATTTATTTTTCATCTAATAGGAAACTAGTTTTTAATTTTGTTTATGAGATTGAGAATAGTTGTTGGGCATAAGTTCTAAATATTAGTTGTTATAGATTTTATGAATTTAATTCTTTCTTGAGTAATGTCTCCCTGGGTAGGGGAATTTGTATTGCACCACCTACTTTAATAGAGTCTTTCCTATGCTAGGAAAGTAAATGGGATTAGCTATCTTTCCCTATAGGATTACTCACGCAGAGTTTTTCAATCTCATATATCTTAATGCCATTACACGGATCATTCATGCACCATATACATATTATGCTTTTTTATATGTTAAAATATACTAAACTTCTAATTTTGGGTGATTAATATGATTTGTGGGTCATATAATGAGTTACACATTAATGTGGTGAGAACACTTTAGTTTGGTTGTTATAATAGGGATTTCCATGACTAAATTATAATCATGAATTCACAAATAGATGTAAAATATTAAAAGTTAAATATTACATAAGTTTTAATAATTGTGAATTTTATATTCATATCACTTATAATAAAATGACACAGCTAAAACCCATTCATGTATCAAGTGTTATATTCCATCCAAATTGACACTTATTAAGAACTCGATCATCCAAACATGTAGGTATTTATATATATAGTTTCCCAAATATTGTCTTATAAAAGGAAAAAAAGCTATTACTAACTAGGGGTTATCCTATTAGATAAATAATGTTAAAGTTGGGTTCCCCTTGACCATCCTTTGTTAGCATATTCATGTCATTTCCATTGAGATAAACTAGATGAGAGACCATAACATGATTAAGTTACATATAGAAAGACATTTAGTGAATCCAAATGATGGATTTGGATAATTGTTTATTTGCTCAAGTATCCATGAATCAAAACTATTGTGATTTGACCATTCCATACTAAAATAATTATTTGGTCAGAGAAACTCTATATAAGACCAATTTCATAAGGAAATATGGAAGTCAAATAAATAAATGGATATGATATAGGGGTTATCATTTTAGTGGGATAACTTTCATTTAATGAATTTAATGAAAATATATAATACTGGATACTCATGTAATGGTATGCCATTTTTGTAGAATATGGAATAATTCAGACTAATAATATTAAGATCAATAAATGGTATGGCCTATAAAAAAGTAAAATATTAGTATGTATGATTGAGAAGTATTTTCAAGGAGGAAAATTTAGTATACCTTAATCTAAGTTTTATTGAATTAAATTTTTCTCACTCAGAATAGTGGGTGTTAGATACTGAGTGTGTGTCACACATTTGTAATATAAAACATATAATCAATGAAAGGAGGGAATTTATGAATGGAAATGTAGATCGTTGTGTTGGTAATAGAGAGAAAGTTGTTTCATTATAGGTCAAAACTTATTATCTGGTTTTATCAATTTCATTGATCCTAGAATTTTAAAACTCTTATTTTGTTCCGACCATAAACATGAATTTTTTTCTTTATCTGGTATAAAAATGAAGTATTTTTCATTCATTATTAAGAGAAAACAATTTTCTTTATATAAGAGTGAAATGTTTCATGGAATTGTGAATATAAAAAATGGTTTATATATCCTAGATATAGATTATACTATTTGTAAAATTCAGGATAAAAATTTAAGGTTTGATTCTAATCCCACCTAAACTACTCATTGTCGCCATGAACAAATAATAGAGAAACACATTCAAAGACTTAAAAATTATGGATTTTTAGACTCATTATATTATTAATCATCTAATACTGGTGAATATATTTTATTGGAAAAAATGAAAATTTTATATTTTGGCAGAAAAGGATAGAGGGATAGTTCACTGTTGGATCTTATATGCAGTGATATATGTGGACCAATAAGTACTCGATAAATTGGTGGTGTTATGTAAATTGTTACTTTTACTGATGAAATTAGATTTTATGGGAATTTATTTTTTGTGATACCGAAGTTTGAAACTTTAGAAAATAAAAAATAGTTTTCTATAAAAGAACAAAATCAATTGGTGAAATTATTAAAGATATAAGATCAGCCTTGGGTGGTGAATACTTGACATTATAATTAATAATTCATATTAGAGATTGTGGAATTGATTCAAAAATCACTCACCCAAAAAAACATCAGTTAAATGGTGTATATTAAATTTTGATTCGTACCTTTTATGTGTTTGTTCAATCAATGATTGATTAACATGACCTTTCTATAAAATTTTTGGAATATTAATTGGGGACTATTTCATTATTACCAAAAGATATTCCATTTAAACCAGTCATAAAGACAACATTTGAGTTATGGACTAGAAAATATAACGTAGTATATTTTATGAGGATTTAGGGTTTTGAACCCTTCATAGGATGATTGAAACTAGAAAAATAATAACCAATGTTTAAAAAATTATTATTATTGGTTATACTAAGGAAACAAATGGATATTATTTATCTCACCATACTAAAAAAAAGTGTTTGTGGATCAAATTCATACATTTCTTTAGAAGGATCACATTAATTGAGGTGTAATTTAGAGGAATGTTGATCTTTTAGAGTTTAATGGAAAACAAATAGGTTATTTTATTTATATTGAAGCTTACCAGGTTCTATAATTATTTGTGGAAGAATAATCAACCCATGTTAGACAAGAACCTAATTAGTCTGGTAGGATTCATCATGAGTTAGAGATATATGGATTTTTGGTTACTTATTATGATGAATTAATATTCATTGAAGATGAACGTAGTTCCTCAGAATAGTAAATTTTGAATTATAATTTTGATAAATTATTAAAATGCGTTAAATCTAATATGGAATTAATGTACACTAATTGTTTTTTCCAAAAATGTTATATGTACCTGAGGGGAGATACCCTATGTCTACACGTAGGGTTTTCCCAAGAAAAAATACAAGGATGATATAATGTAAAAATACAAATCATTCCTATTGGACATCGGTTACAAACTAGTTCATGGTATTTACTAATAAGATACCTATTTAAAAATTGGTATAATTAAGTCCATTTAGATTTTTTATGAAAAAATATATTATTACAGTAATGTGATATATCAAATGGATGAAAACCACATTATTTAATGAGTATTTATTTGATGAAATTTATCTGATACATCCTAGGCATTTTGAATTTCAAAAAAAATAATTATATGGTTTTAATTTTACAATGGTACATTTACATACTAAATAATGTTTCTCAGAGTTGGAATATAAATTTTCATAATGAAATAAAGCGTCTGGTTTCAGCATGAATGTGATGATTCTTCTATATATAAGCATCTTAGTTGTAGTATAACAGTTTTTATAATACATTATTTAGATGAAATAATTCTCAACAAAAATTATTAGTCAACACTTATCTTCATAATGATATGTCTTGTTAATTGTTTCTCAAAAAAGAAAATATTGAAAAAAATTACATACTAAGTAAGTTGATATATAGAGATAGATATAAGAGGCTTCATAGAATGAGTCAGAACAAATATATTGGTAAAGTGTTAAAGTGGTTTAATATTGAGAAATTAATAAAGGGGTATTTACCATTATTTCAATGTAGGAATTATATAATGATTTAAGAAACTTATAAATTTTTTTATAGGATGGTTATGATTCTATAGGCATCCATTATAGGATCTACCACGTGTTACATGTTGTGTACTCAACTTGATGTTTCATATGGGTTGATCATTAAATTTGACAATAATGAAATCATAGTGATAATAACTATACTGTCATGAAGAACATCCTTAAGTACATGAGAATTAAAAATGATATGTTCTTCACCTTTGGAGAAGAGGACAAGCTTTGTGTAAATGGTTACAGAGATTACAGTTTCAAATCCAAAAAAGATGATATGAAATCTCTATATGGATTTAGTTTTTCCTAGATAATAAAAAATTAGTTATATGATTACCAAATAAACTACTATAACATACTTGTAAATGGAGTTATGAAACATATATACATAATATGTTATGAAGGAAGATGTGTGGTATAAGTACTTCATTTTGGAACATGGGGTGGTTTCTAGAATTAACGAAGAAGATAAGATATATTTTCAATATAATGGTGTTGTTACTCAAGATAAGGAACCATAATCTCATCAATGGAAAAAAAAATCTATAACAAATGCCATTTCATATTGTATATAATTGATATGGTAGATATAAAAATTATTTTTGTGGAATTATAAGCATAATTATTATATCTGTTGATGAACCACTATGACATAGACAATGTGAGGGTCATTTAGAATCTCTTGATGGTAGAAATATGAGATATGGGTTATTTAAATGTATCATTATATTATAATAAATAAAATACCCAATTATAATTCAATAAATTTCACTTTAATTTTATATTTTATGAATAATTGAATGATATTACCCCCTCTAGTTACAACATTGAGTTATCAAAAAACAATGATCATTATAGAGTATTACTATTTGTAATTATATGAAATTTTTAGTATGAATATAATCTTATACTCATTGTAAATATGTGAATAAGAGATAAAAATAATATATTCATGAGTTAATATGTTGAGACTTATTACTTGGATAAATCCACTAAAGTACATCTCATCGAATGTCATAGATTCATCGATATACATAGGGGTTTATTCTTATTTTCAATCCATTTTACAAAGGTATTTTGATATACATAGAATGATAAACTTCATAAATTAATACTCTACCTACAGAACTCAATTATGAACATAAATATCCCGGGGTGGTTGGGTATATTTCTCATAATGTCGTTAGGTAGATCATAATAAAGATTGGATTTTCCCACTTGTATGAAATATTAAAGACATCCAAACCTTTATTGAAATTGAATAAGGATATCAATGGAAATTATCATTTGTTATACATTTAGTGTGAAAAACGACATACATATGTTACATGGGATGTGGTTATCAGAAAGAAGAATGGAATATGATGCATTAAACCACCAGGTTAGTCTTTTTTAGGGAATTAAGAAATGATGAGATGAAAATACTATATTGAGATGTTCCATGTCTAGTAGTTTCTTGATGTCCGATAAAAAGTGATTATATAGGATAAATATTATGTATATGAAACATATTGTATTATATGTGTTCATATGGAGACATGGGTATATTTGATGGAGATCACAACATACCCATTTGTACGGTGGGTAGCACTAGTGTCTTGATATAGGCCACTCATATCATTAAAATATGAAATTAGAATATCCTTGTTCTTATAAATGCTACTAAGTGTTGTAGGGACACATAGTTACAACCCCTGATAAGGATAAATATATGGATAAAACGTTTTCTCAAAATGATGAGACTTTGATGAAGAAATATATACAACAGAGTTTGGGTGGATTCACGTAATGTTTTGAAGTTTATCATAATGTCCTTATAATTTTTTAGTGCCAGACAATGATTGTTGGATGTGAAATAAAATGAACATGAAGGATATGCAAGTACATATGATTTTGATGCTTAATATATATTTATAAAATTAATATATTAGACATTATATATTGTGTGAATTTAATATATTGATTTTATGCATACATTATTAATGCATGTGATGCATGAAAAATTGATATATATGATACACTATTAATTTTCATCTATTGGATTATTTTTTTGTTACATAGATTAATGGATTTGAATTAACTCATTGAAACCATTCAATGAATTATACCTAATGGCCAGTGACACATGGCGGGAAATATGTATTTGATATACCTCAAGATTTTCATATATAAGATGATGAGGTACTCTTGGGTTGGGATGTGCAGTCTGACACAAATGTGCCTCTATCCATACTATATTCATGAAGAAACTCCATTTATCTCATTTCATAAGGAATTTTAACCCCACTGGATTATAATTTTCTTCAAGAAGAATTCATGGATCATTTGGATAGTGTACACCCTCTGAGTCAGGGTTGGTATGTTCACTTCTCCTCATGATCTTCCTTAAACATTGTCCCAATAAAGGAATATGGATTTCTCTACAACATTAGAATATTTGGTATTGTATTTCATAATTTTATTTTAATTTTATTTCTCAAAGATAGAGATGTTCATGTGTTTTGTGTGTTCTTTGATTGGAAATAGACATTAGATGATCATATGAAACACATTAAACATCTTATGAGATCTAAGCTAAAATCTATAGAAAGGAGGAGTTTGAATTGGACATATTTACTAAGGTTATATGTATAGTAATGAAATCCAGACATTTAAAATATGGTTATGAAAATATCTTCATTGAAAATATGGTTATTACAAATATAGTCATTTTATAAATTGTTTTGGTTATATATTCAATAGGTATACTGAATAAATTTATTTTTATGTGGTAAATTTAAAATAATATAAATCAAACTATAATAAAAATATTTTTTTAAAATATAATACAAATATATTTATACATAACATATGAATACTGATAATATTATTATAAAATAACACAATATATATACAAATATATTTCAAATAAATATTTCAATACCAATGCATTTTAAAAATTAAATTTTGGAATTAAAATAAATTTTTTATGGTATTTTTTAACCAAAATTTAAAATAAATGTTATATATATATATTTTCTAAGATATATTTTTTTATGTAATTTTTATTTTATCATAGTAGTATATAATTAGATATTTTAAAATATTATTATTTTTGAACTCAAATATTAACATATTTAAAATTATTAATTGATATGAAATAATATTAAGATCAATTAATGTTTAAAGGTAGTATTTATTTAATAAATTAGTTGTTCATTATATTTTGTATTTAAATTTATTAAAATTAATATATAAGTTTTATAATTTATATTAGATAAAGAACTTCAGTTTTTGAATTAAAATTTCAAAATTATATTAGTATGATTTGTTGATATTTTTTGAAGAAAAATGAAGTTCTTTGGGGAATAATGAAATATACTAGTAGTGAGGCTTTTGTACCATTATTAGTAAATGGGAGTGAAAAATAAATGAAATAAACATTTTCATTGAAAAAAATATTTATTTTATAATTGTAATTATAAATTTTAAAATATGTCTCACAGTTTGAGAAACTATAGTTGATATTTTAAAACTCAAGTAATATTTTAATGAAAATTTTAATTAATATTCTATAAAATTACTATATTAAAATTAACTTTTAACAACTTTAGAAATGAAATAAAAAAAATATTTCATATTTAGAATCAGTTTGTATTAATTTTATAATAAGCACCACTTTAGTTTTTGGCATTATCATTAAGTTACCATAGGTAACATCTTTTTACCATATGTAAAAACTAGTTACCACGGCAAAATATTATATATAAAAAGTAATAATTTAATGGATAAATGGATTGAAACATGTAAAATAATGTTTATAACCCTAAAATAATTCATTATATATTTTTGATCCACATGACTTTTTTATCATGTGATCTCTTAATAGGAAGTTGACATATTTATAGAAATTCCATTTTTACCATTTATAAAATGGGCCTCTCACCACCCATAAATTAAATTCCAAAAATTATATGTTTTATTATAAATGTTCTCTATTAATATTACCTATAATCCTATTTCACTATAATAAGATTCTGGTCTGAAGAGATTATCATAATCCCTTCCATTATAAGAAATCCTTCATGAGAAACCCAATGTTCTCAACAGAAGTTCAATCTTTTAAGTAACATATTTTCCCTTTATCATTCTATGTAAAATTAATTTTACACCTTTATTATGATTAATTTTTTATTTATAGTACAATTATGAATTATATATTATTTTAACAAACATTAACCACTACTCACCTTCCCCTCAAGGAAATAGAAAACATCAATTGTGCGTATGTACTGACTACCACCTCCTCAATATAACATGTTTCATTTTTGTTCCAAACCTTAAAATATTGGTCATAATATTTAATTTAATTTTTAAATATAAAATTTATATTCTATTTTATCTTATAAAATAAAAAACCATATTACTTTTTTCTCCCATACTATGAGAATCAAAATCTTCATCCATGGGTACATGCAGACTTCCACCTCTATGGAATGGTATATTCCATTTTCAATACCACCTCCCGCAGTGGTTGTAAATTAGAATTGATGAGTATGTATGATATATATATGTTATTAATATCATGAATTTTTCTTTTTATAGATAACATTGAAAATAATGATAGTTATTAGGAAATACATGAATATTTATATATAACCGAAAACTAACACGTCATCGAATTCATCTTCACAAAATATGGAAAGGATATAATATAAGTAAATAATAATATAATAGGTAATTATAAACCATAAATTATATTATATTATATTATATAAGAATTATATAACATGGTATCAATTAATGGGTACCAAAATTGACATCATAATGCAAAAGTGAAATGATGAAATTTACTATCACCCAATTGTAAAAATTAAAGATAACTATGTAATATATTCATAATATATGATGAAAAATGAAGTATATAGTATGTTAATATATATGAATATTTATTTTAAATATATTATTTGGATATTAATTTATTTATATGAGTTTAGAGAACATTCAACTATATATGAAAAAAGAAATGAGGTTTTCTTGACTCAAATATTTTTCTTGAGTCATAATCAATAAAATTAGATTATAGCATTTAAATATTTAATTATCATACATAGTGACGATTTTTTATTATATATTTATATTATTTTTGGGGGAAATCACGTTTCACATTTATTTTTTCTTTTATAATGAATCTATTGGTTCATAAAAATTATAACTTTTTTCAGAATATTTCCCATATTTTTTATGGATATTACTCCATATCCATGTTTTTACATACAATGATTGTTATAATTTTGAAAGTCTATGCTCAAATTTTTTATCACTAATTATCCTTATATACTCCTTTATTTACTTTTAAAAAATTGTTTTATTAAGCAAATAATGATTTGGATTTTCAATAAATATGTTTTAGTATATTTAAAATGATTTTCTATACCATGATATTATATTATTCCATTAAAATTCAAATTTAGAATTATCTTTCAACTTTTATCAAGGTATATTTATTTTAATTTGTCTCTAAGTAATGTTTTATGTATTTTTCTATGCATTTTGAAATAATGTTTTTGGAAATTTTATTGAAAATCAAGAATTTTACAATGAATTAGGAAATGATTTTTTGAGAAGAATTCTTTATATTATTTATCTTCCATTTTAAAAATATTATTCTATGATGAAGTAAAGATTCATAAATCACCTTATATGTACTCATTTTAAATATTAATGCTTTGTGACCATGTTTTTGTAATCAAATAATGATTTTTTATGATGTACCATTTTGAAATATTATAAAACCCATTTTATTTTTATTGGTTATTTATTATATGGAGAATGATTTGACTTTAAGTGGAAGTAATATGTATTGATAATGAAGGGTGGGGTATAATATCTCCCTCCAACGAATTGATTAATTTTATATACCACATTATATAATGGTTTGTGAATAGTTGCAAATGTGGTTTAGCTATTCTCACATGGTTGTGTGTGGGTATAATTATGGTTCAACTATGATCCCTAGGATGATCGAGGGTATAATTAAAGTTTATTTATTATCGTAAGGTTTTTCATGGGTACCAATTCAGTTTATATATGCTCTCATTGTTGGGGCTGGTTTTAATTTCAGTTTAGCTATGATCACAAGATGGTGCATGGTTACAATTATAGTATGCTTTTATGGAAATGTTTTTCATCAATTTAATTTTGGTTTCTCTATGATCATAAGGTTGTTCAGGGGGTATAATTTTACTTTAGGTATGATTAAAATGTTGTTTTTTGGTATAACTATGATGTTTTATGTTTATATGGTGGTATATGGCTATAATTGTTCTTAAGTTATTCTCACAAAGTTTTGAATGAGTATAATTATGGTTAAACTATTCTAATATGTCTTTATATTAACTTAATTTTTTGTACAAAGAATATCCAGAGTCAGGCGAACCTAATACTAGAAAAATATATAAAAATGACATAATGTATGCTACAAGACATTACAGAGTTGGTCTACAAAGAATAGTAAACATCCCACCATAGTAATCAGTATGAAAAAGACTTTTACAATACTTAGGTAAGATAAAGGACCAGTTAGAATAGACCTCAAAGATTGCACCCTTTGAGAGAGAAGCCAAAACTTCATTGGATTCATGATAAATATGCATGACTTATAGGGAGGGAAAACTAATGAGTAAAAGATAATCAGTACAGAATAGTTACATCTTTCCATGGAACATTCTTTGAATGGACTTTATGAATTTGGACTGCAACAGAAGAGTATGATTCTATCTATAAGACATGATAACCGAAATGGACAACATACCTTATCACTTTTATCATAGAAAATAGATCCTAGTAAATAGAGAATCCATTACCAATTAAATATAGAAATCACCCCTTCACAAATCCCATGTTGTTACAGAAGATGCCCCCACATCTAGAGAGGTCTGGAGAAAACAACGCAGCTTCATCAACATTGACTTTTATCCAGTGTGGGAGGGGTAGTATCCACCCAACACACTTCATCATCAGAGGCTTATTGATACTTCAATTAAACCAAAGATACCTCAAGATAATAAGGCCAGAGAAATCATTTCTTACTGATCCAGTTTGAATGTTCATGGAAATTCAAACGACATGGTGAATAGAGAGAAAACCTGCATGGAAATAGGGATTTGCACTGTTGAATATCAAGGAATTCTTTTCCTTCCATATAATTTATAGGATCTCGTCTGCCATTGTTACCATGATGGAATGAAACTACTCGCGGCGTTCAACACTACAAAAAAACTACAGTAAATCCTTCATAGACTAGAGGGATAGTTTTCATTAAATAATTCCCTGCATATTGGCCCACAACCTGCAAGATAGGGTAAAAGAAATAAATACATGCAACATGGTTTCTTATACTTCTAAACAGAAGCTGCATCCCACGACCAACTGAAAACCACACCGCCACATCATGTGTTGTAAGGGAATATGTCATTTTTATTTACTCCAAAGTAGAAGTGAATGCGATGGAGGGATAAAAATTTTGTAGAAATATTTAACCCATTGATGAGGGTGCATAAAATCACCACAATAATATCTATTAAACTTCTTTTTGTGAATCTTACATTCATGTTAGGCATCTAGACCAACACATCACCATCATTAAAATAGTATCGATATGCCTTGAAATGAAGGTGACTGGGTAGAATTTCTTGAAGCTCTATATTTTCATAAAATTCTACAACCATTGCAAGATTTAAAGAATATATAATGAGAGTGTCATCACAGATTGGTCGAGAAATCCATGGGGTGGTCCAAAAATTCAAATTTTACTATTTGGACACCACCCATTTTTATCAAACCATGAGTCCAGAGAAAGCGTACATCAAAGTAGTAAAAATAGTGGACCGTAAGTAACTGGTGTATCCATTCTACAATTTTGCAAAAAATCAAGTTTCTAGGAAGTCCGTGAATGAATCTTGGTTTAATGTTATATTCTAGGTGATTTTTTTGATCAATGCATCTTTGAATAAGCTGATATCTTAAATACCCAGCCCACCCATTTGGACTGGTTTAATACAGTCTCTTCAAGAAACCATGACAAGATTCCTCTTATGAATAGAACCAGTCCGAACCAAATTTTTGATTTGGACACTTAACTCTTTAAGTAGAACTCTAGGCCATCTTTACAAAGAAAAAGAGTATACAAACATGGAAGTGATGACTTCATTGACCAGACATATTCTCCACCCCTAAGACATATTTTTTCACTTACTAATTTCCAAATTATTAGTAATATTTAAGGTGATGATTTCCAAATGACACCTTTTTAACCTTCCCCAGAAAAGTGGTACAGAAAATTAATTGAATGGGAGATACCCTCTTTGAACTCCAAGACTCATAGAAAAACGTTTTTGGCTAGATATTGAAATACCTTCACAAAATAAGGGAAATGATTTTCTCCAACAAATGAATTGATCTGCAACGTCTTCATAGTGTGACAAAATTACTTTTATTCTAGAGATAGTAACTTTTTTCACTCATTGAAAGACGAAGATGTCATGTGTTTAAAATAAATGTGACAGTTCACACATGTCCCTTCCAATTCTCATATGTTGATACCATCCAAAGTTAACGAGATCATTTAGGCACAAACTATTGTAATCTTCCACAATAGAAAATAGCATACAAGAGAGTGGGTCACTCTGTCTGAAAACTCTAGAACATTGGAAAACCCTATAGGGGATCCATAGACATGATTGGACATCCTAAAATTGGTGAGAATGGACCCACCATGGTTAAGGACTTTCTATGAGAATCCATGAATTTTTTGAATGGTAATGATAAAACTCTATCTAATGGTTTGAAAAGATTTAGAAATGTCAATATTAATGGACATATTTCCATCATTCACCTTTCTCTTCATTGAATTCAAACATATAGATGTTGTGAAAAGGGAGGTTTGTATATTCTATCTTGGGACAAAAAAACTAGTTATTTGAAATGATCCCCTTAGAAGCCTCGCCCAATCGTTGAGTCATAAGTTTACTAATAAATTTTGGAATTGTATTCCCAATGGCAACGGGCTTGAAATATTTAATGTCAAAGAAATTTCCCTTCTTAGGGATTAAGGAATCAATGTTAGAGTTCATCCCAAAAGCCATGTATGTTTATATTAAAAAATCCCTCACCGAATTTACTACATAAATATGTTCAACATCTCTGTAAAAGATAAAGAACTTATTGTTGAAGCCATCTGGACCTCCAACACTGTCAATATTTGATGAAAATAGTGTTCCATATAATATTTTTTAATGGGGATGTCAAGAAGTCTCATGTTCTAATCCTCTTAAATGTAAGTATCAAAGCACTGGATAATTTTTTCAGAAATTTCATTTCCAGAATCTGAATACAGCTTCTCAAAATAGGTTATCATGGCATCCATAATCTCATTTTCATAAGTGTATACAGTACCATCAATATTCATAATTTTGTGCCACTTATTTAACTTCCTTTCTCTATTAATTCAATTGAAAAATCTGGTGATTCTATCCCCTTCTTTTATCCTTTTAATGTTAAATTGGTTTTAAGATAATTTCCCTTCCAGGATCAATAAGTTATCTAGATTAGAAGTAGCCTAAATTTCCTCTTGAGAGGGTAGTTCCTGAAACGTATTGTTGACTTGGTATCACGACAATACATTTCCAGCCCCTCTAATGTCACTATAAAAGGATGAAGAGGATTCATTACTCAATTGTTTCAGCTTTCCCTTGGCTTCCTTAAGTTTACAGCATAAGATGCGAGAGTGACAACTCAAATGATCCTTTTTCTAGTCATCCATGATTATCTATCCACATCTAGGGATACCATGATAATAATTGTTAAACATAAAGGGAAGGGGACATACCTTATTCAGTTGATATTTACATCAGCAAAGATGTGATTATGATCAGAATGAAATCATGGAAGAGTCCTCCTAGACACATCTATCCCCTAATTCCGGCCGTCCACTTTCACAAAACACCTATCCACTTTTATTTCATGTATCCCATTAATAGTGTAACTACCCCATATATAATCAATAATAGAGAGGGATACCTCATAGAGACCACAATTATAAATTCAAGATATAAGCTCAGAGGATGAAACATGAAAAAAAATCACAAGTTTTATCATCAGGCCTCATAACAGTATTAAAATCACCCAGGAGAACCCAACTTGTATTCATGCACTCAAATATGCTGAATTTTTTTTTCCACAAATACCATATTCTTTTATAATCGTTAAAGGCATAGAAAAATGTCACAGAAATAGAGACACTAATAGTATAACATGATATGTTGATAGATTGGAAGTCATCCAGAACAATGTTAATAGTTATGTAATCACTCTTGAGCACCCATAATGATTCCGAATTTCTATCAAATTGGTTTCTTTAAACAAAGGAGTATCCCCAAAAATGACATTTAAATGAGCGCCAATTCTCAAATTTTAATTTTTGTTCCACAATACCAACTAACAAGGGTCTATAGGTCATAATAAAATGTCTAAGGGACCTGACCGTAAGCAAATTCCCAATCCCTTGACAATTACAAAATAGATTATTCATTTTTTTGGACTTGACTCTAGTTCTAGGCCCATCATAAATTAGATTAATTTCAATACCCAAGGATTCATCAACAGTATCATTAAAAGTACCAATCATTTGATCAGCTGAGGCAGAGTCATCTCCCTCCCCAAAAGATTCCTCAACACTAGAATTGAGAAAATATAAAAGGATTCAACATGGGAGGAGAGTAAGGTTGCAGGTAAAATTCTTTTAACATCCTTTGCATCCTATATATATACGAATTCATATATATTAGAAGGGCCATGACCTATTTCTTGAACTGAATCTTCTTGTCCTGCATCTTCATTTTCAATATCAACTATACTCAATTGAAAGGGATCACCGTGAGCTTCAGTAGGATATGCCACAATTTTATCAGGGGTATGGACAGGATTCTCAAAATCAATGACATGGACAGTCTCCAACATTCTAGTGGAAGGATCCTGGTATGCAATATGATCTTTATATTCCTTATTATCCACTCCAAGAAGAGGGACCACATCAGCAAGCCCTGGATAGTCGGATCCCCAGGCACAAGCATAACACGATACCTGTACCAACTCATCACCATCCTTCATGGTTTTTATGAGGATGGTAACATTGATTGAATCACCACTAGCATTAACTTTCTCAGAGTTTTCCTTGTTCAAGGTGCACCCATTATTTGGAGATCCATTCAAGGAAATAGGATCAGAACCAGTAGAGGCTGTTGTCTTACCTTTTCTTATCTTGCAACATTCCTCACCATGGCCTCTAGATTTACATAAATTGAACTTCTTATTTATGTTGCAATCTGAGGCAACATGGCCAAATAAAGGATCATTTAGGGAAAAATTGGGTTTTTATTCATAATAAATTCCAATAGTGTGGCAATTATCATGAGTGGTCAATACCACATCCTCACCTAGTGTTGATGAAATGTCAACCTCAAAAAAATTCTTTCATAATGCCCGAAAGTAGGGTTCTCATTCTATTTACCCATCCTTATGGGATTTCTAATAGATGAGGCTATATCTCAGAAGATTTGAGGGTTCTAGTACACCCAGTTTAGATTACATACTTGTATCCAAAGTAGCACAAAAGTGTTCTTGACAGCATTGGGATCAAAGTTTTGATCCCATTCATGGATTCTGGGAAATCCTAGCTTTAGGGGAACCAAACCATAACTCCAAGAAGGATGCTTCATGTCATCTAAAAGAAATAAAACATGGTGAAACCCACGACCCATCGTTTTCATCTTCCAATCAGGAAAACCCCAAATTTCAACTATCTTCTCAATGAGGTCCTTGAATTTACAGGACTTCACTCCCTTAGTAATAACAACCCGAGTGATGATCGAGTACCTTTGACAGCATCTTCAAAGCTCTTTTTGAATCCATTTTTCCCTAAGAACATATTATTTTTTCTTTGCACAAAGGCTGAAGAGGTCTTTATGACCAAATCAATAATCCACCACATCTTTTCACACAAATTACCTCCCTATACCCTCAACAAGATCCAAATCACCCGATATATGTTTCATGACCAGTTCACCATCTCACAATGCCATCATTTTGGTTAATATATATTAGAAATTATAAATTTTTGTATTCCTATGTTTATACATTAGTATTATACATATTATTATGCCTATTTAATTATCTTATTGATCATGTTTACTAACTAACGATTCCACAATCATTTGATTAACACTTTATAATATTTCAATCCTTATTCAATGATTCCTAACTTATGTTCTATTCATTATTGGGTCGTATTTTCTAACATATCTCGATTATTCAGATACACTCATCTTATGCTTATGAAATTTTATTTTTGTCTCTTATGTTTTACCCTACTAAGAATCTATGTTCATACATTTTGTAGGTATTTTTCACCTAATTTTTGATGATAATAGTTACTTATGACAAGTTCATTAGTAATAAAGTGTGGTTCTATTATCGAGAAATTTTTCTAGGTTGTGTAAAATATGTTTCCAAAGTAATTGGATCTCAAATAAACAAAACATTCCACTCTTGGGATTTTGTGATTATATTAATGTAATATTTATATTATAAAAATTATTTAAAATAATTATATGTTTACTTTGGGTCACTATTGTTTGCACCTACAGAGCAGTGGTGACTGGAGGATAAAACAAACACATGCTAGATTGAAGAAGAAGAAAAATGGAATGATGAAAAAATAAAATGAGAAGGGTATAAAGTGCATCACACACACAAAAAAAATAGTCAAAAACACATGCAGGGGAAGGGTGGTGATCATCCCCTAAAAAATATTTTTTTAATAATATTTAAAAATCACATTAAAATATAGTGGAAACCTAATAAATTCCCATATACATTATTATAAAACCACTGTATGAAAGAAATCCAAATTCAAATGGTTGAAATCAACAAACATTAATTCAAAAATCCAAATCCTAATAAAATTAATGAAATCAAATTATAGATTAAGAATAGTACCACAAAATGTTCCTCAAAAAGAAAGAATGAACAATTATTTACTTTAATCCACACATCTTAATGCCCAATTGTGTCATCATTATTATCATCACCACAACACCAATGATAAAAACCGTTATAAAAACTAATAAAACCATTTTTATAAAAAATAAAAAAATAGATACCCCAAAAACCCAGTGGAGTAAAGATCAAATAACCTCAAACCATGTATAAGGAATTGATAAATCATATAATATTGATCATGAAATAAAATATATGAATAATTATATATAATGAAACATAACTGAATAAAATATCAATATGGAAGAGAACAAGATGCCCAACAACTACTATTTGAGATCAGTAACATTAGAGACTCCAACATAACATTAAAAATGTCGCAATTATAGCAAATTAGAAATATTATATTTTTTCTTATTATAATGGTCTCAATAAAAAATGTGATAACAACACTCTAGAATACTACCATTGGGAAAATAATTCCAAAAAATTTCATCCACCAATTCGAAAAACATGGAGGATAAAAATCACAAGAAGTAGAGATGAAAAAACTACAAGTGACCATTAACAAAGTTCACCAACACCATCCTAGACCCACGTAATTTAAAATTCACTAGGAAAATAAGTGGTTCCAAGAAATGATTCATAATGGAAGAGAAAAGGAGAAAAAAGGAAGAATAAACCACATAAAGAAAACCAAGAAACACCAAAAGAGAAAAATACAATAGAATAATGGATGATGTTATAATAATGTGTTACCCTTACACTTCCAAGAGCCATGTGAGACACCACATAGTCCATGGATGAAGTAAAATAATAAGAAAAATATTGTTATAAAATTATTTCATATTCTAATGATCATAATGGTTAAATAAATAATCTAGTTTGTATAATTTCCCAATAGGATCACAGTGGAAATGTTATTGAGGGTGCTTGGGCTTCTTTGTGGAGAATTTTAGGAATTATAAAATATTCGGTGTTAGGATTAATGATGTACTAAAATGAGAAATATTATAAGCACACAACCTGGACTATATTCTTGATTATATTGAAATAAAATCTTGTTTTTTGTTATTCCCATGATAATTAAAACGTTAGTTCATGACTTTGGGAATGAATATTTATGATTTTAGTTTGATCACATGGGGTTTTAAGTATATTATGTGTGGAGAAAATTATTAGGATATGAAATTTATTTTGTTTATTGTGTTGATAACATTACTTTAAGAGAACTTATAATTGACTTAGATTGATGAATGTATAAATAAATAAATGAATAATTTCATGTTTAATTAATTTGATCAAGTAAAATATATAAGTACTTAATAATAATTACAGTTAATGAATATTAATTAGTATTATGTGTGAATATTTTGTAGTCCATGGATATTTCTCTTAACTATTACTGGTGGTGATGACATTGTGTTAAAAGTTTAATGAAGTGATAACCTCAAATTAGTGAACCAAAGAAAATTATCATCTCTATAAAACTCATATTAAATTATAATGACAACAATTATAGAGATTATAAAATTAGTTACCAAAAAATGAATTTTATATGGGTATTAGGGGTGATTTGGTTGAATTAAATTAAAATAAAATAGTAAATAATTATGTTTTTTAGAGAATATTCGGGAGATTTATCATTTTTTTATAAAATAAATTATGTATTAAAAATTAATGCAGAGAAAAAATTGATGTTATTTTGAACATGAATAATTTTTATATGTGTTTTAAATAATATCACCCTAAAACAATTTTTTTATTATATAAAATAGTTATTTATATCATGAAACTAAATTAATTTGATTGTAACATTAATTTTCATCAAAGTGGTAGAATTAAAATGGGATTTTTGAAGATGAAAAATGTTATAGGAAAATAATTAGATTGTGATATTGATGTAATCACTTAGGATTTATTTTACATCAAATGAATAACAAAATAAACCTTAAGGATGAGGTTTAGTGACTTATCTATCATGGGTTTGAGTGAAATGTTATAATGGATAGTAATTGTAGTATAGTATCTTAGGTTACTAGAAAATACACTGATGAAATCTAAGTGAAGAATGCGGTATTAAAGCCTTGATTATGTGTGTCAGTTGAATAATTCAATGATAAATCATATTATTTTGAAATTATTATTGATATATTTTAATGATCTATGTATTTATAAAATCCATTGAGGTTATTTTGAAATCCAAAAATAACTTGATAGAAAGTCTTAACTCACGGGTTACTGTGTTTTAATTGGATAATCAAATAACTAATATTCACATGTCATTGGATCATTTTTAGATTCCAATTATCTTGGTTAGTTAGAATATAATGATAATGGGTGGTAGATATATATTTATATATAAGGGATATTTCATGATTTTCGGTAGATCTACAATTATATTTTTGGAATATTTCAGGATGGAAAAGAGGTTCCAAGATTGTTATTTTGATGGTTGGCTAGGTGTACTCATTTACTATGAGATTTGATGAAACATACAATGGATAGTTGTTTAAGGATATGAGATAAAAAATTGGATATATATTTTAATGAATATCCACCTCTGGTTTGAGTGGGATTATTTTATAATAATTTTTCTGACTCACTGATCTATAAATATATTAAAAACAACTTATTAAAGTGCATACTTATACTGAGAAATGCTCTGGGACGAGTTAAATCCAAAATTTTAAGAAGATATTTGGACATGTGTAATTCCCACAACACCGCCATTTCTGGATAGATAGAGAAGGTTAATTCCTACAGTATCCTTGATGTGAGATCATTTTGGATGGGATATGTAGATATTGAAAAATCCTCTAGTAAACCTGACATGAGAATGTATTGAATGATGATTCACTTGAGTGGGATTTCTCTTCATCACCCCTATATATATGGATGAGGTGGATGATGATGCACCCAATACTATCTATACTTAATTACCACTATTCACAGATTTGTGGTGAGATGTTATATAAATTAAATCATGGACATGTTTAAACCCTATATTATTATTGTATATTGTTGAATACTTGGAGATTTGTATGTCCTATGGTGTACAAACACGTATACACTATAAGATTTGGAGATGTATATTTCTTCTATATAGAGGTGTGTATTTCATTCAACAGATCATATATAGGTTTGGATATGTATTTTCTATAGTGATTCTAAGACAGAAGAAGACATTTACTTCCTCCTATGTGTCAATGTATCAAGGGTGAATTACTTGGTAGGAATGTTAATGTGGGTTATGAGATATGTTTATTATTTCACTATTGAGAAACATTTATATTTGCAGAGTTTGATAAAATTGAGACACACAATATTTCACCAAGATGCACAATCATTATCCCTGTTGATATTTTCAGGGTATGTTGAATTTTCTATACTTTATTTAACGTTGTTCCATGTAAAAACTATATGTATACTATGTTAACTCACTACATGGGATTAATATAAAAATATTTATTATACTAATCCATTCATGAACAGTTCTACAATGTTTTCCTTTTTCCCACATAGGTCAGTTTATGTTGAGAATGGATGATCAAAAAAAAGTGAGATGAATTAAGGATATGGATAGATATTGGAGTCGATATACTTTGAGAATGGCCACCATATTGTCTTAAATATTTTGATTTCATCTATAAAATTTTACTTTATATCAGAGTTATTTTTTATATATTAATGTCATATATTATTCACATTTTATATATCATGCATGTTTTGGTGGACGATGATGAATGAAAACAAGTTGTAAGATAATTTAAAGGTAATACTTCCCATGTCTAGTAGATACCTCAACATCAGTCACTAGACCTTGGATTAGTGATGGTGGTCTTGGGGAGTTATCTTACCAATGATCGGGGACATGACATGTAAAGGGTTAAATGTTACATAATATACTGGTTCATATCATGATTTCCTTACCAGAATTGTGTTTCTTAGTTTTATGTGGGTTTATTTTATGATCATATTTTTACTTAGTATATATATTTGTAATATTTCATAAAATAAGGTAAAATAAAGAGTGATATTTTTCTAAAATGGAACTATAGTAACGTCATTAGTTGACTTATAATTTAAATATAGATATTGGTTTCTCAATATATACATGGAGGTGGTTGAGGAAATTATAGCATAAAATTATGTATATTCATACCCAACATGTGAAACTATAAAAGAATATTCATGTGTATATATTTGAATCTATGAAATATATCTATAAATTATAGATATTATGGATAATATCATCATCCATTTATTATATTGAGTCATTTATTTTCTCCATGTTTGTTTGGAGGACTCAAAATTTTAAAAGTGATCCTCATCTAGATGAAGTATGTTGATTTTTTTAAATAACTTATCAACAACTAGGGCTGCTATGATAATTACTCTCTATGTTGAGGCTAGTACTCTAGATGGGTAGTATATTACCACTCATACAATTTCACCATTTTTTATTATGCAATGGATTATAAAAATTTAGTAACTAAATCCTAATTTTACACATTATCTTATTATCCAATACCTTTACAATAAATTTGGGGTAAAATGGACTTAGGTAGTCCTTATATACCAATTCCTTCGTATTATGCATGAAAACCCTTTAACAATGATATTTTCATGATTTTATGCAGTTATAATAATCATGTAAAACACAAAAAGTAAAATGGGTTAACAGAATAAATGTTACAATCCATGTTAACATGGGACAACTTAATTTTTTGAAGCCTTCCTAATTGGAACACCTCATTTAAGTGTGTCTTATCATGGAGTAGTTTTAGGATAGGTGACCTCGTGGAATTTTTCTCAGGGTGTGTATGACTGAGGAAGAAGCAAACATAAATAATATGTGTGGCCATTTGTAGATAATTATTATAATGATTATCCACATTGGTATTTGGGTGGGCTCTAGGGAGGGGATAATATGTTTCTATAGGGAAACTATCTACACGTGCAAGGCCATCACATGAAATTGATATAATGTGAGGTGTCGTTGATGTTAGTACGACCCAATTTTTATTTTTGTATCAATAGTGGTACCTAGTAAGAAGTGCAGTGGAACTTCTTGGGTTGAAATATAGGCTACATAAAGGGGATCTTATTCTATAAGGAGAATGTATGGAATAAAAATTTAAAGGGTTAAATGAATAAATGTCACTCCCCAAGTTAACAGTGTGCACCATTATTTTTGTGATTCTACCTCATTAGAACTCCTAACTCATGTGAGGAGTGTATTTAAGTAGAATCTAGATGGGTGACCTATTCGGAAGTTTCTCATGGTGTGTGTATGTGAAGTAAAAAAACACATAAATAATATGTGTTAGACTATGGGGTCAGTCATTAATATGATTATACATTCAGGCATGTGTGTGGGCCCTTGGGAGGGGATAAAATGTTTATATA
Organism: Viscum album; assembly: GCA_963277665.1. Lineage (NCBI taxonomy): Eukaryota > Viridiplantae > Streptophyta > Magnoliopsida > Santalales > Viscaceae > Viscum > Viscum album. Next base: position 1,728,716,893 of record OY728132.1, read on the forward strand.
GGGAAAATGGTGGTCCCTAGATGGACATCACCCAAAGCCCATGTTAAGGTGATGTTCCTCACCTATATATAGAGAATAGTTGTTAAGAATTATATATTTTTAGATAAATTATTCATTATTGTTGTAGGTACCTTTATCTATGTACTCTATGAATGTATGCTTTGAATATCAAAAAACTAAAGTGAAATACCATTTCATGAATGCAATTATAATCATGATCTAGTAGATGTATCTATGGGATAGTGTATTTTGTATTTGATCCTTAAACATTAATATATCATATAGATTATTGTATATCGGTCTCACTAAAGTAAAAAATTGAATGGGATTCAGAAACATCTCAATTATCCCTTGACATGGTAGACATAGCACATTTGAGATTCCATTCATGTTGGTGATGTGATTATTTCCAAATATTCAAAATGAGATAGAAATATTCTAGAAAAAATTTCCTTCAACCATCTCCTTCCCAACATATTTAGTGATGATTTACACAAAAAACTAAGAAACAACATTGAATTAACAAAAACATTGTATTACCTCATATATTAGTTTGTATTTTAATAGATATATAACTTTCCCCATAAGAAATTAAGATATATGAAAATAAATCTTTAATAAAGGTAATTTTTTTTGAATATTATTATAATAAAATTTAATATAAAATAGTTATGAAAATGATAAGAGATATATAAATACAAATAAGTGAATGCTATTCATGATTGAAATAGGTTCTTGTGCAGTCATCGGGTCCCACTTGCTACTAAACCAAAATTTTATGATAATGTAAGAAGTATTTACTTAGGCAACCTCCTCCATATACAATATTAATGAAAAATATATGCATCTACATACTCCAATGTGGTACCCTTTCACAATTATTATTAGTATCATGATTTATTAGAGGTATCTATGGTACAATGGGTGTGGTATATGTTCCCTCACCTTTAACATATCATATTTTCTTGGGAATATCAACCTCAACAATGTAGTATATAGAATGGGATTATGTTATATCTCAATTAACCCATGTTGAGGTAGATAGATAATATATTTTATTACATACATGTTTATAATGTCAGTATTAAAGAATTTTTGAAATAAAATGGTGAATTGTTAAAATCCCACACCATAAACCACCTCTTTTCATTGAAGTTAAAGAAATATGCATATAACAAACTAAAAACCAAATCATCAATAGAAATAACAATTTTTAATACCACAAATTATATATTAAATTTTATTCTATGTATAAATTCTTGAAAATAAATAAATATCTTAAAAATAAATCTTTACTTCAAACGTTTAAGTTTTTGAACATTATTACAAGAAACGTGTATGGAGAGTAATTATGAAAATAGAAAGATGAGTATAAACACATGTAAAAAAATCTATATGATGGAAATATTATTTATCATGGTATCAAATTAAAATCATAAAACAGAGTATAATTATATAAATAATGAGAAAAATAAAAAATAAAAAATAAATTTATTATAATTATATGTGGAAATCTAATTAATAACTATTTAAAATTATGTAATGTTTTATATAGAAATAAATAGTTGTAATGAATTTTTATATCTGTATTGTGTATATATAGTCATTTGCAATATATATTTCCAATTATTATATTACAGTTATCATAATTTTCATGTAATTCAAATGTATATAAGATTGATTTATTAAATATTATATACATTACATACACCAATGAATATTAATCTTTTGTGGAATAATTATGGAATGATAATAAATAAAAATAAGATCCTTCATTGAAAAATAAAGAGATCTTATTTTAATTTTCTTCTCTATAATATGTTTTATTATTTAAAATTTAAATTTATCACCCTTATAAACTTAATTAAATGAAAAGAAATAAAAAATTATAACTTGTACATTGAAGTTAGATAAGAGGGTCACTAAAAAGTCTTAGATTAAAATAAGTTATCAGCATTAATAATGAATTAAAACTAATAAATAAAAAAATAATATATATATATATATATATATATATATGTTTTTTATAACAAAATAAAAAATAAAAAAAATACTATCTTGAACTTTTATGGATGATTAATTTATGAATAAATTTTATTTTTTCTTTTTCACGGGTATCATTCCACTCAAAATTAAATCCATTATTCATTAAAGAATGAGTATCACTTAAAATGTAAATCAATCTTATCGATAAAATTCGTATAATCCACCCTTCAAAAGAAAATAGAAATTTTAATTTTCCTTCTATTAACTTATCAATTTACTTATTCTACAATCCTATCTCATGTTTTTGTGTCCTTGAGTCATAATAAGGTGTCCCAAATCCTCCAAAACAAAAAAAGGCTTCAAAGTGAAGATCTAATTTTTTCACAGTAGGAATTTATTAATTTTATATTATCATTATAAACATTACTAAATCTAAATAATAAATATAATAAAAAATTACCAACATAATTAAAAATAAATATAAATTAACTAACTGTTCACTCATAATTATCCATTCATTTTAGGAATCTCTTATTTATATTAATTTGACCACCTATAATAATGAAGCTAGTATATTTTCATCATTATCATTTGGGTGGTCTATAAATTTTTTTATGGTCCTTGAAGAAATTTATTAATAATTTATGTTATGTTTCTTAGTTTTTTAGTGGAAACATTAAAATAAAAAATATTTTTAAAGTAAAACATTATCATTGATAAAATCACCTTGAACAAAAAATTAATGAATGTTTTTTTGTAAAGAATACACATACCTTCCACATAATGAATAGTAAAAAGTGTAAATAATTATGAAATTATGATTATAGAACCGTAAATTTTTTAGAAATTATGAAATCATTTAATTTGGAATTATTACCGACACCACCAACCTGAAAAAACAAATGAACTATGGAATTATTAAAATATTATGATTTATATAAACTATTACTAATAAATTAATAAGTAAAATTTTTGGGAAAATAAAAAATTAATAAATATTGGTAATTTTATTAACTAGAGGGAAAATAAGACTAAATTTTTATATAGAGATTCTCAGCCGATTTTATTAATTCAAAAATTATATTACATAGAATATTTTTTTATATCCATTATTCTTTAAGATACTATATTCCTAATATTACATTGATTAATTTAAATAAAATTTAAACTTAATTCCTAAAATATATATATATATTATTTTTTTAATTTTTTCTTTATATTATCCCCTAATTGATTAATAGTTATCTAAATTTAGTGTTTGTAAATGAATATTTCCCATCTATATTCTTGATATTTATGTTATATATAATTCCATAGACATGTAATCAATTGTTTTATTTATTTATATTGATCTTTCATGACTCATTACATCAACTATAAATTAATTATAAATTAAAAAAATGAATCCATTTCTATATCTCCCATTTAAGAAGCCTTTAGGTATATTTCTCTCACCTGTGTATTCTATTTTTATTATATATTTTTCTCCCAAAGTTATTTTTATTACATGTTATTTTATTACATTTAAATTCATTTATACCTAATTTATACTCATTTTTTATTCTTATTATTTTTATAAAAACCTAAAAATTCAAAAGTTATTTCTTCTTAATTTTTCCTAAAGTTCCTTATTTTCCTATGATGTATTTTATATTTTTGTTAATACCCTTTTAAATTTCATCCTATGATCATATTTTATGTAAAATTTCACCTTTTGGTATTGTTATTTACATTCATGATATCACCTTATTTATCACATTTGATTATTTTTCTAAATTAAGAATGTTATATATATAATATATTTTATATTCCATAGTAATTTAATCTATAACATTTTATGTATATATAATTGATTTCATATCATATGGAACACATACTGAAGAATATATTTTTATGTTAGGGGTGAGAATAGAATTATATATAATTCTAATTCATTAGTTAAATCATAAAATGTCTTCTATTTTTTGTGTACATGACATGATATGTTAGCCTTGTCCACTATGCCCTAAGGCATGAGTGTTTATCGTAGTCCAAAATGTTTCTATAGAGTTGGTGTCCAACGTTGAATTATGTTTATGATATACCATAATTTTTTATGTTCCATATACCCAGTCTTTTCTACCTATCTATGATGTGATTTAGGTTTATGTTTCCAAGGTTGATACTCATATTGATGTGATATCTTTAAGAATTATTCATGTACATTGATTTTTTATACCTATGTGATTATTTTATGATCACTCATTTGTGATATTCATTCTGAACACACATGTCTCTTTGATTGGAATCTCATATATTTTTTGATAAATGAGATATATAACTCACTCTTATCTTTTTCCATACATCCACCCATGATTTAATATATAGTGATACATTTAGAATTGAACCATATATGATGAAATTTATAGAACAAATGTATAATGTATTTTTTAATAACATATATAGGTATTTAATAAAGAAAATATTCTAATTTTTTTGGTTCTTGTAGTGTGTTTTAATAATTTTTCTTAACATATAATCATATATGAATATTCTAAATCAATATATATTATCAATGGATTTTCATAATTTTAATTAAATAAGGGTCTAGTAAATTTTTTTGAGTTATGTTGAGGGTAATAAAATGATAAAAAATAAATCAATCCTGTTTTAATAAATGGTTTAATTTTTAAGACATATTTGGATTAATTTTTTTGTATTAATTTTATTATTTACTTTGTTTTTATTGGATAATATTATTATTCACACTAACTAATTTGGTTTTAGTCAATAGTTGGATCAAGGAAGGACCATGGGAACATTGAATGTTATTCATAGTGAAATTATTTTCCCAATTAAGAACCAAATTTGTTTAAATATTTCATAAAAAAAATTATAAATTTGATTTTCTAGATATGTTAAGTTATGAATAATAAATTTAATCATTTTTAGCTCTCAAATACACAAAAAAGAAACATATTCCAATTGATTCCTTCATGTAGAAATAATCACCATAATTTAGTGGATCTCTAAATCCAATTATTATTGAATATTAAATAAATATGAATGAACATACATTTTATGTTCATAGATGTTATAAAAAAGAAAAGGTGGTGTTATATATATATATCATCTAAAAGGAGAAACCTTATAATGGAAAACTCTAATAAATAACACCTGGAAAAAGGAATTAACATATTTCATATGTACACATAGATTTAAAATAGTGATTAAATTTCATTATATTAATTAAAATGAAGATAAATATATTTTTTAAATAAAAGAATAATTCTCCAGAAACTAAATGATTGACTCCTGTTTTACTTCTAGAGAATAATGAATAGTGGATAAATTATTAATTTTCTTAAAAGATTGTATTTGGAAATAATTATTGATAACTTAATTTTTTATCTATGAAGAATTGGTTATATGAGTTCACAATTTGGAAATAGAGATGAAATATTTTAAATGAACACATGGATTTTGGGATAAAAAGATAAAAAAGGATATTCAGTGATGTTCAAGTTATAAATCTTCTGGATGAAAGATGACTGGATATTGTACATGAGAAAATTGTGTGAATATGTTCTAGAAAAATTTACATAATGAATTTAAAAATGATTCAAGACATAGAATTTTTGTAATGAAGGAGATGACTATCAATGATATTTGAGTATTCAAGTTAACATGATAGAGGAGATGAATGGTCCAATTCGCATGCCTCTAAAAATTCAATTGGTCAATTCTATGGAATATAGGAATTATGAAAATAAATACACTAAAATAAGAGATAATGTTGAAAAATGATGCTCGTATCCTATAAATACAAGTGAAAAAAGATATATTATAGAAACATTGAGGTGAATCATGAAAATTAAGTGGTTGAAAGTACATTTTTTTAATTTAAAAAATTATTTTTTATTAAATTATTTTTTATGAATTTCTTCATATCTTGAAAGCTCACTAGGTCTATATATTAACCACCTAAAATATTGGATGTCAAGTTGTTATTCAAAATATATAGTAGTTAAATGATTTTATCCAAAGAATAATACTCGTATACAATTAATATTTGTGGGAAGATACTTCCTAAAAATACATTCACTCTTCCTTCAATAAAATTTGATGTGAGTTTAGGCATGGATGGACTCTATCTACATAGATCTAATATCAAATTTCAATATAGGGAAATCAAATTTTATATCTGAAGTCATACAATGATTCTATATTGTTTAATGTAAATTATGTTCTCCCTATGACAACTAATTCCCTAAAATGTGTTTAGTACCAAATAATGGTTAATATTTGCCTTATATATTTAGTGAAAATCTAAACAAGTAATATATAATTATAATGATGGAATATATTGAGTTATTTCCAGAAAATTATTCAAACCATCCCATAGATCATGAGGCTGAGTTTTCATTTGAACTCATTGTTAGGGTTATTGAGGTTCCTTTGTACATCACTATATAATTTCAAGGGTGGTTATGGTGGGGGTGGGGGTGACTATGTAAAATACATTTTAACATTTCTTCTTGAAATTAACCCCTTTGATTGGTTAGAATCGTAAAACACTTATTATTTAATGTCTCAAACATTACCATTTGTAATCAAATAGTGGAATATAAAAATCACATTAGGATTTTTATAAGGTTAGGTACCAATGTGGGTACCTAATTTTTGTAACATTAATTTTAATTTCAAGATATATATTTACACTTTTAAACATAAATGAGTATAATTCATACAATATTTTGAAAATCATGGAAGTTAGGGTATATAATGGATGGATATCTTTAAAAAGTCTCATTATATATCTCAATAATTTAATTATACGTTCTCATATCAGCATAGGCTGTGTCTTCAAAAATAATAATTATTTATTTGATATGTTATATAGATTTTCAATATATATTGGATTCCTTACTGCACATAGTTATTTATATTAGATCTTATTATGGACCTCAATCAATATGTAATTTGATTTGAACGATATAATATGTAGGTCTATAATAACATCACCCTTTTTTATACCACTTATCCTAATTATATGAATATATCATTAGGTTATAAATTTTATTTTCTCCTAACATATCCAAAAGTCTCAATTTGGTAAAATTAATTTCTGAAATATTTGTTTCTTAATCATATTCTAGGATATAATGGTAACTTTGGACTCCTTATTTTTCCCCGATTCATAAGTTTTTATTCTTATAAATATCTTTAGACTTCTTATTTTTTTTATACCAAGATATTAATAGTTTCTAATATAATATTGGGTTCTCAATATTTTGACATATATAAATATTTAACCCATTCTATAATTTATAGTTTTACAAAAACATGATAATATGTTTCCATATACAAATATGAAAATCATAATTGATTAGCGACAAAATATCCCCTATTTTAAAATCGGTAAGTAATTAAACCAAGATTTTACTATAATTTAACTTATTTAAACTTGGTCCATATAAAAATTTATTTTAAAAGACTAAAATAAAAATTTTCCCATAAAACTTTCATGAACTATTTGTGGAATCTCTACATCATTATGACCAGAAGTTTGTTTCTTTAGTCTTGGTCATGGAAACAATTATTATGGTGTAAATATACTTATGAAGCACTTCCTCAATCAGGGACCTCAATGTGATCTATTCGTTATGGAAAGAGTTAATCTCATTACAAAAGATAGGCTTCGAATTATTCTTATTATTTCCAATGCTTCATGGTGTTGTTCTCTTGTCTATGTTTTAAAAATAATAATCTCAATCTCATTTGAATATTGAGATAATTATTTTATAATGATTAGATCTTGAATCATCTTAATTATATTTTGTAATATACTTTTGTCTTCTGGTACCCTAATATTAATATAATGTAATATGACATTCTATGACTAGAATATTATTAATTTTCCTAAAATATTGGTTAATAGAAAATAAATAAAATATCTTATATATATATTTATAAGACTAAAATATCCAATGTATTCTCTAAAAACATATTATATATCTCTCAAAATATCTTACATAATAAATAAAAAAATCATGCCTTAAAAAATATCTTACAAAATCATTAATGTCATCCCTCTACAATATAAAATATATTACATTCCATATTAAACATATTACATATATAGTGTAAATTATAAAGAATTTCCTATTTTCTCATTTCTATGACAAAGAAAGCATATTAAATATAAATTCAAAATCCTTTAAATATGGTAATATACTCTTAAAATCATCATAGTGAATCCCCATCCTTTTAAAATTATATCAAAGTACTTTATCTCAATTATAAACTAATCAGAATATTTACAAACTTATTTTATCTATAATTTAAATTTCATAAGGTATATAAATACACACATTAGAGTATTTTAATAAACCTCACTACCTAAACTCATTTAGTATTATAAAATTATATTATCCAATAATCATATAAGTGATATTAGTCATTATGTTTATCAAAAATAATAATCGTTAATAGTTGGTTGGTTTCTTATATATTTAACCACCCTTATTTTCAATTCTAATGTTGTTCAATGGACAATTTCTCTTATTAAATTTTATACTAATATAGATATTTCTTCTCCTATCATTATTACACATCATTGATTATATTCTAGGAAAACATTAAAATTAGAACATTTTAATGATTTGTCCATTAATATGAACTTGTATGAGTTCTAAGTAGCAATATAAATTCCATCACCCATTCCATTTATCCATGATGGTAGAAAATTAATAGTATTCATTGAGATTTTCATTTATAATACATGACAATATATATTTAATTTATTTCTAATATATTGGTTGAATAAAATATAAAAATCTATCTCTTCATCAAGATCTAATTGGGATCTTTATTCTGCCCCATTATGGTCACTGTTAATATCCACTTTAATTCAGAAGTAAATATTTTTCTTCCATATATTGAAAACAAATGAAAATGTGAATGTATAAGAGAATATATCACCCGTAAATTATTTTACCCCTTGATTAAATAAAGTAATCACAAATCACATATAAATTAACTAAAATTCGTCAATATCAATGTCTATTTGACTCAAGATATGTATAGAAAACAAGACCAATTAAACACCAAAAAAATGTTATCCATACAGCTAACTAATATAAAAATAAACTTATTTATTATCTATTCATGGTATGTTTAAATAGATTTTTTTAGAAATTTAATTCTTGTACTCATGTCAATAAATTTATCAAAAATATTCATGTGAAAAAATATTTTCCTATTTGTATGAAATATTTTAGGCTAGTAATCACTCCTCTATTATGAATATAATTTATAAAATAAAAAATGATATGAAAGATGATTTCTATTCCAAAAAATCATATTTACATAAGTTATATCAAATAATTATATATTTACATGAATTTATTTCTTGGAACATGTTTTCTTATTTTATTTACCCCAAGTGTTTCACTCTATAATCTCCTTATCATACTAGCAATACAATTCCATGATGGAAAATTATTCTCAATAGGTAGAAATTAAAACACTCAATCAAAACTTCCCCTTATGTTATCACCTAAAATTAACTATATATATGCACAAAAAAACATATTTTAGAATAAGTTGTTAGAAATTTAGTCCGTAGTGAATTTTGAAAGGATTAGAGTGGCCTCTCAACCATGATTTGACATTATTTATAGATATAAAATTTCAAAAACCCTTTATTTATTTTCTAAATAACATTTAATGAGTAATCATTAAAATCATGAATATTTTCCTTATTTTAATGGTGAAATTATGTATAAACTCTTTGTTTACATGGTCCATAAAATCATAGTCAAATTCGATTACTTTCATCTTCTATATTATTTTTTTTACCTAAGCTGGAATCATTGTCTTACGAACTTTAAAATTATGTTTTTAATGCTCACACCTCCCAAAAAACATCCCATAAACACCATTTGTATCATTTTTTATAAAATTAATTTCGTATTTTAATATTTATATAAATTCACTTATTTTTATTTATAATATGAACTTTATTTTTATATATAGGTCTGTTATTTTTTATAAGAACTTATATTAATAGAATGGTTAGGTCTCGATACTCTTCATTGATATTTTTTACTCTAGTATTCTATAGAGTTTTTCTAGGACGTGATGTCCTGAAAGATTAATCAAAGGGACACTTTTAGTCACATCATATAAAAATTACATCATGATAGTTAAATATATATTTAGTTGATGGTTTTATTTAATTTTAAGATAAAAAATATTTTTCATAGACTATTAACTCTCCCCAAAATTTTGTTTCATATATTTCCTAAGTTTCTTTTCCTTTATTTATAAAAATTTCATGGATGTGAAATTTTATATTAATATTTGTAGTATTTATGGAAAAAAATTCACAACCCCAATAATTATGGTCGATGTTTTTCCTTCCATAATATTTTCTGGTCTATTGGTGAAAATATAAATTTTATTAGGATGCACTCCAACCATTTTTTCCATTTTCATGGGGAAATTTATTTTCTCAACCAATTTATAAATCCTTTTAATATAAGGGTTATTCTTTTATTATATCATTAATATAATAACATCTTATTTTTATTTTCAATAATTAAAATTCTAGATGAGAAAGATTTACTATACCTAGAGTAATCATGAAAAACCTATACATTTCTTTTTCTGTGAAACTTCTTAGATGTTTTGGACAATCCTTTATAGACACCCATACCATTGTCATAATTTTCAATAATCATATTTAGAGTATTTTTATCATTAACACAACATTAATCCATCTCATTCAAATTTGGTCCACTGTATAAAACTTTTAATCAAGGTATTTTAACATCTAATCCTGTTCTACAATATTCACCATGAGATTATTAATGATCTTTATATTATATTTATCCTTCTCATTTTTATATCATTTTTCAATCTATAGTAGTTTGATTATGTTATCGATCTTGGTATTTTAATCAAGTAATGATATATGTTTTAATTTTTTTATATATTTAATGTAGGTTTATTCACTCCCTCATCAATTCTTGTAAAGACTTCGTGAGTTTTATCATTACCCATGAAGGTTATGTATTTTTGAGTAGTGCCTCTATCTTTTGACTCACTAAATTTTGAGGAATATTTATTTTATTATTCTTCTTCTTCTCTATAAATCATATTTCATTTTAAACATTATTGGAACATTATATTTCTTTATATCATTTTTTCTAGTTTTCCAAACTCACTTTATGAGAAATGTTATTATTATTAATCACTCTCAGTTTCAACAGATTTTTAATCTTAAAGTCAATTATAATTTATCTAATTTCTACATAGTTAAAAACTCTAAAGGATGGAAGACATTTTAATTAACTTTTTATTCTGTAGTTTATTCAAATAAGAGACATGATTTTTCCATGATTTGTTTTCTTCTTCATCATATTCTGCATTTGAGAACTATTCATTCTCCTTCTATTTGAACATAAAAAATTAATTAATTTAAATTAAATATCTATCTTTTTCTGATTATATAATGTAATAAAATATATCATCTCATAAGAAATAAGAAAACTATAGAATACATGAATGAAAAAAGTATCACTATCATAAAGTATATAATTTTTGTTCATGAACATATTCTAGGATGCTTATCATCAATGTAAGAAAATGGTTTAGTTTTATAATGTTTCTTTAAATCCTATGAGTTTTATAAAAATTTCAGTCACCCTTGTTAGGTAACCAACAATTGATTCATCTTAATCCTATCAAATATATTCCAAATTAATGCTCAAGAACTATAATTTTTATTATTTCATTTTGAAATTATATTAAAATATATTTTCATTTAATATCCCATACTTATTTAATAGTTTTTATGACATGATAATTTTGTATATACACTATCAGTTCTGGGCATTAGAATAACATTCATTACATTTTTATCCACATCAATAATTTTTTAACTTCAATTTTCAAAGAAGTATCTTTCTCGATGAGAGTAAATCATAATAAAAAAACATCCATTACTTCTAGGATTATTGAGATATCATAATTAATCATCAATTTATTTGAACTATAGTATTTAATTACCTAAAAAATAGGCACACATAAGTTTTTGATATAATTAAATATATCCATATTCAACCTCTATCATGTTTGTACCTCTTAGAGGAAACCTCAAATAACTCTAATACGAATTGGAGTTCACATGTTAAAATTTTTATTACTCGGGTGGTGGTTTGGGAGGGATTAATTAATGATTTTATGTTTACAATATCATCTAGAAATTAATCTCTTTGATTTTTTAAAATCACAATTCAATTATTTATTAAATTCTGAAACCTTCATCAATGGTGTAAAATAATGGAACACCAAAGAAGTTTTGAATTTTTAGAAGATTCATACCCTATGTGGGTACCTAATATTTATTAATCATGGGTTAATATTGAGGTTTTTATTTACCATAGAAATCAAGAGTTATTATAATAAAATCAATCTTTATAAATTCCGAAACATCTATTGTAACATTCCAGGTCTGGGTACTGCCCAAAGGAGCCCCATATATGGTTGGCCACATGGCCTCAAGCACATTACCTGGAATGACAGAGGCTGATGACAAGCAGCGAGGCCCTTGGGTGTGATAGTGGGTAAACTATCCCATCATTAGAAGAGTAGCACAACAGAAACAAAAAGTAAACAATAGATGGAATAGTAATACTATACAATATAAGTAAACAACAGAAGACTGTTTTTAAACAAACAACTAGAGAACATATATAAACGATGAATGTGACATATGTCTAGGAAAAAAAACAAATCACAGTGGTGGAAATATAGTACTAATCCAAAGTACAAAATAAGGAATGTAAACTCTTGCAGCATCGCAAGCCCCTGATTGGCCCCATGCTCTTCCGTTCCACAACAATCAACTACCTAATGTAGAAGGGTGATTACCTTTATTTATACATGCTACCATATAATATATTTAGGCCTTAAATCATGACTGAAACATGCTGTGAGATTAATCCTACTAGGAAACCACCGAAAGATATGTGCCAAACTATCAGTGAATATTTATGGGAAGCAATATTCAAAATGAAGCAATAAACATGGAAGTACTCAAGAGTAAACATTCCTAAAATTTTCAATTACATTCATTTAAATTTATTTATTATTCAAAACATTGAATGATTTAACCTCTGGATCTAGCCTAATGTCTATATCCCATATGTAAATGAAAAAACAGATGTCTCATAAGACCATATAATGATCAAGTAAGACCGAGTCCAAACTTGTGGTTTGTCTTAGAAGGCTCATCACAATCAATCAATCATTCACAAAAAACCATATGGGAATGTTCACCTAGATTAACCCATCTTTTTTAATATATAATTAAATCAATAAGGATATAATGAACCTTTGGGAAATCTCACACTGTCTGACCCGCTTGGTCTCATGAACAAAGACACTATGAGGAAGCACTCACCGTCAATTCCCCCAGTGGTCATATAATGATAAACTATAAACTCTCAAAGGAATAAATAAATTTATATTCCCCCTATGGTATCGTAATAGTATACTATATCCACTATGAGGGAGAACTCACCATGAATCCCCCATATAGTGTCATAACTGTAAAAATATAATAGACACTCCAGGGAAGCCCTCAACATCAATTCCTTCTATGGTCTAACTATACAAGGTTCCCACAACCCTATATAGTAAAATCATACAAAAAACGATATCCAGAATCCCAAATTAATCTCATCTAGTAAAAGTCTATGTAGATACAATTCATAACACGAGATTTTAACAAGGCAGAATTTAGCAATCAATTCCAACCTAACAAGAAAGGTAATGAAACAAGGTATGACTCATATGTAACCTTGAAAAAATAGTCATAATCATTCAGAAAGGAAGACGAACCCATGGGGTGTCCCCTAAACATTAAATTTAGCCTAACATATCAACTAAAACCCTTAATCTATCAATTAGTCTATGGAATATAATAATGGGGTTCAATTCCATAACACGAAATACCCGAATCATAGGTAATCCTGACATAGGCATATATAACTCAAATACAATCTCCAAAAGGAAAACCACCACCTACATTGATGTGATATGAATCACACTCCCAAAAATAGGCCCTTGAATTGACCTAGAACACCGTAGATCTACAAAAATGTCAAAAACATTCAACCTTGGATAAATTGAGAAAGAGGGAAAATCCGGGAATGAAATTCAAGTACAACCAAGAACTCACATAGGAGATTAAAACTCAACCATCCGTGTTCAATTTAGATAAAATATGAAGAATCAATGGATCAGAAAAGATTTGGTGATTTTGTACATTTTTTCCAAGTGATGGCCAGAAGAAGAGTGTTCTGGAGATTAGACGCAACCTCGGTTGGATTATTTAAATAAAAAGAAAAGTACACGACGTTTTCATTTATGTACATGACATGTACATGCCTCAACCATCCCCCACTTTAGGTAGTCCACACAACCATGTACTTGGACATCACATGGACAGTACATGGCTACCCGTGACAACTAGGTACAGGATATGTACATTTGAGTACACGACGTGTACTTATAAAATTTCTAAACTCATCCTTTTTTCCTAAAAAACAACCCGAAAAAATCCATACTTGAAAATAAAATCCTAATTCTTACAAACTTCCCTGTTAAAGAAAATTTTCTCTGAATTTCTATTCCAAGGGTGGATAAGAAGAAACATAAAAAACCACAGGTTAATGTGATCATACATTAGCCTCCCTCTCCCAAGTATTGTCTTGTAATTTTTTGTGCTACCATAGCACCCATACAATAGGAACAGACCGACCACGAATAACTATCATACTGTGGTCCACAATCTTTATAGGGTTCTCTTAGAAGGATGCATCCACTTCCAACTCAATGTCATCCAGATGAAAAACATGATATATGTTAGAAAAGTAATGGCATAGCTATTAAATGTGGAAGACATCAGGCATATCCTGGTACATCTAAGGTAACTGCAACTTATAGGCACCCGACCTGACTATATCCAAAACCTCAAATGGCCCTACCAACCACGGTGAATTATTTACCTGTCTCCTAATCCTCCTATGTACCGAACAAGGTGTGTAATGTATGAAAACATGATCTCCGACCTTGAACTACAAAGGTTATCTCCATCAAACAGTATAAGATTTCTGGAAAGACTGTGTAGTTGACATCATTTTCTGAATCAACTCCATATTCTCCGTGGTATCCTGGACAAGATGATGTCCCAAAAAAACTGTCTATCCTTCCTCCAGCCAACATTGGGGTGATCGGCATGGCCGATCGTATAAAGCATCATAAGGTGCCATTTGAATCATCACCTGAAAAATGTTATTGTAGGAAAACTCCATTAGGTCTATGTGTTTCTCCCATGAACCCCAAAAATCCAGGATTCATGATCGAAGCATGTCCTCCAACACCAAAATTGTGTGCTCAGATTTTCCATATATATCGGGATCGTAAGTAGTACTTTGAAGTACCTGTGTACCCAAATCCCTCTATAGTCACTGTAAGATAGGAGAAGTAAAACAAGCGTCCATGTATGAGATGATAGAGTGTGGTACCCATTTATTCATAAAAAATATTGGATGTAAAACCTTCCAAGATCATCAAAATTATTGGTCTCCTTGATTGGAAATATGTTTGAAACCATTGATAGTCTATCAATGAAAACCCAAAATGCATCATTCCCTAAAGGAGACCTTGGTAAAACTATCACGAAATGCATCGAGATATCATTCCACTTCCACTTAGGAATGGGTAAATTATGTAAAATCCCTACCAGTCACTAATTCTCCACCTTCATATGCTGATAGGTGAACCACCTCATCATAAAACTAGCAACATATATATTCATACCTGCCCACTAATACTACCGGTGTAGATCTCGATACATCTTGGAGACAATAGGATGAATTTCCCAAACCGAAGAGTGAAAATCCTAAAAAAGATCCTCATTTATGTCTACTAACACACATACACACACATGAAAAATGAAAGATCTCATCCTCTCCTATAGTCCACCTAAGAGTAGGGTCCTCTCTTGAAAAACTCTCCCGTAGGACTAGGATTTTGTAATCTGATAGCTTCCTCATCCAAAATCGCTCTAGAAGTGTAGAGGTAATAGCTATAGAAGAAAGAAATGTCTGCCCCTGTTTGACGTACACCTCCAAATGCATCTCGGTGAATAGATCCATAGGCTTCCAATCGCTATTATCCTCTTGAACTAATAGTATTTGGGTCCCCTTGCTCAACTCATCAGCGAATACGTTCCCTTTACCGGCATGTTGGCATGCTCAAAGTCAATATACTAAAGGTACTCAACCCACCTTTGCTATCTCAAATTCAGATAATGTTCATTAATGATATACTGGAGATTTTTTGTGTTTGTTGAAAACCAAAAAATGCTCTCCCAATAGATAATTTCTCCCACAATGTAAAGAAGGCACAACTGTAGCTAACTCGAGCTCCTGGGTTGGGTCATTCCTCTCATATGGCCTTAACTACTGAGTCTGGTCTGCAATGTCTCCTCCCCCTGCATAAGAACTATTCCCAACTCGATACCTGATGCATCACAATAGATAGTGTAAATCTTTTTTGGTACATAGAAAATAAGTATCGGCGCTAAGTACAACCATCTCTTTAGCTCTAGAAAGGCCAAATCACAAGAATCTATCCATGAGTACATTTCACCATTCATAGTTAGGTCTATCAGTGGCCCTGCTAAGCATGAAAAGTCTTTTATAAAACTCACGTATTAATTATCCATCCATAGAAAAATATTTACCTCAATGACGTTCTTCAGCTGCTTCTAGGAAACTACTACTCTCACATTCTTCGGATCTACAAATATGCAAATATTTGAGATAATATGACTCAAGAAGTGGATCTGGATCATCCAAAAGTAGCATTTTTAGAGAAAACAATATAGTTGATTCCCTCTTAGTGTACTCATACTATCTCAATATGGGTGGAATGGTTGTGTCGAGTGTAAGAGTACACCAATATGTTCAGCTTCCGGTAATACATGAAAAACTTGAGGGTACCATCCACCTTTTTCGTGAAATGGATTGGTGAACCCTAAGGAGAAGTACCGGTTCAGATGAAACCTTTTCCCAACCACTCTAATAGCTTCTTCTTGAGCCCTTATAACTCTTGTGTAGCCATCCTATAAGGAGGAATGGACACCGGTGTCACACTTGGAACATGCTCAATAGAAAAATCTACATCTCACTCTAGAGGTAATCTTGAAAAGACATCTAGAAATACATCCCTGAAATGATCCCCCACTGGAGGAAAGTACATTGGTGAAGTACCCTTGTCATCTTGATATAGAATATCAATCTGGGCTATAATACCTCCCAATCTATGATTCTAGGGTCCTGTTCTTCTCGCCTGAACACCCCATTCAACATTTTGTAGAAAAGACCCACCCTCGGGTGACATGAAACACACCCAACAACGATAGCTGTCAACAAAGGCCTGGAAAGACACCAACTAGTCCATTATGAGTATGACATCGAATATTGTCATATCTATGATATAACAGTCTCATAAGACGTGACACCCACCAACCTCAATAGGGAACTCCTGGAACTGACACACACTCTCCGTCCTAATCCCCAACGGAGTCTCTAGTGTCATAACATCCTCATAAGTAAATATGAAGAGACCAAGGATCTCCTCAAGAACAATAGATATGAAACTATGGGAATCCCTTGTAGAAAAATAATAGAAGATAAAACTGAGGAATCTAGAATCATACCTCAAACTTTATAGGGTCCGAGATCCTTCTCCTATGGGGTTTACTCCACTACAGAGGTATGACTTATACTATGGATTGATGACCCTACCTGACTTCCCTCTACTGATCCACCCTACTGTCATTGAAAGCCTGCTGACTGGATACCAAAACCACAACCTCCTCCTCTTCATGAATGGCCTAATGAACTCTATTTCCTTGATTGATGAGAAATCGATGGTCCTGCTCATAAATTTAATTTCATAGCCGAACCACTATCACTAGCTGCTGGAACCCCCCGAAAACAACCCTAATTATGGTTGATGTTGTCGCAAGATCGGTACTCAACTTAGTCCCTAGGAAAATGTGGCATCATATTCCTTATCTTACCACACTTGTAGTGTACCCCATGGCTACCTAAAGGAATACCCCATAAACTATGATCTTAGTGCATTGACTCCTTATGGTGCTTCCTACTATGAGTCGGAGAAGTGACAACTCTGGATGCCAAACCACCCTTGCTCACCACACAAGACTCCCTCAGATTTTACTTGGTGATCAGTGCCTAGTAGACTATACAAGATATGGAAGTCAATGTGAAGATGTTATCCTAGGATTAGATGTCATTTATGAGATCATCTTCAATATTCCTGGATATAAAAAACTCATCACCCACTAGAATGGGTGTAATGAGTTGTAACTCTATAAAGTGAGAAGAATACTCCCTGATTGAATGAGAACACTATTACACACCCATGAAATCTTGGGCATGGTGGGATATCAACGTCTCTAGGTAGAAAATGTCATTTAAGGTCCACTAGAACTCATCCAAAGCCCAAACTCATAGGAATCTCACCTACAATACCACATCCCACCATTTCTTGGAGGAATCATGAAGCATGTTGGTTGCGAGCTTTACCCTCCTCTAAAAATTTGTCTAGTGATGCTCGAAGATAGAGATCATGGATTCTAACCAAGACTTTATAGCCTGAGTTCCTCTATCCCTTGAGAATTTAGGAGGATACTGCTTCTGGAACACCCACCTCAGCTCTTCTATTGATGTGGCAGGATGCGATGTTCCTGGGGAAGTCTGCACAAACCTTATGAATGCTTTTAAGAATAATGTATTAGCACCTGTTTTTGGTATAACAGCTGGTTCCAAGATGTACATGATGATAGGATCTACTAGTAGTCCCTGATCTACCATTTATGGTGTCTGATCGCTGCCTAATATCTGGCATACAACCAGAGGATGTCTTGGCCGCATGACTCTGCAATTTCAAGTACACACCTTAGTTAAAAAAGAAGCATGATAAGAGAACCGTAAAGTTAATCAAAAACATGTTACACCACATGTATATATTCCATAAAACATGTTCCCTTATGTTTCAACAAGTTCGTGTACCCTTTCCCAACCTAGTCGTGTAACACCCATACACACGACATGTTTATTTTGTGGAAAAATGTGTACTTGATCTTTCCCTCATGCCAGAGTTCTTCTATAGGGCTAAGCCATAGAGTTATCTCCTTGGTAACACTACAAAGTGTGTTAACCCTAGACACATCGTGTGCTCCCAAATCCTTAACCACCTTTATCATTAGTCACATGGTCAGAGACACGGTCGACTTCTATAGGGTGTGTTCAAGCAAAACACAACATGTACTACCTGAAAACCATCCACCAGTGTCGTTAGTCACACGGTCAAATACATGGACTCTATAGTAGGACGTGTACTCCCAGAACATGATGTGTTCTACCAAACTGTTAGAAACCCATGTCTCTACTCACACAGTTAGTCACATGGTTTAATACTATAGGGCGTTTACATACAGTACAAGGCATGTACAAAGTTTGGCATCCATCAAAATGAATCATTACATATAAAAAATACCATATTAAATAGATGGTATTCTATCAAGGAATTTACCAAAAAATATGAATATCTAGAAATAAATCTATCACAACAACAAGCAATCAGTAATGCAACCTAAGTGGCATGATAAGAATTCATGACATGTGATCTCTAGTAAGTTCTTATATGCTTCATGAGATAGAATTCCCTTATCTAATCATATTGAAACAGAAATACAACCTCAATAACATCATTGACAACATCACAATAAAACTGAATCAACCAATAGTGAAATCAGATTAACTGTAACAATTTCAAAACTAGTAAAATTGCTATATTCGAGGTGACTTGAATTAAATCCCAGTCACAACTTATTACCAACTACCTATTCCTTCTTATCCATGTCTATAGGCTCCAAATAGTAGGAGAAAGAAGAAATGAACACCTCTAAAACCACATTGTAACATCCCAAGTCTGGGTTCCACCCAAAGGTTCCCCGTACCCGGTTGGTAACATAGCCACATGAGCATTTCTCCAAACACCAGAGGCTGCTGACTAGTAGTGATGGACTTTGGTGTGATAGTGGGGAAACTATGCCCTCATTGTTAGAGTAACACAATAGAAACAAATAGTATAAAATTTCATAAATAGTAATACCATACCACAAAAGTTTACAGTGGAAGACTATTTTTAAATAAACAATTAGAGCACACATATATAGGATTCTTGTCACATATGTCTAGGAAAAATATCCAAATAAGAAAGAATTCTAGAAATAAAGTACTAAACCAATTTAGAAAAGAATACAAGAGACTCCTACAGCATCGCAAGCCTCAACTTGGTCACATGCTCCCCATCTCTACAATAATCATGTACCTGAGGTAGTAGGGAAATTGTCCTTATCTATACATGCAACAATATAAAAAATTTGGGCCCAAAAGAATGACCCAAATAGGGTGTGAGACAAATCCTAGTAGGAAACCACCAAAGAATCTGTTCCTAACTATTAGTGAATATATATGGTAGGAAATATGAGAAATTATACAATAAAAAAGGAAATACTAAAGATTAAACAATCCTAAAAGTTTCAATTATATTCATTCACATTTATTTATTATTCAATTTGTTGTATAATGTAACCTCGGGATCTTTCTTAAGCTCTATATCCCCTTTGTAAAAGAAAAAAATAGATGTCTCAGAAGAAAATTTAACAATCATGTAAGATTGAGTCCAATCTTGTGCTTTATCTTTGCAGACTAATCACAATAAATCAATCATTTACAAGCAACCCTCTGGGAAATTTCTCCTAGCCTAAACCCTTTGGTTCACCATATCATCAAATCAATAAGGATATAATGAACTTATGGGAAAGTTGACATTGTCTAACCCCCTTAGTCTCTCGAACAATGAATCTCTAAGGAAGCACTCACTATCAATTCCTCCTATGGGGTTTTAACAGTAATCTATAGACCCAATGAGGAATCACTAAACGTCCATTTCCCATGTCGTCATGTAACTGTATACAATAGAAACTCTGAGGGAGAAGTCACCATCAACCCCCCCTATGGATCGTAATGTTAAAAATATAATAGAAACTATTAGGAAGCCCTCAACGTTAATTACCCCTACTGTCTAATTACATTAGGTTCTCACAACCCCATGTAATACAATCATACACAAATAATATACAGCAGCACAAAGTAATCTCAACTACTATAAGGCTAAGTAGCTATAATGAAAACCACATGCATTTAACAAGTAGAAATTAAGCAATCAATTACATCCTAAAAAACAAGGTGATGAAACAAGGTGTGCCTCAAAGGAAACATGGACCAAATGGTCATAAAACTCTTGCAAAGAAGACACACATTTTGTGTGTCCCCTAAACATTAAATTTTGCATAAAATATCAACGAAAACCCTTAATCAATCTATAAATCTATGGAAGATAATAATGGGTTTTAATTCTATAACACGAAATACCCAAATCAGGGGTAATAAACATTTACACATATATAACTCAAATACAATATCTAAAAGGCTATAAACCACCTATCTCAGTTTTGTACGAAGAACACTCTCGAAGTTCTACCCTTGAATCGACCTAGATCATCATAGATCTACAAAAATGCAAAGACCCGTATTTTCCATGTATTTTTTTTAAATTATATAGAATTATTATGAGTCTGTGAAATTTGGCGGCACGTGATTTCGAGGACTGGTGTGCTAGGAATGAATTTCAGAACTTTTTTATGATACATTAAGTAAATGGACGAGAGGAATTTTCTATCTTTTGAACTGGTGCTCAGAATAAAAAATAAAAGGCACTATTGAATCCATAATGCCGAGATTCAATTAAGGGAGTCTTCACATTGAACATAGTGGGACTAGAGAAAAAGATAGATTTTGGGACTGTTTAAAAGAGTAAATAGAAAAATTTGTTATTAAATTTATTTCATTCATTTCCTCCAATTGAGAAGCGACAACATGGGACCAGAAATGTGTCAAGAAATTAAATAGCATGACCCTTCAATTCTATGTAACAATGTCATTGGGAATGAATAAGGTTCCTAATTAATGAAACCTCATAAATCCCATGAGAATTAGACATCCTCACCCTTTCTTATTTAAATGGAGATTGGGGAGAGGTATCAACAATGATTCACCATGTGATGAAGTGCTGATAATGTGTCGCGATGCCAATCCCTGGGAGGACAAAGCTACTTCCAGTGGGCAACGACTGATGACACCGATTTTCTACCTCAAGAGCGGAGGCTCTCTAAAGATTTTAGGTATGGATTTTATTTTTGTTTAATTCAAGGGATTATTGAGTCCTTCAATACCCCAACTTGATTACAAGCTAACACAGAGCGAGTGGGCCAAAAAAACCCGGATCATACCCTATGGTACCTTGCTATTCTTGTGTTATCTGTGGAAGACTGATGATGCAGTGGCACCGGCTAGCTACGATGGAGGCGGCAAGCCATCACATGCTTTAAGAGGAGGCCGTGACACTATGCCGTGGTGGTTAGTGGAGCGATCGACATCAGGTGGAAGCAAAAGAAGGTGTGGTGCACCATCACACACTACTGGTGAGCAGGGGGCACAACCAAATCCACGACGAGTGAAGGAGGCGGTCGGCACACCGACCGGACGTGGTAGTGGAGGGTGGTGCGACCAGTGTGCCACTAATGAGAATGGGGCCATGGCAGAAGCTGCGATGGAGTAGGAACCCACACCTCCATAATGTTTCGCGGTGATTGGGTGGTGCCCACATAGAAACACCTCTTTAGAAGAAAAATGGCCTCAGGGACATTTGGGAGACCAGGGGTCTCACCCCCCTGTGGCGGTTAGGGCGGACTCCACTACAGACCATATTGACGAGCCAAGACGTGCCTCTTTGCGAGTTGGAAAGCCCACTAGCGGGCTGGGCTGCCCCCATGCGGACCGGGTCATGCCCCCTTGAGTGCCGGGCCAGACCTCGACCCAACTCAATCAGGGAAGACCGAGATCGGGTCAGGTTGACAGGAACTGGTCAGGTCAGACCAGACCTGGGCCCAACCAAACCCATAAACACATAAAAGAACATATATTGAGAACTGGACATCTGTTTGATGAACCATCTATGACGCTAGGATCCATGGATCATGATGGTAGTTTTGGTTTATTCTACTTGATTTTTGGAGAATGTTTGAGTATGGTCGTGTTGGATCAAACCCTAATCCAAACGTGCCCTTGGAATTAAAACACTTATAACTCACAGACTGGGCATTTGATTGATGCACCGTCTGTCGGATTGGAACCCTTACGACATGGTAGTCCTTTGGGTTACTCCTTTGTAGAGATTACTGATGGTCTAGGTACGACCAATATCTCAAGTGGAAGATTCTATAGAACACGATTTTACCAGGTGTGAGAAATTCTGTGGCTCATGGAAATGTGAAAAAAATAACCTCGATCCTATGCGGGTTAACATATCTCAATCATATGTGTGTCAGCATCTATCAGATTCTGTGTGGGTTAGTACTGAGCAATCATGTATGGGTTAGTGTATACCGATCTGTGTGGGTAAGAACCTGTGTGGTTCAGCGGGGGTTATTACACAACGATCCTATGTGGGTCATCAACAATGCTTCTTAATAGAATAAGATGACCTAGATTATGACTAATCATCTCTAATTCTGTACTTAAATTTCACATGAGTGTGAGTTGAGTCTTTTACCTTTGTAGAACTTATAACTTGTTGGTCTTAACTGTGTGGTAATTCTATCTCCATGGAGTTACCTTTTTGGTATTTCTACCTCTGTGATGTTGTCTTTGTGGTGTTACATGTGTGGTATTTCTACCTTGGTCATTTTACTAGTGTGGTATTTCTACCTTCGTGGTGTTATCTTCATGGTGTTACCTATGTGGTACATCTATATTCATGGTGTTACCTATATGGTACATCTACCTTTTTGGTGTTGTCTTTGTGGTGTTACTTGTGTGGTACTTCTACCATCATGGTGTTGCCTTCATGTTGTTACCTGTGTTGTTCTTCTATCTTCGTGGTGTTACCTGTGTGGTACTGCTACCTTCGTGGTGTTACCTTTGTGGAAATCTTCCCTCTTATGTGAGATGATTATCTATTGATAACTTAGGTATATGTATGGGAATATACCTATGTAGAGTTGATATCTATTGCTTCGTGGTTTGAGATTGGGGTCTTTCATTGTGGTATTTTCTTTTTCAAAAAATGGTAGACCTTTTGGGGTCTCGGGGTCCCTACTGAGTATTGTTACACTCACTGTTGCATGTGTTACACCCGCACCATATTGTGTCTTGTAAAGGTGACGTACATCATTGATCGAGGATGAGGGAGCTAGGACTGGACGATGCTCAGAGGTGGATCATTTGGTGTGATGTGATGCATGGAATACTAATTGTGAGATGTACATACCCTTCAGGTAGGATCCTTAGTGGATGATCCAAGAGCTATTTAGTACTTTCTAGTTGTTTTTTTTACTTTTTAGTTGTACTTGTACTTTCTCAGTTGGGCATGTATTTCAGACCCTTTACTTTCAGCATAATTTTACTACATCAGTTTTCTATGTGGTTTCATCTTGTTGTGTTATAGTCTATGTGTATATATATTTTTAAAGGCTATGGATTCCCATTAAAGGGTTACACCTTTTCGGGGCAAGTCTCCAACCCCTGGCCTATTAAAGGTGGGCTTGTGGTTGTGATGACACCAGACCCATGGGACGGGTCGTGATAAAGTGGTATCCGAGGAGTTCGTTCTACTGAATACCTAGAACTCTGATATCTTCTATGGGGCAATAATGTAAAGTGTTATCAATGTGGTTTTTAGTTTGAGTAATCCAGTGTTGGTGCGTTATCCAATGTATCCATACACCAGGACCCTAACTTTTGATGTCTGACTTAGTGCACGAACACACTCATTGCGTGTGTTTTGAAAAGTTTTTCTTATGATCAATTCAAGTCAGATCACCAGATATAACCTATTGACCGTGAAACACCTGTCTTATTTTAGGTTGCTGCCATGTAGACATCCATCCAGGATTCCCTAGAGTGTATGTGATGATGGACAACCATGCAATGATGCCTTGGTGCAGGTCCCTCTTACTATGTTAGCACCTTCGTGTGGTGTACCAACAGCAACAAAACCCATTTGGCAACCGTTTCCACCCGCCCCACCAGTATAGGATGCATGTCGACTGAGCGCATTGCACGAGTTTCAGCGGCAGAGGCCTCCGAGTTGAGATGGACACGCAGGAGGTTGAGGACTGGATAGAGGCTGTAGTTAGAGTTTTCTGCTTGGTTTGGACACCAGCTGGCCTTATGTGAATCCTAGAAACAAGTCCTTTTCATGTTGCAGCAAATAGATGGTGGAGCTTGATCCTACAGATACATGATGAGGAAACCCTCATCTAAGTGGACTTCAATGGACTTTTAAGGTCAGAGTTCATCCTAGTGACTCTACACTCAGTGCGTATAAAGAAGTTGCTGCATCTACCATAGGGTAGCATGACTTTGGCCTAGTACTCGGCGAGGTTCACTGATCTCTCCCGCTACTCCATCGACATGATTGAAGACCTATTTTTGGTCCCAGACCTTTGATCAGGGTATCCGATGGGAGATCAGAGCATCAATGATATCGTTCATCATTCCGATGTAGGCTGGGGTGCTAGAGCGAGCACTCATGGTGGAGATCTTCCTAGGTGAGAAGGCACTGATAGTGAGAGCCACCACCTGAAGTCATGTAGGAGAGTTATCTGTGGTGGGAAGTAGAAAGATGATGCAGGAGCCCATGTGGGCCATGACTTCTGGTGGATGACCTCAGGATACAAGTTTGGTGGAGCAGGGCTCACGAGATAGGGGACGACAGCTGATGAGCAGACAGTGCTACTCGTGCGGCGGGCATGGTTAGATGGCACAATACTACCTGACCCACCATACGGATGACCAAAAGATGATCGAGCGACCACCATGGAAGAGGTAGATATTCAATTGGGGAGGTTTGCAGGAACAAGGAGAACATGGCAGAGGAGCTGGCCATACAACAGGAAGATGTAGTGATTCAAGGTTTAACCTCCACCACCTCCAACTGGTCCACCCCGACCATAGGGAACATGTGGACATGGACGAGCTCATCTCCTAGAAGAGGAGGCCTACGACCATGGAACTCTATATATTATTAGAGGTACGATCTATGTATACTAAACCATAGCTATAGTACTTATAGATACAAGTGTCAGTCACTCTTTTATTTCCACTACCCTTGTTGGGAGCTTGGTGATTCTGGTGGAGCCGTTGGATCGATCTTCATAGCTAGAGACTCCTACTGTAGGGGATTCAACAATTACACGCTGGTGCGAACAGTGCGAGCATAATCTAGGAGGTGAGATCTTTGGATGGTATCTTCTAGTTGCGGTGCCAAGGCCTTTTGGAATTATCTTGGGTATGGACTAGTTATCCATAGGACACGCTCAGAATTAATATATTAGATGCAAAGTGCAGTGTGTCCTTGAAGATGGGACCATGTTTTCCTTCACTGTCTAGAAAAGAACCTTTGCATCAAAGGATGGACTTACCCAGAAGAGGGTGCAGCCAATAACACATATGTTGGCCAAAATACCCTTGGGGAAGTTGATGTTGAGAGTCTGATCTATCATACTGTTGTGGATCTGTATACTGATGGCTTTCTAGATGATGTTCACGAACTACCTCCATGAAAAGAGGTAGACCTTTAAAATGACATGTACCCTTAGATGACACAAATATATACTCCCGCATATAAGATGGATCCTGTAGATCTACGTGAGTTATGATTACAGTTGGAGGAATTGAAGAGGAAAAGGTTTATAAGGATCAATATTTCTCCATTACCAACCATGAATTTGTTTTCCAAGAAGGAAGATGGGTGTTTGAGACTATGTGGGGATAATCGTTTCCTGAACTAGGTGACTGTGAAGAAAAAGTATCAAATT
The DNA here is from genome assembly GCA_963277665.1 of Viscum album. Taxonomy (NCBI): domain Eukaryota; kingdom Viridiplantae; phylum Streptophyta; class Magnoliopsida; order Santalales; family Viscaceae; genus Viscum; species Viscum album. The sequence goes on from OY728132.1 coordinate 1,728,743,978, forward strand.
CCGAGGATTTATGATCTTTTTGATCAAATGAAGGGAGCTCATTCATTTTCGAAGATAGACCAAAGATAAGGCTATCATCAGATCAGGGTATGAGATGAGGATAGGAAGAAGATGGACTTTAGATGTCGGTATCACCACTATGTGTTCTTGGTTATGTCGTTCGGCCTAAAAAATTGCCCAGTAGTGTTCGTGGGACTCATGAACAGGATTTTTCATCCATACCTCGATCACTTTTTGGTGGTATTCATCGATGACATCTTGATATACTCAGCGTCGTAGGAGGAGCATGCCTATCATCTATAGATAGCTCTGGATACTCTCTGATAGCACCAGCCGTATGGTATGCTTTTGAAGTTCCAGTTGTGGATATGAGAGGACCACATTCTGGGACACATTATCATAGAGGATAGAGTATCAGTGGATCCAACGAAGATAGAGGTTGTACTTTCTCGGGAGCCACCCTGAAGTGTGACCGAGGAGCGGTGTTCCTTGGGGTTGGCTGGATACTATCGGAGATTCATCCATGAATTTTCCAAAATTACACCACCCATTTCAGCATTGAAAATGAAGGGAAAAACATTTGTATGGACTGAGAGATTCCATAAGAGTTTTTAGGAGATCAGGCAGAGACTTAGAAGTTCCCCCATCTTGAAGATACCAGAAGAGGGCGTTTGGTTTGTAGTCCATTGTGGCATATCAGGGACCAAGATTGGGTGTGTCTTGATGTAGGTTGAGTAGTGATCACCTATGCCTCACAACAGCTCAGGAAACATGATCAGAACTATGATACCCATGACCTGGAGTCAGTAGCAGTGGTATTTGCCTTGATGTTTTGGGAACATTACTTGATGGGTGAATGTTTTATAGTCTACTCTGATCACAAGAGTCTCAGGTATATCTTCTCATAGAGGAACTAAACCTGAGATAATAGCAATGGATAGAGTTCATCCAGGACTATGACTTTGTTATAGTCTATACTACTAAGAAGTGGAACGTGGTTGCAGATGCACTCAGTAGGAGGTCTGGTTTTGAGTTACTGAGTGATCTGACATAGCAGCTTGATGTGATGCAGATATCCTTCATGGATAGAGATAGAGAATCATACCTCTAGTATATGACAATCACTCCCCCACTCCATCAGCGACTCAGGGAGGCACAACTTGGGGATATTGACTACGAGCCTCAATGTGCTCGGATATCACCAGGAGAAGCACCTGATGGATTTTCTATAGGTCTAAAGCACATAATACTCTTCAGTGGACATACCATGGTACCTGTAGCGGTATGAGAGGAGGTGCTAAGGTATTTCCACAAGTCCCCTCTAGTGATAAATCCTGGGGTGATGAAGATGTACCATGACCTCCTGCGTTAGCAATGGTGGTCAGGGATGAAGAATGCAGCGACATATATTGTTTCTTGATGCCTCACATGTCAGCAAGAAAAGGATGAGAATCTGGTTGCAGTAGTCTTAGCACTGCCACTAGAGGTACCAGAGTGGAAGTGGGATGAAATCTCCATGGAATTTGAGACAGGGAATCTACGTATGCCCATGGGCTTGATTCTATTTGGGCGATCATTGAATGACTCACCAAGTCATCCCACTTCCTACCTATTCGAGGGCAAGGATTAGTAGGGGGATTGGGATGCCTCTATGTACATGATATTGTGCAACATCAGGGGGTACCATCGATGATCATATCTGACCGTGATGCACGTTTTACATCCCTATTGTGGAAGGGATTACATGAGACTTTTGGGACTCATATCCATTTGAGCACCACCTTTCCTCTACAAAGATGGTCAGACAAAGTAGACCATTCAAACGCTGGTGGACATTCTTCGCGCTTGCATCTTAGATTCTGTCCGCAGTTGGGAGGATCACTTGGCCTTGGTGGAGTTTGAATAAAACAAAAATTATCACTCCATCGTCGATATGGAACAATTTGAGGACCTATAAGGTCGACCTTTCGTATCACCTCTATGCTGGATGGACCCAGGGGAGTCAACACTTATGGGTCCATAGTTTCTATGGGCCACCACTGAGAAGGTTTAGATCATCCTTAAGTGGATGAAGACTACACAGAGCTGACCAAAGTCTTATACCGATTGGTGGAAAAGACCATTGAAGTTCTAGGAGGGAGACCATGTCTTCCTATGGGTCTCACATCGACGAGGTGTACAGAGATTTGGCCAAAGAAGAATGTAATCACTGAAGTTTATCACACAATTTCAGATACATCAAAGAATAGGTGAGGTGGCACACCGCTTGGCTCTTCCACCACAGTTGGAGAGGGTGAAGGACGTCTTCCACATATCCTAGAAGAAGAGATATCTGCATGAACCATCTCATGCCATCTTCCATGGAGAGATTGAATTTGATGATCGGGAGACGTTTATGGAGGTTCCTGTAGTGATTGAGGATCAACAAGAGCGGGTACTTTGTGGGAGGCCGATACCTCTAGTGCACGTTCGTTGGCAGCAAGAGAACATCCATGATAGCCCTTAGATGTGGGAGGCTCAGATTTGCACTCAGTACCCCCATTTTTTTTCTTAGTCTATGTTGTGGCTTTCGGGGACGAAAAACACTAAGGTGGGGAGAACATAAAGACCCAAATTTTCCATTTTATTTTTTTATTTATATATAATTATTATGGGTATGAGAAGATTAAAAGAGCGTGATTTTGAGGCCCGGTGTGCCCAGAATGATTTTCAGAACTTTTTTTATTGTATGTTTAGTAAATTCCCAAGCGACATTTTCTAACTTTTGAACAGGTGCTCAGATTAGAAATATGAGGGCACCACTGAATCGATAGAACCGGGATTTTCTTAAGCAGGAGTTCAATTTGACCGTAGTAATAATTGAGAAAAAGTTATATATTGGGACTTTTTAAAAGAATAAATAAAATAAATTGTTATTTGATTTATTTATTTCTTTTCCTCTAATAGACACGCATCAATGTGGGACTAGAGATGTGTCAATCCGTTAAATGGCTTGAACCTTCAATCCTATGTAACAACGTCATTGGGAATGTGGAAGGTTCTTAATTAATAAACCCCCGTAAATCCCATGATCATTAGACACGCTCCCCCTCTACTATTTAAATGGATATTGGGGAGATTCATTGACACTGCTGTACCAAGAAACGAAGTGATGAGAATGTGTCGCGACGCCAAACCCTTAGAGGAAAGAACCAGTTCCAGTGGTCGGCGACGGGTGACACCAATACACTTCCTTAAGTGCAGAGTATCTCCATCAAATTAGAGTTAGGGATTTGATTTTGTTTTAATTAAAGTAATTGTTGAATCCATTATTCCTCCCTAATGAATACAGTCTAACATGGAGGGAGGGGGCCTAATGAACCTGGCTCGGACCCTCTGCTACATTTCTACCCTTGCGTTCTCTTTGAAAGACCGCCAGTGCGGCACCACCGACTGGCTACGATGGAGGTGGAATTCCATCGTGCGCCAAAATGGGAGACTGTGGCACTAATCCACAATGGTCAGTAGAGCAGATGACACCCGCCAACCATGGAGAAGGTGTGATTAGCCGTCGCACGCTGCCTGTGAACAATGGGCCACAACCAAAGCCATGGTAGGAGAAAGAGGTGGCTGACACACTGGTATGCCATGGAAGAGGAGGGCGGGGCAACCGGTGCGCCACCGGTGAAAAAGGGGACATGACTAAAGCCGCAATGGAGTAGGAAGCCGCACATCCGGTGGGTTCTGAGGCAACCGTCCGGTGCCCACGTGGTGCCGCCACTTCAAATGCCAAATGACTTCTAGGTTATTTGGGAGATCAGGGGTGTCACCCAGCCACTAGCTAGGGTGGACCCCACCACATATCATGCCCCTTTGCTGATCGGGCCATCCCCTTGCAAGCTGTGATGTGCTCCCCATGCAGGCTCGGGCAGACCTCGGCCCAATGGACGAAGCTCACCGCAGCCCAGGCCAATCGGGTCAGACCCGGATCGGGTCGGGTCGGCCCATACCGGGTCGGGTCTGGTTGGTCTGACCGAGTCGGACATGACCCAAGCCCAACCGCACCCAGAAACACATTAAAGACCATATCTTGAGTACTTAATGACCATTTGAAAAACCGTCTACGATGTTAAGTTCCTTGGATAAAGGCAGTTTTATTGGTATACTGCACATGTGCTTTAGAGAATGTGGGAGTGTGGCTATGTTGGATCAAACCCGAACCCAACCATGCCCTTAGAACTAAAACCCTTATTACTCACAGACCAAGCGTCCGATTGATGCACCATCTGTCAAATTAGAACCCTTACAACAGGGAGGTCCATTGGGTTACTCCTTTATGAATCTTAGTTGAAGTCAAGGTATGAGAGATATCTCAAGGGGTAGATTATATGGAACTCAAGCGCACCAGGTGTTAGAAATCCTGTGGCTGGCTATAATGTGAAAATAAGAGCATCGATCCTAATTGGGCTAGGATTAATTGATACTATGTGGGTAAACGTTCAGTGGTTCTGGGTGGTTAAGCACATACCAATCCTATGCGAGTCAGATCCGGTGTGGGTCAGTGGGAGTTATTACCTAATGATCATGTGTGGGTCAAAAATAGTTCATCTTAACAGAATAAGATGATCAAGCTTATGAAAAATCATCTATATTTCTGAACTTAAGTTATTCCAAAGTGTGAGTTGAGTCTTTTACTTTTTTGGAACTTCTAACTTCGTCGTGTTACCTGTGTGGTACTTCTAACTCTATGGTGTTACCTATGTGGTATTTCTACCTCCATGGTGTTGTCTTTGTGGTGTTACATGTGTGGTAATTATCCCTCCGTGGTGTTACTAGTGTGGTATTTATACCATTGTGGTTTTATCTTCATGGTGTTACCTATGTGTTACTTCTATCTTCGTGGTGTTAGCTGTGTGGTACATCTACCTTAGTGGTGTTGGATTCATGGTGTTACCCATGTGGTACTTCTACCATTGTGGTGTTGCCTTTGTGGTGTTACCGGTGTGGTATTCTATCTTCACAGTGTAACCTGTGTGGTACTTCTTCCTTCATGGTGTTAACTTTTTTGTATTCTTCCATCTTATGTCAGATGTGTATATCTTGATAACTTCGGTATATGTATGGGAATATACCTAAGTAGAGTTGATTTATATTGCTTCATGATTTGATATTGGGGTCTTGCTATGTGGTATTTTATTTTGTGGAACTCTGGGAGACCTTCAGGGTTATCAGGACCCTACGAAATATCTTTATACTCACCTATACGTGGGCTATGCCTTCAACTTGTTGTGTCTTGTGTAGGTGATCTACATTGTTGATCGAGGATGAGGGACCCTGGACTAGACGGTTCTTAAAGGTGGATCATTTGGTGTGATGTGATGCATGGACTACTGATCATGAGAGGTACCTACCCTTCAGGTAGGATCCTCGGTGGATGATCTTGGAGCGGTTTAAAACTTTGTAGTTGTTTTTTTACTTTTCAATTTTACTTGTACTTTTTCAGTTGGGCTTTTATTTGGACCTCTTTACATTAATAAGACTTTTACTACAGTAGTTTACTATGTGGTTGCATCTTGATTCATTCTAGTCATTGTATTTGTACAGGTTTAAACGTAATGCCTTCCCGTTATAGGGATATGCTTTCTGGTGATACTCGCCCGCCTCAGGCTTATAGAAGGAGGGCATGGGGTAGTCATGACACTAGTCTCAGGGGAAATGTCATGAAAAAAGGTCAAAAGCATTCAACTTTAGATAACTCAAGAAAGAGGAGAAATCAGAGGAAGATATTCAAAGGGAACTAAGAACTCACCGAAGCGATTCCAACGCGACCGTCAACTTTTTATTTAGAGAACAAAAGATGAATTGGTGGCTCAGAGAAGATTCAAGGATTCTATATTCTCCTCCCAAGTCACGTCCAGAATAATAGACTCATGGAGATTAGATGCAACCACAGACCGATTAATCAAATAAAAGTAAATGTACCAGACGTGTTCAATTAATGTAAAAACCATGTACATGCCTCAACCAACCCCCATTTTAGGCAATCCACAAAACCATTTACTTGTTCATCACACGGCCTACACATGGACACCCGTGACAAATAGGTACATGGAATGTAATTATGAGTACATGACATGTACTTAAAAAATTTCCAAACTCATCCTTTTCCAAAAAAACTACCCGAAACAAGATCTATAACTGAAAAGAAGATCTGGTTCTTACATCAATGAATAAGATGTAGGGATATAAGCAGAATAACCCTTGTAATATATTAATTGGTATATAATATTTTATCCCACATGTGTAGGCTATCTCTAAAAAATCCCATGTTTCTCCTCAATAATTCATTTGATAGACACCCACCATGTTGTAAGAAAATGTACTATTAACTTATGAAAATGTCTTCTAATTCTTATATATTTTGGAATTGTCCAAACATTGACCAAATTCATGACCTCATTCTTAATGTAATATGACTATGAGTTCTTAGAGTATGTTTATAGATAATAGATATGAGGAATGGTAGTTTCCTGTATTTATCCATTTTTATTTGGGTTCAATAGGAAATTCTTATAGTGTAGAGTATAAATTGAAGGAATTGAATATTATTATTAAGGTTAAATTTAAAATACTTTGAATCATATGGTCAATTGTTTTTTGGAATCAAAATATTAATACTTAAACAATAAAAATGTTTTGATAATGGATACCAGTTGGGTTTTGAAGGAACGATTATTGGTTAACGGGGCATGGATGGGTTATGGGGAGTAAAATAATTCCATTGAAATGATAGATATTGTATATATCAAGGAAATTATAGTATATTAGATAGTATAACATTTGTTAATAATATTATCAGAGTTTTGAGTCACAAAATATAATCTCAATAAGAATTATGGAGATTTGGTGTGGTTATTTGGTGAAAATTTATTTCTAAATAATTTTTATATTTTTTGATAGATGATCAAAAAGACATATAAAATATGAGAAGTGTTATGGATGTTTTTAATAACATGAACTTTCATATGTTTTTGTGTTGGATGATATGTTAAAACTGTCAGTGACCTGGTTGTTGAGTGAATTTTAATTTGATCAACTGGAAAAAAAGTTTATTACTTTTAAAAAAATCAATTGGTATTTTAGATTTTGGGATGATTACTAGTAAAATAATAGGAGCAATTTACTATGAGTTTGAGTTATAGAGTATTGTATATGGTATAAAAATCCCATGAAACACCTAGTGTTAGACAACTAGATACCTAATGGCATGCCATAGGGATCTCAATGGCCCTTCAATATTTTGGTGAGTTCCATTGGACTTATAATGGCCTTCATGCTTATTACCAAATAGGAAGAATATGGTGAAATGTAACATTTTATCTATGAAACAAATAATGAGGTTATTACTAGGATAGAAATATGGGAGAGTGGTGTAAATCATCATGATCAATTTTCCCTTGTCTTCATCACCCATGAGATATGGTTATATGTTACTTTTTAGTGTATCAATCCAATGTAACAATTTTTTCCTCTTCCCTTCTTCTTATCATTTTTATTATAAATTTACTTCTTATGGTTAGGTTTTTGATACATATTCTATTGGATCACTATGAAGTCATGTTAATATAATGAAAAGTTTGTGTTTTGTATATAGGGGAGGTTAAAAAATAATGGATTAACACTTATTCAAGTGTTTTTAATTGAGGTATGTATCTTAGTGAATTAATTTTGTTATTTATATAGAATTATATAAAGTTAATGGTTGATTTGAATTTAATAATTTTATATCTTTTATTTCTTGGGTCCACAATTCAAAAATATAATAACACACCCATTTTCTCATGGATCTTTCATAATGAGACGTCCCAATTCATTTTACCTGCATTATGATAATTAAGAAATTAAAATTTTAAGTTGATTATTTGTTAAATTTAATTATTGGTATTCATGGATGAGATAGGTTCCCATCATATCTATGAGGATAATATGAACATGGATGATCATATTGGAATGGATAATCAAGTTAGGTGGCCTTTATGCATTTATCATTTTGACCTTTTAGATTATTTTATATTTATGTGTTATTATTAATGTTATTTTGTGTGAAATTTCATTTATACATAAATGGTATGGTATTGCATCATCCTAATAGTCATCAAAGAAATATATATCTTCCAGATTGGTGAATTTGGTGGATTATTGGTTGAATGATGTTTTCTGGACAACTTCATGGATCACATAGTGGTTTTTGTTGGTTATATAAATAGACTATGTTATTTATTTATTAAAAGTGAATTAATTAATTTATTTATTTATATTAAATATTTTTCATGGGGATGGGTTTATTTTATAATATTTCATTTATGTGAAATTTTAACTAAAAACATTGGTATTCTAATACAGATATTCCTTCTTTTTCTATGTGCATAGTGTGAGTTATCAAAAAATATGATATCTTCCAAGTTTTTTTTATATGGGACTTTGTAATTTTAATTTAAATAAAATTCATGATGTCTGGTTTTTTACGTGTTTTTTCTCGGTTAACCTTATGAGTGATATGATTTATTTTCTAAAACGTGTATACTAATTCAAGAAAATTTATTATGGTTACCATATATGTTATCTTCTAGAACATCATAGTAAAAAAATAATATGAGTCAGTTATGTTGGTTTAATAAATTGAGTTTTTTTTCCTTTTTTAGAAATGTTCAGATAAACCTTGATAGTATGTTTGAGATAGTGAGAAAGTTCTCCTTTATCCTTTGGAATGTGATTGAAATTATTTTAAGGGGTTTTATTCATTATTTTAGTATAAATGTGAATCTTTATTTATCTCATTTTTAGGTTCTTGAGATATCATCAAAGTTGTTTTGATGAATAGATAAGGACAGATTAATGAGAAGTTGTCCTAGAGTTATAACTATCTTCAGCAGGGATTTAGAGTTGGGATTAAGGTGAATGTGTATGAATTATTTTTTATTATAGATGTGTTTGGAGTAAATTATTCTGGATTAATGATAACTTATTCTAGTATTTTATAGAGTGGCCAACAACATGGTTTATGAGGAAGAATTTATTTAGTTTAAAGCCAAAAATTTGGAGGAAAGTTTCTGTCGACTAAAAAAAAGATATAACATAGATAAAAAAACATTGTTTAGATCGACCATAGGTGATATGTTTGAGTGTGTAATTTTTTCTTCTGTAAAGGTCTTGTGTAATGATTTATTTACATAGTATATATTTTTTAATTGAAATATATTAATACTTCCCTATAGAAATCTGGATTTAGTTCACTGATAAGTGAGACTCTTGATAATATGATTATATATGTCATTGAGGTAATTACCTGGTGTGTATAAAAGATAAGTCCTATAGACTATAAGGTTCCTCCTAATGTATGACCACAATCATAAAACAAACTTTTTTCTTGTAATGAAACATTTTTTGATTAATTAGATATGAGTGTTTTTATATGTAATGACCTGTGATATATGGGAAATAATTGGAGGTTCTAAATAGGTAATTAGTCAAATAACACCGGTGAGATCTGGTGAGAGGAAATGGGAAATGCCCAGGCGATGGAAATTTAATATCATTTTCTTGGAAACTATTTCTAATTTGACATATTTATTTTTAATAGGATCATGGTACATATGATAATAAATGATTCTGGTCCTCTTTAACAAACTTTATTGTTTTAATTTTTGATTGAACCTATATGATAACCTATTTTTGTATTTCTCAATAACATCAATATATTATAAAATATTTTAGGGTTTATATTATATATATATTAATTTATTCACACTAAGGTTCTCAATGGAGAAATGACAATGAAGAGTTGGTCTGTGTTACTAAAACATAATGTGATGTGCAGTGGGTTAGGTAAGTATTTTGGGGAAATCATGTTGTGGACGTGGTGAGAAATATTTTGGACAATAATTGATGAGATAATAGTGGTTTGGTTTTATAAAATATTGTATACTGATCGAATTTGAATGAAAATTTATAGAAAATCTAGAATTAACATTATTTGAGAAGTTCTAGTTGATTATTTATTGAATGTGTGACTTCTAGATGTGATAAAACATAGGTATAATTTTTTATTAGAATAAAAGGGTTATGTTTCCATGTGTGTTTATTTGTAATAAAAACATAATTCCGTTTTCATCCATTTAATCACTTATAATATGTGTGTTGAAGATAGTGGGAGTATCTTAGTTTCTCATTTGAGTAACCCGCACCCCAATACATGACATGTGATTCCATGCATGTGGTAAAATAATAATTGTTATTTCAAACAAAAGTATGAACCAGTAACATGAAACATTAATAGATTTAATTATTTAATTATAGGCCATTAATTTTATAAGATTTCTCATGTTAGAACAGATTAAGGAAAATTTATTTCCACTATTTAACTTATGTTTTCTTCCACACAAATAGAGGCCCAAATGACCAATGTTTAATTTATCATGATTTTATATATATTCCTTCTAAAAATACTCTATGTAATAATGATTCATATCATGTATACTTGTTATCTTATATATTCCAGAATATGGGATGACCTCTAGGATTCTTGTTTGTCTCAGTTGGCTTTCGGGATGTTTGTTAAATAAATTTGTTGTGTTAAAATTTTGGAATGTTATGAAAGACCTTTATGTTTTAGATATTTGGTCATAGGATTCTTATAACTAATCTAATCCATTTATTATTGTTAGAAAGATATCAGATATTTAGAGGAGGGCGTAATATAAGGAAAGAAAATTTTGTTAGTTTCTGTTTAGGAATACCCAGTGGGGTATTATATATTTTCTCTAAAAATCACCTTTATCATCTTGAGTTAGGACCAATATATAATCCAACACATTTATAATGTTGAAATGTAAAATATTTTAGTTTCTTTATCATTATTATTCACTTCAATTTTTTTTCATTTTATCTAAATTAGTATATAAAAATTCCATTGTTGGAATCAATAAGTGACCTTTATGTTTCAATAAATACTTTCATAAGGATAAAAAAATTTCCAACATGTTATTCCATATATAAAATTAAAAAATACATGTAAAGATAAAAATTTTCAACATTAATTATCCAATAAAGTAAAATAATTCTTGGATACATGGATGTTCTATTGAAATGTTATAACTTCATAATCATTAAATTTAACTCATGTAATCCTAAATTCATAACTACCTTAAAAAAATAAAATTCATACAAACACTAATTCCATACAATTATTTATAAAATAGAAAAACATCAAACATTTCAAGGGATAGTAAAAACTCCATGATCATGTAGCTTTAGTGGGATATTATTTTACACAATTACTAATTACTAATTATTCATATCCATTGGCTTAAAATAATTGCGTTATTTATTATTTGATACAATTTATGAGAATGTTTTTATATATTAAAAAAATGTTTCAATGAATTATAATATAAAAATTTTATCCTTAGAAAAATAAATAATATATATATTTTTGAAAAATATATCCTTTAATTTTGTGGATTTAACTATTAAAAAATTAAAAAAAATTAGAAATAAGGGTTTATATCCATAAAATTTTAATTTTTAGGAAATTTATTTCAATACATTTATTGTTTTTTCTTTTGAATTTTGTTCTACACTTGATCTAAATCATAATCTCTTTATTCAAATTTTATTGTTTGTTTTTATTCAAGAAAATTAGTCTTCTCAGTATCCTTATCTATAATTAGTAAATTTTATTTATATCCTCCTTTATATTAATATATATAATATGAATAAGATTCAATCTTACAATTATCTATCACTTGTCTTTTATGTTCTCTTATTTTCAAATTAATGTAATACCCCGACCCCAGTTACCTAGAGTTGGTGTATTATTACGTAACTTTGGCATGATCACAAAAGTTCAAGTCTCGAAAGACCGATTAGTTTAGTATCTTTGGAAACAGTAGATACAATAATAAATGTTACATTACATCATAAATTGAAAAACTCCAATAACATGGTCTCCATAGTCCACACTCATATCCCCTTCAGACTATCCCTGCAGGTTAGTAATAAAATATTTCTTCACATCCTGTAAAAAATAAAACATAGAAAGGGGTGAGCTCAGATACTCAGTAAGGATAACAATATACCAGAAACTTTCATAAATAACATAAACATTTAAGGAAATGTATAACTAAAACAAAAGCCTTTTAAACTTGAACATCAACATAATATGAAAAAAATAAAATGAAATAATTCCATTTAATTATTCACATGGATATTCTACTAGTGGAATAATCACATGTAATATCAATAACCACTTTCATAATTATGGAATGCATAATGCCAGACTATCATAACCATGTAGCCAAGGCCTTGTGGCAAGACTAAAAATAAGATTTTTTCAAGGCCTTGGGCCAAGACACTAGTTTGAATCATGAGCCCTGCTGATGCATCGAGGAGCTATAGCGGGCTCCACCCGTCACTTATTTAGTGCAATGCATTCCTTATATGAAAAGGTTTAAACATATCATAAATCATAACATAATCATATCACATAAAATATGCATAAAGGATACATAAAATTCCCACATTTCAATAACAAGATATCAATACAACACATTGATATAATAAAAACACTATCAAAACTAATTTCAATATCAAAGTAAAACACGGTATTTATTTTTTATTTAAAAAAAGAAATGGCTTGTAGAGGAAGCTGAAACTCAAAAAATGGTCACGGTGGTGGAGAAGTTGTTGTCACCAAATACGTACGACAAGAAAACATTCCCTTTGGTAATTTAGAAAAACTATTCATATAAAAAGATTCATTTTTAATAAAATTAAAAGTCAAAGGGGTTTATACACCGTATAAAGGAAAGTTGTGTATAAAACGAAATATGCCTCAATGAAAAGAGATTGAGACGAAGTCCCTTTCCTCGTGTCCGACTTGACTCGATCATTCCTTAATCTCTTGAATAATAAACTAGAGTTAATATTTACTTGGTTAAGAACATTTTTCAATTCATTATTTAATTTATATCACTTATTACCATGTTGTGAACATTATGTAGTCATTTAAGTTAATAACAGTCGTTTTGTCGATCTTTGGTACGTGAGTGAACAATAAAATTTTTATAATTACAAGTTTTTCATGTGGTAAAATATCCATTATCTAGAGAATCATATTAATGATGTAGATATCATATATATCATATATATCCAGTAGATACTTGCATTTATAATATTACATAACATTTATAGTATGAAATGAAATGCACCGTTCATGGAGACGGTAAGCCGTACGTATGCATGAACGCTACTTTATTTATATTTTTTATTTAATGTAATTAAATCATAAAGATATAAAGATATATTATAATTCCAGTATAAAATCATATATAATATCATTTACTCCATCCTTTATACATCCTACATATGGCATTAATGATTCAAATTACTTTGAGGGGGCGGTAGTCCGCACTTCCTAAAAGGAAATTATCACGTTTACCCATAATGGAAATCATAAAGGTATGCCATTAATGAAAAATACAGAATCACAAGGAAAACATAAAAATAATATATATCATATATAAATATAGTGACCTATTAATGGCCAGCATGAGAGGTGTTGAAAGAAGATTGATCAATCATCGTTTCGTGAGGCAGCAATTCGCCACCCACAGAAATAGTATGTTCTTTAACCATTAGACGAAGGTGTCTGTAAGTTTAAATCAAATACATCTCATAAAAACATCCTAGTATATTTAAGATACTATTTTTGTTACAAATTAAAGGAATTAAATTATTTTAAGGGGTTGGAGAAGAAAAATAAAACAAAAGAACATAAGAGAAGACATTACCTTAAAATTTTGTAAATCTTTTTGATTGGAGCCTAAGGCTTCCTTGGGAAGACTTCTTCCCAAAGTGAGTCTTCTAAGAGTAAGATAGGAATGTTTAGAGAGTATTTTGGCAGAGGTTTGACCATACAAATGGCTTTGACGGTGTGAATAAGGTGGTAGAGGTGGGGGCCTTTTATAAGAGGAGAGGAGGGGCACTCTTGGAAAGTAATGAAATGTTAATTTATTATAAAATTAGTTTCAGTTTTTAAAGGACCCCAAATTATATAGTTAGAGAATAAGGTGATAAGAGTTATAATTATACTCATCCAATAGGGTTTTTACAAGTTTATGTATTATATTTTACATTATCTTTTCATTTTATTTAAATCGTTAATTAATGAGGTAATCGCTGCATCATCATGGTGTCATGAAAAATTTAATTTATTTAATGTCTAAAAATTATAAAAAAATTACCATGATGTATAAAATCTTTTTATATTTCCAATGAATATTTATAGTCAAAAATTTAACTTATATAACACCATGTAATAATTGTTTTAGTAAAACAACACATGTTTGTGACAATTTTATTTTTACTTTAAATAAAAAGCTATTAATGTCATTTTCTTACCCAAGTGGCTCCATGGGGTCCCAATGTTAACCCATGGATTTTATTGGTCGGACATGACTCATCCAATAATGTTAGGACAAGTTTAAAGGTAATTTCATATTATTATAACATTATATTTACCTTAAATTACACTAATTTCTTTTAATCACGATTAATAAAACTCAAAAGTTACTATTCACCAAAAATTATTTTAATCCCATTGATCCAAATTTTACATCATAATGACAACCATGTATGTAGGATTTTTGAAATTCAATTTATAGAAGTGTTAATTTTTCATTTAAATGAAAAATTAGTTTTTTAACTTCCACTTAGTGGTTTCACTATTCATCAAAAATTGAGGTTTTTCAGAAAAATACCAAAAATTAAACCTAAGATATATTTGATATAAGTAATTCAAAAATGATGTCTATTTTACAAAATTAAAAACATATAAGTTTAATTAATTAATTTAATAATTAATTCCCACTGTCACAACAAATAGCGTGTTTTTAAGAAACAATATATATCAAAAGATTGACAATTGTTTATGTCCAATTTCAAAGTTAAATTAATTCGAGTGACTACCATGGGATAAAATAGTTAAAATATATTATAATTATAATTAAAAACCACTCAATAGTATAATTTATCACTATAAATTATTTTGATAAAAAAAAATTTTACATTTTTTTCCTATTCATAGAAAATTAGAAGTTCTCAGAAAATTAAAAAAAATCAACTTAGGATAATTTCGATATTCCAAATACAAAGATGAAATACAATTTGAAATATAAAATTTATATA
Organism: Viscum album; assembly: GCA_963277665.1. Taxonomy (NCBI): domain Eukaryota; kingdom Viridiplantae; phylum Streptophyta; class Magnoliopsida; order Santalales; family Viscaceae; genus Viscum; species Viscum album. Next base: position 1,728,759,203 of record OY728132.1, read on the forward strand.
ATTTCAATAAGTGGGTATTACTATTCATAACAGCTACTTTGATTGGTCCCGGTGTGTTAGAATATCAAACTTGCGTACAATGCAAGCTATTGTATTATTAAAAGAGAAGCGTATCGTGGAAACATGGGGTGTTACATTCTCCCCTCCTTCAATAAATTGCGTCCTCGCAATTTGAAATTGTTATTCTAAAATAAAAGGTTCAAAGTAGAAAATACCTTTGTGGAAAACCCACATCGGAAATAAGGTTAATAAAATTTATCCTTAATAAGAGGGAAAGGGAAATGAAAAAGTCACCACTAAATTTTGATCTCGATTAAGAGAACATTGGTGGAAATTAGAGACATATAATTGGAGGAAAAACATAAATATTTTTAGGGAGTTATTGAGGTCATCAATCACAAACAAGTGTAAAATTGAGGGCCTCAAAGCCTTCAATCTATGTAGATTTAAATTATCATTAGTTAAACAAAACATAAGGTATTAGGATAACACATTTTTTGTTTTAATATCCCTTTCCTAAAGATTAATAATTAATTTATTCATAAAATAATAGGTATGTATATATATATATTCTTGAAAAGTAGAGTTTCATCCTTGAACTAATTTTACCACAAACTTATCTTTCACTCAAAAAGATAATAGAACTCAAAAATATTATATTTATCTTAATCGTATAAGGTTTCAAATATTAACACATACCATGATGAAAAATATTTTGTAATAACCAGGGACTTCCTGTAGGCTAGTGGTAGGTAATAAATGCCTGTCGCAATATGGTTGTGGGTTCGATTCCTGCAGCTTTGTCCGATGCAATGGGTTATCCCTCAACCTATATGTTGTCATTTTCCTAAAACTATACTATTATAATATTCCAAAAATAATCTTCAAAAATGTTTTAACCTTAAAAAACACTATCCAAAGATAAAAATAATCCATTCCAACTGTTATAGTTATCCAAAATACCCCTATCCAGACTTTCTCTAAAAGGTCTCTAAATTCCAAAATCAATTAATCAGATTCCCCAAACAAAGTAAAGTTTCTATTATTGTCACATACTAAAAAAATTAATACCTTCATCATATTAAAAAATTAATGAAAACAGCAAGTACTGCAGTACAATCCTTACATATATCACATTATTCTTATAACCATAATACAGTTCTTGAGTCCAAAAACACCAATTCAATAATTATTCCACTTCAGATGTAGTAACAACATAACATTGTCCTCGATCCATTGACCTTTTCTAAGGTAAGTCTCCCTGACACTTAGGACATTAATTTCCATAATGCCCCATTTCCCTACAATTGTAGAATTCAACATTGATAGCCTCTTTCTTTCCCTTGCAATCACGAGTCAGGTGACCTTTTTATCCACATTTATAACAAACTCCATTCCTTTTAAGCAAGTACCAGGGTGATTATTCCCACAATTATCACGTAATGGAAAATCCTTCCTTCCCTTTTTCCCTTTATCTGTCTCTTGTTAAACCGTTCTCTTCTTCTCTTTCTTTACTTTATTGTAAAAATATTTATAGAATTTATTTTTCTCTCTTGATAGCACATGAGAAAATATCTTCGTACAATAAGAAAGATTATGATACTAATGCTCGATGGAGAAACAGTTTTAACCCATCAATAAAACGATTGATCTTACTTATTGGGTTACGTATATAATCTGATGCATTACTCTCTAACCTTGTAATGTTAGCCTCATACTTTGCGACATTCTCATCCTCCTTTTCTCTCAGACTCAGAAATTGGCTTTCCATATCTGATCAATGGCCATGAGGGAAGTATTTTTCTAGGAGAATCTCTTTGAACTCACTCTATTCCATATTTTATACTTCGTCATCTTCTTTTGTGTTTTGTATCAACGACCACCATTGACCAGCATCTCCAGTGACGCGGTAAACTTCCATGATAACCATTTCCCTTTCACTACTCCCAATGGCATGGAATATTTTCTCAATGGAATTTATCCATTGCTCAGATACTAAGGGATTTGTACCCTCATTGAATATTGGTGGTTGTTACATCATGAAGCGGTCTAACATTGATCCTCCACGTTGAAGATCAGGTTGCTCCATATGAGTAAGGTTATTATTCATAACCTGAGTGAGTTATCCCAGTATGGTGATAAGATGATCAACACTAGTTGTATCACCAGATCCATTATAATTATCTTGAGCAGGAGCGAAATCCTTACATGGAGTGTGTGCATTGATATGGTTTCCATTCCTTCCACTAGGCGCCATTTCTAAATAATGGCATAAACTTGATATGTTTATGAATAAAAATACATTATTCCATACTTGTAAAACACTTAACATAAATTGAACAGTTTTTGGATATAATCCATAATCAGAAAAATGTTTTCTTTGTGGAAGTATATACTAATAATCCCTTCATAATGGTTTGTAAAGAAAATGAAAATTATCTTAAGAATATCCCTCGGGAGTGTCGTAACTAAGAGTGAATCAAGGCCCATTGTCATGCACCAGTTCCCGTTTGAGTCTAGCTCAAAGCGGTGTTTTCAGGTTTTACCCCTAGGTACATATGTTCCAGAGATGCCTCTACCTACTCGTATCCAGACATGTATTTATTGCACAGAAAACTCAAAAAAATATCTATAATACCAAAAATCTAGGAAGTTCTTCTATAATAATACTCAAAGTCTATCTTAGGGTTATGTTCTCTAATCAGAGTTTATCTAAATCTTACTTCCAAGGTTAGTACTAAACTTCCTCTGATACCAACTGTAACACCCCGACCCTAGTTACCCAGAGTTGGTGCATTATTACGAAACTTTGGCATGATCACAAAAGATCAAGTCTCAAAAGACCTATTAGTTTAGTAGCCTTGTAAACACTAGATACATTCATAAATGTTACATTATATAATAAAGTGAAAAAATAAAATAACATGGTGTCCATAGTCCACTATCATATCCCCTTCAGACTATCCCGACAGGTCAGTCATCAAATATTTCTTCACATCCTGGGAAAAATAAAACATAGAAAGGGGTGAGCTCAGATGCTCAGTAAGGATAACAATATAGTGGAAACTTTCATAGATAACATAAACATTCAAGGCAATGTATAACTGAAACAAAAGCCTTTTAAACTTGAACTTCATTATAATATGGAAGAAATAAAATGAAATAATTCCATTTACTTATTCACATGGATATTCTACTAGTGAAATAATCACATGAAATATCAATAACCACTTTCACAATGATGGAATGCATAATTCCAGAATATCATAACCACGTAGCCAAGGCCTCGTGCCAAGACTACAAATGAGATTTTGTCAAGGCCTCTTGCCATGACAATATTTTGTTTCATGAGACCTACCGATGCATTGAGGAGTTATAGTGGGCTCCACCCGTCACTTATTAAGTCCAATTCATTCCTTATATTAAAAGGTTTAAACATATCATAAATCATAACATAATCATATCACATAAAACATGCATAAAGGAAACATAAAATTACCACATATCAAACACAAGATATCAATACAACACATTGATATAATAAAAACATTATCAAAACGAATTTCAATACCAAAGTAAAACATGGTTTTTATTTTTCAGTTTAAAAAATTTATGGCATGTAGAGGAAGCTGAAACTCAAATAATGGTCACGGTGGCGAAGACATCATTATCGCCAAATACGTACAACAAAAAAACATTCCCTTTTTTTTGATTAGTAAAACGCTTCATATAAAAATATTTCTTTTGAATAAAAGTAAAAGTCAAAGGGGTTTAGACACCTTATAAATGAAAATTGTGTATAAAACAAAATATGCCTCAATGAAAAGAGATTGAGACGAATTCCCTTACCTCGTGTCCTACTTGACTCGGTCATTCTTTAATCTCCTGAATAATAAACTAGAGTTAATCTCTACTTTCTTACGAACCTTTTTCAAGTTAATTATTTTTTTATATCAATTATTACCATGTTATGAACATTATGTAGTCATTTAAGTTAATAATGGTTGTTTTGTTGATCTTTGGTACCTGAGTCAACAATAAACTTCTTATAATTTCAAGTTGTTAATGTGGTAAAATATCCATTATCTCCAGAGTCATATTAAAGATTTATATATCATATATATCATATATATGTAGTAGATACATTCATTTATAATATTAGATAACATTTAGAGGTAAGAAATAAAATGCACCGTTCATGGAGACGGTAAGTCGTACGTACGCATGAACACTACATTCATTTATATTTAGTATTCAATGGAATGAAATCATAATAATATAAATGTATATTATAATTCCAGTATAATATCATATATAATATCATTTACTCCATCCTTTTTACTTCCCATATATGTAATTAACGATTCAAATCACTTTGAGGGGGCGGTAGTCCTCACTTCTTAAAATGAAATTATCAGGTTACCCATAATGGAAATCATAAAGGTATTCCATAAATGTAAAATACAGAAGCATAAGGAAAACATAAACATAATATATATCATATATAAATATAGTGACATCTTAATGGACACCATGAGAGGTGTTAAAAGAATATTGAACAATCATCATTTCGTGAGGCAGGAATTCACCACCCACAGAAACAATATGTTCTTTAACCATTAGACGGAGGTGTGTGTAAGTGTAAATCAAATACATCTCCTAAAAACATCCTAGTATATTTAAGATACTGGTTTTGTTACAAAATAAAGGAATAAAATGAGTTTAATGGGTTGGAGAAGCAAAATAAAAAAAAGAATATATGAGAAGACATTACCTTAAAATCGGGTAACTCTTTTTAATTTGAGCCAAATTCTTACTTGGGAAGACCTCTATACAAAGTGAGGTTTCTATGAGTAATAGAGGAAGGTTGAGAGAGTATTTTTGCGGATTTTGGCTGTGCCAAATGGCATTGAAGTTGTGAATAAGGTGGTAGAGCTGGGGGCCTTTTATAAGAGGAGAGGAGGGGCACTCTTGGAAAGTCATGAAATGTTACTTTATTATATAATGAGTTTCAAATTTAAAGGTCCCATAAATATATATTTCTAGGATAAGGTGATAAGGGTTATAAATATACTCATCCAATATGTTTTTGACATGTTTAAGTCTTAAATTTTACATTATCTTTTCATTTTATTTAAATGGTTAATTAATGAGGTAATCGATGCATCATCATGGTGTCATAGAAAATTTAATTTATTTAATGTCTAAAAATTATAAAAAAATTACCATGATGTAGAAAAGCTTCTTATATTTCCAATGAATATTTATAGTTGAAATGTTAACTTATATAACACCATGTAATAATTTTTTTAGTAAAACAACACATGTTTGTGACAATTTTATTTTTACTTTAAATAAAAAGTTATTAATGTCATTTTCTTACCCAAGTGGCTCCATGGGGTCCCCAAGTTGACCCATGAATTTTATTGGACGTCCATGACTCATCCAATAAGGATAGGTCAAGTTTAAAGGTAATTTCATATTATTATAACATTATATTATCTTAAATTACACTAATTTCCTTTAATCGTGATTAATAAAACATAAACGTTACTATTCACCAAAAATTATTTTAATACCATTTAACCACATTTTAATTCCTAATGACAACCATGTATGTTGGGTTTTTGAAATTAAATTCACAGAAGTGTTAATGTTTCATTTAAACGAAAAATTAGTTTTTTAACTACCACTTAGTGGTTTCACTATTCATCAAAAATTGAAGTCTTTCAGAAAAATATCAAAAATTAACCCTAAGATATATTTGATATTACTAATTCAAAAATTATGTCTATATTAAAAAATTCAAATCATATAAGTTGAATTAATTAATTTAATAATTAATTCCCACTGTCACAACAAATAGCCTGTTTTTAAGAAACAATATATTTCAAACGATTGACAATTGTTTATGTCCAATTTTAAAGTGAAATTAATTCTAGTGTCCACCATTTGATAAAACGGTTAAAATATATTCTAATTATAGTTTAAAACCACTAAATAGAATAATTTATCACTATAAATTATTTTGATTAAAAAAGTTGTTTTTAAGTATTTTTTCTATTCATAGAAAATTGGATGTTCTCAGAAAATTAAAAAAAATTCAACTTAGGATAATTTCGATATTCTAAATACAAAAATAAAGTCCAATTTGAAATATAAAATTTATTTAATTTCAAAAAGAGGGTATTACTATTCATAACGTCTACTTTGATTGGTCGCGGTGTGTTAGAATCTCGAACTTGCGTACAGTGCAAGCTATTGCATTATTGAAAGAGAAGCGTATCATAGAAGCTTGGGGTGTTACATTAATATGTATATGAATTATTATTTTTTATTAATTATGATTTCTTTAAAATCCATACTTTTTTGTTTAATTTTTACTAATTATTTAAGAAAATAATCACCAAAATAATGAAATTTAAAATATTATATCATATTATAATAGTTATATTGATATTTATTTTAATATTTTTGATTCCATGGTTATTGAAAACATGTAATTTTTCCCCTTCTTGTGAGAAAAATGGGATACACAACCTATTATTTTTTTATTTTTAAATTGTTTATTGAATTTTATTTTTATTGGAATACATTATTTTCATACATTGTATAAAAAATATCTCACATATCTAATATATAAAGTCAATGGAGGTGGACTTTATAAACAATCGTTAATAACATGCAACCGTAAAAATCTTAATGGTTAGTTTCGATTAAATTCACATGCTTATTTAGTTCATTATTGAAATAATTTTTCATCTTTTTCATCACATATAGTATTTAATCTTACATACAGTTTTAATACACATAGTACACTTCAAACTTATCAAATAATTAAACAATTTGGTAAAAGAAATAAATAATGTATATATCATTAAACATAACAAAGATATCATCTAGTGACTAAATTATAATTCTTCCTCTAGGAGATACATTTAAAATCATTATTATTATAGTATTCAAACCATTATAAAAAAACTTAAATGGAAAATTAATTTCAAACTATTATGTTTACATTTAAAAATTAGTTATTGACATATATACCATTTTTTATATTATTATTCAACTTCTTTCTATTGTATATTGATAGTCTCATTCATTATATTCAATGTTATTATGGGAGAGAAATATTAATCAAAAATTTATTTTATGAGATAATCCAATGTTGTGACAGATTTTTAAGTTATATTATTTATGTAATAAATTACCATATGCTTTTAAGAAAATGGAAATAACTTTATCATCAAATTTTCATATAGAACTCTTCATTTTTTAAAAATAATAATAAGTATCTTCATTATGGTCTTCTAACAGAAATCTACTAAATTGATTATTATTTTGTAACATCTGATAATTAATGGGATTAATATTGATTGTATGTAAAATATTGGTAAATTTTACAATACCCACATACATTCATCTCATCGCATGTCTACTAAAATATTGTAATGGTGTTCTTTGATTATTGTTTGACTTTAGATCATGCAATGAAATATTTCTTTATTTTTTTGTTTCTATTAGTGTTTTTCCATAGATTATCATTTATTTTCTTTTAATATTAATGTTATGATAAAAAAAAGTTATTCACATCTATTTTATATTAAAAGGATCTCATAGTCTTCAATTGGTATTTGGAAATTGTAATTTTTTACAATAAACACATCATTTTAAATAAATTCAATTTAATTAACATAGAAGTGAGAAAAGAAAATAAAACACTACATTTGGGTAAGAAATTTTACTACTCATGTATATATATCAGTATGTTAGAACCAAGGGTATTGTTTTTGGATATATTTAATTTAATGAGAATTATTTGCAATACAGGGTTATTTTTTATTAATCATGTCTATAATCTAGTGATATTGATGATATTTGACATGGAAAAAAATACATTTGCTTGTATATAGTTTAGAGTCATTCCAATCAAATGAAGAGAAATCACAATGCATAAAAAATTTTCATTAATTAAATAGAGGATATATTGGAATAAATTACACAAGTTATTTTTAGCGTTTTTACTAAATTTGAAGTTACTATAGTGCACTTTTCATACTTAAATAATAGAGGAAGGTATATAAGAATAATCTGGTTTAAATATTAGGTAATCATACAATAAGTAATTTTATGATGAAATAGGGAATTAGGACATTATGTAATGAATACCCTATATTTTTTTTATACCATGGTTTTGGTTGGATGAAGATGAAACACGAAAACATACATTGTTACATTGAAATAATTGATATATAGGAATAGAGTTTTTGATTTTAGGAAATAATCATTGTACAAAAAATATCAATAAAATTTTGGTATTGTTCTAGTTTATGAAGATAATAGGATCACTCCACATTATGTGTACCATGCCAAAAAAATGAATGAAATAGGAAGTCCCATGCTGCACCCTCCTCAGATGTGTTTTGATTGGTTTTTTGTGGAAAAAATTAATGATACAACGGTTTGTTGAAGATGGGATCCTCATACCATTAGAAATATCACCACACCATAATAGGTTTGTGTCTTATGGATATTTAAAGAGAGAACTCCATGATCTTATCATAGTTTTAAATGATATTCTACCTTGATTTTAGAGATATAGATTTTGAATGATGATCATAACACTATGTGGTATCTCAAAAAAATATTTATAGATTTCAAGGAACATCAAAAATCATCCATCTCAATTTATACTAAATTATAAATTTTTTCTAAAATTCAAGTCTATATCAACTTTTGTGGGAATATGGTTGGCATTTAAAAAAAATAATGGGAGGATTTTTCATGGATTAAAGAGCCTATTAATTGGTTAAAGTGTCTGAATAATTGAAATGATATTAATGATTAAAATATTGATATTAGTGATATTTAATAAAGGGGGATATATTATTTAGGAATGTCACATTGAAAGCATCTTGATAATAAGGATAATCATATTGTGATTAATTCAAAAAAAAAATCTAATTTTATTGAAGAGTGAAAAAGGCAAATGATAACAACCACACTAAATCGTTGTTTATATTTGTTATGATTTATTATGAATTTTTATTGTAACATATAATAATTTATAACTCTTATATGAAGTAGTGAGAGAATAAGGAGAAAGAGGGAGTGCCCCTTGGATCAACAATTTTTTCTTTCATAAAATTGAAATCTTCTACAACGAGTGGGTACATCCTATAATATGTTGACACAACCTAGATATATAGTCTATGTAGTTTACCTATGTGGTATACCAAATAAGATCATTTTACAATTTATTTACTTTTTATGTACTCTAGTATTGTATATTCTTAATATTTAAGGGTTAAAATAATTCTTTATAATGTGAGATAAAGATACAATTTATGCTCCAAATCCACCAAATATACAATGATCAAGATGTAGGGTTATCATATTTTAGGAATGAGTAACTATTTTCAATATGCTGCCAACTTGAAATGAGGGTATATGGAATCACTACTTGGATAATACACCCTTATTTTAGAGTTATTAATAACACTACAAAGAACAATAATTAAATACTTGATGATAAATTAAGATAATGAGAATCTTGATATATTTTAATAATATATTTCACCTCTATTGTTGTAACAAAATAAATAATTTAAATTCAGACAATATATACCAATAAAAACAAGATTCTTTATGAGTGGATTATATTCATCAGATTCCCAAAATATTAATAATAAAAATCCAGGATAAAATTTAAATTTTTTCTTAGTTACTATTTTAGATTTATATCCAATGCTAAATGCCAACTAATAGATCAATAATCGGTCAGTGGGTTCTTTTTCTTGTCCACACCTATAACCTTGTGGTCTGTTTGGGTACCAAAGGTGGCCTATGAAAGGTGTGAGTAAAACTTTCTAGGATAAAACCAGTAATTTCTATAACTAATCAAGTACAATTAAATGTGTATTCTGATGATAATGACTAAATATAGAAAAAAAATTAAATAATCACCACTGATCATTTGTTCTAAGGATACACATAGGATCTACCAAACCCACATTTTCTAATGATGTATGTCATCAAAGAGGGAAATATCATATAGAAATCGAGTTCATTGACACTCCCATATATGAAATGTGAATGCATCATTAGAAAATAAATTCTGAATATTTCTCCCTAGGAAAAATATCAAATCCTTTGTAACACAATGGTAAACACTTCCATCAAATAAGTAACACACAATCATCTATAAATCATGGGGGTGTAAACGATCTCTATAAGGGAAAAAACTAGTCATTTGAAACATACTGGGAAACACTCCCCTAAGGAAACAATAACATTAATTGATAACTCATGGATATAAACTACCATGATTGAAAATAGAACACATAATCAAGAACTCAGGTGAAGATACTCCCCGCTTGAAAAGAAGAGCCATTCATATGGAACTTGGTGGTTAAAAAATACCTGTTATGAATCCCAAACTAGTCTTAATTTATTATCATTATATTTTATGTTTCTAGATATTTATAAAACCCTAAGTGTTGGAGATTAATTTTTGTAACCTCATTCTCTATTAAGGGATCATGTTTCAATTCATTTTAGTTTTAGGTCAAGCACATAGTATGATGGCATGAACCCACACCACACGCCTTGGAAAATAAGTGATATCTTATGAAAGTGTTCATAGGAAACCTACTTGAGGATTCTATAATCCTACTCATCTTCCATTGGCCACCAATGTAATGAATTGTGTCATTTCAGGTGGTGATATTAAGAATAAAATGGTTTTTATTGATTTAGAGTAGGGGTTAATAAAAATTTTTTGATTCATATTGAGAATCCAAGAGTTATAAGACCTCAATGAGATGTTTTTAAATGATTATTGAGGAACAATTATAAAATTAGGTGCTTTTGGAAGATCATAATTAGCATCACACTACCTAATGAAATTTTTATAATTAATCAGTTAATGCAATGACCCATAGGATTCATTGTGAAGGTATATATAGAGGATGATCACACCGCAACAAAGGGATTCATAGTGTGGCACATTTCATGGGTTTAGAAAACGAAATGTTTCTACATAATAGATCATATAATTAAAAGCGATGTTCTGCCATGAAAAAAGTCATACGAAGGGGCCTTATATGTTTTACATTATGAATTATGCTAGAAAACTATGGTCACACCATAAGAGTTTTTTAACGATTATCAAAACCAATATATGGAGAGAACCAAACTATGAACCTAAGTCACTCTGTGAGAATTTTATAAAAATATGAGCACTTCACCATTTCACCCATAGGTCTCCCCTCTACTGATGAATGTATGTTGTTTTTTATTAGGGGTAGATAAATATTTTTAGGGTAATCTCCCTCATGTATTTAGGTATGAAATATAGTGGGATGGGTCCATGTCATCCAAATCCATCCACCCCATTAACACCATATATAACACATTATAGGGGTAATATTGGGGAATTTATAGGAATGATTTTAGTATGTTTCTCTTATCCACTTATTTAATTATTTTTCCATCAAATAACATTGATCTTTAGATATTGTTTTAGGGCATTAATTTCAATTGTAATATATGACTGTAGAATCAGTGGAATGAAATGGGTATTTTATGTCTGGTTTATATTAGAGGTTCCAAACTGTTAGTCTCATATTATTGGATAAAATTCCGGAGTAGAGGTAATAGATGAAGAATTTTATGTTTAATTTTATTCATTGGTTAAAATTTAATTATTAAATATAAATTGATATAATTAATTATTTATAATATATGGAATGAGAAAATATATAGGGTTGTAGTTGGTTCTTGTATTAGGAATGTATGAACATGGATGTGCCCTATTTGAGCATGTGGTGGGGTTAACAACATTATTGAGGTATGTGGTAACTTTACAAGATGTATATATAAATCATTATAGATGATTTTTTATGGGAATATATGTCAATGAGTATATGTTGAAGGAAAATAAATAACAGAACTCTATAAGAACTTCGCTTTTAGATTTGGTTGTGTGAGGGGTAACCTTACAAATATTTCTCTTATGGTAGAGAGTAGAATATGACATTATGAGAGTCCTTGGGAATGTCTCATGAAAAGAGATGAGTTGTGGGAAGCATATGATGTTTCTTATAGGGTTATTTTTGTGAGAATAAATTAATGTATTAATATTTTTTTTGATGAATGATATGGTCATACATGTTATTCCAGCTGGGGACACCCTTATTAGGGTTGCATGAGATCATGGAGACCACTATCCATATGATAATCCCATTGAGGATAGATGGAGTTTTATGAGGATGGGTGTTATCTAGGTATTGAGTTAATATATTTACCTTAAGAGATGTGATATTAAACCCATTTTGGAATTGATGAATTGTTGAATGCCATAGAACTACATTTCCAAGTGGAATAGAGTGAAATAGATCAGAGAAATCCACTTTTTATTGGATAGGGTTGTGAAATGATAATATGATGATAATTAAACATTTCATTTTGGAAAATGGTTAAAAAGATCCTATGGGTTGTGGTGTCACCATGGGGTGACACACGTGGTATGTTACAAGCGATTAGAGACTGAGATGGGTCGAAATGACCATAATAAAACCATGATGGAAGAGGTGAGATATTATTTCACATGATGGGTAGGTCATGAGTGAATGTGACCGAAAAAAGATATGTTGATCTTGTTTGAAGATTTATATTCCCTACCTTTGTTTCATTCACATGATTGTGATAAGAGATATATTTTAGGGTGGGGGTGTAGATCATGAGGTTTGGAACCACCATGAGTGATATTATAACGACCCAGGAATTTTTTGAATAATAATTTTTGATTTCAAATAAAAATTATGGATAATATATTAATTTTATGTTAAAGGGGACACTTCTTTAGATAATGTACTTGACACTAAAAAACAGGTTTCGCTGAAATCTTATGTTGCACACCCGACTGAGTCATACTAAAAAAATAATAACATAATATTATTATTTTAAATGGTAGTTAATTCCTAGCCGTTTTATTGGCATAAATGAACAGAACTAACAAAAATATGATAATACATGTTTGTAAATGTCTTCAAATTTATCTAATAAAACATAGAGGATTAAAATAATAACAAATCTGATTTTAAGTAAGAAATACTCTAATATTTTTAAAAGGATATTTTAATTCCATTGGATGAGGAACCCTTTTTAAAATGATTATTTGTCGCTTTTATATGTTCTATTTGAAAAAATAAACATCTCATATATAATTAGGATTTTAAAATTTTTTGGGATATTTTTTTTAACTTTTTGAATAAATTCTATTTGTAATGATTTTTGAAAAATAATGCATTTTATTAACAAACTACCTTTTCATATAATTTATTTAAATATTTAGATTGTTCATTTAATTAGTAATAGAGTGTAATAGGATTATATTTTTATCATTTAATATAATTCTGGTCATTTTAAGTAATTTCACTTTGAAATTGGACATAAACACATGTCAATAATTAGGTTGTTTTTACTTCTTAAAAACACGCTTTTTGGTTTTGACAATGGAAATTAATTTTGAATTAATTTTCTCAACATCTGTGTTTTGAATTTGAAAAAATGGATAAAATATTTGGAATCAGGATGTCCAAATTGTGAAAATAGTAACCTTTTATTTTTAAACATTATGAAAAGTATCTTCAATAATTATTTTATTTACCATTGTTAAAGGGTAAATCTTGTAAATAGGAGTAAAAATAATATTATAATAATATTAAACGACCCTAATATGTGTCCTAATCCTATTACATGAGATAGATATGACCATTGGAGTCCTTGGGTTCATTATGGGACCCCATAAAGCAACATGGATGTGAAAATGACATTATATAGAATATATTTAAAGTAATGAAAAATTTAACATAAACATGTATATTTTAGTAAAAAAATTATTTGGGGTTATATAAGTTATAATTTAGAATATAAATAGTCATTATAAAGATAAAATATTTAATAAATCATGGTATTTTAGTTATAGTATTTAGATATCAAATAAATAAATTTATTTTTCACACAATGATGATGTAGTGATTGCCTTATAAATGAATGATTTAAGAAAATGAGATTATAAATATTATATAATGTTAATTTGAAACTGTTTATTCCATAAAAAAGTTTTAGGGATTATTATGAATTTTTATATTTGAATTGTTTTTGTTTTTTCTAATTAATAATGTTTTTATAGATTTTTATTAAGTCATGATATGAATTGTATAAAAATAGGAATAAATGAGTTTTTAAACCAAATGTATTTTACTAAATGATATAATAGTTTAAAAAATATATGATTAGGCCAAATGACTTAGATAATGTTGAAAATTTCATTAATGAACCACTTGATTTCAGATTGGAATTTTATAGTTAATATATTAACCATATAGTATGAATATACAAGAAGACATGGTAAGAGTTATATTAGTTAACTAAGGGTTCATAATAAAATATAAGGTTAAATTTGTGACCTAGACTTCTATAAATTCAATTTATTGAGGGGTTTTCAACATGATAAAATATTATATTTGGGAAAAATGAATTTGGGACCATTTTAAACTGAATATCATTTCGTAAGAAAATAATATTTTAATGATATCCTAAAGTTTCCCTCCTCCCTCTTATAAAAGATCATCACCTCTACCCATTTGATCACACCACTCAATCCCCTTCACTCATCCAAATATGGACAAAATAATCTTCCAACATTCGTATCATTCTCTTAAAAGCCTTACCTTAGTCATATGTTAAACTTAATAAAGCCTTTTGGCTCAAATCAATGGGTGTTAAATGTTTTAATAGGTGGCGTCTTCTCTAAAGCTTCTTTCCGTTATTTCACATCTTCACTTTCTATTATATTCTTATTCTATTATTACATAACAACAACAATAACCTAAATATACCAGGATTTTTTATATAAGGATTATAACTACACTTACACGCACCTCCGTCTAATGGATATGAATATATTGTTTCTGTAGATGGCAAACTATTGTCTCATCAAACGATGATTGCTCAATTTTCCCCAGCCACCTTTCATGGCGGACATTGTGATGGAACTATATTTTTATATGTTATGTATATATATATATATATTATATTTATATTGTCTCTATGATTATGTTTTATTATTTAATGAATACCATTACACCTTCCATAATGTGTAAATACAATAATTTTATTTGAGGAAGTGTGAACTATCTCCCCCTCAAAGAGATATGACTCGTTCATGCCATACATGGAACATGTAAAGTATGGAGACAATGACCTTATGTATCATTTATAAAATTTTATATTATAATGGAATTATAATATACCTAATTATTAATTAGTTTTTATTATTTTAAATATAAAATAGAAATTAAAGCAGCGTTTATGCGTACGTACGGATTACCTTCTCCATGAACGGTGCATTTTAGGTCTTATATCCAAATGTTATGTATTATTATAAAAAAATATATATATACTGGATATATATGATATGTAAATCATGAATAAAATTATAGAGATAATGGACTTTTGACCACATGGAAAATTTTTAATTACAAGAAGTTCATTTTTGAATAATGTATCGAATATCCACAAAATGACCGATATTAACTTGAATAATTTTTTAATGTTTATATTGTTGTAATAAGTGATATAAAAGGAATAATAAACATGAAAAGGTTCATAATCAAGAATAAATTATGATAAGTATATTATTTAGGAAGAAAAAAGAACACACATGCTGAGTCAGACTCAAGGTAATGTACTTCATCTCAATATCCTTTCATTAAAGAATATTGTGGTTTATTCTGGAACTTATTTTATATGGTGTATTAATATAACATTTTTCTTTTAATTTCATTCAACAGTTTTCAAACGGAATCTTTTGTTTTATGAAGTAGTTTACTAAATGATAAAAAGCTTGTTTCTTTTCATTGTACAAGGTGATAATGACCTTTCCGCTGCCACAAACATTATTTGAAATTGGGATTCCCCAATAAGCGATCATGTTTTTAAAATGAAAATAAATACAATATACTCTTTTTACATATTTTGTTATTGAAAAAGGTTTTGAGGAACATTTATTATTACATTATCATGAAATGATATATTGTGATTGAAATGTGTAAATTTTATCTTTCCTTTATGCTTGTTTTATGTGTCATGAATATGATATGGTTCTTGGGAATGTTTACATACATGGGTATTATCATGATAATATTAGGGTGGGTGAGCCTGAGATAACTCTCTAATGCATTTGGTAATGTTATGGTGGTAAATCTTAATATTTCTCATAAGATATTTAGGGAATATTCTGTGATGGGTATTCCGAACATAACTCTCTATGTATCTGTGAAAACTACAATGTAAATATTTTATGGATGCCACAAGTTAACATTGTGATTTATGATTTCATTTTGTTATTTATAAATCATATTATTTCATGAGTTATGTTAATGAGATTTTGTTTATGATTTAAAAGTAATACCTTTTTGAATTGTATGTATTCATAGACTGATATTTTCTTTCCTTATTTTATTTTCATTACTGATATTTTAATGCCAATAAATTTTTTTTGAATTTTTTTCAAATGGTATATTTATTGGTAAGAGAATTGAATAATTTAAGAAGATTTATATCAAGAAAATATTTCTTATTTATTTATGGAGTTTCTTTTAGTGAAAAGAATTGGATACAGTAGAAGTGTGTAGTTTGTAATTTTTGAGATGTAATGTTACTATTATTTCCTAATTATCTATAAATATAAACCTGAAAAGGTCATAAATGTCTAAGTCATGACTTAACTCAAGATAATGAAATGTTTAATTCTAGGGCCTTAAATATATAGTGCAATATAAACTACCATGCATAAGATGATTTCTTCTTTGTACATAAATTCTAATTATACCTTGAGTCCGAATATATAAATTAAGATGGGATATATTCATCTTCAGTGATTATATATTTACATGGAAATTTTGTTGATTTAAATGGAATGTATTTGGATTGTAGAAAAATTTTATTGAGAAGATGAATCTGGCAGTATTTTGGCATGGGAATAGATGATGGAATTTTATTAAGTGATATGGATGTGTCAAGATTTTAGGGGAGATTTGCAGGATTGAACACACCTTAATTGATAATATAAAATTCATGCATTGGATGTATGAAAATCCCAATGAGGGGATGTGTCAAGATCATAGTGAAGGACCCTATTTGAGAGAAGTAGTCATTGAAACTATGATTAAGACCAACATTATCCCATCAATTATGCGTTTGATTATGTGGTATGAGGTAATTATTTTATTATCGTATAGTACTGATGAATCTTTGATAAGCTTTCTTAGTGTCCGTTTTATCACATGGTGTTCTGATGCACATGTAGTCATGGTGGCATGGTTAACACATGATGTCCAAGGAACTTGTGAGACAATTTTACTTATTAACTCAAGAAAACATGTGTATAATAATTTATATTAGGGTCACTTAGTGAGAAACTACTAACATGCATTTATTTCATTATTCATAAGATTCCTAGTTCACATAGAGAAAATATATGCTTTAATGTTGAGTATAGTATGTGAAATTGATCTAGCTGGAGTAGCATGATGGGTATATTAGATAATAATTAACCATCGAGATGTAATTAGGGCCTATTATATATTTTTGTTTTCATTTATTATTTGTATATGTGGTCATCCGACTAAGAGATTAGTTTTTTTGATCATATGCTTATAAATTACATTAGCAAAACCATTATATTTTATTATTTATGCATAGTACGGTTTTTATGATAGATATATTTTTTTTAATTTTTATTGTGTGTTTGAATATGATTCAAGATCATAGTTCCCCCATTGTATGGATTCTTCCCTTGCTGTCAGTCAGAAGACTCTTTGGTAAAAGGTGGAATGCCTAAGGTCATATAGCACACTAGGCTAGGAGCTACAGAGTTTAGGCTAAAATGATTTGTTACTAAGTGGCATCATATATTTTTTTCTTTGTTACTATTTGGGGTGATAGCAGGCAGGTGGTCTATAAATGTATTAGACCTTGTGATAGACCATGGAATTTAGATCCATGATTACTTTTCTAATGATAATTATAGGTTAACAGGGGTATGATACTATTGTTATTGGTTTTATCTATTAAATTTGATATATTCTCAAGTATGAAACATTATTTGGGACTTTTATTTAGGTTTTCTGAATATTAGACCATTTAAAAGGGGCCCATGCACATGTATCATATTCAAAACATTGGATTTACAAGGAAAACAAATGCTTGTGTGTGACTAATTTTACTAGTGAACAGATTACCGATATATACTACTAAAAACTTATATAGTTGTAATTGATATAACCTTTAGGCAGTGTTACAATAATATAGACCAATATTTTCACTCATGAGCTACATTCTACTAAAATTTCATAATAATTTATGATATGTGTTTCTTGGTGATATCAATATAGTCGTTTCATAAGAGGGTTATACTTTTTCTCTTAGTGAGTCAGTATAGTCATTAAATACCTTATTGAGGGAACCATGGAGGATATAATACAACCACTGAGTTCTTGAGGGATGATACAAGTATGGAAACAATTTACCTTGAGAATAGGATTCAATTAGGTTTTTATTTGACAAAACTCTGTATATTTTTCCCCATATAGATTCTTGGAGTTATTTTATTAAACTATACCTAGTGGATTAAAACAACTATATGGGTCGTGGAGAATGGCATGAAAAATTCATTATGGTTGCAGTATAAAGATTAGTTTGATGTTTGAACCTATTGGTTATGGGATATGATTTAGGTGGAATAGTGGGAGTATGTGTTGGAATTCATAGTTTTTTAATGACTCCCATTTGGTGTGTGATCAATCATTTATACTTTGAATGGTATATATTCCTCATGATGTTTGATAAGTAAGACACGCATGAGGGGCATGGTTAGTGGGTAAGATGTGTGATCCTATTTTTTATGGGATATGAATAATATGGGAATGAGTTAAGTCTGTGATCAGGTTCTATGAGAGAATACATTCATTTATATTATTTTAGATCGAGTAGGATCATGGATAAGAATAGGCGAGAGGGTTATTGATGGATCAAATTTACTAAGGTGGATATTATGTGTCAGAATGTATTTTTGGGAAAGGTTTTTGTTTTAGAGAGATGGTACAAACATTGTATGCAAGTTTCCCAATTGTGTTACAGATTGGTGAATATATTGAATATTGTTCCATTGAATTTTTTTTTGTTTTTGATGAACATGAGTTGTTATGAGATAGAAATGAATTTTTATGATATATGTGAGAAACATGGCATGCGGTTTTAATCTATTATGGGGTTTGTTGGGATGAGTGATAATTTCATGGAGGGAGAAACAATCAAGTGGCGGTGTAGATTTGAAGATATTTTTCTAGGAATGGTATACAAGATAATATATCATATGTTGTGCACCACTGGACAACAGTGGGTTTGAACCTCATTTTTTGGATTTTTGGTGTGTGTCAAGGATGATGTTATTAGTGTGTCAGGAATGGAAGATGATTTGGGTTTTATATTGATTCTCACATATGAGTGGGATGATGATTTCCAGTCATTTTTTTTATTTTGGATAGAGGATAGGATATAGAGATTTAATGATTTATTTTGGTGTAGTGATAATCAATTTACATATTGTGTGAGGATAATTGGAACACTTGTGGGTGAATGATCATTATATCAGAATGGCCATGAGTGGTTTGATTCCTAGAGAAATACAATATTCAGGATTTCTTAGTAGTGTTGGATAGGGTACACAAGTTTTTATTGAACTTTAGATGGAGTTATTGTGATCCAAGGCTGATTTATATTAGAGGTTAGTTGTTTAACTGGGTTAGAGTATAATAGGGTGTGTGGGTGTTCTGGGATCCAGACACAGAATTACATTGATAATCAATATTATTCTTCAATGTGGTTGTTCTGGGTTGATCTCATGATGAATTATTGAGTAAAATAATCAGCAGTAGGATATGTGATGTTAGAATATAGGGTAATGATAATAATTTTTGGGTTAAGCCACCCCAAGGATGACTGACCAATATTTCTACATGATATTGGGTGTGGTGAGTTTGGAACCACATCAGGTTTGTTAGTGGACTACTAAAGGTTGGAATGACTCACCGAGAGATTGATTCTATTGGTGTGGAGAACCATTTTTTATTATTATTTTCATATAAGTGATGTTTTATGAAGGGGTTAACCATAATACTTTTGATATATTTATTCTTAAGGATTTAGTGCCCCATTGAAGATGAGTAAAATGAGTGTCATCTCGGTGTTGGTGTTAATGGAGAGCGGGTGGATCAACTTTTGGTGGATAATGATAATTATGTTTGGAGTAGTGTAATAGGATCAAAATATGTATTCAATTGTTAGCCTAAAATGGCCATTAATTGGATAATTAATGAGTGTGGTATATCAAGAATAGTGATTTGAAAACAACCATGAATTATGAAGGATTAGAATTGAGATGGTCGGTAGTTTTTAAAAACACACACTGTTATGTATCGTGATAGATAGAGAAAATTAAAAAAAATAGATTTAAATATAGGTTCGTAATAACAATTGGGATTCATACTAGGAATCCATGATTTGGGACACCTATAAATGATGTTTTCAATGTCGATAGAGGACTTTATATTGAATTGGGTGCTCTGGGAAGCTCAAAGTGAGGTGAAAAGGCCTGGATGAAATGATTCAACTATTGTAGTTTGTGCTTCAATCATACGTCATTCCATGAATGGGTTAATTCGTGATATTCATTCCACCATGAAAGGATTCACTATGTGTTAGGTCATATGGGTTCATCTAAGGGAATGATTTTATGAAATAGGTTACACTATGAAGGAATGTGTGATGACATGGATAAAGTATAAAGAAGGGGGTTTGCGAAGAGATATATATTCCTTCTCACTGTGTCCTGTTGGTTAACCAATTATAGTTTTTGGATGAGGATCAAAACCTCTTCCTAGGGATCATTATTCCATGATCCTATTTCATGTCACAATAATATGCTATGAAGGTGGATGACACACTGTGAATCCCACTCATTGAACTATGACCGATTCTTATGCATATTTTTTCTTCAAGGGAAACCCCATATTCTAAAGGGTATCCCCATTAGGTATATAAGAACCAGGGTCTTTTGGAAAGGTTATCTCAGTAGTCACTCCCCTCCTCATTCATCATATATATCCTTAATACTCAGAGGATGCTCATAATGTCTTTCTATAGAAGTTCTGAGTATCTTTCTCCTATCACCCCCATTTGTTTCAAATTACATCAGATCCTTAAAATTCAAGGTTAAATTTTCTTATGGATTCAAGGTCTATTATGTTAGATAATTGTGGAATTGAATGGTGGTGATGGGTATTTAATGTGTGTAGTCTATTAGAGTCCCGGAATGATTAATCACTTATCATTGGGTGTGATTTTGAGAATGCGGTAAGGAATAATGATCTTTTTGATGGATTTTACATTTTATTTAAAATTAAATAATCAATTATAAATTAATATAGTTAATAATTAATGTCCTATAGAATGAGACATGAGCTCGGGTGGCTGTTCAAGAATAGTCAATGAACATAATAGCTTGAATGAAAGATTTGAAATGGTTTAACTATAGTATCTAGATTGGTGATACAATAAATAAAAATACATATGAATATTTATTTATGATTTCTTTATTCCATTCCTATGTAAGGAACCATGTAGATAAATAGGTACTGTGTCCACCCTTCAGGAAGTGTTGTTTAACAATTATATGAAATGGGGTTACCTGATGACTTTGTCTCCAAGGGGTGATATTTTTGTTGGATTTTATGATAAACTATATGAGGTTATCTAGATACAATCTAAGATACATGTATAATTTTATGTTTTCCTTAGGATTAGTTTGGTTTTTCTGAGAAATCTTATCCCTTGGAGTGACTGGCGAGATAATTATACATTATATGTCAGGTGAGGGAAAAACTTCCATGGGTTGTTTGAGAGTTTGGCCCACACTATGAAAAGGAATTTCCCTCTAGCGATTGATAGTGTATGATTGAGTGGGGTTTCCCTTAGGTTATGGGTTAAGATATCCCTTAGACGATGTGATATGTGACTCAGTGTGGGTCGAGGAAACATTTATATATCTTAGTATTAGGTTTCCAGTGGACATATTGTGTGTTATCTTAGGAAATTCATTAGAAATAGGGATAGTGTTATGACATGATAATTAGATCGGGATCAGACTGTACAGTTAGGGATAATTAAAGGAAGAACCAATAAGACATGGTTTCATTGAAGAGTGAAAGATATAATATGGTATCAATTAGAAGAGCTCAATAAGGGTTGGAAGAACCTAAATTGATACCATAATGAGTTATATGAGATTCTATTCATGAGGATGGTTTAGGTGCTATGTTACTAGAACCCAATATATGAGATGGAGAACTTGTGTGCTTGGATTCATGCCCGACTTGTAGAGCACAGTTGCTCTTGTGATAAGTGAAATATTCTACTCTAGGATTATGGATGCTATATCCTGGCCCCACCATGAATGACCTAGTGTTGGATTGAATTCAATGTATGATATTGATTTCTCACTAGGAATGTTTTATAGGAATGTGATAGTATTTTATCAGACCAATTTTCATGAACATTGGGTGAGAAGGTGTTTATGTAGACAATTTCTTTAGTGAGGATGATTATATCAAGATATATGACTATGTTGAGTGATACAAATAGATCAGTTGTGTTATATCATGAGATCAAATAATGTAAATAACTTAAATCAATAAAATGGTTTTAAATGTGTTGTGATATTAGATGGATGGACCCTACATGAAGTGATAAGGTAATGGTCCCTCATTGGACATATAACTAAAGTGAAGTGGGAAGTAGGTCCAGATCTTGGTGGGATATGCTACTCTGAGAGATTAGATATTGGGACTTCAATGATACCCAAGTAGTATACAACATGTATGATATGTATTATAATGCCTGAGGTGATTGTTGGATACAAGAATAGTCTTAATTAAAGTATGATTGGGTGTTGCGGTGGCCAGGATAGAATATGATTACCTGATACATAAGGATTTATGGTCGTCGAGTTATTGCACGATTTCTAAAGACATATTCTTACATTTTTATATTTACTTGTGTGTATATGTATATGATATAGTATAATATATTCACTTCATGTAACCCTATTGAGATTTATTTTTCACACACTATATGGTTACTCTGGTGTACGTGTAGAAATTATGTCTATATATTGGTTCATCATAGGTTATACATTGGACTTGGTTGGAGCAACTTAACAGATATCAATGATTGTGACGAGGCATGGGGATGGTTGTAGGGCCTCCAGTTCATTTTTGTTTTCCATGATCATATTTATATATGATAAACCTAGTTAGAGATATTTTTTAAGACTATATGATTCCAAATTAATTTCATATATCATTTTGGCTTGTTGATTATGTTTACAATGATTTTTATGATGGATATTGTTTGGTTATTTCCACACTATGTTTAACTTTGATTTGTGAAATAGTCTCCCCACTATATTTATCATGCCCTTACTAATAGTCTGTAACCTATAGAATATACGGAGGTGATTCTATGGATACATAGTGAATTATGATCAGGATATATGGAGTGAATTTTGGACCATGTGATTATATCATGTTTGATAAAAAAAATAATGAGAATCAATTTATTAGGTGAGAAACCTAAAATATGGTACAAACTGATATGGCTTATGTAAGAATAGAAAAAAATAATTAAATATGATAAATGATTGAAAAGGGGTGTTATAGTTACCTCCATATATCTCTATAACAAAATGGAAGTTGAATATTCCAAGAGATGAAGGAGAACCTCCTCGTGAGACGGGATATCATAGAGGAGGCACTAAGGAGGCCATGTTTAATGGGTAGAAGGGAACACTATTTATTTACCCAATACTAGAATTTAAACTATTTTATAAATTAATATTTTATAAACATCATAGAACCTTGATCATGGAATAACCACATGGGCCTCGATGTGATGACATCTATGGGTTCCTTCATAGCATAACTCTAGGGTTTGAGGTGCATCCCATCCATCAAACCTTTAGCTGAAGGAATGTAAATGTATTTACCTTCATAAAGTGGTTCCCCTAGTCATGGTGTTGATGTGTCCATATTAAAATTTTTCAAATTCATAAATATCTAATTCATGTTCATTACCGGATGGTCACCTTCATGGTGAAACATTAATTTCATAAGAGTCATCACTCAACTTCATGCATGTCATGGTCATGAAAAGTCTATGAAAACCTATATCTTTCATAAACATTATTTTAGGATTTTTTACATAAAGAAACACGTAATACAATCCTTAAATATCATAATTAATAGTTTCTTTGGCTAAATAGATACCTAAACCCATTAAATTAAATATGGGAGTAATTAAGTTACATAAAAATCCCAAAAAATTCCCATAGATTCCATTGATCTTCTAATAATACATAGTATAACATGGTCTCTTGCATAAGAAATATGTGGAATATAAATTGTAGTAATGTAATAATATAATAATTACATGATAAAAGTAATAAATGTTAGACAAGATTTATATCAATTTTATAAAATAGAGTTTATAATGATAAACATGATTATCAGAGCTTGAAATTAGATGATAGTAGAAAGAAAACTTAAAAAACACAGAACAATAAAAAACACGACGTCATAAAAATAAGTAAAGGATAACCAACATTACATAATAAAATAATGTTCATAGGATAACCTCCCATTAACATTAAATGGTATCTCATGAAATGAAAAATTACCAAATTCATTATAATGAACTATAATTCTAGGCCCACCTGTCACATTCATATCATGTACATGAATTTTTGGACCACATAGTAAAAAAATATAACAACATATTTAAACAAATTGAATACCATATTTAATAAGTGTGGGTGACATAAATGTAAGTACCAAATAATCTAAATATAAATACGTCAATGTGGATACCCATGAGTGGAAATGGGGATGGGTACTCAATAATTTTTTTTGAATGAGAAATTATAGGATAATATCTACAATATCATAAGTGTAAAAAAAGATCCATGAATGTTTTTAATAATAATAAATGAGTTTCCCTCATTAAATTTCAATAATAAAGGAAATAAAAGGTATGTGTAATATAATATTCCAATGTTAGAAAATTTAAATCAAATATAATAATATAAATAAAGATCTATGAGGAAGTGGAGGAGAGAATAACTGTAGTTTTATAGGGCGCTTCTACAATCTTTTTACCGGCATTTTAAGAGATCATAAAATCTCTTGTATGGTTTTATGATGGAATAGGGGGAGGATAATTATACTCACTAGATTTTGAGTGATGTTGAGTGATATTTTGGGAAGTTATTTATAGAAAAAGAGAGGGTAATTATTTAATAATTTCAAAACATTGGTTTCAAAATCTATATAACAAAACAATCAATACCAAAAAACGACACAAGAGGTTTTCCCTTGGATTTTTCCCTTGAGAAGTTATATTAAACATTTTATAAGTTCAAGAAGTGAACATATTATGATAATACCAATGTTTATGTGGAAGTGATTTATGTTAAAAAAGAATTAATTTTAAATCGTTCAAATATAATATATATCATTGAGGTTTCATTAAGTGTTTATAAAATTAATAAAATGACTACAAAAATAAAATATTTTAAATTTAAAATAAATATTTAATTTTCAATTAATTTTTTGGGATTTATTACAACACTTTTGGAAAATTATGTTCTTATAATGTCAATAGTACATTTATATAGTATTCATGTTTGACCAAAAAATCAACTATCTCAGAAAATTATGAAAAAAATTCCATTAGATTATTTTCAGTTGATAATGTTAAAAATAATTTTTTTATCAAAATAATTTTCAAATATTAGAATTATCAATTTTAAATAAAAATCCCAATTTACTATACAATACTTTTTTAATGATATTAACCACTTTATGACCAATATTGAAATTAAATTGTAATTCAATAAGTTATATTATAATTTAAATTTAATTAATAATAATATAAATTTAACATTTCATTAAAATTTAATATATATTAAAAAATAATTGTGTTTATAAAAAGAGTGTATTAATTGAAACTATATATTTTACCAAAATAAATTTTTTTATTTCTTCATGAAAAAATATAATTTTTATCAAATTAATTTTAGAATCATTGATAAAGTAAAAACTAAAAGTGATAAATATAATAATTATTTAAATTTTAAAAATATAAGAATTAAAATTTATATTATCTTGACACATAACCCCTTACTACACCAACATACACACTAAGGGTAAGGTGTGTAATAGTTGTTCTTTATTAGGGTTGTTTGATGAAAATTATTTGGGACATGATATCGAAAATATTTAAATTATACCATAAATTATTTTTATCATCCATGTGTATTTAATCTCTAATGAGTCTTTGTCAATAGAAAATCCCACTCAGGCCATCTCCCTCATAAGATATGATAAATGGGATTCTTGTGGTAAAAACCTACTAGATGAGGACATCAATTCTTCTATCTATGTCAGTTGGAATTTAGCATAAAATATAAAATATAATAATTTTATTATTAAATAGAGAATATATATATTACTAACTGTTATGATGATTAATGGTCTTTTAAATTCAACGGGCTCTATCAGTCCAAAACAACTAATTTAGTGCATGTGTTTTCTTTAACTATTTGGAATTTACTCTATCAAAATAGAATTTCATTTATAAATGTTCATATAATTATATTCGTTGCACCTTTTGTAATGTTACCCAAAAAATTTCAAACAATTCAATAAAATATGTTATCATACTTCTTTGTTATTATCTCTTTTAGTTCCCATGTTTCTTCCTCAATCATCTGGTTTCTACCGAACACTTTGAAAAGGGGAGGTGCCTTCTCTTATATAAAATTGTATCTATAATCATTGATCTTCACTGGCTTTAACTAATAAGAAATATAATTCTCAATGGTTACCACCTATATATTTAATACATGTGAGGGTTCCAATATATACTTCCTTTAGAGGTATACAAGGTTAACATCATCTAATTAGGATAGGTAAGGTGGGAGTACTAGTCAATAAGCCACAAATTTGATGCGATCATGGATATGAAAGGGGGGTATTTATCTATGGATTATCATTCCATTTCACCTAAACGAGATGAATTTCTTACATGGTGATTTATTATGAAAGAAATTTTCTCTAACCTCAAACTTGTGGTCTCTTCGATGATTTTATTAACATAGTTTTTGTTCACTCAATGTGGATTTCATAAGAAATAAAATGTTTTTAGCATTATAAATGATATAACTGATAATATCAGGTCGCATAATCTTATTCTTTCTAAATTTATCCTCTCATGTTTTAGTGAAACACCTCTCCCCATATTGAGCCGCATCATGTTTCATTTGAATTTTAGAATGGAAAGTATTTTTATATGACAACCTAACTTGGGGATGGTGATGATCCAAACATCATTGAAAATACATTGAACATGATCTTAACTTATCATCTAATGTTTGAATAGTTCTCTTAGACTCAATAATAATAGGAAAGTAAAATTATGTACTGAAACTCATATATGTATCCAACTCTTAGGGATGGTTTCTTCAGATCATCAAGATAATCCTTAAAACTTGATAAGATGTAATAGTTAGAGGAACTCTAACTATTCTTACCACATAACTTTTTTATATCTTGGAAATATATATAAGAAATAAATCATCATTGAAAAAATAAAATGAAATGACTTTGTATGAGATCAAATATCACTTAAATGGAATTATTTTTTTAAAATGTCTTATGGATACCAATGATCTAATCCATGGTTATGTTCTCTCATTTCTATACTATAATGGGATATGGTTTCATAAAACCATTATAATCATATCATTCATACATGAATTCATTTAATTTCAAGCATTTGGATATAAATATTTCATTATCCACCTTCATGTTATCCCACCATACCTTTTTCTTTTGATCTCAATACATCTTTTTCCTTCCTATAATTGAATATAAGAATGATATATGAACATCATCAATGTTACCAATTTATTTATAGTATATAATGGATATATATAATTGTTCTAATAACATCTAACTCTATATTTAGAAATATAGAATTCCTGAATATTCTCTAAATTTCATCGTAGATCCTTGTCATATTTTTAGGCAACCTTGATGTTCTCACAAATGGATTGTTGAATAGTTATTTGAGAAATGCAGTATGAAGTCCCTTTTTATGATTTCCTTTTTTATACTCTAGATATCAAAGAAAATTGGGTCCCATTAAATCCTCATTATAGATAGGAATTCATGATTATTTCTACCTAGAGTATCTTTCCCTTGTCATACACCCCAAAATGTTAATGGATTGAAAACTCACAATACATGAAAAGGTCAAACCACCATCATTAAAAAATATTTAGATAATATTTTGTGAATATCAACTCTAGGATTCTATTATCTGTATATATGTAAAACTAGTCACCATAGAGATAATATCACAAAATATTCAATGCGAAGATCACTAAAACCAATCTTAAATGAAGCATAAGTTAGTTATACTCATGTATCTTTTATTTTTGGGAGTTATAGTATATGACCATTTTATCTTGGATAACTTCACAAGAAAAGAACTTTTTGGATGAATATATATAGATCATAAATCATCCCCACTGATGGGTAATGTTAGTGATGGTGTGTTGATTATCCTCTCATTTAACTATTTATGTCATTACATGGATTTATTATTTAACAAATACTTCTCTTGATTATGAGGTATAATGATTATTAGACTTGAAAACATGATTAGTTTCTCACAAATCAATAATATTACCCATATAATAACATGAAACTACCTATCTTTATCACAGATGATGGTTATTAACATCCTTCTTTATCCCCATCATAAAATGATTCAATGATATCCATTTTATAGTGATAAAAGTTTCTATTAATTTTACATACTCCATTAAAAATAAGAAATAACTATATTTCATATACAAATTCTCATTTTTAAAGGTATTCAATACAACATTCAAATGGTCATCATTTTGCTCCTTTATTTTATAGATGATAAGAACATCATATCTAAATATAATTTTTTATGATATATATAAATATTATATTAATTACATCCCTAAATATAGATGAATAATTAGTGATTCCAAATGTAATAACTATGAAATCATAATTCTATTTACATGTACCAAAAGTGGCGTTGGGTATATCCTACTTATTCAACCATTCATGAAAATATAATGACCAAAGATTCACCATAGAAAAGTACTGAGCTCCACATTGATGATCAAATAAGTAATAAATCCATTAAAGAGGATAATTTATATTTATCATGTTCTTTTTGAGGTCATTACAATCAAGACAGTAGTGAATTTCCCTATCCTTTTTCTCTATGAAGAGGAATGACATACCACTTAGTGGAGCACCTGGGAAAATAAACCCTTTGACCCGATTCTCCTAAAGTTTCTTCTTCGACTCGTCAATTTAAATAGTGTTTATTCTTTATAGAATCTTAGATTTTGGAAAATCTCAATGTATAATAATTATTGATAAATCAATCTCATGACAGAGAGGAATAGTAGTAATTTTTTCAAGAGACACATCAGTATATTCACTTATTATGGTAATGTCATCAAGGATGATCAAAATCATATAATTTAGACACAATTTCTCATAAGGAAATCATATCCACACATTAAATGATTTTTCAAAATGATATTCATCATATTCATATTTATTTTATATAATTGGAGTTTGAATCATGATACATATAGTGATTTCCATCTTTCAAATATTTATTTTGGTTCATTATAAGGAATTCATATCCATACTCATAATTTCATTGAACTCTACCAAAGGGAATACCAAAAGGTCCATTGAGAAGTTCAACCCACAAATATGGGAATAAGAGAAGTTATATACGTGAGAATTAATCATTTACCCATTTTTAATTTTCATTGATAGCTCCATTTCCATGTTTAGAGGTGGTGTTTAAATAATTATAACAAACTAGAATGGTATAAATGTATTCATTAAACTAAAATCAAGAAGTATATTCGATATCATTCAATGAATAACTAGTACACCTATCAGCACATAATTGATAGAATCCTCCTTAAATGTTGGGATGTCATAAGATTTCCCATTTTTTATAGGCCTTGGAGGTTATAGTCCTCATTTATGACAAAACCCCCTAGCTTATTTTAATGATTAATGTAGCATCCTTATTAATTGTAGTTGAATCAATGGACAAAATACCAAGGGTTGTCAATATATTAACTATATTCCATAATAATGTTTTGTTTCCCACATTGAATTTTTATATATGAGTTACCTTCCTTCAAAAACAAAACTCATTTAATTATCCCCATCATGTATTTTCTGGGATGATTCATCCCACAGTTTTGAAAATTGGGAAGTTGTATATTTATTATAATCGCGAGAATCTATCATTATTCCCAAAAATCAAAAAACAATTCCTAAATTCCTTTTTTCCTTACCCATGAGACTACTCGAGTTTTATTTTTTCCTTTAGAGAACAATATAAATTTTCTATTATCATGAAATGTCACAAATATCTATATATTTTCATATAATCGAATTTACCCCAACAATTAAGTATTAAACTTTAATTTTATGGCCAATCAAAAAGCTGATTGCATATCATGAATTCCTTGTGAAGTTCTTCACATACATTCTAATGAATTCATCATCCTCCTAC
The DNA here is from genome assembly GCA_963277665.1 of Viscum album. Taxonomy (NCBI): domain Eukaryota; kingdom Viridiplantae; phylum Streptophyta; class Magnoliopsida; order Santalales; family Viscaceae; genus Viscum; species Viscum album. Next base: position 1,728,790,046 of record OY728132.1, read on the forward strand.
GTGAATCTAAGGATATACCTCTCTATTTTATGTTATAATGTGAGTAAAATATTTATCTAAAAACATTTTATATAATTCATTCCACACAATTTGTTTTATATCTTCTATGAGAATTATATTTTTGATCAATTTCATCCATTCATCATCTTCTCCTTCAATAAATATAAAAATATGTCACGATCCTTTATTTATTAGATCATAGAAAGATTTAAAACATCATTTCAATGGAGTTGTTCCTTTGTTTCATGATTAAAGGATCAATATATCCATATAAAAAATAGACTTTTATAAGATATAGGTCTCAATTAAAACATGATCTTTCTTAGGGGACATCCGTTTCTACAAGATTTAATATTCAATTCTGAGAATGAGTTCATTGAGAATATATTTCTCTAAATTTATCGAATCATGATTCTATTGGACTAGGTATCACATTTTCTAATTTCACATTACATTGGTTGGTTACTCGGTTCCTAACATTTAATGAAATTAAATAATTATGATGGGAAAATTAGGATGATTATTTTTAGAAATCACACATATAAAATGATACATATGAAGATAAAATGGGGTAACTCAAATAATTTATACATTTTTTAACCTATGAATTTTGGTGTTTTAAACTATATTATCCATGATCTATTTCCCATAATAAATTTAAATGAATTTTCATTTCCTTGAAAAGGGTTTGTAAAGATCTTATGAATTTACTAAATCATATCTAGACTGTTAAACTGTGTGCTCAACAATTCCACTATTTAACGCATTATGTGATGATAAAGTTACTTCCCAATTATTCCATTTAAAATTTATTAATCCAAGTTAAAAAATACCATATCCACTTACACTTTTATTATCTATATAGGGATATTTTTTTTTTCAAAAACCACTTAGTCTATAATATACCAATTTTAGGGATGTTTTTTAATTTTTAGAATTTTCTCTATTAATTTCACTAATAGGATTTTGTCCCAATCCTCCAAAATAATTAGACCCAACTCTGATACCAATTGTGATGACACAAATATTTTATAAATATTTATTCATTATTTTATTACATAAATACACACATATTACAATCCTAGAAGACTGAATGGCCTATTGTTTTTGGATAACTAGATAAATAAAGTAATAACATAAAATAGTGGTATAAAAACATTATTTAAAAACTACATAACATTTTCTCAGATTCCATTGATCTTATAAAACTTTAGTAGATTACATGAGGATGTAAAAAGAAAGGGGTGTCATATAATGTGTAGTACAAGAATAATCGAAGAATAACATTACAAATGTAATACATCTTATTCAAGATGAATATAAAGGTTCTATAAAAAGTGTGATAGTTATAAACATGAATATCAAATCATGATAGAAGATGTGTAACAGCCCGAGATTTTATGAAAAATATTCGTTTTAATTTTATTAATGTCTTGTGTTGTACGCTACACCAAAAGGAGCTTGCACAACACAGATCCTTGACTTGCCTTGCATTACACGCAATCGTGACCTTCCTCGATAGCGTGTGTAGTACTCAATACCGAGTTTCACTAAACAACGATATGCTATTAAAATATTATTATAACTAGCCGTTATGAATAGTAATAACCACCTTTTAAAATTTTAGAAATTTTAGCTCTCAAAATGGACTTCATTTTTGGATTCGGAGTATCGAATTTAGCCTAAGGTGAAATTTTGGTACTTTTCAGATAACTTTCATATTCTGATGAATAGTGAAAATTACTAAATTATAATTAAAAACAACTTTTTTAATCAAAATAATTAATAGTGATAAATTATTAATTTGAGTGGTTTTAAAGTATATTTATAATATATTTTTACAATTTAATAAAATTTTGGTCAGTGGATGTAATTTCACATTTAAACCAGATATAAACAAGTGTCAAACTTTTGATAGATATTGTTTCGTAAAAACACGCTATTTGTTTTAACAAAGGGATTTAATTATAAAATTAATTAATTCAACTTCTATGTTATGAATTTGGTAAAATAGACTTCATTTGTGAATTCGGAATATGAAACATAGCTTAGGATGAAATTTTGGCATTGTTCTGAAAAACTTCAATTTTTGATGAATAGTGAAACTACTAAGTGGTAGTTTAAAGAAGTAAATTTTTCATAAAACTTAATTTTACCACTTCTGTGAATGGAATTTCAAAAATACGAGAGACACGGTTGATGTCAGTAAGTAAAATGTGGTTCAATGAGATGAAAATAATTTTTGGTGAATAGTAACTTTTTACTTTTATTTACCACGGTTAAAAATAAATAGGGTAATTAAGGGTACAAATGATATTAATATTATCCTAACACATGTCCTAATCCTATTGGACAAGTGTATCTCGACCAAAAACAACCTTAAGTGTAAAATAATATCATTTAGGCCCACATGGATTAGATTAGGACATTTATTATTATTTAATTCAAAGAAGAGTCAAAAGAGTTAAAATCAATGTTTATTTACTAAAACATTTTTAATATAGGGATATAAATAAGATAAATTAGATTGTAAATATTCATTAGAAAACTAAAAATATTTTCTACATAATGGTATTTTATTTGTAATTTTTAGACATCAAATAAGTTAATTGATGTATGACACAAAGATGATGCAGTAATTATCTTATTAATGAAATATTGACATAATTGATATTATAAATACCAAAATAAATGTAATTTAAGACTTTTTATGAATTACACTACTTTTCTAGGTTACTATGATATATTAGTTTTGATTTAATCAACTTTGTTCGAACATATAATTATGTTATGACTTTCACAAAAATCATATGTCAAATAGTGTCAAAATTGACACAAAATAGTTTTTAAATAAAATATTATATTATTAATTGTTATTTTATTCCTAAAAATCTAAGGTTCGGACAAATGACTTAGATAAGGATATATATATTAATAATAAACAATTTGGGGTTCTTTTGGCATTTTATAGTAAGTGTATTTACCATATTGTGTAAGAAAACAAAAAGATACGGTAAAAGTTAAATTATTTAACTTAAAGTTAAATCTAATTGATAAGGTTAAAATAATAACCTAAACTAGTCTAAATCCTATTGGTTGATAGGATTTAGACCCATACCAACTTTATCTTCAAAATAAGACCCTTTGGAACCATTATAAACCGATTTTGACTTTAATATAAAATAATATTTTGAGATATTCCTAAGGTGCCCCTCTCCTCCCTTATAAAGGGGCACCTCCTCCCCCTCCTCCTCACACCAATTTGAGCACTCAAGCTCAGACAACCCCTACCATTTTCTCCTCTCCACTTCCCTAGAATAATCCTAGAGGTCCTGGTATTCTTCAAAGACCAATCTTAGTTCCCTAAGTGGAGGATTCAAAGAGGCGTTCCAAAGAAGAGGTAATATCCATTACCGATCTTTTCAATTTCTTTCTTCTTCAACTTCTTCTTCTTTAGTTGTTTCATTATAAAGTAATAACATAAGTATTACTTACATACTGATATGTTATTATAAATATTAAACAAACCTAATTCACCTTCTATCCAACCTACGAAAAAATGAAATCACCGCGCGTGCGTACGTACGGAATACCGTCTCCACGCCGTGGCGTAATCTATTTTCCACCATCACCTTACAAGGATGGGTATAATGGTGTAATGAGTAACTATTTATGATTATTATAATGTAATATTGATACTGAAATAATATATATATACTCAAATACAATTCCACGATCATAGGAATGATATCATCACTCGTGCGTACGTACGGAATACCGTCTCCACGATGTGATGTGACTCGTTCTACATGCTCATCATTACATAGTAATTATATAAATGAATTGAATGAATAAATATTATATATGTTACACTAATACCATTCTGGAAATAAGGTATCTAAAACCTTAAAATAAGAATAAGAATTTATTCGGCAAAACACGCATAAGAACAAAAGGCGATAAAGACCCGAGTAACAAGTAATAATGAAATATTACTAACAAGAAGCTATGAATATAACCATATATGATATCATATCAATATGTATGATTCTGGAATAATTCAATAACATTATTTAAACCATTATACAGGATCTTTGGACACGTACAAAGCAAATCGGACCTAAGGTAAGGGAAATATCACAATCTCATTTTTATCCGAGATTGTTTATTCGTAAATATTTACTGGGGTTTATTTTATCATCCACATCCATGTTTCCTCAATATGTAATATTATTTCCATTCACCTACAATTTTTTAAATCCTATTTTACCCTTCAGTGATTTTTTTGTAAAATATATGAAAGGAATCTTTTGTCATTTTTCATATGAGGTACTTTTTGACTTTTCCGACAAAAGTACGAGAAGAATGTTTTCTTAACTTATACGACATGAATGGATTTTTAAAAAATTATTTCCAAGAAGATTCCTTTACAAGATTTCAAGTTTATTTTTAATCTCCTTATTTTAGTTTAATGTTGTATGACATGTTAAGAAATGAAAAATGTTTTTGAAGAAGAAAGGATATTTTCCTCAAGAATGGAGTTCAAGTGTTTTATCAAAATTATTTTCCATCTAAGATAATAAAGGGTTCTGTTTTTATCCCTATTATTACATTGATTTTATTATGTTGTGATGTAATTATTTTTATGAATTCCTTTATATTATATGAATTATTTTATGATGTCATGATGTTTAAGATTCCCATTTGTATTACATGGGTTATGAAATGATGTATGATTTATGATTTTGTGGCACACATAAGAATGGTATAATTATGAGATGGGTGGGACCTATATCTCCCTCCAATGCATTGGGTAAAGATTTAATATCTCATGAGATAGACATGGTTGGAATGGTAGGTTATACCGGTTCAGTGAAACAGGACTGAAACGAGGGTGAATCGATTCAGAAAGGGACTTTGTCCACTAAGATAGTCTTGGCAATGAGTCATGACTAACAAGAAATGAATCTCTATGATTATGTGTGTATGCCACAAAGTTTCATGTTTTAAGTTATGCTTATTGGGATTTCATTTCACTATTATGATTTATCCCATGTTATGAAATTATGCTCTCTTTTGCAGGTTACGATTTCAAAAAGTTATGTTCTTATGAATATGATGTGATTGATTTTTCTTTTGTTTACCCTTACAGAACATTTGAGCTCCCCCTTTTATGTTTTCTTTTCCCCACGATATAAATAAAGGTTTTAGGTAAAAAAAGGGAAGATCTTTATGGGAGATATTGAAGATCTTTCACCACGATTAGAAGATTACATTCCGAGTTTCCAAAGACACTAAACTATTACGATCCTTGTGTGTGTTTTTTTGTTATGTACTAAGTTTTCCACAAAAGTAATGTAATGTCCATGTACGATAAGATTCGGGTCTCTACAGTTTGTATCAGAGGAAAGGTTTAGTCAACCTTTGGAAACTAGGATGCGAGAACTTTAGTGAGATCCCTAGAGATATTTCTAAGGTATGTCTAGGGATGTCTCTAAGGTTAAGTATACGTATAGGTTATAGTACTAGAATTACGCTAACGATCATAGAATTAAACTTAAGATGTTAGATATTGAAGGTACACCCCCTTTATTATGTTGTTTTCCCTAGCATGATTTTTGCCTCTCACACTATTCTTTTTGGGTTTTAGACGATGGCTGGAACCCGAAGGAACCGTGTTGATCAATGCAATGGACAATGCAATGATTGCCCTCCTGAACAAACAAATGTTATGGGAGATGGAGTGAAAAATATTATTGCTATACTTACACAAGATATGAATCATTCTGGACTTCCAAATGAGCAGAGAAGGGAACAATATTCTATTGAGTCCTTCATGAGGAAACGTCCACCTTCTTTCAGTGGGTCTTCTGATCCACTTGTTTCTGAACAATGGATCAGTACCACTGAAAAGATATTTTCAGTTCTTCAATGTTCTGAGCATGATAAAGTCATCTTAGAAGTATATCGTTTGGAAGGTGAAGCTGATCAATGGTGGAATCTTATCAAGAATACGCGGCAAAGAGATGAAATTGAGTCCATGGAATGGGACGAGTTCAAGAACTTTTTTTTCAGTAAGTACTTCCCTCGTATTCTTCGAACAAAGATGGAAAAGGAGTTTCTTGAGCTGAAGAAGAAGGATGATGAATCTGTTGGTATATACGAAGCAAATTTTACAAGACTTTCAAGGTATGCATCTGGCATTATCATCCAACCTGAAAGTAAAGTTGATCAATTTTTCAGTGGCTTAAAACCAAGTCTTCGAAGGGCATTAGCTATAAGAGACTTTAGTAGATATGAAGAAATTGTGCGTTGTGCTATCAAGGTAGAAATGGAAGTTGGTGTTACATATCCATCTCATGGTTTTGACAAGAAACGAAAGATGGAGTTCAAGGAGAAATATCAGAATAATGGTGAAAAGAAGATGAATGTTTCCTTATGCACAAAGTGTGGAAAGAAGCATGGTGGAGATTGTCTTAAAGGGACTATAAAATGTTTTATGTGTGGAAAAGAAGGTCATCGAGCAGCTGAGTGTCAAAGTAATGGAAAAAGGGATTCTAATGATGTGAATAAAGAAAACACTACAGAGAACGCACCACCAACACTTCAATGCTTCAAGTGCAAGGAAATGGGGCATTATGCTAATAAATGCCCTAATCCAAGGGTTAGTGATGATCGACATGAGCAACCACTTAAGGAAAAGGAAAAAGGGAAGTCACATGCGATCACCATTGGCGATGTTGAATATGATAAAGATGTGGTGGAATTATTAAGTGTTTATGTAATGAGATTCCAAAATAATGTTGTATCATAAAGTATTGGAATATTTATGTATTGGTCTAATGTGGTATTCAAAGTGATTGATATATTTTTGGAAATAATATGATATGAGCATAATGAAGGGAAAATGAGAAAAAAAAATGTTTAACAGTATTCATGAGCTCATGATTGATATAAGGACTAACTGATATCATTGTTTGAGTATATAGAATTTTGAGGATTTTGGTATGTGGAAAGTGTTAAATTTTAACTGCATTCATGTTTTCACTAAGGTATTCAAGAGAATACATGATTAAGGACTTTGAATGTTTGGAATGTGACCATCAAAACATATCTTATGATATATGGGGATCGACGATGGTGTTAAATCTATAGTAATCATTTTCACTATGTTATGAGAGTGGACTGCAGTATTATGGATAAGCCTAAAGATTGGAATGCATTATGTTGGACATAAGTTAGTATTGTTTAAGGATAGAAGTTTTCTAGATATTATTTATGGGATGTTATAGTAATATAGTTTTAGAAAAAGGACAACCTGCAGGACGGGCGGCAGCCCATCGCGTCGGACAAGGCTGTGGAAATCGAACCCACAACCGAAGTGCGACTGGCCTTTATCGCCTACCACTGGCCTACAGGAAGTCCCTGTTTAGTAGAAACTAGTTTTATTATATTAAGTTGTATGACATATGATGTATAAGTCCATTTTAGGAACCATATATGATTAATCTCACTATAGATCGACTTATGTATATAATTTTTTTGCTAACCTTTTGTTTGAGACAGATGGAATGACCCGTCATTCTATCACATGATCTGCTAACACTTCACGAATAACAAATTCAACTTCATTTATTTAAGAGATGAAGTGTAAATTGTTAAAGGCACGTACAATAGTGAGATTGTACCAAAATAATGTAAGTACTTATTCTAATTCAAATTCTTTAACTTTAGGGAAATGATCTTGAAAACCAAAAATGTTGTCCTAGTGATCTTATATCTGATGAATCAGATGGTACCTTAGATCGTCACAAATTTATGGCTTTGTGATTGCTGGCTTTTCCATAGCCATGTTCTCTACCACTCTCCATCAGAACATGATGGTTAGATTTCTCTTCCATATCCATATTTTCACCTATGTGGAAACCCAGTGATTAGTTTATTTGGGTAACCGTTACGTTTCATACTTTTTTTTTAAGATTGGTTTTGATATTCCTTTTTACGATGTGGGTTTCAATTAAAGAAACTTTCGAATAGTAAACCATTTATAACCCCAACGAATTTTGAGGGCGAAATTCATTTTAAGGGGGGTAGAATGTAACAGCCCGAGATTTTATGAAAAATATTCTTTTTAATTTTATTAATGTTATGTGTTGTACGCTACACCAAAAGGAGCTTTCACAACACACATCCTTGACTTGCCTTGCATTACACGCAATCGTGACCTTCCTCGATAGTGTGTGTAGTACGCAATACCGAGTTTCACTAAACAATGATATGCTAGTAAAATATTATTATAACTAGCCATTATGAATAGTAATAACTACCTTTTAAAATTTTAGAAATCTTAGCTCTCAAAATGGACTTCATTTTTGGATTCGGAGTATCGAATTTAGCCTAAGGTGAAATTTTTGGTACTTTTCGGATAACTTTCATATTCTGATGAATAGTGAAAATTACTAAATTATAATTAAAAACAAATTTTTTAATCAAAATAATTAATAGTGATAAATTATTAATTTGAGTGGTTTTAAAGTATATTTAGAATATATTTTTACAATTTAATACAATGTTGGTCATTGGATGTTATTTCACATTTAAACCAGACATAAACAAGTGTCAAACTTTTGATAGATATTGTTTCGTAAAAATACGCTATTTGTTTTAACAGAGGGATTTAATTATAAAATTAATTAATGCAACTTCTATGTTATGAATTTGGTAAAATAGAATTCATTTTTGAATTTGGAATATGAAATATAGCTTAGGATGAAATTTTGGCATTGTTCTGAAAAACATCAATTTTTGATGAATAGTGAAACTACTAAGTGGTAGTTAAAAAAGTAAATTTTTCATAAAACATAATTTTACCGCTTCTGTGAATGGAATTTCAAAAATCCGAGAGACACGGTTGATGTCAGTAAGTAAAATGTGGTTCAATGAGATGAAAATATTTTTTGGTGAATAGTAACTTTTTTCTTTTATTTACCACGGTTAAAAGTAAATAGGGTAATTAAGCGTAAAAATGATATTAATATTACCCTAACACATGTCCTAATCCTATTGTACAAGTTTATCTCGACCAAAAACAACCTTAAGTGTAAAATATTATCATTTAGGCCCACTTGGATTAGATTAGGACATTTATTATTATTTAATTCAAAGAAGAGTTAAAAGAGTTAAAATCAAAGTTTATTTACTAAAACATTTTTTATATAGGGTTATAAATAAGATAAATTCGATTGTAAATATTCATTAGCAACCTAAAAGGATTTCCTACATAATGGTATTTTATTTGTAATTTTTAGACATAAAATAAGTTAATTTATGTATGACACAAAGATGATGCAGTAATTATCTTATTAATGAAATATTGACATAATTGATATTATAAATACCAAAATAAATGTAATTTAAGACTTTTTATGAATTCCACTACTTTTCAAGGTTACTATGATATATTAGTGTTGATTTAATCAACTTGGTTCGAACATATAATTCTGTTATGACTTTCACAAAAATCATATATCAAATAGTGTCAAAATTGACACAAAATAGTTTTTAAATCAAATATTATATTATTAATTGTTATTTTATTCCTAAAAATCTAAGGTTCGGCCAAATGACTTAGATAAGGATATATATATTAATAATAAACAATTTTGTGTTAGTTTGGCATGTTATAGTATGTGTATTAACCATATAGTGTAAGAAAACAAAAAGACACGGTAAAAGTTAAATTATTTAACTTAAAGTTAAATCTATTTGATAAGGTTAAAATAATAACCTAAACTTTTCTAAATCCTATTGGTTGATATAATTTCGACCCATCCCCACTTTAGCTTCGAAATAATACCCTTTGGAACCATTATAAACCGATTTTGACTTTAATATAAAATAATATTTTGAGATATTCCTAAGGTGCCCCTCTCCTCCCTTATAAAAGGGCACCTCCTCCCCCTCCTCCTCACACCAATTTGAGCACTCAAGCTCGGTAAAACCCTTCCATTTTCTCCTCTACACTTTCTTAGAATAATCCTAGAGGCCCTGGTCTTCTTCAAAGACCAATCTTAGTTCCCTAAGTGGAGGATTCAAAGAGGCGTTCCGAAGAAGAGGTAATATCCATTACCGATCTTTTCAATTTCTTTCTTCTTCAACTTCTTCTTATTTAATTTTTTCATTATAAAATAATAAAATAATTATTACTTACATACTGATATGTTATTATAAATATTGATCAACCCTAATTCACCTTCTATCCATCCTATGGAAAAATGAAATCACCGCGCGTGCGTACGTACGGAATACCGTCTCCACGCCATGGTGTAATCTATTTTCCACCATCACCTTACAAGGATGGGTATAATGGTGTAATGAGTAACTATTTATGATTATTATAATGTAATATTGATACTTAAATAATATATATATACTCAAATACAATTCCACGATCATAGGAACGATATCATCACTCGTGCGTACGTACGGAATACCGTCTCCACGATGTGATGCGACTCGTTCTACATGATCATCATTACATAGTAATTATATAAATGAATTGAATGATTAAATATGATATATGTTACACTAATACCATTCTGGATATAAGGTATCTATAACCTTAAAAAAAGAATAAGAATTTATTCGGCAAAACACGCATAAGAACAAAAGGCAATAAAGACCCAAGTAACAAGTAACAATGAAATATTACTAAAAAGAAGCTAAGAATATAACCATATATGATATCATATCAATATGTATGATTCTGGAATAAGTCAATAACATTATTTAAACCATTATACAGGAGCTTCGAACACGTACAAAGCAAATCGGACCTAAGGTAAAGGAAATATCACAATCTCATTTTTATCTGAGATTGTTTATTTGTAAGTATTTACTGGGGTTTATTTTATCATCCACATCCATGTTTCCTCAATATGTAATATTATTTACATTCACCTACAATTCTTTATAACCTATTTTACCCTTAATTGAGTTTTTAGTAAAAGATATGAAAGGAATCTTTTGTCGTTTTTCATACGAGGTACTTTTTGACTTTTCCGACAAAAGTATGAGAAGAATGTTTTTTTTAACTTATACGACATGAATGGATTTTTTAAAAATTATTTCCAAGTAGCTTCCTTTACAATATTTCAAGTTTATTTTTAATCGCCTTATTTTAGTTTAATGTTGTATGACATGTTAAGAAAGGAAAAATGTTTTTGAAGAAGAAAGGATATTTTTCTCAAGAATGGAGTTCAAGTGTTTTATCAAAATTATTTTCCATCTAAGATAATAAAGGGTTCTGTTTTTATCCCTATTATTACATTGATTTGATTATGTTGTGATGGCATTATTTTTATGAATTCCTTTATCTTATATGAATTATTTTATGATGTCATGATGTTTAAGATTCCCATTTGTTTTACATGGGTTATGCAATGATGTATGATTTATGATTTTGTGGCACACATAAGAATGGTATCATTATGAGATGGGTGGGACCTATATCTCCCTCCAATTCATTGGGTAAAGATTTCATAGCTCATTAGATAGACATGGCTGGAATGGTAGGTTATACCGGTTCAGTGAAACATGACTGAAATGAGGGTGACTCGATTCAGAAAGGGACTTTGTCCACTAAGATAGTCTTGGAAATGAGTCATAACTAACAAGAAATGAATCTCTATGATTATGTGTGTATGCCACAAAGTTTCATTTTTTATGTTATGCTTATTGGGATTTCATTTCACTACTATGATTTATCCCATGTTATGAAATTATGCTCTCTTTTGAAGGTTAAGATTTCCAAAAGTTATGTTCTTATGAATATGATGTGATTGATTTTTCTTTTGTTTACCCTTACTGAGCATTTGAGCTCACCCTTTTATGTTTTATTTTCCCTAGGATATAAAGAAATGTTTTAGGTAAAAAAAATGGAAGATATTTATGGGAGATATTGATGATCTTTCACTACGATTAGAAGATTACGTTCCGAGTTTCCAAAGACACTAAACTATTACGATCCTTGTGTGTGTTTTTTTGTTATGTACTAAGTATTCCGCAAAAGTAATGTAATTTCCATGTACGATAATCTTTGGGTCTCTACAAGAAGATAAAATCAAATAAATATAGAAATTTTGAAACAATGAAAATCATTACTTTAAAAGAAAATGTCAAGGAAAAACAGAATGAGATAAGAATATAATGTGTTTAGAACAACCTACCATGATCCATAAATGGTATATAATGATATAAAAACATTTCCCAATACATTTAATATATATATATAAATAATTCTAGTCTCACCTATCACATTCATAAAATGTACATGAATTTTTATGCCACATATATAATACAATATAAGACAATAATTCATGAAATTTAATTAAATGATTAATGAGTGTTGATAAAAAAACTGTATGCCCCAAATAAATAAGGATAGGAACATCTAGGTGAATACCAATGTGTTGAAATAGGTATCGGTATTCACTACACAATTTTTTTTCATTGAAACCCTAGAATAATTTTAGAAGCATAAGGAATGCACAAAAAGATTCATAGAAGTGTTAAATGAGAGTGAAATGTAGCCACACATTACTTGTAAATAAGAATTATTATTAAATATAGTTGTAAAAGAACTTACCTACATGATCAATTGAAAATTAAATGACATAATATAAAAAACTTTATTGAATAAAAAGGAGGAGTTAATTCTATTACCTTGAGAGGGTGCTTATAAATACTTAGGATGAGATTTTTATGATCTAGAAAACACCCAAGGATTTATTTAGGGAGTTATTGGTAGAGGTAATTCATGCTTAATTTTTTTGAGAGAAGAGGAGTGGGGGGGGGGGTTGGTGTATATTTATAGAAAATGGGAGTGGAAATATTCAGTAATTTATATTCATAGGTTTCAGACTGTATTAATAATGTAATAAAAACCACAAGCCTTCCAATGCATTATACCAAAGGGGTTTGAATTTTAGTATTATATAATTCCATGAAATCAAAATAATAAACTAATACCATTAGTGATATAAAGTTCCATCATGTTCATAGAAAATTGATTTTAAAACTGTAAAATATAATGTTGGTTTTGGAGGATTCATTAAGGGTTTGTAAAATTAATTTTATAAATTATAAATTATATTATATTAAATGATAAGTATATATTGGTTAAATATTCCTTTTATGGAATTTATTACAACACATTTAGGTCATTATGAAGTCATAATATAGACTATGTAATTATACCATATTTAATTCTTACCCAAAAATTTATATGTCTTAGAAAGATGAAAAATTCCCTATTAGTTAAATTCAACTGGTTGATTTCAAAAATAATATTTATTTTATATATTTTTTAAAAAAAATTCATGTTTATGAAAAAATCAAACTCTACCAGGATATACTAGTTTTACTATATTAACAGCTTTGCGACCCTTATGAAAATTACATTAGAATTCAATAAATTATATTGGAATTTATAATTATGAAAATATTGTAAAATAATAATAGTTTTTAAAAATAACATTTATTTCATAAATTCAAAAATTTATCGAAATAATTCCTTAATTTAAATTATATAATTTTTTTTAATATAACATTTTCAGTTCTTCATGTCAAAATCTAATTTTTATTAATCACATTATATAATCATTAGAAAAAAATAAAAATTTATAAATATAATCATTTATTGTTAAAAATAATGTATTTAAATTCATATTACATAGGTCAAGATATATAAACCCTTTTTACATCAGTGTACACCCTATGGGTAAGGGGTGTGATGGTGGCCCTTTCTTGTGGTGGTTCAAAAAACATGGGTTGGGCTATGATTTTAAAAACATGATATTATCCCATAAATGGTTTTAATCATACTTATATTTTTGAATATCATGTTTGGACTGGTGAAGGAAAAATCCACATGTTTTCATCTTCCTTTTATTCTATGATAAATTGTCTTTAAAAGGTACAATCCTACTAGTAGAGGCCATCGCTTTTCCATATGTTTCAATTGGACTTTTTTATAACCCTTATTATATAATAATATTAATTTTAACTATAAAATGGCTATATTATGAATTCATAATATTATTAATGGTATTTTAAATCCATCATGTATATAAAAAAATAACTAATGTAGTAAAATTCTTTCCCCTAACTATAAGTCATTTAACTAATTAAAAGGGAATTTTATTTATAAATGTTTCGATTTTTATAACGAATTCATAATTCATGTCATGAATTGTGATTTTATAAGAAATTATATATCACATTTACATAATAATAATCATTTCATGAATCCATGGGCTATGGTGAGACCCTTTATAAAATATTATTAAATATTTCTCTCAATAATCATTGTGTCTTGACACACCTGCAATAGAAAAACATATACTGATAGTATCAAGCTATAATTTCATGCCTCAACCTCCACATCAGGTGCATGATAACCTTGTCTACCAAATAACACTAAAAACATAAAAAAATAATGAAAATATAAGAGTGTTGTGGAAATTTTAATTCATTTTGACAACATTAAATTCCAAGATTTTACAACACCCAAACTGTATACAACACATTTTTGAGTAGAACTCCCAAAAAAACATCAATCACCATCCAAAAATAACTATGAACATTGAGTTCATATATCATCTCACACTTCCATTTCTCTTTCTATTTGTGTTCAGGGTGATACTACACTCATATCTGAAGAACAACAATCCAACAATGAGTCTTCTCACTCAGATCTAATATTTTAACCATACACTCTTTAATAGATGCGGTAGCTTCAAGATCAATTTAATTGACATTTTTTATGTGATAATGATCAGGATAATACCACTAAAGATATAATAAATTAAATATATCATGCTTATCAATTAATATCTAAGGGAGATGCAATTTTTTTTTCCACTGTAGTGATCCTCACGATGAGCTCAAATAGTCCAAAAATATTTGGGTCCCAACATTAACTATCTCCAAATATAGAGATTACACAACCTTGGAGAAACCAATAAAATACCCAGGCCCATACATAAAATTGAATAGAATTATTCATCCATTCTACATATGAGTTCCTCCTACATTGAGTGGTCTCTAATGGATTCTTGGCCAGTCAAATGATACATGTTATCTCTTTATCAGGATCCAGTCCAACAATTACAGAGTCATCAACATCAAGCCAACACAAGGATGATAGAAAGAAGGAACCATTCATGTATTTGATGGATCTATATGAATCAATGTATCAAGTCATTTTTATTGGATAATTTTTTCTAATCCATGTGATTCTCCAAGGAACTACAATGGTCTAGATATGTGATAACTGTATGTCCATGATTTGAATAGTTTGATCTAGCAATATATCTTTATATGGCTGAAACATTGTTCCTAGATGTACTTAAGTACTAATAATATTCTAAAATACCTACATGATAAATGACATAGAGTGTGAATCCCTCTATAAAACCATACCCAAAGAGAACCCATGTCGATATACCACCTCCAACATAATTTTTTTTACCAAGATTGTCATTAAAAATTGTGTTGGTCGAGTAAGAAATGAGGCCCTTTATTATAAAAATACACTATGAACCATAAAGAAGTAACTACTATTGTACATCCTCTGTAGCCCTATCACAAAATCCATGGTATCATTATCCAATTTTTACTTTGTAATGAGTAATGAATAATTAAGGCTAGTGGGAAGTTGGTACATTTTCTTCACTTGATGACTAGTGAATCACCATGCTATAAATCCAATGATGTAACTATTCATACTTGGAATATAATATTGAATGAGCATGTAATGATACATTTTAGTTAATATTAGGTGCACCAACCTCCTTGGGGAATGAAAGTCACTTATCATATCTTCAATCATCCACATGGGTACCATTATATGTCCTCAGACATGAAGTATTTGGTCTACATAAAATGTACAGAATGGGTGTGGCTCCCCATAATAAATGTAATCACTAATGAGAAAAATGAAATGGATAGTTTACACGTATTTAAATGAATAATTATTTATTATGTTATAGAAATAAAGGTAATTGTTACTCATACCTAGTACTGCAAACTATAATATAATGTTTAGAAAAAATGTCTAGCATCCACTGCTCTCTACTGGATATCAAAACCACACATATAGTTTCTTTATGGATTTTATCATTTGAAAATATGTTTCTATTCATAGGGGTTTATTCTTTCTTTAAATAAAAAAAATAAACTCAACATTATTTCTAAATGATTCATCTTCATTATGAGAAGTTCCTTCTGATTATTTTATAGTTTTTATTCTCCAAAATACTCTTTCTCAATTGAAAATTCCATTTACATCACATGGTGTAAACCACCATAGTAATCTCTGTCATGTTTTTAGTTGTCTTGGTCATGAAAACGCAACATCTTGACCCATAATAGACCACATTATCATCCTATATCAATAAAAATCTTATCAAAAATCCTGATGCATCACTGTACAAGTTATACTCCCTAAAAGTATCATGATTGTTAAGGATCAATGCTCCATTAAATATTCCTTTTAATTTTTAAAATGTTATATCATATGTATCCTACCATGTAAAACTCACCCATTTATTGGTCATAAATACCACTCGTGCATCCACGTAGAGGAAGGCTTAAATAAATTTATAATGTTAACTGTAAAAACCAAAATATATTTTTTATCTCAATTTTTTTGGGGTAACTTCCATGATTTAACATCTTTTTCCATGTCATGGTTCACTAGTATTCAATGCCAAAATATATTCCCCCCCAAAAGAGAACTAATTTAATTTAAAATTGGAACTAAGTGATTGGAATATAACTTATGATCCTAAATTGTTCTGAATATGATCTCAAGATTTCATGTTTGATTTTATCTCAATTTAGAGTACATGAGAACGTCATCCAAAAAAAATTCCTTGATATGGATGGAAGACATGATTCATTAAGTTAAAAAATAATACTGGTGTATTAATCGGATAAAAATCACCAAATACTCATATTGACTACCCATGATCCTAAATGTAGTGTAAGGTATGTCTAAATTTCCAATATAATATAGTGATAAACTAGTATCAAATAAATAATGTAGAACACTTGGGATCCCCTAAACTGCTCAAATAGATTATTGATGTAAAGAAGTACATATAGGTTATTGATAATCACATGTATTAGAATTTTATAGTCCACACATAGCTATAAAAAGCCATCCAAATTCTGTGAGAATAGAAAAATATCACCCCAAAGATATGTATTAGGTCATAATTTTTACCCCCTATATCATACCACTGACCATCCAGTTATCCATTCATAGAATGCTCTATCCTTCCTGGTTGTATAGAAAATGGATCTATATGTTTAACATGTTTGATATTGAATTGAATATCTATATTTTCAGTTGGAATAAATCTAAATTTTGAGGAAATATATTCTTTAATTGGTTAACCACTAGAGATAAATTTCCTTATTTTTGTCCTAATTGCACAACATAGTAAAAGATGTCTGATCTATAATCCCACATAGTTTCTAATTTCTAGGTATCATATAACCCATTTGTAAACAAAAATCTTCAGCATAGAAATAACTACCACCTTTAGGATGATTAAAAGAAAAATATTAGTAATAACAATCAATGTCAGATGATTATGGTACCTAAAAATACATCACGAAAATAAATTTAAAACAAATCATCGCTACCAAAAAGAGTTTCTAATCAAATATTTATCCAAAAATCAACAGGGTACATTTCACACACTTTATATTTACATAGAATGCACCCCTAAAGACATGACAAATGATATCATTGAGTATAAATAATCTATAAATTAATCCAAGACAACATAATACTAATTATATATGTAATAATGAGATAATACAGATTGAATCATGGCATAAAAAAAATTTAACATACTTATATCACTCCTCATACTATAGATGGTCTAACACACTAGTTAATATGATTAGGATTAACATCATGAAAAAACCAATTTATCATCCCTAATAATTTTTTATATTCCTAGTAAATCATAAATCTTATAGTGATACTTCAATTTCTTCTAAGAAACACATACTCTGCCATGAAGTGAATGGAAAATAAAGCTCCAAATATCAACATACAATGTAATTCTTAATCAACCCCCAATATCTATCTCGATCCTATATCTCTGGGATTATATTGGATGAACCTATAAAACAATCACAGATGTCCCATCCCCAAAAATTCTTGGCAATAAATAGGTGGTCAATAACACTAGGAATGAAAATAGAAAAACTACATCTTCTAAAGCACCATATGAAATTGTATCCCTTATGAGGGTGATATAATCCACCCCTAGCTACTCTTAGATACACAATTATTTCGTAAACAACAAAAATGATAATTAAAACAACCCTAATACCAACTATCAGTCTACATAGTATCATTCACCTTTCCTTTGACCCCGGCTTCACCTAGTTTCCTCTTAGTAATATGATATCGTATAATATTCTTAGAAACTATTCGAAGGAAAAAGATTTTAATCTACAAAAAAACCTTTATTTGTATCCCATTCTAGAAGAACACCATTTTGGAAACATCACCCCTATATAAAAGGTGTGTAAAATATGGTAGGACCTTGAAAGGATAAGTGTAATCCATCACTGACAAACATCATTATGTGAGGTGTATAAAATAGGGATCCATGTTTTCCCTTAACGCCTTATGGATGAAATTTTCAAGGAATCAGATAAGAAATTACTTATTGAAAAAATAATACTTGTCTTCTTGGAACAAGACATCCCACAAAAACTATAGTGGAACTCATAGAATTTATTATACTAGTTTCATCATCCTCTTTGGGGGTGTCTGAAGCTTGTCAAAGATGATCAAAATAAGTTATATTTGGAACTCAACAAAGTTGGGGACACCCTCCCATGAAAAAATGGAGGATTCTCCATTAAAAATATCCTATCAGATTTGAAATTTAAAAAATATTATAAGGAAACTCTCCCTTCATTGACTACAAAAAATGTAACAAGATCTCCTAGAAATGATCATCAATTATCATCCATGACGCTAAAAGAGGTTCTAGACCCAATATTAAAGAGGCTTTCTCATTCCTATACTCCATGAGATCAAATTGAAGCATTAATGAGGGAATCATGGTATAATTACTAGCACAATACTCATGATACATTAATGTTATCATTAAATATAAAAATGTTAGGGATAAAAATAACAATCGTATTATCCCCCAATTCATTACACCTCTCAATGTAGAAATTTCATAACATAGTGATCTATTTAGCCCAGTCTACCCAAACTAAAAATTTATATCATGTAAATTTTGTGTCCATAACATCACATTTTTTATTCATTTCAATTTAATCATACATTTTATAGCTGACAATATGTTAACTGAAATGTAAATGACTAGTTATAGTGAATAACACATTTTATTCAATATTTGACATTTTATTTAACTAACACCACAGATTAACTAGAATGAGTAGTCATTATTAATATTTTATATCATCTTCATGTCTATTTTGATAAGATACTCCCATCAATTTTTATAGAAAAATTTATATAGGTTGATGAAAACACTTTAAAAAAATGACCCAAGTATTGTAGTAATGTAACAAACCAGAAGAAAACACAGATATGACATGTGAATCCTATACACAATACATGATGATTGGGAACCCATAATCTTTATATTGTTTAAAAAATATAAAGATACCATAAATCATAAATTCCAAACATAATAATTAACTCATTGTTACGTGTGACCACTTTTAGAGTATAAAAAAAGAATAAAAAACTCATCCCTAGTAACTTAGGAAATCCCTTATATTTGGGGTTAGAAACTCCTTGGGAAATTTTCCACAACAATTACTCACAAAATCTTATCTGGGGTTTACATTTCCTATATTGATTGATAAAAGAAAGATATTTTTTATTCTTCTTTGGGAAACACCTCCTGGATTTATTCCATAGTAACTAGGTCAGTGGGATATGTAATCTCATACATGACTCTCTATAAGCTAGAGGGTTCTGACTAGAAGTGAGGGTCTTAGGTGGTACTATGGGAGAAAATACCCATATATCAGAGTGATAAATGATAATGAAAATAATAATAATTTCATATATATTAATAAATAATATAAACATACATAACAAAAAGTGAAAATAATAACAAACATGGCCGAAAAAATAACATAATGAATGTCATTCAAGCTACACAATACATACATATAATATCATGATTCTCTATTGGTTGATAATATTCATCAATGTACTAAAAAAATGAAAATAAATATATATGGGAAAAATATAAAAATGGTCACAAGTCCTAGAATGATCCCATCTCCCATTCTACACACCAATTGACAAATCAACTATAGGCCACAGGGATCTTTCACTTGTCTAATCTTACAAAAATAAAGTATTCTTGGGTACCCAAGGTTCCCTGTATAGTATCCATGTATATCTTAGAAGTCCAAAAAAAATATTTCTATAAAATTTTTCATTTTGAGTAAAATTTTATGATAATTTTCATAGAAAAATAAAAGAACGAAATTAAACAACAAGCATTTATATTTATTTTCTATGGTGACACCTTAGATCGACCATATCTTCTTTTAGCCGTGTTGGATATTTCTGAAAAAAATAATAATTATCCAGATATATATGGTGTACATATTCCCATCCATGAAACAAGAACATGTCTTCTAGAACTCAGGGGATGACACTCCCCACTAGGGAAAAAGATCGATTCATCTGGAACTTGATAGAAAACACTTCCGAGTAGGAATTAATATCTAGTTATCAAGAACCCTTGGGATGAAAATCCCTCTCAATAAATTTCAAAATAAACTTTAGAATTATGTGTAAATGAATCTCTACTGTGAAATAAGAAGTAGTCATCTATATCTCATGGTAAGAAACTACCAACCTGAAAATAAGAATAATTAATCTAGAACATGGGTGAAGACACTCATGAGTTTTAAACAAGATCTAGAAAATTTTTAGTGACATGATATTTGAAATTATTTTAACTTTACCACACCATTAAAATTTTACACATTATTATAGAGACCATATTAATTATAAATATAGTATATATAAATTAATTTGTGGTTCATGGTAAATTCATAGTTTTTTGGCATAAACCCATACCACATGATTTAAAAAATAAGGGAGACATTTCCTGAAAGATCAAAGACAATGCACCATATGTTTATGGAATAATATTCATTAGGTATCAATAACTAGTTTGAAATTAATTATTGGGAGATGAATATTTGGGAAAATACATAGAATTCAGGCATAAATACCTATTACCAGTTTAATACCATAATAATTTATGATATTCATGAATGTTCCAATGAGGAGTGTTATCCTTTCCGATATATATATATATATATATATCCTATATTAAAAAGTGGTTAAATAAAATAGGGATAATTGTGAACATAAATTGATGAGGGGAATTTTTAGAGGAGGAACTAGGGATTTTGTGCATGCTAGGTATAGATGTAACCTCCTCACCCACCAATAATTATAATTAAAATTATTTTATTATTCACTTTTTTTACATACTACAAAGGATTATGATCTTGGTGGTACAACATTTGTCACATCATGCAGATCACCCTATATTCCATTGACATGTGCCTCCCTAGATTGTAGTGTGACACATCCTTTTTAGCTTGAGCTAATGAAAGGGAAATATTTAGAAATTAATAGCCTACCTCCCATGGTTGTTGTATAAATCACTCCCACATCACATTTTCAAATGAAATTTTGTTTGATTATTCTTAGTGATGTGATGGTTCTATCTGTGGGGGTGGCCATATTTTTTTTGAGATTAATTATCCCTCTATATGCATATTATGATCATGTAATAACGTATCCCATTATAATGTGACAATGGGTTATCTATAAAATTTTACAAAACAAAATATCAATACTAACTGCACCATAATGTCCTAGGCCACAATGTTACCCTATTAGAAATTATCCAAAATATTACCCCCAACACCTATGGTTAAATGACTTACCCATGATGTGGTTAATTTTATAAGTATCTTATTATATGTTTTATCCATGGGCAACATATATGATTTGGGATGACACCAACTACCACTCCAACACCAAAAACATGAATATATAAATAAAATATATGATGGTCTGTGAAAAATTAAACATATCAGTACATTAAATATGGTTTGGGGTTATCCAATGACAAAAAATGATAAAAACATGAAATCCTAATTCATACCCTTAGATTTTTATTAGGATAATAGGATTGGAAAATGATATATAAGAGCAAAAAAATATTATTTTGGTGACTCAATCAACAATATTTAGTCAATATTTAAGACATATATAAATTGTATTAGGATTTCCTTTAGTTGATGCCTAAAATAACAAAATTTGGAAGATCCAAATGATATCCCACACATGGTCTGGTATTCATGATGTTATCTAATGTGTGATTCATGGAAATCATGTGAGTGATTTTATAGAGTTTTTGATTGTTGATGATGAAAAAAATAACCTAATACTGATGCAATAATGTAAAATCATTATTTTTGTGTAATTTTCAAATAATAATTATATAAATGTGTGTTTTTATACATTTAGAAATGAATATATGTATAAAAATTAAATAATATAGGAATGTGGTAAAAATTTGAAAGAGAAATATATTCCCGACATCAAAATTTTCTTCATTATTTAAAGATAAACACAAAAAAGCAATGATGGTTTTGTTAACAAATCCATTGACGTTGTAGTATCTATATGTTGTATTTGTGATAAATAAATTATATTACATTAGTAATCAATATTATCATAAGGATGGAAGAAATATATATTTCAATGTTATGGATACTCAATAAAATAAATTTATTATAATTAACATATATTAATTTTCATAGTGACCTAGTTTCTTAGAAGATACTAGTTAATCATGAAGGAAAAATAAGTTATTTAATGAATAAAAAATAATTTTCATCCATATATAATCATAAAAGCATTGAATTTAATATTTAATTAGATTTAGGTTATGAATTTGTATCGATTTTTGTAAGAAAATACAGGTTTTGTACCAGATTATTGTAAGGAAAGATACTACCAGAATGAATTAACATTGGAAAAGTTGACCAAATCTCAATAAGGTGTATAAATAAAGAAAATGAATAATTTATTTTTCATTTTACATAGAACAAACAAATAATGTTTCATCCAACAAGAAATATAAAATTTAAAATGTCATCCATAAAATAGATTCAATGGAATAACATTTTAAGAAAATAGACAATAAAAAGGTGGAAGGATTTGAAGATTATGAGATGGAATTTATTTTTTATATGGAATATTTAATAAGGAAATCGTTAAGATAGATAAATACAAAATTGATAAATAATATCTATTGGAATGTTTAATTTACTAAATGGTTGATATTAAAGAATCCAATGATGGGTTAAATTATAAAAAAGATAAATAAAAAATTAGAGGGTTTCAGAAATAATAATATGAATATGGTGACCAAATAATAGATAAAATTACTAAAATAGAGAAACTAGTTAATTAAAATTAGGTATGAAAAGATACATATATATACATTTTTAATTTTATATTTAAAAAATTTATGAATAATGTAAGATAACATATTTTCATAATTTTTATATTGAAGAATAAAAGTAGTTATTTGAATCTCTTGAACAAAAATTTGTGTCCTTAATAATTAAACATGAAAAAGTGTTTGGAAAATAATAAATAAACAAATTCCCAATTAGATGGGTAATTTTGATATTTGTTTTGATAGTGAACTACAAAAAATAGAACTATATAATGAAAAATATAATGTAAAATAATTTCTTTAATATGTCGATAAATTATGTCAGGTGCATCAAAAATTGATAATCTACATTGAGGCTTAGAACATGTTGAGAAATAGAAAAATGTCACTTCCCTTTCTAAAGTGTTAATTTTGTGTCTATATTTTTCATGTGATGACTTATTACATGGAAAATGTATGATAAGTGAGAGTAAAATAACTCAAGAGTATATAATAGAGGACAAAAGAGTATCTTATACCTCCAATAATGAACAAAGTTTCCATATACAGTTTTCCTTGATTTACCTTTGGCTAAAAATACTTAAATTTCATGTAATTGATTATTGTAAATTACTCTAATTGAGTCTAAACCAGTACATGTTAATGAAATATGATTCTCTTTGGTAATAGATTTTACCATTTTCAAGAAGATGGATAATATTATCATTATGATCATGAGAAAAATAAAAGGCACTATTTTATGCCTTAATTTAACCAAGAAACTCTAGGAAATAGAAGAAGAGGAGTGAGAATGAAATTGGTGAATAAATTAATCTCTAATAAATAATAAAAAACAATAATTGGATCCTTGATAGTGGCATGTCATTCCATGTGAATAGATATATAAATTTAATAAAAAATTTTAATATAAGTGTAAATGGTATGGTTAATTTGGGGTTAAATGAAACCACAATAATTGAAGTGGAAAGACTGGGATAACCATTTATGAGTTAAAAAATATAGAACTAATATATGTGGATGGTCTGTAATATATCCTTTTGAGTCTTATCTTACATTGTGACTCATGATTTGAAGTAAAATTTAATCGAAATGGATTATTTAACAAAGTAATTCCAACAAACATGTTAATAAAGTGATAGAGAAGAACTCAAGACATACATCAAGTTGAAAACCATAAGAACACATTTTTCCTTAAAGTTAGAAAAGAGAGAAATATATGGAATCCATGGCTTATACATATATTGAAAATCGTATAATTTTTTAAAAAGTGAAGGCCATAATTAATATTTAAAATGTGGGATGTTATGAAGATAAGACATGTGATTCTTGTGTTGGATTAAATATAGGGAGAAATACCAACCTACTAATGTTGAATACATCATTAATTTTTTTTGGAAGAGTTCACATCAATTTGTGAGGTTCAACTAATATTACTAGAATATATGTTGAGAGATAAATCATTTTATTTTTCAATGATTATTGTAGAATTGGTTTCATCATGTCCATGAACAAAAAAAATAATTTTTACATAAATTACATTAAAATAATAGATTAAAATGAAACATAGAGACTTATTTAAGTTTTATGATCTAACAATGGAATAGAATAAACATCCAATAAGGATTAACGCTTCCAGGATAAGAACAAAATTAAAACATGTCACAAGAAAAAATTGGTATCTAATGTAACTGTTGAAAAGGAGAAGATAAGGTAATGGATCACATCCAAAATTAATCATTATTATGTATTATGATGAAGAAATAATTTTATGAAATGTATAATGGGCTTAATCCCCCAAAAAATTATATTACATCTTTAGAAAAAAATTACACATTAAGAACAGTTAAGGGAATCAAGTAAAATTTGGTGATACATTCGATGGGATAATCATATGATACCCATCCAAGAGAATGGATTATAAATGATTCAATAAGTGGTTTTGTAATTGGAAATCAATGATATAGAGGTGGTAAAAATAATGATGGAAAAAAACTTTTAATTTTATATTTTATTGAGAAATGTTTTGAAGAGCTAGAGGATGATAAAAATTTGGGTTGTTATAATTATCTATTATGTGAAAAAAACCCCACAGTTGAATCAAATGATATAGATGATATTCAAGAAAAATAATTGTTGACCCAAATAAGGAAAATGAGAAATAAAAATGGTTAATCAAATATAATTAAAGTTAAATATGTTCTAATGATGTAGTGACTATTATTTTTACTTGTCAATTAAAAGATCAAGTGGTTAATTTTATAATTGATGGAGTTTACAACACTTTTGTAAATATGGAATATATCAAATAACATGTATCTTACATGAGGAATATGGAATACTGAATTTTCTAATATGGTTTTATGGTAATTATATTTATTACCATATTTCAAGAGTATATATAATGATGTTATTCACATTATTGGAATGTGAAAATTTTGTGGTGCGTAATGGCTATGTTCATTTTGTAAATTCAGTAACCTTATTTTTAAGGTGTTTAATAATTATATTTTGGAATGTTTATTAGTTTTTTAATTGTTTATGTTAATCATTATATGAGGTTTAAGAGGTTAACGTATTATTTCACCACTTAACGCTACATGTGCTAATAGATGATTTATACAAATTTAAAGGCACAATCAAAGGATATGATTGTGTTTACGAAATAGAAATTTATATTTATTCTATTATATAGTGTATTAACTCATTTACTCATATAAAGGAGTCTAAAATAAAATTTTGTCATTTCATAATAATCATTGATAATTTCAATGAATTTTTTACAATAGTTTATCGATTTTTTGTAATCATCCTTCATCTAAACATGTTCTCTATCACATTTCATCAAATCTTAATATTATAATTTTTATTCAATGTATAGGTTTTTAATTCCAAATAATGTCACCCCATTCAAAAGAATAAATTTTTTGGTGGCCACCCCATTTCACTTAACCTCTGTTTAAGAGGATATTTTATTAACCCTATTTATGATTTGAGTTTCTCACAAAAGAATTTTCAAGAATAAAAAATTATATTTTGAAATGTTGCTTAGAATTAAAAGGATTGAATTATACTGAGGGGGAATAATTTAACAATCCTATAATTTTTTTAATAATTTTAAATTAGTTTAAATTAAGGTTTTAAATAATTAATCATTCTTATAAATAATTAAAATTTATTGCTTTTAGATTAATTAATTAATGTTCTAGAAAAAATTACTATTTTTTTAATAAAAGAATATTTTAATATGAATAATCGTATTTGATCAATATATTTTATAATCAATTATTTTAATGAGTAATACATATATTGACTATAATAATTATTTTGATAAATGGATACGAATATTTTAAACATTAATACATATGTGTTATTATTATTTTGAATAATAAATTTTTAATTACAATTCTATAACTAATAAATAAATTTAATATATAATTCATAAAATTTATTCATAAATCAATATTTTGTTTTTTTTATGATTTTTTGATAATTTAATGAGACCTTACTTAATTTTTCAATGTATTATAAAAATAGTAATCATATTAAAAAATATATTTTTTGAGTAAACAACGATTATAATTAATTTTATTTCTCATATTTAGAAAATTATTTTCATTAAATTGTGTTCTTTTTTTGATTCAACATATTGAGAAATGTTGACGGTGAATTTTTGGGATTTTTCTAAAATACTTGATTTTTATTGTGAAGAGTGAAAATACATTAATTAACAAAATATGCTAAATAAATGAATTCAAGAATCATTCTTGAGTCATGGATGATGTAAATGGACATTGGTTCAACCACAAATGAAATTATTTCTATTTTCAGTCACAATAACCTATTCCATTTATAGTCTTGTGCCAAAATAATTAAATAATGATTAAAATAATAGAAAACCCTCCTCTCCTCTAGTATAAATACTACGCCTCACCCACTATCCATATCAAACAACTAATGATATGAGCCTTGACTATGATATGAATAATAATCTTCCCAATCCTCTTCCTCTCATCCAATACCTATTGGACTCACCAAACAACAAAAATCAAATTCCTTAAGGAGGTTATTATGGAGGTGTACTCTAGAGGTATACCACTTTTCCTTTTTCTTTCACATTCTTTTACAAGTTCTATTATATTCTTTTCATATCCTCACCTCTCCTCATCAAAATTATATGATAATTACATTACCTTAAATTTAGTAGAACTATATTATTCTAATTTAATATTTCATCATTATCTCTCTTTCCCCCTTCTCTTATACAAAAAATAAAAACACCATCTGAGATGTGTTAATTTTTCACACTCATGGATGATGGGTTTTCAATTTCTATTCCATATTAAATTATGGCCATGAGACAATTTTTATGGTTGAAATAGATCATAATATATGTAATATACCCTATTTATTTTTCATGAATAAGTTTTTAGACATGGTATTAAATATTAAGACAAAATGATTTTGTGGTGACAGAAAAACCACTAAATTAATCCAAGGGTTTATCATTAAACTTTTATCTAATGATTCACCATATCAAAAATAAAAGAAAGAATTATATGAAAATTTATCCTTCCTGATGATCAATAATAACTCATAACTTCAATTTTGGATTTCAATTTACATTTTACATGAACTTCAATTATCTTATACAACCTGACTGATCTTAAAAACTAAGAAAACCTGCACTCCCAAATGGTGAAAATGAATCTCGTCACCCATATAAAAGGCAATAAATTAATTTAAGAAAGATATAAAAAATATAATTCATTTAGATAAAGAAATTTTTTATTAATTAAAGAGTCTTATTTTATTATTTAGGACATTCAGATCATGTGTAGAATAAATTTGGACATAAGGAAAGGGTTTCCTCAACTCACTTCCATTTTTGTGAGATATTCCTTATTAACTACTATTAGTTGAGTATGGGGTATATAAAATTACCATTGAGGTATAATATCATTAATATATGTATTTTAATGCTATTAAAAGTATTATTTCATGATTATTAATATTTTGGTATACAATTTGATTGATTACAATGTTTTCAGTATTTTCTACGCGAACCTCCATTTTAATTCGAGATACTATTATTCTCTACATACCTTAATGAAAATTATTATTTTATCTTTTTTAATCATAATAATATCTCTATAAATGTTATATATATGGTTACCAATAATAATCTTTCTTTATTATGTGTAGTTACATGGTTTAAAAGAATCATTCAAAAATGTTTCCCAAAATACATGCCCGATTCAAGGGAACTTCTCAAATTCTTACCCATTTTAAGTACAATTTATATTCTATATTAATCCATAATGTTTTTTTTAATTACAAATTTTATAATGAAAAAATATATTGATTTTTTTTGTTTTATGAAATCATACATTTCTTTCTAATTTAAAATCTATTCAATATTTTTCTTTAAATCACAAACAAATGTTGTATTTCTAATACTTCTTAAAAATTATTTTTATATGTTCTACCATAATTGGTGAACCATTTTTCCGGAAAATATAATCTCAATTACCTTAAATTTTCAGTTTTTTTTGGAAATAGAGGTTTACAATATTAATTTTATGACAATATAAATGATTTTCCCAAAGAAGTCTTCCATAAAAAGTAAAAAGGGTTTTCTTATCTCAAATTTCCTTTTATGAGATATATGAATTATTACCCAATTATTCCTTCCATGTGGTATATGTACTGCATATTGTTTTATCATATCTAGTGTCTCCATATTCTCATTATACTCTAGGAGATTGTGATTTTATTGTTTCAAGGTGGTATGTGACACTTTGGTATGTTTAAGGATTTTTTCCTCATGAATTTTTCAATAGTCTCATTTAATATCATCTTCACCCATCTCAAAGTCATTTTTGAATCTTTTCCTTCATTGAGTATTATATATTAAGATATCATAAAAATTATTTTTAGAGGATTTTGTATTAGTTTCACTATACTTGTTCTATCTTGATACCATTCACCATATTACTCAGAAGGGTTAGGGTTTATCTTTAATGATCAGGGAAGGCTATTTACATCTCATAAGTTTGTTTCTAAATGAATATTTATATTGTTTAAATTAATCACTATTCATATTACGAATTCATTTTAATTAGTATGTGATGGGTGGGGCCTCTATAGACTCTCAATGCATTGTTAGGTCTAGTGAGACCAACATATATGTACTTGGCCGACACATTACCCATTTTCAGATATAGTTTTTCCAAGGCCTTAATCATTTGTAAATGTCATGGCCAATGCCTAAATGGAATATTTAATAATTTTTGGCATTTGAATTTTTTTCCTATTATGATATTAGTAATTGATAAATCATGTGATTATTCAACTAGTATAATATCTGTGGTAGAGTTTCATGTGATCAGTTATATGGATTTATTTACTAAGATTTCATTAATTCCATATTATGCTCATGTTTATTTTTTAAGGCATGTGTTTCAGTTATTCACCATGTCTAATGTTTATGATTATGATGAATTCTATTTTAATAATTACTTATACTGAGCATATGATATCATCCCTTTTTATCTTTCCTTTCCTTATGTTATGATGAAGAAAACATTGAGTAAGATTTGAAGGATATAGTTTATTACATATTTTATCTTGTCTTATTTTAAGATTCCAATGTGTTATGGGTATCATGTATATAATATTTTTTTCTAAGACTTCTAAACTGATCGATCCTTTTGTATTTAATTCCATGTAATCTTGCTAATGTATTAAAATAATTCACTGGATCTGGGCTTCTGGAGTTAGGGCCTTGGGTAGAACGTGCCCACTCAAATGAGAACCATCAATGATGGAATAGAACAAGGAGTGGGTTTTTTCCTAGTGAGTGTTACCTAGAATCCTTGAGCAGAGCCCTATGGATGAAAAAAATGGTTTATATATATTTTGACAATTTTTTTTAGTGTGTATATCAATGATATTTTTCTAATTTTTATGTCTCATATTTTGGTTGAAATATCATCATGATGATGAGTTAAATACTCCATTTATTATTTAGGTTTAGTTATTTTGGAGTGTCCTAATTAGAATTATTATACTCATCCTTGGATGGTATCTAAACACACAAGGGAAGTCTTATTAAGAATATAGACAATTTTATGGAGTCCTAGGAGGACCAAGAGTTGAAGAGCATAGTGAGAAATATTGAGCTTGGTTGAACCCAGATTTTCTTTTGATATCAATCACCATAAGCATAGTAGGTTATACTCTCTTCGATTTTTTTGGTTGGATTATATTTGGGATGTATGCATTATACTATTTTTTCATTCTCAAATTATGGTATTTTGAAAAATTCATGTATTTAGTATCATTTATAAATTACCTTTTAATATTTTACATGTATTTATAGATGTGTTCATATGTACATGTACCTTATACCAAGGACCATCATGTTTGTGATATGCCTAATCAGAATTGATCTCCACCACTAGCCTATTGTGGTTATGATTGGGATGTCACCCTCAGGTTATCATTGACCAAGAAAGACCTTGTGGGTCAGTTTATGATAGAGCCGTCTCTATAGAGGATTCCATATTTGAATCATAGTATAGAGATATTCTAATTTTTTGTTTTTTTATTAATTAGGGGAAAAATGATAATGTTTTATATGTTTTTCTCTCAAGATAAAGTCTCCAGTTTTGTTTTGGTGGATGAAAAATCCATTCACCAGTACTCTAATAAACCTATTTGTGACTTGATACATATAGGAAATGGTAATAGGTAAATAAATTGTACATTCATAATATTGGAATGAGTTATGGTTTCTATTTAATTATTGAGGCATTTCCCTAGATATACTCTTTGACCATGACACGTATTAATTATTTCAGGGTGCCTCTATAAGGACAACCAATGACGATTACACAACATGATTGCAAGGATGATCCATTTAGTTTTGAGTCATCAGTGAATGGTCATGTATAAGAGGGGGTATTTCTAGGTTTTTTTAGTATTTATACCATGTATTGAGTAGAATATAATTCTTGATGTATTTATTGAGTATGCATGTTGGATGAGAGAAATTAATGGGACTGAGAGGCAGTGAACTCGTAGGTTTTAGAGAATGCTAGACTCCTAGATAGATGTGGATGAAATAGATGCATAAACCGGAATTTTACACATTATGAGGATGTTTCTATATTATATAGTGGTCCTCACTGTGATACTTATTCAGATCTCTACAGGGTGAAACTAGAGTTTGATGACTCAGAAACAAAATAATATAACCCTATTCTAGAAATAGTATCCGAATGTAATTATGTATTAGTACTATTCGGTCACATTACGAGTTGTTCATATCCAATAGATTATACACATTTTGATGTGGAACATGAAAATTATAGATTTTTCATTAAGGTTCACCGAACTCTTGGGATACTATATAGATATGGTTCAAGATCCATTTTTCTAAGAATGATACTTCCAAAGGGTCCTGTACCGAAACATCAATACTGGAGTGATATATCTTTGAATTACCACCTATTATAGAGTAATTGATTTTGGTTTGGTAGTAAGGAAATTTCTATCCCGAAAAGATGCTGATAGTTGGTGCTAGTAGTAGACACATAAGATATGAGACATCATTGGAAATTATAATAAAATTGACATATGGATCTTGGGGTATAAGAATGTCCAGGTGATGCACTTAGGATAGAAGGTCTATAGTTTAGAGAACCAATGAAGATTCTATTTATCCAATAGATTTGTAGTGTTACTGTTTTGATGGTCATAGATATCAAATGCAGGATTGTATAACCTTACATGAAACTAGAAGAGAAATGGTTGATGAAACACCCAATTAAGGGAAATTGAAATAAAATATAGGTCTACTAGGTGGAGAATGTGGGAGGAAAAAATGGATGGTAGCAGGAGGTGGTTGATATTTTAACCTATTTCCACAACCACACCCATGTGGTATATGCTAGGCTTAGGTAACTAGTGGTCACAGATGATAACATCTTCATGAAGTGGAGCGTTATAACATATTGTATCTAAGGAATATTAGGGGTATGATATGTGTCTTCTCTAATTTAGATACAATACCGATAAACATAGGTGTGATTCACTATTTTAATTTCACATTTTTTTATACCTATATATTCCAATTAATCTATAAAATGAATCTTTGTGGTTAGAGACTCAAAATGTAGGGGATTAATTGATCACAAACATTCATCGACATTGTGACCTAACACTAGGAAGAGATATATTCATATCAAATCACTTTATTAAAGCGTTGAGGCCTTATAATGTCATCATAGGTATGAATTGGATATCCACACTTCATGCACATATTGACTTTTCAAGGAAAGGATGTAGTGTGTGTATGGTGATGGAATGAGTTTTCATTTATGGGTGAAGATGAAACCCATGTAAAGTACGATGGGATCATACGTAAAATGATAAAACCGATTACCCATCAACTAAATTATATTACTTTTAGAGTAGTGTGTTCTATGATCTTTTAGCTACATATAATGGTGGTGGAGTATAAGGACATATTTTTGAAGAATGTGTTGGGATTTTCTCCCCACCCAGTGATGAAATTTTATAGAGATGTATACCCAAAAAAGAGAGATATCTACAACAAAAAATAGGATCTATACCATAGATATTCATGAGATGAAGGTGAAGATGAAGGATTTACAATGAAAGGGATTTTTAAAACTCAGTGTGTAACCCTAGACATCCTTGATTTTTTTCACCAAGATGAAATAAAGAAGCTTGAGGTTGTGTCAAGATTACATTCGCCTAAACTAGGGGACCATTAAGAATAAGAATACGCTACTGAGGATCGAACACCTCTTTGAGCATTTGAGAGGGGTGAGATGGTTCTCAATGATTGACCTCAAATCAAGGTATCACCAGCTTCATGTATGAGATGAGAATATAACGAATATGATATTAATATTTTTATATATTCATTATGAGTACATTCTAATGCCTTTCAAAAAGAAAAGGACTGATCAGTGATCATAGGACTCATGAACCAGATAATTCAATAGTTCTTAGACCAGTTTGTAGTGATCTTCATCGATGAAATCCTTGTGTACTATGTGTCTATGATGGAAATGTGAGAAAATTGAGAATGTTTTTTTGGATATAATACTTGATAAAAAGACATAAAAAATTCTCTTGATGTGTTAGTTATGAATTTTGGAGATCGATATTCTAGAAAATTTAATCTTAGATGTAGGCGTAGTCATGGACCCATCCAAGGTTGAGGCAGTGTATGTTTGGGGTCCACCCAACTCCACGATGAATGTTCGGAGCTTCCACATGTTATAAGGATAATAAAGGAAATTTGTGCGCAATATCTCCAAGAAATAAACATATTTGACTTATTTAACATGAATGGGGAAGACCTTCATATTGATAAAGAGGATCCAAATTTTTTTAGGATTTGTGGAAGATGTTGAAGTGTGTTCACATCTTGAAATTTCCATAGGAGGGTGTTGAGTATATATTGTTATGAAATTGATATAATACCAAGTTAGGATGTATTTTGATGTAAATTAATGTGATTTTTGCCTATGGGTCTTGAAATTTTATTCTTTATGAGTAGAACACATGACTGATGATTTAGAGCTAAAAGGGGTGGTATTTTCCTTGAATATGTGATGACATTTTCTTATGGGAGAGAGGGTTATCATCTATTCCAATAAAAATAGTGTAAAATATATATTCTCAGAGAAAGATCTTAACTTGAGAAAAAAATTGATGTTTAGAGCTCCCCCAGGATTTTGACATCGATATTGTATATAATCCTAACAAGGGAATCATGGTGTCCTATTCTCTCAGTATGTGATCTTTTTCATAGTTGATGGTCAAGGAATCAGTGTTTTTAGCATCATTGCAATTGTCTTTAGTGGATGTGGATGGTGGAAAATAACTAATTATAATGGTCATAACCCCACTGAGTCTATAGTATGATATAGAAGATCATTATGAAGATACCTTCTATGAGACCATGTGTACTTAGATATCCCATGGACATTACCATCATAGTTTTTTTGGAAGGTGGGGGTATCACCTTACTTTTTAGATGATGTATGATGGTACTAATGAAATTGTGTGAGGATTTTTTGATGGGGTTTAATGCATTTACCTTGATGGTACATCCAGGTTTAATGATGATTTACTAGGTCCTTCAGAATAAGTTATGATTTCTATGGATGAAGATGGGTGTATCAGAGTTTGATATTCGATGCCTCACTTGTCTATAAGTGATGTCTAAGGACTAGTTTATAGTTGATTTATCTAACCCCCTTGAGGAGACATACTGAAAGTGGAATGGTATATCTATTTAATTCATGATGACCATTCCAAAATCATTTATAGGACACAATTTCATCTGAGTTATCATATACTGACTCACTAAGTCTTACCAATTCTGACATATCTCAATGAAGAGTCTAGTAGAGATATTGAGACCCCATAATGCAGAATGGATATTATTTCTTCACAAAGTTATCTTGATGATAATTTTAGATCCATGATTCATGATTCAAATTAGGATTATTTAGGGGACTATATGATTCTTTTAGGACATAGTTATGTTTGACCATGAAGTTTCACCCACATACTATTGACCATACTAAGATGAGACTTTGGGTTTGGGGGGACATGTTTTGGGATTTCATGTTGGACTTTGGACATAGTTGGGAAGATCACCTACTATTGGATGTGTTTTCATAAAACAAATGTTACTATTACCACATTTTCATCCAATCATTGGAGGTCTTCTATAGGATACCCTATATGCCACCACTATTTTGAAATGATCTTGGAGAGTCATCACTCATGTTCCAAGTGTTGGATAGAGTAATGAAATAGAATTTTAATATCATCAAAGAGTGAATCAACACTTCCTAGATCCATAATAAGTCTTATCATGATTAATGATGGTGGCATTTGATTTTCAAGGAACGAGATCATGCATTCTTAAAGGACTAACCTTGACATAGATTATATAATTTGGATGGGGTGGAATGGTATCTTCAAGGATTATTATCCCTTACTATATAATATATTTTTTTAGTGAGGCTGTGTAATTATTAGACCAATCACCACTAGTATAAGATGTAAATTTTTATTTTTATTTTATAAGTGGTGACATGAATTGGTCAACCAATCTTTGATGTCTTATATTATTTATAGATGGGGATTTATGTGCGTGACATGTCACATGACATCTAATAGGGTGGGATTGACATTAAGGATGGATATAACTTTCTCAAGTATCCGATAGATATTAAGAATTAGTATAATAAAATAATTCACAAGTGATAGATTCCATTGGGGTTTGTTTTATGGAACATGGGAATCATCAGGAGAGAACCATGGAGCGGGAAGTCGTGATACATGCCCAATACCATAAAATTTTTGAGATGGTTTTTTCTTTTTATATAAAAATTCCTATGGTGGGGATTATTTAATAAATTTTTTCCCCTGAAATCTTTGGAATATTATAAATAATATTTTTAGTGACAAGAACTGAGTTAGAATGGGATTCTTGGGCCTATGTTGGATCAAAATTGGAATGAGAAAAATATTAAATATATAATATCAGACATGTTACATTTTTTTAAATAATGGAATAAATCCAAAATGTAGTCCTAGATAAAAAATATGCTACTTCCAATAAATTCATAATGTTCATTTTACCATTTTAGTGAAATAAAATTTATCTATGTCAGGTATTTTTTCAATTTGAATTCACTAAAATGAATAATAAAATAAATTAATAGTTGAATCTATCTGTTATTTTAACAAAATGACCTAATACTCAAATTTTAAAATCCACATTATAGTAAGGCACTATAGTTTTCTGCATAGCATTAAGAAATTTGAGAGGATCCATAAGGGAGAGTTATTAGAGGAATAATGATAGACTCTTGATTAAAAATATTTCTGTTAATCAGTAATTGCGCATCTCACTAAAAACTTTGAAATATGACAATTTTTCACCACTGATCAATCCCAATGTGAGGTGAAGAATTTATATTCCATTTTTCTATTTTCCCCATTTTATTATATGTTGATTAAAACTAATCAACTCCATTAATAGATTGATTCAGGGTTCCATCATTCTTTGGGGGGGGGGATTATCTTCTAGGTATTTTTTTCAATTGATATCAATTGATTATTTCTTGGTTCTTCAATCATAGTAATATTAAAATTTAATTGAGGATTACCTGAACAATGGATGAGGATTTTTACTCCTATGTGTTATAAGCATTTATTCACTCATTATTAAAAAGTTAGTCATCAATGTTTTCTTTTTCCAATGATTTGATAAATACTGGATATGCAATAATTTCATAATTAAGTTTTATGTGATAAAATGATACCATGGGATTATGCTCTATATAGATGGAAAGGTAGAATTTTTCAATGATAATAATGATATTATTATAAAATTTATAGATCCATTGTTCATTGTTTGAAATGTGTCGATAACATGGAATGATAAAGGTGGTTCTTGATTAGATTTGATTGCTACAATCCAACCATCGATGATAAACTATATCATATGAACATAGATATGTGGTTAATGGAGAGTATCATTGAATGTTTCGAAGAAAATACAATATGAATGGAAGGAACATGATGGTCTTGAATTTCTACAAAAAAATATGACTACATTCAATTTAGTCTATATAACCCATGTCAGGTAGTCCCTTCTTTCTATAGAAGTGATTATGTGTAGTGAAAAGTATCAAGCATCATGTGTCACATGTCACACACCATGTGACTCATGCATGGAGACACAATGTGTATCCTATTGATACAAGGTCATGGACACAACTAGGTACACACTCATAGTTAGAGTAAATGGGCCTGACCCAATACTCCAACTTGACCAAATTACTCAAACATGACTATCTACATTGGAATGAACAGAGTAGACATTCATGTCCCCAAGTACTTTGTGTCACACCCTGATTTTTTAACTTAATTTTTACTTTATTACTTATTGGCTCTGGGTCCTCGCAAAATGTTTTGAGTTGGGTCCAGTTTAAATTTTTTATTGTTTAACAGTTTTACTGGGTTTTAGACCCATTCATGGTCACCTCATACTTGGTAGTAACCACACATTCGGCCCAACTGTCATGCAATTGCTTATTAATATTATTATTATTCTTATTTTTGTTGTTTTATTATAATTATTCTTTATGTTATTACTATAATTATTATTTTTATTTGTATTATTTTTATAATTATTATAATTCTTTATATTAGTATTAGTATTATTATTATTTTATTGTTTTTATTATAATAATATTTTGTTTTATTATTATTATTATTAGTATTATAAGATGAATTTTAAAAAAGAGTCCCTAACTATAATCTACCCAAACAGCCGCCCTGCACCCCTTCTTCACTACACACCTCATGCTAAGGCCCTCCTCCACCTCTCACCATCACTACTCGGGGCTTCGCTAGTGTCGACACCCACTATAAGCCCCTATGATTCCCTCGATTACCCGCCTCACCCCTTAATTCCCTCCCAAGCTAGATCTCCCCTTACCCTTGACCCCCAGCGCAACAGGTCACTCCACCAGCCAGCACTTCACCTTCCTTTCGGAGCCCCGACCTCACCACCACCTTGCACAATCCATCCAAGTTCTCCATACCCTCTCCCAATCTAGTTACCCTTTCTTGCTAGCCACAAAATTATATGGAGAACTCATTACTCTGCACACCTCCAGCCAACCCACTCTAGTGAGATCCCTTCCATTGTGTTCTCCGACAAGCACAACCAGACCCAAATACCATCTTTTCCTTATTTGATTTGACTTTGTAAGCCTTATGTTCTGGCTCAAACCCCCTGTCCGCAACCTACATCATAGGTTTGTTCATTTTTCATTATTTTGTTTTTGTTTCATTGTGTTAGAAAAATCCTTAAAGGACGAGTGTTGTTTAGTGCACATTTGTATTTGTCTTGGATGTGCAATTGGACAACAGAACGTTGTTAGCCCAAATGTTGGGGGTGTCGTCACTTATGATTTTTTTGAGGTAGGAGAATCCAATTTTATCCTTTCTGATGCATTATATTGACATTACATTATTAAATATTTTTATTTTTTCCGATTTTTTGCATTATTTTACTCTTTATTTGTATGCTATGGTGTTTTTAAATTGTGATAGTTTGTTAAAATAATGATTTTAGTGCATTCCTTTAAACATTTAATTCGCACCAATGACAAAGGATATTTATTAATACCCATTGTTGTCTTAAGAAACTATTTATCTGTGGTTATAAATATTGATATGAATTTTTTTAAAAAATATTTTTATGTTTTCATGAACCGAGATTATTTAATAAAATTCCATTTCTCATTAAAATTCAAAATGCATCTTTAATGAAATTTTTACACCTTTGTGAAGTTATGGTGATAATTCTTTATCGGTAAATTTGGTTCAGGTAATGTTAGAGTGTATTGTTTGTGTTAAGTTGTTTTTCAAAGGTTTTATGAATATGAGGGAATGGTTTTTTCATTTTAAAGTAATGAGTTATGCTTCCCAAACAATGTGACTGTGTGAAAAATCATGGAATTGGTTTTATGGTCTCTTTGGGTTGGTTTTTATTTTCTAAAAATGTTGTGGATGGTTGGATTTGGTTTTTAAATTAAGAAATGATAATGTGGAAAGGGTTTTCAAATATTCTCTTAGTTTTTTGGTGTATCATTAGATGTGTTTAAAATGAATATTGCACTTGAAAAATGGTTTTCTCTTTAAGCCTCAGCAACATAAATGGTTTTTGGTTCTCAAATAAAAATGGTTCCCCTAGGGATATTTCTAAGGAAGAATATAAATGTGTTTTTTGAAGAATGGTTTCTTTAAATGGAAATGTGTCTTGACATGAGTTTAAAAATTATAAAGTCTCATTTGGTAGTTCTGAAATGTTTTGGGGTGTGTTTTTGAAGTTAAGGTCCTATTTGGATTTCTAAAAGGAAATGTGGTGTTCGTTTGAGGTTTTGGGTAATACTTTTGGACATGATAAGTTAAAAGAAAGTTTGAAAATTATATATTTAGTGTAATGTTTGTGACAATTCTTTGAAAGGATGGAATTTTGATTATTGTCTGCCCATTTGAATAATTTTATATTTTAAAAAAAAGTATCAAACTATTTCGATAATTTCATGGAGTGATGGCCCTATTGTCATCTTTGATGATATAACACATGCATGTATGTATATATATATATATATATATGAGAAAAAACTATAGGGTGGATATCCCTATATGTGATATCTTATAGATTGTCTGTGTTTGGGGTAAGCAAGTGCAGTGATCACATGGTAAGGCTAGTCATGCATGCGATGGCCTCCTACATACATAGTATTATCATTATAACGACCATGGGTTATTGGGTGTCTTTTAG
The DNA here is from genome assembly GCA_963277665.1 of Viscum album. Taxonomy (NCBI): domain Eukaryota; kingdom Viridiplantae; phylum Streptophyta; class Magnoliopsida; order Santalales; family Viscaceae; genus Viscum; species Viscum album. Next base: position 1,728,830,057 of record OY728132.1, read on the forward strand.
ATGATTGAGTGATGGTTGATGACCAAATCCTATTATATGTGTTGGTACCCTTGGATTTTTATTAGGCCAGGCGGGCATTACCCCAGGATTGGTTAGTTTTAGGATGAATATTTGGTTATAGACTTAGTAGATTCACCATACGCCAACAGGTGGTTCCGAATCGATTAAATAAATGGTTATTATAGGGATGTTTAGGATTACCCATTGATATTGGATTATTTTAATTTCTTTTACACCTTCAGTCATACTATTTTATCTTGAGAATTCTCTATTTACCTGTTCTACTTTCTCCCAACTTTGGTATATTTTTGTTTTTAGTTTTATTTATAAAATGAAAAATTATTTTTGAAATGGTATATAGTGTGTGTTGGATTTATTAAAATAAGATAAAAATTTTTCTTATTTAAAAATGTGAAAATCTTACATTTCTAATTTTACTTCAATATTTTTTTAGTGGATTGTTTTGGGAAGTGAGATTCATGGATTCCATGGATTATTATAGAAAACCTACTGAGAATTTTCAATAATCACACCTATTTAATCATTCCAGTTTAAAGTTCCCTTTGCTCAAGATCTCTTGGAGGAGTTGTTAATTATTAGAACAAGTTAGGACTTTGGTTGGGTGGTGACCTGTAAGGTCACCTGGAGGTATGTTGAGTTTTACATTCTTTCTACTGATAGTTTTATTTTTATTGTTAGTTTTTATTTAACTGTTTATCCTTTGTTCATAGGAAAAATCATTCCCAATAGTCAATTTTTAATGTCCTAATATAGTTTCCATACTCTGGGGATCAATAAAACCCCTCATGACATGTTGTTTACTGGCTCATGTAACCGTTTAAGGGTAAACCTAGGTTGTTTTGTGTAAAAATAGTATCAGAGGAGACCCATTTTATTTTTTGTGTTTGGTACATTCAAATTAAGACTATCAGTACTCATGAGGTAGGTAAAGGAAGGACTTCATGAACCCTCACTCGTTTCGAACCTCGACTCACTAGGTGTAGTCTGGTAATTGAGTCATTGTCTTGTTCTGGTTTTTTAGATTTTGGGATGACAACAGAGGAAAACTAATGTTACAGCTTGATTTCACATAGATTAGTGACCCATGTGGAGTCCTAGTAAATAGTATAATCTCTTCCTAGTTCTTGATTCATTCTTTGGGCATGACCCACTACCATGTTTCTTGGTTAAGCGTGAATACTACTGCCTCACTCTAGTAGTTTGATTCCAGTTGAGTGTCATCATGGTTCTAGATGGTGTAAGTGTTCTATTGAAAATAAAAACGGGGTTTTGAAAAGAGAATGAATTATTTTAAATTAATTTAAATTCATGAAATTCATTTTAAAACTGAAATTTCTTAGTCTCAAAATGTGGTGTTGTCTCGGAATAAGTAGGGAAATGGTTTTGGTGGAACATATGGAACCCTTTATGAACTTTTTCACATATGAGGGAATGAAAGATAAGTGCGTGTTGGTGCATATGGATGAACAAGGATGAATTTATGTGCAATGGTTTATGTGATTACTTAGGTGTGTACTTTTAATTAATGGATTGAAATTTGTTTCTAAATTGATAAAAAAGTGGGAAATGATTTCAGAAAATGAATTTGGTTTTAAAAGTTTGTTTGTTATTTGGAAAGTATCCTTGAAAGAAGGCGGTTTTAAAATCTAAAATTAAAAGGTAATTTTGTTTTGTATTTTTATTTGTTTTGTTTATGATATGGTATTTTTTACTTAGGATGATACTTTTTATTATACATTAATTTGATATTCGTTTCATCTTTGTGTTTTATATGTTTTTCAGAAAATTCCACCCATAAAGGTCCCCATGTTTTCTGATAATTCATTCCCTATTTTTGGTCCATTTCAAATGTTTCATGTCCTTTACAGTGATCATGGTACATTAGAGAAAATAGAGTGGCTTGATGAGGTCGATTACGTCTTCATGGTATTAGGAACTCTATAAGCTGTCAGAGTGTGTTCCGTTTTTGGGTATATTCAAAGGTCAAGCTCTAGGTGAATGGGAGTTGATCGCCTCACCGTCACTATAAGTTGGGAAGGTGTGGGATGTATTTCAATACGCCTTCATCCAATGGTTTATATCTGAAGAGGTTATGTAGAAGAAAAGGGAGGAGCTCATGTGTATTCAACAAGAAAAATAGATGGTAAAGACATATATTGGTCATTTCATGAAATTTGTGTCATTTAATTTAAAAAATTAGTGTCACAAAATTTAATGAAGACTTATCTTTTCATCAAGGGTTTTTGACCTGATATCATGGAGTGATTTATCCCTTCTATGGTCCATAATTTTGAGAAGCTTGTGGATGAGGTATACTAGCTATGTTGGTCTCAAAAGTGCAGATGGTTGGAACTCCGACTTATTGAGTTGCTCAGGAAGGTTCCCCATCTGGTGAGCAGAGTGTGATAAATGAATCTATTTCTAAAGATTAATCTACATTGTTCTGGAATCCAGTTCATTGGATCATTCAATGGTTTGCCATCAATATGGATGTTTAGGGCATACAAAACCATCATGCCACATCCCTCTAAATACGTTCCATTAATGTAGGTGTTTGAGTCATCTAGAGAAGTGTTTCAGGAATATTCAGTTGAACAAGTCACTATGAATGAAGGATTCCAATGATTGACTGTGAGGTATGAGAGGATTCATCCATCAGATCCCCAACCACAGGTCTTGGGATGAAGCTCACGCGTAGCCAGGGGTTGTCAGGGGTGTGAAGCTTCAATTCTGGTTTTGTGTTCTGTTTTGGTGGTGAAACATTTAAATAATTACTGTTCTTGTATTTATGCTATTAATGTTTTTAATTTGTTTTATGTTTATATTTTTTCCATGAAGTTATAATGGAATCATTCAATTATAATATAAGAAGACATCTTTTTATAATTAATGTTTTTTGAATCGCATGTTTTTTTAAAAGTGTGTGTGGCCTATGTATGGGTTGATCCGGGTTTAGCTGTGTTCTATTGGAGATGTCAGTGCCTATGGAATAATCGATGTTTGTGGTTTTTCATGGGTTCACTGCTTGGGGTACGTTGTACTCAGAGGGTTTTCTATTGTGTTTGGGGTTTATGGTTTGGGTTGAGAGTTCCATGTTTCAACGGAGGTGTTTTTTTTCTACTTCTATAGAAGTTAGTTTGGATCGTTTGGGAGTTTATGCGTCCCCCCTTTCTAGGGTGATATGATTGGGTTTCAAATTTCCACACTAGTTGAGTTCTTGTGGTGGGGAGAAACCTCATGTGTTTGTTGGTTCACTTGTATTGTGGATTCTTTCAGATTTAATCGGGATTGGGTTCTTGTTTTGCCTATAGTTCGGCTGGATGAGTTTCTAGGGGCCGAATGTGTCTATGGTGGGGAGAATATTCAAACCCCAAATTTTTAAATTATTTTTTATTTCATTATTTTTTGGCTCCAGGTTCTCACGCCTAGGTTCATGTTGGGTCCAGTTTAATTTTTTTCTTTTGACAATTTTATTGGGATTCAGATCTATGTGTGGTCACCACGTGGTTGGTCTTAGCCGAACAATCGACCTAGATTTTATTTAATTGATCATTATTATTTATATTATTATTATTATTTTACTATTATTATTCCTTATGTTATTATTATTATTATTATTATTATTTTGTATTATTGTTGTTCTTTATATTATTATTTTTATTTTGGTTGTTGTTATTTCTATTGTAATCGTTTTTTGGTTTTTTTGTTATTGTTATTATTATTATCATCATCATTATTATTAATATTATATTTTTTGTTGTTATTATTATTATTATTATTATTATTTTAAAATAAATTGATTAAAAGAAACCCTAAACATAGTCTACCCAAACACCCCTTGTTCGGCAATGCACTTTCCATGTCCAGGCCCACCTCTACCTCTCTTCATCATCCCTCTAGCCTTCCCTAGGTTCGACCTCCCATGCTATGGCCCTTCACCGCCCTCACATCCCCACCTCACCCCTTGCTTCCCTCCTCCACTAGGTTTCCCCTCTTCCTCGACCCCCAGTGCACCAGGTCGCTTCGCCAGTCGCTGCTTCACCTCCCAGCTAGAGCACCGACCTAGCCTCCACCTTGCGCCGGACAACCACATTTTTCAAACCCTCTCCCACTCTAGCCGCCTGCTCTGACCGACCACGAATTTCTCTGAGGATCTCCCCTACTCATCATGCATCTGGAAAACCCACTCTAGTGAGATCTCTTTCTTAGCACACTCTGGATGGAATGACCCGACCCATCGGCATTCTTGTCTTTGTGCGATTCAACTTTGACAACCTCCCTTCAGAAAAGTAGGTTCTTGTTATCCCTACTGTGGAAATAGATTAGCCGAAAACCTCTCTTAAGGTAGGTGCTAAACCTGACCACCTCCACTATACTGATCTCAAACTAGAAAATGAATCTGAAGGTTCCTATAACCTCTAAAATTGAAACACCTCATTCCCATGACTATGTAATAAGGATGTGGACATAGAGGTCAGAATTGAAACTATTGAGATCAAAACCCCGCTGGTCTAAACCTGTAAGGTCCTGACACCGAAGATATGCTACTCAAATCCTTTCCCATTTAAGAACTCGGTTGGCCCCCTGCTCATCATAAACCCCCTCATGAGTTTATACATTGCATTACCTCAACCATCTTCTAAACCTTTAAGTATGTTAGTTGGGTGAAGGGAATAACCACATACTGGAGGGAGGGACAGAGGGTCTCCTCTAAAAATTTCACTCGAGAATCCTCTTCTTGGAAGAGGTCTGAGGAAAAGAAATGGAGATCCTTGAACATGATCCATATCTCCCTCACCGACATACTTACCTACTAGAGGGAGTGTTGTTCCTACCTCTTCTATAACATCATCGTCAAAGAAAGGAATACCTCTTGGAACTCCTTCTCAATTACTTCCCATTAAATATCAGTCTTATTACCCTCCTTGATTTATATCATCCAACACTAATGAATTTATCCTCTAATCTGGATCACCACTAAAAGATCCCAGTACCCTCTCAAGGCCCAGATCAACCTCAAAGTGATCACCAGCTCGTCAATCCAACAATCTATCTCTCTTTCCAAGACTGTACCCTTGTACTGTCCCAATTCCTTACACTAGAAAGCATGAAGTATCTTCTACCACTTATTATCCTAATAATATTGATCAACCGTATTCTATTTATACATATTGTCCTTTTAATCCTGTAATGCTAAGCCACTCATGGATGAAATATGGGATCTATAGCTGAAAACTAAACAAGGTATTCCTAAGTGTGGGCAGTGTGGAATTTATTTATGAATAATTTTAACTCATTATTTATTTTAATTTCCAAAAAATTCCAAAAAACCAACAAGAAATCTTGCCACAATGATACTTGTACCTTTAATAGGGTCCCTACACTACAATCAGTGTAGCCTCACATGGTCGTTTGGTAAGCTCTATTGTAGAGACCCGAAGCTTGATGTACATTGACATTACATTACATTTGCAGAATACTTAGTACATAACAAAAACACACACACAAGGACCGTAATAGTTTAGTGTCTTTGGAAACTCGGAATATAATCCTCTAATCCTGGTGAAAGATCGTCAACATCTCCCATAAAGATCTTCCTTTTTATTATACCTAAAACCTTTCTTTATATCCTGGGGAAAAGAAATCATAAAAGGGTGAGCTCAAATGCTCATTAAGGGTAAACAAAAGAAATATCAATCACATCATATACATAAGCACATAACTTTTCCCAATCTTAACCTGTAAAAGAGATCATAATTTCATAACATGGGGTAAATCATGGAAGTGAAATGTAATCACAATAATCATAACTTAAAACTTGAAACTCTGTGGCATTCACACATAATCATAGAGAATCATTTCTTGTTAGTCAAGACTCATTTCCAAGACTATCTTAGTGGACAATGTCCCTTTCTGAACCGAGTCACCCTCGTTTCAGTCCTGTTTCACTGAACCGGTATAACCTACCATTCCAGCCATGTCTATCTCATGAGATATAAAATCTTTACCCAATGCATTGGAGGGAGATATAGGTCCCACCCATCTCACAATGATACCATTCTTATGTGTGCCACAAAATCATAAATCATACATCATTTCATAACCCATGTAATAAAAATGGGAATCTTAAACATCGTGACATCATAAAACAATTCATATAAGATAAAGGAATTCATAAAAATAAAATTCCATCACAACATAATCAAATCAATGTAATAATAGGGATAAAAACAGAACCCTTTATTATCTTAGATGGAAAATAATTTTGATAAAACACTTGAACTCCATTCTTGAGGAAAATATCCTTTCTTCTTCAAAAACACTTTTCCTTTCTTAACATGTCGTACAATTTTAAAATAAAAGAAGTTGATTAAAAATAAACGTGAAAACTTTTAAAGGAAGATTCTTGGAAATAATGTTTTAAAAATCCATTCATGCCGTATAATTTAAAAAAACATTCTTCGTACTTTTGTCGGAAAAGTCAAAAAGTACCTCGTACGAAAAATGACAAAATATTCCTTTCATATCTTTTACTAAAAAAACACCGAAGGGTAAAATTGGATATAAAATATTGTAGAAGGATAGAAATAATATTACATATTGAGGTAACATGGATGTGGATGATAAAATACACCCCAGTAAAATACCAAAGTATAAACAATCTCGGATAAAAATGAGATTGTGATATTTCCCTTACCTTAGGTCCGATTTGCTTCGTAAGTGTCCGAACCTCCTGTATAATGATTTAAATCATGTTATTTACTTATTCCAGAATCATATTAATTGTTATTATATCATATATGGTCCACTTATGACTTTATATTACCCGTTATTTTGTAAATTAATGTTAAAGTGGCGTTTTGGGTAAAATCGTCTCATTTGTCGTTCGTGTTTTTAACTTGTAATTATTAATATGATTACTTGGATCATGATTACTTATATCCAGAATTTAAAACATGATTTATATATAATATATATTCAGAATATATATATATATAATATATCGATAAATGGAATAAAATACACCGTTCATGGAGACGGTAGTCCGTACGTACGCATGAACGCTGTTTTCGTTTCCTTATTGAAGGGAATGGAATTAAGTAGATGACATAAATATAAATTTACATAAGTCCAGTATCATTATTATGTCATATATTTCATTAGTAATTATTATATATACTTTATAATCATTCATGAATGGTTAATCATTGAGAATGAATCTCATCACGTCGTGGAGACGGTATTCCGTACGTACGCACGCGCGGTGATTTCATTTTTCCGTAGGATGGATAGAATGTGAATTAGGGTTGTTTAATATTTATAATAACATATAAGTATGTAAGTAATACTGATGTTATTACTTTTTCATGAAACAACTAAAGAAGAAGAAGTTGAAGAAGAAAGAAATTGAAAAGATCGGTAATGGATATTACCTCTTCTTTGAAACGCCTCCTTGAATCCTCCACTTAGGGAACTAAGATTGGACTTTGAATAAGACCAGGACCTCTAGGATTATTCTAGTGAAGTGTAGAAGAGATTTTGTCAGGGGTTGGCCGAGCTTGATTGCTCAAATTGGTGTGAGGAGGAGAGGGAGGAAGCGCCCTTTTATAAGGGAGGAGAGGGGCACCTTAGGAAAATCTCAAAATATTATTTTATATTAAGGTAAAATTCGGTTTATAATGGTTCAAAAGGGTCTTATTTCGAATATAAAGTGGGTATGGGTCTAAATACTCTCATACAATAGGATTTAGACAAGTTTAAGTTATTATTTTAACCTTATCAATTAGATTTAACTCTAAGTTAAATAATTTATCTTTTACCGTGTCTTTTTTTTTCTTAAACAATATGGTTAATAAACATACTATATCAAGCCAAACGAACCCCAAGTTGTTTATTATTAATATATATAATCTTATCTAAGTCATTTGGCCAAACCTTAGATTTTTAGGAATAAAATAACAATTAATAATATAATATTTGTTTTAAAAACTAATTTATGTCAATTTTGACACTATTTGGTAAATGATTTTTATGAAATTCATAACATAATGATAAGTTAGAACTAAGTTACTTTAATCAACAATAACATGTCATATTAACCTATAAAATTAGTTTAAGTCATAAAAAGTCTCAAATTACATTTATTTGGGCATTTATAACATCAATTAGTTCAATATTTCATTAATAAGACAAATACTGCATCATCTTTGTGTCATAATAAATGATAATTGTTTAATCCCTAAAAATTCTAAATAAATTCCTATGATATAGATAATTGTATTATATTTATGGATACCATTCATGTTATAAGTTTAATGAAGTTTATCAATAGATTAAAATTATTATACTTATAAGATTTAAGAAAGTGACATGTTGTCACATTCTTTGGTTTTAATAATAATTAAATTATTTTCATGGAAAAAAGTCCATTAAATGAATTTAATCCGACCCTTAGGTGATATGGGTCGACTTTTAGTCATCCAAGAGGATTTTGACATGTGTTAGGGTAATTTTATAATATTATATTTACCCTTAATTACCCAATTTACCTTTAACCGTGGTAAATAAAATTTACCGTAGTTACTATTCATAATTCCCAAAAATAAAAAGTATCTTATTAACATAATTTGGATCCACTAATTCCAAATATGGAATCCATTTTTCTAAATTCAATACACAAAAGTTGGAGAAATTAAATTAAAATTAATCCAGTTGTCGAAAGAAAACAGGTGTTTCTTTAAAACATTGCAAAAGATTGAATTGATTTAACCTACGAATTCAAGGTAAAATCAATGCTAATGACATACATTATATTAAATGTTAAAAATATATTCTATTTATACTTTAAAACCATTCAATATTATAATTTAACCACATAATATATTACGATGAAAAAGTTGTTTTTAATTAAAATATAGCGTGTTTTTACTATTCATTAAAATATGAAAGTTATCGGAAAAATATCAAAACATTATCTAATGTAAATTTTTATATCCTGATTCAAAAGAATAATTTTATTTTGTCAAATTGAACATATAAAAATGTCAAAAACTTGATTTAAAGTGGGTGTGCCATCAAAAGGAGGCAAAACTGCATTTTTTGAAAAATACTTATCTTACCGGAAAAATTTATTTTGTTCTTATACCATGTTCTAGAAAATGTGTAAGATGAATAATAATGTTATAAAATTAAAAATTTAGTTAATACTATTCATAACGGCTAGTTCATAATAATATTATAAGAATATATCAATGTTTAGTAACACCTAGTATTACGTACAACACACGCTATCGAGGAAGGTCGTGATTGCGTGTAATGCAAGCCAAGTCAGGGTTGCATGTTGTGCAATAATTCTTCGTTGTTTTGTATAAACAAATCCAACCATATTTCATTTATACATTGAATATATATATATATATATATATACTCAATGTTGCGTAGAATAACTATTATCAATATTGTTTGTAACACGATCCAAGAATAGTGTTGCGTATACTGCAAGCTAATACGGTGTTGCATATAGCGCAAGGTAATATTAGTGTAGAATACAACACAGGACATTAATGAAATTAAAAGAATATTTTTCATAAAATATCTGGGTGTTACATTCTACCCCCCTTAAAATGAATTTCTCCCTCGAAATTTGTCGGGGTTATAAATGGTTTACTACTCGAAAGTTTGTTTAATAGAAACCCACATCGTAAAAAGGAATACCAAAACATGGATTTTAAAAACTAAAGTATGAAATGTAACGGTTACCCAAATTAACTCATCACGGGGTTTCCACGTAGGTGAAAATATGGATATGGAAGAAAAATCTAACCATCATGTTCTGATGGAGAGTGGTAGAGAACATGGCTATGGAAAAGCCAACAATCACAAATCCATAAATTTGTGACGATCTAAGGTACCATCTGATTAATCAGATATAAGAGCACTAGGACAACATTTTTGGTTTTCAAGATCATTTCCATAAAGTTGAAGAATTTGAATTAGAATAAATACTTACTTTATTTTGGTACAATCTCACTGTTGTTCGTTCCATGAACAATTTCCACTTCCTATCTTAAATAAATGAAGTTGAATTTGTTATTCGTGAAGTGTTAGCAGATCATGTGATGGAATGACGGGTCATTCCATCTGTCTCAAACAAAAGGTTAGAAAAAGTTATTAAATATACACAAGTCATTCTATAGTGAGATTAATCATATGTGGTTCCTAAAAAGGACTTATACTTCATATATCATATTGCTTAATATAATAAAACTAGTTTCTACTAAACAGGGACTTCCTGTAGGCCAATGGTAGGTGATAAAGGCCAGTCGCACTTCGGTTGTGGGTTCGATTCCCATAGCCTTTTCCGACGCGATGGGCTGTCGCCCATCCTGCAGGTTGTCCTTTTTCTAAAACTATATTACTAAAACATCCCATCAATAATATCGAAAAAACTTCTATCCTTAAACAATAATAACTTATGTCCAACATAATCCATTCTAATCTTTAGGCTTATCTAAAATACTTCGGTCCAAGCTCATAGTATAAAGAAAATGATTACTTGAAATGTCACAGAACAATCATGTGAATGGAATCATTTATCCCCTATATATCGTAAGATATATCTTGTTGGTCAAATTACAAACATGTGAATACCTTAATCATGTATTCTCTTGAAGAATGAATACCCATTGAACCTTAGTGAAAACATGAATTTGGTTAAAAGTTAACACTTTCCAGATACCAAAATCCAAAAATTCTATATACTCAATCCATGATATAACCTTCTCCTTATATTAGTCATGAGATCATGAATACCATCAAACATTTAATTTTCTCCTTATCCCTTCATTATGCGCATATCATCTTCATTCCAAAAATATCTGAATACCCTTTCATGGATACTGGTAGCATTAATCACACACTTTCAAAACTCAAGGAAAGACAAAAATGTAACAATCCTTAGATGTCTTTTTATTCCATAGTACCATGAGATTCTTTATACAACATTACACTTGATAAACATGTAATCATTCCACTACTTTCTTAAACCATTGACCGAGCTTCAACAATTCTTTCATCTCACATATCATTTGTAGTCTCTTCATCATCATCAACATAAATACTACCCATACGGCCGTACTGATTCTCTTCATGAGTCTTTCCCTAAGGGAATTGGTTTGCATAATGCCCGTACATTCCACATTGAAAACATTTAACCATTTTTGATGTCGTAGCAATACCACTATCCTCATCCCTGGTGTTAACTGAACCTTTTCCTTTGCACTTACTGGCTTTGTGTCCTTCTTTTCCACACCCAAAGCATCTTCCAGTTCCTTTGAAACATTCTCCTTGATGCCTCTTCCCACATGATTTACATAGGGGAAATTGAACTTTCTTTCCTCTATGATCATCATGAAACTCCATCTTTCTCTTATTAGCCGAGTCAGGAAACTTACCAAATGTTACTTTATTGATCATATTATGAGATTTCGGATTCGGAATAATAATGATGTTTGGACCTCCAAATCCCATTTCATTTGGTTTCTCATTAAGAATATCATTCCATTGTCAATCATGTCCTCCATTATCATGAATCATCTTGTTTCCAGCCATTTTCTAAAACCCAAAAAGATTAGTGTGAGAGGAAAAAATAATGCTAGGGAAAACAACATAATAAAGCAGAAGTACCCTCAATATCTAACATCTTAGGTTAAATTCTATGATCGTTAGTGAAATTCTAGGACTATAACCTATATGTATACTTAACCTTAGAGACATCCCTAGACATACCTTAGAAATATCTCTAGGGATCTCACTAACGTTTTCGCATCCTAGTTTCCAAAGGTTGAATAAACCTTTCCTCTGATACCAACTGTAGATACCCGAAGCTTGACGTACATTGACATTAAATTACATTTGCGGAGTACTTAGTACATAACAAACACACACACACAAGGACCGTAATAGTTTAGTGTCTTTGGAAACTCGGAATATAATCCTCTAATCCTGGTGAAAGATCTTCAACATCTCCCATAAAGATCTTTATTTTTATTATACCTATAACCTTTCCTTATATCCTGGGGAAAAGAAATCATAAAAGGGTGAGCTCAAATGCTCAGTAAGGGTAAACAAAAGAAATATCAATCACATCATATACATAAGCACATAAATTTTGGAAATCTTAACCTGCAAAAGAGATCATAATTTCAAAACATGGGGTAAATCATGGCAGTGAAATGTAATCACAATAATCATAACTTAAAACATGAAACTTTGTGGCATTCACACATAATCATAGAGAATCATTTCTTGTTAGTCAAGACTCATTGCCAGGACTATCTTAGTGGACAAAGTCCCTTTCTGAACAGAGTCACCCTCGTTTAAGTCCTGTTTCACTGAACCGGTATAACCTACCATTCCAGCCATGTCTATCTCATGAGATATAAAATCTTTACCCAATTAATTGGAGGTAGATATAGGTCCCACCCATATCATAATGATACCATTCTTATGTGTGCCACAAAATCATAAATCATACATCATTTCATAACCCATGTAATAAAAATGGGAATCTTAAACATCGTGACATCATAAAACAATTCATATAAGATAAAGGAATTCATAAAAATAAAATTACATCACAACATAATCAAATAAATGTAATAATAGGGATAAAAACAGAACCCTTTATTATCTTAGATGGAAAATAATTTTGATAAAACACATGAACTCCATTCTTGAGGAAAATATCATTTCTGCTTCAAAAACACTTTTCCTTTCTTAACATGTCGAAAAAATTTAAACTAAAAGAAGTTGATTAAAAATAAACTTGAAAACTTGTAAAGGAAGCTTCTTGGAAATAATTTTTTAAAAATCCATTCATTCCGTATAAGTTAATAAAAACATTCTTCGTACTTTTGTCGGAAAAGTCAAAAAGTACCTCGTACGAAAAATGACAAAAGATTCCTTTCATATCTTTTACTAAAAACACACCGAAGGGTAAAATTGGATATAAACTATTGTATAAGGATGGAAATAATATTACATATTGAGGGAACATGGATGTGGATGATAAAATACACCCCAGTAAAATACCAAAGTATAAACAATCTCGGATAAAAATGAGATTGTGATATTTCCCTTACCTTAGGTCCGATTTGCTTCGTAAGTGTCTGAACCTCCTGTATAATGATTTAAATCATGTTATTGACTTATTCCAGAATCATATTCATTGTTATTATATCATATATTGTCCCCTTATGACTTTATATTACCCGTTCTTTTGTAAATTCATGTTAAAGTAGCGTTTTGGGTAAAATCATCTCATTTGTCATTCATGTTTTTAACTTGTAATTGTTAATATGATTACTTGGATCATGATTACTTATATCAAGAATGTAAAACATGATTTATATATAATATATATTCAGAATATATATATATATATATATATATAATATATCGATAAATGGAATGAAATACACCGTTCATGGAGACGGTAGTCCGTACGTACGCATGAACGCTGTTTTCGTTTCCTTATTGAAGTGAATGGAATTAAGTAGATGACATAAATATAAATTTACATAATTCCAGTATCATTATTATGTCATATATTTCATTAGTACTTATTATATATACTTTATAATCATTCATGAATGGTTAATCATTGAGAATGAATCTCATCGCGTCGTGGAGACGGTATTCCGTACGTACGCACGCGTGGTGATTTCATTTTCCGTAGGATGGATAGAAGGTGAATTAGGGTTGTTTAATATTTATAATAACATATCAGTATGTAAGTAATACTTATGTTATTAATTTTTCATGAAACAACTAAAGAAGAAGAAGTTGAAGAAGAAAGAAATTGAAATGATCAGTAATGGATATTACCTCTTCTTTGAAACGCCTCTTTGAATTCTCCACTTAGGGAACTAAGATTGGTCATTGAAGAAGACCAGGACCTCTAATATTATTCTAGGGAGGTGGAGAAGAGATTTTGGAAGGTGTTGGCTGAGCTTGAATTCTCCAATTGGTGTGATGAGGAGAGGGAGGAGGCGCCCTTTTATAAGGGAGGAGAGGGGCACCTTAGGAAAAACTCAAAATATTATTTTATATTAATGTAAAATTCGGTTTATAATGGTTCAAAAGGGTCTTATTTCGAATATAAAGTGGGTATGGGTCTAAATACTCTCATACAATAGGATTTAGACAAGTTTAAGTTATTATTTTAACCTTATCAATTAGATTTAACTCTAAGTTAAATAATTTAACTTTTACCGTGTCTTTTTGTTTTCTTAAACTATGTGGTTAATAAACTTACAATACCAAGACAAACGAACCCCAAGTTGTTTATTATTAATATATATAATCTTATCTAATTCATTTGGCCAATAATTATATTTTTAGGAATAAAATAAAAATTAATAATATAATATTTGTTTTAAAAACTAATTTATGTCAATTTTGACACTATTTGGTACATGATTTTTATGAAATTCATATCATAATGATAAGTTAGAACTAATTTACTTGAATAAACAATAACATATCATATTAACCTAGAAAATTATTTTAAGTCATAAAAAGTCTCAAATTACATTTATTTGGGCATTTATAACATCAATTATTTCAATATTTCATTAATAAGACAATTACTGCATCATCTTTGTGTCATAATAAATGATAATTATTTAATCCCTAAAAATTATAAATAAATTCTTATGATATAGATAATTGTATTATATTTCTGTAGACGATTCATGTTCTATGTTTCATGAAGTTTATCACTAGATTAAAATTATTATACTTATAAGATTTAAGAAAGTGACATGTTGTCACATTCTTTGGTTTTAATAATAATTAAATTATTTTCATAGAAAAAAGTCCATTAAATGAATTTAATCCGACCCTTAGGTGATATGGGTCGACTTTTAGTCATCCAAGAGGATTTTGACATGTGTTAGGGTAATTTTATAATATTATATTTACCCTTAATTACACGATTTACCTTTAACTATGGTAAATAAAATTTACCGTAGTTACTATTCATAATTTCCAAAAATAAAAAGTAGCTTATTAACATAATTTGGATCCACTGATTCCAAATATGGAATCCATTTTTCCAAATTCAATACACAAAAGTTGGAGAAATTAAATTAAAATTAATCCCGTTGTCGAAAGAAAATAGGTGTTTCTTTAAAACATTGCAAAAGATTGAATTGATTTAACCTACAAATTCAAGGTAAAATCAATGCTAATGACATACATTATATTAAATGGTAAAAATATATTCTATTTATACTTTAAAACCATTCAATATTATAATTTAACCACATAAGATATTACGATGAAAAAAGTTGTTTTTAATTAAAATATAGCGTGTTTTTACTATTCATTAAAATATGAAAGTTATCGGGAAAATATCAAAACTTTATCTAATGTAAATTTTAATATCCTGATTCAAAAGAGGGATTTTTTTTTTCAAATTTAACATATAAACATTTCAAAAACTAGATTTAAAGTGGGTGCTCCATCAAAAGGCGGCAAAACTGCATTTTTTGAAAAATACTTATTTTACCCGAAAAATTTATTTTGTTCTTATACCATGTTCTAGAATATGTGTAAGATGAATAATAATGTTATAAAATTCAAAATTTATTTAATACTATTCATAATGGCTAGTTCATAATAATATTATAATAATATATCGTTGTTTAGTAACACCTGGTATTGCGTACAACACATGCTATCGAGGAAGGTCGCGATTGCGTGTAATTCAAGCCAAGTCAGGGATGCATGTTGTGCAAGAATTATTCATTGTTTTGTATAACCAAATCCAACAATATTTCATTTATACATTGAATATATATATATATATACTCAATGTTGCGTAGAATTACTATTATCAAAATTGTGTGTAACACGATCCAACAATAGTGTTGCGTATACTGCAAGCTAATACGGTGTTGCGTATAGCGCAAGGTAATCTTAGTGTAGAATAAAACACAATAAATTAATGAAATTAAAAGAATATTTTTCATAAAATATCGGGGTGTTACATCTATGTCCTTTCATTCGATCATGGGGGCCCTAAAATCATGTGTCCTAGCCAGTCTTCCACGACCTATGTTACATTCCAAGATAACATAAAACAATTTCCCTACCAGTTTATACAATCCTAATTGTTCCAAAATCCAAACTCCATCATATCTCTCAACCATATACTTATCATACCAATTGGTCATGACCCGCCTTCTTCTAGATGAGGGAAGAGATAACAAGATGTTGAGACCATCCTTCCACACGTTACATTCTATTGTACTATGTTTCTTTGGTTTAGTTATACTCATTATTTTTTCCTTAAGTTTTTTACATTTGGAATTTGTGGGATTGGATATTTGTGTGTGTGTGTGTGTGTGTGTGTGTGTATAGGTACTTAGGAAATGCCTCCCATTTTAATGATATGCATACTCTGTGCTAGTCACCGACCTCTAGCTTATTGGAGTCGGTCTTGGGGAGTCCCGACATCAGCCCCACTGGGATGGGTCATGACACATACACCATTGATTCCATTTTATGATTTTCCATGACTATCCATTACATATTTTTATGAATTTTTAATTCACTAAGACATTTCTTACTGTTTGAAGTATTAAACTAGATGACCATGTGTTGAAAATAAGGGACTAAGAGTAAATGATTTCGGTTGGGTAGTTGAGATTGAGGCCTAAAGAAGTATCATTTGGTGATGGTGTATCACAATGATGTGTGGGTAGGGATACCCAAAGTAGAATGTTTTGAGAGTCATCTATGTGGCAGGAAATATGGCTGTAAGAATTTTTTCCCGGAAAATATTACTGGAAATGAATCTTTAGAGAAAAAACATTCAATAACGAGGTATTTTGTGTTTCTTTGGGGTGTGATGTTTAGGTCAATAAACACAATAATCTGTGGTAAATATGAAAATTATGTTACATGGACATGGATATATGATGTTTAGTTTTAAATAATTCACATAGTGTACCTCATTGTTACCATCAGATAGGGTTTGGTTAGGGAACATATCACATTCCATGGTTACTAGCGTACAAGTCATTTGTCCCTATTTTACCATCCCTTTATTTATACTATGTACACACCCAACTTGATTAAGTTTTATAAACACTCATTATGTACCATATTAAAAACATTTTATGTTTTCTCCTTGACATGATAAATGTTGTACTGTTATACACCATGTAACCCACTAACCCCATATAATATGTGTACTAACATATACGATATATAAGCGATTCTTTTCATTCCATGTGGAGAGGAAATAGTTAACAAAATAATTTACGAGGGGATACAATCCATGTGACTCTACAATAAGTGATTTTATATTAATTGTATTAGTGACATTTCTTATATTGATTATCTGGACTCAAATTTGGATATGTAGGTAGTCCAACATGATCATGTCTCTATATGAATCACTATAGAATAGTATATTTGTACATACAAGGTTTCCTATGATGATAGATATATATATTTAGTGTTTATCTTGATAGGATAAACATTTTTATTGGGGACTAAAAATTAGTTCATTCCAGGGGTTTGAAACCCCCTATTTTTGTGGATATATTAGGGTATGGGACCATAACCATCCTTTGATGATGTTAGTATCCACCCACTTACTCATGGTACTTGATACTATACCTACGGAGCACATAAATATGGTACTCTAGAAATATACATAGGGTGATATATCTGCTATATTTGGAGTCTATATTCCTCCATATAAGAGCTCAATAATGGAATGAGATCCTCCATGAGAGCTCGTAACACCCATGATGGCTATATATCATTTGACATAGAAATTTTCCTCTATTAAAAATCTAGAGAGGTGATGTTGGTTTCATATACGATGAATATTTGATTCATGGGACCATTTACTAATTAATCATATAGTTGGGTAATGAATAATGTGTCTCTATTCTATATCATATGTTCTCTTATTTTTTGAATACCTGGGTGGTTATAATGATAATTTTTAGTACACCATTAAATAGGATATATTATTGAGAAATACATGGGTTCCTATATGGATTTCTAGAATGGTGAATTGATAATAGTGGGTGGTAAGGTATAATACACCAATAAATGAGGAAAAAACCTCTTTGAGGAGTAGGTTCTAATTTATTTGTCCTCTTAGTGTTATGGAAGAAAGGATAGGTATACTAGATATCTTGAGGGTTATTATTCCTCTTGTAACCCTTAGTTTCCTTGGAACTATGGAATATAATGGGGTGACCAATGTCAAACTATATTTGAATTTATGTTCTTCAAGTATCCCTAGATACTCATGAGTTGTATTCTTCAAATAGTATAGTTGAGATTATAGTGTCTTCTTTCTGTCCTTATGACATAGGGTGGTTAAGAATATTTGGATACATTATTATCTTCCCCATAGTTACTATGTTATTATATGAAGTTTGAGTTGACAGATACCTCATTCATTAATTTTTAGTTTTAAGGAATCCTAAAAAGATTCTTTAAACATATACATACTTTGGATTTGGTCTCAACCATTTTTTTTTCTATAGAGGAAGTTTGTATTCTATATACGGTCTTGGTTATTATAGACCTATTTTGGATAGTTTGGTGCTGACACCTAGTGAATCTTTTTGAAACATGTTTGGGAATAGGGTTCTGTGATGGTGGTAGTAACCATTACAACTAATGATTGATCCTGGAGTTATAATCAAAATGAGGATATTCCAAAAATATTGTCTTCATCAATTCTAGAGGCTTATGTTTTGTATATTTTCTTTGGTATTTTCATATATGGAGATGTGATTATATTTTATTCCTCATGCTTTTATAGTGTATAGTTCATTTGTTTATTTATATACATAATGAATCTATTTTTAGTTATTTTAAGAAGTTGGGATATGTATCTATTATAGGGTTCTACAGTCTATGACAACCCATATATTATGTTATTCCAACTTGGTGCAGTCACTATCCCCTAGCCTATTGGAGTTATTCTTCGGGTGCATAACCTAACTCCTGCCTAGGTGGGTCCCTAGAGGGGGGGGGGGTATGTGTCAAATAGAATCATGATGAACGAGAAATGATAATCCCACAACTCAACTCTCTAAAATAGAGAAAATATCATTAAAGGAATAAAAAAACATTAATCATCAGTCAATTCCCTGTAAGAAGAATTAAATTAAAGAATGAAATATCATACTTGTGATTTTATGAGGAGGCTAATAGATCTCAACATATTCAGAACCAAGGTGGGGTTCAATAATAAATTTGATTAATTGGGAACATTTATATAAAATATGGATTGATTAGTATATAAAGGCAATTTGGAATCTAAATGTATATTCATCAATGAAACCTCCTAATTATTTTTAATAAATTCATCAATAAGGATATTTATTTTTATCAAAAATCAATGTGGATTCATAATCTATCAAATTTATATTAAAACTTAATTTTTTTTATTACATGAGGATGAGTATAAAATTGAACAACTATGTCCATTCCAATGTATTATGAAAAATAAAACGTGGGAAAGAAAATAAAATCATTATATAGATTAAATTATTCCCCAAAATCATGATATAATTTTTTCAAAAATATTTTAAATAAGATACAACTTCTAAGTGGTGGTGTTGATCACATGAATTTAGTGAAATTTTCTAATGAAGAGAATTTAATGGTTCTCTTTTACATTTATAAATTTATATTTTGTTGAGAAAAGAAAAATTCAGTGAAGATAATTTCTGAATAATAGTTTAAGAGATGGAGATATCCATAATTATAGGACCCACATATTTCATCAGGGTAGAAGTGTGTCGAACTTTGAGGTATATATATTTATTCCAAGCAAGTATTCAAATGAGTTGTTGAGGAAATTTCAAATACATGATAGTAAGACGAATTGACAACTGATTTTTATTAGAACCATTATTGGGAAGAAAAAAGTTATCATATCAATAGATTCAAAGCTATATTGAATGATGATTATAATATTGTATTATCTAATTGAAATAAGTA
The DNA here is from genome assembly GCA_963277665.1 of Viscum album. NCBI lineage: Eukaryota > Viridiplantae > Streptophyta > Magnoliopsida > Santalales > Viscaceae > Viscum > Viscum album. The sequence goes on from OY728132.1 coordinate 1,728,850,127, forward strand.
TAGTAATTGTCTATAAAACGTTCCTAAAAAATCATTTTCGCTCTTATCCAATGGATGAGCACATCATACAAATGAAGATAATCATGAGGTATATTCCAAGTACACTCAATTAGAATCATATATTTTTTATATGGTTTCATATGATATTTTATATATATATCAATGTTCATTGGGATAATGATGTTGAAGGTAAAAAATTAACAAACATATTATCATTAATTATTTGAAGATATTTCATTGGATGGAATAATAAAAGAGAAAAATCATATCTGTTTACTCTATTGAAGTACATTATATGTCATCCAAAATTGAATTTACTAAACTCTTGTAGATTTAAAAACAATTAGTGGATCATAGAGTGGGTTTGAAGATAAACATAATGGTCTATTGTGAAAACAATATTTCATTTGAGTAGATAAAAATCTATTACAACATTCATGTATAATGGATACTAAAATCCTATAAAATTTTATTAAAGAAAAAATGCAGTAAGGATTTATCAGGATAAATCATATTATATAATTAAATAATGTATGTTTATATTTATATATCTATTAGTGATAATGGAATATGAGAAGAATCAATTGAATCTTGGTTTTCAACCACCTCCATTATCTTGATGAGGAATGGAAAATATTTTCACCCCATACACATATATTGAAAATAACGGCTACTTGAATTTTATAAGACATTATCCTTTGGGTTTATTGTGAATGGGGGAAAATGGAGGGATAAAATGTATGTAAAGACGATCAAAATTATTTATTTGGTGAAATTTGGATCTAAATTGTAGTATAACTATTATTGAGAATTTTTTATGATAGAAAGTGGGAGATTGAACTATGAGGATAAGAATTAAGGAATGTGAGTTGATAATGTTCTGAACTAAGTGATGATGTATGTGCATGTGTGGTACTAGTTTTACCCTAGATATCTAATTTTAAACATCAACCACCACTCAAATATACACTTAATGATGATACATTAGTTAAAATACTAATTGGATTTATTAGATATTAATAAAATTAAATTTTACTGATGATATATTACATTAAAAAAATTAATGTAGAAGAATGTTTTTCACGATCAAAATTGGAGGTCCATCCATTCAGACACCTGGACTGATCTATGGCATTTCTAGGGGTGTTCTACATATCCAAATATTGGGAACTGGTTGATGGTTTTAAAAAATACACGTTGAGAACTATTTAAACAATTAATATATCCATCTACAACCAACAGGAATAAACATCACAAAACTAACAATCATTTAAAATCTATGTAAAAAAATAATCAGATTCAATGCTTACAACATTAACCAAAATAAAAATACCAAAAATTAATTGCAATAAAAAACCATCCAAAAAACCTCCTTGCAACGAGAAAGTAATAATCATTAATGCACCAGTAACAACACCTATTAGATGTGGAATAGTAGAAACCTGATCCACCTTCACCACCCCGTCAAATCATTCCTTTACCTCAAGCATACATAAAAACCTATACATTTAGTTAAAGGTGTATATAGGGTTTGAGCCGAGGCTTTGTAAGATTCCACACAAAGGAATATTCCATTATATAAAATTATAATCCAAATAAATATTATAACATCCATGATAAACATTAAATAATTTTTAAGAAATCATTTATCATGAAGACACTTTTTAGGAACACATTTCAAAAATCAAATTTCTTGGATTGAAAATGCACTCAAAACTCACTATAATAAGATATTTAGAACCATATCAAATAATAATCATGTAACAAAAGAGTACCATGGGAAAACCTTATAGGAAACTAGCACATGTGGGTCCCTAGAATCCTCTTACCATAGTTATCAAAATCCCCCCACCAGAACCAACAATTTTATCATGCAAGAGCAACTAGATAAGAACACAACCCATGGTCTATTAGTCTCCAAATCATAAGATAAAAAATAGTGTTCCCATGATAGATCCACCAGAAGAGATACCTTCCAATGGTCTTGTGGATTTTGATCATATCATGTGTTTAGTAAGTTTTTAGTCATCAATCCTACTAGAAGAATTTGAGACTAAACCACATCTGATTAAACTTGCATACTAGTTCTAGTATGTCCACACATATACTTAGGATTCCCTTTATGCTCAAATTAAATTTCACATATCACATAAATCATCACATTTAAATTAACATGAAATGATTTATAATAACATAATGAAATCATCTCTTTCACAATTCACATTGATCCAATGATAAAAGATCACATGGAAACCACCATTTTTTATAAATAAACCTCTTTCCAATTTTCATTCACAAAAAAAATTATAAAGACATTTTTCACCACATTAATAATTCCTAATATCCATTTTGAAACAAAATAATATTATAACATATGAAATATCCCCATTTCTATGGGCATTCCCTCTATCAAATACGTACTGACACCAAAACCATTTTAAAACATTCTTTACATCACATTCACTTCAAAAAACAAATTTAATGTGAAAATATTGTATTCAAAATTCCAAAATATACATATATTTTAGAAAACCAATATTAAAAATATTCATTCCCTTAATTCCCTTTGAAAAAACATTTCACACATTTCACACAATGCATAAAGCACATTCAAGAACAACCTCAACGAAACAGACATGAAACATAACAAATTTCGTTTAGAAAATAAAATTTCATCTCATAAGCATCTGAAAACCTTTTTAAAACATTTTTATCACCACTTAAAAACTCCATATAACACATTTATAAACCAAAGAAAACATTCCAAAATCATATATTAATTGAAAATCATAGAACCACTTACCTAAAACTTGGAAACATTCAGAATCTAGTGTGAAACCACCACTACACCACGTTAAGGCCCTATAAAGGAAAGATTAAAAAACATAATGGTTTCACAAAAAATAAAATATTTATCCCTTATTAGGTCTAAAAACCGACTTTGAAAGAAATACCCATGAATTGTTGAAGAATAACTAAAGAAATACGGATAAATTGATCGATATGAGACTTACTTCATGATTTCTGAATGAATCGACACAAAACCATACAAAAATTGATGTTAAAAGGGATCCAGGAGGAGAGGGTGAGGCACCAAGGGAGAGGATTCCAAAATGGGGTAGAAATAGGGGGAATTAGGGTTTAAATCGAAGAGTTCTAGTGGGTAAATTTATAATTTTTAATGACATGAATAGGACGCATGTTCAACCCACATTGTTTCCAAAACCGTGTAGAAACCATGAATCCCTCATTTTCCAAGAGGAATAACCCGGAAAATTACCTTGTCGGTTTTTCCAAATTTTGTGACAACCATAAATTCACTACTATAAAAAATGAAAATTATTTTCACATTTTCCTTGGTGTGGGCACATTGTTTCCCCAAACTATTCTATATCTATACACCACTATCTTCCAAGCCTAAAAGCTAAAATTTTCACCAAAAAATCATTAGGAAAACCATGGGTAAATAGACAAAAAATAAGAGACAAATGAATACCTAAAAAAATCATGGTTATTATGTTTCTCCCTAACATGAAAACAATCCTTACATAGAAATTAATTCTGATGCATGATCATAAATCACAAAAGGATACTCATCCTCAACCCAAGACATTCACAACCTTGTCTCAGGAAAATCAGTGCCAAATATCTAAATAAATTGAACTAATAGTATGATATTAAAAAAATCAATTTCTCATATTAATACCTAATTTAGACTTCTCACTCAATCTTATAAAAACTAGGCTTTAATCCAACTCCTCCAAATTCAACACATGGAATTAATCCGGATCATAATTTTTCAGTTGAGATATGTAGAACACATCACGAATTGATGTCATATAAGATGGAAAAACCCACCAGTGTTCCACCTTACCAATTTTATTAGTAATCCTTAAATTTTTGACGTAACTCAGCAATAGATTTCCTTAATTAACCCTAAAATGGAGGACCACATGAGGTGCCACTTTGGGGAACACCCTGTAACCCAATGGGAACTCCAATGCTTGACATCATTGATCAACATAAAACCTAAAGGGAATTTGTGTCATTAAAAAATACTACCAGATCAACTTTAAATTTTCAGTCATATCTAGTACAATTCTAGATCCCAAAAAATGAGGTCTCACCTACCTCTATGGAATACAATGGAGACCAATACGTCCTGTGATAAAGACCCTAAAAAAGAAATTTGAATCGAGGAATGATAACTATTTTTATACGTAAAGTCAACCAGTCCAATATAAATTTCCCATTAACCTAATACATTTAACACACATGCTCGTAGAATGTCTTCCAAAATCTGATTCACCCACTCCTTTTGACCATCTACTTGCAGATGGTATTTCATACTCAACTTTATCTGTAACCCCATTTTATTCTGAAATCCTCCCCAAAACCATGAGGTAAAATGGGGTCCCTATCTGAAAAAATTATTTATGATAGAACTCCATCAAGCTGTTGTATCAGATGATACTAAATATTCACAAGGGGGGGGGGGGTGAATTGTGTCTTTTACAAATTCTTTGCAAGATCATGTTCATACATTTAACTTTAATCAGATTAATTAATGCCACAAAAATTTAAATAGCAGAGACACACAATGTACAGTGGTATGGGGAACAGAAGGCCCCAAGTCTACCCCACCAATGCTCTACTCCACAAGCTTGGTGATTTTCACCATCTAGTCATCTTTTCAACAAACCATTTCACAACTGAGTATAGGCAGTTGACACCATTACAATCTAAGGCAGATCAAAGCCTTCTGATTCAATCACATAACCTACAAAGCTTAGTACAAGAAGATGGTCACTAAAGAATAGAATAGAAAGGTATTTGTACTTTAAAAATACTTTCCAGTTTTTATGCACAATTGAAATAGAATGCTATTGACATTAGATAGATCTTCACCTTCAAAAATAATGATATTTAAATAAGATTCATTATGAGTCGATCCTGTTGTAGTAGGTATGGAAATATAATTCACAACTTCAGAAGTAGAAGATTTATAGTATATCATCGATGTAGAATGAGTGAATCTTCTATCTTGTTTCTTATTCTTCAATAAATAGTGCTTTGTCGTTCTTTTGAATCCATAGATCTCTGTTCTCGATAGTCTTTGTTTTCCTTCTTTTTATGAATGATCGAATGTTGATGTTAGAAAAAACTCATATATATATATATTTCTATAAAAAATATCACATCTATATAATAACGACGAGCACTTATCCTAAAAATTTAGATCCACAAATGTTGCCTTCTGACTCGCTATAATAAAAAATTCAAAATAACATAGCAGTTGTAACTTACCTAAAGATTCTGCATAAAAATCTCCTTTTAAATTGATCCTTTAAATAATTGATAAAACGACTTTGAATCAGTAAAAGACACACTTTAAAATATACTTTAAATCGGTCTTGAAATTAGCCCAATAAACCGCTTGCAGACCATTTCATAATAATATCGTCTTTAATTCTCCGATGCCAAACATAATTTTGAACTATATAGCATGAATCTTTCAAACATAAGGTTGAACACAAACATAGGGTTGATGTCACATCCTTCAAACGTAATGATGATTACTTACTTAGGGATTATGAACCATACTTTTCTTTTCAACAACAAAACGTATGATAAATGATACATACACTAAATAGCTTCAAAACGTAAGGTACATGATCCATACTTTTGATGAAATGTAAGATTGTTTACAAAAGTAAGGTAGATGAACCATACTATTGAGAAACAAACATAACATTTAAAACATACGTACGGTTCTTCTTCCATACTTGTTCAATAACCCAAACATAGGGTTCCTTCTTAATGTAGGGTTCTTCTTCTATACTTTTTCAATAACGTATGGTTGATTAACATCAATTTTTTGATATCTCATAATTTATACACCACATTCAATCCTTACGCTATGTTTCTCCACCTAGGGTGTGAACAGTGATTCTAGAACACGCTTAAGCAATTCCTGAATATGTAGAGTATGAACAATATTTCCAATACATGCTAATGTGAATACTTTAGCAATTAAATCTCATATTTCATGAACATAAATATTTTTTCCAGAAATAAAAAAATAAATAATAAATTTTTGATATTTACTTAAAAAATAAAATCATTTGAAAAAATTAAGGGTATTTGTGAGCATCAAAATTATCATAGAGATAGAGTATTGTTCTCAAAACTCTCCCCGTTTTTAATAAAAATATTATGTATTGTCGAAAACAACACTTTCTCAACAATATTACCCTTTTTGATGATCACAAAGCCCATAAAATAACCAATGAAATTAATAAACAAAATTAATTACATATAGTTTTTAATTTTCCAAAGATTAATACAATATTAGAATTAACTCAATTTCTCCACCTTTAATGGATTAAGATAACACTTAATATTTGAAAAGGTTAAAATAAAAAATGTTGTGTCTATCCAATTTCTCCCCCTTTTTGTGATATCAAAAATAATTATATAATATTGAATATAACAAATTTAATGTAGAACTAAAATTAAGTAAATACTATTATGAATTGTTTACAATAATTAAATCTAGATTACTAGCAAATCAAAACAAAGACATTAAAACAAATAAGAAACACACAAATATATAATGAATCAAACAGCTGCTTCTCTGACAAAACTGTAAGAGAGTAAATCCTTTTTTTTCAAAACAGGTGAAACATGTTCCTCATTAGTAGTTCCTTTTCTTTGAATCTGATGTCCCTCCTAACTACTTTCTTCTTGATTTTCTTCAGTTTCAAATCTCATTATTCTAACAGTAGTGCACACTCTTGATTCAGCCTATCCCTCCTTGGACATTGCAGACGAAGCTTGAGAACTCTCTTCTTCTTCCTCAGTCCCTACTGGAAAAAGTTATCCTTTTAATGTTCTCCATAAATAACCAATTTTTCTTAGGGTCCCAGCACCAAAAGTGTTACTATGATGGCATCTAACTCTGGCTTCCACCCCCATATCTTTTTTGAACAGAATATTTGAGATTTATTTACCAAATGGATAAAAAATCATGCGGGATTCGGATTGACAACAATAATGAAGATACCTTACCATGTACCCAAGAAGGTTAAGCCTTATATCACTCATTAACAAAAACATTATTTACATGTTTGGATAAATGATTTTCTACAACTCAGATATCCTCGGTGGAATCCCTTTTTGCAAAAAATTCACTAGAATTTTTTGATCTGGCTCCAGGTCCTTTATGAACATCTTCTTTATATGAGTAGAACCAAAAAAAATACATGATATCTTCAGACTTATGCAACAAATCTCCTATATTTCTCAAATCAAAATGAAAAACTCTGTCAGGATGGAAATTCAACAATCTGACTAATCTCCCCGGAGGATATCGAAACATCATGGTCTTCTATCTTAGCTACCATAGTATCCTCATCGTTTCATAGATAATATTGTACAGACTTAATGAAATATCATAGTTCTATCTCATACAAAAACTCAGACTTCTCACCACTGAAGGTCTGCTCTAGATTTTGAAAATCGAGATCTTGTTTCAACAGAAGATTTATCCGAAATATCCATTCAAGGTCTATGACCTTTCCTTGCAAAATTTTTCTTCCTTAGGAATGCTTTATCTTGGCTGTGCTAGTCTCAGCTTCATCAGTTCTCTTGGTCATTCCCATTTCCGTCAAAAAAATCTCTGAAGGTTCGAAAGAGGATTAGGGTTTCGAAGGTTCAGGTTCAAATTGACAAAGAGCATTAAATTGCTGCGAGTTTGAAGGGGTTTTTGGTAGAAAATGAAATCATTCAGAATTCAAAAGGTTTCTGGAAACATTGATTCCCGTGTCATTAATATTTATTACATAGATTTCTAAAATGAATAAAATTTATCGCGAAAAAAACATATTCTATTTGAAAAAATAACTAATTTATTTTAAATAGTATTAAAATAAAGAAAAAACATAATAACATAAAACTTTATTTAAAATTAAATAAACCTAGCCCCCTTAATAAAATCCAACAGTGCAGTGGGAAGTAGTTAAGTAAAAATATCTAATAATTGAATTTCAGTACTTACAAATTCCAAAGATATATCCTATTTCAGAACATGATCTATTTGAAAATGTTGTATGATATCAATTTTCTTAGACCTAGAATGATTAATAAGATTTTTTGAAATATTTATAGCACTATTATAATCACATAAAATAGGAGTACTATTGAAATTTAGTCCAAAATCCATAAGTGTGTTTCTCATCCACAAAACTTGTGCACATCAACTGCCAACAGATACATATTCTACCTCGGCTGTTGACAGGGCAACTGAGTGTTGTTTCTTACTTGACCATGACAGTAAGTACTTAAATAAAAAGTGACAAGTACCCAAAGTGATTTTCTTATCTAATTAACAACTCCCAAAGTCTACATCGGAATATGGAATTAAATTAAAATCAAAATTTTTAGGATAAATAAGAGATTCAAAAATAGTTCCTTTTAAATATCAAAAAATTCTGTTAATGGTAGTTAAATAGGATTCGTTAGGATTTAATTGAAATCATGAACAAAGACATATTGAATACATTATATCTGTCCTGGTAGAAGTAAGATACAATAAACTACCAATAATACCTCTATATAACTTATTTTAGCTGGATTTTCTAGTTGTATACCAATCAAGTTTTATATTAGTACACATAGGAGTTGTATATGTCTTTCTGTTTTCAACTCCAAATTTCTTTAGTAAATCAGTAATGTATTTTATTTGATTTAAAACATTTCAAAAACTCTATTTGATAAATTTGAAGTCCTAAAAAAAATTTAATTCTCCTATCATGCTCATTTCAAATTCTTTTAGCATTATATTTGAAAACTCATGAAAAAGGGATTTATTAGTTGATCCCAAAATTACATCGTCATCATAAATTTGAACCAATAAAATATTAGAATTTACTGCTTTCTTAAATATTATTTGATCTTCCATTCCAATAGTAAAATAAATTTTCAAAATAAAAGAGCTTAATCATTCATACCAAGTTCTAGGTGCTTTTTTAAAACCATAAATATATTTAGTATGTTTAAAAATAGAATCAGTTTTTTTTTGAATTTTCAAAACCAGGAGGTTTCTCGACATAAACATCCTCTATTAAATAACCATTTAAAAAGGCAGACTTAACATCCATCTGAAATAATTTAAAATTCATATGAGATGCATATGCTAATATAATTCTAATGGCTTTTAATTTAGCTATAGGTGCAAAGGTCTCATCCTAATCTATACCGTCTTCTTGATTATATCCTTTAGGTACTAGTCTCACATTATTTCTAGTTATTCTTACTTGATCATCTTTTTATTTCTAAAAACCCATTTGGTTCCAATAATAGGATAATTGTGTGGTCTTCCAACTAATTTCTAGACAACATTTATTTGGAACTGGTTTAGTTCTTCTTGCATTACTATCATCCATCTTTCATCATATAGAGGTTCTTCTATTGACTTTGGTTTTAATTGGGATAGAAAGGCAGAAAACTCAACAAGATTTCCTATGTTCCTTCTAGTTTTTACTCCTTCTAAGTATCCTATTACAGTTTCTAAAGGTTGATTTTTTTGGGTCCTTGACTATCTAGGCAGTACACATATAGGTTCTTTAGTGTCATGTTCTTCTGGATTGGACTGGATTTCATTTAAATCTTTTTTAAAATAATATTTTAGGTTCTCATGTATGATGGTATCATTATAGTCAACCGCATCCATTAGATCTGTCCTTTTATCAAAGGAATCAGATTCCTAAAATTTCACATGAACTGATTCTTCAACAATACTTGAATTTTTATTAAAAATTCTATAAGCTTTGGAAGTAGGAGAATATCCTAAGAAAATGCCTTCATCAGATTTTGGATAAAACTTACCAAGATTTCCTTTGGTGTTTTAGGTTTAAACCTTGCATCCAAAAACTTTATGGTAATTTACTTTATGATTTATATTATTCCATAGTTCATAGGGTGTCTTTTTTTAAAAAAAATTGGTTTAATTAAAAATCTATTCATTATATAGGAGGTTGTGCTTAGAGCTTCTGCCCAAAAATAGGTAGGAAGACTATATTCATTTAGCATAGTCCTATACATTTCCTGAAAAGTCATATTTTTTCTTTCAATAATTTAATTTTGTTGAGGAGTTCTTGGTGTAGAGAAGGTTTGTTTAATACCCATATTTGAGCAAAAGGAATTGAAATCCAGATTCTCAAATTCTTTCCCATGATCAATTCTTAATGAAAATATTCTAAAACCTTTTTCATTTTGAACAGCATTACAAAAAAATTAAAATAAAGTAAAAGCTTCATTTTTAAATTTTAAAAACAAAATCCATGTAAATATAGAATAGTTATCAGACAAAACATATACATATAATTTATTAGCCAAGTTTTCTACTTTTGAAGGTCCAAACAAATCCAAATGGATATGTTCTAGAGGTTTATATATAGTAATTTTGAAAAAATATTTGAAGGATGGTTTGTGCTGCTTTCCAAGTTGACATGCATCACATAATCTATCACTTTCAAACATGAGACTAGGAAAATCAGAAACTAATTTTTTCTTGGATAATTTATGTAAATCATATATATTGCAATTTTTAAGTCTTCTATGCAAGATCCAAGATTCATTTATCTTTGCAGTTAAGCTGTTTACTTGTTGTTTACACAAAGAATTTAAATCCAGGTTATACACATTGTCAGTTCTAGGTGCTCTAAATTTAAGTAGTTTATTTTTGAAAACAGAATAAAAATTGTTAGAAAAATCAACAGCATAACCATCAGCATATAGTTGAGAGATACTTATCAGATTGTGTTTCAATCCTTGTACATAATGTACTTTGTTGATTGAGATAGCTTCTGTATATTCAACTATTCCAATATCAATGGTTTTCCCTTTTTCATTGTCACCAAAAGTGACAAATCCACCATCTTTTTGAGTTAGTATAGAGAAATTAGATGAGTTTCCCCACATATTCCTTGAGCTGGAATTGTACATATACCATATAATCTTTTTTTATTATGTGACCTGCTTCTTGCAAAGGCATTTAAACAAATTTCTTTGGTACCCATATTCTATTGGGTCCAGTTTTGTTAGCCTGTAATGATCTGGTAATCCAGATTTGCATTTTTTTTTTCAAAAATCAACAGAATAAAATAAATTATCGAAAACAAGGATTTCATTATACCACCTATTTGAGGTTGTCTTAAGAAACAGTTTTTAGAAATATGTCCCCTTGTTCCATAGTGATTTCAATTTAATCTTTTTGATCTTATAACAAAATAATTCTTGTACAGCTTGGGATTTTCTGTTTACTACCAATTCCAAATCTTTCATTCTTAATAAAATTTTTTCCAAGAATTTCATTCAAGTAGTTTTCTCCTTTGGCTAAAGTAAGAGATACACTTTTATATGTTTATAGATCTGTTTGAAGTGTTTTTATTTTAGCTTCCTGATCTGTATAGTCAATTTTAATTGAATTATACTTATCAATTAACTCCTTAAATTTTATTAGTATTGTATCTCTTTCTTCCTAAATAGCTTCGTGAATGTTCTTTAATGACTTATGATTCTTAAATAGAGAGTCATATTTTTCATCCAGCATGTTGCAGTAGGCTGCATGTTTTTCATTGGAATAGCTCATTTCATAACTAGATTCAGATTCAGAAGATTAATATGTTTGTACATCATGTGTTTTTTTCTATAAAACACATGTTGGATTTCATATTTACTTTTTATTTCTTTGAATCTGATTTCGAAGAGGAGATGGAGTCTTCAGACACACTCCATGAAGCATTCATTTCATTCTTGTATTTTTTCCCATAATCATTCCTTTTGAATAACTTCTTCTTCTTATCTTCTTTTAACTGTGGACAGCCTGGTTTGGTATGACCCATCTTCTGGTAATAATAACATCTAACTTCCTTTTCATAATTTTTTGAATGTTTTTCTAAAACCATTTTTTTCTGTAGAATTTACTAAACCTTTTGGCTAGCTAATCCAATTCTATATCAGAACATGATGAATCAGAACTTTTTGATTTCACCTTCACTTCTTTTTTCATTAGCTTTTTGCTTTTCCCTTGAGATGAAGCTTTTAAGGCAGCGACTTCTCTCTTGATCAGAACCTTATACTCATTTGCTTAATCTTCCATATCATCTCCATACATCATAAGTGTTCCAATAAGATCTCTAATGGTTAAGTCCATGATAGGTGTTGATTGTCTAATTTTAGCAGAGATTACATTCCATTTAGTAGGTAGTACTCTTAGTACTTTTAAAGCTTGATCGGTTTGTTTGATTGGGTCTCTAAAAGCCGTTATATTATTGACAATTTCTATCAAACTTCCATTCATTTGAGTAATGATTTCACCTTCAACCATTCAGAATGCAAAAAAATTAAACTTAGAAGTATCATATCTCATTTCCCTAATATTGTTAGTTCCTTCATAAGCAACAACAATAGTTTTCCAAATATCATATGCTTTCGGGCATTGAGATACTCTGTTAAATTAATCAGGTCCTAGACCACATAAAATTGCATTCATTACCTTGGATTCTATATCATATTCTGGTTCAGTGTATGTAATCAATGTTTTAGGTTTTTTTGGTATTTCATATAGATTCATAATCTTTGAGTATACTCTGTATCCAAGGATTTTTAGATATATAATCATTCTTTATTTCCAGTATCCATAATTTTCTCCATTGATGTAAAATGATCTGACCATAGACATTACCCCTCTTGTATTAGGCATCTTGCTCTGTGTATAATCAATTTCATCTTGTTAAGGATTTATAATAAAGCTCAACCTCTAATACCAATTGTTAGATCAGGTTATACTAAATATACACAAGTTGGGGGGGGGGGGGGTTAATTGTGTATTTTACAAATTCTTTGCAAGATCGTGTTCTTCATTTTTACTTTAATCAGATGAATTAATGCAATAGAAATTTAAATAGCAGAGACACATGATGTATAGTGGTTCGAGGAATAGAAGGCCCCAAGTCCACTCCACCAACACTCTACTCCATGATCTTGGTGTTTTTCACTATCTGGTCCTCTTGTCAACAGACCATTTCACAACTGAGTACAGTCAGTTGACACCTTCAGAATCTATGGCAGAACAATTCCTTATGGTTCAATCATAGAACCTATATATCTTATTAGAATCCGGTCACTCAAGGATAGAAAATAAACATATTTTTACTTTAAAGATACTTTCCAGTTGTTCTTCATAATTTTAACAGAATGCAATTTAAAGTAGATTGATCGTCGCCTTCATAAATAATGATCTTCAAATAAGAGTTGTTCTGAGTCGATCATATTGCAGTAGATATAGAGAAACTGTGGTGAATGATTCTTTGGATTTCAAATTTTCAATCAATAAACATAATTCCATCATCTCTATAGGTATACATATGGTATGAGGGAATAGATATCAAGTGTGTTCTTGGATCAAAATGAATGGAGATCTCCACATCCTGCTCTAGATAGGATCATGAGAAATCATCTGGAAACACTTATGGGAAATAATCTACCACATGAGGTAATATAGTTTGAATAAATCCATGACCATAATCAAAAATGAGAGATGAGATCTGATAAACTAGGTTTCCAAATTTCAGATGTGGATATCAAGAACATCTAGAATGAGGATCCCATTTTCCATGAAAAACATAGTTACTTTCATCAGGTTCTACAAAACACCCACACCACTATTAATAATCGACATGTTCTTAAAAATACACCATCAAATCAATACCATGTATCAAGTACAAGATATCCATATTGAGAAAATTAAAATCCAATTATAGCTCTACCCATTACATGGTGAGAGCACAAGAAAGACACTTGAATGCCTTCTCTTGATTCCTACCAAGAGAAATTACTAGATCCATTACATATGACATAATATCAGTCGAAAAACCCAACACATCCACTCAAGGTGCATAAATAAAAGACAATTCGGCACCAATATCAAATATTACCATATTTAAAAATGATGTAATGAGACTAGTTCTTCAAACTTTCACAGGTCCTTTATCTAATTCCACTAGTTCTCATTCCATAGCATAAAGTTTCTAATTATCTTTATGAGAAGTAGAATGAAAAATGACATGTGGTTCTTCCATGAACACACTATGCCTCAAAAAGATCCCTCCCAACTCTTATGAAATCCGAACCGAGAACCCACTATCAGAGATTGGTCTGATCAGGAACAAATCTCTTTAAAAGACATAGATCCTATACTACTATTATATTGGTGTTCCACATTGAAAAACCCTTACAAGTGACCCATAAATCTATAAGGATGGAATGTTCTAGGTGGAGATGAACACATAGGTCGCATGTGATTTAGAATCCCAAACCGATGGCACAACACCAACCTATCTTTGAAAACCACAGATTAAGAAATCATGAAGGTCAATATAAACATCCACCTCGATTTTTCCTCTACTCATCCCGCTTCCTCTTCTTCTCATATATATTCCCACTTCCCACTAATTAAATAACTCCATAGACACAATAATTTTCACTATGATCAATTTCTACCATCGAGGTATGATTGACCACCATAGCATTAGTTTTCAAAAAGAACTAGAAATCCTAAGTTCTGATTCCCAATCTCAACCCTATCCCATACTTCTGATCCTTCACCTACTAATTGGAAATGATCTCAGGTGCCTACTGAAGCAACTCTACAAAGTGGTTTTCATACTCCATCAGGGTCAGTTCTCCCTAGAAAAGCTACAAAAACACCATGGACGTATAATTATCACAAATATTAGTACAATACTTCTCATTTAAAAACACCTTGAAATCATTCATTCTCATATACTCATTCATTATAGATTACACCACTGAGTGCCACCACATCTGACTAGGAACATCTAACATTATTGAAGCTCATTTCACCCTAAACTCCACATGAGTATCACAGAACTCATAAATAATCTATATTTTCTCAAAAACCTCCTCCTCTTCCTACATTCTTATACTACCTCTAAAATAAGGAGGATTGTTCTTGATGAACTCTTTTTCATTGTTCTTTATAGGACATGGATTAGTTTCACTAACCTGAGTAGGACTAGAGACTACCCCTTTTCCCAAATTAGGGATTGATCAAACCACTACATCCACTAATATCTAATAGATTGGAGAGGTATTACACAGTCTAGCCTCTTCCCACAGTTGCAAAGGATGTCTTTTGGGAGAAATCTTTCTACAAAAAGAAATAAACATAAGGAAAACAATCAATAAAATGAACGAAACACATTATAAAAATTTCCACAAACAACAAATATTCTCAAAAAAATCCATAAAACAAAAAAACAACCAAATCAATCATAATAATAAGTCCATCCAAACAAATTCTCTACAACCAAGTCTCTATATATAGTCTGAAGCATGTACGTATAAACTGAGAGAGATGTTAAACCAAATCCTTACATCCCATGGTCACTCGAGTTCTGTCACAAGGTTTTTAAGCCATACACAACACTTAAAACTATAACCTCAGTCCTAGAAAATTCTAGATCCAGTCTATCCAAATAGTTCCCAAATAACTAGTCAAAAAGAAGTGTGACAAGATTTATTATAATTTTTTCATGAAAAAAATCTAGATTTCCATCAAAACTAAAACCTTTCCTGATGAATTTAATGCTCATAATGAAATTCCTGACCCCTGTGGACTGAAAGATAAGCGATATGTATCAAAAATAAACATGGGGAATGATTCTAGCCATTAATAAATACAAAAAACTATCATCAAGAATAAAAATAACAAAACTAATAATCCTAACCAATCAAGGTACAACAAATTTCAGATTCAATGATTACAACTATATAATAAAAATATGAAAATGTAATTGGAACTACAAAACCATCCCAAAAACCTCCATGAAACAAGAGATTCATCACCCTCAAGAAAGTAAAACTAACACCTCTAAGAATTAAAACACTGACCGCCCGATCAACTATCATCACTACTATGTATCTTGACATTATCTAGGTAATATATAAAAAAGTCTACATACATCTATAGTTGTATGTAGTGTGTGAGAAAAATCCAAATGGGATGCCACCCAATGAAAGATTCCATGTAATAACATTAGATGATAAATCATCATGCACACATACATTATAATTTTGGAATAATTTCTATGAATTTTTTGTCTAATACAATTTTAAGGAAAACATTTCTAAAAGAATATTTATTGAAATTAATATATACACATGGCTCAACATATACCAATGGATAGCACCACATAACAGAAGAATCACAGAACACATTAGAATAAAAAGGAACTCTTATAGGTAACTATCACAAGTGGGACCCTAGAAACCTCATACACCAGTGATAAAAATACTCTAAACAAACCCAACATTGTTCTCATGCACGAACCACTAGAAGGTAAAACATACCGAGGTCTAGTATTCTATAATTTTTTTCCCAATACTGAATGATTACTCATTCAGGATCCACTATAATGGATCCCATCCCATGGTCTAGTGGTCTCTAATCATATCACATGTTTAGTTAGAATTTCTATCGTCAATGATGCATGAAGAATCTGGGCCTCACCCACTAATGATATAATTATGATACTTGTTCTAGTCTGACCACCTACATGCCTATGATTCCCTTTTATCTCAAATTCCTTTTTGAAAACTTAAATAATCACATTCACATACACATAAAAATAATTAAAGTCACACAAGTATATCACCACTTTCACAAATAACATTAATCCAATGACCAAAGCTCCAATAGAAATCACCATTTTCCATAAACAAACCACGTTAAATTTTTCATGAACACCAAAACCATTGGGAAATAAATTTACCACCACATTAAAAATTCACAAAATTAGTTTGGAAACACATCAACAAAAAAACATATGAAATCATACATGTTCCATGAAAACATCTCCTATCAAATTCATACTCACACGAAAACCATTAAATTACATGATTCACATCACATTAATAGTCCACTAGCACATGTAATGTGTACAAAATGTATCCATCATTCCATTAAATACATTTATTATAAAAAACATTCAACACATTCTCACATTTAAATCCATTTGGAAAAAATTTCGCACCATTAACACAAGGGATAAAGCACATTCAATGAGCACCATAATGAAATCAAAATAATAAATAAGCAATTTTCTTTAGAAAAACAATTCTAATCACATGTATATCTCAAAAAAAATTCATAGATATTTATCCCCACACAAAAAATCTGTTAAACACATTTATAACACCATGAAAGCATGAAAACATAATCAACTAATGTAAAATCGTGGAGCCACATACCACACAGTTGGAAACATCCATATTTTGGTTTGAAACACCAACTACACCATAAAAAGACCCTATAGTGAAAAAATCTAAATAACGCTCATGATTCCACCCAAAATCAAAATATAAACCCCTTATTCTTTCAAACTACCCACTGGAAAAGAAAAACCCAAGAAATATGGATGAAGAACCTTAAAAAGTGGGTTAATCGAATGAGATGAGACTTATTTGAAATTTTTTTGATGAATTCACACTAAAAACACCCCAAAATTGAGGTTACAAGGGAGGAAGGAGGAGAGTGTGAGGAACCTTGGGTGAGGATGCCTAATGGGGTAGAAATGGGGTTAAATGAAGATAAAATAGAAGATTTATAATGGGTAAATTTCTAATTTTTAATGGCCAGGATAAGTCACATGACTATCCCACACATTTTTCTAATCCTTGTCTAAACAGTGCGTAGCTTATTGTCTATGAGTAACATGTTACTTGGATAGATCACATAGTTTTCCAAATCATGAAATAACTATGTGGTCACCATTTTCTAAAATGAAAATTGGTTTCACAGTTTCTTGGGTGTGGGAACACAGTTTCTCCAAACATTGCGCCAACCATGTGCCACCTGATGACAAGATAAAAATATCCATTTTCACAATAAACTCATGGGAAAATACAATGTAAAATATAATACCCAAAATTAATAATTGAATTCCTAAAAAAAGAATTGATTTGACATTTTTGGAAAAATGTTATTGGTTTTGGAGATATTGAATATTTGGATTATTATTTAAATTAAACAGTTATATATTTTTTCAAATGGTAAGAATAAAGTGTTATTGATTTTAGTTTTCACAAAATATGAAATTGGTATTTTCCAATGATATCTATAAAATATGATTAGTATTCACAATAGAAACAAATTGGTCACACCGAGAAGTGATGATATATAAGGGTTCATTAAAGTATGTATTTTCTATATATCTAGAATATTGGACGTCACCAAAACAAAATAGAGGGCCCCACAATATAGGTGATTCTATATAAGAATTATTTGGCACATATATTTGGATTTATCAGTAAGTGTTCTATGATTATTTTTTTGGAATAAGGTCCCACCATTGTAGAGACCCTTTGGAATTTCAATGATCATTTATACTGTATGAATCAAAAAATAAATAAGATACATGTCCTTATCATAATTTTTGATATGTATTATTCAATATTTAGATTATAGTAATGGTTCAAGAAAAAACAATTGGAATTGAATAATTTTTTTTGTAGTTATAGTTTTAATCATATATCTGTTAATAAATAATATGTGTATGACCCCATAATAATGAAAGAGATAGGAAGTCATATACCAAAACCGT
Organism: Viscum album; assembly: GCA_963277665.1. Lineage (NCBI taxonomy): Eukaryota > Viridiplantae > Streptophyta > Magnoliopsida > Santalales > Viscaceae > Viscum > Viscum album. The sequence goes on from OY728132.1 coordinate 1,728,868,816, forward strand.
TTTATCTATATCCTGATATGAATATATTAATTATAATTCCATAGGATCTTTATATGATTAATACAATTTCCTATCATTGTGAGATATATCACCACACCAAAATAAGAATGTTCCATAAGAATATTTTAAAAGAGAATACCACAATCATCCTGTTGTTTTAATAAGGATTCTTCACAGTTTTTATAGATCCATATTTTTACTGAATATCGCATCACTATATAATATCTCCAAAACAATTATTATATTTTTATGTATATCATGACATAATATGGATGGATAAACAAACTTATTCTAAATTCTAAAATGATTTTGAGATTAATGTATTTTGTTGATTTTGTGGTATTATAGTTGATTTTGGGAAAATTAATGGAATGATTATTAGCGATTTAATGAACTAATTCATAGTTGAGAGGTCTTTAATTCATTTAGTTTTTTTTAATGATAAAATTGATAACATTTTAAGAATTATAGAAAAATGAGTGTTAATTTTGTGAAGTAAAATTTCTAACATTTTGAAACAATGTAAAACATTATATATTTTGATGAATTTATTATGTATTAGTTTGGATGAGGAGAAAAAATGTATTATTTTACCACATAAACTGATATCAGGTCTTCAACAATGATGATTTCCTATAAGGAAAAAATATAAAAAAAAATTAAACCTTATTTGAAGTAATGATTGTATAAAGAGAAAGGGGGAGTGACCCTTGGATCTGTAGTGCACCCATCCTAAATTTGTAATCACTGATAGTTAGTAGTGATATATTATGGTTTTTGGAAATACCATAAATGTAGGCTCCATAGAGTATTCCTTAGTGGTGAACCATGTGATATCATCATGCCACCACATTTCCATTTTCTATACATGAATTCTATTTGTTGTTGAGATTGACAGGATCAAATCATTCGTTCTATTTCAAGAACAAATTTTTTTCAATGTAGGGAAAAAATTAACACCCTAATTCACCTCTGTTAATTATTTATTGGGATTCTGTGGTTAAAACACATAGCTCCCACCAAATAATTCTAAATAAGGGTATATAGAATTTTAAAAACAGATTATCTCATTATGAATTTATAAAATTTACATCTCTAATATTTTGAAATAATTTTAGAGTAAGGTTTCAAAACATATATAATAGTGTTTATAGGGAAAAAATGTATAAAAATAAATAAAACGTGATATAATTGTGAAAATATGATATTTATTCCAAGAAAACTGAAAATTAGTATAATTTGAGAAATTAATATTTGAGGAGAGATGTTGAGGGTGTAGAATATATAAAATTTCATAATACTGTATGCATAAAAATAATTTTTTTCTTTTTTAATTAATATATATATATATATATATATATATTATTTGAGGGATAATTATCACTTTTTTATTTTCTCATGATCACCTAAAATATGTTTTGTATTATTATGTAGGAACTAAAATTTTCAATTATTGAATATGTTACTTAATAAAGTTAGAACCATTATATACATATTAATGAACTATGATTTATAGTATTTCTTAACCATAAGAGAACTAAGAACACATTTAATAATTTTTTTAATTTATTTTTGATAGTAATTTTTTAATCTAAATTTTTGAAGTTAAATTTATTAATAGAAATATGCTATTAATAATATATATATAAATAATCAAATGCCATTATTATATCTTATACATAAATTTTTTTGGTCATCCATTGATATGGATAAGAGAAAAATATATGAAAAATATTCACAATATAAATGAACTAATATCGTTTTTTATATTTTTTCATCCTTAATGTTTATTCATCTTCATGACCGAATTCCACATTTTTTAACTGATCTAATCCTTAATATTCATCTACTTTTCATAAAGATTTATATAATTTTATTTGAATTATTTTTGAATGAGGTCATTAAAAAGTGGCACCATATGAGGCCAAATTAAACAAATTTCATTAAATAAATATCATCAAATTAATTTAATATCATCTTCTAAATGGAAGAAGTGAAAACCCATATGTTGAATGTAATGAATCCATTGTAAATAATTTTAACACATTATTTTGTTGGGAATAGTTATAAAATGACACCCTCTCCATAAAAAATGGTACATGAGATGATACAATTACTAATTCATGTATTTTCAAGTACCATTTAGGTATAACTATAAAAAAATACAAAATATTTTTTTTTCTTTTAAAAAAAAGAAAATAATATAAAAAAGTCATAACACCATGCTATTTTAGTTTATAATTCTTTAAAGAGTTATCAAACTCAACTATGTGTACATCACACTATACTGAGCTTAATAAAAACCATTATATACTATATAAATATTTTCTTAATTTGATATTTTTTACCTAGACATTGAATTGGAGAATAATAATAGGATTGACTTCCCTATCATATATTTATAGAAAGCATTTTTTTTGAAATATTAATTTTCATTAATATATTGATTATCAATAGTTTTGAAATATTGATAAAATAATGTCCACAATGTAATGTAATATTAATAGACTAAATTATTCACAATTTATTAAGGATTTTAATGAAAATTTAATATTTTATAACTAATTAAATGAATTAACATTCATTTAATTATTTTTATTAAGAAAGGAATGAGAATAATGTTATTTTATGGTTCAAAAATACCTTATCATCAAAAATAGTATTATTTAATTTTGTTCATGGTTGTTATAATTAATTTATTAAAATTTTATGAATTTTATATGATACAATTAAATTTATTTTTCAAATCGTAATGTCAATTTATTTGAATGGCTGCGAATTTTTAAAAAAATATTTATTTTTAGTAAATAGTGAAAATTTAAATTATTATAATTTTTTTCTTCATTAAATTATTAAAATTAAAAGACAAATATTTTTAGTTTTTTTAAATTTAATTTTTGGAACATTTTATAAAATATAATTCATATAATTCAATGTGAATCAATATTGTACCGTATGTTTTTGAAAAATAATTTTTTTGCTGATGTTATATTTTACTGGATAAAATTTTTCATTGTTTCAAATGAAATTATTTTAAAATAAAAATTTTAAATTTCTGATAAATTAATATTGAAAAATAGATTTCAAATTTCTATTTTATAAGGTTAAATTTTAAAATATGTTGAATTTTTATAGTAATAACCCCGATAAGTTAGTCACCATGCTAATTAGTACAATATATTAAATAAGGTTATATTATTGAATATGGCCTAAAAATCTCCCTAACACTCTACATAATAAATTTTACGAGTTTATTTTGTCCTCAATATTTCTTATAATGAAAATGTGTTAATTACTTTTAACATTCCTTTGATTAGGAAATTTATTTTATTTTAACTAAATTGTATTTTCAAATAGATCTAGGTTTAATTTAATATTTAAAATGTGTTTCTATGTGGATAAAAAATAATGTATGTTTTTTTTAATTAATATCATTGTAGTATAATTATAATATTGATTTAATTATAATATTTATTTAATATATTATTACATAGAATATCTACAAATCACTAGCACAGTGCATTTTCAAGCAAGTGAAAAATCAGTGTAAATAGATTTAAATATTTTATAAGTGAAATAATTTGGATATGTTTTGGTCTAAAATAAATTTTATGAATCAAAATTAATGGTAAATATTTTAATGTATTCAAATTAAGAATTAATTATTATTCATATTTTTTTTAAAATTTAAATATTTGAATAGTCCCAAGAATGAATATAAATGGTATTTCATGATTCAAAATTATATTTATATTAATATAAAATAAAAAAAATATCATAAAAAAATATTATAGGAAATATTTTTTTAAATAATTAATTATATATTTATATGATATTGTAAATTTTTTATATAACATTGAAGACCCTTAAATGTTGAGAATGTTTTTCTCATGATTAAGGTTAAAAGTGATAACTAGGGGGTTAAAAAAGATATGGTTTCAATTTACCAAAATACTTTAATAAATTTTATTTTTTGAATTTATTTTGACCTTATGTTGCATATATTCTAATATATAGAACATTGGAATCATATTCCATGGGTTAGACACATATTAATTATTAATATTTCATGTATTTTCAAAATTGGAACCCCACATATGAAAAGGGACCTCCACTCCTCTATAACTCACACCTCAGGAGAAATTAATATCATATAAGATCAAACATAATCCCATTATAAAATGAATCACCATTTCATAAATGTTCTCACCTACTCAAAATATCCCCCTATAGGGGTAAATGTTTAGTCTAAAGGAGTTCTCTCTAAGAATAGGTTTAACTGATAACATAGTGTCTTCATGGTTATTTATTAATCAAAATTATGAAAATATTTTACAACCATTTCAATTTAATTACATAACTGCATTATATAAAATAATGACACAACCCTTATTTATCTCATTTTCCATCCTATAGGACATGAAAACATCATTCATCTGTATGTGTAGACTAACACCTGTACGATGAAATGTGTTTTTGTTTTCTATTACCATATTTAATGGATTTTAATAATGATTTATTTTATTCCTATATATGTATATTGACATGTTTACATATTTAAAATTATTTGAAGATAATATACCATCAATTTAATTACCCTATTAGAAAATTAAGTGTGGGAACAACACTCTTGTGTACATACTGACCACCATCTCCTCAATGAGATTCATATTTTTTCAATTTTACCCCACATGGATGGTTATGAAGATTAATTTAATGATTTTTTAATAGTTATTATAATATCATAGGTTTTTTAATAATATATTTTATTTAAATTCTTTCTTTTACAGCCATTGGAAAATATAATCATTACATTTGTGTATAGGATTACTACTGCCTCCATGAAATTATGTAGTTATTTTTTTGAGAATACATTACATGGATTGTTATAATATATAATTTAATGTAAAAATGACAATTATATCATTATCAATATTATATATATTTTGGAATGAGGATCCATTTTACAATGGTCAACCTAGCAATGTTGTTTTGGAATTATAGAACTAAACATCTTCAAATCATATAATATGAAATTTACTGATATTGTAGTTATATAAGAGATATAAATTAGTGAAATTAATGGGTTAATAAAAAAGTAACAAACCTAATAAACTTTTTTAATTATTTTAAAAATCATATTTTATTAAGGAATATAATTAAGTTACATGACTAGTTGTGACTTGGGGTATGTGGATTACTTTACTCAATTTACTTTCACTCAATTATATCACATCTCTAGTGATTATGTCCTTACATGGTTGTCCGTTAAATTATAACTAATTGTTTATGTATTAATTAAACTTTATTTATATGTTTTTTATTTATAAAAAGTAATTATGTCATTGATTAGTTTTCACTTCAATAATACAATCATTGTAATTGATTCTCGTCTTAAGAAACTTTATTTGAGGAATGATTTTATATTATGAAGCTTATTCCCTCTATATTTCTAATATTTTTATTCTTATATATTATATAAATATTAATGTTTATATAATTCTATTTAATGTTGTTTTATTCATAGTCTATTCCATGAGGAAATGATTTAAGTGGTATAATAGTCACAAAAGTTTTGATTCCCTCAATTTCATTATCTTGAGATATGAATTATTCCATGAAAAATTATTTCTTTTATATGGTTAAATTAATAACCCATGAATTTATTTTGACATATTATATTATTTAATATATGGTATTTCTAAATACTTTTCATGTTCTATCTTTTATTGTCTTATTATTAGAAATCCCATAATGATGTAAGGGTTTTCTACTCTCAATTTCCCCCTTATTAAGATATATTCTATATTAATTATGTAAATTCCTAATTATTGTGTATAAAGTACTTATGAACATCATTTATTGTATTTTTCATGAAATAAATTGTTTTTTATATACACCAATAAGTTTAAGGGGTTTTTTAATGGAAAAAAATGGGTTTTATTTAAACTCTTTGATTCTAAAGATTTAAAGTATTTTACCTAAAAAAAATCCTAATATATTATTTATTTCATTTTAGGAATTAAATTATTATAATTATAAGTTATTTTATAATTTTATTTTACATATTCATTTATTTTCTTTTAAATGGTCATAAATTATATTTTCTTAAAAAAATTTACATAGGTCCCATTCGACTCACTTTTCAAAATTATGATGTAATATTTTTTAAATATTAATGACTTATTTAAATTTCCATAATTATGAACTATTGTAATTATTATTGAACATATACATGTTTCAATAGTTTTTTATATAATATTATAAACCATGATTAAATTATTTTTTGTTTTTGATTGTTATGAAATAAACAGATATTCATTATTGTTTACAAAGAATGATTCTAAATGCTTATAAAAAATATATTTTTATACTATTTGAACATATTATAATTAATTGAAATGTTTCAAAATGTATATGATAAAATTATACAGGTAATAAATTTTCTCTGGATGAATTATAGAGATGTTTTAAAGTGAATTTTTATAAAATCCATATCTTCATGCAAATCTTATGCCCACTGATGATATTAATATGTGAATCGCTATGATGATACTCACTAAGAATTTGATCTCTTCATTCTTATGTTTCAATTACATCGGTTATTAACAATTATTATATGAATGTTAGATCTAGAAGAAATTCATTTTAATATAATTATATGGGAGGTTTTGAATACATAATATAGAACAATAAAAAATGGGTAAAATGGGAAAAATTTCTATTTAGATATAGATATTTGATTTTAGTTAAATTAATGGTTTTTTTCTAATTCTTTTTAAAAATACTCCTAAAATTTGTATTCATGTCATTGACTCAATATGGTGATTTATATAATAATAATAGATTGTTAAATTTTAATCACATTACTTGATTTCAAAGATTTATTTTTAAAGAGAAATATTTTATCTTCAATTAAGGATTTATAGGTTTAAGATATTAGAGTTGGTATCAATGTTAGGGTTTATATAAATTTAAATGTTTGGATGGTATTGATTGTAATGACCAGAAGATTAATCAATGGAAATTTCTTTATTATAATTATGTCATATATTATGATTGCATGAAATCACAACATAATGAAAGACTAAGTACTATGATACCTTTAAACTTAATATTATAACATATGTGATTTGAATTGGGAAAATCATACCTACTTGGTTGCAATCAGTAAGATGTTTGGAGTATGATAGGAAAAACTTATTTTTTGGTGAGTTGTAACTGAAACTTATGAATAGTAATGTTTTCCATAGCAATGGTTATATGAAAATTATGAATATTAATTAATCCATGTGAATATTAATCCTTATGAATGAAATTATAAATAAAATTTATCCATCTTTTTAGGGACAATATGATACAATTATACTGTTATTTTTTGGGAGTCATGTATATATAATTGAAAATTTATGAATATTTTAAATGTTATTTTTCATAAAAGGTATTGATAAATATGTATTTTTATGACATATGATTATATGATAATTTTAAGAGACATTAATTAATCTTACATAGTGTTAGAAAAGCATTTTTTACTTTAAAGATATTATTTTTAAAGAAAAATATGATTATAAATAAAAATAAAATTTCCCATATTTATAAAAACATTTTAATAAAATGGTTTTCATTTTATAATTATACACATCAAAAAATGGATGGGGTGGATTTTGGATATTTTTCTAAAATACATGATTTTTTTGAATAGTAAAATACTATAATTTATGATAAATGCTAAATAAATGAATTTATGCATCATGCTTGAGTCATGGATGATGAAAATGGACATTAGTATGACCTGAAAAGCTCTATTTATCAATTTTGTCATAAGAATCTAGAATATTCATAGTATTGAGAAAAAATATTAAGCTAACGATTAAAATAATGGGACCCACCATCTCCTCCACTATAAATACCACCTCTCTTTACCTCTTATCTACACTTAACTAAATCATTTTTCCTAGACCAAATTCTGCTCAAATCTCTTCCTAAGACCGTATCCCATGTATATAATTATTTGGTCTCTTTGAAAGAACAAATCATCTCCCCTAAATAGGTGCTCATGGGAGGTATATTTAAGCGGTAAAGTCCTCTTTTCTTTTCATTTATTTTCTTTCATGTTCTATTATTTTCCTTTTCTTTCCTCACCTAATTTTATCAAAATAATATGATAACTCTATTATCATACATGTGATATAATATTGTAATTATTATAGAACAATTCATCATCATCCCACGTTTTTCCAACTATTATAATTGGAATGAAAACACAGACCAATATGTGATAATTTCTCACATTTAAGGAGGACGTGATTTCAATTTCATTTACCATATTCCATTCTATTCACATAAATAATGTATGGTTGAACAAGAATATAAAAAATTTATTGTTTTTAATTCAAGTATCTGAAATATTTTGTAAACATGATCTTAGTTTTTAATGTAATATGTGTTCGATGTGATCGAAAACAGCCTATTAACCAAAACGGTTATGATTAAGGTTTTATATAATTATTCATCCCCACTATAAATAAAGTAATTAATTTTAATAACATGTATTCTTATATATGTTAAATAACAACCTATAACTATAATTCTAGACAACTAATATCATATTACATGTTTATCCTTATATATATATAAGTAAACTAATCATGAAAACGAAAGAAACAAATGCTCCCAAACCATGAAATTGAACATCTTAACCCATCAAAAAGGTCATGCATGAACAAAAAAGGATATTAATAATTAATAACACTAAAATTAGGTTATATAAATATAAATTAACAAATATTGTTTGGTTATCAATGATATTAATATCATGTGAAGGACACCATCAGTCTTAAGGTAATGGATTTTACCCAAACCCCCATTAATCTTTCTAGTTTCTCTATCTTTATTTTTACACAAATTAAGTTATGTGTTTTTTTATTTATATAGACTAAATTATGTATATATTATATTATTCATGTTTCAAGATCCAATCATCATTATATTTTGGTTATATACATATTTTATGAGGTCCCCTGCTAAATATATCCTGTTAAGAAAACCCATTTAATGGATCTTCCGAAATTCATACCAATTTTCAAGTACACTATATAATTTGTTTTTTGCCACCATTTGTTTTATAAAAAATGTCTTTTTAGTTTGAAAACATTCTTGTTTCAGTAATGGTTTTATATAATAGTTTTTCCCTTTTCTAATTTTAATTCTCATTACTATTTTCCTTCAACCGCACTAAAATGTTTTAGTTCCAAAGAATATCGAGTACTCTTTTTACATGAATTTACTTCAAGTGAAATAATTTTTCATTATATAGGCCTATTATTCCCTCTTATTTTCCATAATTATCTAATTAATTTCCTTTATGGACATTTTTATGATATTCTTGTTTTTTAGGATTTACGACATTATTATTATACCCAATTATTATCATGGGTAACCATTAAGTTTAATTTTTATTGTTTATTTATGATTCTATATTTGGAAATAATATTTATTAAATTGTTTTGATGGGTGAATCCAGATATTACCCCAGTTCATTGGGTATAGTTGATTCTCATGAGACGTTACGTGTAATGATCTTGGCGGTTATCCTTCACTTGTGTAACCATGTGAAACAATCATATTGGGTGAACTTGACTTGTGATCCTCTATATAAAATGATCCTTGAATCATACTAAATTCTTGTTTTATGTTTCATACACATTACTTTGAATCCATATTTATAAGATCCCATGTTTATATGTTTTGATTTTATATGACCCATTCCATGTTATACTATTATCCCATTCCTTCTAATCCATGTGCTAAATCTTTATTCTTATGTTTACTCCATTATTCGGATTTTTAGCACATACCTTTATTCATGTAATCCCAAAATTATCCAATGATGATGTATAATCACAATGGAAGTTAGGGGATCTTTATAAATACAGAATAAAGAAGAGTTGTATTTAGTTCCTTGTTTTATGTTTTATACACCCAGTCATCCTAATAACTAGACTTTATGATTCTTGGCTTGCAATATGATGATTTAATAAGATTATAATCTTATAATGATATGTGTATAAGGCTAGGGTCCCAATAGTTTCTATAAGAGGATGGTCTAGTTATTTTTGTATATTAGGAATTGATACCATTATTTAGAACCTTTTGGCTATGACTATGTATAACAAAATATCCCTAAATTTGTGTAAGTACAGACTAAGTGTTTTATTAACAAAATATATCCCTATATAGATATGATCAAGTGGATGTGGCTCTAGCATAGATGTATTTAGGGTAAAACCTAAAAAACCACATTGAGCTACCCTCAAATGGGAACTGTTTTATGACAACAGGCCTTGATTCACTCATAGTTTATCACTCCTGGGGGATATGATTTGGTTAATTCGTAATCCTAGTATGAACCATTACTAAGTGAACAAAAAAAGATCCCATAAAAATACATGTTAAGTAAAAAATCTAGGATAACCAATATTGAAACCATGCGAATCATATGTTAGGATATAATATTATTTTAATAGTTTATCATTTGATGTTTAATGTTTCCTTTTAATTCTTAATAGCAAAGTTTTCTATCCCTATAATTGTACGTTCTCTTTAATAGATAATAGAGGTAAATAGAATAATACATTCAAACAATCAATGTGATAGGTAAAGTGAATATTTCCATATTGATATGAAAAATATGATGGGAATGAGTGCTCAAAACTTCATGAAAATATATGCTTAGCTTGATCAAGTAATAAATAATTACTTGAATCCTATGAAACACCATCCTACTCAAAGGAATGTGAAAGTTTTTATTGAATCCTTCACATAGAAAAGGCCTCCCATGTTTAGTGGATATTCTGATATACTCCTCATAGAATAATGTATTAACTCCATCGATAAGATATTATAATTTTTTTAAACATAGAATAAGAGAAAGTTGTAATGGAATCCTATCATTCTTGATGGGGAAGATGATCAGTAGTTGACAATGATCAAGAATGAATACTCCCAGGAAGAAATCTATTGCATGGATTGAGAGGAATTCAAGAAAATGATTTTCAATACATATTTTCTCCGAACCCCTCATCTGAAAACTGAAATAGAGTTCCTTGGAATTGAGAAGATGTAAGATGACTCCATCGGGGTGCATGAAGTAAATATTAGAAGGTGTAAAAGATAAACCTCTGTCTTTTTCATGAACACTGAATGAAAGGTGGATAACTTATTTAGTAGACTAAATCCTAGAATATAAAAAGAGTTAGTGATTCTTGACTTCAATAGTTGTGAGGAGATTGTTTGTTGTGCCCTCAAGGATGAAATGGATATCAAAGACTATCAATGGTCTCACGGTCACAATAAAAAAAAAGCAGAAAATAGAGTCTAATTCAGGTGGTTTAGAAAATGAATCCCATGATGGAAAAAATAGGACATCCCACATGTCAAGATTTTGGGAAGAAGAAACCTGGGTATTATTTAATAGGAACCAAAAATTGTTTTAAAGATGGAATAATGGGACATCTTGCTAAGAACTTCTAGAGGGATATAGTGAATTCCACTAATGTGGAAGAATAAAAGAACGTTATGATCAACACTTACGCAGTACTGTAATGTTAAAACTTCAAGAAGCAAGGGTATTATGTGAACAATTTCTCTATGCAAGGATTTGTTAGAGGAAATAACCAACAAAATCCAAGGAAACAAAGGACTTACGAAGTCACTATTAGTGAGCTGGATTTGGGAAACAATGTGGGGATATGTATGCTAGTTATTAATTCAATAATAGGGATCATACTTTATGATTCTTGTTCTAAACATTCATTCATATCATGTATTTTTTTGTAGAACTATTCAAACACCACCTAAAAATTGGGAGGTTGAGATATCTATGAGAAGAAATGGGTAAATTTATATATACAATGTATATAAATCTACCTCAATTAACTTTTGTGGACATAATCTCCTATAAAACATTGTTATACTTCTTTTTCTGGATTTTTTTGTTATCTTGTAAATGGATTGACTATCTTAATAGAAATTAAACATTAACTTTTGAGAATGAGAAATATGTCTTCAGATTCTAAAGAATCATAAAATTATTTAGAATTGTAATGAGGAAGATAAATATTAATTAGAATCAATGTATCTAGTGTTGATATTAATGCCTTATGAGAAAGAATGGCTAGATAAAATGATGGAGACATAAGATATGATAGTTCTTGAAGTTATGCCCATCGTGAGGGATTACAAAGATGTATTCCCTAAAGGATTGTCTAGTCTTATCCTGATTGAGAGTTTACGTTATGAATTGAACATATTATTTGATTTCTACCTATATCAATGACACATTATAGAATGAAAAAATTAAAATAGAATATCTATATAAATAGTTAAAGGAGAATCAGTAGAATAGTTTATATGCCCGAGTGATTCACCATGGAGTTCGCCTGTACCCTTCTTCCAGAAGATAGAAGGATAAATGTGCCTATGTAATGATTATAGTAATATCAATAAATTCACAGTAATGAAGAAGTACCCCCTTCCATAGATAGATGACTTGTTGGATCAAATTTTTGGGGCCATTTATTTCTATAAAGTTGATCTTTGGTCAGGATATCGCCAATTAATGGTGGGTAACCAAGACATTTCTCGGACTGCCTTTCGAACAAGGTATGAAAACTAGGAGTTCATAGTGTTGCACGTTAGACTCAATAATTATTTTTAAGTATTCATGGATTTTATTAATATTGACTTTAGAGATTACCTATACATATTTGTGGTAGATTTTATTGATGATATTTTGATATACTCCTAGAGTAAGGAGTAACATGAGGAGCATTTGAATACTGTGCTGATGACATTTTGAAGGCAGAAACATTATGAAAATTACAATAAATGTGAGTTCTAAATGGGGGAAGTATCATTATTGTGGCATGTAATCACCATAAATGAGTATTTATGGACCCTTCTAATACAATGTCAACTGAAGAGTATCCTAGACCAGAATTTGTAACAGTGATCCGTAGCATTCTGTTTCTAGCTGAGTCAGTGATTTGTGAAGAAATTTTCATGATTTTCAAACCCAATGAACAATCTGATATGGAAGGGGCTGAAGTTTGTCTATATTCAATAATGTGATGAAACATTTATGGAGATCAAAAATAATATTATAACTGAACTGGCACTCTTACTCCCGATAAGTGTAGAACTCATTGTGGTGTACAATGATGCTTCAAAGAATGTCATAGGATGTGGAATGATTCAAAATGATAACGTGATAGCCTATGCCTAAAGGTAGCTGGAAATCTGTGAGTAAAAACTATTTCACGAATGATCTAGAGTTGGCTACTATGATCAATGCATTGAAAATCTTGTGACATTATCTCTATTGGAAGAAGTGTGAGATATATACTGATCTCATGTGTATCAAATATATATTTACATTAAAAGGGATTAATATGCACCATTGAAGATTGGTAGAACTTATTAAGGATTTTGACTGCTCAATCTACTACTATAAAGGTAAGGAAAATAAGTAAGCTGATTCTCTAAGAATAATATATTATACATCATTATCAATGATAATAATTGAAAAGGATACAATCTTCATATATTTAATGAAGATATACATTTGAATTAATAAGGGAGGAACATCCTCGATTCTTTATCAAATGATCCATAATCCAAATCTTATGGAGAAAATATTGGATTCTAAAATAAAATATGTTTAAATTATGAGAATGGGGAAGAAAATAGAAATTGGAAATCCTCTGAGTTCAAGATTGATGAAGAGGGAGTTATAATATTTGGGTCATGATTATTTATAACATATGATCTATAGATAAAGAAGGATATTTTTAATGATGTACATAGATCTACCTTATCTATTAACCCACGGAGCACAAAGATGTATAAAAATATTCAAAAGAACTTTTGGTGGGATATAAAGAATAATATCATTGAGAATACATTAATTTTTTTAGAATGTCAAAATTGAAGGATAAAAGAAAAAAATATAAGGGGATGATAAAACGACTACCTATACCGACATGGAAGTGGGAGAACAACACCATGTAGATTTTCATTAGATATCTAAGGTTATGCAGAGGAAACAATGCTATATGGGTCTTTGTGGATCATCTTACAAATATAGCACAATTTATCAAAATTCGAGAGGACTTCTCATTCGATCAACTTCTAAATATATATATATATATATATCAAAAAAATGTTATGAATGCATAGATTACTACTATATATTGTATCTCATAGAGATATGATATTAAACTCCATGATCTGGAAAAGCCTCCAACATGCTCTATGCACCAAAACCAACTTCAATATGACCTGACATTCCCAAATTGATGGACAATCTAAGTGAACTATTTATAAAACGGACGAAATATTGAGAGCATGATCTTTGGAATTAGAATGAGGATGGGACTAAAATCTTCCATTGGTATAATTATTATACAACGAAATTTTACTCTCTAGCATCAAAATGGAACCATACAAATCCCATTATGGGAAATGGTTCATAACACCGACATGTTGGGATGAAGATGATGAACGTATGCTGCTAGGAACTGAAATGGTTATTAATTTGGTGGTGAAGGTGAAAACCACTCATAATCACATCAAGGCAGCCCAAAGTCAATAGAATAGTTACACCTATAATTTTAATGGTATATTGAGTTCAATGTTTGAGACAAGGTATTCCTATCTATATCTCAATGGAATAAAATAATGAGGTTTGGGAAGAAATTAATGATATGGTTTCGGTACATTGGACCCTTTGATATCCATGATCAGGTCATATCTATGTTATATTGACTAGAACATTCACCCAAAATGTCTAAAGTACATAATGTCTTCCACGTATGTCTCTTAAAGAAGTATATACCAGATCATTCGTTTTTACTTTCTTTATAGTTTTTATTGTAAGTGAATGATCATTCTTATAAAGAGAATACTATGAAGATATTGGATCATAGAGATAATTTTCTATGAAAAAAGACTACTAACATGGACAAAATAAAATTGAGGAACCATAAGTATGGAAGGGAATCATGGGAACTAGAGGAGTTAATGAAGGAAAAGTACCCACACCTGTTTATGTCATAGAATGTAAAACCAAATTTCGAGGGTGTAATTTCTTATGCGGGGATGAATGTAATGACCCAAAATTTAATCCATTTAAATTCTCTCCTTGTAATTATTTCATATAGTATAATCACAGGAAATCAGAACAACATGAACTACTAAGTAATATGTGACCTCTAAACACAATATTGCCACTTCTGTGACATTAATTTCTAAAATATGACATACATGGTTGTGATGAGTAAGATGTTTGGAGTCTGATAAGGAAAACACAATTTTTTATAAATAGTAACTAACCCTTTTGAATAGTAATGTTACCCTCAGGAATAGTAAACCAACCCTTGTGAATAGGAAATCTTCTACATGAATAAGTGACCTTATCAGTGAAAGTATAAATAAAATTTATCTATCTTATAAATGAAAATATGATGTAATTATAGTGTTGTTTTTTTGGAGTCATGTATAATTAATTACAATTTTATGAATAATTAAAAAGAAAAATTTATTTTCTTAATTTTTTTTCATAAATATATATTTTGTTTAATTTTGATTATATGATAATTTTAAGAGATCATAATTAATTTTTCAATGTGTTAGAAATTTTTTTATAAATTTAATGTTTGTATTTTTCATGTAAATTATGAATTTCATTAAAAAAATAAATTTTATATATTTATTAAATTATTTTCATAAAATGGAGTTAATTTTTTAATTCTACATGTCAAAAAATGGTTGGGGTAATTTTTTTATATTTTTCTAAAAAAAAGATTTTTGGTGAATAGTAAAATTCTATAATTTATGATAAATGATAAATAAATAAATTTATGCATCATTATTGAGTCACAGATGATGTAAATTTCCATTGGTATAAACTCAAAATCTCCATTTACTATATTTGGTCACAACAATCATTATTATTCATAGTATTGAGAATAAAATATTAATCTAATGAATAAAATAATGGGAAACCCCTCCCCTCCCCCACTATTAATACCACATCTCTTTAGCTCTTCTATTTACTTATCCAAAGCATTTTTTCTATTAAAAATTCTACTAAAATTTGTTTATAATCCTTTCTCCCACATCCAGAATCCCTTTGTCTCTTCTAAAGGCCAAATCCTTTCACTTAAATACGTTCTTAATGAAGATATATTGAAGTGGTAAATTCCTCTTTCCATTTATTTTATTTTCATTCATTTACATTATAGTTTTTTTATTTCATCACAACATTTCATAAAAATGTTATATTGAATCTGGTAACAAACATTTAATTGAATATTGTTATGAAATTGGAATAATTCATTATCAAATATCCTTTCTCCTCCTTTTATACATGGAAAGAAAACACCATCTGAGATGTGTTAGGTTCTCACATTCAAGGACAACAGGCTTTCAATTTCATTTATTGTATTAAATTATGATCATTAAATTTGTTTATTGTTTAAATATACAAAAAATATATATAATTTATATTTTAAGGTATGGGAATCTTTTTTATACATGATATTAATTTATAAAGACAAAACAGTACAATGTGATCAAAAACCACCAATTAACCAAAATAGTTATCATTAATGTTTTAAATAATGATTCATATTCACTCCAAAAGAACAAATGAATTTTATAACCATGTAATATCATAGATGTTAAAAATTAACATATAATTCTAATTCTGGACACCCTTTCCCCTAAAACATGTTTATCATTATATATATATATATATATATATATAAGTAAACCCATCATGAAAACCAAAGAAACAAATTCTCCCAAATGATGAAATTGAATCTATTAAATAAACAAAAGGGTCATGAATGATCATAAAAAGGTTATATTTAATTAATTAAATGAACAATAAATTTTATAGATATTAATTAATTAATGTAATTATGTTACCAAGGACATTAACATCATTTAAGGACACCATTAGACTTATGGTATGGGATTCTACGAGAACATCCATTATTCTTTCGGGTTGTTCTATTTTTATGTTAACCAAAATTATGTTCTCTGTTATTTTTATGTACATCTTCTAAATTCTGTATATATTATATAAAATCATGTATCAATATCCAATCATCATTATATTTTGGATATATACATGTTTTTAATCAATATATCTCGATGAGCAATCGCATTTGAGGGAACTTCCAAAATTCATTCCCATTTTCCTGTACACTATATAATCTATTTTTAATAAACCATTATTTTTTTAAAAAAACTTATTATTATGAAATCATTATAGGTTCACTTCTGGATTTATATATATTATTATTCCCTTTTATAATTTAAATTCTTATTAGTATTTTCATTTAACCAGAAAAAATGTTTTAATTACATCGTTTTTGGAGTACTATTATTCTTACAAGAAATTACTTCAGGTTAAATTAGTTTTCATTTTATATTCATATTATAGAATATTTTATTCCGTGAATAATTTAATTCCTCTTCTACATGGAAATTTTTATTATACACCCACATGTTATGCTTTATGATATGATTACGATACCAAATTCATACTATGGGTTACCCTTATTTTATGTATGATTGATTGTGTATGATTATATATGTAGTAATAATATTCATGAACATGTTACGATGGGTGATCCCGGATTATGTTCCAATTAATTGGGTAATGTTGAGTCTCCTGAGATGTTATGTGCAACGATCTTGGTGATTATCCGTGACTAGTGTGATCGTGTGAAAAAGTATTAGTGGCTATCCTAGACTTGTTCTCCTCTATGTGAAATGACTCTTAACTCTGGATATAGTCATGTATTATGTTGCTACAACATTACTATATATCCATGATTATATGATCCCTTGATTATTTTATGATTCCCTTTGTTCCCTTCCATTTATAGCATTATCTCATGAAATCTAAACCATATTTTAAAGCATTATTATTATGATTATTCCATCATTAGATTTTTATCTCATCCCTTTGTTCATGTTATCAACATGTTATCCTATTATGAGGTTTGATAATAATGGATGTTATGGGATTTTTATAAAGGAAAATATATAAATAATATATTTATTTCCATGATTAAATTTTTATGTACCGAGTCTTCCCATACAATAAAATTTATGATCATTGGCTTATAATACGATGGTTTACCATCCTTAAAATAATGTAATGATATTTGTAAAATGATTAGGTCACTATAAATATTATGGATAATTTAAGAGATATTTATATCAACATGGGCTAAAGAATATAATTTTAAACAGAAGATTAAATTCAAAGAAACCGATTTATGGTTTAAAGTTATGGGATGTTTAAGTTATTAATACAATATTGGGAGAAGTTTTGTTTTGTTTTAATAAATGATTGAGGTATTTTTAATTATTAGTTTTAACATGTGTTTTAGAAAGATAGTATCTGGGAAAAATTCTATTAAATTTTTTTGATATAAGATAAAAGGTATAAAATAACCATATAATGTAAAATAATTTTATATGTTGATGCATCAATTGTTAATTTTGATATAGGGTTAGTTATTTAATAATATATTTAAGTGTATAATTTTGTATTACTGTTGAAATTTTTGAGATAAATTTATTATTTCTTCATATAATGGTTTTTTAAATTTGGGGATTATATTTCCTCATGATAAGAATTTATATTTTAGTAAATATAGAATGAATATATTATCATGATTTTATATATTTAATGGTAATTTTACTTTTTATTTTCCTTATTTATAAATAACAAATACCAATATTTTATATTTATCATTCCGATTATGGAGAAAAATAGAAAATTATTGAAGCATTAATCCAATGGATGAGATTGGGATTATAGATTTGGGGAAATAATATAAGTATATTTTCCCATGTTCTCTTTCTTAATGATAAACCAATCCATAAACTTTCTAAAAAGAATCTCGAAAATGAAAATTTTATCCTTCTACAATAATTTATGACAAATTAATGGTTTCTTATCTTACATAGGAAACTGATATTTTTTCTTCTCATAAAAATTATGTTATATATTAAATGTATTTTATTTTTATATTATATTGTCTATTATCTCTATTTTTATGTTTTTTTAAGAACCGAGTTATTTTTACTGTATGTGACATTCATAATGACCATTTTCCAATTATGAAAATATTTTTATATTTTCCCTTTTTATGTTGTGGGATACAAACAGATATATTATTGAATATTTAAATGGATTTATTACTTTAATGATAATTAGTTTTATTTTTATCTTTTTATAGTATATTATGGATATTTTTTAAATACCATTTCCATAGACATGAGAAATTTTTTTAAGGAAAATTTTTTTATGGGGTGAATGTAAAACCTTGATTTTGTTATATTCTTTTAAATGTATACCATGTTTGATTGTTTTTACCACATAAAATATAGTGTTCAAAAAACTATGATATACTCTTAATATAATATTTATATATTACCATTATATAATAGGAATTGAATTGGAGATTATTAATAAGATCATCCTCATAATGAAAATTTGAGGAATGTTTTTCTTTAATGAAATAAATAATTTGGAATACATTGAATATCAATTGATTTGAAATGAAGATAAAATCATGTGCGTATTTTATTTATATATTAAGAGAAAAAGTTATCATTGTTGATGAATTATTTTAATGAAATTTGTATGTTATATATCCAATAAAATTAATTATCAATCACTTAATTGTGGTTACTGTGCATGTAAAGAGAATAAAGTAATTTTGTGCTTTAAAAATGCATTTTCATAAAAAATGGTTCTCATTATACATTTTTTTGAGTATTGCAATTAGATTCTCCCACATTAGGAAGTATAATTTTATAAAATGACATAATTTTTATAATTCTCATGTTATAATTATCTTACCAGTAATTTGTTTTTTTGGGAAAGAATTGTTTTTAGTGACTAGAAAATATAATGAATTTTTAAAAATATTATTTTTATTATTTTAATCAGGTAAATTAAAATTCCTACTAAATTAATGATTCATTAAATTAAAATAATTATAATATTGTTAAAAAATTGACCAAATTCTATTAGAATCAATATTTTTTTAGAGAATAATTTCTATTCTAAGATAAGTGTTTTTTGAAATAAAATCATTATGTTTATGGAATTTATTTTAAAATTTAATTTTAAAACATGGTTAAAAACATAATGAAATATTATTTTACAATTGGAATATATTGGTTCTAATTTAGTAATATCATAAATTTTATTTTTAATGACAATTATAAATGTTCTCACAATGATAATCAGTAAAATGATTTAAAGAAGGAAAATTTTACAACACCCAGACCAACCAAGCCCAAATGTAGTGAATTACGTTGATTCATTGGCATGATTACAAGGAATGAAAAACAAAATTACCAAATAGATCAGTAGTATTAGTAAAATAGGCACATATTTGAAAACCACTTTACATTTAAAAACATAAAATATGAAAATAATTTTCTTCGATCATGCCATTAATCCTCATAGTGTATCCCTGAATATCATCCATAATAAACAAATTGTAATCCTACTAAATATAAATAATAACATAGGGGTGAAATATATGCACAATAATGGTATCCGTACAGTGGAATCCGTTATTAAATTTGGAATAAAAAATATGTAATGGTAAATTACTAATAAAAATTACATTTAAATAATCACATGAGATTGGAAATATAACTATGTATATTCTTACTAATCAAATAATTGAATTGAATAATAATAATTATGGAATGTATAATGTTGGGAATCTATACTATCAAGTTATATTCTCAAGATAGTTACCTTCATGATCTATCCTCATACAATTTATATATCTGGGTAGAAATTCATATGATTTTTGTCAAGATCTGTCCTCCAAACAATTTGTAGCCTCTTAGAAATAAATTCAAAGGGATTATTTCCAATTGGTTTCATCTCATTAGAAATATAGTTGCATCTAGGGGATATATTGGTCTATCATCATCACTTACTACATCCTATGGATTCCACATTTGAAAACATGAAAAACAAAAACACTCATATTGAAAAAATGGCATACGAAATTTGAATACTTTATCCATAAATCGTGAGTGGTATGAAAATAGCACATCCATATCCAAACTGACAATTGAATATTAAATTAAATGTGGTTGATTTTATTATAATATATCTTACTCAATCAAATCTAACATTCAATATATGATTTTTACATAGATGAAAATACTATAAAAAATCATTAGAATGTTTTTGAGAAAAACTCCATTTTACTTTGAAATCATTTATTTATAAGTTGCAAATTTACAAAAGAAATAATTTTATTTAAAAGGAACCTTGGAAACATTTAATTAATTCCTTTAAAAATCCAGTCATCATTATGGATATAAAATCTGTTAATTCAAAATAAGTTAAAAAAATTATTTCCATTTTTTTAAAAAGTCATTGAATACCCCATTTCAAAAACAACATAAAAAGATTCTTTCCAAACCTTTTTAAAAAAATTTGACCGTGGGGGAAATAAATAGAACATTATTGGGATAATATTAGAAATATATTTGAAAATATTTTTAGTAAACATGGACATGGATGAAATATATTCCCTAGTAGATATGTCGGTATAAACAATCCTGAATAATAATGAGATCGTAAAATTAAACCTTACCTCATATTTTCTTTTAGTTGAAATAATTTATCCATATAAATATCGATTTTAAGAGTATTAATAACTTTTTAATGATCCATATTAATATTTTTGATATCACATATGATCATCTTAAAATATTTTATTACCCTTTTTTTAAAAATATTTCATCAATTTCACTATTTTGGATGTCAATTGCCTAGTTTAACAACTATCTTTTGACATATTATTTGTTGTTACTATTAATTTGATCATTATTTAATCATTTACCAATTTGAAATATGATTTAAATGTTATATATATTAATAAGATAATTTCTTTTATAATAATCCAAAAAATTGGAGACAATAAATGAAATGCTGCATTCATGTAAATAGTGGTGCATATATACCCATGGACACTACAATAATTTATTTTTTCAAATTAAGTAATGGAATGAAATATTTATATATATTTATGTGTATATTATAATTTTAATATAATATGTTTCTCATATATATTACATATTATTGATAAATCCACCCATTATACATTTAATGTATAGCGTGAATGAATCACGTCATATTGAGGAGGCGGTAGCCCACACTTCCACAAACAACATTATCATATTTATACAAAATTAAAAGAATAAGATTATGAATTGTAAAATAATTAAAAATCATAATGATATAATATATAACATATAAAACATATATAAACAATATTTTTATCATAATGACTAACCATATAAGGTGGTAAAAGAACAAATGAGAAACTATTATTTCCTGAGGATGTAGTTCTCTATACCTGTAAACAATATGCTCGTTACCCATTAAATAGATATTTTTGTATGTGAAGATAGAAACCATATCATTAAAACAACTCTGTATATTTTAGATATTGGTGTTTCTTATATAATCATGAAATAAATTTGTTGGGGGTCGATAATGGAAATAAAACTTATGAGCATGAGGAAAGATGTTACCTCCTCATTGGGTAAATCATTTTTATTTGGATGAATGGGATTCTCGAGATGTATTTCTGACAAATGTGACTATTATAGGATGAATATATGGAATTTTGGAGATTATTTTGGTAGGTTTTGGTTGACCTATAAGGCATAATGAGGTGTGAGGATTTGAGGGTGGATGTTCCCTTTTATAATTGTTGTGAGAAGTACTTTTGGAAACTCTCAAACAAATGGAAATAATATAAATTTACATTCTATTTAAAATGGATCCAAACTGATATATTTCGTAGATAAGATGATTATTGGTTGATATAATCTCAGTGAACAATTTTCATTCATAGTTAGGTCACATTATTACCCTTATCTTTTTCATTTCCCCTTACTTAAAATGACCAACTCATACCGTTATATGATTTAATGAAATTATTTTTTTAAAATATCCTTACTTTAAATATTTCATCTATCCATTACTAATTTTTTTTCAAATATCATTAAAACATGATATAATCAAGACAACTAAGTTAAATAATCCCTAATATGTCAATATATTCTAGAAAATTTATTAATGAAGTTAATTTTATTAAATTATATTTATTTAAATATTGTTAACATTATTTATTTGATTCGTCTATTAATTAATCTATTACTCCATCCTTATTGTGTAACAATTTAATTTAATTAGATTTCATATGAAAATTATAAATCAATTAAAATAATGAGTATAATATTATTTATTAAAAATTCATATTTATAGTCGCAGGTAACCTCTAAATAACCATATATATAAAAATGTAATAATTAATAAAACATCAATGTGACACGTCAGACTTCCCTTAGAATAAAATACTAGAAAAGACATCATGTCAAAAAAGTAGATAAAAAGGCCATAAAATTATCCTAATAATGATTTTGGTTGAAAATATATCATCAAATAAAAATAGGGAACATGTTAGGGAAATATTATAATAGATTTGTTTCCCTTAATTACGCTACTTAAACTTAACTATCATTGCTAAAATATTAATAAATTTTATATTCATATTCCCGAAAATAAAATAAATCTATATACATAATTTGGTCTTCCTGATTGAAAATAAAAAATCCATTTTTAAAAAATTGAATACAGTGATTTTGTAGTAATTAATCTAAAATTTATCATGTTGATAGAATAAAAAAACAATTTTTAAAATTGAAAACATTCAAAAAGATAGAATATTTTTATATCAAAACTCTATGTTAAATTTTTTCTAATGAATTAAATTGAATTAAATGATAACAATTAATCTGATTAAACTTTATTATCAATAAAATTTATAATTTAAGACTATAATATTGTTTGAGAAAAAAACGTTATTATTAAAATTTAATATTTTCAACATTCATCATAACATGAAAGTTATAATAAAAATATTAAAAATTCAATGAATGTAATTTTTTATCATAAAATATAAAATAGGAATATTATTTTTTTCAAATTAAATATATAAAACAATAAAATAAACATATTTTAAATAGGTTCTCCATTAAATGGTTGTAAAGATTCCATTTGAGAAAATAAATGTTTCTAATGTGTAAGATTTGTTCACTATTATCTTATGCCTACAAAATAATTTTCTAGGAATGTAAAAAAATTGATTAAATATATAATATATAAATTTTATAAGTTTACTAATTCTAATATTTATGATAAATGGAACAACTAGGTAATAATGGTCGTGTCAAAATAATGATATTTAATTATATATAATTTTTTATTTAAACATGGGGTTGTGCAAAACATAAGTTTCCAAAGAAATTAATTTATTTTAAAATGAGACATATGATAAAATCATAGGGTGTAATATTATCCCCTTATTTAAAATACTTAATCCCCAAAATTTTAAATTTCACTTGGAAAATCAAAGGGTTAGTAAAACCACGAGCTTCCACGATACGCTTCTCTTTCAATAATATAGCTTGAATTGTACGCAAGTTCGAGATTCTAACACACTGCGACCAATAAAAATAGCCATTATGAATAGTAATACCCACTTTTTGAAATTATATATATATTTTATATTTCAAAATGGACTTCGTTTTTGGATTTGTAATATCGAAATTATCCTATGTTGAATTTTTGGTATTTTTCTGAGAACTTCCAATTTTTATGAATAGTGAAAAATACATAAAAACAACTATTTTAATCAAAATAATTTATAGTGATAAATTATAATATTGAGTGGTTTTACAGTATAATTAGAATATATTTTTACCATTTTATAAAATGATGGTCCTTATAATTAATTTCACTTTGAAATTGGACTTAAATAATTGTCAATCTTTTGATTGATATTCTTTCTTAAAAAGCACGCTATTTGTTGTGACAGCGGGAATTAATTATAAAATAAATTAATGTAACTTATATGTTTGGAATTTTTTAAAATAGACATCATTTTTGAATTTGGAATATCAATTATAGATTAGGGTGAAATTTTGGCATTGTTCTGAAAAACTTCAATTTTTGATGCATAGTGAAACCACTAAGAGGTAGTTAAAAAACTAATTTTTTCATTAAATGAAACATTACCACTTCTGTGATTTGATTTTCAAAAATACTACATACATGGTTGTCATTAGGAAGTAAAATTTGGTTCAATTGTATTAAAATAATTTTTTTGGTGATTAGTATCTTTTAAGTTTAATTAATCGCGATTAAAGGTAATTAGTGAAATTTAAGGTAAAAATGATATTATAAAAATATGTAAATACCCTTACACTTGTCCTACCCTTATTTTATGAGTCATGGAAGACCAATAAAATCCATGGGTCAACTTGGGGACCCCATGGAGCCAATTTGGTAGGAAAATGACAATAAAAACTTTTTATTTAATGTTAAAATAAAAATGTCACAACCATGAGTTGTTTTACTAAAACAATTTTTAAATGGGGTTATACAAGTCCTATTTTTGACTATAAATATTTTTAGAAAGAAAAAAATATTTCCTACACCATGATAGTTTTTTATAATTTTTAGACATTAAATAAATTAAATTTTTAATGACACCATGATGATGCAGCGATTACCTCATTAATTAATGATTTTAATAAAATTGAAGGATAATGTAAAATATAAGAATTAAACTTGTCAAAATCCTATTGGATGAGTAGATTTCGAACCCTTATCATCTTAGACTTGAAATATATAATTTTGGGACCTTTAAAATCCGAAACTCATTATATAATAAAGTAGCATTTCATTACTTTCCAAGAGTGCCCCTCCTATCCTCTTCTAAAAGGCCCCCACCACTACCACCTTATTCACACCTTCATGCCATTTGGCTCGGCCAAAATCTGCCCAAATACTCTCCCAACTTCCCTCTATTACTCCTAGAAGCATCAATTTGGGAAGATTTCTTCCCAAGGAAGCCTTTGGCTCTAATCAAAAAAGAGTTACCCGATTTTAAGGTAATGTCTTCTCTTATGTTATTTTGTTTTATTTTGCTTCTCCAACCACCCTAAACTCTTTTAATTATTATATTTTGTACAAGTATCCTCAATATACTTGTATGTTCATATGAGAAGGATTTTATTTACACCTACACACACCTTCTGGTAATTGTTAAAGAACATACGGTTTCTGTGGGTGGCGAATTACTGCCTCCTGAAACGATGATTGTTCAATCTTCTATTAACACCTCTCATGTTGGCCATTATGATGACAATATTTTTCTATATGATATATATTATGTTTTTTTCCTTATGATTCTGTATTTTTCATTTATGGAATACCTTTACGATTTCCATAATGGGTAAACGCGATAATTTCATTTTAGGAAGTGCGGACTACCTCCCCCTCAAAGTGATTTGAATCGTTAATGCCATATGTGGGATGCATAAAGGATGGAGTAAATGGTATTATAAATTATGTTATAATAGAATTATATTATACCTTTATATAATTATAAATTCATTCCATTAAATACAAAATAGTAATGAAAGTTGCGTTCATGCGTACGTACGGCTTACCGTCTCCATAAACGGTGCATTTAATTTCTTACCTCTAAATGTTATGTAATATTATAAATGCATGTATATAATGGATATATATTATATATATGATATCTACATCATGAATATAATTCTTGATCTAATTGATATTTCACCACACGAACAACTTGTAATTATAAGAAGTTTATTTTTGACTCAAGTACCAAAGATCGACAAAACGACAGTTATTAACTTAAATGACTACAAAATTTTCGTAACATGGTAATAAGTGATATAAAAGGAATATTAAAATTGAAAAAGGTTGTTAATAAATTATAAATTAACTCTAGTTTATTATTTAGGAGATTAAAGAATGGTCGAGTGAAGTCGGACATGAGTTAAGGGAACTTCTTAACCCAATTTCCATTCTTTGGGTTAATCTCCTACTTTCAAATTATGTCATGATATTATTATTTCCAATCTTGTATTTTTTACTTTCTTTATGTGTACTTATAGTGAATACACATAATAGATTTATTTTATTTAATAAAATGATCTTTTTAAGGGACTTTGTCTCAATCTCCATTCATTGAGGCATATTTTGTTTTATACACAAATTTCTTTTATACAGTCTATAAACCCCTTTGAATTTTACGTTTATTCAAAAGGAATATTTTTTTACGAAGCGTTTTACTAAACGACAAAAGAGAATGTTTTTCTTGTCGTAATTATGCGGCGACAATGACTTCTCCGCCACCGTGACCATTATTTGAGTTTCGACTTCCTCAACAAGCAATAACTTTTTTTTTAATGAAAAATAAATACCAAGTTTTAATTTTCTTTTATTTTGGTATTGAAAATGGTTTTGATAATGTTTTTATTATATCAATGTGTTGTATTGATATCTTGTGATTGAAATGTGGAAATGTTATGTTTCCTTTATTCATGTTTTATGTGATACGATTATGTTATGGTTTATGATATGTTTAAAACTGTTCATATGAGGAACACATTAGACTTAATAAGTGACGGGTGGAGCCCACTATAGCTCCTCGATGCATCGGAAGGTCTCATGAGACAAACTAGTGTCTTGTGATGAGGACTTGACAAAATATTATTTGTAGTCTTGGCACGAGGCCTTGGCTACGTGGTTATGATAGTCTGGAATTATGCATTCCATCATTATGAAAGTGGTTATTGATATTGCATGTGATTATTCAACCAGTAAAATATCCATGTGAATAAGTAAATGGACTTATTTCATTTTACTTTTTCCATATTATATTGAATTTCATGTTTAAAAGGATTTTGTTTAGTTATACATTTCCTTAAATGTTTATGTTTATTTATGAAATCTTCCGCTATATTGTTATCCTTACTAAGCATCTGATCTCACCCCTTTCAATGTTTTAATTTTTTCCAGTATGTGATGAACTATTTTAGTAATGACCTGCAGGGATAGTATGAAGGGGATATGAGTGTGGAAAATGGATACTATGTTATTGTATTTTTTCACTTTATGATGTAATTTAACATTTATGAATGTATCTAGTGATTCCAAGGCTACTAAACTAATCAGTCTTTTGAGAGTTGATCTTTTGTGATCATGCCAATGTTATAAAGTAATGCACCGACTCTGGGTAACTGGGGTCGGGGCGTTACAGTTGGTATCAAAGGTAGCTTAGTACTATCCTTGGAAGCTAGATTTAGATAAACTTTGATTAGAGCACATAGCCCTAAGATAGACTTTTAGGATTAGTATAGAAGAACTTCCTAGAATTTTGGTATTATAGATATTTTGTGAGTTTTCCGAGCAATACATCCTTGTCTGGATACGAGCAGGTAGAGGCGGCTCTGGCACAGATGTGCCTAGGGGTAAAACCCGAAAACACCGCTTTGATCTAGACTCAAACGGGAACTGGTGCACGACAATGGGCCTTACTACACTCTTGGTTACGACACTCCTGGGGGATATGCTTAGGATAATGATCATTTTATTTACAAACAATTATGAAGGGCTTATGAGTACATACTTCCTCAAAGAAAACATTTTTATGATTATAGATTATATCCATAAATAGTTCAATTTATGTTAAGTGTTTTACAAGTCTGGAATTATGTATTTTAATTCATAAACTAATCTAGTTTATGCCATTGTTTAGAAATGGCACCTAGTGGGAGGAATGGAAACCGTATCAATGCATTCACTCCATGTAGGGATTTCCCTCCTATGAAAGATAATTAAAATGGATCTGGTGATACAACTAGTGCTAATCAACTTATCACCATACTCGGACAACTCACTCAGGATATGAATAATAACCTTACTCGTATTGAGCACCCTGATCCGCAATGTGGAGGATAAATGTTACACCGCATCATGAGGAAAAAACCACCGACATTCAATGGAATTACAAATCCCTTAGTAGATGAGAAATGGATAAATTCCTTAGAGAAAATATTCCATGCCTTAGGGAATAGTGAAAGGGAAAAGGTTATCATGGCAGTTTACCACCTCACTGGAGATGTTGATCAACGGTGGTCATTGATTCAAAATACAAAGGAAGATGAAGAAGTATCAAGTATGGAATGGAGGGAGTTCAAAGTTCTTTTCTTAGAAAAATACTTTCCTTGTGACCATCGAGCAGATATGGAATGGAAATTTCTGAGTCTGAGGCAAAAGGAGGATGAGAATGTCGCAATGTGTGAGGCCAACTTTACAAGGTTAGCGAGGTATGCTGCAGATTATATACGTAACCCAAGAAGTAAGATTGATTGTTTCCTTGATGGGTTAAAACCATTTATCCGTTGATATTTAGTATTATAATCCTTCTCATCGTACAATGATATTGTCTCATGTGCTATCAAGACAGAAAAGGAATTCTCTAAGTCTTATGACAACAAAGTAAAGCAAGAGAAGAAGAGAATGGTGGAACAAGAGACAGATAAAGGGAAAATGAGAAAGAAGGATTTTACATTATGTGATAATTGTTGGAAGAATCACCCTAGTACTTGCCTAAAAGGAATGGGAGTTTGTTATAAATGTGGAGAAAAAGGTCACCAGGCTCGTGATTGCAAGGTAAAGAAAGAGGCTATCAATGTTGAATGCTGCAATTGTAGGGAAATTGGGCATTATGCAAATGAATTTCCTAAGCGTCAGGGAAACATACCATAGAAAAGGACAAGGGATGAAGAAAAATCTTATGTTGTTACTATAGTTGAAGTGGAATAATTAATGTATTGATGCTTTTGGACTCAAGGATTATATTCTGGTTATAAGAATAATGTGATATATATAATTATTGTACTGCAGTACTTGTATTTTTCATTAAGGTTTTAATATGATTAAGGTAATCATATTTTTAGTATGTGACAATAGGAGAAAAATTAATTTGTTTGGGGAATCTGATGTTACAATTAATTTTGGAATTTAGAGACCTTTTAGAGAAAGTCTTGATAAAGGTATTTTGGATAACTATAAAGGTTGGAATGGATTAAGTTGAACCTTGGATAGTATTGTTTAACGTTAAAACATTTCTGAAGATTATTTTTGGAATATTATAATACTATAGTTTTAGGAAAAGGGCAACCTGCAGGTTGGGGGATAACCCGTTGCTTAGGACAAAGCTGCAGGAATCGAACCCACAACCATAGTGTGATAGGCCTTTATTACCTACCACTAGCTTACAGGAAGTCCCTGGTTATTACAAAAAAGTTTTCCTAATCTAAATGGTATGTGTTAATATTTGGAACCTTATACAATTATGATAAATAGAATATTTTTGAGTTCTATTACCTTTTGGAGTGAAATATGGGTTTGTGGTAAATATTTATTAAAGAATGAAAGTCTACATGACAGGTAAGTATATTTCCTTACGTTACTAGTAAATCTCCTAAATAATTTCCTCAACTTCATGAAAGGTAACTTAAATAAAAAATGTTGTCAGTTAAATTTTCCAATTGGGGAATCAATGACCGTTTAACCAATCACAAGTTTGTGATTTTCTTGTGGTTGACTTTCTCCTAATCCTATTTTATACAACTCTCCATTAGACCATGATTGTTTGTTTTTCCTCCATATCCATATTTTCATATAATCCTAGTATGGGCTATCTCGGGTGACCTTTGTACCTCTCTTTCTTTCTTTTAATGTTATATTTGTATTAACCCCCTATTTCTGATATGGGTTTTCCACAAAGGTATTTTCTATTTTCAACCTTTTATTTTCAAAGAAAAATTTCAAATTGCGAGGACGCAATTTATTGAAGGAGGGGAGAATGTAACACCCCGAGCTTCCACGATACGCTTCTCTTTCAATAATATAGCTTGCATTGTACGCAAGTTCGAGATTCTAACACACTACGACAAATAAAAATAGCCATTATGAATAGTAATACCCAATTTTTGAAATTATATATATTTTATATTTCAAAATGGACTTCATTTTTTGATTTGGAATATCGAAATTAGCCTATGTTGAATTTCTGGTATTTTTCTAAGAACTTCCAATTTTTTATGAATAGTGAAAAATACTTAAATTTTTTTTAATCAAAGTAAATTATAGTGATAAATTATAATATTGAGTGGTTTTACAGTATAATTAGAATATATTTTTACCATTTTATAAAATGGTGGTCATTAGAATTAATTTCACTTTGAAATTGGACATAAACAACGGTCAATCTTTTGATTGATATTATTTCTTAAAAACACGCTATTTGTTGTGACAACTGTAATTAATTATAAAATTAATTAATTTAACTAATATGATTTGAGTTTCTTAAAATAGAAATCATTTTTGAATTCGGAATATCAATTATTTCTTAGGGTGAAATTTTGGCATTGTTCTGAAAAACATCAATTTTTGATGAATAGTGAAACAACTAAGTGGTAGTTAAAAAACTAATTTTTTGTTTAAATAAAACATTACCACTTCTGTGATTTGATTTTAAAAAATCCGACATACATGGTTTTCATTAAGATGTAAAATGTGGTTCAATGGGATTAAAATTATTTTTTTGGTAAATAGTAACTTTTATGTTTAATTAATCGCGATTAAATGTTTTTAGTGAAATTTAAGGTAAAAATGATATTATAAAAATATTAAAATACCATTAAACTTGTCCTATCCTTATTTTATGAGTCATGGACGACCAATACAATCCATGGGGAAACTTGGGGACCCCATGTAGCCACTTTGGTAGAAAAATGACATTAAAAACTTTTTATTTAATATTAAAATAAAAATGTCACAAACATGAGTTGTTTTACTGAAACAATTTTTAAATGGGGTTATAAAAGTCATATTTTTGACTATAAATATTCATTAAAAGTTAAAAATATTTCCTACATCATGATATTTTTTTATAATTTTTAGACATTAAATAAATTAAATTTTTAACGACACCATGATGATGCAACGATTGCCTCATTAATTAACAATTTTAATAAAATGGAAGGATAATGTAAAATCTAAGAATTAAACTTGTCTAAAGGCTATTGGATGATTATATTTCTAACCCTTATCACCTTATCCTCTAAATATATAAGTGTGGGACCTTTAAAATCCGAAACACATTATATAATAAAGTAACTTTTCATTACTTTCCAAGAGTGCCCCTCCTCTCCTCTTATAAAAGGGCCCCACCACTACCACCTTATTCACACCTTCAAGCCATTTGGCACGGCCAAAATCTGCCCAAATACTCTACCAACTTCCCTCTATTACTCCTAGGATCATCAATTTGGGCAGAAGTCTTTCCGAGGAATCCTTTGGCTCAAATCTTAAAAGAGTTACCCGATTTTAAGGTAATGTCTTCTCTAATGTTATTTTGTTTTTTTTTTGCTTCTCCAACCCCCCCCCCCCCCTAAACTCTTTTAATTATTATATTTTGTAACAAAACCAGTATCCTCAATATATTTGGATGTTTTTATGAGACAAATATTATTTACACTTACACACACCTTCGTCTAATGGTTAAAGAACATACTGTTTCTGTGGGTAGCGAATTACTGCCTCACGAAACGATGATTGTTCAATCTTCTATTAACACATATCATGGTGGCCATTATGATGACAATATTTTTATATATTATATATATTATGTTTTTGTTTTCCTTATGATTCTGTATTTTTCATTTATGGGAAACCTTTACGATTTCCGTTATGGGTAAATGCGCTAATTTCATTTTAGGAAGTGCGGACTACCGCCCCCTCAAAGTGATTTGAATCGTTAATGCCATATGTGGGATGTATAAAGGATGGAGTAAATTGTATTATACATTATGTTATACTAGAATTATATTATACCATTATATAGTTATAACTTCATTCCATTAAATACGAAATAGGAATGAACGTTGCGTTCATGCGTATGTACGGCTTACCGTCTCCATGAACGGTGCATTTCATTTCTTACCTCTAAATGTTATGTAATATTATAAATGCATGTATATACTGGATATATATGATATATATGATATCTACATCATGAATATGATTTTGGATATAATTGATATTTCACCACATGAACAACTTGTAATTATAAGAATTTTATTTTTGACTCATGTATCATAGATCGACAAAACGACCGTTATTAACTTAAATGACTACATAATTTTCATAACACGGTAATAAGTGATATAAAATGAATAATAAAATTGAAAAAGGTTCTTAGGAAATTATAAATTAACTCTAGTTTATTATTCATGAGATTAAAGAACTGTGGAGTGAAGTCAGACATGAGGTAAGGGAACTTCTTTACCCAATTTCCATTCTTTGGGTTAATCTCCTACTTTAATATTATGCCATGATATTATTATTTCCTATCTTTTATTTTTACTTTCTTTATGTGTACTTATAGATAATACACATAATGGATCTATTTTATTTAAAAAAATTATCTTTTTAAGGGACTTTGTCTCAATCTCCATTCATTGAGGCATATTTTGTTTTATACACAAATTTCATTTATACGGTGTATAAACCCCTTTGACTTTTACGTTTAATCAAAATAAATATTTTTATACGAAGCGTTTTACTAAACAAAAAAAGGGAATGTTTTTATTGTCGTACTTATGCGGCGACAATGAATTCTCCACCACCGTGACCATTATTTGAGTTTCGGCTTCCTCAACAAGATATAACATTATTTAAATGAAAAATAAATACCATGTTTTAATTTTCTTTTATTTTGGTATTGAAAATGGTTTTGATAATGTTGTTATTATATCAATGTGTTGTATTGATATCTTGTGATTGAAATTTTGAAATGTTATGTTTCATTTATGCTTGTTTTTTGTGATACAATTATGTTATGGTTTATGATATGTTTAAACCTGTTCATATGAGGAATGAATTGGACTTAATAAGTGACGGGTGGAGCCCGCTATAGCTCCTCGATGCATCGGCAGGTCTCATGAGACAAACTATTGTCTTGGCACATGACCTTGAAAAAATATTATTTGTAATCTTGGCACGAGGCCTTGGCTACATGGTTAGGGTAGTCTGGCATTATACATTCCATCATTATGAAAGTGGTTATTGATATTGCAAGTGATTATTCAACCAGTAGAATATCCATGTGAATAAGTAAATGGAATTATTTCATTTTACTTTTTTCTATATTATGTTAAATTTCATGTTTAAAAGGCTTTTCTTTAGTTATAAATTGCCTTAAATGTTTATGTTTATTTATGAAAGCTTCCACTATATTGTTATCCTTATTGAGCATCTGAGCTCACCCCTTTCAATGTTTTAATTTTTACCAGGATGTTAAGAAGTATTTTAGGAATGAACTGAAGGGATAGTCTGAAGGGGATATGAGTGTGGAAAATGTAGACGATGTTATAGTAGTTTTCACTTTATGATGTAATGTAACATTTATGAATGTATCTAGTGTTTCCAAGGCTACTAAACTAATCGGTTTTTCGAGACTTGTTCTTTTGTGATCATGCCAATGTTACGAAGTAATGCACTGACTCTGGGCAACTGGGGTTAGGGCATTATAGGGTTGATGCATGAAAATTATTTTTTGGGAAACCTACATTAGAACCGAGGTTAATAAAAAATACAAATAATAAGTTGGAAAGGTAAATGTGAAGGTCACATAAAATTTAGTTTTCAAATAGGAAAATATTTATGGGATGTGAAAACTAGGACATGGAATAGAAATGAATGGATAATGTTCCGATAAAAAGTAATGTATAACAGGGTAATTAGAATGTCTTCCATCATGAAACTATACATTTGTGATGGGTAAAAGATACCATTGACATCACAGTCTGAAAATTAAAAAAATATAGATTTTCATTCCAATTTTCATTCTTTGAGTTTAAGGATTATTTTACTATCTTGATAAATCACACAAGAAAATAGATTTACTTCATTAAATTCCATTTTATAAGAGTAATCTATTTATTGGTTTTTGATTTGATCTATTTCAACATCATTTTATCAATAAAAATTTGGATATTCATGCTGAATTTTATGCCCAACGAAATGTTATGAAAAGAACCATACCTCATTCCTTAAAAATATAAATATTATCAAAACCAAAATGGATAGAATATGTTATCCAATAAATTATACATTAAAAACAAAAATAATATCCAAAGTTCATCTTAATCCATCCCATCCATAGGACTTGACCAAAGTGATTCAGTTTAATTTCAATGTCCAAAAATGCCTCTAAATTTACAAAATAAATCATTATACAAAATTTCCAAAACAATGTAATGTTTCTCTTATTTCTACATACCAAATATATGGACACCTTTAAAAAACATAATGAAAACCCTCATGCATCTAAATCACTCAATAATAACTTTTGTAATTCAATCTTTGTATATCTAATGAATATTTTAATCAGATCACCATTGATGAAATAATTCATTTATAAAAATACTAAAGAACATTGATCATTCTATCTCATTATAAATCTATTATATATGCTTATTCATGTTTTTTATTAATACACACTTCTTTTACTTTTTTTAGTCTATTCAACTGTAGTTTTGTAACCACTACATTTATAACCTTTTCAATTCAAACCATTGACCAAATCCCATAGAAAAAAGTGATAAACACTAATCCGAGGTATATAGTCATTCAGAATCATTTATATGATGTCTAAATCATGAAATATTGGTTCATCCTTGGTTATCCATTGTCATTACCAATCAGAATAATGATATCCTATACTTTGGATAATCCTAAAATTCAGTGATAGGATTGAGTATTCTAATCGATGATTTGAAAAATATGGTTTCCAAGGTTTATACTAAACATCCTTTGAAAAAAACAATAACTCCTCAAAACTAGAAGACCAAAGACAGTTCCTTAAACTATTACATTGTTATGAGATCAAGGAATCAAATCCTAAAAGATGTAATAGTTTAGTAGTGTTGGTAAACAAGACACATACATTAAAAAACATTTTATTTTAAAATATACAATATTAAAAGAATTTTCTTAAATAATTACATTGATCCCCTTTTTAAAACCATGTATACCGGTAATAATACACATCTTGTTATCATAGGAAAAATAAAAAATAAGAAAGTGGTGAGTTAAGATTCTTAGTAAGGTTAAAAGTATAGTGAAATCTATGTGTAAATATGGAATAAAAAAATATGCTAATGTAAATAACTAATTAAAATTCCATTTAAGTAATCACATGATCATGGAATAATAACCATGGATATTATTACCAAATGAAAAAATTAAATGGAATAATGATAATGATGCACTGCGTAATATTGGTTATCTTCACTCTTAAGTATGTGGGTAGAACCCTATCCAATTTAGGTCACGATCTATCATCCTAATAATATAAAACTTCAAGGAATCAATCATGAAGGGTTTGTGACCAAATAATATTTTTTCATGAGACCTAATGTTGCATAAATGGTCTATAACATGCCCCACTCATCACATACCATGTACAATTCATTTTTATATGAAAAATATAACATAAACATTTGTATTGAAATACTAGAATATGAAATGTGAATAATTTAACTACAAACCATGAATGGCATGAAAATATCACATGCCTAGTGAAACTGATCATAAAAACATCAATAAAATAAAATATATTTTACCATAATATTTAAACCTCAATCAATAATAATATTCAACAATGGTTGTGGACATGGATGAAAATACTCTCATAAAATTGTTATAATTGTTTTTAGAAAAATACCCTTTTACATTAAAATCATTTTAAAAAAATCTACATATTAAAAAATATATTTAAAATTGATTTTCATATGTTTAAATTATTCTTAAAAAAATAAATTAATCATGATGGAAATATTTTCCACTATTGTCATACAAGTTAAAATAAATATTCATTATTTATTTTTTGTTGAAAATGTTATAACGTACCATGTTTGGAAAATATAAGAAAGATTCCATTGAAAATTTTTTATTCAAAGTATAACATGGGTAAAAGACATATACATTGATAATATAATAGTAGAAATATTTTGGAAAATATTTTTAGAAACATCGACATGGATGATAAGTATTTACCAGTAGATACTTACGTATAAACAATCCCAAATAATAATGAGATTGTGAAATTAAACAATAAATCATTATTTTTATTTCAGTGAATACATTTAGCCTTTGTATAATTGATTTAGTAGTGTTGATAAATTATTAAATAACCATATTAATATTCATTATATCATATATGATCATCTTATAATATATTATCTGTTGTTTGTTAATACTGTTTCATCATTTTCACCTTTACAGGTGTTAATTCCCTTGTTTCTTGTGCATGTTTTTAATTTTTATTTTTTGTTCTTATTAATTAGATCCTTGAATAATCATATAAATAATTTAAAACATGATTTAAATTTTATATATATAAATTTTATATGTATTTATATTATGCAATATACATTGGAGTATAAAATGAAATACACCATTCAAGGAGGTGGTTGGCCATATGTTCACATGGATGCTACTTTCATTTCATTTTAATATTAAAATAATGAAAATAATGATATATATGTATATTATAATTCCATTATAATATTTTTTTTATATATGTTACATTTTATTATTAAAAAAATCCTTTATATATTCAATGTATAGCAAGAACAGATCACGTCACTTTGAGGGGGCGATAGTCCACACTTCCACAAACGATGTTATCATATTTATAAAAAATGGGAAGAATAAGGTTATGAGATAAAAAATAATTAAATAAGAAAAAGAATATAATAAATATCATTTATTACATATATAAATATATTTTTCATCAGAATGACCAATCATGAAATGAATTTAAGGAAAAATGAACAGTAATCATTTCATGAGGTTGTCGTTCGACGTAAACATAAATAGTATGTTCCATAATCAATAGATTTAATTATGGGTATTTTTAGATAAAAAATATATCATAAAAACATATTAGTGTATTTATGATAATATGTTTTTATATAATAATGAAATAAAAAGTTTTGAGGGGGTGTGGAATGCATATAAAACTAGAAAGCTCGAGAAAATACATTACCAATTCATTTGGTAACTCCGTTTGCTTTGAAGTAAAGGGCATCATTGGATGGATTTTTTCCCAATGAGATGATTATAATATGACTATAAGGAAGTTGGAAGAATTTTTGGACAGGGTTTTTTGATATAGATGGATCAAAATGGTGTGAGGATGTAACAGAGGAGTTGTGCAATTATAATTAAGGTGAGGGGTACTTTTTGAAAGTCTCAAACAATTAAATTAATAAAAATAATTTTCAATTAAAAATTTCACTAAATTGAGTTATTTATAATATTATATTAGTATTAGAGTAAATCATTGAAACCAATAATTTTTAAACAACTATAGGTCACATTGTTACCCATGTCTTTTGGCCTTAACCATCAGTTTAACTCTTTTTATCCTACCGTGACAACCAAGATTTTTTACTCTTTAATGGTTAATATATTTACTATAAAATGACAAAACACCAATAAATTTACCATTTATGACATATCTAACTTCATCAAAATACTTCTATATAATTTTATATTTTTATGAATTTTAGATCATTAAATAAAATATTATTTATTTTAAAATATCATTAATGACAATTTTGACCACATTCATTATTGGACTTTTTAATAATATAATAAGAACATGATATATTTGAATAAAATTTGTAAACTAACAAATAACATTTCAAATAAATATATAAAATTTGTGTATGACATTTATATCTTAAAATTATATTTATTTTTATATTTTTATAGAATTTAATTGATTGTTCCATTAAATAAAAAATTAGTATATCATCATTATGTCCCCATTTAATTTAATTATTTATTTTCATAAAAACTATAAATAAATTAAAATAATTTATATACATTTTTTCTATAAAATTACTATGTACAGTCATGGGTATCCTCTAAATAACTTCATATTAAAAAAATTAATACTTATTAAAATAAGAGTGCAGTATATTGGACTGCCCATAAAATAAAATACTATAAAAGATTAAAAGTCATCCTAGTGGCTGAAAAAGGAAATAAATTCATCATGGGGATTATTATGGAATGAAATATATCATCAAATAAAATTAATAAACGTGTTTGGGTAGTTTAATATTATTATTTTTACCCTAAATTATCATATTTACCTTTTTACTATGGTAATTAAAATATTACAAAATTTCCAATAAATATGCACAAAAATAAAATAATACAATTTACCTAATTTGGACACACAATTTAAAAATATTAATCTATATTTAGAAATTCAAAACATCGAATATTTGGTAATTAATCTAAATTTAATCTCTTTAACGGAATGAGAAACCAGTTCTTAAGAGTGATAATGTTCAAAAATTGAAATGTTTTTATTTCAAAATTCAATGTGAAATTGATATCAATGACAGAAATTTAATTAAATGATTAAAAATGAATAAAATTATTCTTTAACAAGAATAAAAATTTTAATGAAACATTATAAATTATATAAATTTAAAAAAAATAATTAAAATGTAGTATTTTATACTATTCATGAAAACATGAAACTTATCAAAAAAAGTAATCAAAGTAAAATTTTATATTTAAATTTTAAGGGGTTGTTTATTTTTTTTAATTGAATATATAAATATTTTAAAAATAGGTTTAAAACTAGTTCTCTATTAAAATATAGTAAAACGTTCTTTAGAAAAATATATGTTTTTTAGTATGTAAAATTGTATTTATTATTTTCTTATGCTTTTAAAATCATTTTTATGAAGGGAAAAATGTTTGATTAAGAATATAATTTATAAATTTCACAATTCTCTTAATTATATTAATTCACACTACTGTAACAACATGTTTATAATGTTTGTGGCAAAATAATGATATTTATGTATATATCAGTGTTCATTTATACTTGGTGTTGTGTGAAACATAAGTTATCAAATAAATTAAATATATTTTAAAGAAGAAATATCATATAATATCGGGGTTATAAAATGATTATTGGATAATAAAAAAATATCCCTAACCATTTCATATATATAAATGGATGATTGTAATTTGACAAAAATGGAGATTCCAACATAAGACTTGGACTCCACCCTAGAGGTGGGTCACAGGATTCAAGTTAAACTTAAGACGAAGATTTTTATGAAGGACAATTTTTTCTGGGACTTGGAAAGAAAATGTTATGAAAAAAATAATATTTTTAATGAAATATCATTGTTCCCAAGGAAAATAAGTAAATGTGGTTTCTTATTATTATAAGGGGAAGAAGCATAGGGGCTGCAAAGAGTGATACTCTCTTTAGAAATAAAAGTAGAAATGGTCATCATGGAATAATACTAGGCATATTGACCACATGACACTATCATTTGGGGAATCATAAAAATATACCAACCATATGGAGCTTGAAGGAATTTTGGATGACTGATAAAATGAGATGTTTCTCTACTCTTATTTATGAGATAAAATAAAGGGCCTTTATGGATGTTTTATAAATTTTTTGATAAAAGAAATCATGGAGGTAAATCCAAGAAGAATTTAGATGCCTCTGAAAGAGCTAGATAATTTATAGGATCTATTTTGTCCCCGAGAGACTGAATAAAACAATTGAACATTTGATTCTTTTAAATATGGACTATAATAATTTAGTGGTGGACGGTATTTAACTGAATATGGATGGTTTTTTGAGGTTTATCAATTATTAATGAAAACTACTAAAGGGATTATAAACATACATTATAATCACAACAATACAATTATTTCATGGAAGTATAATTCAATCCCACGAATTAACACTTGAGAAAATAATACTCTTTAAGTAGGATTCTTATGGAATTTTGTGTGAAACAACATTATTTGTCTCATGTCAAGTGATTGATGTGAGAGTTATCACTAAACCCAAAATGTTACTTATCTAATAATAATAATATTATATTATAGTGAGTTTATTTAAAACATAACCACCCGTTCTTTTATGATGTGGAAATTTTTTCACATTTCATGAATTATGAACATTATTTTAATTTAAGTAAAGATCATTTAAAAAATTTTAGTCTCAATATTTTAATATTCAAATATGATTTCATATGGATAACAAGATTTTATAAGTTAAAATAATAATATATTATGAATTATTCTGATTCTAAATATTGAATTAAAAACTATGTTATAGTAATAGTACATTACAAATTATTTTGATTCTAAATATGGAATTAATTTTTATAAATTAAAATCACATAAGTGGAAGGAATTAATTTAAATATAATATTGTAGATGTGATGAAAAAGTTAGTTTTTTAATTAAAACATATTCAAAGGTTTTATAATTTTGTTTATCCAATTTCAAAGTGAAGATGATTCCAAAATCTAAATCGGATAAATTGAGGTAAAGCTTATCAAATAGAAATTTAAAACCAATTTAAAATAAAATTTATACCTAAAAATAATTTATATGAAAAGATTTTTTGACATAATATTTAGTATTGTTCCCTATTATTAATAAAATGAAACATCACAAGAAAATGTAAAAAATTTACTATAAAAAAAATTGTTTTTAATAAATAAAATAATAATTATATTTTGTCTTATAAAATTTATATAAGTTCCAAAAAGTTTATTTAAAATAGCTTCTTCATTAAAAGGAGGTAAAAATTTATTTAAAAAATACATGTTTTTATGCATAAAAAGTAACTACCTAACCGTAGTTACCTAAATTCGGTGCATTATTACATCACATTGGCATGGTCACAAGAGATCGTTTCCTTAAATACCGATCAGTTTAGTAGCCTTGGAAGTACTAGATACATATGTATGTTTAACGTACATTATTAAATGAAAAAACTGGTACATTGTATCCCCTATTAAAACACTCATATCCCATAGTCTATTCCTTCAATTCAATCATAATATACTTCTGCGCATCGTAGGAAAATAAATGAAAAGAAATTTGTGAGATCTTATGCATAGTAAAGATAACAATACAACAGAGCTTATCAACATTATGTATGACCATTTAAGGAAATGTATAAGACTAAAATAGAAGCCCTTTAAACTTAATCTTCAGCATAAAAAAGCAATGATAAATCAAATAATTCCATGTACTTATTCACATGGATATTCTACTAGTCTAATAATCACATGTAATATCAGTAGCTAATTTCATACTGATAAAATTCAAAATTCCGGACTTCATTTCCACATAGTCAAGGCCTTGTACCAAGACTAAAAAAATTTAGTAAAGGCATTGTTCCAAAACAATAATTTGACTCATGAGACCTACCGACACATCGAGGGGATATAGAGAGACCCAAAAATTACTTACTACATCAAATAAAATCCTCATATGAAAAGGATAAAACATATGATAAACATTCGTATTAAAAATAGCATACCAAGTGTTAATACTTTAACCGTAAACCATGAACGGTATAAAAATAGAACATCCAAATTCAAACATATCACAAAACCCTATATATATTATAGAAGATTGTATCATAAATAATCTATTTCAAACAAGGGTAGAATCCATCAAAGGATGTTGACATAGGTGAAATAAATCCAAAAACAATTTGAGTGAAATATGACTTTCTACTTTGGAATCATTTAAAATTAAAGAAAACATTTATTTTAAATATATTTTTATCAGCTTGGAAGGGAATATTCAAAGGTTTTATAATTGTGTAAAATGGATGCACCCTCCGTATAAGTTAAAAAACATTCATTCATTAATTTTTCAAAAAGGTCATAATGTACCTTGTTTGGTAAATGATGGAAATATTCCATTCAAATCATTTTATAAATGTTAAACTATGGTATAAATGAATTTAACCCACTATCTAAGAAATAGTAAAAATGTTTTTGAAATACATTTTTATGAAACATGGATTTTGATGATAAAGATGTCCATGTAGATACATACGTATAAACAACCTCGGATAATAAAGAGATTATGAAATTAACCCTTAACAGGTACTTTTCATTAGCTGAGAGTACATTAACCTCCTATATAATGGTTAAATGATAGTTATTAAAGTATAAAAGAACCCGATACATAAATATGATATCTTATATGATAGTTTAATATTGATTTGTTAAAAATATTTCAGATGTATCATTATTTTAGGTGTTGATTGATTCATTTTCCTTTATAGGTTTTGTTACGTAGGTCATGTTTTGTGATGGATAAAATGTATTATATTCTTCTCCAAAATGATATTACCCTTCTAAACATTATATGTAATCATAAAATTAATATTATTCTTGATTGGTTACGATGGGGAATAAAATATTATATCGTTGTGGAGATAGTAAGCCGTATGTACGCACGAGTGATAATATCATTATATTAATGGTGAAATAATTTGTAGAAAAATGGTATAGAATATATACAGAATCATTAAAATGTTATATTTAACATTGAACTCAATTATTCTCATTATTATACCCATCTAAATAATGAAGTGTTGAATAACAAAGTACACCACACTGTCGAGAAGGTAAGTTTTACGTACCCACGTATGGTGAAATTATAATTCATAGGATAGATATTATAATGAATATGGTTGTACCATATTAATAATAACATAATAGTATGTAGAAGGTACTGGAGTTATTATTTTTGTATGGAAACAACAAATAATGAGGAAGTGGAAGAAGAAAAGAACATTGAAAGCGGTATTGAAATAATAACCTCTTCTTCGAGTGCATCATTTTGATTAGAAAAAAGGGATCCTTAGGCTGGATTTATGATTTATGTAATTCCTCTAAAATAATGTGAGGTTTGCTGGGAGGATATTTGAGTAGGGTTTGGCTGATCTAAATGGCATTGGATGTGTGAATTTGGGGGAAGGGTATGTACCCTTTTATAAGAGATGTGAGGGGAACTTTTTTGGAAAATCATGAAATATTATTTAATTATAAAATTATATTCGGTTTCTAATAGCTCCAAAAATAATTATTTTGAGTATTAGATTGGTATGGGTAAAAATAATGTAAACCAATAGGTTTTATAAATGTTTAGGTCACCATATTGACTTTATCTTTCAGATTTAACTCTTAGTTTAATAGTTTAACTTTTACTATGTCTTCTTTTTATTTTCATATTACATGATTAATAAAAATAGAATAAAATAATAAACGAACCTAAAGTGGTTCATTAATGGCATATATAACCTTATTGATGTTCTTTGGCAAAATAATAGATTTTTTAGAGTATTATATCATTTAATAAAATAGTATTTGTTTTGAAAACCCATTTATGTCAATTATAATACTATTTAGAATTTGGTTTCTGTGTAGGTTATAAAAACTAGATAGCATTGAATAATATATATTTTCTCAACCCTAATATGTCATTTGAACCTAGAAAATTAGTGGATGGCATCAAATTTTTTAATTTACATGTATTTTAATATATATAATGTCAATTATTTTAATCATTCATTAATAAGGTAATTAATGCATCCTCATCGTTCCATAAATAAATTAATTTATTAATGTCTAAAAATTATTAAAAAAATATAGTGATGTAGGTAATATGTTTATTTTTCTGATTAATATTTATAGTATAATTTATCTTATGTATAACCCTATATTAAAAATGTCTTAGTCATTAAAATTTGAATTTAACACTCTTAACTCCTCTTTAATTAAAATATAATAAATGTCAAAATATCATCCACGTGGATCAAAAGGATAATATTTTATTCCTAAGGCTTATTTTGTTTGAAATAAACTTATCCATTAGAATTAGTGCATTTTTTTGGGTAATTATAATATCATTTTTCTCTTTAATTTTCTTATTTACCTTTAACCATAAAAAATAAAATTCAAAAGTTACT
The DNA here is from genome assembly GCA_963277665.1 of Viscum album. Taxonomy (NCBI): domain Eukaryota; kingdom Viridiplantae; phylum Streptophyta; class Magnoliopsida; order Santalales; family Viscaceae; genus Viscum; species Viscum album. Next base: position 1,728,913,761 of record OY728132.1, read on the forward strand.
ATTTACTATAATTTACTTTTATACAATTGAACCAAATTTTACTTATCGATGTCAGCCAAGTCTCTTGAATTTTTGAAATTCAATTAATAGAAGTGGAAAAATTATATTTCATGTAGATTTTCATATGTTTCTAGAAGCTTGGTAAAATATGATAAAAAGTTCAATAAAATTTTATATATCTAATATTATAACAAAAAACACTCTAATGAATTAAATTTTTTTAATATAGGTATTATGTATCTATTTTTACTTTAAAATAAATTTAAATTTCAAAAAAATTATTTAAATAAAAAGTCGGTTTTAAACAATAACACATTATCTTCACGATTCATCAATAATTAAATGCTTTCATAAAAATACCTAAATTTCAATCTAAGCTAATTTTGACATTCTGAACACAAAAATAAAGTTAATTTTGAAAAATAAAATAAATAAAATTTCAAAAAGACGGTATTACTATTCATAAATAATATTTAAATGCCTAGATTTATAAGTCGCGATGCGCTAGAACACGATGTTGCGTACAACACAAGATATTGTATTATTAAAAAAGAAGCGTTCCCAGGAAGCATAGGGTGTTAAATTCCGCCTTCCTTAAAATAAATTATCCCTATGAAATTCTAGAATATTTATGAATAAATGGATTCAGGTGGTTATTCATCATTTGTTCCTCAGTTTCTGATTTTTCCTCTTCAATTTTATGGTTTATCCAAAGAACATTAACTAGACATGTTGTCTATTTTCTCAACACTTGTTCTCTTGTATCAAAAATATCGGATAGGATCTTAATAATAATGAAGATTGGGTTCCAGCTCGATAACTTCATATGTGAGTACATGCATTGGGTTAGGAATTTATTTTCTCAACAGTGAAACATGGAACACATCATGAAAATTGGATAGGCTTGATGGCAACGCCCAACGGTAAGCTACAACTCTAATTCTTTCTAGAATTTTGAATTTTCCGATGTAACTAGGACATAATTTTCCATTATTACCAAATCTTATGGCACCATTCCAGGGATAAAACTTAAAGAAAACATGATCTCTTAATTGAAATTCCAAACCATTCCTTCGGTTATCGACATTGCTCTTTTTCCTACTTTGAGCTGCTTTGATGCGAGGTTGGATAATCTTCACCTTTTCCATTGTTTCCTCAACTTGTCCTAGGCCTAAGAGTTTTCATTCACCAAAGTCATCCCAACATGTTGTTGTGTGAAATAATATTCACATTAAAAGAGTTTCCAGAAAACCCATTTTTGTATTCCAAAGGAAAAGATTATACAAAAATACATTATAAAGTTGATTAAAAAGTAATAAATGGATTTAATTTGACTAGATTAAAATTATATTTAATTAATACATAATGGGTAAATTAAATTAAAAAATTTATTAAAAAGAAAATATGGTTTAAAAATATAAATTTTCACTATTCCAAAAAATATTAATGTTTACTAAAAATTAAAAAACATTCCAATATAAGTTAATTATGATATGATGATTTAAAAAAATATCTAATTTTTATAAAATAAATTTAATAAATCACTATAAATTTATTTTAATTATTTCAAACTAAAATCAATTGAAATTAATTTTTAGGAATACCTATTTTTGATGATTATATATAATCCACTAAAAAGTGATTGGTTAATTACTAATAATTTAAAAATAAATATATATTGATTATGAAATTTGTATTTATATTTCATAAATTTTTTACTAAACATTATGTTTTCTTATTTTTTATTTTGGTTATAATGAACATATTTAAAAAAATCTTATTTCGCAGTTCACTAATGATCGTTGTTGTGTATCATAGATAATTCCAATCAAATTTCTTATTAAATTTAATGAATTATATACTAAGAATAATTTAAAATGAATGTATTAGTCAATGGTAAGTGTAATGATATATTTTAAAAAGTGTAAATGCATTTTTAAGAAATATTTCCCAAAATATCAAGATATTACATTATACCTCCCTTAAATTAAATTTCACCATTGATATTTTTCATGTTCATCTAAGGGTTAACATTTAAAAATTACCTCATAGAAACCAAATGATTGAAAAGGTTTAACTAATAATTAGCATGGAAGAGATAAATGGGTGTCTTAAATCCATCTAGAATATCACATAATAGGTTTCCAAATAGTATAACTTAATTGGGAAGTGAAAAAATGAAAACTGAGGAAGAAACATAATACCAGAATACTAATGAATATTAATTGAGAACATTGATTATGAGAAATTAGGTCATCAAGATAAAAAAAGTGACCTGAAATCCATAAACAAAATAGGTATGAAAAAGGTCATCAATATCTTCCAAAATGATGATAAGATGGACAAATTTTATTTCCTGAAACTTTTAAAAATATTAGAGAAATTGTTTTCCATGTAGAAAAAGAAAATATGAAAACACACATACTTGATATAGTTTTATTTCATAGGTACAATTTTATCATTTTATTTTCCACTGATCAATTTACAATTTTTTATTACTCTTATAGATGATTATATTTTTTCTTGTTTGAAGGACTAAATAAATCCCAAAAAATGATTAGTCTTTACTTATAAATATATATATAATATTTTACAATTGTTATCATATATAGATAAATCATCATATGTTGATGTAAGATGCTACTAACTAAAACACAATCCAATGTTCATCATAAACGATTCAATATATAGTTAACCTTATAACCCTTACAAAATATAAAATTTATAAATAATGTTACTAAATTTTTCAATATCAACTAAAAATTTATACCCGATATATGATAAGGTATCAATTGAATATCACATACCTAATATGTGAATACCTTTATCATTTAACCTCTTGAAACATGGTAATAACATTGATTACTGTAAAACCTCAATAAAAACAACCATGATTTCTCATTCCATGAATAAAAATATAGATTATTGATAATATTTTATAGTTCTAATAATTTTTTAAAATCCATCAATTATTTAATAAATAACATATCCCCAAAATAAATAATCTGTTTTATGGAAATCAATACTATCCAACCCAAAGAAATCATCCCTTTATCCTTGAATCATTATCTCAACATCAAAAATATTTTAAGGTTTGTATTTCCATTAATCATATTAATCTGATTAATATATCCCTACTATTAAATAAGTTTTATAGGTCATCATCATATTTCATGTTGTTCTTCTAAATACTCAATGGAAAAATTATATTGAATAATCCTTATATATTTTACAATTCATATAACATAATTATTGATCCTAAATACATAAAATACTTCAATCCTTTAACATCTCTGATTGAAATAGAATATGTACTTAATTGTTCTGTAAGTAAACTATTGGTCCAAGGAATTGATTTGGGTACTTCCTATGTCCCGCACATAGAAGACATTTAAATCATCAACAATATTTCATATCGTTAACTTATTTTACACATAAATAACATCTTCCCCACTGATTGAAATATTCCTATGGGTCCCTCTTCCCACCTTATTGACATGTAGGATTCCAAATATTCATTCTTATATATTCATTACCATATGAAAATTTGTAACTTATTATCTTCCACACATTCAATGTTTTTGGAATCTTACCATAGATGAAATTGTCAGTAATATTTCTTGATAGCTAAACATGTGTAATCAAAATATCTATCTCTCATTTAAACACCCAACTGGGTTAATCATACTCACCAAATATTCCATCACATTCATTTTTAACACTATTCAGTCTATTTTTAGAAATTTACTAAAACCAAAAGTATATATTGAGAAACACTAATCCTAGTGGAAAACTACATAATCATGGAAAATCACATATAGAGTTCCAAAATCCTAAAACCATTTTTTAGTATATGAAATAATCAGTTTATATTAGTTATTTCATATTATCTTATATTTAAATCCTTCATGATGGATCATAAAGATTTTTCAAATTTCTAAAGAAAATACCCCTAGAGTGTCAAACCAGGTGTGTATAAAGGACCATTATCATGAACTTGGTGATGATTGATTCCATCTCAATGTACTATTTTTAGTGTTATTACCCATAAGAACCTCAATTCTAGATCCATATCCACATGTAGTGCATTGAGACATAGATATAGTTATTTTTAAACCACTTCCTAAATAATTCCTCAAAAATCCATGATATTTTCCAATAATTCTACTAAAAATTAGACTTATCCAAGGAAATATACATAGAAAACTATTTATAAATTTCCATAGGTATCTCACTGAAGTTTTCTCATCGTGGTTTATAGTGGATAACCAAACCTTTATTTTGATTCAAACTATAGAAACATGGCTTTACAAATATGGATTTTTCATCTTTCTAAATGAATATTAAATAAATTACAAAAACATATTCAAGAGGAATATAATAGTTTAGTGCCTTTGGGATATTGGAAAACAATTTATTAATTTATTCAATGATATTCAATGTATCCCATAAATATCAACCACTTTTGTACTTTTCATAGGCATATCCTACTTATTCCTTTCATTATTACATAGGGAAATTAATCAAATTAAAGGGTGATCATAGATTCTCTGTAAGGGTAAATAAGAAAGACACATAAAGTTAACATGATAATAAGTGAATAATAACATGAAGATTTCATTTGAAAACAACAACTAGCCTATCCAAGATAATAATATTGATTCATGGGATAAGGATTGGATGTTCATAAAATGTAAATCATAAGGGAATAAAAAACGATACATGAATGCCTAACATTGGGAAAAAATGGATTTTTGTCATGATCATCAGCATATAACATTGTTACCAAATGTGAATAAAAATAGGTTTAGTCATTATTTTAAGGAAAAAAAAACTATCCCCACACATAAATTGTGGACATGAAACTAGGTACATGCATTACATCGAGGATATTAAAAGAATGTCCGTTCATAACAATGTGTACATGTAATTAAGTTAATCATGTTCATGCATAACATTTCGAACAAGTAATTAGGCTTATGAAAAGAATTTTAAACATGAATATAGGTTCATACATAAAATATTAACTCATGAGTAATCCATATTTACCCAAGTAACTGTTGGGATATATAGGTCCCACCCTTAATATAAAGAAAAAAATTAATATGTGTTCCATAATATCATAAAATATTCATCATATCATAACCAATGATACGAAAATGGTTCAATAAATATTTCATCATATAAAAACATGTGGAAAAGAACCAAGTTTGATGATAATTTCATCATTGTATGACCCATGGAATAGATTAAGTTTTCACAAACATCTTGAAATAATAAACCATTTAGAAAAAGAATAATAATGATATCATTATCTTAGATCTCTTGTTTGGAATATGTAACATTAACATATATCATCTGTGATGAAAATTATTTTGATTGATCTTTCAAAACATTTTTTGGAAAAATATCCTTGATACATTGATTTTTTAAAACATGAATTTTTTTTTAAATATTTATCTTTGATAATAACCTTAGAAAAATATAAATAATTCAGGAAAAAAATAATGGCTATGATAGTGGGATGTTTCTTTATTTTTGTACTCATTGAAACTATGTTTCCTTTCAAATTTTAGATAATAGACAATAAGGCATTTTTATTGGAAAAATACAAGAATATTCCTGCCAAAACAAATTTTTGAAAAATGATTACACGGGTAAATATGTATTTTAAAAATCATATGAGAATATAAAAATTTATTTTTTTTGAAAATATTCTTTTGGAAGAAAACATATTTCTGTCTGACGAGAGAAATAATATTGAATTTTATTTAATTTTCTTTCAAATATTTCAAGTACCATAGAATAAGAAATTTATTATATTATATGAAAATAAACTGAATAATAAATTTATAATAAGTTTTATGACTTTATTGAGATATAGATCATAATATTTTATCATCATAAACCTAATGATAATGAATCTTGATAAATTAGGCAATTATTGCATAAAATCATTACCTATTTGAAAACTTAGAATGGAATAAACCATGAAGGAATAACCTAAAATGGAACATAAAATATCATGATGAATGATTAATTAACTATATTTCATATAAATTGTTTTTTATAAAACACACATGAGAGAATATAGATTCATAACATAATGTATGTCTCAATGGAGAGTAATTTAGATAAAAATCAATTACAACATTAGTAATATTTATGAATCATAATACCCAATAAAGAATAAAAAATGGAAAAATAATTATTGAGATAAGAATAGAATTCATGAAATAACACTTCATTGTAGAAGTGCATATAGCACATAATATAAAAGAGTATGTAATTTTTATACTTCTCTTAAAAATAATAATAAGAGTAAAAACCCCTTCATAGAGTCTTGAATTTTTTTCATACACATTCAATACTCTTGTATAATATATATAATATTATTATAAATATATTATTTAACCATAAATATATATATATATATATCATATATTGTATACTTATGAACATTTAATAATCTTTTTTGAACTTATACATGTTAAAATCTTGTTTTGGGTCAAAACAATTTTGTTCTTCTTATATTATTCAATTTATTATTTTTTCCTCTTTATTATATAATTATTTTATAAAATCACTAATTTTAAGGATGATAAAATTATCATATATATTTATTACATATGAATTTAATGTTATTCAAAATATTAAATGATATAAAATGAAATGAACTATTTAAGGGGGTGGTAGGTAGTATATATGCTTGAAAGATGTTTTAATTTTATTTATATTGAAAAAATAAAGGTAAATTTTATATTATAATTATAGAATATTTTTTATCACATATATATCACCAATTTTTAATAAATAAATATATATTAACTTTCAGTTAAATCATGAACGAATCATATCATTTCACGAGGTGGTATTTCGCCGGACATAGGAGGGACATTATCCTATTTCCACAAAATTGAAATCCTAATGTAATGAGTTATGTAAAAATTATATTAGAATAATAATATCATAATATAATATATTAACAAACAATAAATCTTCAAGTCTATCCCTATGATGTGTTAATGTAAAAATGGATGACTTCCGTTCTTGAAGTGGTAGCCTATCGTACACATGAATATTGAATTCAAAACCCATATGATGGATGTAGAGATAGTTGAAGATCATTATCTTAAAATAAAAACATTTAATTATGTGGAAAATACATACTTATTAATTTAATTTTTTATAATAATAATACTTTATGAAGGTAGAAGATGAAATAATAAATAAATGATCATTGATGAACATTACATCATCTTGAGGAATCCACATTAGGATTGCCTAAGAATCCTTAATAGGATGTATTTATGGAATACATTATTCTACTTGGATGATAGTAGTGATGTAGGGAGGTTATTTTTTTTGTTAATGGAAGAACCCAGAGGGTCTGATTGTTTGATGATGAGTGGATAACAGCATCCTTTCAAAGTGATGTGAGTGGCACACATGTAATTTTCTGAAAAAATGTATTCTACCATTTTTCACCAACAATGTCCCAAATAATTGACCACTCTAGATATAAGGACGTAAAATAGAGATCTATGTCCCAAAAATGGGTTCTGGATAATGTTTTGGTTGTTTTTAACCTTTATCATTTTTTTAATCCCCAATAAAGAGATTTTTCTCGTATTTATAGTAATTTATTTTACAGTTTGTACTATTTATTTTGTTAAAAAAATATGTTTATAATTTTAGATATTATAAATTTTTATTTTTGAAAATATGTAATCGTTTTTTAAAATTAAATCCACCTAATTATAAAATATTTATATAATATAAAACTCATAAACAAGATAAAAACATATCTTCTGGGAGAAAATCATCCAATGTTTACTATGATTTTTTATGAATTTTTCTAATGAAATTGATTCTGATGAACTAAATTATATTAATAGTTATACAATTTAACAAATATATATTTTAAAAAAATTATAAATATAATATAATATAATATATAATTTATATGAAAAGTTAATTTTCAATTGAAATTCTGTATTTTTCACTATTCATCAAAAAATAAATATTTTCAAAAAAGTATAAAAAACTAACCCTAATATTATTTCAAAATTATTATTTAGAAAATAATTTTTCTTCAAATATATTTTACATTTGTGTAATAATATTTAATTTATTCCCAAACCCATTGATGTGATGAGAATGTGGGCTTTTGGAGAAGTGTTTTTTTCAAGCACAAGATGACATTATATTAACTGTATGCCTAATAATAATCATTAATAAAATTTCAATTAAAATATATTTATATATAATATATAAATTTCATTAAAAAAAGTATTGATCACAGATAATTAGAATTAATTAAAAATGAGAAATATGTTATTCTTTAATACATTTAAAAAAACACTTTTTAAAACCATAGAATACACTTATACTAAAATTCATGATAAATTTATCTAAAAATGAATCTAGTAGATTAAATATAATTCATTAATAATTATTATTAATTAAAAAATAATGGTTAATTTTGATTTATTAATATATTTAGAATAAAAGAGAGTTTTACAAAAATCAATATTTTTCACTATTCATTGAAAAATCAGCATTTTCTGGAAAAATCCTAAAAAATTAAATATTAGTTGATTTTGATATGATTATATCAATTATTAATTTCATTTAATAAAATCATATTACCAAAATCACTATTATTTTATATAAATATTTTGTCACAAATCAATAATAAATATTTTTGAAGAAATCATATTTCTGATGAATATAATTACTTTACAAAAATTTATTGATTATTTACTATGAATTAGTAAATAAACATATATTGAGTAGTAAATGTGTGTTTATATTTCACAAACTATTTAATACTATTAATACCTTCCAATTTAAGGACTATGATATGAAGGAAATATTTTAAATAATATTATTTCACTATTTTCTAAAGCCTAGTGTCTCATGTAACGCACGATTTCAAAGAAATATATTTTTGAAACAAAAAATGAAATAATTTTTGATTATAACAAAAGATATGATAATAATTATGTGTAATAAGAAATATTGAAATGATTAAAATCATATGATTTATTTTTTAGAAAATATCATGGTGTTAAATATTTGACACCTTTTATTTTAAAAATTTAATTTTTTATCAATTTTATTTAATTTTTTAGTAATTTATGGTATTTTTTATAGTAAAGAACTATTCACATATTTTAGGTGTGCATAATAATCCTTAAAACACATTTAATTTGTTTTTAATGAAATTATTTTCCAAAATTATGCATTGTTATAATCTCTGTGAAAAATAATGCCTCCCAAATATTGTTATCTAGAAGATGATGTCTTTCAGAAAGAGGACTCATTAATGTATCCACATTTTTATATATTTTTTTGTTTTAATACACTTCTAATCATTATTGATTCAATCACAACCCTCTCACTTCAAATACTCCCCCTTGGCTGGCAATGAAGAAAAATGGATAATGACCTCTATGTCCCACCTCTAGTAAGACCCGGGTTGGTTACTAACCCCAGAGGTATACATATTCTCACAATATTTGAGGAATTACTCCTTTTTTGAAATAGGATAAAATAATTGATATATTATCAAAAAAATAACTCGATGACATAAAAAAATAATTCCCAAAACCATACAGCATGCATGATTTAAAATAGAACTATTACAAGTACAAAATTCTTCAAATAAATACCAAAAGTAAAGTGATGTAGTGACACAATTACTGTCCGAATATAAAACTATTAAGGCCCTTCATGGTCTTTGAAATCTTCTGGAAACTAGAAAAACGATTTATATACATTGGGTGAGCATATATGTATACTCAAAAAGAAACAAAAGTCTCTCGTTCACATTTGAATGAATCATTCTAATTCCCCTTTGAGAAAACAACAGATCGAAACTACAACTAGCATGTATACTAACCATACCAACCTCACCAAGGAATGTTTTTAATATAATTCAATTTAGGTGTATAAATATAATTCAGATCAATGATAGGGTACCCCACACCACATCCCAATGGTTATCTACTCTTTCATAATGGAAAACGTCCTCATGCTCCCACCTCTTCTGAAAGTAATACCTCACAAGTCACCCACTAAAAACTAGGACAAAAACCACATCACATCCCTCCCACAAACACCTAGAAAATAGTTCACATCACACACCAACTGTAGACACATGGGATGTAAACCACATCACATCCCATCCATAGACACATGATCCACAATCAACACCATATCATTCCCATAGAAGCATTGTCCAAAAACCATATCACATGCCATACACAGAAACCTTGTCCACATAGCACATCTCATCCCTCCCAAAGACTCCTGGATCATATAACACTCCTCGTCTCAAAGAATAGTAGGAAAGGAAAACACATATCATCCTGAAAACAGATAGTAAATAAAAACCCACCCACATACATCTAGGCCTCACAAACCACAACCAGCACAATGAATCTAGTGTTATCACCTCTTAGAAGAGGGATCATGGAAGCGTGTGGGGATAGACATTCATCCTCCAACCAAGATTTATGAGAAAGACACCCTTATTAATGATGATATTGATTTTCAACACATAATTATCAAATAGGGTGGGTTCATTTAGAACGAACAATGAAAATACATATATATAGATATATTATACCAACCACAAAATCCCATCCTATGGGTTACTAGATATAAATCTTTTCATAACTACCACCTTTGCTGCTCTATCTAAATGAAAAACACCACAGAACCAGCCACGATCCTCAATTTACATTTCCAACAAACTCATTTAACAAACAACATTCTTTATTTAACAAGCCTTTTATATATTCCACCACTACCCAAGAAACTACTAAGCACAACACACCACAAGTAACAATGTTCTCAGAATGGGATGATCCCTAATAAACTATGGGGACTTCACATTTTATCTATGTTTAAAAACCTTTTATGGTATAAAATATATCAATCTCTAGATACATGGGGGAACTTTATATATGTTAATCATGGATAAACTATTTAAGAATTACCCATACCCAATAATAAAATCCTTCTTAAAACTAATCCCGCTGATGTCATGTAACAACAACACCAACCCCTAACTCCCAACCTAATCTGGTGACCCATCACTGCACAACTGGTTTCATATACATATTATACAACACATCTCACCCACCCAACAATCAACCAATCTCTCAACCTGAGATTCCATAACACCACCCATTCCATACCACAACATAGAACAATTCTCATAACTCTAAAATAGCATGATCCAGAGAAAAAACATATATCACATCACCCTATATATCAAGTAAAAGTCTAATTTCAGGATATCACAAGGCATATCTTATTTAATTACACTTATTTATGTGTAGGGTTTATAACATAACTGCATGATCATGGGGTATCCATTCATTATCTAGATTAACACGATTAATAAGTTTATATGTGTAAAAACTCAATAAGAACCAAACAAAATGAATCCCCTTTAGTGCGTACATGTTTCCCCTAAACAACCTCAATTTTTAGTCTGGCATCATGCTCTTATAATTCAAAATATAATAATCATAATATCTAAACTGCAAGGGAATGATGAAATATCCCGCCTGCAATTTTAAATTTTGTTTCAATGATTATAATCATTGATTCATATTGAAAAACCAAAATACATAGGTTAATTAATGTTAACCGCTCATACATGATTCGCAATTAAGAGAAATAGAGTGAATCTTACGTTAAGGAATATTTCTATCTATTGTGCACCATTAGGAAAGGAAGAATGATTTTGAACTAAAAAGACACCACAACAATGGTGTATAAACCTACACCACACCAATGATCAATACAATTGTATCCCAAAATATCCATTATCCAATGAAACAAATCCACAACAGATCCCTAGAAAAATAGCGAAAGAAAACAGGTGAGAAGAAGAAGAAAAAATATCATAGATCAACCACTAATAATCAATGAAAATCCACCAGGACTGAAATATCAAAGAAAGAGGAGTATGACTCGAAGAACATCTCGGGACACCTAGATTTCTCCCAAAATATGAGGGAAAATGAAGCATAGATGAAAAAATAAGTTTTTGACTAGAAAAGAAATTTTAAAGTTAAAATAGACTATGGTATTTCGAGACATGGAATACCCTTTCATATTGTGTAATATCTGTTGTTCAATTTTCACCAGAAAAAATGGTGCCTTTTCATTTTATTTTATTTTTCTAAAACTAAAATATTAAACATTATGAAAACCTCTCCCATGAAACGTAGAATATATTTACATCATTAAGACCGAATACATGCCACAAAACCAAAATTCATGTTGTGTAATTCAATTACACAGTATGTAATCCCCCTTTATCCATATTTTAGCATCCAAACATCTTCTAACTAATTTTACCCTACTCTGAATAGATCCAAAAACTGAAAATGTCAATGAAATGGACCATGAGTGAATAAGATGTTACATTAGATTCCACTAAAATGATTATCACCCTTGAGAATCCAAAACCAAACCTAGAAGAAAAAGGGGTCTGAACAAAAACCTCTACAAGAATCCTCTCAAGGATCCCATCATTCCTCAAATGTTACTCTGAGCCAAACACACCTAACCGAACAACTGCAACCACATTGTATCACCTCCTCACCATACCCACAAGATGCCTCCTCTCATTTAACCACACAACCGCACAACCACAATACTAACACTGAACAACATCACCCCAAATACATAAATCATTGAATCCCTTCTTCCATGTCAAGATATTATGCATTCTAGAAGGAATTGACATGCCTGAACGGTTTTAATCAAATTATAATTATTTCCTATCATTTACAAAACAATTCCTGCTCTTTTTATATGTCGGGACGTTGTTTCATGTAACACCATACACACATCAAAATTTCTCTCTCCCATGTACTCTAATCTAGAGTGGAGAAAGGAAAATATAAGAACATCATTGGGTAATTTAACACATCAAAATTTCTCTCTCCCATGTAATCTAATCTAGGATACCATTCTACTAGAACACAAAAAATAAGAGAATGGTCCACCCATGAAATAGTTTCTCTTGATGATACTAGATTCCCACTGGATACTCCATGAATGTTGTTTCATCATTGATATCTAGATCTATCGAGTCAAGAATATGGGATTTAAAATGTATATACTAATGAAATTGAGAGACATTAAATTCATCAAGGATTCTCTCCAACTGTGGGGGAAATTCCAACTTTTATGCCACCTCTCCAACTCGACCCAAAACCTCAAAGGTACTGACAAACCATGTTGAAATCTTAGTCTCCCTTCCAAACCTCTACTTCTTACTTCAAGGGAAAACCTTCATCTACACATTATCAAAAACCTAAAACAAAAGGGACACCTCCAATTATTAACATAATACTTATGGAAGTCTTATTCTATATTCAAATTCTCATGAACTAGCTAAACCTTCTCTATTATTCTATACACTACCTCAGGTCAATGAAATACTATCTCCCAAACCTATGTCTAGAAAAACACCGAATGAAAAGGTTTTTTTACAATGCATCAAATGGATCCTTGCCAATGTAAGAGTGATACCTATTACTATAAAAAAAACTCTACCAAAGGTAGGTGTCATACAAAAGAACACTAAAAGTCCAAGATGGATGCTTTCAATATTTCCTAAAATGTGTTGATAGTTCATTACATAATTCCATCTTTGTGTGGGTGGGATGTGTGCTGAGGTGTAACTAGGTTCTAAAAGCATGTTGAAATCGTCCCTATTCTCCTGAGGTCAAACCTCTACCCGGATATGAGAAAATGAATATCCAAATTTCATGTATCTGTACCACCTCATCCAGATACCTTATTCCCAAGTTATCCATTACGCCCAACTACTTGATTGCTAAGATATTTCCAATTACATGTAGAGACCCGAATCTCGACGTACATGGACAGTACATTACATTTTTAGAATACTTAATATATAAAAAAAATAGACACACAAGGACAATAATAGTTTAGTGTCTTTGGAAACTCGGAATGTAATCTTATAATCGTGGTGAAAGATCTCCAACATCTCTCATAAAGACCTTCCCCTTCTGGTTTTATTAAAAAAAAATTTTAAATCATGGGGAACAGAAAACATATAAATGGTGAGATCAAATGCTCAGTAAGGGTAATCATGGATAAAATGAAACAAATCATTTACATTTGAACTTAAAAACATGAACATAATGTTTAAACATAAAAATATTCAGAAATGACATAAAACATGGCAGTACATAAGGCATAGATCATAATGAAACATTAATCATTGTAAAATAGAAAGGGAATAAAACATGTAATTGTGGAAAAACATTAAGAACATGGTATGATTTCCATAGTAGCCAAGGCATTGTTGCCAAAACCATCTTAGTGGACAAAGTCCCTTACTGAACCGGGTTTACATGCCGTTTCAGCCCTGTATTACTGAACATGATTTACTTGTCATTCCAGCCATGTCTATCTCATGAGATATAAATCTTTACCCAATGCATTGGAGGGAGATATAGTTCCCATCCATCTCATATTGAAAACATTCTTACGTGTTCCAGAAAACAATCATAAATCATTCATCATAACATAAATAATAAATTGGGTTTCATAAACATCATTCCATCATAACATAATCCATATAAAACAAAAGGATATCATTTCATAATAAGAAATTTTAAACCATATCAATCATAGAGACATTATAATTGAAACATACACATATAATATAAGGACATCTTAGATGGAAAATGGTTTTGATAAAGCACATGAAATGAATTCTTAAGGAAAATATCTTTTCTTCTTGAAAATCATTTTATTTTCAAAAAATTATATTCAATTTTAAAAGAATTGGATTTTTTTGAAAATAGTCCTGAAATATTGTAGAGTAAGCTTCATGAAAAAAAGTCATTATGAAACCGTAAAAATTCGTTCATGCCGTTTAAGTTAAGAAAACATTCTTCTCGTACTTTTTCCAGAGAGGTCAAAAAGTACCTCGTATGGTAAAAAAAAAGATTCCTTACATATTATTTAGTAAAAGTAAAAAATGGGTAAAAAGGAATTTAAAAATACATGAAAACATTTTTATAAAACGTGGACATGGATGATAAATATAACCCCAGTAAATACTTACGTATAAGTAATCTCAGATAGAAAAAAATTGAGATTGCAACATTATCCCTTACATTATGTCCGATATTCTTCGTATGTTTCTGAACCACCTGTATAATGATTTAAATAATGTCATTGGCTTATTACAGAATCATATTCATTGTTATGATATGATATATGGTTCACTTATGACTTCATATTTCCAGTTCGTTTTTAAATTCGATGTTAAAGCATCGTTTTGGGTAAAATCGTTTCATTTATCGTACGAGTTTTGACTTTTTGTTCTTGATATTATTACTTATATACTTATTTACATAATTCTAGAATGTAAAAAATTATTTCTATATAATATATATTCAGTATATAAATATATATGATAGATTGATAAATGGAATTAAATACACCGTTCATAGAGACGGTAGGCCGTACGTACGCATGAACGTTGTTTTCGTTTCCTTATTGAATTTAATGGAATTAAGTAGATTACATAAATTTATATATATATACATAAATATAGTATCATTATTATGTCAAATATTTCATTATTATTCATTATATATACTTTATAATCATTCGTGAATGGTTAACATGGATAATGAATCTCATCACGTCGTGGAGACGGTAGTCCGTACGTACGCATGAGCGATGATATCATTCCCATGATCGTGGAATTGTATTTAAGTGTATGAATAATATTTAATAATCAATATCACTTTACAATAATCATATATAGTTATTTATTTACACCATTATACCCATCCAAGCAAGGTGGTGGTCGAAAACAGATTACACCACGGCGTGGAGACGGTATTCCGTACGTACGCACGCGTGGTGATTTCATTTTCCATAGGATGGAAAGAAGGTGAAATAGGGTTGTTTCATATTTATAATAACATATCATTATATAAGTAATAATTATTTTATTACTTTATAATGATACATCTAAATAAGAAGAAGTAGAAGAAGAAAGAAACTTGAGAGAATCGGAAGAAGAGATTACATCTTCTTCGATGCACCTCCTTTAAGAATTCTCTTAAGGAAGTATAGTTGGTATTTTGAGGAGACCAGAACCTCCAGAATGTTGATAGGGAAGTGGATAAGAGAAATGGGTAGGGGTAGGCCGAGCTTCAAGGCTCAAAAGGGAGTGAAGTGAAGAGGGAAGGGGTGCCCTTTTTATAAGGGAGGATAGGGGCACCTTTGGAAAAACTTAAAATATTATTTTATAATAAAGTCATATTCGGTTTTTAATAGCTCCAAATTGATTTAGTTATAATATAAGGTGGGGAGGAATCAAAATCCTTTCAACCAATAGATTTTAGACAGGTTTGGTTTTTATTATATTAACCTTATCTTTTAGTTTTAACTCATAGTTAATTAGATTGACATTTACCATGTCACTTTGTATTTTTATATTATATAGTTAATAAACTTACCATATTCATCAAAGAGACCCCCAAGTGGTACATTAATGATACACCTATCACGATATAAGTATGTTGGCCGAACCGTAGATTTTTAGGAATACTATAACAATTAATAATATAAAATTTTTTATAAAAACTTTTTTCTGTCATGTTTGACACTATTTGGTAATGGATTTTTTTGAAAATCCTAACAGCATGATTAGTTCTAAAAAAGTTAATTAATTCAATACTAACATGTCATATTGACCAATAAAATTAGTTTAATTCATAAAATGTCTCAAATTACATTTATTTGGGTATTAATAACATCAATTATTTTAATATTTCATTATTTAGGTAATTACTTCATCACCATTGTGTCATAAATAAAATAAATTATTTAATGTATAAAAATTATAAATAAATTACCATTAGGTATGAAAATTTTTTATTTTTATAATTAATATTTATAGACGAATTTATCTGATGTATAACCCTATATTAAAAATGATTTAGTTATTAAACATTGATTTTATTTATTTTAACCCTTCTTTAAATAAATTAATAATAAATGTCCTAATCTAATCCAAGTGGACCTAAATGGTCATATGTTATTCCTAAGGTTGTTTTTGGTCGAATTAAACTTATCCAATAGAATTAGGACACCTGTTAGGGTAATAATAGTATAATTTTTACCCTTAATTAACCTATTTACTTTTAACCGTGGTAAATAAAAGTAAAAACATACTATTCACCAAAAATTATTTTCATCTCATTGAACTACATGTTAGCCCTTGATATTAACCGTGTCACTTGGATTTTCTAAATTACACTCATAGATGTGGTGAAATTATGTTTTATGTGAATTTCTAAATTCTCCTAGGAGATGGGTAGAAGACGGTGAAAAGTTCAATAAACTTTTTTTATATCTAAAATCACTAGAAAATGACTCCAATTAATTAAATTGAACTTATATAGGTATTATGTATCAATTTTTACCTAAAATAAATTTAATGAAATAAATAATTATTTAAATAAAAAGTCGGTTTTTAAATAGTAACCCAGTGTTTTCACTATTCATTAAAAATTGAAAGTTTTTAGAAAAATACAAAAAATTCACCCTAGGCTAATTTCAATATTCCAAATCCAAAAATGAAGTCCATTTTGAAAGATAAAATTTACAAAATTTCAAAAAGTGGGTATTACTATTCATAATGGCTAGTTTATATAATATTTTAATAACATATCTTTGTTTAGTGAAACTCGATATTGAGTACAACACACGCTATCGTGGAAGGTCGCGGTTGCATGTAAAGAAATCCAAGTTAGGGATGCGTGTTGTGCAAGCTCGTTTTGGTGTAGCGTAAAACACAAGACATCAATGAGATTAAAAAAATATTTATAAAACAATCTCGAGGTGTTACATTCTACCCCCCTTAAAATGAATTTCGCCCTTCAAATTTGTCAGGGTTATAAATGGTTTACTACTTGAAAGTTTCTTTCGTAGAAACCCACATTGTAAAATGGAATACTATTACTTCATTTTAAAAAAGGGAAGTTGGAATCATAACAGTCACCCAAAGTAACTCAACATTGGGTTTCCACATAGGACAACATAGGTGAAAATATGGTTATGGAAGAAAAATATAACCATCATGTTCTGATGGAGAGTGGTAGAGAAAATTGGTATGAAAAAGCCAATAATCACAAAGCCATAAATTTGTGATGATCTAAGGTACCATCTGATTCATCGTATATGAGGACACTAGGACAACATTTTTGGTTTTGAAGATCATTTCTTTAATGTTTAAGAATTAGAAGAAATACTTACATTATTTTGGTACATTCTCCCCATTGTTTGTGCCTTTTACAATTTTCACGTCATCTATTAAAGAAATGAAGTTTAATTTGTCATTATTGAAGTGTTAGCAGATCATGCGATAGAATGATAGGTCATTCCATCTGTCTCAAACATGAGGCAAAAGTTATATACAGAAGTCCATCTATGGTGAGATTAATTGTATATGGTTCCTAAAATGGATGTATACTTTTCATATCATATCAAATAACAAATGGAAACTAATTTATACTAACCAGGGACTTCCTGTAGGCCATTGGTAGGCGATGAAGGCCTGTCACACTTCGTTTGTGGGTTCGAATCCCACAGCCTAGTCCGATGCGACGGGTTGTCGCCTGTCCTACTGGTCGTCCCTTTTTCTAAAACTACATTATAATAACATTATTGGAATAATACCGAAAAAAGTTCTAGCCTTAAACAATACTATCATATGTCTAACTTAATTCATTCTAAACTTTAGGCTTATCCAAAATACTTCTGTTCAAGCTCATCGTATAAAGAAAACAATTACTAGAAATGTCATCTACCGATCATGTGAATACAATCATTTATCCCCCATATATCATATGATATATCTTGTTGGTAAAATTACAAACATGTGAGTACCTTAATCATGTATTCTGTTGAACCAAAGTGAAAACATGAATGCTGTCACAAGGTAACTCTTTCCACATACCAAAATCCCAAAAATTCTATTTACTCAAACCATGATATCACGTTTTCCTTATATGAGCTCATTAATACTATCATACATTTCATTATCTCCTTATATCTTCATTATGTGCATATCATATTCTTTCCAAAAATATCTCAATCACTTTCCATGGTTACCGGTACCATAAAATAATTGAAAAGCACAATAGACCAATACAGAAATATTCTAATATTCCATGATACTATATACAACATTATTTTGGAATCCCATTACATAAACACTTAATCATTCCACCAAATCACTTTCATATTCACTATCGACAATAGTGATCGCATGTGACTTCCCATTGTTCTTTTCCTTAAGTGTTTTCTCATGTCGATCATCGTTAACCCTTGGATTAGGGCATTGATTAGTATAATACCCCCATTTTATTTCAGTTGAAGCATTGAAGTGTTGGTGGTGTGTTCTCTGCAGTCTTTTCTTTATTAACGTCATTAGCAACCATTTTTCCATTACTTCGAAACTCAACTGCTCGATGACCTCCTTTTCCACACTTAATACATTTTATATTCCCTTTAAGACAATCTCCACCATTGTTCATTCCAAACTTTGAGCATGAAGAAACATTCATCTTCTCTTCACCATTGTTCTGAGATTTCTCCTTGAACTCCATTTTTCGATTCTTGTCCAAACCATGAGATGGATATGTAACACCAACTTCCATTTCTACTTTGATAGCACAATGCACAATTTATTCATAGCTACTAAAGTCTCTTATAGATAATGCCCTTCTAAGACTTGGTTTTAAGCCACTGAAGAATCGATCAACATTACTTTCATGTTGGATGATAAAGCCATATGCATACCTTGCAAGCCTTGTAAAATTTTCTTTGTATATACCAATAGATTCATCAGCCTTTTTCATAATCTCAAGGAACTCGTTTTATATCTTTGTTCGAAGAATACGAGTGATGTACTTACTAAAAAACAAGTCCTTGAACTCGTCACATTCCATGGATTCAATTTCATCTTGGGGCCTTGTATTCTTAATTAGAGTCCACCACTAGTCTGCTTCACCTTATAAACGGTAAACAACTAGAATGACTTTATCATGTTCCAAACAGCGAAGTATGGAAAATATTTTTTCAATGGTACTGATCCATTGTTCAGCAACAAGAGGATCCGAAGACCCATTGAAAGAAGGTGGACGTTTCCTCATGAAGGACTCAATAGAATATTGTTCCCTTCTATGTTCACTCGGAAGTCCAGAATGATTCATAGATTACATAAGTATTGAAATAAGATTTTTCACTCCATCTCCAATAACATTGGTTTGTTCATGAGGACAATCATTGCATTGTCCATTACATTAATCAACATGGTTCCTTCGGGTTTCATCCATCGTCTAGAACCGAAAAAGAGTAGTGTGAGAGGAAAAATCATGCTAAGGAAAACAACATAATAAAAGGGGGAGTACCTTCGATATCTAACATCATAGGTTTAATTATAATATCATTAGCGTCATTCTAGGATTATAACCTATACTTATACTTAACCATAGGGACATCCCTGGACATACCGTAGAAATATCTCTAAAGATCTCACTAAAGATTTCGATTCCCAGATTCCAAAGGTTAACTAAACCATTCCTCTGATACCAACTGTAGAGACCCGAATCTTGACATAAATGGAAATTACATTACATTTGTGGAATAATTAATACATAACAAAAATATACACACAAGGACTGTAATAGTTTAGTGTCTTTGGAAACTCAGAACGTAATCTTCTAATCGTGGTGAGTGATCATCAACATCTCCCATAAAGATCTTCCCCATTTGGTTTTCTTACCTAAAACTTTTTTTAAAATATTGGTGAAAAGAAAACATATAAAGGGTGATCTCAAATACTCAGTAAGGGTAAGCATGGATAAAATAAAACTAATCATATACATTTGAACTTAAAAACATGAACATAATGTTTAAACATTAAAATCTTGAGCCATGACATAAAACATGGCAGAACATAAGGCATATATCATAAAGAAACCTTAATAAAGACAAAATAGAATGGGAATAAAACATTTAATTGTGGAAAACATTACGCACATGATATTATTTCCATAGTATCCAAGTCATTGCTGTCAAGACCATCGTAGTGGAAAAAATCCCTTAATGAATTGGGTTTACATGTCGTTCGTCCCCTGTATTACTGAACCGGATTTACTTTCCGTTCTAGACTTGTCTATCTCATGAGATATAAATCTTTACCCAATGAATTGGAGGGAGATATAGGTCCCAACCATCTCATATTGAAATCATTCTTACATGTTCCACAAAACAATCTTAAATCATTCATCATAACCCAAAGAATAAATTGGGTTTCATAAACATCATTCGATCATAACATAATCCATATAAAACAAATGGATATCATTTTATCATAAGAAAAGTGAAACCATCTAAATCATAGATACATTATACCTGAAACATACACATATGATATAATGTCATCTTAGATAGAAAATGGTTTGGAAAAATCACTTGAAATGAATTCTTGAGGAAAATATCTTTTCTTCTTGAAAATCATTTTCTTTTCACAAAATGCCATTCAATTTTAGAAGAATTTGGTTTTTTTGAAAATAGTCCTGAAATCTTGTAGAGTATGATTCATGAAAAAAATGCGTTATGAAACCGTAAAAATCTATTCATGCCGTTTAAGTTAAAAAAACATTCTTCTCGTAGTTTTTCCGGAAAGGTCAAAAAGTACCTCGTATGGGAAAAAATGATTCCTTACATACAATGTAGTAAAAGTCAAAAATGGGTAAAAAGGACTTTAAACATAAATAAAAACGTTTTTATAAAACTTGGACATGGATGATAAATATAACCCCAGTAAATACTTACGTATAAGCAATCTCAGTTTGAAAACATTTGAGATTGCAACATTATCCCTTACCTTATGTCTGATATGCTTCGTATGTTTCTGAACCTCCTATATAATTATTTAAATAATGTCATTGACTTATTACAAAATCATATTCATTGTTATGATATCATATATGTTTCACTTATGAATTTATATAACCTGTTCTATTGTAAATTCCATGTTAAACCATCGTTTTGGGTAAAATCGTTTCATTTATCGTATGAGTTTCGACTTGTTTTTCTTGATATTATTACTTATATCCTGATTTACATAATTATAGAACGTAAAACATTATTTATATATAATATATATTAAGCATATAAATATATATGATAGATCGATAAATGGAATGAAATACACCGTTCATGGAGACGGTTGGCCGTACGTACGCATGAACACTATTTTTGTTTCCTTATTATATTGAATGGAATTAAGTAGATGAGATAAATATATATATACATAAATACAGTATCATTATTATGTCACATATTTCATTATTATACATTATATATACTTTATAATCATTCATGAATGGATAACATGGATAATGAATCTCATCGCGTCGTGGAGACGGTAGTTCGTACGTATGCACGAATGATGACATCATTACCATGATCGTGGAATTGTATTGAAGTGTATGTATAATATTTCAGCATAAATATCACTTTACAATAATCATATATAGTTATTTATTTACACCATTATACCCATCCAAGTATGGTGCTGGTCGAAAATAGATTACACCACGGCGTGGAGACGGTATTCTATACGTATGCACACTCGGTGATTTCATTTTCTGTAGGATGGATAGAAGGTGAAATAGGGATGTTTCATATTTATAATAACATATCATAATATATGTAATACTGATGTTATTACTTTATAATGAGAAAACTGAAGAAGTAGAAGTATAAGAAGAAAGAAACTTGAGAGAATCGGAAGAAGAGATTGCCTCTTCTTCAACGCACCTCTTTTGATCCTTCTCTTAAGGAAGTAGAGTTGGTATTTTGAGAAGACAAGAACCTCCAGAATGTTGATAGGGAAGTGCTGAAGAGAAATGGGTAGGGGTTGGCCAAGCTTCAAGGCTCAAAAGGGTGTAAAGAGAAGAGGGAATGGGTGCCCTTTTATAAGGGAGGAGAGGGGAACCTTTGCAAAAACATAAAATATTATTTTATAATAAAGTCATATTCGGTTTCTAATAGCTCCGAATTGATTTATTTCGAAGATAAGGTGGGGATGGGTCAAAATACTCTCAACCAATAGATTTTAGATAGGTTTGGGTCATTATATTATCCTTATCTTTTAGTTTTAGCTCTTAGTTAATTAGATTGACATTTACCATGTCATTTTGTATTTTTATATTATATAGTTAATAACCTTATCACATACATCCAATAGACCCCCAAGTGGTACATTAATTATACACCTATCATGATATAATTATCTTGGACGAACCTTATATTTTTAGGAATATAATAACAATTAATAATATAATATTTGTTTTAAAAACTATTTTATGTCAATTTTGACACTATTTGGTAATGAATTTTTGTGAAAATCCTAAAAGAATGATTAGTTCAAAATAAGTTAATTAAATTAATAGTAACATGTCATATTAACCTATAAATTAGTTTTATTCATAAAAAGTCTCAAATTACATTTATTTGAGTATTTATAATATCAATTATTTTAATATTTCATTATTTAGGTAATTACTACATCACCATTGTTTCATGAATAAAACAAATTATTTAATGTCTAAAATTTATAAATAAAATTCCATTAGGTATGAAATATTTTTAGATGTATAACTAATATTTATAGTTGAATTTATCTTATGTATAACCCTATATAAAAAATGATTTTGTTATTAAACATTGATTTTAACTATTTTAACCCTTCATTAAGTAAATTAATAATAAATGTCCTAATCTAATCCAAGTGAACCTAAATGGTCATATGTTATTCCTATGTTAGTTTTTGGTCGAATTAAACTTATCCAATAGAATTAGGACATGTGTTAGGGTAATACTAGCATTATTTTTACCCTTAATTTCCCTATTTACTTTTAACCATGGTAAATAAAAGTAAAAACATACTATTAACCAAAAATTACTTTCATGTCACTGAACCACATTTTAGTCCTTGATATTAACCGTTTCTCTCAATGTTTCGAAATTACACTCACAGAAGCAGTACAATTATGTTTTATGTGAATTTCTAAATTCTCCTAGGAGATGTGTAAATGACGGTGAAAAGTTCAATAAAATTTTTATATATCTAAAATTACTATAAAATGACTCTAATTAATTACATTGAACATATATAGATATTATGTATAAATTTTGACCTAAAATAAATTTAAATAAAATAAATAATTATTTAAATAAGAAGTCGGGGTTTTAATAGAATCCCAGTGTTTTCACTACTCATCAAGAATTGAAAGTTTTTAGAAAAATACCAAAAATTCACCCTAGGCTAATTTCAATATTCCAAATCCAAAAATGAAGTCCATTTTGAAAGATAAAATTTATAAAATTTTAAAAAGAAGGTATTTCTATTCATAATGGCAAGTTTATATAATATTTTAATAACTTATCGTTGTTTAGTGAAACTCGATATTGCGTACAACACACTCTATCATGGAAGGTCGCAATTGCGTGTAAAGCAAGCCATGTACGG
The DNA here is from genome assembly GCA_963277665.1 of Viscum album. Lineage (NCBI taxonomy): Eukaryota > Viridiplantae > Streptophyta > Magnoliopsida > Santalales > Viscaceae > Viscum > Viscum album. The sequence goes on from OY728132.1 coordinate 1,728,938,401, forward strand.
TATGCGTGTAGTGCAAGATCCTTTTGGTGTAGTGTACAACACAAGACATCAATGATATTAAAAAAAATATTTTTCAAAAAATCTCAGGGTGTTACATTCTACCCCCATTAAAATGAATTTCAACCTCGAAATTTTTCGGGGTTATAAATGGTTTACTATTTGAATGTTTCTTTCATAGAAACCCACATCGTAAAAAGGAATACTATTACTTCATTTTAAAAAGGGTTGTTAGAATCATAACAGTCACCCAATGTAACTCAGCATTGGGTTTCCACATAGGACAACATAGTTGAAAATATGGATATGAAAGAAAAATATAACCATCAAGTTCTGATGGAGAGTGGTAGAGAACATGGCTATGAAAAATCCAACAATCACAATGCCATAAATTTGTGATGATCTAAGGTACCATCTGATTCATCGTATATGAGGACACTAGGAAAACATTTTTAGTTTTCAATAACATTTCCCTAAAGTTGAAGAATTAGAAGAAATAATTACTTTATTTGGGTACAATCTCATAGTTGTTCATGCCCTGTACAATTTCCACTTTATCTCTTAAAGAAATGAAGTTGAATTTTTCATTCTTGAAGTGTTAGTAGATCATGCGATAGAATTATTTTTCATTCAATCTGTCTCAAACATAAGGAAAACGTTATATACATAAGTCCATATATGGCAATATTAATCGTATATGGTTCCTAATATGGACTTATACTTCGTATATCATACCACATAATAAATTGAAACTAATTTATACTAACCATGGACTTCCTGTAGGCCAGCGGTAGGCGATGAAGTCCTGTCACACTTCTGTTGTGGGTTTGATTCCCATAGCCTTGTCTGACGCAACGAGTTGTTGCCCATCCTGCAGGTCGTCCATTTTTCTAAAACTACATTATAATAACATTCTTGAAATAATACCAAAAATGTATTATCCGTAAACAATACTATCATATTTCTAACTTAATTCATTCCAATATTTAGGCTTATCCAAAATACTTCTGTCCAAGCTCATTGTATAAAGAAAACAATTACTAGAAATGTCATCTATCGAGCATGTGAATACCATCATTTATCCCCCATATATCATACAATATATCTTGTTGGTCACATTCCAAACATGTGAATACCTTAATCATGTATTCTCTTGAACCATAGTGAAAACATGAATGTTGTCACAAGGTAACTCTTTCCACATACCAAAATCCCAAAAATTCTATTTACTCAAACCATGATATAACTTTTTCCTTATATGATCTCATTAATACTATCAAACATTTCATTATCTCCTTATCCCTTCATTATGCACATATCATCTTCTTTCCAAAAATATCTCAATCACTTTCCATGGTTACCAGTACCATAAAATTTTTGAAAACCACAATAGACTAATACATAAATATTATAATATTCCATGATACTATATACAAAATTATTTTGGAATCCCATTACATAAACACTTAATCATTCCACCACATCGTTCTCATATTAAACATCTCCAATATTAATCACATGTGATTTCCCTTTATTCTTTGCCTAAAGTGGTAGCTCATTTCGATCATCACTAACCCATGGATCAGTGCATTGATTAGCATAATGCCCCATTTCATTGCACTTGAAGCATTGAAGTGTTGGTGATGCGTTCTCTACAGTCTTTTCTTGATTCACATCAATAGCGAACTTTTTTCCATTACTTCGACAGTCAGCTGCTCGATGACCTTTTTTCCACACTTAATACATTTTCTAGTACCTTTATGAAAATCTCCATCATGCTTCTTTCCACACTTTGAGCACAAAGAAACATTCATCTTCTTTTCACCATTGTTTTGAGATTTCTCCGTGAACTCCGTTTTTCGTTTCTTGTCCAAACAATGAGATGGATATATAACACCAACTTCCATTTCAACCTTGATAGCACAAATCACAATTTCTTCATATCTACTGAAGTCTCTTATAGCTAATACCCTTCGAAGACTTGGTTTTAAGCCACTGATTAATCGATCATCTTTACTTTTAGGTTGGATGATAAAGCCAGATGCATACCTTGAAATCCCTGTAAAATTTTCTTTGTATATACCAATAGATTCATCATCCTTTTTCTTAAGCTCAAGGAACTCCTTTTACATCTTTGTTAGAAGAATAATAGGGATGTACTTACTGAAAAACAAGTTCTTGAACTCGTCCCCTTCCATGGATTCAATTTCATCTTGGGGCCTTGTATTCTTAATTAGAGTCCAATACTGGTTTGCTTCACCTTCTAAATAGTAAATAGCTAGGATGACTTTATCATGTTCCGAACAACGAAGTATGGAAAATATCTTTTCAATGGTACTGATCCATTGTTCATCATCAAGTTGATCATAATACCCATTGAAAGAAGGTGGGTGTTGCCTCATGAAGGACTCAATAGAATATTGTTCCCTTCTATGCTCACTAAGAAGTCCAGAATGATTCATAGCTTGCGTAAGTATAGCAATAAGATTTTTCACTCCATCTACCATAACATTGGTTTATTCAGTAGGACAATCATTGCATTGTCCATTACATTGATCAACATGGTTTCTTCGGGTTCCAGCCATCGTCTAAAACCCAATAATAATAGTGTGAGAGGAAAAAATCATTATAGAGAAAACAATATAATAAAGGGGGAGTACCTTTGATATTTATCATCTTAGGTTTAATTCTCATATCATTACCATATTTCTAGGACTATAACCTATACTTATACTTAATCTTAGGTATGTCCCTATACATACCTTAGAAATATCTCTAGGGATCTCACTAAAGTTTCTGTATCTTAGTTTCCAAAGGTTAACTAAACCTTTCCTCTGATACCAACTGTAGAGACCCGAATCTTCACGTACATGGACATTATATTACATTTTCGGAATACTTAATACATAACAAAAATAGACACACAAAGACCGTAATAGTTTAGTGTCTTTGGAAAATCGGAAAGTAATATTCTAATCGTGGTGAAAGATCTTCAACATCTCCCATAAAGATATTCCACTTTAGGTTTTCTTACCTAAAACCTTTTTTTTAAATCCTGGGGAAAAGAAATCATATAAAGGGTGAGCTCAAATGCTAAGTAAGGGTAACCATGGATAAAATAAAACAAATAATATATATTTGAACTAAAAAACATGAACATAATGTTTAAACATCAAAATATTGAGCAATGACATAAAAAATGTCAGTACATAAGGCATAAATCATAAAGAAACATTAATCCTGATAATATAGCATGGGAAAAAACATGTAATTGTGGAAAAACATTAATCACATGATATGATTTCCATAGTATCCAAGGAATTTCTGCCAAGACCATCTTAGTGGACAAAGTCCCTTACTGAACTGGGTTTACTTGCCATTCCAGCCCTGTATTACTAAACCGAATTTACTTTTCATTCCATTCATGTCTATCTCCTGAGATATAAATCTTTACCCAATTCATTGGAGGTAGATATAGGTCCCACCCATCTCATATTGAAATGATTATTACGTGTGCCACAAAATAATCATAAATCATTCATCATAACCCTACGAATAAATTGGGTTTCATAAACATCATTCCATAATAACATAATCCGTATAAAACAAATGGATATCATTTCAACATAAGAAAAGTGAAACCATATAAATCATAGAGACATTATACTTGAAACATACAAATATGATATAATGTCATCATATATGGAAAATGGTTTTGATAAAGCACTTGAAATGAATTCTTGAGGAAAATATATTTTCTTCTTGAAAATCATTTTCTTTTCACAAAATGCCATTAAATTTTAAAGGAATTGGATTTTTTTGAAAATCGTCATGAAATATTGTATAGTAAGCTTCATGAAAAAAATGCTTTATGAAACCGTAAAAATCCGTTCATACCGTTTAAGTTAAAAAAACATTCTTCTCGTACTTTTTCCCAGAAAGGTCAAAAAGTACCTCGTACGGAAAAAAATATTTCTTACATACCATGTAGTAAAAGTTAAAAATGGGTAAAAAGGACATTAAACAAACATGAATTTTTTTTATAAAACATGGACATGGACGATAAATATAACCCCAGTAAATATTTACGTATAAGTAATCTCGGATAGAAAACAATAGAGATTGCAAAATTATCCCTTACCTTATGTCCGATATGATTTGTTTGTTTCTCAACCTCCTGTATAATGATTTAAAAAAGGTAATTGACTTATTAAAGAATCATATTCATTGTTATGATATCATATATGGTTCACTTATGACTTTATATTACCCGTTCTTTTGTAAATTCCTTGTTAAAGAATTGTTTTGGGTAAAATCGTTTCAATTATCGTAAGAGTTTAGAGTTATTGTTCTTGATATTATTAATTATATACTGATTTAGATAATTACAGAATGTAAAAAATTATTTATATATAATATATATTCAGCATATAAATATATATGATAGATCGATAAATAGAATGAAATACACTATTCATGGAGACAATAGGTCGTACGTACGCATGAACACTGTTTTCGTTTTCTTATTGAATTGAATGGAATTAAGTAGATGACATACATATATATATATATATATACATAATTACAGTATCATTATTATGTCATATATTTCATTATTATTCATTATATATACTTTATAATCATTCATGAATGGTTAACATGGATAATGAATCTCATCGCGTCGTGGAGATAGTAGTCCATACATACGCACGAGCGATGATATCATTCCCATGATCGTGGAATTGTATTTAAGTGTATGTATAATATTTAAGAATCAATATCAATTTATAATAATCATATATTGTTATTTTTTTACCCCATTATACCCATCCATGTAAGGTGGTGGTCGAAAACAGATTACACCACGGCGTGGAGACGGTATTCCGTACGTACGCACGCGCGGTGATTTCGTTTTCCCTAGGATGGATAGAAGTTGAAATAGGATTGTTTAATATTTATAATAACATATCAGTATATAACTAAGACTGATGTTATTACTTTATAATGATACAACTAAAGAAGAAGAAGTAGAAGAAGAAAGAAACGTGAGAGAATCGGAAGAAGAGATTACCTCTTCTTCGATGCACCTCCTTTAAGCCTTCTCTTAAGGAAGTAGAGTTGGTATTTTGAGAAGACCAGAACCTCCAAAATGTTGCTAGGGAAGTGGAGAAGAGAAATGGTTTGGGTTTGGCCGAGATTCAAGGCTCAAAAGGGTGTGAAGTGAAGAGGGAATGGGTACCCTTTTTATAAGGGAGGAGAGGGGCACCTTTGGAAAAACTAAAAATATTATTTTATAATAAAGTCATATTCGGTTTTTAATAGCTCCAAATTTATTTATTTAAAATATAAGGTCGTTATGGGTCGAAATAATCTCAACCAATAGATTTTATAAAGGTTTGAGTCATTATATTAACCTTATCTTTTAGTTTTAACTCTTAGTTAATTAGATTGACATTTACCATGTCACTTTGTATTTTTATATTATATAGTTAATAAACATACTATATACATCCAAGAGACCCCCAAGTGGTACATTAATGATACACCTATCATTATATAAGTATATTTTCCAAACATTAAATTTTTAGTAATATAATAACAATTAATAATATAATATTTGATTTAAAAACTATTTTATGTCAATTTTTTCACTATTTGGTAATGGATTTTTGTGAAAATCATAATAGCATTAATAGTTCTAAAAAAGTTAATTTGTTCAATAATAACATGTCTTATTAAACTATAAAAGTACTGTAATTCATAAAAAGTCTCAAATTACATTTATTTGGGTATTTATAACATCAATAATTTTAATATTTCATTATTTATGTAATTACTACATCACCATTGTGTCATAAATAAAATAAATTATTTAATGTCTAAAAATTATAAATAAAATACCATTAGGTATGAAATATTTTTATCTTTATAATGAATATTTATAGTCAAATTTATCTTATGTATAATCCTATATTAAAAATTATTTAGTTATTAAACTTTGATTTTAACTATTTTAACCCTTCTTTAAATAAATTAATAATAAATGTCCTAATCTAATCCAAGTGGACCTAAATGGTCATTGTTTTTTTCTAAGGTTCTTTTTGGTCAAATTAAACTTATCCAATAGAATTAGAACATGTGTTAGGATAATAATAGTATCATTTTTAACCTTAATTACCCTATTTACTTTTAACCGTTGTAAATAAAAGTAAAAAGATACTATTCACCAAAAATTATTTTCATCTCAAGGAACCAAATTTTAGTCCTTGATATTAACTATGTCTCTCAGATTTTCGAAATTCCACTCACAGAAGCGGTAAAATTAGTATTTATGTGAATTTCTAAATTCTCCTATGAGATGGGTAAAAGACGCTGAAAAGTTCAATATAATTTTTATATATTTAAAATTACAATAAAATGACTCCAATTAATTACATTGAACTTATATAGGTATTATATATCAATTTTGACCTAAATTAAATTTAAATAAAATAAATAATTATTTAAATAAAAAGTCGGTTTTTAAATAGTAACCCAGTGCTTTCACTATTTATCAAAAATTGAATGTTTTCCGAAAAATACAAAAAATTCACCGTAGGATAATTTCGATATTCTGAATCCAAAAATGAAGTCAATTTTGAAAGATAAGAATTATAAAATTTCAAAAAGTGGGTATTACTATTCATAACGGCTAGTTTATATAATATTTTAATAACATATCGTAGTTTAGTGAAACTCGATATTGCGTAAAACACACGCTATCGTGGAAGGTCGCGATTGCGTGTAAAGTAAGCCTAGTCAGGGATGCATGTAGTGAAAGATCCTATTGGTGTAGCGTACAGCACAAGACATCAATGAGATTAAAAAGAATATTTTTCAAAAAATATCGGGGTGTTACATTTCATCAGCCGATCCATTGCTAAAAAGATAACATCAAACATCCCTAATCTCTGGGTAGCCCCGTTATGAAATCAATTGAAATTTACCCTCATTTCCACTTGAGAACATCCAAGGGATGAAAAAACCATTAGTAACACGGTTATCAAAATTTACCTATAGGAATACTAATATTCATTCCAAAAACTCCACTACTTCAAACTATGTCCCGGTCCACCTAAACTATTTCCTCAAACCATGTTACATTTTTTTAATATTTGGATTTACAACTAACATGGACTTATGAAACACTTGAAGGACTCCCTCAAACATTACCACCAAAACAAAAAAAATCCCATTGAACAATAAATTATTTTTATTATTCTTCGTTGATCCCTCCAGAGTATCACCTTGGCTAGAACCACTTCTTCTAAGTCCCCATTCTGAGACTATTCCACCCGCCTCATCATAAAGACTACAATATCATTTTAAACAATCATACCATACCACCATCCACTCTACTATCTGGGTGAAAAGATGAAAACTAATCCATATCTACCAAAGCATATATAGATTCCAAAATAACCCCTTCTGATACATCATACATAATAAATCATCCATGAAACCCCCTTTAATAATGTTTAGAAAATCTAAAAATATTATTCGTGAAGAAAATCATTCCACCTCCCCTGTCGAAATATCAGATCATGATGGTAAAAATATATACCTCAAACACTTGTGTCCTATGAAGACCACAAATCACTCCCTAATGAGGTATTTACACTACAACATCAGTCATAAATGACTACTCCTATCTCTAGATCATGGGTGGAACAATTACACTCATCGGGATGTAACTACCTAGACTCATAAAAGATTACTGCTCACTACTACATCAAGACACATCTGATTACTAGATTGGAAGAACCATAGAATGCCTCAAACTTCACCCCTTCCAAAAAAAATTATTTCACTAGTGCATTAACCAGATCCCACATTAGGTAGAAGAATTCTACCTAACACTACTCCCTCCATAAAAAATCATATTCTTCTAGGGTTATATCTATCATCAGGGATGGAAGTATAGCGAAATTGGGTATAAACCTCTTATAATAGCCCACAATACCAAGAAATCTATCAACCTGCGCCACATTATCAGGTGATACCCAAGAAACAACTACTTCCCCATTAGTGGGTCTAGTGCTACACACTACAGAGACACCACATGCCCAAGGAAATGAACCTCTCAAGCCCATTATGAAACATGGAAAACATTCCCTAGAGTTGGAAGTATTAAATATCCTACAAGACAGATATGAAATGTTTTGGTGTTATCCTCCTCTAATTTTTAGTAAATTACGATATAACTAATGAACATGATGACAATCCGATTTAGTAACTTAGGGGACAAATAGTTCAGAAGCCCCATAAACACAGATGGAGCATTCATAACAATGAACAAAAAGACAAAAAACATGAATTTCCAATACTTTAATCTAAAGGCAGTTATTGGGATATCACTCTCCATCACACTTAACTGGTGATATCCAGAGTGTAGATCAATCTTTTAAAACAAAATCACCTCTATAAACTAGTCAATATGATTTTATACTATTGGAAGATGGTAATGGTTTTTGAGAGTTACTTGATTCAACATCCAGTAGTCTATAAAAATCCACATAATACCATCCATCTTCATGGGGAATAACACTAGTTCACCCAACTATTAAACACTAGGCTTGATAAAACCCTTCATCATTATATCGTGCATCTAAATCCTCATATCCTGCAACCTATATCGATCCATCTGATATGGATCCAACAAATTGGAGAATCACCGAGCGGTAAATCTATCTTAAACACAAAATCTTGTCAAGAGGGTATGATCATAAACTCATGAGGGAAAATTTCCATGAACACCCCAATGAACATGGTAACCTCAACCATCTCAACATCAAAAAATTCCAATAACAGATCATACTACAATGAATGATGTGTCTCCACATGCTGACTGCACTCCTAACAACTCCTCTCCCTAATGAAAACTGTATAATGTCCATAAGTATCTAAAAACAAGACTCCAATCCATAAATATTCCATAACATCACGCATAGAATACAACCAATCAATTCCTTGGATGAAAACATATGGTTTCATCTGTAGTTATATTAGATCCCCATGGGATTGATGCAACCCCATCATAAATCTACATCCTCGAAACACATCTAACAAACTGTTCAGGCATCTGACCAGTCTACTCAACAATAGGGTCATTGGAATCCTATCTATGTATATTCCTAGAGTATTGTCTAGAGTAGGTAATAACAATTTTGGAATATTATAAATCAATCAAATAACAAGAAAGGGTATAAAATAAACTGATCACACCTCTGATGATCCCTGGAAATGCTGAAACTGCCACCTCTACAACATGAAGCTGACTATGCTCTGCTATTATGAATCTATGCAGATGAATTCCATCATGACCAAGCCTAGGTCATGGCCCCTGAGTATGAGGAACATACTATGGTCAAACTCTTCCGGGTCCATCTCCCCTCAAAACAGAAAAATACCGTAACACACATTTTTGATACTGACTCACAAGAAATTCATAGCAATGCTAAATATAAACCCATCCAACTCCAACATTTTGAGCTTGGAAAACTATTGGACACTTGTTCAAAAGATGGAAATAAACTCCACAAAATAAACACCTTGTCCCAAGACCACAGAAATGGCATGATGTCTGAAAGGTCGAATAGGGAACAATTGAGGTCGACTCCCAACCGCTCGAATCCTCGATGATATTGGTGCATAATTCGTACCACTAGTTAACCTAATTTTCACGGATATATGATGGCTACCATATCATGGTATACCCCCTCAAAAGTGAACCCTCTTGATCACCAATACCTTTTTTGGAGACTAAATATATTATGGAAATGTAAAAGGTGTAACTGTTTACTGGAATGATGGATGAAGTGAAACCTCAATGCATCTCACCTGAGACTCTTCATCTGGAAAGGGTTATGTAAAAAATTAAGTATTTCCTTGAGCTTGATCCCATGATACCACACTCACATACTACCTTGATGAAGGGAGAGTATATCATGTCTCTTCGAAGCCTTCATTATCGATTAAGAAAACTATATTCAGAATTCTTCTTCAAAGTCAACCAACAAAACAACTGTTTCCTTACTCTCCTCCTAATAAAGGGCCAACCACTAACCCAAAAATCGTCACATATAGATGAATAATAATGGTCTGAGAACTCTTTTGGGGCCTAGATCAATCTTAAGGTGATCTCAAGCTCCTCAATCCATCTTTATGTCTCAATGTTTGATAAACATCCCTTGTACTTTCCCCATGTCTAACACTTGAAAATACCCAACTTTATCTTCCACTCATCTTCCTCCCCAACTACTTCATCCTTCCATTGATCCACCAGATCAGCCTGCTAAGCCTAAACTACACGAGCCATGAAGTGATGAGGAATGGGATCCATAGTTGAAAAGTAAAAAAGTGTTCCTAAGCTCAAGTAGAATACAATTTTTCATTAAGATTAATTTTATCTCATTTATACAATTTGTTTTATTCATTTAAACATTCCCAAAACAATCCAATTACAAAAATAACACAAGTCATTATGATACATTTACCTTTCCTAGGGTCTCTACCAAAACAATGTCGTAGCCTTACCAGGTAGTTTGATAGGACCAGATTCCTTGCATCAGATCACATGGGGCCCAAAACTCCTATGTCATTGCCAGTCTTCCCTAGCATATGTCCCACAACGTGATCACCGGAAACTATTTCCCTACTAACACATGAAATCAACATTATACAAAATCCCAAACTCCATCCCATATCTCAAAAATCACCTCTGATTCCATTATTTCTTGATCCTCTCCCTCCGAGGATTCCCCTTCTGTGATAGAAATGAATAAAGGGTGATAATGATACCCGTTTTTGGCCTCTAGTAGGCCCGGGTTGGCATCTAGCACAAAGGGTATATGGGTTCTCAAAATATGAGAGGAATTACCCCCTTTTCAAACAATATTAGAAGATATGATGTATAATCCACAAAACAACTCAATAAAACATATAAAATAAATCAAAAAACCATCCCACATGCATGTTTTAAAATATAACTTTTACAAGTACAAATATCTCCAAGTAAATACCATAAGTAATGATAAGAATTGATATAGAAACCTTACCATCCCCGAACAGGTGAGGTCAAGAAAAATATGTGAAATGTTTTGGAAACCTAAAAATAGTTGTATATATGTTGGGAGTGCATATTATTAAACTTGGTAGGAAAACAAATGTCTCCCATGCACATGTGAATGAATCATACTAATTCCCATGTGAGAAAAAACAGAACCAAACAGAACATAGTAGATATACGTACCATCCCAACCTCACAAATACATTCTCACTAAATTATGAAGGTCAGTTAATTTAAAATTATTCATATTGAAGGTAGGGTTCCCGACAACACTTCCCAATGGTCAACCATTGCTGCATAATGGAAAATTTCCTCACACTCCCACATCTTCCAAAAGTTCCATGTCACAACCCTCCCAAACACACCTAGGCCATAAATCACATCAAATACCTCTCAGAGACACCTCAGCCAAAAACCACATAACATCCCACCTACAGAAACCTAGGCCACAAAGCACATCGCATCCCACCTATAGACACATTTGATAGAATCCACATCACATCCCACCCATAAGCTCCTGGGCCATAAACCACATCTCAACTTGAAGACACATAGGAATGAAAAACTCACCCGCACACACCTAGGCCTCAAAAATCAAAACCTACCCGAAGAAGTTTTTGATATCACCACATTGAAGATGGTGCATGGATGAGTCGGTGTCCATCCATTCTACTCCCACTAAGATGTTTTAAAAAGACACCCTCCCTATGTAAATGTTGTTGTTTGGCACATAGTTCTCATGCATATAGAAATCATTATGAAATTAAAAGTTTTAACATATATGATATCAAACCCTCTGGCCATTCTTATGTGTTCCCAAATAGAATAAAAAATCACAAATATCATCCTTCCTACTACCTCAAAATATTCAACACCATACAACAAGAAAAAAAACGCAATTCACATTCCCTACCTATTTATTTAACCAATTTCACTCTTTATTAAACAAGTCATTTATCTATTCCACCACTAATACGGAAACTACTAAGAAAAAAACCCAATATGAAACGATGTTCTTGAAATCTTACTATCCAAGATAAACTACGAGGATGTCACATTTTCTCTATAATTGACACCCATTCATGGTATAACATTTATCGATATCTATATATGGGGTTAAAAATTCCCTATGTTACTCAAGGAGAAACTCTAGGATAATCTCCCATACCAAACAGTAGTGTCCTTATTCAAGCTCCTGCCTCTTATGTAACATACTAATACAACGACCCCCAACTCACAAACCCAATAGATAACAGATTACTACACAACTAGTTTCACAACCCCATTGTACAACACTTCTCATCCACCCTATAATTAATTAATCTCTCAACCTGATATTCCATTTCTCCACCCATCAATCTGACGACACAAAACCATTCTCACAACCCAACTAAAACAAAAAACAGGGAAAAGCCACACATCACATCACCCCATGAACCATGTCAAAATATAATATCAAGATTTCACAAGGTATACCTTATTTAATTCCACTTTTTTAAATTTATGGGTTATAAAAAAACTATATTATCATGATGAGTCCATTCATTGTCTATAATTATGTGATTAACCAATTTCCATATGTATGTTTTCCGAATGAACCAAACAATATGCAACCCATTTAGTGTGAAAACTAGGGCCACAAATAGTCAAAATGTTTAGTGGGTAATCAAGATCATATAATTCACAATATACCCATCATAATATCAAAACTGAAAGAGCATGAAAAACAAATCCCTCCACCCCTTCCAATTTTTTATAACTGATTATTATTTTTGACTAATATGAAAAAACCAAAATTTATAAGTTAACAAAAAAGGACCCCTCTCGCATGATGTAAAAATAAGAGAAATGAGGGAAGTCCATCCGCATGGGAGATTTCCAATTACTTTTCAACACAAGGAAATGGATAACACACATGAAACACAGCCTCACCATGAAAATAAGAGATAAATTTACACCTCAGCAAGGATACATCAATATCCAACCCAACTCCTAAAAAACAATGAAACACCTCTAAAACTGATCCCCGAGAAAAAAATGAAAGTAAACAAGTGATAAAGAAATAAAAACACACCACAGATCAACCAAAAATTGCAAATGAGCATCCAATAGGATTAGAAGATCAATCAGGCAGGAGTGGTGCTTGAAAAATTTCTCAGGTCACCTAAGGATCTCTCAAAATTGGATGAAAAAAGGATGCATATATGAAAAAATTATGGTTTGACAAGAAAAGAAATTTTAAAACTAAACTGAATCTGGGTTTTACTGGACATGTAATACATTTTCGCCTCGTGTAATACCTAGGGTTCGGTTTCCTCTAAAAATTTCATATCCTTTTCCTTTCATATTAATTTTATATCCAAAAAACATTACATGGCATAAACCCCTCTTTCATGTCGGTTAAAATTACTTCACAACATCAAAACTATAATACAAGATGTGGAACCAAACATCGCATCATGTAATTCAGTTACATGACCTTTATTCCCCCTTATTCGAGATTTTATACACCAAACATCTCCAAACCCCTCTGATCCTCCTCCAAACACCACCAACAACAGAAACTAGAAATGTAACATACTGAGAGTGCACATTCAATTACAGAATCATGTAAATTACATTATATATGAAATTAATAAAGATCATAAGTCATTTAAAAAATAATTAACTATATAATGTTAGATGTAACTTTTGATAAATAATTATAAAAAAGGAAAACACATGGGGACTCAATAATATATGGATGTTTGGTTGTTTGGTTTATCCTTCATCCAAAATTTTTAGTGGTGATTAAATAATGTTATTATATTTTTTAAATATTTTATTCACTCATGATATTTGTCATTAAAAAACATAAAAAATTATATATGTAAAATAATAAAATATTAAAGAGGAACAATACTTGAATATATTACTCTATCTCTAATGGGAAAAGAAAAAATAACTATCTAGTTTCAACTATATTTGTTATATGACTCTGATTATTTAAGAATTTATTATAACATATATATGAGTAATAATTAAAAAACAGTTGAATGAATAAATGAATTGGATGATTTTATCACCACAAGAATAAATATTTTTATAATTTAATCATTTAATAATTAAAATCCTGAAATATTGAATATTTTATTATTTAATATCTATCATAGAATTAATTTGGTGGTGGATCCTTCATGCTTATCATGAATTATAATCTGAGAATTATAATTGGTTTATTTTTTTAAAAAAAAATATTTTCATAGTGTTGAATGTCACCATTATTATTCATCATCAATAAAAATTTAACTTCATGAGTAAATTTTTTATGAAGTCATATTGAAATCATAGAATCCCATAATGTATATTAATTTATATTTTTTTCAGACTCGTTCCATTTGATAAAATTGAATGTGATCCCAATTTTGAGGGGTTGGCTATTCCACTTACCACCACCTTCTTGAATATTATTCTCATTATAATATCACTTGTACTTGATTATGTACCATGATTCTCAAATTACGGAATAACATAAAAATAAGTGTTTAGAATCATGATAATGATGACATAACAGGTTTTGGGAGTAGTTTGATGAATAGTGAGATCTTGAGAGATTGGTTGAAAACATATTTCCAAAAATACTCTTGAAAATTTTTATTAGAGGCTCTCAAGGATCCATTTTTAGTTGGATGAATTGGAACACCATGTATCGTGCATGAATATGGCGATTGTTTCATAAATATGTTGTTTTGGGGATTTTAAAATTTTTATAACTATTTAGAATAATGTCTCAGTCAATCACTATGTAACTCACCCCCATAATTTCATCATATTAATTAATTTTTCATGTAATGTTTCACAAAAAATATAATTAAATGATTCATAATCAAGAGAACATGGGTTTTCATGATTTTAACTATCAAACACTATATATCATGTAACTGAAAAGATTATATTGTTACTATATACACAATAAGTTAAAATGACAAACCCACATAATGTTATCCATCTTTAATCACACAATGTATTTCAGGATGGAACAATTAGTGTGTATTAGTTGTACTTGTTCTGAGGTGATATTTATTTACACTATATTTATTCTGAGGAGATTTAAAATTTAAATAGGAAGGTATTATACACCGTTCATCACATAAGAACATCATGTGTATCATATCCACATGTATTTTTTTGGTGGAAGTACATGACTAACCTTTCCAAAGTGACGTATATACCTTGTAACCTAATGGACCTGCCATGTACTGAGTAATTTAAAACATTTTTAATGATTTTTTTCTTGGGTGTTAGTTTTCAATTTTTTAGTAGAACTTCACATATATTTATCGATGTTAAACATGATTTGGAGATCCTTTTGGAAATCAGAGGCCTTTCATGAGTTTTTTTACATAGTTTGATGATCTTATCTTGGTAAAGATGATAGAAGGTTTCCTAAGAGTTGTTTAAAAAAGAGTTATAGTTTATGTACTCCCTTGTGTGTTATAGTGTGCTCCTCTATGAATGAGTAAATGAACTCATCTAAATGTATACTTGTGATAAAGAACAATCTCTCACGTGGTTGAAATAGTATGTGCACTTATGTGATTTGCAGAATAGTCCTCTATTCATGGAGTTTGAAATCCACAGGGTGTTGGGTCATGATCATCTATAGGGGTTAGGTAATCCCACATTCTTTAAAAACATACATTGATGATGTGTTTTTATAACTATATAGGATAAATATATATGTTTAGATTTTTAGGTATTGATGTTATTGTAATATTTACTAATTTCAGAACCCGGATCTTATTTTTATGTATGCATATTGTTTTTTGAGTTTTTTGAGAAAAAATAAAGAAAAGGGGATTTTAAATGTACATGCTTTGTGCATATGTGTACAAAAAATATCTAGCATACCATTTACAACCTCATTTTTATCGTGTAATGGCTGAATACATGGTTGTGTGGTGACCTTGCAAACCTACTTAAGACAGGGGCCAGTTGATGCTACTACATGGAATGCATTGTTAATGAACATATTGTGTAGTTTTATTTCTATTTTTATAAATAAAAGTAGGGTCACATATCATATCTAAAAATGTATTATTATTTATGTGTTTTGTACGAGAATTCCTTGGATAACTGATGAAGTTTCAACCCCCCGATTCTCCATCCAAGATCCGATTAAGACACCATGAGGTGCATTGGAATCCCACTGATCTACATTGATCTAGGCCGATTCAATGTATAACATTCAAGTATATCAATCTTACGACATCAGGGTATGTGGTTTTTTCCTTTAGTTGTTTTTTTATGAGTATATATGATAGAAGTATCGTATGACTATGTAATTGGTAATGGTAAATTTGTATTTTTACCTTGTTAATACATATTACGCATTCATTGATAGAAACATGGTTGTTTCTTATGAATGAGGTTAGATACCTTGATTAAGGGACACCTCATTGCTGTGTTTCCCTTGTATGATTGTTTATTGTCATCTTTTCTTGGTTTTCTTTGAGGCTACCATGTTTTCCATGCCTTGTTTTGTTAGGATGGAGTTTTATTTGGTGAAATGCATGTGTTATGAATTGGAAATGTTTATCCATGTAGTGGTTATATATTACATGATCTTATTTGATATGATATGCACGCTATTTTTTCTGAACGGCCTTGAGAGCATTGAACTTGGAAGACTAAGAAGAGTTCTAGAATATTTTATTGGATATCATATGCATGCAATATTTTTCCAATAAACCATGAGGTTCTTAGACCTGGAAGAATGAGGGGACTTCCTGATTATTTACATAGCACTGTGAGAGCCTTGGTGTAGATGGTTTTCCCAAGGGGATATAGCGTGATAGATTTTCTTGATGGTCATTATATCTTGAATTGATGCTATACTGAACCAATGGTGTTAGAGCATGAGTGCTCTCTTGGAGGGTCTTTTTTTAATGAAATTATTCTATGCTAATACAAATGGGTTAGACAATGAGATCATTACATGAGGGTCATTATTTAATGAATTGATGCTATGCTGAACCAAAGGTGTAAGACCATAGGATTTTTCTTGGAGGGTTGTTATTTATTGAATTTTTGTTAGGATTGGACTAGAAGGGTTAGAATGTGAGAACATTCCTAGGAGGCCATTTATGAATCATTGAATGATTGTGTATTATATGACATGCCAAATAACAATCTTGGATTGAGTTATACATTATTGTTTTGGTGGTCTTTTGAGACACCTGTTTTCTTACGTTATATGGGGGGATATAAAAAAATGGATAGATCTTGGGTTTATAGGATTCAATGGATTGAAAAATTTATAAATGTAAATGAATATATCTAAAAACTATAGGATTGTTTACTTTTGAGTGCTTCTTAGTTTATTGTTTGATTTTTCATTTTACCTATTATAAATATTTACTAACAAATATGAAAATATCTTTAACTGTTTTCCTACTGGGATTCATCTCACATGTAGTTTGGTTCATTATTTTGGACCCAAAAATTTTATATGATTGCAGGTATAGATAAGGGTAATCTCCATTATTCATCAGGTATTTGATTGTTATTGGAACTAGAGAGCATGGGACCAAGATGAGGCATGTGATGTTATTGTAGTTTTCTTGTTTTTATTCTAAATTGGATTGTATTGTATTTACATCATTGTGAACTACCCCATTATTTTCCAAGACACATGTGACATGCATAATTGTATATATGATATGGATTTTGTTTATTTTACTTTCATTCTTCCACTATTTATTAATGAGGTATGGTATTACTGCTCTTGCTATTGTTTGTTATAATTCTTTATGGTTAAACACTGCCAATGATGGTATAGTTTACCCACTATCACACCCTAGGCCCTCATGGCTAGTCGGTAGCCTTAGGTATTTCATAAAATTCACTTAATGCCATGTGGCAACCTGGTATGGGGCACCAGTTGAGTTTCACCCATATCTGAGATGTTGGAAATTGGTATCATAGGGTTTTATATTCTGGTTTGTCTTACTTTTTAGGGACATTCGAAAGGGATTGGGAGGAGGGGGTGTTTGGTAATTAGTTGTTCTAATGAGTAGCCACATATTTTATAGGGAAAATCCAAATTACCTCGAATTGAATTGCAATATTTTAATTTTGAACAATTACAATTGATTCTATTTCACCATTGGGTAACACACTTGTTTTCTACTATTAGTATTGTTATCATTGTTTATCTATTATGTTGAAACCTAGTGAGATGAGGGTATTTCATCTCATGCATCATATAGAATTATGTTATAAGTCACATGCCTTGTATTCATGACATTCCATTTAGAGATAATTACTAACTGCATGTTCTGGTGATAGATGTTGTGGTGCTTATGCATGTTGTTGTGATATATGTCGTGTTATAAATATCTGATATTTTTATTAGGTATTGGTATATGTAACATTTAATTTTTATGGACACAAAGATTTGGTACCTAAGGTGTTATGGCCCCTCTTTGATCATAATATGATGGATTATGTTTGGAATTTAATTTCATTATGTTAAGAAATGATATTAATAATGATTCTAAACCTCGACTCGCAAGGGGTTTGGGATCAAATTGGATGAAATTTTTCATGACTGGGCCAAATTTTAAGATATTGGGTGTTCTAGATAAGTTTCATAGGCTTACTCTCTAGAAAACCCAAAAAACATAGCATGTTATGTAATGAACACATGCCATAAGTTATTATACATTGGAAGCAATTCCTTTTTCTAAAGTAAAAACCATGCACCATATGTACATGCCATGTAGTTGTTGACCATGTGACTGACTATGTGGGTAGAAAATGGGTTTGGTAAACCATTTTTAGATCGCCCCACTTATCGGGAGTACACATTTTTCTATAATCGATTGTGTATCCGGCAGTGTGACTAATGACACGGGTGGATGGAACTTTTTTTTACACATTATGTCTTGACTGTGCATGCCATGTAGTGTCATAGCTGCAGAACCAATGTAGTTCTAACCATGTAGAATTACATGGGATGGAGGAAAAATTCAAGCACACATTGTATCTCAGGAGAAACATTCCCTGTTTATGGGTGTTACATGACCATGTTGGCAGAGGTTCATGACACCAAGACGTCATATGTTTTTACATCTGGTAAAAGGTAAATATTAGACACCAAAAATGGAAGATCAGGGACTACAAGTATATCCTTCTATCATGGTCGTCTTACCACCTGCTATTGTACCAGAAACAAGTTTTTATGCATAGTTTCATGGAGGATTTATAAGGATGATGCATACTTTTTTGGGAGAACAACATCCAACCATGACTATGGAAGAGTTGATGTGTGTGTTCCAACATTAGCATCCTTCCTCTTTTCCAGGGGATGTATGACCATAGGCTATTGAGTCATTGTTAGAGGCCACACTTTATATCTTTGAGAATATAGATACTCCTTCTAAGGGGAGGGTGAAGCTTGCGACTTACTTGCAACATAATTATTCTAGGAGATTGTGGGATATTATCGCATAGGTGGTACGACCTCAGGATATAACTTTAGAGGAGTTTCATATTACATTCTATGATAACTTCTACCCTGATATGTTGAGGGTGAAAAACATCTGGGAAGTTCACTCATTTTTAGTAGGGAGGTCTCTCGGTAATGCATTCCTCTTCTTTCTATATAGTGCCTCAACCATTTAAACCTATTATAGGGGGTGATGAGTTTTCACTGGCATAATGATTTGAGGATGGTATTAAGTAAAACATTCTATCGTAGGTGACTGTTTTTAGGAAAACATCAGTGACTTCTTTAGTAATCTATGCCCTAATTTCTAAGTATAGTCTGAGGGAGTTTGGAGATGTGAGTTAGGGTGGCATAACACCCAATACTAGAACTCCATCGACTGATAGCTTGATTTACTGCAAGGAGCCTTTAGTCGGTAATTATAGTATAAGGGGTGGATCTTCATGTTTCTAGGTGAGGTTTTACATGTTTAGGAAGAGTGGGATAATGGGACCTCAATACCCGAGACAACGAGTTGAGTGCTAATATTAGGAAAATATGGGAAATTTTCATTGTTTTTGCATGATGTTCTCACAAACATCTAGTGAGAGGGGATCTATTATAACTCCACATATAAGAGTGATACCACCAGTTTCTCATCAGTCAGGTAATTATATTTTTTAAGGCAATTTAGGCCAAGGAGAGGTTAATGGACGTGGTAGCCAGATGATATTTTTTTAATCACAGTATAGTGGATCAGCTCTATGTAGGCATACATGGTTGAATGGCCACAATACTGGTTAGAATTTCACGATGGATCATTCCATGCAAAATCCGGATCCCAAACCTTCTATAGTAAGAGGAATGATTATAGTTTCCTCGGTTTTAGCGTCTACTCTTTTTGATATATGGGACTCCAATAGTTTTATATCTATTTCTAATTTGGAGATCCTTAGGATCTGTATCATTACTTATGTTATGGTTATAACACTCGACACTCCATTGGGGATTAGGACGACTAGTGTACGTCAGTACAAGGACTGCTCTTTCATGGTTGGTGGTTGTCACATCTTATGGGACCACTATTTATTAGAGATGATAGGTATCGATGTCATTCATTTAATGGACTCGTTGGTCTCCTTTCAGGCCTTTGTTATCATATTTCACTACTGGGTGAGTTTCACATAACGAGAGGGTGGATCTTTCTACACAAGGGAAAATGGGATGTGAAGTCAAGAAGAGTTGGACCCGAGCATTATAGGTTGGGGGAATCACAAACCGGATTGCTTGTTTATGTCTGGATGACCTGGGGACATAACATATAGATTTTTTTCAATGTGTATATTGTTTCATATATGTCATTCCATAAGACAATAATATTATACCTCCAGAGCAAGAGGTGGATTTCTCTATTGAGCATGTAGTAGGGGAAACATTAGTTTCCATTCCTCTTTATAGGATGGTTACACTGTACATACAGGAGCTCAATAAGTAGTTAGAGGAGTTGGAGGAAAATGGTTTCATCTGACCCAATACTTCTCCTTGGGGTTTTCTTATCCATTTTGTGAATTGGGACCGTACCCTCAACCTTTTTGTGGATTATCAGATGCTAAACCAGTTGACAATCCAAAATCGATATCCCTTTCTAAGGATTGATGATCTCATTGATCAGATTTGAGGATCCTAGTTGTTCTCGAAGATTGACTTGATATCTAGTTATAATCAATTTTAAATTACACCATATGATATACCTCATACAACCTTCTAAAGTAGGGATGGTCTATACGAGTACATTGTTTTTCCATTTGGTGTCACAAAC
The DNA here is from genome assembly GCA_963277665.1 of Viscum album. Lineage (NCBI taxonomy): Eukaryota > Viridiplantae > Streptophyta > Magnoliopsida > Santalales > Viscaceae > Viscum > Viscum album. The sequence goes on from OY728132.1 coordinate 1,728,959,794, forward strand.
ACTAAGAATGTTTTCTTGGCACTGATGAAATGAGTGTTATATCCTTACATGGATTCTTCTTTTTTAGTCTTTGTGGATGATAACTTTTTTTAATCTCACACTTGAAACGACCATGCTATCCATCTTGAGATCATATTGAATGAATTGAGAGAGTATTATTTATATGCTATACTTTCAATGTTCCATTTATTTGTGGTCCAAATTCTCTTCTTTGGCCATTTCATCTCAGAGATAAGAGTATCCATTGAACAAGAAAATGTGAGAGCGGTGGTTTCCTAGGATCAGCCAATGAACGTCTTTGATATACCGAGTATTCGGGGGAAGGATAGTCACTAGAAACAATTTATACATGACTTTTTGTGGTTAGTTAAAACATTGAAGGTCTTGGCTATGAAGGTTGTGAAGTTCATGTTGAGTGATTGAAACTATATAGCCTTTTCGGAGCTGAAATGGAGATTGACCTCAACACCAATCCTGATTTTTTCGAAACTAGGAAATAGTTACACTCTTTACTGTGATGAATCTGGTATCAGACATGGAGCAGTGCTTATGAAGGGGGAAGGAGTTGTTTCTTACAGTCCTAGGTAGTTGTGGCCAAATGAGTGGAATTACATGATACATGATCTCATGTTAGCTGTATTTTGGCATGCATTGAGCTATTGGTGATATTATCATTTCTGAGATAATTTTGTGGTGTACCCAGAACAAAAAATTCTCATGTATATATTTACTCAACAAGATCTGAATTTAATATAGTAAAGGTGGGTTGAGTACCTTTAGTATTTTGACTCCGATATTTCCTACATGCCTAGGAAGGGAAACATATTGGATGATGTGTTAAGTTGACGGACTCAGATATAGCCTGTTTAGGAGTCCAATAGTGAGTGGCATCTTATGGATATATTATTTGAGATGCACTTGGAGGTGCACGATAAATATGGATAGATGATTATTTATTCTATAGTTATTACCTCTACTTTAAATGGTATAGTGCAAATGAGGTAGCTATCAGATTCTCATTGCATAGCCCTACGGGGAGAGTGTGTCATGTGAGGACCCTACTCCCAGATAGACCATAGATGTGGATGAGTTTTCACATACTCATGGGTGTGTATGGGTTTCAAAAGACATACACATGTATATGTAGCCATATTTTCATGCCATAGTATGGGAATTTCATCTTCGTGCTAGCGAGATGTATCGAGATATATATCATCAGTATTGGAGGACAAGCATGAAGAGGGATGTAACTAGTTCTGTTATGAGATTTTCTATATGTTTTCATTTGAAGGCGTAGAATCAGTGACCATTATGGGTTTTAAAAAAGATACCCATTCCTGTGTGGAAGTTAACTGATGTCATGATGGATTTCGTGACGGGTTTACCAAGATTTACAGAGGTAAGGATGCAGGGTGGGTTGTTATCGATAGGACCACGAAGGTAGAACATTTCGTTCTAGTAAAGGATAATTTAGTTTTAATGATATTGAGAGATTTTACATCCATGAAAATGTAAATATTCTTGAGGTTCTACACTATACCATTTTAGACATGGACATCTAGTTTACTTATCGTGTCTTGTAGGGAGAGGGAATTGGGTACACATGTACTACTTAGTATAGGTTACCATACCCAGACAGATGGTCAGTTCGAGCACATGATTAAGGTTTTGGAGGACATTATTTGTGCATGAATCTTTGATTTTGGGGGCTCTACAGAGAGACAAATACCGTTGGTGGGTTTTCCCTAGAGTATTATTTTTTTGGAATGATTTAGATAAAACATTATGTGGATTTGTAAGGTAGGTTGTGCCGATCACCCATATATTGGATGGTGGTAGGAGAGGCAGCTATGCTGGGACCTCATATTGTCTAAGAGACCACTAATTAGGCAGAGTTTATTCGAAAGAGGATGGATAGTACATAATATCACTATAAAATTTATGTTGATAGACGAAGATGAAATATGCAATTTTTGGTCAGAGATCGTGTTTTCTTGCATGTCACACCGAGGTTGGGACATAAGAAGATTAAAAGACCAGGGAATCTTTCAACAAGATACATCTTGTTGTTTGAGGTTTTAGAGAGATTTGAACCAGTTTCCTATCATTTTCAGTTACCCCAGAGGTACCTAGTTATGTATGACATCATTCATGCTTATTAGCTATGACATTACTTTTCATACTCATCTCATGTTCTTCAACACAAGAAGGTTGAGTTAGATGTTGATGCATCCTTATAGGGGCACATTATTTGGATTGTGGATCAGAACAAAAAGGTTATCCAGGTCCAGTCTGTTTAAATGGAACAAGATCTATGGTAGCCCGGTTGAGTGAAATATTAGACTTGTGAGATTGAGGTTGATATATGATCGTAGTGGCCAATGTTGTTTTCTGATTCTTCTTCACCACCCTTGGAAGAGATATTTGGAGACAAATTTCATTAGTGGGGAATGTTCTTAAGAACCCGTACCTTTTATTCAAGTATTGATTTTTTATTGGGTTTTTTTATGAAAAATGATGAAAATAAGATGTTATATATAAAGATTGTTTACTTATATGTACACACTATGTACCTAAAATTCCGTATAAAACATCATTTTTACCATTAATGGATGAATACATGGTCATGTGGTGCCCAGGAAAACCCACTTAAGATGGGGGACAATTGTGGCTACTAGATGACAAGTAGTGTTAATGAAAACACAATCTAGTTTTCTTTTTATTTGATATATTTTAAGAGAGTCACATCTCATATCTGAAAACATCTTCCTATCTTCGTGTTTCATAAAGGATTTCTCTAGAACGACGGATAAAGTTTGATCCCTCAATTCTCCATCCATGCTCTGATTGCTACACTATTAGGTGCATTGAAATCCCACCTATCTATGCTGATCAAGGTCAATTCAGGGGTCAATGTTCAAGAATATCGATCTTAAGACATTGTGGTTTGTGGTTTTTTCCTTTAGTTTTTTTTGTTTGGATTATATATCCAAAATGTATTGCATTCCCATGTTTTTAGTATTTTTAGATTAGGAATTTGACCTTGTTAATACCAACTATGGTTTGATTGAATTATATAGGGTTTTTTTCTTACAAATGATGTTAGATACCTTGTCTAAGGGACACCCCATTGGTTTGTTTCCCTTATTTGATAGTTAATGTTAATTTCGTATAGGTTGAATTTGAGTTTCACCTTGTTTGACATGCCTTGTTTTGTTAGGATGGAGTTTGATTATGTGAAATGCCTGAGCTATGCATTGCGAATGTTTATCCATGTAGTAGTTATAGATTACACGAGTTTCCTTGATATGATATTCACACTATTTTTTTCAATGGACTATGAGAGCCTTAGAATAGGAGGAATGAGGGGACTTACAGATTATTTGCAATGATATAATTTGCGTGATGTATTTTTCCTACGGACCATGAGAGCCTTGGATCAGGAAGACTAATGGGACATCTAGATTTTTTACACAGGACTGTGAGAGACTTTGTGTAGATGATTGGAAAATGGGGATAGACCATGAGAGATTTCCCAGAGGGTCATTATTTAATGAATTGATGCTATGATGAACCAAAGTGGTTTGACAATGACTGATTTTTAGATTTTCGTTTTTAATGAATAGATACTATTTTAAACCAAATGGGTTAGACCGTGAATTCTTTCCCAAAGGGTTATTATTTAATGAATTAATTATATACTGAGCCAAATGGTTTCAACCATGAGAGATTTCTGAGAGGGTACTTATTTAATTAATTGATTCTATGATTATACCAGAATGGTTATACTATGATAACATTCCCAAGACATCATTTGTTAATAATTTAATTACTATAAAGCGTCTGCCATGCCAAATCCGAAGCTTGGATTTTATCTAACTATATTGTTTATGTGGTCTTCTGAGACACATATTTTTTTTACCTTTCATGGGGGGATATAGATCATAGGCTAGATCACGGGGTTATGTGATTCAAAGGATTGAATAATTGCTAAATTTAAATGAATGTAATTGAAAACTAGAGGGTTGTTCTTATTTGAGTACATCCAAGTTTGTTACATCATTTTTTCATATTACCAACAATATATATATATATATATATATATATATATTTAATGACATATATGGAATGATGGTTTGGATGTTTCCAACTAGGATTTGTCTCACACCCTATTTAGGTGACACATAGGGATCAAGACATATTATATGATTGCAGGTATAGATAAGGGAATGTACCCTTCATCACAAGGTACTTGATTGTTGTTCGAGGTGGAGATCATGGGACTAAGATTAGGGATGCAATGTTATTAGTGTTTACTTGTTTTTATTTTATATTGGATTTAATTTTATTTCATGATGTGTATCATGTGTCAGCTATTTTCCAAGACACATGTGACATGAATCATTATATATATGATATGGATTCTATTGATTTTACTTATTTTCTTCTACAATTTATATCAGTTGTATAGTATTACTACTCTTGATATTGTATATTATTATTTTGTTTGGTTACACTCTACCAATGAGGGCATAGTTTCCACAGTATCTCATCCTAGGCCCTCACTGCTAGTCCAATTCCATTGGCGTTTGGGAAAATGCACTTGAGGCTATGTTGACAAATTGGTATGGGGAACATGTTTAGTGGTACCTGGATCAGGAATGTTATAATGGATACATGAATATATTCATGATATTGACAATAAATATTTCTTGTCTATATTCAGTTTACAACATATAACCAGACTATTGAAGTTGGGGTCTATAGAACATTATAATACCATATGTATCACTCTTTTAATGTGAGGTAAATCCTTCAATTATTTGAGTTGAAATGTATATAAATATCCCTCTTACCATGTTTTCATGACTATTGAGAACATGTAGACCATTTAGAAAAAGTTATGTTATCATATAGTGTAGTATTTTGAGGTGACTACTAGTTTAGATTAAATTTTTTATTTTGCGATATCCTACACTGTATGGTTATACTCACCCCATTACAATCCATGTTCCCATACTGGTGTTTTCTGCATTGACATCACAAAATACAGGGATGAATGTGGAGGATATGAACTTGTTGAGTTTGTGAAGATAGTGCATAATAGCTAAAGATTAATTTTTGTGGTTGAGATAGATGTTGAAAGCATTTTTTTATATGAGATCTCATGGAGTGGATGTGTCATCCCATTCCTAATGATTTTATTATCCAATGTATTTTTTCCATATCCTTTTTTTATCAAAATTTGGATTTTCATGCATATGACTATATTTGATATTTATTTCCACAAGAAATTATTTTCATTCTATTTAGTCAATTGTATATTTCTGGTGTTTTTAGGTATAATATTATATTTGGAATAAATTTATGTTTTAATTTTTAATAGTTTATATCCATTCATATATGTTTATTATTTAAACAATGAGTTTATAGGTTTTATTTATTTTAAAAATTCAATTAGGTTTGAATTGAGGTATTGAATGTGGTGCATTAAGGTTTCCATGAATATCCATAAGATGGTTAATTATGTTATTCCTCATGCTATTATTGATTTATTCAGAATATGAATTATTAGAAATTTGTAAGATATTTTGGTGTATTATTTATGAGGTAAAATAACAAAATAAGCATGAAATTAATAGATAATTATATTTTTTGTCCATAGAAATATTATAGTATTTTCTAAAACAAATTATGTTTAATGGATGATAGATTATAATTCATAATATGAGTATATTTTTAATTGCCATAGAAGGTAATTCATATGAAAATATCCACACACATAGAACAATATAGTTCTTATGAAGTGTTACATGGGTTAGTGATACATAATTCATTCAGATATAAAAAGTACTATGAAAACTAAAAAGTAGTGGGCTTCTGAATTTAAAATTAATTTCTAATATAATAAAAAAATTGGATTTTTTAACCATATTTAAAACTCTGAAATGTGTGTGAGACCTACCAATAAAAATGGTGATTTCATACGTCATATTCAACTATGTAAATTATTGTTTTATCAAACCATGACTACAATACTAAGAGGTAAAGATAAAGTACTATAGAAACAAATGTGCCAATATTGTTCATGGTCTGTTTGAAGACGCCATATCTGAATGAAATTAGCTCACTAGACTGCTAACTAGGGATTTCTTGAAGATACAGATTTCATTATAGGCACTGTTATAAGAGAATAACCATGTGATACATTTAAATATTACATGGTATAAATTAAATACCACTTAGTGTAAGATTCGTTGGATTAATTTAATTTATTTAATGCTAGTGATGGTTTACATTTGATCATATAGGTATCTCATGGCCCTGAACTATTCAATAATAGTCTAAATTCTTATGTTATGAAAAGTGGTGGAGTGGATGATTCACTATGATAAAATAGGTCTCTGTTTGTAGAAAAATGACTATAAATACAAAAAAATCAAAATTATTGAGAAGAACTCAAGAGGAAACCCAATACTAAAAAGTATTGGATTTCCCTATTTTTTCATGAGAAAAATTTCAAAATAATACTTCAATCATATGTCAAAAAATAGACTAAGAACTATTTGAAGAACTACCCTTTCATGAAGTGATCCATATACATAGATATTTTTATATTAAAAATAGCATGCTTAGTCTAGTTGTGTGATGTAAAAATGATGATGTCTCATAGAAGGATTAATTTGGTTGGAAGGATAATTAAATGCAAATGTCTGTACATATAAAAAGTGAAAAAAAAATTCATGAATATATTTGAAGGAAGTCAAATCTATGTTAAAATATCCACATGAATGAGAATTATCAGTGGTGTGTACCAATTGTGTGAATAGTTTTGGAACTTGAATCCAAGCATGTAATATTCCATAAATTAGAATCAACCATCAATGTTTTATTTTGTGGAACTATATGTATTTCAGTACATTTTTAATGTTTGTTTTTGTGTTTTTTGATAAGAATAAATTATCTCTTTGATATTAAGAAGTTACAATATGATTTTATATATGTCACATACAATATTCATGCTTGATGAGGTGTGATCAAACTTGTACACTCTGAATTAGATGTACAATGAATAAGTTATTGTATGGAGTAGTTGATTGTAGATTTATTTTTTATTTCTAATGAATTATTTCAACTGTAATATATTATATCTTAAATAAATAATAATAAATACATTATTTTTTGTCTAATTTTTGTGAATATTAATGTTGAATGAATAATCATTGGGAATACATCCAAATTCAATACATTGATCATTCATGGAGTAAAAGAAACTGATACAAGTGTTATAATAGGGATTAAAAGATTGCAATCTATAAGACTATTATTTCTTAATCTAGAGTTCGAATAAATATTCATTAGAGGATAATTCCATTATTTTCATTATTATCATCTGGGAAAAATCATGCAATGAACCTAAATCCTGTAACCAAGAGTTGGTGCCTACTTTTTTAAATTGTAATAGATACAAAGGGTAAAACCCTAAATCACCAATTAGATTAGAAATTTTGGATAACCAGATACATATACTATAGTATTTTATATTGGGAAATAAAATAAAAAACATATTTATGGGAGACAGTTGGAATCCTTAATCTCATTCCAAGAATTTTTCATTATATGAAGTGGAAATGAAACAAAATATGGGTGAGATCAGATGCTCAGTACAGGTTATATATAATGAAATATTATCATGAATTAATAAATAATTATAAATATGGAATTATAAATAACTTAATAATCATTAAATTTAATCAAGAACTGGAATATCAAAATTGGATAAGGAATAATCAATATGAAAAGCTAAATATCTCCAAACACATTACATTTAATCAATAAAATTAGAGACAAATGATTCTAGTGATAACATACCAGAAAAAATATCATGGATAATTATAATTGCAATGTAGTCAATTATGTTAAATAAAAAAACCGGATTTCATGATCTATAAAATCATGATACATGTACCGTTAAATCTATTCAGAAGATAATTAAAAACTATTAGGTAAAAACCTTTTTATTTGTCTGACTAATTTGTCTCATATGACCTGTTGATTCATAAAGGGGGTATATATTTCTATGACCCATCTATATTGGATTACAAAATCAGTCCTCATATATTGAATAATTTATTTATTTCATTAATCAATATTTCTTATAATCAAATATGCATATTGTGTAAAGGAAGAATATTTATTAATATTTCCGAATTTAATGAAATAACTTTTAATTTAAAAAACATATGTAAAAATTGTAAAACATTAATAAAATAGTCATATCCCTAATAAATGAATATGTAAAATTTATATAAATTTAATAAATATGTAAAAATGATCATAAGAAAATGATGGCTTCAAGGGAATGTTAAAAATCACAAAAGAAAGTGAGATTGTACAACAACTTTTACGAGAGGGTAATTTTCATGTCAAATCCCCTAGGATGATATATTTCAAACTAAACATAAAATAACATTAATTATTGTGGAAGCTTGATATTAATTTTCAAATGTCAATTATATTTACCATATAAAATAAACCAATGCATAACATAACAATACACCTCAACAAATGACAATAGAGATGAAGTCCCATGAAATACGGTTCATTTTAAATAAATGTACATTATAATATTGTTTAATGGTTTTATTCTTGTTATTACATTATGAAAAAACCATATTTTTATTTATAATATTATATATTATCATATTAACAATTTTACAACCTGTATACTTATAATATTTCATTATTTTCATTATTTTCAGTTATTAGTGACTCATTGTATCATTTGTGCTTTTCCATGAACATTATGGTTTTGTGGTATATCATATATATCAACAAACTGAAGAATTATATTAATTTAATAAATAACATTTTCAGTTAGTATATACATTTTCATAATAATTCTTGGATGTTTGACACACAAAATCAATCAGATTTCTTCGTGGAGATGGTAGGTCGTACATACTCACAAGTGATGATATCATTCCCGTAATTTGTGAAATAATAAGGAATATGGTGATATAAAAATATTATTGAATTTATATCATTTCATACATATCAAATATATTCATTAAATTTATCCATGTTTCCTTTCATTTAAGGTGTAAGTGAAAAATTTAACACATTGCTTTGTGAGGTGGTATTCAACCATACACATGACAAACATCATTTTAATTTAAATTCAATGGAATGGAATAATAATATTATTATATTATAATTAAATAAGTAAAGTAATATAATAAATAAAATATAAATTTTTCAAATCAATATTTATATCCACTATTGGGAGGTGGTGATTGAAAAACAATTATATCGGTTAGTGAGGTGGTATTCTACCGAACAAACTATCAATGGTTTTGTTTTCCATTTTAGGGAAGTGGATATGGATAAAGTATGTTCCATTATCATAATAACATATCATTAAATTGTGTATTATTTTGTTATTATAATAACATTATTTAATAATACTTTAAAGGTAGGATGATTAGATTAAATTAAAACTCTCATTTAAGAACTTTACCTCTTATTATGAGAACGTATTTTGGTTTTAAAGAAAATCCATCCTAAGATGAATTCATGATAAATGAATGTGATTTATGATAATCTAAGGGTTTATGGAAGTTATCTTGGATGTTATTTGTGAAAAATGTTTTTGGAAGTGTGAATAGTGGGGAGAGATGGCTCTCCTTGGTAATTCGGAAGTGGACACAGATGGAAATATTGAAAAAAATCAATTACAGTACTATTTTTATCAGGTAAAAATCCTCTAAAATGGATCATTATCAACAATTACAGGAGAAATGGTCTAAATATGTCCATGAAATGGTTCTCAAATATGTTTATATGTCACTTTGACCCTTACCCTCTTCGTTTAACCCATAGTAAATCTGTTTTTACCTTGACCAAAATAATTAATTTTTAATGATTTTACTCTTCTTTATAGTCAAAAAGTAATTTGAACTTATTGAATAATATAAATTATTTTCATTCCAAATATTGAATAAAATTTTCAAAATTCAATTCAGAAAATTGGAAGAATCAATTTTAAAATTATAACCGTAGATGTGACAAAAAAGTGTGTTTTTAATGAAGTAAATATCATAAGTATAGAATATTTTAATATAAAAATTAAATATGAAATTTCTTCCAATAAACTGAATTTTATTTATTATAATATAATTTATATAATTAAAATTTCAAAAAAAATTATATTATCTTTAATATTTAAATGAAATTAAATAAAAGTGGTGTTAGAAAATCGTTATTTTTTACTATTTATAAAAAAATAAAACATTTAATAAAAATAAAAAAAAATGTACCCAATCATAATTTTTATATTATAAATTATAAATTTATGAAAATTTTATCCAATATATTATTTAATGAATAAAAAATTATTTTTTTCTTATGTGCACAAGAACAGATAAATAGTTTTCTTTGAAAAAAACTTAATTTTTTTGAGATAATATTTTTTTTATAAAAAAGATTATTATTAAATTTATAATCAAAGAATATAAATTTAATTTATATAATACAATTATAAACCTACATCATTCATTATTTAGTTAGTATTATCATAGCTTCCAACTTAACGACTATGTTATAATGGACATGTTCAAATTATATTTTAATAGAGTGTTTTTTAATCCCAGTGTTGTGTACATCATAATATATAGAATATGTTGAATTTAATTATATGGAATTAAAAAAGGTATAGGGGTGTTAAAATATTCCCTCCTATAAAAAAATCATCCTCCAAAGTTTGTGACAATATTCTTCTAAATAGATGAGCATAGTTATTCTTCATGACTTTCACGAGTTCCCACATTTCTTACTATATTTTGTGATTTCTCTAAAGAACCTATTATTGATGCATTATCTTATTACTAAATAAATGTTGAACAATACCAATGATATTTTTGGGTTATTAATACTATGAAATTTCTTGTTTGAGTTTTATTTCATCTGTGGTGAGATCATGCATTGGGTCTGGAATTTTTTTGCTTAATAGTCATATTTGAAACACATAATATACTTTTGAGAGACATGGTGGAATTTCCATGAAGTAATAAATAACCCCAATCATTTTTAATAATTCCATGGGTTTTATGTACATGGGTATTAGTTTCCATTTCTTACTGATCCTTATTAAAATCTTCCATAGAGCTATTGTAAATATAACTAAATCTCCCACATGGAATTTCAAATCCTTCTACTAATTATCTGAATGACTAATTTTCCAACATTGAGATACATTAATATGATCCTAAATAGTATTCAAAATTTTTTTAGATAAAAAACTTATCGGTCTACAATGTTACAATCACCAACTTCATCCCAATAGGTTGGTGAATGACATATCTTTATATATAATGCCTCATATATTTCCATTTAAATACATGAATGTTGAGTATTATTATTGGACAACAATACCAATGTAAAATAAAAAACCAAAATACCTTAAAATTAAATTTAAAATGTAGTAAACATGTCATAAATTATTTTAGTAGTTATTTAAGAATGTATATTGGTTATCAGATGGTCATAAGTTCTCAAATTATTCTTTTTATTAATAGGCTTATAATAAAGTTTCTACAATTTTTATATAAAATATGGTTCACAATAAGATATGATCAATGTAGGTGAACTATGATGTCTTAACACATCATTAATATATATCATTATGAGAAAATAAAGTTTTAAATATTCTCTTATAGTGAGGAAATGTGAATATATGGTTAGATGATCAATGCTAATTTATATACAATCATTCTCCATAATAGTTCTTTGTAGTCTTATGAAAAAGTCCCTAATAATTTCATCCCATTTAGAATGGGTAAAAGGGAGAGGTTTCCGGAGTATTATAGGACACTTTCTCACAACATTAACTTGTAAAAAAATTCACCATACGGATGGATAATCAGTAATTTTCTAGTTCATGATTTCTGAAAAAAAATGTTATATAAAATCCGTATAAGACATTGTTCTCCAATGGTGTATAGAGAGGCTAGAGCTATGAAAATCATCCAAAAATTCCATTTTACATTAGTTATATATTTAAAATATAATATATTTACAAATTTCATAACACCATCTACACAATCTTTTTATACTAATTTCAACAATCAACACCTTTAATTTTATTTTAGAGCTGATCAACATCAGATTGATAAATTTTTATATTTTTTAATAAATAGGTTTTCACAATAATTATTAAAATGAGTGATGTTTATCCCTCTATAATAATTAATATATCAATATTTTCAGGATTTGTGAACATATTATCCCTATGAATCCTAATTTAGGATACAATTCTATGATCTTCCATAGTCAATGCATCTATATACTTATTTGATTTCCCTAGGTGGTGGTGTCTTTAATAATCCAAATCACTCAATATATCAAGCCATCACCTTTGTCTAATATTAATAAAATTATATAAAAAACATTTTCAAGGATTTTATAGTCCATGTATTTCTTACATCATTCACCATATAATTAATGTCTCCAAATTTTAAAAGAAAAAATTGTAGCTTCCAACTCAAGATCACAGTTTAGGTAGTTCCATTCTCGATTAATAAATTTAATTGATTCATATAGAATAACTTTATAATTTTGAATTATGACACAACCATGTACCTAATTCTATGGCACACTATTAATAAAAAACATATCATTTCTATATTGTCGAGTCAAAATCATAGTATCAATCAATGTCCTCTTTAGTTCATCAAAACATTATTCACATTCCTTTGTAAAAAACATAACCCATTTTCCTGTAATATTGTTTAATATTTAATCCATTTATAAAAAATTATGAATGAATCTCTAATATTAACCCACCAAACCAATTACACTACATTACTCAATTATGGTCATTTTTTTATTCAATAGTTTGAAAACATTATTCCTTATATGATTAAATAATAATGTATTGTCAGATATAATAGTTTCACGAATATAAAATCGTGAATCCACAAAATAGAATTACATAATTTTCTGAGTAACTCTTTCCTTATAAAAGATTCAAGAATGGTAAGAAAGTTATTATGATAGTCCCCATATAATATAGAATACACCAAATATCATCAATTAAGAGCCCCAAAAATTATCAATATATTCATTGAAAACTATGTTTAGTATATCTAAAAAAATAGTGTGTACATTACTCAATCAAAATGGAATTATTTTAAATTAACAATTTCCTTACCTCATTAATAATTCTATATTTGGAATCTATTCTCTCACTACTCATAATTGATGATACCCATAATGATGGTCAGTCATTGAACAATATTAGGCTCTGTGAAGTTGATCAATGAAGTCAAAAATGAAAGGTAGATGATACTTCTTCTTTATTTTAATTTGAATGATCTCTAAATAATTAGTGAAAAACATCATGGATCCATCTATCTACTTATTGAAGAGAATATAACATCCCATTGGTGAAACACTAGGGTATATTAATTTATTATCACATAATTTTTATATTTTTTCATTCAAATACATTATTTCAATATTATACAATTCATAGGGAGTCATTTTTGTCAATCATTCCTCGGGGATAAAATCTATGAGAAAATCAACATCACAATCTATGGGATGTATAGATAATTCCATATGATATACATCAATTATTCCTATTCAATAGTTACATCCTCTATTTTATGATTACCCTCTATATCCCTAGCTTATTTCTTCTATTATTCCACAAGAATCTCATTCAATAGTGCTAATGGGGGTGGATCAAAATATGACTTAGATGATGACGAATCAACTACAATAATAAGGAATTCTTCATCTTCATCATGAATCATAATTTTCTTATTATTTCAATACATTATTTACATCACATTATGAAATCTAGTCCATACTAAGGAATTTATCAATGTCAACCATGGGTATGATAATAAGGTCAAAAAATAAACAATGTTTACATTTTATAATGGGGATTTATTGAAATATCATTTTTATAGTGAGAATTCCACAATGAATTATGACTGAGAAGTCCCTAATTAATGTGATAGAGAAATATATATTTTTCATTTAAAATATGGAAGATTTAAATCATTTTAAATAAATTGAATCAAATAAACCATTAACTAAATATGAATAGAGAATAATAGAAACATTAACTATATAATTAGTAACATCCACCTATGTTATAGTGAGTACATAAACTATTGATTCTCCCCTTGGACACTTATGTGATAGATTAACATGATACATGGGGAATTAATTTTCATCATTCCACATATCCCTATAGTTTAAACATTGAATTATAGTGCTCTATTTATTCCCAATTCATTATTTATCTTGATGAAACTTGTCACCACACATCTAAAAACCTTGTATGTCCTTCAATCATTTCCTAGAAGGAATCTTTCTATTGTTCACATTAGGTGTAAATTTCATTGTTCTTTTCTTTTCCATATTTGATGCATTCCCTTTTTTATGGTGATCATTCGTGATTTTTTTATTTCCATTGATGATATGGGATAATGATAATTACATATTCATTTTCATGGGACATAAAACTATTTCATTATATTAAATAATATTTTAGTATACTAGAACCCTTCAGAGACTTGGTTTAATATATTCAATGAATTAGAAAATCTTGCACTCTAATTTTCATATGTATCTATAGAATACCTGGAAACCCTTATTTGATTCACTCATACTACAAAAAAACATTATTATTACTCATTCCTTAAGAAGTGGAACACTCTCTTAATTTCAATTTGTTTTTGGTGATATATAAATTTATTGAATAATGTCTCCATAAAAAAATTTTGTTTGATGAGTCATATTTATTATTCCTCTATTGTGTTTTGGTTCAACGACCAACATTGATAATCATCGCATTTGAAACTATAAAATAAAAGTGTAACATTTTCCTTTTAATTACATTCCATGAACACAAATATCATCTACAAAGAATTAATCCATTTGTCATCTACCATTGGATTTGTAGTCTGGCCAAATAATAGGGTATTATGTCTTATAAAGAGTTTTAACCTAGGAAAATCACACTATAGAAAACGTTTTTCTATTAATGAAAAGTTATTTTTCAAAACAAGATTAAAGTTACCAAATAAAACCAAGATTTTCATTATTCCAATGCCTTCGGTTTTGTCTTACTCAGAAGGGAAACTTCTAAATTATCCACAACTATAGATTCTTCTCTTACCTCTCAGAACTATATCTATGAAATAACCTATACTAGATTTCATCCTGAAATATTGTATTATAAATGAAAATATTTAATTCTAAATATTTTTTATCTCTAGACATATAATAAAATCTATTCTTCATTAATATGATAATCCTAAAATTCTTTTCCCTAGGGATATAATTATTTTCACTTCCTTCAAAATGGTTGGTAATTAATATGTTAAATATCATAAGAATATCCCCCAACTGTGTCAAATTATCTGTGTAGTGAGCCTCATTATCATGAAATAGGTGATGCGAAGGTCAATCCCAATGTTCAATTTTTTGATTTATTACTTCTATGTACATTTTTTTCAGAACCACATCCACATGTAGTGTCATGAAAAGGATGTATTTCTAAGAAAACAAACCTAATATAATACTAACCAATACAATATTATGATATTATACAGTTATCTACAATTTAAATCATAGTGATATGTCCCCCAAAAAATGTTTTCGATAATATAGTTTCCAAGGTGTCCACTAAACATCTGTTGATAAGAACTATAATGACCCTAACATAGGTAACCAGAAACTAGTGCCTACTATATTAAAATTGAATAGATACAATGGGTAAAATCGTAAAGGGGAAACAAGTTTAGCAGTTTGGGAGAACTGGATAAAGACATGATTCCAATTTTACATATATAAATAAAATAAAATCATATTAGATGAAATAATTTTTCATCCTTGATTTCATTCAAACAATTCTTCTCTATATCCTATAGAAAAAGAACAATAGGGATGTACTATTATGCATAATACTGGTTACGAATAAACGAATATTAACTGGAATCAATAAATCACAATCAATATGTAAATGAAAATAACTAATAACATATGAACTTTAATCAATATATTGACTCTCAAAATTGGATTGGTAACAATCAATATTCGAAGTTTAATGACTGAAACAACAGTCCATTTAATCAATAAATGGAGAATGAATTGAATATAGATAAAATATCATAGTAAAATATAATATATAATAATAATAACTAAATTCTCAATGAATGAAATGGTGAATATTTATACATCATGATAATACGAATCATGATACCAATACTATTATGTCATTTCTAAAGATAGTTGAAAAATTCAGGGTTGAATCCCATCTGATTTCACTGATTGACTTGTCTGATGAGACCTATTGATACATCAAGGGGATATCTATAACTAAGCCCCAACTATATATTCATTCCCAAGTAACCACCTGTATATTAAATAATTTGTTTAATTAATGAATCAATATTCCTTATCATAAAATATCCCTCTTGAGTAAAGGATTCATATTTAACAATATTTTCCTAGCAATTCTATCAAATTTCAATGTAAACACCATATATAAAAATGTTATGTGGTTTAGTAAATAATAATATCCAGCATACTATAACATGATTGATTTATAAAATTTATTTTCTAATGATAAATGATCACAAGAAAGTGATAGTTTAAAGATAAGGTTAACAATCAGAAAATAATGTTAGATTCTATAATAACTTTTAACATTGGATAATTTTCATGTCAAATAACCTTAGTTGAAATAATTAAAATTGAAACATAAAAACCATGAATTAGTAATGAATCAATATTTTTGGATAATAAGAATTTATGATGGGTAAAATAGGGGTGGGGTGAATTGCAGATTAATAAATTTAAACAAAAACAAAACACAAAACAAATAATATAATAATTATTAGGCTCAATAATTATCCAATGATTAGTGTATTGAAATCGGAATGAGATATTATATGATTATATCTGAATTTTCTATCAGCAACATATAAAAACCAATTAAATAGTTTTTTTAAAGGATAAATATAAAATTAACTTTCTAATACAACTTTAGAAAAATAGATAAAATTGTAAAAATAAGAAAACAAAATTAATATAATAGTATGATTGAAAAAAACCTTTAAAAAGAAAATTAACCTTTATCGATAAGATATAATGTAGGCATAAATTCAGAATGATGATATCCATAAATTTAATACCTACTATAAAAGGTATATCCTTCCTTTTCAAGAAAGGACCAGATCCGATACACTGGTAGGGATCTGTATTCTAATCCCCTATAATCCCTCGATCTGAGGGAATGATATCTTTTCTTTCCTTTGTAAATAAGAAATTTATTTATATGATGACCGAGTTCAGCTCAATCTTCATATTCCAGAGATCCCACATTCTAATGGACCAGATTCCCCAAATTAAAATCCTCATAAACCCTTGATTTGTTCCTTGATCGGATTCACTAATATGAATTTTTTTTAAGGAAGTCATAATAATCAAAAGTATTCCATTGAACATATATTATTTAAAATATTACAAATATTTAAAATGATACGTTCACATATAGTGATATATAAATGACTTGAGTTGTGAATGGATCAAATCCTATCTATTCAAATCTCCTCCTATTTATATACATTCCTTGAATTTTCATATATCAATGTTGGTTGCAATATCTTCAGGACACATTCACTTTAAAATCTCATATGTATTTGGATCTAGTTTATTGATAGCTAAGAATGAGTTTTACTTTAATTTTCATATTAATTTTAGTTTATCTCCATTATAAATATATATTTTTATTATTTTTGATAGATATAATTTTATTCACTAGGATTTCAATCTTCTGATAGTACAATGGAATTCAATTTTTTTTTTAAAATAATCCAAAAAACAGGTC
The DNA here is from genome assembly GCA_963277665.1 of Viscum album. NCBI lineage: Eukaryota > Viridiplantae > Streptophyta > Magnoliopsida > Santalales > Viscaceae > Viscum > Viscum album. Next base: position 1,728,977,702 of record OY728132.1, read on the forward strand.
ATACTGATGTATCCATAACAATTTCAATTTTATCATTTTAAATATTATCAGTCTGATTGTCATGAAACTACTAATCCGTAAAATATTAATTCTAATGAATTATAATCACCTTAAGTATGGTGAATTAGATTCTATATTTTTTACACTAAAAACATTTATATTTCTGGTAATGATATATGTTTTCCAAAAAATATATAGAAATAATTTATATATATTGTGTTAGTGAAATATTGTTTTAAGAAGATGTTTTTGATTCACATAACTAAGGAATGGGAATATAGAAGTGTAAATTTTTACACAAGAATCCCTATTTTTTAAAATCCCAAAACAGAACACTTAAAAAAACTGATAACATTCAAAAACTGACAACCCATTTTTCTTTTAGGAACATCTATGACATGATCTATATATTTACTCACTATGAGATTATGATTTCATTAAATATGATGAAAATAATTAAAATATTGGATTCTCCCCCTAACTAAAAAGTAATTATAAAAAAATGTCCCCCACGATGTAATTCCCAAATATACTTCTCAAATATTTATCCTCAAAATCATATCCCTTTATAAAATTCTCTAAATATTTAATTCTCTTAAAAATTCTACCCCTTTTAAAACTCTTCCCCATAGACATATCTTATTAAAAAAAATTCCCATATATTATATTAAAAAATTACAGGTAAATTATATAGCCACCTAATTTTTTTTGAAAATTATTAACATATACAATAATTATTTGGGAATTAACTATTCATCCAATATATAATATAAAGAACGGTCATTTATCATATTTTCCATGAAATATTTTTGAAAATAAAATGGCATTATTTCGATACAAGGCGCTAAGATGGAATGTTATTATGAGGCCTAAAGTTCCCTGAATAAATGTTTGAACTATATTAAGTAATTAAAATGGATCTTATGGATGGTTTTCCAGATAAGTTAGTTAACATTTAAATGGGTTCCCATATAAAAAATATGAGGGCACTGTTGCATTCCGGATGATGAGTTTACACTTGGGACGAATTAGCTTTAGTCAGCGTGGGTATCTAGTGAGAAAACCTCAAAAGGATGTAACTAAAAATAAAATAAAATAATAAAATAATTTTATTTTGAAATCATTATAACTCAGGAATGGTGAATAATACTGGTAATCTGATACCACTGTTGAGTTCATAATGTGGCTTTTTCATTAGGCAAGGCCTAATATTGACTACTGCAGGTCAACTGTGAATGTTAATTTATTTGGACATTTTAAATAATAATTAAATAATCCTAAAAAAGTTTATTTTCTTTGTTTTAAACGTTTTAAGTGATGTTCTGATTTAGTGACTCAGCAACGAGTCATCCCTTTCATTTCATAAATGAAAATGAATAGTGATGATGCAATGCTACAATTGAATGAAAGGTTTTGTTTTCTCCCAAATTAAACAAGAATTCCGGGTTAATGTATAACCTTGTAATTCCCTGGAATATCTTAATAAAGGGATTCACAGTTCCCTCTTATTAAAAAATGACAAACACCGACGAATGCTGATAGATCACCGATTATGGATCATGGATCACAGATCACAGATAACTGATCAAGGATCGAAGAATGATGGCACCACAAATTTTTTCTTTACTAACAATAGATCCAAACTATGAGGTAGGGTGTTTTTTTATTCTTAGTCTTTTCATACCCCAAACTTGATTCTAATGATGAATGCAGACCAACCCACGAGCCGGTAGATCCATCTTCCAATATTTCTTGAGGTGTGGATAAAGTAAGGGATTAAAAGAAATATACTCATGATTTTACTTCTTCAAAATCCCACAGACATGAATGGAACAAGGGTGTCATGAAAAAGGACATGGTTTGTTCTAATGGTGTTCTTGTGACTTTTTGTCTATCCCCATTCTTTGTTCTTCATAGGTGGACCCTCGTGGTCATGGAATATTCTACAGAAGAGTTTCGAATGTGGACGAACCCCCAAAATTATGGTATGATTAATTGGAGCTGACGATATTGATGGTTGCAATCCAAGAATCACAAATACATGACCACTTCAAAAAAAATGCCACTATGGAAATAGTGGTGGCCCATAAAAGTGGATATATTGGGGGAGGCATGCAATAACATCAGCGTAGGTGCCCGACGGCATAACAACCCAATAGTTGGCAGTCACCGGCTTGGTGACCGACGATGGAGTGGTTGGTGGTGGTACAACCATGGGTGGAGACTATGATACATTTCTATGGAAGGCCACCACATTTCCTTGTTGGAACGTAGTCCCAAATGCCGCACCCGACTTAAGAAATCAGACTACATGCTGGGCTAGAGGGAAACCGGGTAGCTGGGCGAGCAGGACGGATGCACTGGACGACATGTTGGGCTATGGTCTAGCAGTCTAATGTGCCTGACTATTTATCAAGGCTTGTTCAGGCCTACCTATACACGACCAGGTTGGGTCATCTCAGGTCAACCTGACTGGGATGGGTTGGACCTGAACCCAACTATCCTTTTTTTATTAAAATACCACTAACTATCAATAAATGTGTCTATTTGGAAATATGTTTGTGGTGTTGGGAACCTCTCGACAAGGTGGTCCTTTTGAGATACTCTACATGACATTTAATGGACGTTATAGTTTGAATATTTAACTTGATGAGTTGGTTCTCCCAGAATGTCCACGCTCTGAGCAGAATCCTATAGGTGAAACCTACGAGGTGTAAGTCTCCTAAGAACTGTGACATAAACACAGTAAGTCTGTAGTGAAGAGGTGGAGTAATTATCTTGAAAATACATGGATTAAGTCTCATGTGAAGATGTAGAGTAGGTCTCCTATGAAGATGTAGATTAGGACTCCTGTGACGACCACAAGTAGGTCTCTAATGAATATATGGAGTAGGTCCCCTGCGAAGATGTGGAGTTAGTCCCCCATGAAGAGGCCGAGTGAGTCTCCTATAGAGATAATATTTCTAATTATATTTTATTATTCCTAAAATTTCTTATGTATATCTATTCAATATACATTTACCTGGTGTGAGATAACTCTAATTACTCTCTTAACTGTATTTCTTAGAGGCTACACTCGGTGTACCTCTTTGGTAATCTACCATTGTGTATTTTTTTTGTATAATTTTTTTCGTTGGGGTACCTTATAAGAATTATCTTACTCATCCCTACATTTGATTCACTTTCATGAGTTGTGTCAAGAGTATAAGACATAAATATTTTATAGAAGCCTTGGTGGGATTGACATAGGGGATACTTAAAAGGAAGTTTGACAGACAAGGTCCACTTCAGTGACATCTAACAGCTTCTGTACCTACCATTACTGTATGGTTTTCAGCAGATGTATTCCATGATCTTTTACTTTTTTTGGGATTGTATACTGGACCCCATTACAATTAGTTTCATTTTATACTATGTTTGGTTTTCATAGTAGTATACATTTAAGTCTTATAAGTGCTCTCAGTTTCAACACTACTCATGGAGACAGGTGTGTGTGTAGAGGTACTTGAGAAAATTCCTTCCACTTTTGGGATATGCCTACACAGTAGTAGTCGCCAACCAGTGGCCTATGGGAGGTGATTTTGGAGTATTCATGGCATGGGCTTTGGGGTATGGGTCATGATATAGTGGTATGAGATCCTAGATTGTTTCTATCTTAAAGACCAAGAGTCTATGAATTTGTTTTAGGGAAATAATGATACGTGTTTAGAGTTCATCATTAAGGATTTCTAGTGTGGGTGAATTTTCCAACATATCCATACATCATAACCCAGAATTATGGTTATCGACATGTTACATGAAAACACATGTTACAAGCATCATATAGGAATTGAGTGTGTTCACATTTCAATCTTCAGTTAGAGTCAGCTCACCGTGTTTAGTCTAATGATCTTGGCACATCTTGTTCTATTATGGGATGCTTCTACTTAGGCATCCCACTAGGATTTTAGGGAATGACCACGAGGATGGTTGGTCGAGAGATAAGGCATCAGTGTTGGGACCATTGCAAGAGATAGAACCTATTGGTGGTGGACCAGTGAAACCACCATAAGAGAGTATCATTTCCTACTAGTGGTATAGGTAGAGGATTCACATAGGCTCAGTGTATTGAATGAGTTTCATAGAATGAAACATTCCAGGTTATGTAGAGAGAAAGATCATTAGCTAGCTACGGATTGGATGGAGGTGGTTACATGAGATTTTTACCTAGTGAGGGCGTCTCATGACCAGATGGATGTTTTAGTTGCGAGTATTGTATAGGTCTTAGTAGGGAGATGGTGGAGTTTGGAAATACATATGTGTGACGAGGCGACCCTCACCTTGGAATACATTGATATCCTATTTGAGGAGGAGTTCTTTTTGGCGACATTATGCTCTGTGTGTATACAATAGGTACTGCCCCAACTGCAAGGAAACCTAATTGTAGTAGAGTACTCAGCGAGATTAAAAAATCATTCTTGCTACTCTCCAAACAAGGTGAGAGACATCTTCATTTGGGCTCTGACCTTCACGCAAGGACTATGTTGGGAGATCAGTGCATTGATGAAATCTATTAATATTTATATGCATGTAGAGGTACTGGAGCATGCTATAAGAGTATATAGATCTTTTAGAGAAAGAACTGATGGTGAAAGAAACCATCGGGCATTAGGTGGTCGATTCATCCGTAGTGGGTAGCCACCAGGTGAGGTCGAGGTCCCAGAAGACTAGATAGCCCTATGGATGGCCCCCATACATGGGATTAGTGGTGTGGGGAATCTAGGAAAGATCATTTTGTCCAAAGGAAGTCTTGTGCTACATGTCCAACGGTTGTGGACATATGGATAGAGATTGTTCGACCAGCTGTATGACTATTTAATGGAGGGTCGCAGGACCACCAAGGCAGTGGGGGAGGTAGGAACAGGGTGGTGTGCTAATTGAAATATGTGTTATAGGATATATACGACTGACATGAGGTGGATGTTGGTTCGAGGAACTACCACCAAAACCCAATGGTGGTCCACCAAGAGCTTAGGGAGTTTGTGGATAGGGTCGATGCCAGCTACAAGAGATGAAGGATTTCAATCCCAAGACTCTTGATACAATCAGAGGTAATATGTATGTCTTTTTCTCCATATATGTAGTTATGATAGACACAGATTACAGTCAATATTTTCACAACATGGCCTTTAATCGAGACACGAAGATTCCAGTAGAACCGTTGACTCAGAACCTATGGTTAAATACTCATACGAGAGGAGATTCCATGATCACACACTAGTGACGTCAGTGTGTTCTTACTCTTAGGGGTGTGAGTTTCATTCATGATGCCTTGGTGGTAGCTTTGAAGGATTATGACATTATAATAGGTATGGAATGGTTATTCCAAATTCATTCTCATATTTAATGTTTTATATGCACAATGTGTTGTGTCAGTAGAGATGGAACCAGGTATTCTTTTTTCAGAAAAAGGGAAATAGATGCCGCACAGAATAGACTTGGATATTGGAGGGTGTATCCGATCACACTTGAGTTGTATAGCATAACCCTTAGTGTAGTGGATTATATGAGCCCTTATATTATTACAATGGTGGATGAGTACAAGGACATCTTTCTAAAATATTTTCTAGGAATACCTCATTATTGGGAGGTATAATTCTACACTATACTATACCCCAAGATGTCTCTGATATCTACACTGGAATATTAGATGGCTCTCATAGAGATACATGAGAGGAGGGAATAGTTGGATGTTTTGTAGGTAAAGATATTTTTGGGCCGATGTTTCATGATGGGTAGCCTCAGTTTTGATTTTGAAGAAGGTAGATGAAAGGATGAGGATATGTGTGGACTTATGGAACCTGAAGTAGGTGACTATAAAGAACATGTATCCACTAACTAGGATTGAATACCTATTTTATTATATGATAGAAGTAAGATGTTTCCCAAATATATACCCTAGATCTGGCTATCATTGAATATATATATGTGATGAGGAAATTCTTAAGATAGATTTCAAATGTCTCTACATCCATTAAAGATATTTGGTGATTTCATTTGGAATGAATAAAAGACCAGTAGTGTTCCTGGGAATCATGAAAAAGATCCTCTAGTCTTTCCTAAACAGTTTTAGAGTAGTCTTTATAGATGAAATCCTAGTGTACTCAATGTCGTAGGAGGAAATAAAAATACACTTGAAGAAGTTCATGGACTTACTCTAAGAGAACCCACATTATTTGAAGCTCCTGAAGTGTCTTTTATGGATTTAGGAGGTCCAATTATTGGGACACATCTTTTAAGTAGTTGGAGTTGCAGTGGATCTTGCAAAGATAAGGGAGGTGCTTTCTTGGGAGCCACCAAGAAGCGTGACCATGGTGGGGAGTTTCTTTTGATTGGCCTTGTACTATTAAGGGATTGATTCTGACTTTTCTAGGGTAGATTCACCCTTAATGAATCTTACTTGAAATGGGAATCCTTTTGTGTGGATGGAGAAATACCATAAATTGTTTTTAGCAGCTGATGAAAAGTTTGATTCGTGCTCCTATCATAATATTTTCAGAGGATGGTGTCATGTACGTAGTGTACTACGATGCAATAGGAATAGGTCTTTTATGTGGAATAATTCAAGGGAAAGAGGTGATTTCCTACAGTTCATGGTAGTTGAGACCACATGAGTAGAACTACATGACCCATGATCTAGATCTTGTATAGGTATTCTTCTCATTGAATATGTGGTGGAACTACCTTATTGGAGAGTGGATTATTATCTACTCAGACCAAAAAAGTTGTAGGTATATCTTCCATAAAAAGGACTTGAACATGAGACAAAGGCATTGGCTAGAGATTCTCTAGAACAATTTCTAAGAGAAATTCTATACAACTGATATTGGTAATATGGTAGTGGATTCTCTTAGTAAGAGATTTATTTCACAAGAACGGAGTGGGGAACTTTAGATGTTGGACTCATTACAAATATCATCCTTGTACGGTGATGGAGATGCTTATCTCTAATCAATGGTTTTTACCCCTCCAATCTTACAGAAAGTCAGGGAGGCACAACTTGGAGATACCAGCTGCAGGAGTACAAGTACTTAGATGTGCTCATGGCATGCCCCTGACGGATATTCAAATGGTGTGTATAACAATATTATTTTTATAAGACTCATAGTTGTACCAACTATGTTAAGGGAGGAGATGTTTATAGAGTTACATACATCCTAGTTGGAAGCAAATGTACATGTGGGAAAGATGTGAGAAGACCTCTATCATTAGTTTTGGTTGATGGGGATGATGAAGGCAGTGGCCAAGATTTTAACTAGATACCTCACATGCCAGAAAGTGAATGTCGAGCACCAGGTTTTGATGGGTTTGGATCAACTCCTTGAGGTTCTAGATAAAAAGTTTGATAGAATATCGATGAAATTAAAAATGGGTTTACCACATACGACTAGGGGGAATGATACCCCATGGTGATTGTTGAGAAACTCACTATGTTGGTCGACTTCATAGCGATTCAAGAGAATCGTTCAATAGAGACCTTCAGATGCCTCCATGTACAAGAGATTGTTCGAATACATGGAGTCCCGTTGACGATAGTCTCAAATCGCGATGCATGTTTCACTTCTTGGTTGTGGACGTGATAGAATTAGTCTTTTGGGACTCATCTATTCTTGAGAAGAACTTTCAAAGCACAGATGGATAGCTAGATGAAGTAAACAATTCAGGTCCTTGTGGACATGCTATGATCTTCCATCCTTGATTTTGACATTTTTTGGGAGGACCACCTACCTCTAGTGATGTTTTCATACCACAATAGCTACCACTCCATGAATAGTATGGAACCGTTCTAGGCGTTGTACGGGTGACCCTACAGGTTGCAACAATGATGGACGAACCCCAAGAATCAGCACTCATAGGGTTGAAGTTGGCGAGGGCCACTAACGACAAGGTGATGGTCATCCAGGATTCGATAAAGACTATATAGAGTGATCAGAAGTCCAATGATGATAGGTAAAAGAGGCCCTTGGAGTTCAAAGAAGGAGACCATGTGTTCCTTATGGTCTCTTCTCGATGTGAGATACTGAGATTTGGAAGGTGCGACAATTAATATTCAGGGTTCATCAGACCATTCTGATACTATGCAGATAAGGATAGGTAGCATACCACTTGTCCCTATATATAAAATTTGACCAGTTTCATGACATCTTTGATGAATCCTAGTTGAGGAGATACATGAACGACCTGTCGCACGTCATCAACTGGGGTTCCTGGACATCTCCAATGGGGAGAATTATGTGAAGTACCCAGCAGAGATTGAGGAACACTAGGAGAGGAACCTTAGTGAGCATTTGACTCCCCTAGTGTGCATTTGATGATAGCACGAGAATCTCCAAGAAACCATATGCGAGTGTGAAGATCAGATTCATGCTCGGTATCCCCATTTTTTTGTATAGCCCGTGTTTTGGAATTCAAGGACATAACATCCTGAGGTTGGGGGAAGGTATTATCCTGAGTTTTCCATGTACATATCTTGAAACACATACAACATTATTTTAAGACCAGGTGTGAAGATAGAACATGATTCCGAGGCCCGAGGTGCCTGAAATAAATGTTTGAACTATTTTATGTATTTAAAATAGTGCACATGGATAGTTACCTAGAAATGTGAGTAAATGTAAAAAGCATTTCCCATATAAAAAATACGAGTGAACCATTGCATTCGGGATGGGGGATTTACCTTAGGAATGACTTAAATTAGTCGACAAAGGTTCTTAGTGAGAAAATATGAAATGGTCATAACCGTAATTAAAATAAATAAATAAAATTATTTTATTTAAAAATCATAATAACACATGAATGGTGACTTGGATTGGAAATATGAGACCACTATATAGTTCATAATTTTTCATTTTTCTATTTTTTGTGCCAAAAATTGATCAATGCATGTCAACTTTGAAAATTAATTTTTTTGAAAGTTTTAATGAAGAATAAAAAAACATAGAGAAGTTTATTTTATCTCATTGTATGTGTTTCGAAGCGATGAAACAACAAGTTAGCATATTTGGTATCATAAATGAAACAACATAGAGAAGTTAAAACTCTATAATGGTAAAAAAAAATTATATTCTCTATAAGTAAACATGATTTCAGGGATAATGAATTACCCTATAATTCCTTGGAAACTATAGATAATGGTGTTGGGGGTTTCTTCCCTTTGGAAAATGATAAATGACGAAATTTTTTGAATGATCACTGATCACAGATCACCAATCACAGAACGAGGATCAACAAATGATGGTGGATTATCTCCATTCTACACTAAGGAAAATTCCATACCAAAAGGTAGATGGTTTATTTTTTCATGGTATTATTTCTCGTTCATGATTCCAACGATAAGCGTGTACCAACACTTGAACAAGTTAATCATCAGTTAGATTATTCTTGTGGGATTGATAAACTGTGGGCTTAAAGGGAATAGATTAGTTATTTTTCTTCTTCATGACCCTGGTAACATGAATGGACCAATGCCTCCACCCACAAGTCTAACACACCTTATGAGGGTGTTCTTGTGCAATTTCATTTATCCCCATTCTTCAATATTTATCGGTAGACCCTCTTGGTCACGATGTGTTTTTTTCAAATGATTCTGAATTTTGACGGGCCCTCAGAGCGGCAGTATGAAGCATTGGGGAACACGATAGTGATGGTTGTGACATGAGTATCCCATAGGAGTTCCATTTTTAAAACAATGTACCACCATGACGATGGTTGTGGCATGCAGAAGAGGAGCCCTCAACGGCGGCGTGCGGTTGAATTGGTGATGGCATGTAGTGTCACTGATGATGGAATGTGGTAGTAAAGGGGCCTGTACTGGAATATAAATTGGAGGGGACTGAGAACCGCTACTAGGGAAGGCCACAGTGATTTGGACCGGTGATGCGGCAGGGTGTCGTGTCAGTCGGCTAGCACACTATCCCACGGACCACGTGCGGGAGGAGGGGTGCAACCTACATGACGTGCCTGGATGGATGAACTGGCCTCTACAGCCATGCCTGGGTGGAGGGAAATTGGGCCACCAGAATAAAACACAAGACCCAATGATCCCAAACGATTCGGGCTAGCCCAACTAGGTTAGGTCATACTCGGACCCATCAAACCCGTTTTTTATTAAAATTATCATAACTCCCAAATAATGTGTCTGTTTGATGAGCTGTTTGCAGCGTTGAGACCCTCATGATGAGATGGTACTTTTTTGGTACCCTATTAGAGTTTTTATGGAGTTCGTCATATGAAAATACACCTCCATCTGTAGGTGCTCCTAAAATGAGCACACAAAATGCAGAATCCTATGGCTGAGACCTATGCAGAGTAAGTCTCCTATGAATTGTGACATATGTCGAGTAAGTCTCTGGAAAGTATAATGAGTAAGACTCCTACAAAGACTAAAAGTATGTCTCCTATGAACATAAAGGGTTGGTCACCTGCATAGGTGTAGAGATGTTCTTCTATGAAGATTTGGAGTAGGCCTCCTGCAAATATGCGATGTAGGTATCCTGAAAAGATGCTAAGTGAGTATTTTGCAGAGACTTTATGTCTCATCATATTTGAAAATTAATATACTTTATTAAGTATATTCATTATATAGACATGTAACTGGTGTGAGATGTCTCTAATGACTCTCTTGATTTTAAATCATAGAGGATACACACTATGTACATCATTGGTATTCTACCTTTTTATATTACTTTGTGGAATACCCTTGTAGTTTGTGGTCCCTAATATGTATTGTTTTAATGAACCTTCCATGGAATTATCCCACATGTTTTGTGTATTTTTCAAATGACAAAAAACATTTACGAGAGCCTTGGTGGGCAGGACATAGGAGGTATATATATATAGTCATGACAGGATAGGTGAACTTCAGTGACATCCGACAGCTTCTTTAAATACCATTCAACTAGGGTTATTGAAAGATTCATTCTAGGAGCTTGTAATTTCATTTTTTAGTCTTGTATACTAGCCGCATTTACATTTAGTTTGTACTATTAAAACTATTTGGGTTTTGTTAGTAGTATATATGCATGTATGCACGATGTTTTTGGTTTTCGCACTACTCTTGGAGACAGGTGTGTGTGTGTAAAGGTACATGGGAAATTAGCACCCGCTGGTGGGATATACCTACTTAGTGCTAGTCACCAGCCCCTAGCCCATGTGACGTGGGATTAGGGTAGTCCTAAAAAGAGACTTGGGGGATGTGTCATGAAAAGAACTTACATCCAAGAAATCATGTAATAAATTTTAAGATATTGTATTTAGATCAATGTATTTAATTGTAAATATTCATTCCAAATGATTAGAATATTACTTCATGGCTTCAAATAAAAATCTTAATTCTTTCATTGGAATTTTTTTGATCACCATAATTTTTTTAACATTATCATGATACTTATGTCTTTTTATGACATATCAATGATAGATCATGATTTTCTATTCTATGACTACATTCCTACGGATTTCTTCTATTATCCTTTCATCCTTCTTACTAATATTCTAATTCTATATATTCACAAAGAACTAATCATCTTTAAATAATATTGAGTATGTTTTTCTCTAAATCCATGTCATGAACCATTTCTTTCAAAATAATAATTTTTTCATCTTAATCATCTTTCATGTCTCTGAATTATTATACCAACATAACTCATTTCAATAAAATAGTTGATGTTTTATCCAAAGAATAAAAAAACCCATAGATACGATCATTATTTACAAATTCTGATCCCCTTGTTATATAAAATCATTGTCAACATGTCTCTACCATTTGACCATCTGATTGAAATTTTCTATACGATCCTTTGTTTCATCTCTGATGGGTTACACTTGGGAATCATTCTGAAAATACATTTCAATTTACATATTCAATGATATGATTTTTCATTCGATGAACATTGAATATGTTTCACATGGCCTTTATATTTAGAATGTATTGAATTGAGACACATAAGGTTTTTTGTGTTATGAAAATATTTCCTATGTTTTTCTGAGCCTCTATTATAGCTCAGTAAAATGACTATGATTGTACATATGAAACATGTTGTCTTTAATGTATAATCTCTAAATTGTATTTTTTCACAACATTATCATTATATTATACCTTCACAAAAACTAGTTCATCCTATAACATTTTGAGAAAATTTACATTTTTATCTATCTCAACCATGTCAAATAGATTCATCAGATGCTTTTGGTTGTATTCTTCTTCATTTTAAAATGACATCAATGATTCTGAATTTTCAATGTCTAGATTCCTATTGAACTAGTAATGTAATGGAGTTGAAGATAATGATTTATCCAATGTACATTTATTTTCCTTTTTCTCATCATCAGTTTTCACTTATTCTTCATTAAATTATTCCACTTATTCTTTCTATTATTATTTTTATTCTTCTACTTCTTCCTCTTCTTAATCAAATTAAATTTCTAATTACTACATAGTTATTATAAAAAAATTTAATTTTTTAACAAAATTTGGATTTTTATTCTCTTCATTATTATAAATTTGTATTGGGGCCAATCCTCTAAATTCATCATAAATATTTTTACCTTTATAGATGTCCAAAACTATTTGGACTACTGGTGTAAAAAATTATGTTTCTATGAAACTCCTATCAGGAATATAGAATTAATAGATATACATGAGGGATTTTTTTCAAACTAATGGTATGGATAAAAAACCAATAAAAAAATGAAATTATTTTTTTCATATAAATTTTTTAACTTATTTTCTTTTTAATTTATACAATTTTATCCTAAAAAACATTTATATCATTTTTAGTCACTATTATTTGTCAATTAAATCATATTTAGTTCTAATTTTTAAATATAATCTCTCTACCTCATCTATTTAAAACTAAGGATCCTCGAGTTCCATTTCAGCCCTATGAATCATGATTTTCTTAATCACATAATCTATCATTGTATTTATTTATTTATTTTGGAGGAGATAATTTTTCCTTTCCCTTTTATATCTGAACAACATTCTCCATCATAATTTACTTTTATTTTATTAGACATATATTATAGAAATTACATCACAGTATATCAAGAATATTTTTAAACATTAAATAAAAAATGATCATCATCATTGACATTTTTCTTTAAAATGAGGAAAAACTTTTCCATCATTGCATATGTCGGACTTGTAAACATTAATAATTCCATGAAATTGACTAGAATCGTGTTTTTAAAAAATTTATAATTATGATCCTTGAATTTTTTGAGGCCTTCTTAATGATTCCATCATAAAGAAATTTTTTCAAGTACAATCATGCTCATATTAGTCAGATAATGTAAAATAAATATGTTTGATACATTGAGGGTTTCCATATTAGCTAGTATTATTATTACATAACACTTCATCTAGAATGTAATACAATTCTTATTCGGTATGGGGTAAAAAACATTCTTTAAATTCTCATAAGTCTTTAAAAAGGATACATAAACCTTAATAATCATGTAACATCAATAATTATATAGTTATTTATTATATGGGAGATATAATTCACCCTGAAAAGTTATTTCCCCCAGTTGGGATTCATGTTCAAAATAAACATTGTATTGTTGAAGAAAAGGGGTAAGAATTATTTCCTCTTTATGATTATCTAAGAAGAAATTTACAAGAGCATAAAATTCCGTTACCATCTCAGGATAAAATTTATCAAAATCCTTATCTGTTGTTTCTATAAATATATTCTCATATTTCTGAAAATTAATGATCTATATATGAATTGTATCATGCTTTACAATCTATTCCATCTCGATTAGTCTTTCTTGGAAAACATCTCTCTAAAAAATCCTCAAATGCCGCCATCGTAATATTTTTTTTTGAGAAAATAAAAAGGGTAAAATATTTAATGAGAACATAAAGGGTTAGAGAGAGTTAGGAAAGAATCACTAATATATGAAAACAAGAAATAGGGTGACCCACCTTTAAATAGAAATATGGGTGGGAGTTCGACATCCAGATTAATAATAATGGTGGAGATTGTAATATTTTTATAATATGAAGATAAATATTAAATTTAATAAGGTTTATAAATATAAATATAAACTCTTAATGTTTTTTGAGTAATATTTTATTATAGTGAAAATAATTTCTATTAGAAAAACTATTCTTTTTTCAACTGAAATTTTGAAAAACTAAAAGAATATATACAAAATTAAGGATGAACTAATATAATCCATAACTACAAAAAAATGAAAAGAACACTAAATTTTTAAGTAGAAAAGTTTCATCAGTATGAGTAACCTATTCTTATAGGTTTTTTAAAATAATTTTATTATTATAATGTTGGTAATATATAAATTGACAAAAAAAATTAACAAAATTTTAATCCCAAAATTTTATTATAAAATTTGGATTCCAAAAAAAATTGGCTCCAAAGAAACTTTTACAATATATTTTGGTTTTGTAGATTTTATGAAAAATATGGCTGAAATTTTTTTTTAATAAATTTATTTAATTTGATAAATATATTATTAATAAGAGTTTAGAATGATTAAAATTTTTCAAAATAAAGATAATTTATAAATTATAAGGTTTTTAAAAAAAAATTCTAGAAAACAATATGTTTTTATAAAAACAAAAAATTGTAATATTAAAAACATATGTAACCCCCCGTTGAGAAGGGATTCACTAATGTAATGAAATTTTTAATAAAATATTATATTTGAAAAAATATATTATATTTATCATTCTTTGTTTCTTTTTAATTTATTCAAATTTATATGACTAAGAGGTTTAGAAAAATATCAACAAGTAACTCTTGCGTTCTGATGAATTATAATATTATATCTTTTATTAGTGTGTGCTACTGAATGTAATTGGGTTTTATATCTATTTGTTTAGTACAAGAGTGAGGTTACAAAATTTTACTTGGGGAAATGGAATTTTCTTCTCACATGATATTTCAGTTTTAGTAAAACTAATGACGTAGTAAGTGAGTGTGTGTTGAAACCACAACACTCATGTATGATAATTTCTAGATGAAACTTATTCAGATTCAGTAGTGGAAAGTGATACTTATTTTATTCCCATACTAGACAAATAAAAAAATCATATCCTATAAAATTATATATTTTATGTGTACTTTTCCCTTCTATTATAAATCCACAAAAGTCAGTATTCAAAATAATTTTTAAATTAGAATCATTTATAAAATAGTTAAAAACATTAATTCTATATTTCCATTATGTTAAATAATAATTCTTCTAATATATATAAGATGAAACAATATTGGATTCTATTGATATCTTGCACATAAGTATTTTGAAAACACTATACTTGGATGCATATCAATTAAGTAAAATATACATCCAATCATACCTCTAAAAGTATTTTGATCCCCTTGTTTCCACGATTTTTTAGTGTCTAAAATATTTCTGGATTCAATAATAACACTAAAAAAATTAGAGTTCTTAATCCCAAATATCGCAAGAAGATATTTTATATTCTTATGTTGAATAATAATAGTAACTACCATTTTGGGTGAAATTTGAATAAAATAAGTATTCTAACTCACCCACCAAATTTATTTCATAATGAGGTTTAATAAGATTTGAAAAGGAATCTATAAATGTCTTTTTAGTTGAACTAAATATAATTTCATCAAACTAGTTCGGTATAATCAATTTTTTATTATATTTTTTTATAAATAGATTTGGATTGTCATCTCCATTAAGAAAATTATTTTGAAATGAATATTGTAAACATATAATTCCAAGAACATGGGGATTGATAAAGCCCAAAATTCTTATTCGTGTGTTTATGATCATGTTAATGATTTTGTGTATTTTAAAAATCAGGTTCTTTTTCGACAAAAACATATTCATAAATATATCCATTATGGGAAGAAAACATCATACACATTTAATTTTTTTTTGAAATTTAGGAATGATATATAAAAATAATGTATAAAAACATGTTCATTCCTAGATACCAGAGAAAAAGATTCTTTATTGTCTATTCCCAATAGATGATAATAACCTTTTGGAACATGACATACTTTATTACTATTTGTAAAGAAATTTTCATCCTATTACTTTTGAAACACCAATTTTACAACAATTATATAGTTATCATTAAATCATTAAACTAATGTCTATAAATGTTTCCTTTCAAACTCAATGAGTTCTTCTTTCGTATTTTTTTTCCAAAAATCATAACATAAAGCCTTGTTCGGGTTTTTAGTTTTGAATTCTGTTTGAATTATAAATGTTCAATTTTCTTTTTGAATGAACTAACCGTCCTAACATGGTTATCTGGACCACCAATGAAATTATAACTACAATGATTCATATGAACACCTACCTTATTTTGTTTTCAAGCATCTATAATTAAAAAATATGTTGAAAATCAGCTAGATGAAAAATATCAATAAATTATTCTTCAGTTGTTCTCTCAAGAGAAGAATTTTATAAGACATGGTATAAATATATTTTAGAAATAATAAATGACTATGTAGGATTGAGTTATTGGAAAAATATGATCAATTTCATCAAAGATAATATGTACAACTTCCTCAATAGTAATTTTATTTTTATTTAATACTCTACATGCCTTACTAGTTGTGGAATAAACTAAAAATATTCTTTTGTCATATATTGGTCAATACATATGTATGTTATCTTTATTTTTCAAGATAATAACTTTCATCCATAAAAATTGATGTGAGAATGTTATGTTTCTCTACTAGCCCACATCTCATATAGAATTTTTGTTTATAAATGTTTAATTTAAAATATTATTTATAGTATAATATTTAGTACTAAATAATTACGCCCCAAAACAGTTTAAAAACATTGTAACATCCCATTACCAATCCATTAGGTATAACATTTTTTATATCATAGTATTCTTCATCTCATTGTATGAATAGGGCCGAGAAGAAATTAGGAAGATACCTATAATGGTGAAGTCATAAATATGTTGGACTGTCATCTTTTACCAGCATTTTATTTTAGATTTAAGACGATATCACACCGTGTGACTGGGATATATGCTATTTAATTTAAGATGAGTATCAAACATGAAAGAGGATTCATGATGTGAAATATTACACATCATGTATGGTGGTTTCATGTCATGAATGCTTTCAATAAATAGTTTTTAATATGAGGTTATTGATTTTTTATAATACATTTATAGAATGAACTTCACAATGTGAATGGGAGTTTCATGTTGTGAAATAGCCTATTTATCATATTAATTCATGATCTTGGATGTTTTTCATGGCATTTTCATTCCAAAATCGTTCACCCATGATCCAAGGTCACTCTTAGATTTTTATAATGAAACTTCTCCTCTTAGATCGATCCGTTCGGTGTTGGATCTTTGTTGTGGAAATTGTGCATCTCTCTGAGTAAGAAACCATTCTGCATCATCAATTATTTTGGTTTCTATATCTCATTTGGGTGGTGTATGGGGAGAAATTGTGTTAAGATTTTGTTTATTCATGGATTCTTCTTGATCCATTTTGAGATCTGGTTCTGTACATCTTTTCTTGGTTAGTTGTTGTGTGGTAGACATCCATTGTTGAGGTTTATAGAGTTTTCATTTTATAAAAAACCCCATGATTTCTGAGTTGGATCTATCCTAATATGTAGGGATTTTATTTTAGGACCATCATTTATTTTTTTGGTTTTCATTGATTTTGGATTCTGTTACGGGCATGTGTGACCTATGTTTTGAGGTAGGTGGTTCCATCTCAAGCCTTTGATAATGGATCTAGTTGTTTTTGTTTACAAACTAGTTCATAATGAAAGATTGGAATGATCATTTTCTATGTGTTAAAATGGGGTTTCATTGAAAAATTGTGGTTCCCTCAATATTTAAGGATGGAATGAAAAAGGGGTATTTTCAAAGAATTTAAAGGAAGTTTGAAATTGTTTTGAAATGGTTTTCAATAAAATTAATTGAATTATGAATTACACCATAGAGGGCCCCATGGGTACTTAGGTGGAATGTTTTTCTTTGGGCCATAGTCCCTTGTTTTATGATTTTCAATGAGATTTCTCTGGGGTATTTTCTCAATTTCTGAGTTGAGTTGTAATAGAGACCGATATTCACATTTTTGTGGGGTTTACTGTTGGGGTATTCCCTAAGTACATAGGACCATTCTTCAAGGAACTAGTTTTTTCACATGATTATTGTGGTATGAGTATTCTTTGGACTCAAAATATAGTATTTCATGTTGTTTTGATTCCATTTTTTTGGTTTTGTATGTTTTTTCTATGTTACCATTTATATGAATGTCTCTCCATGTGAAAAATTGTATGGAATATGTGCATTGAAATTGATATTCAAGATTTTATTCAGAACTGTGGAATAACAGAAATGGTTACAATGTTTTATATAAAAATAATTTAATTATTATCATGCTATGTTTTTTACTTAAAATGAACATTTCAATAATGGTTATACAAAACATGATATAGAACACCACTGTGGGAACCTACTGAGCCTCTTAACTCACACATAGAACACCACTTTTTTGGTGCATATATTTTTCTTTTTCTTACAATGCAGGGAAATGAAACATGCCATAGTGAGGCGTTGAGGTTTTGGGTTACCTAATTTTTATTGCTAGTGGTGAGATGGTGGGATATTATATATTCCATCACTTGGAGTAGCAACTAATTTTAGTCATTTGATGTTGATGTAGTATTTTTCTATTATCTATTTGATGTTTATATTATCTTTCTAACTATTATTGAATATAATGTTGTTAGCCTTATACTTTTTCCCTTATATAATTATACATATATTCTATGTGTTTGGTCATGTTGTGAGAAATTGTTCCCTCTGTGTTATTGTTTAAGTCCCAAGTGGTTGTCACCAGCCCTTGGGGATCAGGAATGCCCCTTAGCTATTTAATAGAATGGATCGGGTGACATGTTAGAGGAATACCAAGGCCATTTCGTTACTATTTGTTATCATATGAGGTTTTTCCTCAAGAGTCCTTCTCTTGGGGTGTCAGTTAAACAATAGATAGGACGATTAATACATTTGAGGTTTGTTGCGATATGGTCAGGGCCAGCTCTTGTTATAATAAGACACAAGATTCCATGGGATGTTTGGATTTATTTCTCTAGTGTTGAGTTTTGTATTGAATATTAGTTTCAACTAATGGGTTTTCTAGTATTAACTAATATATGTTTTGTTGTCTGATTGTACTTATGTTTCGGTGTGCAAAAGTAGGCCTTCGAGATGTTTCCATGAGTTTCTCAGGAAGGTGTAGCCAATAATCTTCAAGGTAACCCACCTATTGATCAGAATCCCCTTGAGACAATAATATGGGATGCCCATGTTATAGATCAATATGTTCCACCAGTTCGTAACATAGTGGTTAAGGTATGTCTAGAAGTTAGATGAGAGAGAGATCATTTGTGGGAGTTATAGAATTACAAACCACCATCTATTAATGGAAAGAAAAACCTCATAAGGTGGAGGATTAGCTAGATAGGATCGATCAAATATTTGATATTATAGTGATTAATGAGAACATATAGTTGAAATGTGTAGTGTTTAGAATTGAGGGTTCTGTCAAGAAATTG
Source organism: Viscum album (assembly GCA_963277665.1). Taxonomy (NCBI): domain Eukaryota; kingdom Viridiplantae; phylum Streptophyta; class Magnoliopsida; order Santalales; family Viscaceae; genus Viscum; species Viscum album. The sequence goes on from OY728132.1 coordinate 1,728,997,295, forward strand.
TTGGATTCTATAATCCAAGAATATAGACACATGGACTTGGATTTCAAGGGTTTCAAATCCCTATTCTTCTAGTAGTATTTCCAAGAGTCGCTGATGTCAGCGAAGCCTCTGTATATCATATCATTACAATAGGGAGAACATTTCTGGTAGACATACACCAATAGATATTTCTAACATGTCCTTTTTTCTCTAGACATAGTGAATAGTGACCATCTAATGGCATACATGTAACAGTTGGGGTTGTGACTAGATATAAGATTACAAGTGTTTATGATGAAACATTAAACCTATGCAGAGAAGGTAGACTAAGCTATGATGATATAAATGAATATGGATGAAAAGGTTCGATTTTACACCTCTTTTCTTCCATCAGGTGACATATTCAGTGGTATGCATGCGAAGAAACGGAAGTGGAGGGATCATTCTAGAAGAGGTGAAGGTGGGTCTCAGTAGTGAGCCTCCACTACACCATCTGTTATAGGGTGTAATGTTCTTCAGACTGTTATTAGTGTGGAAAGAGTATACACACAACATGTACATGAATTCTGGAAGTGACGACATGAAACAGATGTGGACGTGTAGGCCTCTTAAAATTTTTATATCAGGATATAAGTACACCTCAATATGGTTATGGTTTATTATCCTCAAAGGCTACTCTGGTGCAATTAGAATCATTAAAGTCTAATAGTATCCATCCCCATACCTCAAGAGCGAATCATTTTCATGCAATAAAAAAGTGTCCAGTAGAATTTGATGCAAGTCTGACAATAGTGATATTTAATATCTTAATTGCATCTTTGGTAGCAATTTCATTATCTAATATAGGTTCCTTCCAATCATTTATATCTGCACATTTTATTGATATTCTTTAATTTCAAATGAAAATTATTTCCCTTAAAATGGTGTTAGTGACACATAATTGTAAGATTAAATAGCAGGGGTTCTGGGATCCTTCTAGTTCGTCAATGTTATCTGATAAAGAGTTGTTTTGGGATTTTCTCATTCTTGATCTGGATATATTTGACATAATAATCAGTATAAATTAGCATGTCCTTCATTGAGCTGAGGTTGATTGTTATCATCATCTAGTTTTTATTCTTGCAACAGATAGGAGATCTCATGTGTTTTAAGGTGAGTGGGATATGAGATCAATGTGTATAGGACCTTCCCACCTATGGCTTAGGAGTTTGTTGTCCACCATTTTGTTTGATCATGATGATGCCCCTCCTATCATTTATTTTCACATTGTTGTTTAAGACATTCCTATCATTTTCCTAGATGAATATCCAGTCTTCCACCAGAGATATTTATAGAGTTTATGACTGATCTGTTTCTAGTTATGCAACTAATATCAATAACTTTTTATATAATGACACTAGAAGAGTAGAAACAGGTCAAGATTCATTTAGAAGACCTGGTGGAAAAAGGTTTTGTTCAACCTATCTTTTCTCCTTGGGTAACCCAAGTGCTCTATTCCTTGGAATCAGATTGTTCACTTCAGTTATGTGTGGACTATAGTAAGTTGAACCATGTAACGGTTAAGAAAAAAATCATTTTGGCATGATGTTTACCTGTTAGATTAGTAAAGGGAGAATATTGGTTTCCAAAGATAAGTATTTGATTAGGTTAGAATTAGCTCAATGTCTTAGTGTTTGATATATCAAAGAGGTCCTTTAGAAGAAGGTATGAATATTATAAAAACATGTGTTTCCTTTTTGTCTGACTAAATTGCCACTAGTTTTTATGGCTTTGATTAATTAGTTATTCCATCAAAATCATGACACTTTTTTGGTAATGTTCAAGGATAATATTATTGTCTATTCAAAATCTAATAGTGAGCTTGAGCACCATCTGAGTTTGGTTCTAGAAATTTTGAGATGTATCCATATGTATTGAAAGACTTTGAAATGTTGATTTTTGGTTTCAATATGTGATGTTGTTGGAGAATAAAAGTTCTGAGAATGGAATGTGTGTTGATCAAGAGAAGCTAAAGGCTGTTTTGACATGGAATGGACCATAGAATGTCTTTCAGATATGATGATTTCTTTAATTTCATGGATACTACTAATGGTTAATGATGGAACTCTCTAAGTGGGCATCATAATTGACAACAATTACTAGGATGCTGGGGAAATTTAAATTGGATAAGTAGTGTCAGTATTATTTTGATGAACTGAAATGAATTATCACTTTTACCCAGATTCGGATCCTACCTGATTCAGGTAAGGGGTAATTCTGTTTTACAAATTTTCATGTCTTTGCTTGGGATGAATAATCATAAATTATGACCATGGAGTATCTTTTTACTCTCATCATATTTGACTACACAAAAAAAATTACCCCACCTATCATTTAGAGCATTAAACAGTCATTCATGTGCTCAATAGGATAACAACACAATTTTTTTAGCAAATGTTCATGGTCTTCTCTAATCATAACCATCTGAGTAATATATTTTCTCAAAAGGACATGAATCTTTGGTAAAAATGATGGGTTAAATTCCTATAGAAATTTTAATTGAGTATATCATACACCCTAGGGAATTTAAATGATGTTTTATATACACTTAGTAGAAATGTACCTTCATAAGCAGTTTTGGAAAAGAAGGACGAGTGGAACCCTATAGGAATTTTTCCTCAGTTTTACCTAGATGCTCAAGAGGATGGTTCAGGCATGGTTAAAAATAGTGGTCAGTTAACATCATCTCTACTAAAGTCTAGTTTTCAAATTGATCTATAGTATGATTTGTTTCAGAAGACTTGAGAAGGACTTTGGGGTGGGGAGACTATTTCTTGTAGGTCTCTTTATTTATATGGTATTCTTCAATTCAGGAATAGGAGTTTCATTCATGTATCTATGAGGATTTTAGTCTTGTTCGATTGTTATTTCTATTCATTCACCATTCATACATGCACTATGAATATAAATTATTAAATTAGGCGGCGATTCTAGTGGCTGTGTATGAAGCATGGAATCCCAGAGTATATGTCTCACTGTTACACCTACCAACAAGTAGAGGTAGACCCCTTGAAACCTTCTAGTTTTTTATCCCCTTTTAGTTCAAATTTGGAAATCAGACTAGGTTTCTATGAATTTTTTTTGTTATATTAACATGAACTCTATATTTGAAGAATGAAATGTGATTTTTTTGATCTGTTTACTAAGTATTATCATTTCATTCTAACCAGAGAAATAACTAATGTTGATGATCTAGGTGAGCTGTATGTGTTAGAGATTTTGAGGTTACATGGGATTCTTTCTACTATTTTTTCAGGTAGGGATCCTAGGTATACCTCAATGTTCTAGGGGAGTCTTCAAGGGGTAATGTGAACTTAGATCAATTTTATTAGAACAAACCATCTGTAGATAGACGGTCAAATAGAGAAAGCTATTTAGTTCCAAGAGGATGTGATCCATGCAAGTGTCTTGACTTTTGGAGGATCATGGGATAACCATCTGGGACTGGTTGTGTTTGTTTACAACAACTGTTAACAGTCACCGATATGAATGGTTCCTTCGACGTATTTTATGGTCACCCATATTTATCACCTTTTTTGGGATGAGGTGCAAGAAGTGCCTGTAGTTGGACAATTGTTTTTAGGAGACGTCCATTAAGATTCAGAATATACATAGAAATCTAATGATAGCCCATAGTCAACATAAATCATATGTAGATCCATATAATCAACCATTAGAGTTTTCTTTAGAAGATTTGGTTTTCTTGATTGTTTCTCCTTGGTTATGTAACCGTCAGCCTGGAAAAGAGGGAAAATTGGTTCTGAGACATGTTAGATCATTTGAGGTCACTGAGTGGCTTGGATAGGTTTCTTATTGGTTGGAATTGTCAGCCTAGCTGATTGGTATTCATGATGTTTTCCATATATCCCAGCTCAGGATGTTTCACCCTCATCCCATAGATGTTCAAATTTTGGATGATATTGAGTTAGATCAAGAAGTTTAGGTTTTGGGGAAACCAATTTTGATTATTGACTCTCACGTGAATGCCGTGTGTGATAATGTGATTCTGTTGGTCAAGTTTCTATGGAATCAAGGATCTAATTATCATGAGGCTTGTGAAGGAGATTTGTTGATGATAGATTATTGGTATCATTTATTTTTTGGGATTACATCATTCACATGACTTCCTAGGGATAAAAATTATTTATATTCAGGAGTTTGTAACATCACATTACTGATCCATCATGCAGAAATTTATATATGTTTTATTTTTCATTTCTTGTTGTATGAATAGGCCCAAGAAGAAATTGGGAGGATACCTATAATGGTGAAGTTAAATATTTTTTAGACTTTAATTTCGACCAGCCATTTCGGTAGGATGCAAGATGAATTCATACGGTGTAAATGGGATACACCCCATGTAATTTATGGTGCATAAAAGCTAAAAAATAGGATTCATGATGTGAAATATTACTTTTCATGAATGGTAGATTCAAATCAAGAATTTTATAAATAAAATATATTTATTCGGTGGTGATGGGTTTTTTCAAAATTCATATCGATCAAGAACGCCATGATGATAAGGAGGGATCGAGTCATGAAATTTCCTAGGTCTATTTTTATAATAACTGATTGATAATTTTTAAAGAACTTTTGTTCTATACTCCTTCACCCTTATCCCAGGGTCTCTCCTAGGCCTCTTCAATATACACTACTCCTCTTAGATCAATTTAGTCAGCGTTGGATCTCTGTTGTGGGTACTATGTGTTTATATGGGTAAGAAACCATTCTAATTCATACTTGATTTTTACCATGGTATCAAATTTGGGTGGAGTCATTAGAACTATTGGTTTAATATAGAGTTTCTTCTTGGTTTCTTCTATATTGTTTAGGAGAGCTTATTCCAGAGGCCATTTATTAGTTAGTTGTGTTGTGGAAGAAATATGTTATTGATGCATGTGATGTTTTCCTTTTAAGATAACCAAATTTTTTATATGTTGTATCCATCCTAAGATGTGGGGATTTTATTCCAGTGCCTTTAATAAATTTGTAGGATTTCTTTGATTTTTTATTCATTTGTAGGTGTGTGAGACCCATTTTTGGTGGTAGATGGTTCCATCTCTAGACTATGATAATGGATGTTATTGTTTTCTATACAAACATATTAATAATTAATGGTTAACAAGATTGTTTTGTGTGTATTGAAAATATTTTTCAATGAAAATGTGGTTTCCTAGGATATTAAAATATTAAATGGAAAAGCGGTATTTTTGAAGCATTGAAATGAACATTGAAAGGGTTTTCAAATAGTTGAAATGAATTTTGAAAACATGAACATTGGTTAAATTAGGTACAAAGGTGGAAGGTTTATCTTAATGACATTGTCCATTGTTTTGTGATTATTAAATATGTTTTCCTTGGGGATCTCCTCTATTTCCTAGGCCAATTATTCATGGGGACTAATATTAACATCTTTGGAGGGTTTACTTCTGTGATATTACATTACATCCTTAGTCCATTTTTATTGGTACAAGATTGTGCACTTGATTATTATGGTTAGAGTAGTCTGAATCCTAGAACAATAGTATTCCATTGGTTCGTGATAATTGTTCTTCTATTTTTTATTTCTTGGTTTTCTGATTTATCCTTGATATTCATGTTTCTTCTTGAAAAAAATTGATATGGAAAATGTTATTTGAAATTGATATAATTTTTTTAAGAACTGTGAAATATTCAAAATGTTTCCCATGTTATCAACAAAATAACATTAATTCTTATCCTGTTATGGAATTAATTAAAATGTGTATACAAGAAGGGTTATACATAGACTTGATATGGAACACCTGGGTGGGATCCTATAAATCATGTTAGCTCATACCCTACAAACCTCTTCAGACGTGTGTAGAAATTTTTTTGCCTTTTTGTGTAGGGAAAGGCATGGTTCCATAGAGAGAAAACAACGTTTTATGTTATCTACATAGTGTAGAGGGTGGTGAGTTGATGGGAGTTCATCTGTACTAACACATTTCGTTGTTTTTTTTGTTTTTAGTACTTTTTTGTTGGAATTTTCATGGAGGTTTTACCTACATTCCATTTGTTTTTTCCACTAAATTTCCAACAATTTGGTATATATATTCATTATTTTCCACTTTTTTCTTTCATTTATTAAATATATGTGAGCATCGTTTGATAAATTTAGGATAAATTTTTCCCTTTGTTTTGTTGTTTGATGCTTGGGTTCCTGTTGCAAACCTATTGGGATCATGAGTACCCCTTGCGTATGTAACAGAATGGGTCGAGTTCAGGGTTTGAGGGTGACCCAAGACAATTCATTACAAATAGAGTATTCACATTGCATGGTATCTTAATGTCTTTAATACTATTATTACTTCTTTCAAATAAACCATTCTAGTATAGAGTAATATGTGGTGAAATGTTTTGTATAATACATTTCATACTACAAAAAGTTTCAAAATAGGAATTTAAGAATTCATTACGATGATCGCTATGAATAGTTATAAAGAAGAGTGTTTTTCTCATTTTTATATCTAGATAAAATTGCTATAAAATAACTAATGTCATTTTTTTTCAAACAATAGACCCACCAATATCTAGTGCATTTATCAACTAAAACATATAAACTATTTTTTCCACCAAGACATCTAGTTTTTATTTGAAGAAATAATTCAATGCTCATAAACTATAAATCATATGATTTATAAACTTCCCTAATATATTTAAAGCATTGCTTCATTTTCATACACAATCCACCATGGTAACAGAGTTTAGAAGTATCAAACCTATGTTTTGGTAGATCCTTCACTAGTCCTTTCATAGAGAACATAACAAATGTTCTTAGGTTACAATGTCCTAATATTTTATTCCATAACCAAAAGAGATCTTCCATTAGATTATAATATGGTAAATCATAACATTTAAGGTGATAAAAACTTAATGTTTGAACATTATGATAGTGATAGGAAGAAAGAATAATATCATATTTTGAACTTGGAATACAACATTTCCATTCATAAATTTCAAAACATAACCCTCATCACATAAATGTAGGTTCGAGGCGCAGATGAAACATAGTTTGGCCAGTTCCCAACATTAAATATTACCATGATCGATGATTATTCTGGGATTAATATGACAATGAACACCAATATCCATAAAATAAATTAAATAATCTACACAAAGAAGAAAATGCCTTGAAAACATGGGAGAGGATCAGAATATTTGTTTATACTTAATTAAATTAAATTAAAGAAATACCTACAAGGGATTCTTTCTTCATTTATGTTTCTAGAGAGATATCTACAGCGAGCCTTTCATTACATTATAGAGATAAAAAGTAGATCTCCTCTAGAGGTAATCCACATGTTCTTTGTGAATATATGGACGCCACTGATGGGATCTCTGAGTGTTAGTATGGAAGTTCCATGCGCTTGTGTCATCTTCCTTCAAACTTCTTGAGAGCCACATCAAAATCATTCTCTAATCCAGTGGAGGATGACCTCTCTCATTCATAAGAGTGTTCTCGGAGAAAAAAAGAGCTCTCTAGGATTGAGAGTTTTTTCTTGAAAATGTTGCGCATAACCAGAATTTAATCGATTTCCTATGGGTAACCCACTTGGCTAATAATATAACAATATGTTACCTAGAATTTAATACATTATGTAATAATAACTAATTATCACCAGTGTCATTACATATTTTTTTATTCCATACGAAACCCCCATAATAAATAGTTATAGTAGTATCATTATTTCCAAAAAATGTGCTTATCATGCAAGTTACAATTAAATATTATTTTAATAAAATAATATTTAATATCATTTTCCTCACTAGAACCTTTATCTCTATCCTCCCATCCTCCAAAATATTTATCAGACAATGAATAATAACTATTTATTTATTAAAGAAATAAATTTAACTGCATTGTTCACAGAAAATTAAATAAAATAATATTAGGAATACCTGAATAATTATTATAATAAAACTGAGAATAATATTTATTCAACTTATTAAATAAATAATTATTTTACTAAGATTCTAGATACACTGGGTGTGTGACCCTCTAGGCCTTTTTGTCCGTTGTATTATGGGAGCTTGCCTAATGTTTATGGTTATCATCTACAAACATACCAATGAATCCATATATAATGAAGTTAATTATGTAATGACAAGTTACCTCATACGAATGGTTATCATGTAGAATAACCCCTTTATCACAATATATATAATCGAGTAGGTTTAATTCCAGTGTCATCAACCTATATGTTCGATAACTCGTTCTTACTTTCTGGAAATAAAACTTCCCTAGTGAACACCCTGGCCTTGGATTTTTTTGGCTATATTATTTCCATCAAAGGGACTAATATATTTTCATCCATTAATGAATAATAAGGGATAAATCCGTTCTCGCATAATTCATTAATGAAATATTACTGATGATGCACCCAACATATCCTACCACGTTGGGAGAATTTGTCGTCACAATTTTTGCCAATACCTAAAAGAGTGAAACTCATAATACCCATTAACAATAATCTTAATATATAAGACCATTACACATCTATGTAGAATAGGAACATCTAATGAAACTTATAATGTGAATTTCCTACCATTGGGTATGGTTCTCATAATATCCTACTGGATATTACTAGGGTCATACACCATGGAAAGTTTCCTCAAAGTCCTATGTGTCTCCACCCTTGATAGCTTGTATCATTTGTTTCCCTTCAAATGATATCATACATATATAAAAAATTTATTAAATAATAGTGTCATGGAAATTCCAGGTTCTAATCGTAGTGGGGAACTGATATGACCTTTTATGTTGACTGACACTCATTTAAAATTATCACATACTATGTTACATTAAGGAACAATCATTATGGGAGAATGAATTTATTAATTTTCAAAACAATTAATATAAGTTTTTCAAAATGTAAAAATAATTTTCCTCTAGGGAACCAACTCCAATAGACACCCACTTGCACTAGATCCAAATTTTAACAACCTTCAGTATGCTATCTTTCACATGGTAATCAGGCTTTTTCTAAGATAGGCCTTTAGTCAAGTTGTTATCCATTTTCTCTTTTGTGGAAACTCGTCACTCTACAACATCAATACTCTGATGAAAATCCATTAATAGGTGATACTTCTAGAGTATGTTCTTTGTGTGTTGATGTGACAATGTATCATTTGAAGGATCCACCATTGTAGTATTTACACAATATAATGTGATAGGGTCTTTTTTACTATTTATTACATCAGGGTCCTAGAAAAAGATCTGAATGAAGATTTATTGCAAGGATATATTCGAAACCGCTATATATTTGGACATTTTTTAGAATCAGAAACAATTGGATACTTCAAACTCATCCAACTCATAAATCGTTCATTAACAGAGAAAACATATTCTGATTGTTACTATAGATAGTTCTTGTCTATCTAAAATCCAGAATCAGCACCCCCTCTAATGAAAAGCTCCACATATCTTATATACATGAGGAACATATCCTTAGTTCTTCTAATATACTTAAGGATAGACTTAAAAACAGTACAATGATATTCTCTTGGATCTTCTTGATATATTCCTACCATGCTATGTTCATAGGCAACATCAAGTCTAGTACATAGAGTGGCATACAAGATTGATCCCATCACCGAATCATATGTGATCTTACCCATTCTATATTTCTCCCATTGTGTCCAGGGAAACAGTTTCCTAGAAATATGTATTCCATGTGACCCTATAAACAATCCCCTATTAGATTATTCTATAATAAATTTATTTTGTACCCGGTCAGTGTATGTACTCTATCTTAACACAAGTAGCCTCTTTGATCTATCACCAATTATCTTCATCCTTATAATGCAGGCTTATTTGCCTATGGATTTCATGGAGAAGAACATGTTAAAATAGTCCTTAATAGAAAATTGGATTGGTATTTCATTCCCAATAAGTAATATGTCATCAACATATACTACTAGTATAACGACCACATTCCCAGTAATCCTTTAGTCAATACATGGATAAAAATCAATCTTAATGAAACCAAATTCCCATATGGAATCATCAAATAGAATATTCTATAACCTGGATTCTTCAGTGAATCCATAAATGGGTATCTTCAAATTGAAATCACTTTTGGAATCACCTGGTGTCATAACCCTTCCGGTTATGTCAAATAGAGTTCTTCTAGAAGGATCCCATTATTGAACGCAGTTTGGGCATCCATCTTATAAATATAGTAGTCATGAAAAGATGTTATGGAATGTTTGATTCTGAGGGATATGTACATGAAATCTAGAAAAAATGTTCACAATTGTCAATTCCATGACCGTATTTAAAACCATTAGCTAATATAAATTCATTATAGGTACTTACATTACCTTCCTTTTCCAGTTTCATCTAGAAGACCCATTTACTTCCAATAGGATTTACATCAATTTTTTCATTGACCAAAACCCAGACATGGTTCTGATACATGGAATCCGTCATTGAATTCAATGATTATAGACATCTAGAAGCTTTTGATCTCACTAATACCTCCTTGTAGGAAGGAGTATCATCATTTTCCAATAATAAAGACTCACCTTCCTCAGTGAAAATGAAACCATATCTCTATGTTTCCCATACCTCTATTACATTTCTACACATTATGTGTGTTTTCATAAATATTTCATCCATGGGAACCTATGAACTTGTTCCTATAGAAACTCATGTGTATCTTGAGCATCGACTGCATCAAAGTCCATCTTTATCCCACTACCCTTTTCTAGGATGTTCTCCCTCTCATGATAGACAACATATCTGGAAACAATAACATTCTTTTTTTAGGGGTTGTATAATTTTTATCCCTTTGTTTCCTTCGTATACCATATAATGATACAACACATTCCCCACAGTGATAGTTTGTTTCATGAGAATGCCTTATCAAACAACTCACATCCCCATACATGAGTATGTCACAAAAAAGATTTATTTCTTCTCCATAACTCTATGGGGATTTTGTTTTACACATCAGATGGTACTCGGTTTAATGTATATTCCATAGTTTGTAATGAATATCCAAAATATGTAAAAGCACATTTCCAGGACTCATCATCGACCTTACCACGTCCAAAAAGGTACAGTTCCTCATTTAACTAATGTCATTCCATTATGGTGTATATGGTTGGGTGAGTTGATATATAATCCAAAACACCCATAAAACTTCAATGAACTATTGGTTAAGTTATTATCAACCTTGATCTAATCAAATGTTCTTTATATTCTTATCATGCTGATTATCTACTTCATTACTGAATTCCTTGAATTCCTCAATGGGATCGGACTTGAACCTCTTCATGTAAATATATCAACATATACACATATCATCTATAAAATTTATAAATTAAAAATGCATACCACTATATTCTACTAGAAATGGTCCACACACATCAGTGCGTACAAATCCAAGTATTCTTGTGGCCCATTCACCCTGTCCACAAAATAGTGGTTTTGGTATTTTCCCGTGTAGAAAAATGTTACGTCTATCATATGGTTTTATCCCTGATGTTTCAAAATTACAATCTATATAGATATTTTTCAGGCGCTTATCATTTACATGACTAATGTAGTGATGCCACAAATGGTTGTAATACGAGTCATGCGATCTTGATTCATTATCGATTGAAAAAACATGTATTTTTTAAATTAATACATAGTGAATATTATGTAAATGTTCCATGTCATAAAATATGTTTACCTTATAAAAGAAAAAACATTAATTTCCAAACATGAATGTAAATAAATCAACATCTAAACTATATACAATTTTTTTCTTAGTAATACTTGGAACATAAGAATAGTCTGATAAAACTAAAATCACCCCAATCAACAATGAATGGTAGTAGCCACAAATTGCAAGAGAAACTATCCTTGAACCATTGAAAGATCACAGATCCACCTCTCATGTGGAAATTCTCCATAATCAACGTGGATCATGCATTCAAATTTCTGATCTGAGCTCCAAAATTTGTATCTAATGTCAAATGAGTAGAAATGGAATGATTTCACTCAATAACAAACACACCTTCGGCTTTCCCTAGCCTCTCGGTGCAGTTCATGTTCCAGTAGACTGACTTTCCTAATGAAAATCTTATTTCCTCCTTTTCATTTTGTTAACTTTGGAAGTTATTCTTCTTGGTTAGGTAGTGCTCCAGACCTTTAAAATGATTATAAATACTAGGCCCCTTTTCTTTTACAGCCTCTTTCTATTCACCTTAAGGATTACAGGTTTGGAAAACCACAACTATTTATTCACATGGAGTGTCAGGTTCTGATGTTCTGATAAGCTCTTCCCATTATTTATCATATTATAATTTAAAATAAAATAGGAGAAGGTATAGTTTAGTGGTGATAATAGGAGATAATTATGCAAATCCTCTAGAAATTTAATCCCCATGATGTCCAGATGATCAATGTAGAAAAAAATCATGACTACATGTGGACCAGATGGCGCATACTCTCTAATCTTTGTTGCGAACAAAGCATTGGATATCTCATACCTCTATTATCTCCCCTTATCTTGATAGAAATATAGATATTGAGACAACATACTATACGAATCTATTTCCTCATGTTTCTTCAAGAGCTGATTGGTTATGGATGGTAACATGAGACACTAAACATCCGTATAATAATTCAGATGTGTCTTATACATAGATATCACCTTACATCTCACCTTAATCCCATGAAAAAAATGATAATGGTTCTTCCAGCATATACAGTTTCCTTTCATCGAGAAGGATGACCTAAATTTTAATATTCCACCCCTATAAACTAGTTTCGGTGAGATGGTTTTCCTTCGCGAGTATGTATCAAAATTATTTGTTTGATGTAATTTTTAATGTCATTTATACAAATAAGATGAAAAGAGTTTTACTACCGTATTTGATAATATTAAGAAAAATAAATAAATAAATATTCATTGGTATCCCACTATTTTATCATATCCCAATAGCCCTCACCATTGGCATTGAAATATCAGGTTTCTTGGATATTCAAGTGGAAAGTATCTATGTTCCATTCTCATAACTCAAACATTGGATGGTCAGGAAATATGAATGGTTTTAGGCAGGGATTCCAAATTCAAACTACATTATATCATAGCTCCTTGATATATTGAGTGGACTACCCAATCCTAAAATCATTATTTAAAATTTCTTAAACCTTTTTCCTCTCAGTTACACCATGTCATCCTTTGGATTCCAACCCTTGATGTAAACCATGTTAAGTCAATCCAAAGCCTCAAATTGTAATTCAATGATAATTAAGAGCACCCCAACATTGGCTAGTCAATCACTTTGAACTATTGGTTTGATTCTAACAACTACAATGGAATAAAATAATGACATAATATTTTATTGAAGGATATTATCCTTTATGCGTAAATTTCCAATTATTATCATTTCCCAAGATTGTTAATATTTAGTTTGATATACTTATCCGATTAACCATGCTGTGATAATATTGATTCCCAATCCATTTCATTCTAGTTTCATATTTCATTCTTGTTAATTCATAAATTATGTGATTGTGACCATACATCCATACTAAATAACTATGGATCTTATTGAAATAATAAAATAGTTTGATTAGGAGATTTTATAATGGTTAGTTTATGTTGTTGTTGATAAACTAACCCTGGACTAGGGGAGAAACACCATGATCTTTTATTTTTTGTGATTACTAATTTCAACTTTTCCACCATTGTATCTCTTAGGATTAGTTTTACCTCAAATCTTAACTTGAACCACCTCTACTAGCATGGGAGATCCATCCATTACAATGCTTTTAACTCACACATAGGTGAGGGGTAAAAGGGGGTTTAAATAAAGTAAATCATGTTTATATATTCTCTATATATTAATAACGTGAAGGCACAAATGACAACAATCTCAATTTAACAAATAAATTTAATGGAATCCAATCCTATATAATGTTTTGGTCTATCTCACGATCATCCACAAACCTTAAATGAATTAAAAATTTAATAAAACTTGATTTCAAGATGTTAATCATTCCAATTAAGATAAATCATGCTAGAATTTATAAATTATTATCTTTAATTAATTAATCCTTCTTTTTTCTTCCTTTTTCTAAATATCCCTGAGATTTTTATCCATTATAATTTTTAACAAATTAATAAATTTATTTAAAATTAACTATGTTCATAACATGTAACATTGAGGAACCTGATGAATAACCATCCAAATATTTCTTTACATTTATTATACATGTATTCACTTTATTCTTGGTGAAATGTAGTATGCACATAGAATTATAATTGTAATACAAATCATACATGATGTGCATATATTTTAACATTACACAAATGTTTATTAAACATTTATATATATATACATACATACATACATACATACATACATACATACATACATACATACATAAATACATACATACATACATACATACATACATATATGTATATAAATATATATATATATCAAAAACCTTTCACTTGTTGTTTCCCATCATTACACCCACACGATGGTATATGTATGAAGGGTTACATAATATAATAATAAATATTTAAATATATGTAATCTAGAAAAAGAGCATGGATTGTAGATCTGACTACACGACATGTACCCTCATCACCATCCATTCAATGTAAATGCCTTGGGAAACAATATATGAGGTGCACATATGAAATCATCATAGTATATGATATATCCATGGGGCCACATGTTTTTTAGACTCCACATTACACGGTCAAAAGTTGAGAAAGCTGTGTATGGGATATACGACATGACACTGACTTGAAGGGACTACATGCCATGTCTAGTGGGCCAGATATCATGTAGTCTAGATGATCGTGCACCATTCTGTCATGGTCAACACAAGATGTCAGAATTAACTACACCACATATCATTAATTCTCACGACTTGAGAGTAACTGATGAGTCACTCCTTGTGTCGTGAAAACAACTACATGGAGTGTAATCCAGATTGCATGACATGTGTGGTAGATTACACAAGGTGTAATTACAAATAATGGTGTGTACCATCATGTTAACATGACAGAATAATCTATTCTTCTAGATGAGATCATAGATGTAATTTTAATTGAAAAATATTTATTTTAGTTAAATATGTGGGAAATGAAAGTGGAAGAATGGATCATGAAATTCAGATTAAAGAAGCATTAAACCTGAATGAACAAACTAAATTTTAAAATCATAAATCATAAATGAATTAATTAAATAATTATAAATGAATATATAACCTCCCTTTGGTACCACATGTAGGTTTTGGGTGCAGTGGAATCCCAATTAGACCAGTAGAAAAGATTAAATTTTACGGTGATCAATGATTATTCTGGGATCAGTACGATGATGAATTCCAGTATCCGTAGAATAAAATAAATGAATTATATAAAAAAAGATACTCGAAACCATGAGAGATGATGAACATATTTTTTATAATTAATTAAATTAAAATAAATAAATACCTCCAAGTATTTTATTCTTCATTGGTATGTCTGACTACATATTTGTGGTGATCCTTTCATTGCTTTGTAGGGATCAAGACTAGATATCCTCTTTTGTTAGTCTAAACATGCTCCATGAATATCTCAACGTCACTAAAGGAGTCTTTGGGTGCTATCATAGATGGTCCTTGTACTTGTGGTGTCCCCCATCGATCTCCTTGAGAACTACTTCCAATGATTTCTCTAATCTGGTTGAGGATGGACAATTCTGTTCTTGAGGGAGTTCGTGGAGAAAAAAGGAGATATCGATTAATGAGGGATTTTTCTCCCAAATTTTGTGCACAAACAGAATTTTATAGCATGCTTGTGGGTTTTCCCATCAGCTAATAAAAGAATAATATGTAACTAGAAATTTTATTCATTAGGTAATAATAAATAATTATCACATTTTACTTTAAATATTTTATTATTCAATGTGAAACCCCTATAAAATAATAACAACAATACCATTTTTACCATGACATGTTCTTAGGTTGAAATTTACTGTTAAATATTATTTAAATCAAATAATATTTAATATTATTTGTCTCCCCAAGACATTTAACTCAATCCACCCTTCCTCAGAAATATTTATCAGACCATGAATAACAATGGTTTATTTATGAAATAATTAAATAAATCTAACTAAATTATTCCCCGATAAATAAATAAAATGTTATTAGGTATTCCAGAATAATGATTTTTCTACAACCAAGAATCTTATTTATTCTACTTGTTATATAAAAAATTATTTAACTGTGATTCTGTAAGTAGTTAGTGTGTGACCCTATAGGCCCCTTTCTATGTGGCATTAGGTGAGCCATCCTAAAGTCAAAGGTCTCTGTCTAGAAACATGCCAAATAAACCATAGAGATAGAAGTAAATTCCACAATGATATGTCACCTTAGATGAATGCATAACATTTTATATAGTCCAATTATCACAATATCTCCAATTGATATGGTTTCATGCCACTGTTATCAACCAATATGCTCGCTAACTCGTTCTTTGAGTTTCTTGAAATAGAACTTGCCTAGAGAATTCTATATCCATGGATTTCATTAGTCTATATCATTTCCCTAAACGAGGTTTAGATATTTACGTCTGTTAATGAACATAAGGGATAAATCATTTCTTTCAATATTCATTAATGCAATATTACTCGTGATGCACCAAATATATCCTACCTCATTGTTAGAAAATTCGGTCACAGTTTTTTCCAATAGATAAAAGAATGAGACTCACTATATCCATTAATAATTATATTATAGTTTCAGGACTATTTCACAAATACGTAGATAGGAACATCGAATGACCCTAATATTGTGTATTTTATACTATTGGGACTCATTCTCAAAATATCATACAAGATATTACTACGGGCCTACACCATGAGGTAATTCCTTAACATCCCAAGGGTCTTTCCACTAGATTGCTTATATCATTTGTGTCCCATAAAATTATACCATCCATCCATAAAACTTTTATTCAATAACAGTGTAATGGAACTTAAAGGTTCCCATCATAACAGGGAACTGTTATGACCATTTATCCTGACATCTAATCATGTGACATATTACTTGCTATATTACAGAGAAGAACAATCATCATGTGATAAAGAATTTATTAATATTCAAAAACATGAATATATATTTATCATAAAGTACAATGAAGTTGGTTCTAGGTAAAATAATCAAATAATAACTAAATTATACAGATATGGTTATGATTAATTCATATGACAAATCAATTATTTAAAATTAATTCACTTCCTACAAAAAAATGATACATATTCTAATGATTTATCCTTGATCATTATATGTAAATATTAATTTCCCACTATTCATTATTATGAAATTCTTATAGAAATTAATTTTTTTGTAATCATATATATAGAGAATTTACTATTCATATGCGAAATAATTTTGTTGTTGGTATAATATTTATTTTCCTAAAAAAATATATTATTGTTTAGATGAAAATCCTTCTTGGGCCTGGTATTATTTGAAAATAAAATTTTAGGTAACCACATTTCTCCAGCATTACTACTTTTAGAAGATATCATTTCTCTTCAAAAGTAGGCCATATAAAAAAATAAATGCTGAAATTCATTTAGAGAACATTTTTTCTTCTTTATTTTTATAATTTGATATTTTAATCCAAATGGAGCACATATTTGAAGAATGTAATTAATATTGAAAACAATTTTTTTTATTAATAAAACATTTTTTGGTAATATAACTACATGGACTAAAATTATAATTCATTTTATTAATGTTTTTACTACCAAAAATAATCTTATAAAATAGATTCTTCAGTCTATAGATTTTAAATTTTAGTTTTAAATTTATGTTACTATCAGTAGAAGTAATAATAATAAAACAAATCATTACAATGTCAAATTGTAAAAAAATTTCATAGAAATATATTTTTTATGATATTTAGATAGAATTTATTTTTCAAAAGTAAAACTATTAAGATCTTTTAAATGATTTTATATTTATTTATATAAATTAGTAATTTTTTAACCTAATTTACCAATTTATTCATCATCATTATTATGTTTTCTAAAAGCATTAAAATTTTCATTATGAAGTAGATTCAAAAACATAATTACTTATTCAGAACTATGTAAGGTATTATACTATGCATAAAAGGGTTGTTATTAATCCAAATAAATATATTTTTTTTATCATTACATTCCTTGTTAATATAATTTAATGACATATTTTTAAGAGTGTCAACATTTTTTACCTTTTATATAAAATCGTTATTCACATTTTTTATTTCATGTAATAAACCAATTTAACTCTATCCATAAAATTCATTGTCTTTTGAATTATCAAATGAACCATCTCCTCCACTTTCACTCCACATGTTAGAAGAATTTAATATATTCTTTCTTTTCTCTTTGTAATAATCCTTAGAATTTATATCGGTATTTCTATCTCACATATCTATTTTTTCATCTTAGGATAATATGATCAAATTTTTCTTATAATATTGCATTCGTATAATATAAATGTAGAAGAATAATTCAGGTAATTCTTATCCTTGTAAATTTTCTTATATAGATACTGAAATTATTTCATTCCAATAATTTTATTCTTCCTTCAATAAGGAATTTATAACTCATTTTTAGTAAGTTCTAAAGAACTACAATCTTAAAAAATAATCACTTCCTTCTTCTTTGATGATTTTAAATACCAATCTATAGACATGGGTTTATATGTAACATTATATTTCATTGCAATAAAAACTCCTCCATAAATATATTTCATATTTTTTACATTCAATTCAATATATATTCATATTTCGTGAGCTAACCAATAAGATAATTGAGAGTTAGTTTTTAATCTTCCTTACAACATCCAAAGATTCCCTTTTGGAATCCTAGTTGTTAGAATATTTTTTATAATCATCTCAAATGTCATTCAATCCTTCATATTTTTATACCCATGCAATTTTAAAATATTTAAAATAGTCTTAAATCATGGATGCATATTTTCTAATGATTCTATAGGTAAGAAATTAAAAGCATGATAGTCTCCTATTGTCAATGATCTTCTAGTCTCAACAACAATAGAAGTTCCAAAGTAAATGACATATAAAAATTTGAATATGCCAATTGTTTCTTTACATGAAGTTACATTCAAATATATATTCCTAGTCATAAAAAAATGTATAATATTCATAACATTAAAATTAATTCAATAATATCAAATTTCTTGATGAGTAAAGGTAGTAACATATTTCTCGTGAATATTATAATCTACAATAATCATAAAAATGTTATAGACATCTATATTAAGGAAGACATAGTTTATTATATAAATCTAGAACTCATAATAAGTTCCATCAAATATTATTATATAAATATGATTAAGAATTTCTATAGTAAAAAAATTTACCCCATCCATTTAAAGATAATATAAAATCCTGTATATAAAAATGTTTTTGCAAAAAATAATAAAAAATAATTTTTATAAAAAAAATAACAAACATGAAATTGATAATTAATGTGAAATCATAGTATGTAATGTAATATATCCTTCTATGATATCAATTATGTACCACAATAGTTTATGTTGGCTACAATAGAGTGGGGGTAATTTGTATTTAAAAAATTGATCAAAGGAAAACACCAAACCTTTTACATAAAAATGATATGACTGATATTTTGTCTAATGACCAATGTATTGAAATAAGAACCAAATATTATTTAAATATATCAATTTTTTATCTATATCACAAACAAACTGATAAAACATTTTTTTGAATGAAAATTATATAAATAACATTACAATACACATGAACCGAAGAAATTCTTTTTTTATAAAAATGAAATAATACATTATAATTGTAATGCTGAATTACATGATTTAATAAATTAATTTCCACATTAATCTTAATAATTAAGGTTGTATGATATATTTAATTATGATATCCACAATTTTATTACATACCATAAAATTTCCTGTTTTTTCATACTAATAATCCATTGATCCAATAGATCGATATGGACCTATCTTCCAATCCACTAGAATCCCTTGATTTGATATGTCACAACCTGTCCATGTGGGTCACGCGCCACGACACCCCAAGACAACCTCCAATAGGCTATGGGCTGGTGACTAGCATCAACTATGCATATTACTAACATGGGTGGAATTTCTTATGTACCTATACAAATGAACATATCTCCAAGCCCACAAATGGTGAAATAAAAAACCACTAATAAATAAAAATTCATGAACATAAATAATCCCTACCAAAAGAGTGCAATGAATGTAATGTGCAGAAACTAATCATGTATAGAATAAAATCCCACCAAAAAAAAGAGCATGCAAACTACAAAGTACAACCTGTAAACATAAAGATGTACTAGGACTACTTCTCGTAGGTATAGGAACACCATGTCGTGTAGGGAACTCAAAAATCTTGTTCTAGTCCTGGTACACCCTAGACTATATCAAATGGTCGCTCTTCTTTACATGACATGACACAATAGGGCAAGCCTCTACATGTGTGAGTATAACAATACTCAGTAGAGGACCCTGAAAACAACAAATAAAAACACAAAGGAAGAATACAATCCGCTCAATAAAATATATGTTTACTGAACATATTAGAAGAGAAAAACATTGCAGATATACTCAAAACCCAAACCCATAGTATAGAGACAATTCACACAACCTCATACACCTTTTATGGATTCAGTTCAATGGAATCACAAAGCACTCATCCATGAAAACTCACTCCATGATTCTAATAGATATGATAACATCCGTATGAGAAAAGTTGTTCGTTGGGAAGAGCCATGAGATGTAGAATACTCATTCTAGATGAACACACTCCAAAGTGGGAAAAGTTCACGATAAACAAAAGAGGAGCAGTTCCATGGACTTAGAATATATCGCAACTCATTCAGATTCAGATGCTAAGTAAAGGATCAGTGCCCTATTATAAAAATAGTCAGGTCGATACCTGACTCTACCTAGGGTCAATAATGGATAAAGGATATCGCTACAGGCCTCTCAGAGGGATACCAGACTCTATCTTGGAATGTCCTGCAGAAGGGATCATATTCCTATGAATGGAAATGATACTTGACCTTCCGTGGAATGAGCAAAAAGGGGTGCTATCCCAGACCAAACATGTCTATGAAACGATTGACAAGATGGATCAAACCATGTTCCAGGATATACTTAGTGTGTAGAATGGTTACACGCTGTGTGTCTCAACTCTGGGTACTACTCGTGTAGAATGACCAAATTTATAAGAAAATTCTGTGTAGAAGATTAAGTACCTAGTCTGTAGTATGGACCAAACACTGTGTCTGAGTAACTGGGTTAGTTTGGTAGTGTGGTGGAGTACACAGTGGCAATAAGTGTGTGAAATCTTGTATAATCGGTACATGGGTTAGTCTGAGAAACAAGCTTAGTTTGGTAGTGTGGTGGAGTACATGACCGTGTACCCACCCTGTGCCCGTGTATCGCCTAAGCTACTTGATGAGTCCCACATAGGGACCCACATGTAATGTTTTTTGTAGAACACATCGTTTTATTGCCTCAAGAACCATGGAACCCTAGCTACCGCTTATTCGGACCAACACATCATGTTCTTTGGGATGCACACCGTGTGTTCTGTAAATTTTCAGAATCGTAGGTTCTTCACTGTTACACCTCAGAAGATGACCAATATTCGATCTGGAAACATAATCATCATGAAACTCTATGGTTGAGGTCACCCTGACACCGATTGACCGTTCCATATGTTTTGGGACTCTAATCGGCCTCAAAAACATGTACCGATTTACTCGCACAAAGAACGCTAGAAGAATGAGAGCTCCCGAACCATGTCGATCCATCCACCCCTATCGTCGCCGCACCTCGGATGGGTTATCATGACACTGGATCTTCGTTTTGGGAATGTGGCCCCAAGATACGAGTGCGAGAAGATTCCTCATCTATATCCCTGTAACAAACGTGGAGAATGTGGGGAAAAGGGAGGAAGAAAAAAACAATGAAGGAAGAACTAACCTATACCATCGTTAATCACAACATTAATACACTCATGTTAGAATGTTGGAATGGGGAAATTGAATAAATGAACATTAAAAAATAAATACCATTAATGAATTTTGAACAAAATCCCTCCAACTAGAACAAAGATGTGTGGGTCAACCGGTTCTTTGGTTGATCTGTGTTCATTGTTTAATTAATTAATGAGGAATAAAGAATCTAAAATACCCCTACCTCGAGGATGGATCGATCACCGACAAAGAAAATCTGATGCCATCATTGATGAGACCATTCAACTCCATTGGTTCATCGATTGACACTTTTAATCGATGTCATTCATCTCTGAGAGGTATTTCCAAAGATCTAATAAGTTCTCACAATTTCTCCCAACGTCTAATATTCGATTTACACATTAATATAAGGGAACAGATTTCATTTTTCAATCATGCTATGGCATTAATGTGTTAACATTTCCATTTTAGAGTCATTATGTGAGACTATTAATTATTCTAAAATCCACCCTATCGTTGTGCTGCAGTGAATGTTTCAAAATGAAAAAAATATTCATTCTAAATTATTTTATTTTATTTTATTTTAATTTACAAAAAAAATAAAAATTCAACATTTTCCCTCATCATGCGTTGGTTGATTTTAGGCCTATTATTAGGTGAAGTCGTCATCCCAGACGCAACGACGCCCGTGGATTTGCAATTTGATAATCCGATTAGAAACTACCACAACCATGCACCCACATCGACTCACTAAACATTAAATGTTCAAACCACCATTCTAGTCTTACTAGGCCTTGTAATAATGTGTCATCTCTGTGCATGGTATTTTAATAATTCAATATAATTTTTGAAAATTACACATGGAAAATTTGAGGAATTACATTCTCCCCACCATAGGAATTTACGTCCCAGAAATCAAAAACAAAAGGCAACACAAAAAGATGTGGGTACTGGGCTTAGATCTGAGACTCCTGCTCCCACGTGCACTCTTTAAGATTCTTGTGCTACCACCAGACGCGCACCAAGGTAATTGATCTCCCACAAAGGATAATCTCCTACCAATCCTTAATCTCCACTGGGTACATAGTAATGGTTACTCCATCCTCGATGTCCAACTCGACATAGTCGATGACATTCGATAGGTCATGAAAGTACCTCCTCAACTATGACACGTGGAAAACATCATGTACCGGGTGAAAATATTTCCATATAACTACTCAGTATGCCACCTCCCCAACTTTTCATAGTATATAAAAAGGTTCGATGAACCTTGGAGACAATTTTCATCACCTACCAAATCTATAAAACACTCATCGAGGTAAGACCCTAAGGAAGACATGGTCCCCCTCCTCTAACTCAAGAGATCTCAGTTGTCTGTCAGCATAAGACTTCTGATGGCTTTATATAGTCTTCATCTACTCATGGATGATCTGAACCATCTCAGTGGTAGCTCACACCAACTCCTAACCCATATGTGCTGACTGTCCAGGGTCGGTCCAGGAAAGGGGTGAACGGCAGGGTCTCCCATATAAAGCCTCAAACGGTGCAACACCGATGGTGGAGTGGTAGTTGTTGTTGTATGAAAATAACACCAGTGGTAGGTGTTCCTCCCAACTACGACCAAAGTCCACGATACAGGCCCACAACATAACCTCCAGAACCTGAATGGTCTTCTCAGTTTTACCATTTACCTAGGGACGGAACGCTCTGCTGATGTGTAGCTGAGTCTCGAAAGCCCCATGAAATCCCTTCCACAACCGAGATGTGAAGCGATTGTATTGATCCGAGACTATTGACGAAGGGACGTCCTAAAGCCAATCTATATCTTTCACATAGAGGCATCCCAAAAATTCTATGGAACTATTCTCCCTGATATAAATGAAGTGGGAAGAATTTGTGTGCCAGTCAAATAATACTCAAATGGAATTCTTCCCCATGGATGTTCATGTTATGAAAATTATGAATTCCATTTATATCCCATCCCACTTTTATTCTAGAACATCCAGGGTATGACATAACATTGATGGTACTTGGTGTTCGACCCTCAACAGATGGCACATTAGGCATCGAGAAACGAACCCTGCAACTACCCTCTTCTTGCCTGACCACCAGAACCGTCGTCAGAGACCCTGGTACATCTTCACCAGTCTAGGATGTACTACCAAGAGGAATGTATGAAACTCACCTAGGACGACCTCCTTCAACGCCACTAGTAAAAAAGTGCATCCTCTGAAAAGAAATACATGCTCCCCACCTTGCAAATATCCATCAGGGGTATTCTCTAAGGATAACTGAGCATGTAAATCCTCACAGTCAACATCGCCAAGTTGTGCCTACCTAACTCATTGCAAGATTGGAGGTATGAAAAAAATCATCTAAAGGTATTACTCATTCACTCTGTCCATGAATGATAATTATAACTAGGCCAATTGTTCTGTCGCCTAACTCAATAGATGCAAGATCAATCTCCTGGTAAGAGCGTATTCCAACTTGTTCCCCATCCCATGTGTATAGATGATCTTGAAACCATAGTCATGGAGGATATCTAGCCAACACCACAACCTCATATTCAGATCCTTCTGTGAGAATATGAACTTCAGGCTCTTGTAGACATAGTAGATGATAAACCGCTCACTCCTAAGGTAGTGTATCTATATCTTAAACGTGAAAATTACCTCTTCCCACTCGAGATCATGGGCTGCATATTTTTTCCAATCTAGACTAAGCTAGAATGAACCATAAGCAATAAATGCATGTCTATGAATCAAAATTCAACTAGGATCGATCACTAATTTGTCAAAGAAAACTATGTACTCAACACTGTCCTCCGACAATCTCAAAATCGGGTTTCTCATCAAACTCATCCTCAACTACTTTGTCACGAACCAGATCGGGTCACCATCAAACCAGCACCAAAACCGGCATGTGCCAAGGCCTGAAGGGCATTCCCGATCCCCACGGGTTGGCACAAGTGCCCGGGTATCATAAAATGATATTTGGGAACAATTTACCCAAATTTTTTATACTTAAAACAACAAAGGAATCCATGAAATAAAATCTGGATTTTTCAAACCAAAACATCTTTTAATAAAAATTCAGAACTGAATTATACAATATTAAACAATGTTTGAACTCCATTAAAAAGTTACAAACCCATGAAAAGACAGCTCATGACCCTCCACATGGAAAGAGGCACCTCCCTCAAGCCATCTCCATGACACTGTATCACTATGGACCGCTAAAAACCCGAACCAAAGGCATAAAACCTGTACCCAATCCTGTGACATAAAATAAGCAAGTATACTTACACCCAAAGGTGTAAGTAGGGTGTGAGAGAAATCCCAGTAGGATGCCACCACTAAGATATTCCATGTGATAAAAATTTAAAGAAGAAAAGCATGCAAGTTTTCAAAAACATGAAAAGCTAGTTACAATTTCTAAAAGATGCAACATTGAATAAAAACAGTTTTCAAGTGGGCTATTTTAATGGGTTAACACTTTTAAAATAAACACCAAAGCTACTTAATTTTCCAGCCAAATGTACCATATTCCAATGGTAAGTATAAAGTAACTAATGAGCACAAGCAATAAGAAATAACCCCTAGGCACTAGCTAGTTGTGGGTCCCAGGTACCTCGTATCTCGGTGAGAGTAACCATCACAAATATTCATTCTTGTGCACGAGCCACTAGTAGGGAACATACCCATAACCTAGTGGTCCCCAATCATCATCATCATAGTTTAGTTAGAGTTGTAAGCATCAATCTTGCTATGTGAAACTAAGGCCAAACCCCAATGATTCACTAGCATACTAGTACACGTCCACCCACCTAGATACTCGGGTTTTCCCTTTGTGCTCAAACATGTTCCACAACCCATGAAATATAGTTTTCACAGGTAGATAACACTTCCACATCACACATTAACCAAACAGCCTCATGTACATCACATAAGTCACAAATTCCACTTTTCATTCAAATGCATTTTGAAATCAAACTCACACCAAAATAGCCCACAACACTTTTTTCATAACTTTCACAATCCAACACATCCTTTAAAAATTTTATGAATTCCCTAAAAATATGATAAACATCACATAATAGAACTATTCACATTTAAAATGGATCATTTGAAAGTATAAACAAATCTAAAAAGTTTTCAAATATGGTTCACCTCTTACATAAATCATTAAACCACTCAAAACTTTCATAAAACAATTGTAAATAGTGTACCAAAGCTTTTCAAATAGAAACCATTTCAAAACCATATTTCAAGGACAAAATCACACCAATAAAAATTCAAAACAGAATTGGAAGCCCCAAAATCATTTATTAAACAACCCCCATGTGTTATACAAACACCTCAAACAATAGCACAAAAGATCCACATGAAACACACATGTTTTCAAAATCACTTTCAAGAAGTACAATAATGTTTTACACCATAAACCCTAAAAAAATCTTTAAGACCTAGTGGAACACCAATACCCCACAAAATTAGAATTTTCATCCGAAACAAGATTTATTAAACCAAATTCATATGTTATAAAACAATCCCAAACAATACCAAAAGGGTTAAACATGAAAAATACCGAGTTTTATGCTAAAATGAAACTATAAAAATAAATGCTTAACCAAATCCAACGTAAACAATTTTTGAACCACACACAGCATATTATGAGAATCCATAATAAGTAATTCAAGAAAACTAAATCATCTAGAAATTATAACACACGGAATCACCTACCGGAAGTGTCAAATCCCTAAAAACTTGGTTCGAAACGTCAACTGCACAACTGCCGCACCACAAGGAAGATAAATTCAGACCTAGATCACAATCGTTGACCACAAATAGACTAAATTAAACCCTAGGAATAAACCCTAACTTCTGGAAATTTTATAACATACTGAAAGAGAGAGGAAATCGTAAGGGAAAAGGAAGAAACCAAGAAGGAATCACTTACCCAAAACAATCCTGATGAAAACGACCCAAAATCGACCAGAATATGAATTTTAAAACAGATAAAATTTAATGGATATTCGAACAAGAATGATAAGGTCATGTAGGAATTGGAATTGGTGAAAAATAGTAATAATATAAGGAGTTATGAATGCATGAATTTACCTTTCAAATCTCCCCGATTTTAGAAACCCTAATAAGTTTAGCTCTCACGCGCAATGTAGAAGAGCTTAAAAGAGGGTAGAGATAGCTTTGGAGGAATACTAGGTTCAAGGGTCACGTTTGAGGCTTGGAATCACCGAAACAGTCTTAAAAATGAATAAGTTATTAATTAATCAAATTTTATTTTTAAAACTGGAATTGGGATATCGGGCAGGCCCAATCTATAAAATAAAAACCCATATACTCCTTGGATATGGATTTCCAAAGGCTCCAAATTTTAATTGTGGTGTTAATATATCAGGGGAGTACATTTAGGAGTTATAATTAGTGAAAAATATTAAAAAAATAATATTTTATAAAAGAAACAAATTTATTTTTAAATCTGGGATTGGGCTTACGGTTTGGCCCAATTCATGAAAACTCATCTATTCTCCATAAAACCTTTGGAAACCCCCAAAACAAAGAATTTATGGAAATTAAAATAAAAATACATTTAAAATAAGATATTTATGTGACAATTCTCCCCTCCATGAAAAATATTCACCCCGGAAAGTCACAGTAAGGCCAAAGCAACAACCAAACCCAACTAAGAAACCAAGAGGTACTCCCTTGCCAGGTTTCTCCCCCAAAGGAAAAAAAACCTCCAGTGATCAATGAAGGAAGGAATACTCTCAAAAACCTAATATACACCACTTTCCTGAAACAATAAAGTACATTCAGGTTTTATCCCAAATGAAAACTCCTCAAACACAATCTGAACAATACTCAACCAATTTACGTAAATAAACAACAACATCGAACAAGTTTACACTTACCCTACTATAACTAAACCATTGGGCACTATCCAATATCAATGTTTACCCAAGAAAAATGTAGGTAGTTAGATATCTCTTAATGATAATACCTACTTCCCAAACAAGACCAAGGAAAAATATGAGTTACCTGTATGAAGAGAAACAAATGGGCTCCCCACCATAAGAGACAACTTAATTGTTTTCCCCAATACAGAATCAAGACACTAATAGAGGGAGGCCCAAGCAGACTCCATAGTACAAGGGGTATACATCCATTAGAAATTTACAAAATAATATGCATGATACCCATGGTGGATCTTCCCACCACAAGAACCAACAATCTTAACCGACCAGCATGAGTTGACATGAAAAGACCCCAAAATTAAGGAGTTGGGACGGTCACATGGTTAGTCTACACAGTTTGAGAAACTGTGTGATAACTATGTGGATCCTTATATCTTCATGGTTATTTTTTTTGTTCATGGTCATAACTAACCATGTGAAAACCGTGTGCTCAACTTGTCTAGCCAAATTTCCAACCATTCTCCAAAGACTCAATGGAAACCAAAGGGGGAGGGGATAACATTGTGTGATGACATGGTTACAAGACCATCCACCAATTTCCACCGAACGAGAAAAACAGAAGAAATATGATGACACCATAAGTTTAAACTCTTCCCATCTTTCATAATGAGTATAAGACTTTGTACAAGGGTTTAAACGACACTGGGGTTTCCCCTGACTACGCGCCAGCTTCTCTCCGGGACCTTTGGCTGGAGGTCAAAATATTAAAGCATCTTTGGCATTGCAGTTAGGTTGTGGAAACCCCTATTTGGATCTTCTTCATTCGATGCCACAAAAAACATCACCGCATACCCTGATGGGTTCATCAAGACATAACACACTCCATAACTCACATTACCAAAAACCAGACATTTCGCTGAAACAAGGGATCAGAATTTGCACACACATCACACCTTGTTTCTTTGGGTGAGAAACAACATAAGGGAAAGACACGTATAAACACATTCCTCTAAGATAGAGGATTTGATGTTTTTTTCAAGGGTGACATACACCCAACATAACATAGAACCTCAGAGGATTGTGTGACCTTCACCTTTATGGTCAAAAGAGCACACAACATCACAATGCATCACCGAACATGACCCTTGTGATTGACAGAAACAATACATGGAACATGACCATATTCCAAGTCCCTAAACAACAGAAAAGTCCAAAAAGTGGACACAATATTCTATCATGACCAAAATCTCAAAATTGGTGATTTAATAATAACTATTGCTTCAAGGAAACAATGAAGAACCTAGAGGCCCTCTTAGAACCCATCATGACACTGATCCACACTAACAACCAAAGAACACTTCCACCTTCGATGAATCATGAAACTTAAGAAAATAAGGCCTCTTTCAACATTCCACAAGAACTATCCCACTACAAGAGGATCCACAAATCAACTAAATGAATGGTTGTAGACTCAATCAACAATGATATATAAAATATTCCTTATATTGATCAACAGGAGGATTTTCTAATGGAGAAACAATACGGGTTGCACTTTAGTTGTGCATTAACCCTTAATGGGGGCGTACCTTATCCAATGAGAGAACCCAAGGACCCAACCAAGCTGGTCCATTGGTCAAAACCTTCTACAAACCAGATCCAAAATCATGAAGGGAACCACTGTAAAGGCATCCCAAAACAATTTTCAAAAGAGACCACTAATCGTCCCTACGACATAGCTTACCGACCAAACACAAACCCAAAACACAGTTCAAATAGAAGGGGTTCTTGGACTCAAAACATCCCAAAACAACAACATTTTCAGAAACCCATAATACAAACCATACCAAACTATTAATCAAGACATCGTGTTTTTCTTTAAAACCAATTCTTTGAAAACAAACGGTTTTGCAGTAAGCGTATCCACCAATGGTACCCCATGGGCCTCACACATGCATGTTTTTGTGCCACACCACGCACCCTCCTAATAAACATCCCAGAACTCATCCAGTCATGTCATCAACCATTTATAATCTCATATAACCCCATGCATTTGGTCACTCATGGAAATACCAAAGGGTAAAACAAAAATTCCTTCCACTTTTCAAAAACAAAACGGTCAACCAACCCAACCTTTTTCTCAAAACCGCTAACAATGAGATCAAAATTGCAATTCACATCTTACAAAACTTTTCATAAGGACACAACCATTTAAAAAAGAAATCACTTTCAAGTTATTCACATCAATTTCAAAACATCTCATCCCATTAAAACACCCTTTAATCGTTTAGAAAACTATATTGGAAACAATTTTGAAAACGAACTTCAATATGGTTCCGACTTTCAAAAGAGGTGTAAGAATAATTTTTTCCATTTCAAAACTATTCTTAAAATTCAGTTCCACCATTTCATAAATCAAAACATTACATATTTATTTGAATATAATTTCACAAAAACATTACACTTCTTAAAACCAAGTCAGTTTAAAAGCAAAGTTCCATGATTTCAAAACTAAATAACACAAGACAATGCGAGAGGAAACTAGTTTCAGTGGGTGACATGGACATATGGTTGGCGGCCATATTCCAATAACTTCACATTCACAGAGAGTGTTCTATGGAATATCTCGAACTCCACATGGCTTTCCAGGCCCTGCGAGCTTACTGAGACCATTAACCCAACTCTCTTTTGATTTCCCCAAATCATTATTAAACCAGGAAAACCAAAGGACTTTGAAAGGTCCCGACATCCCCTGGAAACTTGAATCCTTCCATGAGGTGTGGTGATCAGGCACACTACCCATAACTAGAATACAAAGTCCCTACAATCAGATCTCAATACTATCCTAACTCTTCCCTCAATAACATGACCCAAAGAGAGCGAACCTCCTCTGAAACAATTTTGTCACGAACCGGATCTGGTCATGATCAAACCTACACCAAAACCGGCTCGTGCCAAGGCCCTAAGGGCATTCTCGATCCCCACGGGTTAGCACAAGTGCCCGAGTATCATGAAATGATAATTGGGAATGATTTACCCAAATTTTTTATAATTAAAATAACAAACGAATCTAAGAAATAAAATCTGGATTATTCAAACCAAAACATCTTTTAATAAAAATTCAGAACTGAATTACACAATATTAAACAATGTTTGAACACCATTACAAAGTTACAAACCCATGAAAAGAAAACCCATGAACCTCTACATGGAAAGAGGCACAACCCTCAAGCTATCTCCACGACACTGTATCACGATGGACCGCTAAAAACCTGAACCAAAGGCATAAAACCTGTTCCCAATCCTATGACATAAAATAAGCAAGTCTACTTACACCCAAAGGTGTAAGTAGGGTGTGAGAAAAATCCCAGTAGGTTAAAACCACTAAGATATTCCATGTGATAATCATTTAAAGACGAAAATCATGAATTTTTTTCAAAAACCTGAAAAGCTGGTTACAATTTCTAAAAGATGCAACATTGAATAAAAAGAGTTTTCAAGTTGGCTATTTTAGCGGGTTAACACTTTTAATATAAACACCAAAGCTACTGAATTTTCCATCCAAATGTACCAAATGCCGATGGTAAGTATAAAGTAACTAATGATCACAAGCAATAGGAAATAACCCCTAGGCACTAGCTAGCTGTGGGTCCCAGGTACCTCGTATCTCGGTGAGAGTAACCATCACAAATATTCATTCTCGTGCACGAGCCACTAGTAGGGAACATACCCATAACCTAGTGGCCCCCAATCAATATCATCATAGTTTATTTAGAGTTGTAAGCGTAAATCATTCTAAGTGAAACTGAGGCCAAACCCCATGGATTCACTAGCATACTAGTACACGTCCACCCACCTGGATACTCGGGTTTTCCCTATGTGCTCAAACATGTTCAACAAGACATGAAATATAGTTTTCCCATGTAGATAACACTTCCACACAACACATTAACCAAACAGCCTCATTTACATCACATAATTCACAAATTCCACTTTTCATTCAAATGCATTTTGAAATCAAACTCACACCAAAATATCCCACAACACTTTTTTCATAACATTCACAATCCAACACATCCTTTAACAATTTTATGATCTCCCTAAAAATATGATAAACATCACATAACAAAACTATTCACATTTAAAATGGCTCATTTGAAAGTATAAACAATCCAAAACAGTTTTCAAATATGGTTTCACCTCTTACATAAATCATTAAACCACTCAAAAGATTCATAAAACAATTCTAAATAGTGTACCAAATCTTTTCAAATAGAAACCATTTCAAAACCATATTTCAAGGACAAAATCACACCAATACAAATTTAAAACAGAATTGGAAGCCACAAAAACTTTTATTTATCAGCCCCCATGTGTTATACTAACTTCTCAAACAATATCACAAAAGATCCACATGAAACACACATGTTTTCAAAATCACTTTCAAGAAGTACAATAATGTTTTACACCTTAAACCCTAAAAAAACTCTTTAAGACCTAGTGGAACACGAATACCCCACAAAATCAGAATTTTCATCCCAAACAAGATTTATTAAACCAAACTCATATGTTATAAAACAATCCCAAACAATACCCAAAGGGTTACACATGAAAAAGACCGAGTTTTAAGCTAAAATGAAACTATAAAA
Source organism: Viscum album (assembly GCA_963277665.1). Lineage (NCBI taxonomy): Eukaryota > Viridiplantae > Streptophyta > Magnoliopsida > Santalales > Viscaceae > Viscum > Viscum album. The sequence goes on from OY728132.1 coordinate 1,729,029,923, forward strand.
ATAAATGCTTAACCAAATCCAACATAAAATTTTTTTTCACCACACACAGAATATTATGAGAATGCATAATAAGTAACTCAAGAAAACTAAATCATATAGAAATGATTACACACGGAATCACCTACCAGAAGTGTCAAATCCCTCAAAATTTGGTTCGAAATGTCAACCGCACAACCGCCACACCACAAGGAAGATAAATTCAGAACTAGATCACAATATTTCACCAAAAATACACCAAATGAAACAATAGTATTAAACCCTATCTTCTGGAAATTTTATAACATAATAAAAGTGAGAGGAAACCCTAAGGGAAAAGGAAGAAACCAAGAAGGAATCACTTACCCAAACACAATCCTGATTAAAACGACCCAAAATTGACCAGAATCTGAATTTTAAAACATATAAAAATTAAATGGATATTTGAAAAAGAATGAAAAGGTCATGTAGGAATTGTAATGGGAGAAAAATAGTAATAATAGAAGGAGTTATGAAGGAATGAATTTACCACTTCAAATCTTCCCGATTTTAGAAACCCTATTAATTTTAGCTCTCAATCACGATGTATAAGAGCTTCAAAGAGGGTCGAGAGAGCTTGGGCGCACTACTGGGTTCATGGGGAACGTTGGAGGCTTGGAATCACCGAAAAAACCTTAAAAATGAATATGTTATTAATTAATCAAATTTTATTTTGAAAACTGGAATTGGGCTTTTAGGTAGGCCCAATATATAAAATAAAAACCATATACACCTTGGTTATGGATTTCCAAAGGCTCCAAATTTTAATTGTGGTGTTAATATATCAGAGGAGAAAATCTAGGAGTTGGAATTAGTGAAAAATATTAAACAATTAATATGTTATAAAAGAAACAAAATTTATTTTTAAATCTGGAATTGGGCTCACGGTTTGGCCCAATTCATGAAAACTCATCTATTCTCCATAAAACCTTTGGAAGCCCCGAAAACAAATCATTTATGGAAATTGAAATAAAAATAAATTTAAAATAATCTATGTATGTGACATTCTTGAATTCCTACAGGCACTTCTCTGGGCCCATGATGGATTTCCCATTCCTAGTCTAGGATTTAGCTGGTGCTAATATCCGAGAGAAATTAGGAATGAATCTCCAGTAATATTATGAAAACCCAAGGATGATATGCACCTATGTCACTCTTTAGGTTATATCCCATGCTAACACTATTTAACCTTGGATGGGTCCACATCTATTCCATCCACTCAGATAACGTGTCCTATAAATTGTTCCATTTGAATCTAGAACTAGTACATTGAGATCCTCCCATAATGGTTGTGCTCTCAAGTTACATCAAGAACCATCCATATGTGTCTAACATACTCCTCCATTGATGCCGATTACACAAGGATGTTGTCAATGAAGTCCACAATAAACTTGTATAAATACGGCCGAATTATATGGTTCATATTTACCATGAAAACTGCTTGGGAGTTCATCACACCGAACGGAATAACCATGTACTCATAGTGACTGTAGCGGAATCTGGATGCCATCTTCGGTATATCCTTGTCCCTTACTCATAACGGGTGGTATCATGAATGAAGGTATACCTTTGGGATCCATTTCACCCCTCAGCTGATCAAAGAAGCCATTGATCCTCAGTAGTGGATACTAGGTCTTCACCGTCACCTGGTTCAGGTGCCATTAATCAACCTAGAACCTCAAACTCACATCTGAATTCATGGTAAACTCATGTTAGGACACCCAGGGTGAAACACTGAGTCTAAAGAAACCCTTTCTCTGTAAATCCTCCAACTCCACCCTTATCTCACAAAGCTCTCTGGGAGCCATGCGATAAGAAGGTGAGGAAATCAGTGTTATCCCATGGCGTAAGTGGATGCAGAAGTCGATCTCCCAGTGGGGAGGTAGTCATGGAACATCATTGGAGAAGATGTCCTCGTACTCCGACACTACTACTTGGTAGTGGAAGCTCACAACATCAACTACTCCAAGCGTAAGGCTCACCAACTCATGAGTGATCTCATGAAACTTCCTATGCATGAGACCATTTTTCACTGCCTGGGTATCCTTTTCACCGACAAAGGAAAACCTCATCACATCACTTTGGACACAACACACATTTCACCTAAATCAGTCAAATTGGGCATGTACTTAAGATGTCCAATCCATACAAATAATGACATCGTAAGGCCTCGACACTACCACCAAGAGTTTCCAAATGAAGATCTAAACTCCAAGGTTATGATCACAATATCTACAAAGGTGCGTGATCTTCGAGTCTCCTCCTATATGAATCTCCAATCATAAGGGACTAGTCAATGACTCTAATGGAATCTCATGGTTTTTTACAAGACATGTGGTGAGGAAGAAATGACTAGAACCTGTGTCTTTAATTATGACAAATAAGGTAGAAAATATATAGATTGTACCTCGGATCATCCCTAAGGTCCTTGGGTCATAGGCCTTGACTGCATGAAATTGTTTTCACCCCTGTCACCCATCTCCATGAGCCTGGTGTGGCCCTCCTAGGGGTGGTGGTGGGAGTATATAGAAACATATGCCCCCAGTTGTAGCTCTCCCTACTCTTTTGCCACATCCACCGCCTGGTGGGTCTGTATGATCCAGTCTCTGCCTCTTCCTCGGAAGCCCATCCACCGCTTCCCTGTTAGTAGCTCCACGGCTCAGACAGTCTCTAGTGATATGTCCCCTACCATTCCTGTAGTAGCATCGCCTTTACCTAGGAAGATTGGATCTTTCTTGAGTGCCCTGGACTATCAATCCTCTATCTTGGGTCTTCTTGTGATGTCTCTAACATCTTAATCCATATGCCTGACGTCGGCTTCTTGTGGCCGAGGTCTCCAACCTATATTCATGCTATTGACTGTCGTATGTGGTCTATGCTTCACCAAGAATCTCTAGATCACCATGGCTCACTCGATCACTCCATCATAATTCAGAATGCATAGATTCACAACACTGGATCAAATGTCCCATTGTAGACCTTGCTCGAAGGTTCATGTTCTGAATTTATGATCTTTAATCATATCCATTCAGGACTTAGTGAGGTTTGTGAACCTATATGAATAGTAATACACCATCAAACTGCCCTGCTAGAGCATAAGAATCTATTGGATATTCACTTCTCTTAGATTAACTGGAGAGAAATACTCCCTAAAGAATCACTCATACTCCGTCCATGAAAGAGTCTCCTGTTCGAGAGTCTGCATGGTCATACCTCACCATCGTCCTGTTGAACCCTAATGAAGGCTCACTCCTAGGATCACCATCTGGTCTGTTGGCGTCCTCACTAGAGGGAAAAGTCTGGTCACATTCACAAGATAGTCATCTACCACCTGAGGGTCGGGCGCACATATGAACTTGAGGGGTCTCTGGCTCTAGAACACATGTAGCACACTCAACCTGTGCCCCTCATCTGTCGGTACTGTAGGTACCACAGGATGATCCACTAGGGGTGGTATAGCAGGTGCACCACCTGGAGGTAACGCCTGGAGAACTTGTCCATGTATCGACGCCTCATCACTGAGGGGTCCATCCTCATGATCGCACTGCTAAATCCTAGAGGGTATTTGTCGCAGAAGAATCCTATAAGGAAAAAATATGTACTGTCATTAAGGAGTATATCTGGATAACTGAAATAAAGGATATGGAAAACACAACCCATTATTATATGATGCATGTACCAATTTCGTATTTCCCCTCTACTTAAGTTCTCATGTACCAAGTCAAAACGCTGGTTATTATAGTCCTAGTGTATGGATATGTCGGCCACCCACACCAACACTAGAGTGTCTGGAATTAATGCCGAGCTCGAAACACTTAACACAGTTTCCCCCCAAACAATCTCACAGACTCTTTTTACTATGGTAGAACTGGCCACCTCTAATACCACTCTATTATAACCCGTCCCAGTGGGGCCCATTCCTCAACACCCCAAGCCCGCGTCCAATAGGACTCGGGCTGGTGACTAGCACAGAGTAGGTAGTTTATTAACATGGGAGAATTCCCTATGCACCTATACACACGAACTAATCCCCAAGACCACAAATGTTGAAATAAAAAACCACATAGGATCAAAATTCATGCATACAACTAATCTCATCCAATAGAGTACAATGCAAGTAAACCGTGGAAAGTAAACTGGGCCAGAATACAAGCCCACCAAAAACAAGAGTCTACAAACAAAAAATTCCAACCCACAAACACAAAAAAGTACTATTACTACTACTCGTAGCTGTGGGAACACCATGTCATTATAAGGAACTCAGAAAGCTTGGTGTGGTCCTAGTCTTCCATGGACTCCGTCAAACAGTTGCTCATTTGCACAAGACCTGACACGTGCAGGAAAAGCCCATGCAAGGTTGAGTATAACAATACTCAGTGGAGGAACCTATAAACCACAAAGATTTAAAAGGGGAAGAATAAATTCATATTAACAAAATATATGTCTAAAAAACATATAACAAGAGAAATACAATCAAGATAAACTCAGAACCCAAACCCGTAGATTAGAGACTATTAACACAATTGCATACCCCTTTTAAGGATTCATTTCGAATGTTTCACAAAGAAATCACTTGGCAGAACTCTCTCCATGAGTTTGATAGCTCTGATAACACTTGAATGAGAAAAACTGTTCATGGGGAAGAGACATGAGAGGTAGATACACTCATTCTTGGAGAACACACTCCTAAGTGTGAAAAGATCATGATACATAGTTGAGGATCACTGACAGGGCCTTGGTGGATACCTCGACTCATCTGGATTCACCTGCTAAGTATAGGATCAGCACCATGTGGATAAAATAGTCGCTTCCATACCTGATTCAACCTAGAGTCAAGAATGGATATAGGATCTCACTCTGGGACTCTCAAAGGGACACCTGACTCTATCTTGGAATGTTCTTATGAAGGGATCATATACCTGTTAATGGAAACGATACCTGACCTTCAGGGGAATGATAAAAAAGAGGCACTAACCCACATGAAACATGTCCACGAAATGGTGTACAAGAAGGATCAAACCATGTTTCAGTTTATACACGACATTTAAAAGAGTTACATGTTGTGTCTCTCGACTCTAGGTACAGCCCATATAAAAAAGTCTGATTCAGAAGAACATGTCGGGTAGAAGAGTAAGTACACGGTGGGTAGTACAGACCACTCGTTGTGTCAATGTAACCGAGGATCCCTTCATGTACATGGCCATGTTCCCATATATGGTTTCAACCCTTGTGTTCTATCCCATGTTACCAGTACATGGGTTAGTTCATGGAACTGACCTGGTCTGGACGTGTGGTGGAGTAAACGACCATGCACCCACCCTATGCCCGTGTATAGCATGTGATACATGCCAAGTCCCAAATAGGTACCCACACATGGTATTCTTTGTAGAACACACCGTGTCATCACCTCAAGAACTACATAACCCTATCCTACTCTTAGTCGGACCAACATGGCCTGATCTTCGAGATACACACTATGTGTTCTAGAAATTTGCAGAATCAAAGGTTCTTTGCCGTTGTGGCTCAGGTGATCCCCAATCATTGATACGACCACCTGATCATTGCAAAAATCCAAGTATGAGGTCTCCTCGACAATGAAAGACCATGTACATCTGTTTTGGGCCTTCATTCATACCTAAAACCATGTACCAAGTTTCCCGCATGAAGAACTATCGAAGAACTAGAACTCCCGAACCATGTCGATTCGTAAGCTGCTATCGTCATCGCACCTCCACTGGGTCATCACGATTTCTGATATCTATTTTGAGATTCTTTCTCTTAGAAATGGGTGTGGAACGATTCCTCATTCATATCCCCACAAGGAACACAGAGAACACGAGGTATAAGGAGGAAGAAAAAACAAAGAAGGAACAAACAGCCGCCTTCATTCATCTTGGCATTATTCCGCTCCCATTAGAATGTTTGAATGGGGAAAATCGAAACATTAAACATGAAAAAAGAAATCCCATGAATGAACCCAGAAAGGAAAATACCTCCTACAAGAATGAAGCTACATAGGTCAACCGATTTGTGGGTTGATCTATGTTCATCATTCAATTAAACAACATGGAAAAAATAATCTAAAACACCCCTACCTCAAGAATGGATCAATCACTGAGGAAGGAAATATATTTTCATCATCATTGTGATCGTCCAACTTCATTTCCACAATTATTCACACATTTTATCGATGTCGTTTATCGATGAGGTGACTCTCCAACGCTCTAAGATGTTCTCTCAATTTCTCCCCATGTCCATCATTCGATTAACCCATTAAAAGGAGGGAATGGGTTTCAACGTTTTTTCATGATACAACATTAATGTGTCAATGTTGTTGTTTCGGAGTCATTATGGCACGTCATTAATTATCAAAAAAACAAACCCATTATTGAACTGAAGAAAATGTTTCTAAATTAAGTTAAACAGACTTTCAAAATTATTTTATTTTGTTTTACTTAACGAAAAACATCCGAAAAGTCAACATTTCCCTCATCCCGCGTCGGTTGAGGTTAGACACGTTTTAGGTAAAGTCGTCATCTCGGATGCAACAATGCCCTCAAATTCTTAATCTGGGTATCCATTTGGAAAATTTCCCAACTACTCACCCACACCGACTCACTTATTTTAAAAAGTTTAAACTAAAATTTCAGGCTCACCGGGCAACAAAATGACGTTTTTTCTCCATGATTATTCACGTAATAATTATATATAATATTTAAAAACAATACATGAAAAATACGAGACATTACATGATATATCAGTATCATTTATTTAACTCTTTAACAGAAAATACATCAATAGGATGATCAATGTCTACTCTGTCTTTATATTCATATAGGGAATTGATCAGATGGATCTAATTTTCTATCTTTCATTCCATATAATCCCTTGAGCCATATCACAATCATACTCACTGAATAAAAATCTAGATCATTGTAATTTATATTCTTTACAAGTGTTCCATATAACATAAAATCTCTATAATATTGCAAAACATTAGGATTCAATGTTCTTGGAGAGAGATATTTAGAAGAATTGAGTTGTGAATGCATAATATCCCATCTATTAAAAGGACATCTTATATTTTTGAAATCCATAAATTATAATATTATAGAGTTGGTTGGAGCATCCTCAGACTAGTGGATCTTTGATATCTCATAATGATCTGGATCTATATTCTTGACATCTAAGAATGAGCTATAGTTTTTTTATTTCATTTAGATTAGAACCCATAAAATTTAATTTTGTATTTAATTATATATTTGTTATTATTATCATTTTTATGATTAATTTTTTATTTTACAATGGAATAAACTTTTTTTTTCAATTTGGTAAACTAAAAAAATATTAATCTGATGTATCAATGAATTTTTTTCTGATGGTTGTAAATTTTATCAGTCTAATAAAAATAGAATTTGTCTTAGCACTTGCCATTATACTAGTTATTCTGATAGTTTAGGCTCAAATTGAGATAAATGAAACAGATTAAATAATAAATTGTTCCATTTATTTTACATTATATTAATTTCTAGGATTAGTAAAAAGTGATGTTTTCTACAATACATAATAAAAAACATGATATATATAGAGTCAATGAAATAGTGACTGAAATATGTGTTTGTGTTTTACAAAACAATATAAAACAAATTTATAAAGTTTAAATGCTGACTCAAAAATGATATTACATGTTAAATGGGTAGTTTATAATCAATATAAATGAAATTAGTTGTATATCATTAAAATATTCCCTAATGAAGGAGAAATGATATAATGCCCGTTACCCCAAAATATCTTTTGTTTGAACATGTATAAGCCTAAAATATAATGGTGTTATGAATGCTATTAATTTTTTCAGAACCATATTAATATTTAATATATCATATATGATATTCTTATATCATTTAACTGTATATTTTCTTATAATATTTCATTATTTTTATTGTTTCAGGTGTTAATTGACTTGTTTTTATCAGTGGTGACTTTTCATGATCATTATGGATCACGAGATTATGATGTAGAACCAATATATTCACAATTATTTTAAATGTTTAAATATCTTTTTGACTCATTATGTATATTTTAATTTTCATTCTTGTATTTTGGACATCAAAAATGAATCGTGTCCCTTTGTGGATATGGTAGGCCATACATAAATACGAATGACAATATTAATCACCTAATGAGTAAAAGGATAAAGGAGTGGGTGATATATTAATATTTATGAATCCATATCTTGTAAAATATATCTAATATATTCATTAAATTAATCTTAATTACCTTCCATGACATGTGTAAAAGAAAACGAATTACATTTCTGGACGAAGAAGTATTCCGTCGTAAAGACGAGAAACACTTTTTTATTTTAAACAAAATGAAAGGTAAGAAGGTATATATAATATTATAATTAATGAATTATAAAAAATCATAAATATCATATACATGTATTTAATAATTTTTTATATCCTTCCTTGAATAGTGCAGATGGAAAACAAATTATATTTGTTTGTGAGGCGGTGGTCCCCTCTACCCTAAATAAATGATATTGTTTCCCATTTAGTGGATGTGGAGGGGGTATAGGTTATTAATTTATTTTAATAACATAAAATATTTATTATGGTAAAATATTTGTTACAATATATAGTTTTAATTATATTTTAGGGATGTAAAAATTGAAATAAAATGAAAATGGTTGTTTTAGAACATTACCTCTCATTCAGGGAACATCTTTTGGTGTGTACAAAAAACCATATAAGGATAGATTTATGATTTTTAAAAGGAATCTATTATCATTATAGGGGATAAATAATGTTATTTGGATATTTATTCAATGAACTATATTTATTTTCAAGTGTTAATATGGGAGAATAGGGTGTTTTCTTTTATAAGAGGGGGAGATGACCCACATTGATTTTTTTAAAGGTAGCAACAACCAAATTTTTTTCATGTGAATATACTCTAAAATTGGTCATTCTAGACCATTATAAGTGATAAGTTCTAAATATTTCTATAAATTTTTTTTGGATATGTTTTTAGTTCCTTTATAATCCTTATGATCTTAGTATATCTTTCTCATAAATAATTTTTACCTTAAACATGATATTTAATTATTATTAACTTTGCTATTAATAAATGTAAAAAATTTGATAAAATTAATTTAAAAATATAATTATGGAGGTCAAAAATATATAATCAATTTTTCTAAAATAAATTCTTAGATTTATCAGAATCCAATTTAATATTATACCCCCTAGATGTGATGAAAAAATAGGAATAAAATGAGAAAATTTTAATCAGTATAAAATATTAAAATAAAAAAATTTAAAATGAAATTTGTTAAAATAATGAAATAGAATTAATTAGAATATAATATATGTAATTTTCATTTTAAAAGAACATATAATTATAATTTAACTTTTTAAATAATTTAAATTAAAAGGATGATTTCAAATAAAAATCGATAATTTTAACAAATCATCAAAAATGAAAATTTACTCCAAAATGCCTAATATTAAAAATAATATAATTTTGATGTTATTAATAAAAATTTTAATCAAATAAAATTCCAAAATGTAAAAAAATCATTTTATCATAAGTGCGCAAGAGTGACCCAAAATATTTCTTCGAAGATAATACAGTTTTTTCAGAAAATTTTTTATTCTATCAAATTATTCTTATTTTATTTGGAATCAATAAATATAAATTTATTTTAATGTATAGATGTATAAACCATATAGTATTAATAATTAAGTTATGACTATTCATACTGCCCAATATAATTACTACATTATAATGGTTGCGTTGAAACAAAAATTTAATAGAGTATTTTTGTTTATCCTTAGGGTTACATGCATCCAAAGCTATTGATGTGATTTAATTTAATTAAAATTAAACAAATAATAATATCATGGGATTTTAAAATTTATTTTACAAATAATATTTTGGTTGAATGAGACAAAACTCTCCCATTTATAAGTTATTCTTAGACAGATTGAATAAGGTATAGTGGAACCAGATTATGGTTCATTATGTACCTAATTGGTGAAAAATATGAAACTGGCTCATTATGAGCATGAAGAGAACCTCATAATGATAAAAATATTTCATCCTAAATATAAGTAGGGTTCCATGGTAAAGGATATGTATTTCCCCAAATAGTAGGACTTATAAAACAAAAAATATTTAATGGATGTTTGTTTAACATAGAGTGACTATTGTCAAATGATTACAATCACTAAATGTATTGAATCTTATTGGATTTATCACATTAAAAAAATTATGATGTGTTATCCTTAAACATATGAATTTGTGGTTATCTATGTAAAATAAAAAATTTATTTCATGTCTTAATTTCACACACACACACACACATATATATATATTGGTGATTATGATGATAGTTTATGACAGATGAGTATATTTTTTAGTTATACAGGGAAACTTTTATAGAATAAAATTTTTAATTTGTTATACACCATGATTGAAACCACTATCAGTTTATACCAAGGGAAAAAAATTTTTTAAAGGAAAGTGGTTATGACTTAGTTTTTATCAAACATTTTATGGTATTTTGAGGAAGTGTTATCAATTTTTATAGGCCATTTATCAGTAAGGGGAATGATGAAATATATAGAAATTAGATGATTCAAATCTCAGGAAAAAAGAAATAGATTTACAATAGAAAATTTAACTAATGGAATTTTTTCACCTTCATGTATAGTTTAATATATATCTTAATAAATAAGATACAAAAATAATGAAAAAAAATTTAAAGGTTAGATTATTGAATGACATAATATATAGATGATGTTGAAATTTACCAACATGTAAATTAGTTTATAGATAAATTAAATAGTAAATTAAAAAATTGAAGTTCAAACTGGTGATTGAGGAGAAATATAAGTTTATTAAAAATATAGATTCTTTTTCATTGGAAAAAATATGAATATTGAGTCTCCTAATGAAGATTTTTTTGAACGGATAATCCATAAGGATCCGTTTTATGATGATGTATTATAAATGAAAATGTTTAGTGGCTATAGTTGTGATGATGAGACAAATTATTATGATGAGAGTATAGATGAAAAAGATTGGAATAACCCTTTAATGTGTTGTAGAGGATAATATTTCAATTGAATGTGAAGAAAGGGAGAAAACACTAAATTCCCTTAATTGTTTTGTATCACCAAGAGATTTTAGAATATCATTTTGATCCAAATACTTACCAAAAAGATTATTTCACAATTAATAAAACTATATATCATGAATGATATATTATAAAAAAATACTATATTTTTTATTACTTAAGGAATAATATATAAATATATTAAATATGTTTTTATTTAAAATTTTGTAATCAAACTTATTTTATTTTTAAATATATAAGTTGTATATAATGAAACTTAATTATTAATGAATGTCGATTAATTGATAATTAATCTTGAAATAAATAACATATCATTTAATGTAAAATAAAAATATTATGAATTATATATTATTAATCTAAAATAAATATATAAATTATGATATTAACACTTTTTTTAAAATATAGTTTTTTTTGTTTTATGTGAATGACTAGAATTAAATGTATTTAATGAAAATAATAGTATTTTTTATTGAATGTGATTTAAAATAGTATAAAATTTAACTAGATATATTCAAAAATCCTTAATTTGAAATGTAGATACAAATAATATTATATTAATATAATAAAATATATTTTTAATATTATCAATTATAATATAATAACTAAATTAACGTAGTTATACTTTTTATATGAGAAATAATACTGATTTATAAATTTATATTTTTTAACAATAAAAATTTCAAGAATATTGAAATTATGATAAATAAAAAATTAAAATTAATATATTTAAATGTTGATTGTATTAAATTATAAATATTATTAAATGTAATTATTAAGAGATATAAATATTATAGTAAATTAATTTTTAAGGAACATTATTATATGAAGAAAATATTTATAGTGTGTGAATTATTACTATAAGAATAATATAAGAAAACCCAAAAAAGAAGTGAAGTAATTATAATTTAAATTTGCAATGATGATAAAAAAATATTCTAAATGAGTGTAAAAAAGTAGACGGATTATAATTTGATAGTACATGTATACTTTCTTAAATAACAATTTTACAGTTCACTAGTAATTTATATATTAATAAATAATATAGTAGAAATGTAATTTTTAGTTTTTAATTATATTAGTAATTAATATTATTAGTCTTTAAAAATAGGTTCAATATAAACAAGATTAATGCACAGATCAACAGCAGTGGTGGATATTTACATATAATTACCAATAGACACATAATAGTGGAAGGGTGAATGGAGGGTGTGTATGAAATAGTAGTGTGAAAACTGGTCTTCCCCACCCTATGAGTGTGTGAGAATTTATCAATGAGATAATCTACAGATCCAAGGATTTCTATGGGTGGATAAGGTTTATGTGTCTATTAGGTTGAGTGTGGAAAAATGAAGAGTTGATGTGGGACACTATTATAGAAACATTGTTTTTATAGTATCGAAGTATCATGAAAAACATTTAAAATGATTTATTAAAGGACGAAAACTTCCCATTTTATTTCCTATTTATGAGGCTATGAGATATATTATTAAGACCCATGAACACACACACACACAAATCATATTGGGATACTTAAACATCATGAAAATTTGAAAACCAAGAGACAATATGTAGCTCATAAACATCCTCATAGTCTACAATAATTTTGATGGTGTGGATAGGTTATATAGGTTTTTCGTCATGGGAACCTCATATAATGGGAATGAATAATTATTTTAATATGTCTGTATGGTTGATGCTGGTATGAGATAGTGTAAACAAATCTATACACAATTACAATGCATCAGGGGAAGTTCATGTTTGGTGGAATTTTAAGGAAATATGATGAAGGTTGTATTATATTATGTTCACATTATTGAAAATAGTCATTCAACAAGAACATATAGATTATAAATTTTTTGGTTTTTAATATGAAGGATTCATTCTCATAAAGGGTTTCAAAAATGGATCACATCTACACTCCATCGGAAAATATAAGAATATTGTTTTTAATGAGAGAGAGAGAGAGAGATAGAGGATACAAATGACGTCTTATGGGATATATTTGTGAAGTATTTATTTAAAGAGATAGTTTTGAAATTTTCTCTTATTTTGTCTTAGAAAATAACATTATTTATAATGTAATTTCTACTATATATTTTTATTGAAAAAATATACATTATAATTGTTACTGCAATAGAATTGATAGGTTATCGTAGATTAATTTTTAAATTAATTTTTTTTATATAGTATTTTTAAAATAAATCAAATTTATAAGAGTGAATAATATTCTTTAAAATTAATGTTTTAATACATAATGATATTGTGAAATATTTTTCAAGTAAAACATTCTATTTGAAAATATCATAATAATTTATTTAAGAGGGAGACTATTTTTCTAATCTCAATTTTAATTATTCTATGAAAATTGTCTATTATTTGAGAAAAAAATGCCTTATTTTTTGGAAGGGTATCTTGGAATAAAATTATTTATAATGGATAAATGTTTTAATATTTTTTTTAAAATAACAAATAAATAACACTCGGAAAAATGTTTTAAAATAAATAAAAATTTCCAAATGGCCTACAATAACATTTTAAATTAATATATTTTTTAAAATTTAATTGCAATTCTAATTTTAACAAAAAAACACAATTATTATTTGTTGTGTTTTAGAAAATATTATTTCATTTGAGGTTTATTTTGAATTTTTATTTAAATTATTCAAAAATAGATTTTTGAAAAGGATGATTTTAATGATGGAATTAAATATTTATGTTTTTACTTAACATAAGAAAAAATGGAATTGAAAATAATTTTTTTAATTTTTTTTAAATAAGATTTTAAACTTATTTGAAACTGTATTTTATATTACTATTTTATATAAAAAGAAATTTATTTTAATGAGATTACATTAAAATTTATTCATAGTTTTTAACTATTTTTATCAAACATATATACTCTTTCCTTATTATGGAAATATAATATATATTAATGGATTGATTTAATGACGGTATTAATGGGATTCAAACTCCTTTAACAATTTATGATCGTTTTTATAATATATTTTTTTTCAAAACAACCCAAATTATGTTTTTTAATAAATAATTTTATATTTTGAACAAAATTATATCCTCAATGATGTTTTCTACGATTATATTTTTTTATTCCCATGATCTCTTTTTTATAGTAATGATAAATGATTTTGTAAAAAAACATATATCTTGATGAATTTTCAATTGCATCATATCATTATCTTTATATTATACTCCAATGTATACATTTATCACAAAATACTTCTACTAATCTATCCATTAATTTATATACACTACTTCAATTTTAATTTTCATTACTAATGGTGATATTTTAGATAGTATTTTGAATGTAATTATGATGATAATGTTATGATAAAAAATGTTTCATTAAAATTTCTAACTCGGAGTTTATAAATAAAGATGGTGGAAGGGGAGTAAACCTAAACCTTTAGGGATTATGTCTACAGTGTGATGGGTGGGACTTATAATCCATTCAATTTTGTATGTGGAAACATGGATATGTTAATATTTCTTAGTACCATGGGATTTAATTTGAAGGGAAATTTTATTTTTCAATGAAAAACTAGTAATTTAAAAGGGAATTATTCTTTGAAAAAGGGTAAATTCAATGAATTGTGTGTTTTAAGAGATTAGTTTTCTCCGATTTCTATTTTTTATAATAAAATTATCCAAGGAATAATTTTATCATTTTTTGGAAAATCATAATTTTTTTTAAGTATAATATTTAATTTTTCTGAAATTATTTTTTTAGAGAGATAATTATAATATGTTTTAATGAATTTATAAAAGAATGTTTTTTATCTGTTTTAAAAATCATTTGTTGGTAAGTTTTTCTTATCCCATATTTTAAAATATTTTTTCATAGGGATACAAATTAGTAAGAGATTCTATGGAGTTAGGTCTCAAATTTAATGTTTAACAAAAATGAAGATGGTATATCATTAGAAGTGTTTATAATAGTTTAGCAAAAAGATGTAACCACTAATCATTAGTCTGATTTTATTAATAAAATTTTTAACTCCCTAGAATGTAGTCCTAAAAATATCATTAGAATTAAATTTATTATTTATTGAGTTATATATGATTATAAAATATTTCAATTGAATAGATTCCTTTTTAAATAAATAATATAAAATAAAAATGTATATGTTTTTTGAATCGGTCTGATGAGTGCTGGTACAGGGCTATAGAAATTATATATGTCTTCAATTTCTTATGATTGATAAGAAGTTATGTATCCTAAAACAAATCCAATAAGAATATTAAGAATTTAATGTGAAAATAGAATCAATTATTTACGATTAAAAAAATAGTCTTATCACCAAGAAGACTCAAATTATTAATAAAAAGATCTTAATAACATTTACAGATTAATATATCACATACACATGGAAATATTTAACTAACTATACTGTAAAATTTGTTTTTACTAATGTAGTTTCATCTGCATATGGAGGGAAAAATCAATATTTTTGGGAAAGTTGATGAATAAAAACACAAATAGATCATCCATCTCATTAATATGGAATGAATGAATATCAATGATGAAATAATCCTCAAATATTTCTCAAAATAATTATTTCCCATGAATAGAATCGAACTGATTACACACAAAAATGTATTTTTAAGATAAATAGTAATATGTATTGGCCACTATTGATGTTATTGGAATATGAGACCGAATATTATAAATATTAGTATAATGTGTGTGAATATGAATAATTAAAAATTCCAATATTAAGGGAGGACATAAATAAAGAAAATAATTTTTGTATAAAATAAGAATCGAATAAAGAACAACCCTTTGATGAAAAAAATGATACTAGGGTCTTGAAAGACTGTATTATTGTTAAAATTGATGTGACCAATAAAATTATGAGTTATAATATATACTAATAAAGTATAACACATATAATAGTATATATTTAAGACCCAAATCTAATAAAATGGAATAGAAAATGGGAAATAATCCTCCCACAAGAAATAATTAAAAGAATAACGATAAACACTGGACATTAACAAATAACATTGTTATGTATTTCAATATGACTAAGAAAATATGATTATATTGATAAATAAAATTTAATGTAATAAAAAACCATAAATGAGACATTTAAATAAGTACTAAATAGAGAAAACATGAAAATATTAATATTTTCTCAGAAAAATATACCCATAAAGATTCTATAGGTGTGTGTGGAAAGTGTAAAATGACTAAGTATATAGATATAAAGTATATGAATTTGTTACCTAGAAAATCATAATTATATAAAAAAAAGAATCAATATACGAATTCTTATGCTAAAAAATTATTTGGAAAAATAAGTCCACACATAAAATGATGATAAATAATTTTCTTAAATATTGTTTAATCTGATGGAAAATATTTTATATAGGCTTAAAAGATGTAACATTCATAAAATAATCATGAGATAAATTTTGTGATAAATATTACTGATTTATAAGAATTGAAACGTGTTTAATAGGTTTCATAAAAAACGAAACATATAAAAAGGAAAAAAGGGCATTTTCTATATAGGCTAACAACACACCTCATATTGATGATGATTGGGGTACCCCTATACCTATGAATATAAAAAATTTATTATATTTTTAATGTGATGTATGAATATGGTGGAGATACGATCAATGGGGGAGTATGTGATTGAACAAGGAGATTGAAATTTGAATATTCATATATGGTTTGGAATATGTGTAAATCATTATTTGATAGTTCTAGTGGTACCAAACTACCATTAATCATCAAAAAGTGACATAATATCTTTTCCTAATTGATATCTTACATCTAAAAAGAGTAGAAAAATCTTTCAGAGAAGAAAATATAACACTTTATCAAATTATTATTTTTATTACACAATCCATTTTGGAATTAGATGATTACTTATAGGATACCAAAAATATAATTATGATCAATTTTTTTTTTCTGAAGATGAAATTTATTTCATAATATAGGGTATGAGCTACAAATATTCAAGAAATGTTTTGGATGAGCACTCAAATAAACATTAAAAACATTTGAAATGGATGAAAGCCTATGGATAAAATATATCATAATAAATAAATTGATAAAAACGGATATACCATTGGAATTCATTACACAATATTATCTTTACTAATTATCAACAGATGGTTTACTATACAAATGTTTGAGATGTTATGAGTTTTTATAATTAAATTAAAAAGAATTTGGGATATATAGTGAATCCTATTAATGATATTGATATAGTTGAATGAATCCCTTGTTTTCTATACAATGTACCCACTCCAAAGGGTTTTCGAAATTTATTTATGTGTCACTTCTATGTGGCCAAAACCACACACTAATTTTTGAATGCAGGAATATTACACAACTAAAAATAAGGGTATTAGCGACTGCCATTCGCGGTCGCTATAGGGATATAGAGACCGCCTAGCGACTGCCATTGGTGGCCACATCTGCTCCGTCGGTGTAGGGCAATAGCGACCACCAATGGCGGTCGCAATAGGTGGCCGAAATGTCGTCCTATAGCGACCGCCAGGCGGTCGCTACAGTGGAATTTTTAAAAAAAAAAAATTCATAACGAAATAAATAGATATATATATATTTATTAAATAATATATATACATATATATATTAAAGAAAATATTTATATATATAATATTAAATAAAATATTTAAATATATATATATATATATTATAGAAATATATATATATATATACAATATTAAATAAACTATTTTTCATTTTTATATATAATATTAAATAAAATATTTTTCATTTTTTTAATGAAATGTACGAATTCTGTTTTTTTTCTTCACGGTGCAAAATCAGAGATAAAACAAGATAACAATCATAAAAAACGGAAAAAAATTTCAAACATCATAAACATAAAGATCATCATAAACGATAAACGTGCTTCACCGATCTGAGCAGGTCCATCTATTTCAATCTTCTGCTTCAATAAACCTACAATAAGACAAAAAACAAAAAAACAAAACAAACACAAATTAAAAATAATTATTCAGTTATTATATACATATAATAAAATTAAATCTGACATCAAATCATGGTGTTATAATAATTTAAAACCCCCAATTTATGAAATGCTATCATTTCAGGTCATTCGGACATTTTTGGTGTTTTTTGAAACCGGAAACGCATTTCTGGCCACCGTGGTCAAAAGGTACATCCGATTGACGTGCTTTTTGCCTGAACATTTCACAAATCACACAGCGGCTGTTGTCGTACATTTTCATGGCATTTCGAGGTCGTTCGGGTGGTTTTGACCCCCCCAACGCGTAGGTTTAGCGCGCACCGAGCTGCTGAAAACGACACACTCTGACGTAACACGCGCACCGCACCTCCGATGGGCACACCGTCTCCTCCTACACATCACGAATAATATTCCTAATGTTTTCGTGTGGTTTCAGGTCATTCAGAGCATGTTTGCTCCGAATTCGACCGTCTCGCCCCATTTTTTGGTCTTTTATGACACCGGAAACGCGTTTCTGGTCACCGCGGTCAAACGGAAACTCCAATTGACGTTATGTGTACCCAACCATTTCAAAAATCCTACAATGGCTGTTGTCGTACGGTTTCATGGCATTCCGAGGTCATTCGGGTGGTTTTGACCCCCCCCCCCCAAAGCGTCGTTTTAGCGTGCGTCGAGCTGCTGAAAACGACACACTCGGACCTAATGCACACACCGCACCTCCGATGGGCACGCCGTCTCCTCATACACATCACGAATAATATTTAAAATGTTTTCGTGTGGTTTCAGGTCATTCGGAGCACGTTTTCTCTGAATTCGACCGTCTCGCGCCGTTTTTGGTGTTTTATAACACCAAAAACGTATTTCCAGTCACCGTGGTCAAACGACACCTCCGATTGATGTTTCGTCTGCCCTAAAATTTCAGAAATCGCACAACGGCTGTTGCTATACAGTTTCATGGAATTCTGATGTCGTTCGGGTGGTTTTGACCCCCCAAAGCGTCGTTTTAGCGTGCGTCGAGCTGCTGAAAACGAGAAACTTAGACCTAACGCACGCACCGCACCTCCGATGGGAGTTCAGCCTCCTCCTACATGTCAAGAATAATATTACTAAGTCTTTCGTGTGGTTTCAGGTCAATCGGAGCACGTTTGCTCCGAATTCGACCGTCTCACACCGTTTTTGGTGTTTGTGACACCGAAAATGCGTTTCTAGTCACCGCGGTCAAACGGAACCTCCGATTGATGTGCCGTCTGCCCAACCATTTCAAAAATTGCACAGCGGCTATTGTCGTATGGTTTCATGGCATTCTGAGGTCGTTCGGGTGGTTTTGACCCCCCAACGCGCCGTTTTAGCGCATGCCGAGCTGCTGAAAACGACACACTCGGACGTAACGCACGCACTGCACCTTCGATGGGCACGATTTATCCTCCTCCACGTCACGAATAATATTCCAAATGTTTTTGTGTGTTTTCAGGTCATTCGGAGCACATTTGCTCTGAATTCGACCGTCTCGTGCCGTTTTTGGTGTTTAATGACACCAGAAACGCGTTTCCGGTCACCGTAGTAAAACGTCACCTCCGATTGACATGCCGTCTACCCGGCCATTTTACAAATCGCACAACGGCTGTTTTCGTATGGTTTCATGGCATTCTGAGGTCGTTCAAGTGGTTTTGACCCCCCAATGCGCCGTTTTAGCGCGTGCCGAGCTGTTGAAAAGGACACACTCGGACGTAATGTGTGCACCGCACCTCCGATGGGCACGCCATATCCTCCTACACATCATGAATAATATTAATAATGTTTTCTTGTGGTTTCAGGTCATTCGGAGCATGTTTGCTCCGAATTTGACCGTCTCGCGCCGTTTTTGGTGTTTTGTGACACTAGAAACCCGTTTTCGGTCACCGTGATCAAACGGAACTTTCAATTGATGTGCCGTCTACCCGACCACATCTCAAATTGCGCAACGGCAGTTTTTGTACGATTTCATGGCATTCTGAGGTCGTTCGGGTGGTTTTGACCCCCCAACGCGCCGTTTTAGCACGCACCGAGCTGCTAAAAACGACACACTCTGACATAACGTGCGGACCGCACCTCTGATGGGAATTCCGTCTCCTACTACCCGTTACAAATAATATTCCTAATGTTTTCGTGTGGTTTCAGGTCATTCAGAGAATGTTTGCTCCGAATTCGACCGTCTCGTGCCGTTTTTGGTGTTTTATGACACCAGAAACGCATTTTTGGTCACCGCGGTCAAACGGCTCCTCTGATTGACATTCTTTCTACCCGAACATTTCACAAATCGCACAAAGGATGTTTTCGTACGGTTTCATCGAATTCTGAGGCCGTTCGGGTGATTTTGAGCCCCCAACGCACTGTTTTAGCGCGCGCCAAGCTGCTGAAAACGACACACTCGGACGTAACGTGCGCACTGCACCTCCGATGAGTGCGTTGTCTCCTCCTACATGTCATAAATAATATTCCTAATGTTTTCGTGTGGTTTCAGGTCATTCGGAGCACGTTTGCTCCGAATTCGACCGTCTCGCGCCGTTTTTTGTTTTTTATGACACCGAAAACGCGTTTCCGGTCACTGCGGTCAAATGGCACCTCCGATTGACGTGCCGTCTACCCAACCACATCACAATTCACTCACCCTTTTATTTCGTCTATTTTTAGGCCATTCGGATGTCGTTTGACCCGTTTGGACCCCCCCCCCCCCGCGCGTTTCTGAAGTGCGCACAACACTTAAAGAACGGATAATGAGCCCCACCGCGCAGACCGCACGTCCGATTGATGTTCCATCTGCACGTACACTATGCGAATAATAATTAGATTGTTTTCCTGTGATTTCATGTCAATCCGATGTTATCCGCTATGAGTTTGACTGTTAGACACCCGGTTTGGCCGTTTATGACACCAGAACGGCGTTCTCGGTCACTGCGGGCACACGACATATCCGATTGATGTTCCGTCTACTTGAACACATCAAAATTAACTCACCCTTTTATGTCGTCTGATTTCACGCCATTCGAACGTCGTTCGGGCCGTTTGGACCCCCCCACACGCGTTTGTCAAGCGCGCGCAACACTTAAAGAACGCATAATGAGCCCTACCGCGCGGACCGCACGTCCGATTGACATGCCGTATGCGTGTTCACGTAAAGAATAATAATTAGATTGTTTTTTTGTGATTTAAGGTCAATCCGATGTTGTCCACTATGAGTTTGACCGTTAGACGCCCATTTTGGCCCTTTGTGACACCAGAACGGCATTCCTGATCACCGCGGGCATACAGCACGTCCGATTGACGTGTCGTCTGCTCGACCACATCACAATTCACTCACCCTTTGATGTCATCTGATTTCAGGACATTCTGACGTCATTCGGCCCATTTGGACCTCCCCCAGGCGTGTTTATGAAGCGCACACAACACATAAAGAACACATAATGAGCCCTACCGTGCAGACCACACGTCCGATTGACATGCCGTTTTCTCTTACATGTCACGAATAATAATTAGATATTTTTCCTGTGATTTCAGGTCAATTTGATGTAATCCTCTATGAGTTTGACCGTTAGACTCCCGTTTTGGCCGTTTATGACACCAGAACGGCGTTCCCGGTCACCGCGGGCACACGGCACGTCCGATTGACGTGTTGTCTGCTCGACCACAACACAATTCACTTACCATTTGATGTAGTCTGATTTCAGGCCATTCGGACGTCATTTGGCATGTTTGGACCACCCAGGCATGTTTATGAAGCGCGCACAACACTTATAGAACGCACGATGAGCCCTACGGCGCAGACCGCACGTCCGATTGAGGTGACGTCTGCGCGTACATGTCACGAATAATAAGTAGATTTTTTTCCTGTGATTTCAGGTCAATACGATGTCGTCCGATATGACTTTGACTGTTAGACGCCCGTTTTGGCCGTTTGTGACACCAGAACGGTGTTCCCGATCACCGCGGGCACACGGCACGTCCGATTGATGTGTCGTCTGCTCGACCACATCACAATTCACTCACCCTTTTACGTGGTCCAATTCACGTGCCGTCTGCGCGTACACGTTGCGAATAATAATTAGATTATTGTCCAGAGTTTGGGGAAAGCTTTCTGGGGTGTGGGAGGGTTGTCCGGGGTGCGGGGGGGGGGGGGGGCTGTCATGAGTGCGGGAGGGCTGTTCGGTGTGCGGGGGGGGGGGGGGGGGGGGCTGTCCGTGGTACGGGAAGGACTGTACGGAGTGAGGGGGGCCTGTCCGGGGTGCGGGAGGGTTGTCCGGGGTGCGGGGAGGGCTGTCCGGAGTGCGGGGAAGGCTGTCCGGGGTGCGGGAGGGTTGTCCGGGGTGCGGGGGAGGGCTGTCCGGAGTGCGGGGAAGGCTATCTGGTGTGCGGAAGGGTTGTCCAGGGTGTGTGGAGGGATGTCCGGAGTGCAGGGAGGGTTGTCCGAGGTGCGGGGGGGGGGGGGGGGGCTGTTCGGGGTGCGGGGAGGGCTGCCCGTAGTGCGGGGAGGGATGTCTGAGGTGCGAGGGGGCTGTCCGGGGTGCGGGGGGGGGGGGGGGGGGGGGGCTGTTTGGGGTGGGGGGGGCTTGTCCGGGGTGCGGGGAGGGAAGTCCAGAGTGCGGGGAGGGCTGTCCGAGGTAGGCCGGGGACTACCAATAGTGAACTCAGATCATTCATCAAAAAAAGTTTAATGATTTATATTAGGAATCACGTATTTTTTTCAACAATATTACAGAACATGCAATTCTAAACATTGAAAACTAAATGAACAAAAAATATCCAAATCAATAATCAATTTCATGGTTACTTTTCAATTCGTGCACACAAATATTGAATGAGGCCAAAACACACATTATACCCCCAAATCACACAAAAACACAATAGAAACCCAACATAAATATCAATAACAACCCTACCATTAAAAGCAGAAACACACCTCGTGAATATGATGTGTCATGAGTGTTCATCACTGACCTCCATCCGGTGGGCCAGGGGCCTAAAACAAATAAACATTATGAATATTTTCATAATAATAATAATTTAAATTAAATAAATAAATACAGTATAAAACTGCGTCATGTGATCCCCTACACAATCACCTGGACGCACATATTCCCGCAGTGCTCTAACCTCACCAGCCAATTGCGCATTTGCCTCCTTGGAAGCCTGCAGTCGTACCTCGAAATCTGACAGCTGTTGTGTCATCTGAGAAACAGTAGGACTGACAACCGCAGCGTGTGACACTACAGAATGAGTAATCCTTGTTCCATATGTCAAACTATATCTATGTCCGTCCCAATCAATGATGCGATGAATGATCTCATCCCTTCGCATGGGAAGCTGTCACTGGTCCTTTGGCAGATGTTCTAATTCAACTTCAAATTGAGCCTGTGAAATATTTAAATATATATACATATATTAATATAAGTATTTTATGTAGGTATTGGTAATGAGTAAAAGCACTTACTATCAATGTTGCAGCCTCTGGATCATTGCGATCACGAGTCCTCATCCACACCGACATTTTATCAGTTGGTTCACCTTTCTCCCGCAACTATATATGAATAGAATATAAACAAAAAACCATATTAACTAAAAAAATTAAAAAATGAATAATAAATACCTCATGTCGGATCTAAGACACGTGACGTTTCCCGAGCCTGTGAGGTGGTCCCTGCAATGCTCGATTCTCAGAATGGCATGTAGACACCTCCTACATTCAATTCATTCAAATATCAAAAAAATCACACATTCTTGAAAATATATATACCAAAATAAATATACAAACCGCAACACCCTCAGTAGTACAATTTTCAACTAAATCATGCCACTGAGCTGGGACGACACCTCTCGGGACTTTTTATAGAATGTCTAGGGCACCCACATTTGGTACCCAGTGGTCCCTCTTCACTTTGCCTTTATAGTCTTTCCACATCTTACGGCATTTGCTCATACACACTGGCCGAAACTCATCAGGAAATACTTTCAAATTTTGCTACTAAAGAAAAAAATCACATATGTTATTTTTGTTTATACATAGGGAATAAAGTAAAATGGTCTTCTTACCTGAACCTCCCTCCAAAGATGATCTAATGTGTCCTAAGTGATTGAAGACCAGTCAAGCGTGGTCAATGAAAATCGATGTGGATCATGTATGATATGACCCAAATGACGAATAAATGCAGGGGAATTCCGTTCCACAGGATGAAATACCTCATCAAATGAAACATCAGAAGTTGTATCCGAATTCCATGATAATATGCTACGACCAGGGCCTCTCCTGCGAGAGGAAGAAGCAGTCGAGTCTGATCCTATTGAAAACAATTTTATATAAAAAATGACAGATTTTATAAATATATATATATATATATATGTTTATTAATTACATAAAAAATAGAGATAATAACATTCCAACATACCTCGACCCTGAGACGTAGATGCCTCAGATGGATGATGTGGATCATCTGCCTCTTCCCATAACATGCCTGTAGTCATGGAAAACATTAGTAAGGGGACTATCCAAAGTGCCAAAATGATAAATTTGATTGTTTTAAAAAAAATCAAACTTGTACTGTTGTTAATCAAAAAAAAGGGATTGAATAATTAGTTATGAAAGAATTTTAAAAAATCAGAGAGTTCACAAAATAGATATACAAATTATGTACAAAACCAATCAATGCAAAGCCAAATTTCAAATTGAATTAATAAAAATTCAAATAGCACATGAGTCAAATGAAGAATACCTCAATGAGAAAATACACCAAAAATAACATCAATATAACATGATTTAAATCACCCTAAATATTTATAACTGAATAAACTTCAAAAAGTGAGGATTAAAACTAACAAGGATTTATAAAATGTTTAGATAATTTATGATATCATAGGCTGAATAGTGGGAAAACAATTATACCTTTCATTAAGCATGAAAATCGACCGTTTCTCCTTCATCAGCCGCTCTGACCCAATAAATATCTTCTTCACGTTGAACTATGGTATGTTGATCAAGCTGTTGGGAAACAAAAGTAACAGTCTTGGGTTCCTCTTGTTCAAATACAAACACTCCTCACTGAGATATTTTGACAACAACTTGCCAACTTGGATTCGAAGGAAAAGTAACGAATAATACTTGTTCCTCTTGTGATGTCAAAATAAAAGGTTCATTATCAACTTGTTCATTTCTGTATAACATATTGTTTAAATTAACCAATGAAAACTGATATTGATCGACTTTACATCCACGCACTAGATCAACCTAATTACACTTTAAAAATATGTACTTCAACCCGTGTGTGTATACAACTTCAATGATGTCTATCAATTGACCATAGTAATAACCAGAATCAATAAATGGAAAACTGATGCCACTGTTTTGTGTTGCTCGTTTGTCATCAACATCTTTAATGTGAAATAGAAAACCATTAGCATCTATAGATTTATAACGACGAGCCGTTATAGATAGACCCTCAGCGAGTTGGATAAATTCTTTAGTTAGCGTGGGGTCCCCTAACTCCCTCAGCTTATGAACCTACATAATTCATAGAATTCAATAATGATATATGATGAATGAAATTAGTATAATACTTCACTCATAATGAAAATTAATTTATACGTACATAATCCTTGAACCAATCATGAAATGACACATAATGAGACTGTTGAATTTGCAACTCAGTCACACGATACATCTCTTATTTTATCTCATTAA
Source organism: Viscum album (assembly GCA_963277665.1). Classification (NCBI taxonomy): domain Eukaryota; kingdom Viridiplantae; phylum Streptophyta; class Magnoliopsida; order Santalales; family Viscaceae; genus Viscum; species Viscum album. The sequence goes on from OY728132.1 coordinate 1,729,055,775, forward strand.
TGTGTTTTCTACAAATGATAATGCAATGTTTAAATGATCAACTTATGCAAACACAACATGTAAATGTTAAATAATAAAAGTGATAAAATACTTACTGCATTAATGGTGCAACTGATGGAGTATTGAACAAAATATATCAATGCGCTTGTATCCACTCGATGATTTCCATATCATATGAGGTTCCTTCTCCAATTGGACCATCCTAAATCCGAGAGGGATTATCTAATTTTGTTTCAACATCTGTAAGATATTCTGCACAAAAAGTAGTACACTCATCCATCAAATAACCATTGGCTATTGATGCCTCCGGACGAGCTCTGTTGCGTACAAATTGTTTCAATGTACTCAAATACCACTCAATAGGATACATCCACCTGAATTGCACTCGACCAGCAGCCATTACTTCATCAGTTAAGTGTACTGTCAAATAGACCATAACATCGAAAAATGAGGGGGGAAGTAGTTTCTCATTGTGACAAAGCGTAAGTACAATTCGGTCCTGTAAACTTTTTAAATCACTCATTCGTTGATTTATTAAAAAATTATGTCTAAAAAATTACTCATCTCAATCAATGACTGAACAAAATTTGGGGATAAACAATCACAAATTGCATTTGGAATCAACTACTGATGTAGTATGTGATTGTCATGACTTTTCAACCCTTGCAATGTCTTGCTCGTCAGATTCACACACTTTGAAATATTAGAAGAGTAACCATCAGGAACCTTGAGCTTCTTCAAAATGGAAAGAAATGTCTCTTTCTCCTTTGTAGTCATCGTATACCTTGCAGCAGGAATATATGCCTTGTTTTCCTCAGCTAACTATAAATGCAACTATTTCCTTAAACCCATTTCTTCCAAATCACGATGTGCATTAACATGGTCCTTTGATTTCCCACTGACACCTAAAATGGTCCACAATATGTTATCACAAACATTTTTTTCAATGTGCATGACATCCAAATTATGCCCCAGCATGTAAGTTTTCCAATACGGAAGACTATAAAAAATACTTTTCTTCTTCCAATTGTCAATGCGCTGCCTACCCGCAGCTCGAATATTACGTACTGTAGGAGCCACCAAATCCTGAATTTCATATACCTTGCGGATGTTTTCTTCCTCAATCTGTGATAACAATTCGACTCCTGTCATGATCTTTGGTGCTGGGCTGAACTCTCTAGAACCATAAAATGCCACTCTGTCCTTTCTAAACCTGTGCTGAGGGGGGAGAAAAAGTATGTGACCCATGTATGCACATTTTTTGGAATGCTTAATCCATACTTATTTTTTACTTTTGTTGCAACAACGGAAAGCAAATTCCCCTTTCATACTCCAGCATGATAAATTTGCATAAGCTGGGAAGTCATTGATTGTCCACAATAAAGCAGCCTGCAGTTTGAACATTTCATTCATTTCACAGTCATAAGTCATCACACCATCGCCCCAAAATTCATTCAACTCATCAATCAATGGATGAAGGTAAACATCAATCTTATCCCCCGGACTTTTAGGTCCATCAAAAAGAGTGGAAAATAATATAAATTGTTGCTTTATACAAAGCCACGGAGGAAGATTATATGGAACCAAAACCACGGGCCATGTGCTATGAGTTGCACCAAACATAGACTTGAATGGATTGAAACCATCTGCTGCCAATCCCAATCGGACATTACGAACATCATTGGAAAAGTTGGGATGTCTCTTACCAAAATCCTTCCATGCATGAGAGTCTGCCGGGTGGGTTAACATATCACTTTCATGAACTCTTTCTGCATGCCAACCCATTAAATTAGAAACTTTAGATGACATAAAAAATCTTTTCAAACTTGGTTTAAGGGGAATGTAATGCATTTGCTTTACGGCAATCAGTTTCCCCTGTATCACAATCTGACTTTGATGAGTCTGATTTCCCCTATTCTCTTTCCACCTGGAAGCACCACAAACCGTACAAATATCCAAATGGGCAGTTTCCTTTCTAAACAACATATAGTTGTTTGAACATGCATCTATGGTCCCGTATATAGAACATATGTTCTCTGTCAGCTTATGAGAACGGTAATACGACTTGGGAATCTTAGCGTCGACAGGAAGAACCTTTTTCAATAACACCAACAGCATGTCGAATGATGTGTCTGGCTAATGATTCGAAGTCTTTAAATGCAACAGCTCCACGATAAATGAAAATTTATTGAAAGAAGTACATCTAGGATATAATTCTATTTTTTCATCATCAATTGCTTCATAAAAACTCCTCGAATCATAATCTGCACCAGAGTGAAGATTTATCTCACCGGTCTCAAGATTATGGATGTCAATGCCTTCAGGATCCAACCCATGTACCATTTCAGTAAGCATTTCATGCATTGGATCATTCATCCTTATATCAACATCCATCTGAACAGTATCCGTATTTTTACAATGAACATATTCTTCTCCATGACGAGTCGAACTCTTATAATTTCTCAGAAATACATTAAAGAATAGGTGCTCCCTCACAGTATCTCGTTTTAATTGATATCTGTTAGCACATTTTCTACATGGACAACTAATATAGTCACTTTCAAATCCTCTGGTTAAGTCAATAAACTACATAATTCCATTGAAATACTCTCTAGACATTCGATATGGAAGATCAATCCAACTCTTATCCATAATAAGATCTCTATAACAAACATTTACACAAGACTTATTACATTTTCATTTTTCATATCAAATATATTTAAAATAAATACTAAATAATTGTTTAACCATTTATAAAATAATAATGTAAGTGAAATCCCATGTCATACCTGATTACGCTACAAACCTGGAAGGGCGGGGAGACGAAGGCGGTGCTGCGAGAGGAGAGGCAGTGGTGGGGAGCCGGAGCTGGAGCTGGTGTGGCGAGGGAGGGTATGAAGAGGAAGGGGACGGGGGTTGGCGGGGTGCGGGGGGGGGGGGGTGTTTGGGGTGCTGGGGGGGGGGGGTGGGACGAGGGGGCAGAGGTCGAAGGCTGGAGGGCTGCTGGAGGGCGGCCCGAGGGCTGCTGGAGTCAGGTGGCGGGAGGCCCGAGGGTAGAGGGAGGCCGTAGGGCGGAGGGCGGCCGCAGCCAGAGGGCGGAGGGCGGTTGGAGGAGGGAGGGGCCTGCGGAGGGCGGCCCGAGGGCTGACGGAGGGTGGAGGGCGGCCGGAGGGCGGTTGGAGGGTGGCCGTCAGAGGGCAGGGCCGGTGGAGGGTGGGGCAGGCGGAGGGCGGCCGACTGGAGGGCGGGGAGGCGGAGGGCGGGGAGGCGGAGGCCGGGGCAGTGCAGGGCGGGCCAGGAGAGGGCGGGGCGGCAGAGGGCGGGGCGGCGGAGGGCGGGGCGGCAAAGGGCGGGGCGGCGGAGGGCGGGGCGGCAGAGGGCGGGGTGGGGGGAGGGCGGGGCGGCGGGGAGGGCAGGGCGGCAAGGAGGGCGGCAAAGAGGGCGGGGCGGCGGGGAGGGCGGGGCAGCGGGGAGGGCACGCGACGTCAGGGAGGGTGCGGGCGACGGGGTGGGTGCAGGCGACGGGAGGGGGGAATTCGGGGAGGGGGGGGGGCGCTTTGTAAGAGGAGGGGCGCGCAAAAGCCCCCTTTTTTAAGGAAATGTAGCGACTGCCATTGGCAGTCACTATTGGTAACCTATAGCGACCACCAATTGCAGTTTCTATAGGTTAAGGGGCTCAAAATCCCATTTTTCTAGTAGTGATTACTAAATGTTAATGTTGGATTAATGATGGTGTATTAATACATGATGTTTATATATGTATGAAAATTTTAATATTACTTATATAGGGTGTATCGAGGAAATAATTAATGGGGATTATAATATGTCTTATTTTGTGAGTATTTGAAGAAGGCTGTAATACTCCCAATGGTAAGAGAAAAGATTCCTCAGTATTTTATTGAAAATGTGGAGGACGAAGAGGCCTTAAAATTAATATAAAAAAATGAGATATATTTTATTGGTTATTTTTGATATAATCCATATGGGGATGTTGTTGCAACAATGAGTTTATAATTTTGATTTATTGACAACATTTTGATAATTAATAATGGATGTGTTTAAAAAGTTGTGCCGAAATTTTCTTGAATGTGTGGAATATTATTTATTTTTTTCTACTAGATGTCATGATAGATTTATCTAGTATAAAAATGATTGGAATATGTGGTATTTTTTGGTGTAATATTTGGGAATTGTAAAAATGAAACATAAGAGACATAAATGGTTTTTTTGAATTATTTATTAGAGAAAGTTTTTTATAACAAAATAAAATAGTTTAAAAGGTATGTAGACATAGATTAATAATATATATAGGGTTGGGGAAGTTTATGAGAGACATCACATAAGAAGATATCTATAAATAGGTGTTAGCATTATGGTTGAGGAGTATTTCATGTGTTAGATTAATTTATTTAAATAATTCAACTAATGGAGTGAACAATATAATCAATAAGTGGGCCCCTTAATTTAAAATTGAGTTGGGACTGATTAAAAAAATCATGTACTATTAACCCGATATGAAAACTAGAAAAAAAATTCATGTACCACCAATAAAATTGATGACCTTAGGGTCATTATTGATATTTTCATGATAGCTTTTTTATTCCATGAGTGAAACACTATTATATAAAGTATAGACATGGTAGATATTTAGGTTACAATGTAATTCATGATGTAATTGGAGAAACCAAAACACAATAATTTAATATTCTTTTCATGCTAGCATGTTATTGCTTGAAGATACTAGGATTAATTTATACATAGTTCTAAGTGAGTGAATATGTGATGCAAAGATGAATTTCATGAAAAATATCAATATTTTCATTGTGAAAGATTCTCAATATAAGTTTCATTTGAGAAGTGTTGATGATCATATATATCCATCCACATAGGAAGATCATGTGCATGAACTAATAATTTATATGCTAGAGAGGTATGAAAAGTAAGGTAGTGTAGTGGATGGTTTATTGTGATTCTAAAAAGTCTAGGTTGGTGGAAATATTCTAGAAATATTGATTCTATATCATTTACAATACATTAAAAATAAATATTTTGAGAAAGAATTTGACGCTGAAGTGGTTTGGAGTTCCATGTTATTTATTAAATAAATATATATCAATAGAAAAATTATATAGTGTTTGAAAATTAGGATTCATAATGTAAGACACATATATATTTTGATATGTTTCTCTTTACTTAAATTTAATTAGCAATTAATTTTATTTACACAGATTACCCAGTATATACAATAAAATGTCTATTAATAAATTACTATTATGTAATTATGATTATTATTACATATATTTCTAGATTATTATTTCAAAGGGACTAAAAACATTATTAAATATATTTATAATTGTTTTACTTGATGTAAATGTATTTATGAATTTATAATAAATATGATATCTATTTTTTATTTTGTAATATTTTTTTATAAATATGTATTTTTTAGAAATAATTTTTATTGAAATATTTTAAAAAATTATAATTATTTACCGTATTTTTATAGATATTCATTTTTGAAATTGATATAAAATTTTAAATTATAATTTCATTATTAATATAGTGTTAATTTTTATTATTTTTATGATAAAGTTTATTTTTCAGTTCATTAAAAAAAATACTAATATTTTTAAAATTTTGATTTTATATTCATTAAAAATTCATCTTCTTATTCTGAATTGCATTAAAAATATCATTGTTTACATTTTTTAATACAAATAAATTAAATTAGAATGGAATCAATATTACCTATTATTTTTTAGAAAACATGTATAAACAAAAAAAGTAATTTTTTCGGGAAAAAATTATTTGATCACATTTTGATTTATTTTTTTAAATTAAATTATACCGTATAAAAATAGTAATAATTTTAATTAAAAAATTTAATATAACAAAAATTTTATTATTGGGGATTCTACACTGTAATAGTAGTAAAAGGCCAGTTACCTTATTAAGAGGTAAAACAAGTTTGAAGGGTTAAAAAGTAAATCATAAGAATTAATATGAGCAAAAAACTTAAGTGAACCCTACATTAAAGTAAAATTTGAACCCACTTTCATCATATATTCTAATATGAGTAATTTTAGAGAAATTTTGATTGAATAAGACTTTAATGTATTTTAGTCTTTTAAAAACCCAAGTGTATCCCATCCCTCCATTATAAAGGACACTACATATCCTCTATTACGTACACATAATGTGACTTCTATAATTTCAAAGACATAAAATATTACATCTCTAAAATAAAACCCATTGTTTTATTGTTTTTTTACAGAATTCCATCGTACGAAGGATTTCAGTATACACCTGAGGAGGTTTCCCAAATAAGAGGCATAATTCATAAATGAGCTCTATCTGTTTTATATATTCTTCAACTATAACCAATTTAGTCAAATAAAAACCAATAAAATTACTATAGTATCATTATTATACGAATATGTTATTATGATGATGGATATAAAATTTTCATCATCATTTCCATCAAATTAGAAATGAAATTATCCCTGGTGCATACGTGTATACTACAACCTCTACATTGAGATATGATTCAATATCCATCATCATCACATATAGATATTTATAATTATGAATTAAATGAATATATATTATATTTGTGATATATATATATAAATATTTAATAAAAAATATTATTTATCTTTCATTCAATCGTTAAATTAAAATATGGAAGGATCATTTATGCCTATATACCGACAACCATATTTAAAGAAAGTGTATCCCATTTTTTATATATAAAATTTATGGATGGTTATAAATATGTATATAGTATATATATATTATCGTTATATCATTATTTAAAATTTAGATGTAATTTATACATGTTCAAGATTCAATGACCAGATCTCACAACCCAAAACATATATAAAAAAAATATGGATCACTTGAAATTACTATTTCAATAAATAATATTTATATATGGATTTTTTATATATTTTCTTTACATGAGAATATATGATATAAAACTTATATATATTATCTTGATATAGTGTTCTATTAAATTTAAAATTATTATACTATATTTTAGAGCACTTTTGATGCATGTAAAACTTGAGTTAAGGTTTTATATTATAATCACTTTTCATTTCAATATTGATTATGATAAATATAAATTGAACGAAATTTGATTGATATTATCATTTAACACACATATATTTTATTATGCTATAGCTATGATTAAATTTTTCATGAATTAATACAATTTCTCTCTCTTCATAACTTAAAATTACTAGGAAAATGTCTTCATAGAAAAAAAAACCTTATTTTAACTTTGGCCGATGAACAATTTATTACATTTGAAAAAAATAATTTTTTTATTAATATTTTTTACTTTTGATGAGATTTTTTAAATGTTCTTTTACACTAGGTTTAAATTTATTAAAAGAAAAATAAAATTTAATCCATTTATAATTTTTTAAAACCTGACATTTTGTAATTTTTTTTCAAAATTTTAAAAGGATTGTTTTCTATAAAATTTATGAGATTATTAGGAATTTATAATAATCTGAATTTTTTTTATAAATATCCATTTATAAATTTCTTTTTTTTATTTCAAAGAATTTAATTTTCTAAACTTTTCTGGAAATTTTACTTAAAATGTTATGAAATAAAAATGATATTTTGTATTGTTTTATAAGAAATGTTTAAATGATAATTTAATCTTATTTTTCATCAATTTAATCATGTATTGTTATGATTTACATATTATATGATCGAACAAAACTATATTTATTCTATCTCTAGATTGTCTATTTTTATGATGATTGGATGTTTATGAAGCCAATTTATTTTCCATGTGTTATTATTTGATGATATGATCAATGTTTTCTTATATTAGGTTATATATATGTTTCTATTAATTATGGGATGGGTGAGATCTGAATTAAGTATCCCTTTAGTGAATAGGGTAATGATTTAGAACTCATGATATAGTTATGTGAAATGATTTAATGTTCTCAATTCACTATGGGAAGTAGGTTGGGATGCATGATCCACTATGATATCATAAATATTTGGTGATTCCAAATCTATTATGTTAAGGTAATATCTGTCATTAACCATGAAAAATGAAATAGTTTCCATTCCTATGATGGTTTCACAAAATTAGGAAATTTTTATAATTTTGCGATTTTAAAAAATGGCTCACATTTGTTTTTTTGATGATTCTCCTATTTTATGAGCTAATAAATTTGTATTCCCTGAATCAGTATTTTGATCTATGAAATATTGGGATTGAATTTATATGGATAATCACATGTTATTATACCATTTTGTTCATATTATTCATACTTTTGATAACGGATAAAAATATACCATTTTTACCTTTTTTGATTATATGATTTGAATCATTCTAATGTTTTAATTTTTACCCATTCTATGATGATGGTTATTAAAGACGTTGAGTCTAAAGGATCCGTTATGAAAACGAATAATTTTGAGATGAGAGATATGTTAATTAAATAATATGTTTCTAAATATATAATAAAAATACACTAAACCTTTATGACTAGTGGATATGTTTATTTTAGAGATATATTGGTCAATGAGAGAAAATATATAATATATATATATTATGATTATGCTACAATAGTTGGAATCAGAGAAGGTTTCAGTTATTTTTTGTGGTTATATTTTGAGTAATACGGGGGTTGAATCAAATACAACATATATTAAAAAAATGTGATATATGATGTAAATTTTTTTAATAGTCGGATTAGAAGGTGTCATTATTAAAGACATATTAAGAATGATTTACCAGATTATAATGTTAGATATAGATAGGTGATAAAATAGAATGAGGGGTGGCTTTTACATTAAATTTTTTGATTTAAAAAAAATCCCATTTATAAAAATATATTACTAAAATATGAAAAAAATAATCCAAATGAAATATAAACAATTTATTTAAATCCAATAAAAAATAAAAAGAATAAAATGAATAGGGATGTGATAATAAATCATTTAAGAACATTTGTTTGATTAAGAAATTTTATAATTGTAAAATTTAAGGAAATAATTAAATGAAATTATGGTAAGTTAATATGATAAATTATTTTGATTGTACATGATGGTACACTTACATCTATGACCTTATTACCCTGAGGATTAAATGTATAAGTTCCCTATATTTATAGGTAGAAAATTTCTCAAAACTATCCCATGTTTTAGGTTATAAGAAGAAACAAGATAAAATAGAAACCTTCTCATTAACAATTAATCTAGATAAAAAAAAATTAATATCCCTTTCCTTTTAAAAATAAATGCAATGAAAATCAAACTCTCATACTATAAAGGTAGTGAACACTAATATTGGTAGAATGAAGTACAGGGGGATTTTTTAGCAAGAAATCACTTTTATGGTTGGTCTAAAATATATCATAGAATATTAAGATAACAATGAGTGAATTAAAATAAAATAAGAGTTTGATTGGTATATTATCATTTATATTAAACTCATGAAGGTGAAACAATATTTATAATAGAAATCACCTTGAACAAAATTTATAACATTTATAATTTGATAATGATTGTAAAGGAATTTTGATGTTGATTCCCAAGGACCCCAATGGTCTCTATTTATAGACTTAACCTTCACAGGTCATGTTATTTAATCCATTAGTGGTCAACAAGTCAATTAAATAAATTTTTGTGGAATATTGAAAAAAGTTTTTTAAAGGTTTCTCGATCGATTAAAAAAACAAACTCAACAAAATCAGTGAAATTGTTGAAAAATTTAATTCAAAATAAAAATAATAATAAATTATATTTTTTGAGGATTGTGAGAAAGATATATTTTATAAAAAATATACCAATTTTAATAAACAAATTATTTCAATAATTCAAATAAACCTAAAAACACATTTAATAAATTTTACAAATAAATTCCATTATAATTTGTAAATGAAAACACCAAAATTTCTTAATAGTTATTCCATAAAATTAAAAACCTAAACATCAGTAACTCTCCATATTTATAAAATATCTAATATAAAAATTTAATGGTAATATATTAAAAACAATAATCAAAAGTTTTAATAACTTTGATAGACTACTACATGATTTTATAAAGAAAAAAATCAATTAAATCTACTTAAAATAATTTATTTGAAATATTTGATATTCATAATTTAAAAATATATATAAAAAATAATATTCATATAAAAATATATTAAAACAATATAAAAATGTTAATGATGATTCTAAATTATCAATATTAATTTATAAAATCCTTAAAAAATTAATTAATTTATTATACTTAGATAGTAAATCAAAATATCTTCCAAATCGTAAAAATATAGACTTGTAATGTTAAAGGTATCTTTTGAAAACCCAATCATGGTTAAATAAAAAATAACACATGGAACATAAGGTTAAAAACCATTATAAAATAATTATTCCAAAGAACAAATGAAATATTATTTTATAAAATAAAAAATAATATTTCAATTTAAAGATATAAAAGTCAATAATGTGGAACAATAATTATTTTATAAAATACTAAAAAAATAAATTTTAAATAAATTAAAAACGAAATAAAAATTTTAATTCTAAAACTAATACTATAATTATTATAATATAGTATATTATAATCATTAGACAATAAAAATTTATAATGGATTTGAGAAACTCTATGAATATCCCTATTTTTATGTTTAATAAATGAAAATATTAATTTAAATATTTCTTCAACATTTTATATTTGATCAAAAATCAAAGAATAGATTTGAAAATATTTTCACCACTTTTTTTAATCAAAAAATAAAATTTTAATAAAATATCTATAAAATAATATATTGATATATATAAATATATCAAATAAATTAATTCGTCTATGAAATATTTTTAAAGGTTCTATGAAAATTAATAATATGAAATTCATGGAATTGAAAAATATATTAAATGATTTATAAAATAATTGTTCATAATGAAAATTATAAAACATATTATACATGGTTAATAACCCAAAAAATAAATTTTAAATCACATTAAAATCATCATGAATAACAAAATAAATATTTTGAAGAATAAATTTCATTTTTAAGGAGTAGTTAATATTGTTTTAATAAACCATTGAAAATTCACTGAGAGTGGAAAACCATGTATGAAGTAGGACCCAATCCCTATGCCCAAGATAGATAAATGGTTAACAAACTCATTCAACTCATTTCAAAGTAGATCCTTATTAGTATCTATACTAGATCCTCATTTACTTGTTTATATTAATATTAGAATATTTTTCATGGATTTTAATTCTCACTTTTCATTAGCAATTTTTGATAAGGTTTTGATTTTTTTAATTTCAATCAATTTAGTAAAAAAATTTGATAAAAAAAATAGAAATATAAATTAAGAAAAAAATTAAAAAAAATTAAAAAAATTAAAAGTAAATTTTGAATGAAATTATGATATAAATTAAAAAATAAATTTAAAATGTATTCTAATGGGAAATTTAATAATAATGAAGAAACCTATTCATATGATTATTATGATTGATGTCACATGATATTATAGGAATTAATGAGTCAGAATCCGCCACTCATAGAGTATAAACAGTAATCTCATGGTGGGAAAGTGTTGATATACCATTTCAAAAGGTGAATAACAAATTTTTTTAGAATCCTCCATAGGATAGAGAAAAAAGTAATTATGTAATATTCATGCATAAATGTAATTAAGGAGTTCATTTTAGTACCCAAATGTTTGGTATATCAGTGTTATCTAATTATCACTGAAAAGGATAAATTTTTTTGGTCCATTAGGATTTTATAATTTGGAATTTAAACGAAATTTGACTGGAATGAGATTTTTATGAAAATAATGAAGAAATATGAATATTTTTCAAACTAAAAAATCTATAATATTTACAATTTCATTAATAAATAGGATGAGATATTTTTATGATATAATTAGAAAATATATATTGATAAATTTCATCTATAAAAGATTCTTCAATAAAATTTTTTCATGATTTAGATTTATATGAAAATGAAGAACTAAATAATTATTTAAATTTAGTTTGGAATCATAAATATTTTTAAAATTTTATTCCCTTTGGTAAAACAAGAAACCATGTTTGTAAAATAATTATTTTGAAATACAATTTTTTAATCATTTTTTGAGATCTTTGAATTTGAAAACCACACACACACATATATATATATATATTAAGACAACAATATTGTATTTATGTTTCATAGCTTTGAAATTTTATGTATGATAAAAAAAATTGAATTTAAATTTTTTCAATTATATAATCTTTACATGTCCAATAAGTGGGGGTAAAATAGAATCATAAGAACAGAAGTCATATGTTGAAATAGAAATTCTAGAACTGAAGTTATCATCAACACTAACAAGTGTATGAGACACTTGGGACTTTCATCAGTTTTTTTAATGAAACTAATTCCATTCCTCTCTCCCATTTCTTGAGCCATATAGCTTTCATAAACTTATTTTTTAATTTTATTGATTTTACAAGGGGAAATAATGTTTTATTGGACCCTTTTTTATCCCTACAAAATGTTATGTAAAATTATTTTTTTTAATGATTTATGTGGATCTATTTTTTCATGTAATTTTATATCATCATGGTAAAGTATACAATTTTAGAGTAAATAATGAATGAGTAATTGTTTTCTATCTATTAAATTTTTAATTTTGATTCCATGACCTCTATAGCCTATTTTTATGATTTTTACATTATGTTTGACCCGTATGTCATGTGAGACCCAATGTTAATCATGTGAATCATGGTAATATGGATTTTTATATCTTTATAATCTTGGATTATGTTGAATTATGTTTCCAAACTTCTTAAAAAATATAATGTATTTTTTGGTCCAACATTTTTATGCAAATAGATTCAACAAGATATTTATGGCCATTAAAGATGTCCAAAAATCTAGTAAAAATAGCAGTGATAGACTCATTTGGATACAATGATAAACTCTCAAAATCATTCCAATATAATATAATCCCAATATAACTTAAAATATCTCCACATTTATGTGTATCATTCAAAAAAGTGAATATTTCATGTATGGGTCTTCATATAGGAAATATATTGACATCAATATCATTTAAACCCCAATTAAATTCACTCCTTTATTTTCTATAAAGCTTAAAAGAAGAATTATTATTTGAGTTCCATTTATCATCTTTTTCAGTTGAAATCCAATATAAAAATATTAACAATTTTTTAAATAGTTAAACCCATAAATCAAATACCATAAGTAAATATCAGTTTCCAATAAACAAAATCAGTACTGTAAATAAAGAGCACAACCCAATAATTTTCCATCTAGAACACAATTAGTGTTTCGGAAATACATGTTAAAAAGAAATTTTATTTTAAAACATGTTTATAAATGAATAAAAGAATAAATGCATTTAATATAAAAAAATGTAAATAAATATGACAATAAAACCAATTTAATTAAATGAATCACTATTATAAAATAAGTCAATTGAGCATTTTTTATGGATTCTGAAAAAAATTAAAATGATAAATAAATGTAATTATGGAATGTAAATTGGATAAAATATTTTGTATGAATAGGAAAAAATTTAACCAAAGGTACCTCAATTTTTACCACCTCAACCAAATTGTGGTTCAACCTGTTAGCCCATTAGAATTAATGGTTGGCAGGATATGAAATGTATCCCTTTATTTTTAGGATATAGTGAGAAACTAGATTAAATAGAGAGAATCACGTTAATGAATAAGTTAAAAACATCAAAATAATAGTCCCATGTATTTTTAAATGAAATGGAATGGAAAACATCATCCCTCAATTTAATGTTATTGATAAAAACTAAAAAAAATATGATGATAATATGATTTATAGTAATCAATAACCTTAATGACTTGTTCAAAATTTTTCAATGAATATGTTTAATATTAAGATATAATGAGTATAAAATAATGTTGTTATTTGAATATTAAAATTTATTTCGCGCAGTATAAGGGGAGAGAATACTTAGAAATGAAATCACAATGCGATAAATTGATAATTAATGAATTAAGAGATTTTTAATTATAGAATGTCTATGAAGATTTACATGGCCCCAAAAAGGTTTCTATTTGTAGGATTCTTCTCCATTTGATAGGTTCTATAATCTATCTAGTCATATAAAGTCGAATAATCCCATGTTTAATGAATCTGGATGAAAATATGGGTAAGAGAAATTTATCTAATAAAAAATTAACTAACCATTATAAAGGACAACATTGAGTAATTAAATTCAATATATAAATAAAAAAATTAAAATTATCAAGGATTGAGAGAGAGAAATAAATATAATAATAATTATTATATCACATGAATAGAAAACTATTTTAAAAATTCAATCTAACATAAAAACACACTTTAGAACATTTCAAATAAATTACATAATAATAGGTCTCTTAAAACCTATAAAACTCAAAAGAGTTACCCAATAAGAGCCTTTCTTTCAATATCATATAATTTCCCATATTTATACATGAGATAATATAAAATAATTAAGGTTGATAAATTGAAAAAAATCTTTTCTCAATAATCCATGTAGATTAATACATGATTTTATAATCAAAATAATCAATAAAATATTCTCCAAATAATTAATTTTAAATATTTTAGTTTCATAATATAGAATTACTTGAGAATGAATAAAAAAAATTACTCTTCATATAAAAAAATTATTATAATTGAATAATAATAACTCTTATTTACTATAAATAAGCAATATGGATTTATTAAACCATTTAAACAACTTAATGACTTGTTATTTGTATTCTATAAATCAAATTATCCCAAAAATCAAGAAGACAGAGTAAACAGGAAATAACAAGATACATGGAAGGGTATGATTGCAAGATATTTATATGTAAAACATAAATTATACAAGATTAATAAAGGTATATTAAATTATAATTAAGTGTATAAAAATAATTACATAAAGGTAATAAGAACACTACACATTATACATAAGTGAAATAAGATTATCACATAAATGTAAAGATAGCTATTATAAAATCACGTAAGGATAAAGAAAAACACAACATTATATATAATGAAAAAAACATTAAAAAAATATATTATTCCAATCAACAGATTTAAAATATCTATATATAGTGATAAAAATAAAAAAAATAACAATTGAAAAACTAAAAAAACATTAAATAATAAAGCCATTCACATATATAATGAAATAATATATTATTAATAAAATTATAAAATGTTATTAATTACCAAAAATAATAATAATATTTTTCTAATATAGTGTATTTTAGTTATATAGAAATGAAAATAATTATTTTATAAAGGGGAAAATCATACGATCTCTTCCATTTTGGTAATTACATAACTAAAAACCCATAATAAAATTTTTCTTGCATTCCTAAATTTATCCAAAATATAAAATAAATTTTAAAAACGTTTCTCAATTTATTTAAAACAAATAATAGAATAATAATTAACAAATATATTGTCTCTAAAATAAAATTATTATATATAAAAAATAGTTAACCCCATATTAATGATTCTAAAAAAAATTAAATGGGTCATGTAAACAAATAATATGAAATCATGAAAATGGTGAAGATATGAATATAATAAAAAAAATTTGTAAATGAATACATTAATTATATAATACATTATTTATAACCAAAATAATAAATTTTGAAGTACATTATAAAAAATATGACTAAGATAAAAAATATTTCTTATAATTGATTTTCATTTATTTATATTAGTAATTGATTTATTAGAAAAATATATAAAATTATCTAGGTGTGTAAACAAAATGTAAGATAAGGATAAATCACTAAGAAAAAGATGGATAAATGTAAATAAATCCATTAAATTATTTTTGGGACACATTTTAAGGAGAAACTTCACCATAACCACACCAATATCATTGATTCAATACATAAATGTCATTCTTGTTATATGATACTCACGTTATTTATTTATTTTTTCAATTTTTTGGATATTTATATCATAAGAAATCCATTTTTGAGATTGGTTTATTGAAAAAAATAAAAAATAATGTATAAAATTGATAATTATATTTAAAATAAATTTAAAAATACATTTTTTTATAAAAACAGTAATTTTAAGAGAATGAAGAACCTTATTCCCATGAAGATAAAGGATGATGTACAAAAATTATATTGTAATAAAAGAGGTAGTATCCACCATACATAGAGAATAAAAATTATTACCAATTTGGGAATTACATGGTCAATTAATTTAATAGGTTAATACCACATTTATTTAGAATCCCACATAGGATAGATCTTTGAGTTTTGTTGGAAAACCCTAGAAATTAATCAATAGAGTGTGCATAATGTTTCCATGATATTGGGTTTAGCAGTGTAAGATAATAATAAATGAGATACATAAACATTAATGGGTCAAAAATTATTGACCAATATGGTTTATGGAACATAAATCGGTTTAGAATTAGGATTTTTTTGATCATTGAGGAGTAAGATAAATTACTTATTGTGTACCAAATATTAAATTTTAAAATTTAATTTATTATAAATATTCTAAAATTTATACACAAAATTATAAGAATTTATTAGAAGAAATTTCCTTTAAAAGTGTAAATTATTTATAATTTTTAGAAAAATTTGAATGATTCTAAAAATAAAAACCTTAGTGAATTTTGAAAAGATGTTCAAACCATGATCTTATTTAAATTATCTTCATCTTGGGTAAATTGAGAAATATTGATTCTATGATCTTAAATTTAAATTACTCATTTTAAGCATGTGTCTGATCTTATAATTTTAAAAGAAAATATATATTTTCTTTTAAAGGTTGTTCATTTGCATAAATAAAAAAATTTATTTTTTCTTATATATTAGAATTTCAAATGAATGTGCCAAAAAAATAGATCATCATTTTTAGAATTATGAAGATCATAATAAGTAAATGAAGTTGTAATGTAATTATAATATTAATAAAAAAAGGACAAAGAGAAAATTTTGAACAAAGATTGATTCTCTCCTCGACATGTTTCATGAGGGACTTGTGACATTCATCAATTGATCCATATATAGAAAATGGGAAACCATTTGTTCTCAAAAATAAAAACTCTTAATGCCTCTTATATTATTTCTTATGTTTTCACTTTTTCTTATTCAATGGATAATTATGTTCTATGACACCCTTATTTTCTCAACCAAAACTTGTTATATTGAATTCTTGATTTTTCTTTTTGGCATTTTTAGTGGATATATTCCCATTATTATAATTTTCTAACATATTGGTAGAGCTAGTAATGTCAAAGTCACTCATTGATGAGTCATAATTATTTTCAAGGATTTAAACATTTCATTTAGTCTTCATGATCTCATTAGTCTCATTTTTCACTTGCCTCTACATTATTATATAATATGTCTTGGGAGATCCAATGAGTTCCACTATAATAATGTTTTTGAAATATTTATCATTATGGATTTGAGTGAATTTTAGAGTATAAATGATTAGTAAAAGAAATATTACTTTTTGACTAGTTTTATGGATAAATAGATTAATAGATATATTTTATAAAATTAAAAATGTTAGTAAATCTAGTAAACATTGCACTTATAGACTCATTATGATGAAAATTTAATCTCTCAATATATTTTCTATACATGTCAACATTAAAAATTATAACATTATTTGTATATTCATGAATAACCTCAAATAATTTCAATAATTCACGTTTAGTTATAAAATATGAATATAAATTTAAATCATTAATATATGAACCATAATATCATGTATTTACATAATTACATTCTAATTTAAAAGAAGAAATATCATTGGAGGTCCATTAATCATCTATTTTTTGTTCTAAAAAAATAATCATATAATTTTTTTTATAAATAGGGTAACATATAGATCTAATAAAATGATTTTAATATCCCATGATTTTATTATATATTTCTCTTAAAATAAATTTTATTCCACTTCAATGTTGATTTATACACAACACAATGTTTAAAAAGCCATAGTATACATATTATATTTTAATGTAACCATTTTATCTATTAAATTAAAATTTATAGAATGAATAAGAATAATAACCATAGAACATTATATTTAAATGATACAGATAATTAAAATATTTTGATAAATTGGAACAAAAATGTTAGTAAAGAAATTTAATTCTTTAAAAACATCTTTTTTTCCTAAAGATGGTTTTATTAAATTATTTTGATAAAAAAATATTATTATTACCACCAAATTTTATATAATTTATTTGAGAAAGAGAAATAATTTTTTTGAATCATCATATCAAAAATATCTTAGAGTGAATATTTTATAACCTTATAAAATGGTTGATATTATCGATGAACAGTGAATAATACAAATTTTTATTTAAAACAAACATTTAATTTAAAACAATAATGAGGTTAAATGTGGATTTAAAATGTTTTTAAATGTTTCATTAAATCAATTATATTACTAATAATCTAATATGTGATATTTTAATAATTTTTTTGTTTAATTTTGATAAATATATATTTATACTTAAGAATTCATTTTTTGGAAAACCTCTTTTCAACATGCTTTACAGAATTATTATAAAATGAAATTGTTCCTATTTTATGGAATGGTGTTTATAAAATATATTCAATATTTGTAATCAACATAATTTATATTATTTAATAAGTCTAACTTAATTTTTTGGTCATAATGAATAATAAAAACAATAAATTCTTACATCATGGTAAAATGGTAAATTGGGATAACATAGTTGAAAAATAAGTTATGAGTCCACCATTTGTAATATAAATTATTGTTGGATGAATTTATATTGAAACTTGTAACCTTATAACTATGATTTAATTTTTTTGGATACATTCCAATGAAAATGACATGTATAATATTTTATGTAAAGAAGGAAGTAGAAATGAAAATCTATTTCTTTTAAATTTATATTATAAGTTCCCATAAGGATAATAGAAATTTTTTAATGAATATTAATGGATATATTGAAAATAATTAAATTATATTAATGATGAATATTTATTGATTATTCTTCTTCAGTAAATAATTACAAATAAATTTTATTTGACACCGATAATGAATTTATTCAATTAAAAGAAAGACAAATAAATATAATATTATTAAATTTAGTATTAGATTAATGAATTATTATATTAAAAAATGTAATGGGAATCAATTTTTTAAGGTTTTGTTAATGGATTATATTTAAATTAATTTTCTATCCCATTGTTTCTAATGGAAAATTAATTGAATTTTTCAAAAAATTATAATAATGATATTTTATAATAAATATATTTTTTAAATTATTTAATAATCATATTAACTATATGTTTAACTATGTGATTTATATATTGTTTAAAATATCAATCATGATCCATTTAGTTTTCAATTCTAATTTTATATTTACTATTATGAACCCTTAAATAATAAAAAGAATTTTTATTAGAGTAAATAAAAAAAAAGGGTTAATATATGTTAAAAATTTATAAGGGTTAAAATAAAACCTAATAATTCAAAAAAATTATTGAATATTATTATTTCGACTCTTAGTCATCATATATATGAATTGATCAGTTTGGAACCATTATTCAATGAAATTTAATTTATATCAATTTGAATATTTTATGAATTTCAAATGTTCTCTTCACCTCACCATTTAAAGTGAATCTCTATGCACATTTCATCAAAAATATTAATCCTTAGGTTCAAAAAATCTATGAAAAAACACTAAATAATTTAACTTATCACATCTATTTTAATTATAAAAACATAATAGAAAGGTATTTTGTGTAAAACTTTAGAGTTTTCTAAAAGAAGATATATCAGTTTTATCTGGCTATTTTTTTTATTTTACATCAAACATCATAAAATATTATTCCAACATTATGAATTAATAACACTAGAATATATAATTTAATCATATTTTATTAGATTAATTCTATAACCTATGTCTATATCCTCTTCTATAAAATTATAAATGAATATGTTTATTGTTTGTACAACTGATTTTCTCCTCTCAAACTGATGTAATTTATTTTCCCTCAAAATCTCCCAAAAATATGTATATTGATATATTTAATATATATATATATATATTTAATTTTTTTGAAATAATTATAAATTTTATTTATAATATCACATATACCCTTTGACCTTCCAATACATTGGAAAAAGATAATATCTCTTTGAGTACACCTAGACTACCTCTTCCAGGATGTCAAATGATTCAGTTTTTATTTTTATTTTACAAGGATTGTAATGAAGGTGGATTTAATGAATATATATATTATATATGTGATGTAATAATGACTATAAAATGTTGAATGTTCTTATATTTCGTCTTTTCAATCATTTAAAAAATTAAAATATCATTCATGCATACAAACCACTTACCATCACCATGAATGATGTAATTCATTTTTATATGTCTATAATTAATGTAATATGATAAATATTGATAAAATGAATATATATTATAGAGACTTATAATTTTCATACATATATATTAGATCATAAAAAAGATTAATTTTCATGATATAACATAATAATCGATGGTAGAATATTTTAGCTGTATAGTCATTAGAAACATGTAAAGATAAAAAATGGTTCAAAAGTTTACTATATGACCACCCAAAATTTTATTCACAAAGAGAACCATTCTTATAAATGTAATACAAAATTAAATTTTTAAACATGGGGAAAGTAAACATTAAAAAGGTGATATCAGATGCTCAGAAATTGTAAAATGTGAACTATAAACATAACATGAGCATAAGTCTACGAGAACATGAGAATAACATTTTAAAAACATAGGTTTAATATACTAGATAATAAATATGAGTCATAAAATAAATAATAATAGTTTAAAAGACATGAAGAATAAAAGGAATAACGAATGTGATCCAAGATACCATAACATCGGAATACACCATTTATTGGTGGTATACACATAATCGCTGATAATAATTTACATTGTAGTTAAGGGTAATTGATAAAAATATCATGGATTAATGGGTCAACTTAAAAAACTATAATAGTAGTCATGATTCACTCCAAATAATATCATAGTAGAAAGTGTATCATACTATATAATGTTCACTTCTAATTCTATTCCAATTTATTTCTTAAGATATCAATATTTACCCAATGCATTCAAGGGAGGTATAGGTCCCACCTATCCATGGTCATAACATAACCACATTTTATCATTATATCCAATAAATTGTCCTTAGTTACAATATAACAAATTTACTTGGTTAAAATATAACCACCATCACATAATGAAAACCCTATACAAGTGTTCCACAAGATAAGAAAATTTTCATTATATCAGATCCCATGAGAAGAAATTTTATTCATAAAAAATTCCTCATATCAAAACCCATGAAAATAAACGGTCTTCATAAAATATTAATCATATTAGAACCCCTGAAAATAAATCAGTTTCATAAATAATTGGTCATATTACAACCCATAAAAAAGATACCAGATTTATAATCATCCTATCATTGTAAAACTAAACCATACAAATAATAAATAATGATTTTAAAATTTTATTATATCCCCATTAATTATTAAAAAACATCTTTGTTTTTCATATTAGATGGAAAATAATTTGGAAAGATAAAATAGAATATGTTTTGTGGAAAACTACAAATTTTTATTGAAAATCATCAATTAAAAAAATGAATTTCACATGACAATGTCGAAATAATTTTCATTTAAAATTCCCATAGAAACATATAATAGAATATTTTAAATTTTTAGTGGTTATGACATAAAAAATATAGTTCAGTCCATACACATTAAAACAATGATTCATTTATCATTTTTGATTAAAGTGAAAAGTACACAATTAAAAAAATTACAAGAATATTCATTTGATTTTATATAAAGGTCATAAATGTGTAAAATATTCTTGAAAGAGTCATGGGATACTATTGAAAATATTCGTTAAAACATTTTTAGGAAACGTGGACATATAAGAAATGTTTTTTCTATTGAAGAGAGATATAAATTTGATTTTTCCTTAAATTATTAATTTTTGAATAGTTTGTACTTAAAAAATGAAATGAAATCATTTTTTAATTAATAAATAAAAAGTTTAGTATAAAATAAATTACTTTAATGAGTGTTATATACTTATATATCATCATCAAAAACATAATCATAAACAACCATGATAAATAATGAGACTGTAATATATTACTTTTACCACCTTGGTAACGTTTGAATAATAAGAACAATAAAAGAAATAAATATATATGTAAGAGTATATAAAATAATTATAAGAAGAATAATCATGAAATTTATTCATGATATGTATATATAAAACACAAAAAAAACAAGTGGCATATGAGGCATGTGTCTAAAAGAAGTAAATTTATGGCGGATGTTATATAACATAAGTCTTGAAATTGTTAATTCATGTTTAAAACTAATGTATAATAAATATTGGTGAATTATAAGTATATTTTTGAAACATTATCATATGTATCATATGATATAATCTTTACCCATTACCGTTTTTACTAGCTTATTAATAGTTCAACATAAAAATCATGCTTAACGTAATAACTGCTCTATTTTCCAAGTGGATTTTGTTTTTGTATTATTGGTTCGTTTATATTGATCATTGGTTTTTAATATATATAATTTTAAAAAGAATAATAATATCATATATATTCATTATATATTTTTTAATAGTAATCCAAAATTGTTATATATAAAAAATTAATTACACTATTGAAGCAGATGGTAGGTCGTATGTACACAAGAACATTGTTTCGATTTTATTAATTGATGAAATAAAAGAATTTTAAATAATGTATCACCTTTCATCAGTCACAATATTTTCACATATGTTTCATTTATTTATTAAATCTAATACTATTACCATTAATTTATTGTATAAGTAAAAAATTGATAACATCACTTCGCAAGATGGTAGTTAGCCGTACACATGAGTGACATTATCATTTTCTATAAAAATGGAACATAAGAATTTATATGTGTTATAATAACTAAATTGTATAATTATTTCATAAAAACCATATAAATTTGTTAAATACATCATTATAACCATCATTGAGGTGTGTTTGTGGGAAATAAATTACGTCAGTTCATGTGTTGGTAGACCAATGTACAAAAGATCGACAATTTAGTTTCCCATTTGATTGAATAGGAAGTGAATATTGGTTATAAAATTAAAATAAAATAATATTATTATCTTTCATATACTATTTTTATTATATTATCATATTTTTCAATAATATTAATGATGTGGAAGAAGAAATTAAAAAACAAAGTTTAATAATTTTACATCTTCAAAAAAAATTTTAAGGTGTATTCTAAAGGACTGTTTAGGAAAGATTCATAATAAAACAATTATTTTAATATATTTATAGGTAATTAAGTAATATATATTGGAAGATATTTTATGATCCAAATTGGTTACTATGTGTGATGTGGAGAGGAGAGGGTGTTCCCTTTTATATGTCGGGGAGAGGACACACTTTTAATTTTTCAAAAGAAAAAGTATACTATAATTTTATACCATTAAAAAGGATCCAAAATAGTCCATTCAGAACAATATATATTATAAGGTCAAAAAAATTTCATCAAATGAGATTTAAACATGGTTTAAGGTCATTTTATACCATATCAATTTTGTAAAACCTATAGGTCAACCCATTTAAAGTAAAACTGTGATAATTTATTTTTGTTTTTTTTAAAATTTATGTTAAATGAAAATTAAGTTGACATGATTATATAATTTAAATTATTATTATTCTATATTTCCAAAAAATAAATTATATACGATTAATAGAAGTGGAAATATTTAATTTAAAAATAAACCCTCATCCATTATAAAAAATTGTTTTCCAAAGAGATAATTCTCTTTAGTATAGAATGTTTTAATATAAAAATTTAATAGTAAAATTATTTAAATGAACTAAATATACATAATAATAAAAAAATTTGTAATTTTACTTGAATATATTTTTATAAAATTTGTATCATTTTTTATTCTATAAATTGAAAATATAATAATAATAATAATCAGTATTCTCACAATTTAATAAAAAGTTACGCTTTTCCAAAAATCATAAATAATTAACCATTAGATAATTTTGTGATGATAATTCCTAAAATTAATAATTTATTTTAAAATAAAATTTCTAAATGTATCAACAAATTATTTTTTATTATTTTTTCATAAAAAGAAATTATGTAATTATTTTTTAGAATTTTTTTTCGAATCATATAAAAAATTACTTGAAAGTATATACTTATTTATAAATTTAGTTTAATTATTTAAAAACATTATCTGTAGATTTATAATATATTTATTTTTATGAATTTCTAAAAAATAATTGCCTGGTTTACAAGTAATGATTAAATAGAAAATATTATATAATATTGTGGTTCGTTAAAACACAATTTTGTGTGTAACATAAGATATTGAAGAAATTGAATTTATTTAAATTTATATTATAATAAAATACAATGGTGTTATATTATACCCCACATAAATAGAATTTATCCGAAAAAATAAATATCATTGGTAGAATAAATAAGGACACTTCTACATTATTACAACTTCATGTTGCTATATGGCTGCCTTTTATTGATGGTTTCGTTACAAAACATTGACCACATGAGAGGTCATGATTCATATCACTTTAACTATATGATCAAGAATATATGCATGTTTTTCAATAATAAATATCATACCACAATTGTATAGACTATTATTTATTACAAATTTATGGATCAGGTATGTATAGACATATGGGAGATTCATTAAACTAATCATCAACCCAAGAGAGGTTTGGTGGATACACAAAGAAATAAGAAAAAAATCATTATATGATCAAAAATTTAGAATTGATTGATATTAATCTAGACTTTTTTTCCTTTTATACAAATATAATAACATTATTACATGAAGAAATTTGTAGAAACTTATTGTCAATAACATAGAATTATAGATCACATCAATGATTGTCAGAAAAACTTTTCTAAAAAAATTTAGCTGCCCAATTATTTTTCATAACAGTTGAAACCTTAATACTCATTTTACAAATAGCTATGGTAACAACAACATTCTTTAAGCAATATCATATAATAAAATTTGATTAATAATTTTTTTTTCTTATATTGATTTATAAGGATACATAATTATGATTGAGTGAAACATATTGTTGTAAAAAAAATAAACTAGACGATTGTGTTGATTCTAACCACAACAGAAATCCATAAAACAAGATCTCAACATATCATCCAGGGTTTTGAATATAATATTAGTATGAACATATATCTAACGATTATATAAAATGAAGAATAAAATCATTACATCAATATAAAGAATAATACTTCATCATAATATTGAGGTAGACCATAAATCCGGATCATATATATTTGAATTTTGTAATCAATGACTCTTTACCACCTCATTAATGTAAATATTGAAAATCATATTTGAATATAAAAATTATATAATAGTGACAATTTGTGATGGATTAGTATAGAGATCAATTACACCCCATATATTTTTATTCCATTTTTATTATTTTGGGGAGTCCAATGAAATAAATCCTTGGTGTTGTTTTCCAATTTCCATTATGGCATGGATAATGGTTTTAACGTATAGTTATACATTTTCACCAAGAATTAAATTTCAAAAATAATGTTTACTGATATATAATGTATAAATTATGTATCTTCATTCCATCCCACTAGTAAAAATCATTCATATATTCATACGTCATCGTACTTCTAGAATGAATTGTGAATGAAGAATTATGAGCTTTCTCAAAAAAAACTCTTAATTCAAAACTGGCATTGATGGAACACATAAATAGTAACATAACATTATCACACCATCACAATCAATAATCGTTCTACTTGACAATTATATACATTAACAAATCTACATAGTACTTAAAAACTACTTCAATATTCACTAGGATGGACTAATAAATTATCATTTCAGAAAGAAAATTTCTCACCGCTTTTTTAGTAATTATCTATTGATCATTTTCCAATCCTAAAATATTGGATATTTTTTATTTTCATCATATATAAGCTAGCATGATCCTATCGACTCGAAGACACAAACTTATTTTTCTATTACTTAGGGTGGTAATGTATTGTGTAGTTATAATATTTAAAAATATCTAACCATCTTATTGGGTTCATGTTAAACTCCAGTGATGTGAATATATACATTAAAGTTATGTGATGAATATAGCTATGAAAATTTCATTACAAAGAAAATTTATCTATATCATTAATAAAAAATAACAACACCGCTCTCCAAATCATGTTGTGGTTAATTTTTCCTTGATCCTTTAATTTCTACAAGGCACAAACTATCACCATAACATTTTTAAATCCCATTTTTTTTCTCTATTATAAAACATATGTTTCAAAATTCAATTAGATAAATATCCATAACATTATTTTATATAAATTTCATATAATCAATGAAATCTCATAGTTTAGTGGTAAGATATTCACCATTATTACAATTTAGTTGTGTGTTCAAGCCCCGCAACATTTCTGGATGTGATATGTTATCCTTTTTACCAATAGTATGTTCTATAACCATTACCAAAAATATGATGTAAAAAATTAAATATATCATAAATCATAAAAGGTCATACAAAACCATAAGTCTTTCAAAAACTTTATCTTAGGAAAATATTATTCATCCTCAAATAATACATCACGTTGAACCTAAGAGTTACATATACATTATTCCATCAAAATGCCTTACAAAATTTTAGTACTCGCATTAAAATACCATCACTTACAACCATAAAAGGGGTGTTTATGACAATAACAATATGATCAACCTTAAAATCAATATCCCATGATGTCACAGATAAGACTTATTTTTATCATACATTAAGAATTATATACTTTCTAATTAACACTATCCATAGATGTTTCATGATTATTTTACCAAAAATCTCATTAGTAAAATTAAATCTATAGTATAAGTCTGGATTCCCAACCTATAAATACATCAATAATTCATCATAATTATTAAACAATTAATTTAGATTCATCATCATATTTAATAATACCTATTTTCTTTAAAAATCCATTTGTTGTCTCTCAATAAACAACAATGAAACATTTACATGCACCACCATATTGTTCATCTTAATGTGCATTCCCCTTATGAAATATATTTGTCTAATTCCCTATAATATCAGCATTTATAAAATTAAACCATTGATGATTCAATGGGGAAACTATTATTCTTATTCATCACATAAAAATAACTTCTAATATTTCCTCAGCAATGGATTTCTCAGTACCCATATTGTATAGACATAAAAAACCATCTCGTTATTTGAATATTTCTCTAGAGTTCTTATTTTTTCATTATCAACAAATTGAATAGTAAATTTTTAATCCTTTATCATATCAATCACCTAAACAATTGTAAAAACTTATAATTATATTTATTGGTGAGTTTCATAATTGGTTACATATAATTCTATTAATCATATTTTGTGATAACTAATATTACATAATCACAATATACATTATGTCTATCATCATCTGACTTGGTTGATCATTAATCCATTGGCTATAAAAATTAAATTTATCCTAGTTTAATCTGATTCTGTTCATTTTCTAAAAACTAAACACACAGTGTGAGTAAAAATATTCATATTTTTAAAAACATAATCATGAAAAATAATTAATATGTTGTCTAAATATTGTCACGTTATTCCAAATTTATACCACCCTAGGTGCACCCTCGCGCGTCGTTGGGCACGGGTGACAAACTAAAATTTATACCTACATACTACTTACGACAGTAGAAGACAGGGTCGAACCATAGGGAGGCCTATTGTTGTGATTGATGTTCTAAAAAAAGGCTAAACAAAAACACACGTTCAAAAATCAATCAAAGACAATTGGTGGTGGTGAAGTGAAGTGAAAGAGATTTAGTGTGTGAAGAAGAAGGGAGATCTAGTGAGTGAAAGGGAGTAGACAGAGTATAGAAGGAAGAGGAATTGTGATGCAAAAAACCAGAAGATGAGTAAGGGGGAAGTCCATTGGCCTATTTGATGTTGCTTAACCTTATTCATGCACTGCGATTGAAGATCATGGATCTGACTAAGAGTATTCGACCAGAGTTGTCGTCTGGTCATCTTGTGATGAAATAGATCTTATAGTCCCTCGACTGTAAAAGTCATTCCATTCAATGGTGAAATGAAGTTAGTAGTCACAGAGCTCAACTTCTCCGTTGAGCACGGTGTGTCTCTCTATCTTTCCAGAATAATTCACTGGTCAGTGAATTACTTAGATTGAAACAGTTTTTATTATACTGCAAACAAGTTCAGTTTTCACTCGATCCTATTGTTTTGAAAATAACCTCATTTGTAGATAGTAAGAGAGACAATCCAGAGTAAGGATTCGGTGCATGAATGAGATTAAACAGATCGAATCAAATAGCTTCTTCCCCCCCAAAGGTAATTAGCTGGACATAGTGGATGGTTCTAATGAAACAGTAGATTAAGAATAAATATAGTTCACATTGAAATAAGTACAGAAAAACAGATCAGGAGCAATACTAAGATGTTCCAACTCCCTGCTACTACTCCTAACAGTTGTAAATTCCTACTGTTCAATGGTGAATGTGATGCTGGAAAGCGCTCAATGTCCCGCCCTGGGAATCGAGGTGTGAAATTTCCTTGATTTCATCCTCCAATCCGCTCCAAGAGAGACGGTGTAAGTTTTCTCTTTCCCTCCTCATAAAGATCAAAAGTCTTGCTGCCTGGCTCTCTGGATGAATGTGTGTCCCAACTTGATGTCCTCCGCTCCTGCTTAGCTCTGTTGATCTATGCCTTTCCTGCCTCTCATGCATTCATCACCCAACTGAAGCCTTTGGAATCTCCCTCGGTGAGTTCCCTGGCCTCCACGTGGCTCCTTCACTGTGCTTCTCCTCTCGCGCTTGTCACCGGAGTAGTTTCTCTTAACTGAATGAAAAATAATGTGTGCCTGCTGAATCACAACCCTCCACAAAAATCAAGTGAGTCAGATTATGTAAATATACATATATAACTATTTCAAAGTACTTAATAAATAATAATACTTACAAGAATATATATTTTATAAACCATAATATTATTATTAATACAATAACTATTCTATTTAATTAATAACAAATAGTATTATATAAGAAATTAGTATTATATATAAGATTATATTATTTTATTAATAAACCAATTATTATTATATTGTATATGATATTTAATATATAAAATAATGTACATAATTATATAGGATGAAAGCTATAATAATTGTATTTATAATGTAGGATAATATCAATATTATTATCAATTATATATAATTATATTTATTAATATGAGATACTAATATTATATATAATTAATATAACAATAATTATTATTGTATTATATGTGATATATACATATGTTTATATATATATATATATTAATATATATTTTTATATTATAAGTTATAAAAAATAAAATAAAAACTAAAAAAGGATGAAAATAAAATAAAAAAATGAAAATAGGGGGAGGGGGTCTTCGGGTGTGTTCTGTGCGGTGATAAGGGAGAAAAAAGGGGGGTTAGCACAAGAGAGAAGAGGCAGGGGATTCGGCAGATGCAGGTTCTGGCCGCAGAAGGGTTTAGTGTGGAAGGAGGGGCGTGACGACTCTGTTCGGCTCGGGTTAGGGATTCAGACCGGAGTGATGCTGGTGAAGCCGGAAGGGAAGGTGGGTTATGGCCATGCGAGCATGCGGCAGCAGGAGGGTCGTGGTGGGTTTCGAGCAGGAGGTGACAGCGCACAGCAGGGGTGCCGGTGGCTTCAGATGAGGCAGGGGAGAAGGACGGGTAATGGGCTGGGGTATGTGCGGCGCAAGGGAGGCAGCGACATCGGAAATTCAAAGGGCGTAGGGGATGTACGGCATAGAAAAAAGGGGGGCACAGAAAGGTGGGTAAATGATGGCCGATGTGCGGGCAAGAGGTGAAGCGAGTAGAGGGTGTGGCTTGGGATGACTCGCGAAGAGCAGGAGAGGCAGACATTGGTGGCTGGTTCATGCGCCGAGGGTTTGGAAAGGATCAGAAAATCAGATCTTCTTCGTCTTTAAAATTTTGATTTCCTGGTTTGTGTTTTTCGTTTGTGATTATTTACTCATTGTGCATTGAATCTACTGCTGTTGCGGATTCGGAATTTTCCGTTGCTATCAGTGAGGTTAAGCGGCAGAGCTATAGCTGTGAGGATGGGAGTATCAGTGAGGTAGCTATAGCGGTGAGGATGGGTGTATCAGTGAGGTAGTGAAGGGGGAGGAGGTGTATCGGTAGGCTGTGAGTATCAGTGAGGTAGTGAAGGGGGTGGAGGTGTATCGGTAGGCTTAGTAACGGTGAACTGGAGGGTATGAGTGAGGAAATAGAACATATCAGTGAGGAGGAAGCTGTATCAATAAGGTGATAAGTATCGGTGAAGGATGAGGTTGGGATAACAGTGATGTGGGTATGACGGTGGACTGGAGAAGTGTATCGGTAGACTTATCCGTATGGTGAGAAAAAATGGAACAGTGAGGTGTAGACCGGTAGTAAGGCTACTGATAGAAAGGGGTAACGGTGAGGTCACCACTACCGATTAGGAATTCACCGATAAGGGCGGGTTAACGTGTGACCGCAACACCTGCAAATCAAAAAAAAAACAAAGAAAATCAAATAAATATAATAATTTAATAAAACAAAAAATAAATCAATCAATTAATAAATTAAATTAAAAAGAATGTAATTAAAAACTAAAAACACAAAGTTAAGAAAAATAAAATTAATGAAACTTTATTTAAATGAATGGATTAATTTGGGTCTAAAAAAAACTTAATTAAGGAACAAATTATAATATTTACAATTACTTGCTTAAATTAATCAACCAATTAAATAAAGAACTAATAAAATTAGAGAATAAAAATATTAAACGAATAAAATTAAATTGTTAAAACTAATTAAATTATTAAAAGACTAAAAACAAAAAGAGTAATTTTTTTACAATTTAAAGAATAAGGCATTAATTAATTTAATAAATGAAATAATAAACTAACTAGAATAAAAATCAATGAATAAATAAATAAAAGTCTAACTTGGAAAACTAAATTAATTTAAGAATTATTTAAAATTGTGATATTGTACATTAAAACACATGTTTTATACTAAAAATGGATTATTTTACATAGAAAGTACAAAAACAGAACACTTAACAATTATTTAATAAAAACTATAATTTAATATAAAAATTTCAATCGAAAATAAAAAAAGGATGTGGCAAAGAATGTAAAAACACTTCCACATGAAACTCCCCCACACATAAAACATTTTTTGTCCACAAACAAGTACATGCATTTTGACATTAAAACAGAAAGATGATTTGTGAATTTCAGTTCAAAGAAAAGTGCATGACTAAACTTTAATACCCAGAGGATCAAAAGCAACAATAGGTGGGGTTTTTCAAAGGTGTTCAAAAATGATGTCCTCCTTAGCGTCAAAATCCCACTGGAAGTCAAGATCTTCACAAACTCATACACTGTCTAGTATGTCATGCCTCCTATTTGAATTCATTAATTGTCCTACTTCACATTCCAGTTCAAGTTCTAATTCAAGGAGTGTTGCATGTTTGAAGAAGTATAACTCAAAACTTAACCAAGGTCACCTTCCATTCTCACCTTCCTCCAGGTTATAGATATTAAAGTTCATGACATTGATCACTTTATTGTTTTAACTCAAATGATAATTAACCATGTCAATTGCTCCCTTCTTCATCTAGGTTCAAAATTCCCCTCACGTTAATGAGGTCATTTTTGACAAGTGAACTTTATTTTAATCTTTCCCAGCCATATTCTATTTCCAGAGCACTATGTATATCACTTATTAAGATGAAATTGGCTTTATTTATTCACAAAAATGCACCCAATGCACATTGTCTCAGATACTCACCGTGGGAACCCATTTTCCCATTTTTCTCCAGTTACAAAAGACTTAATTAATAATCATCTGAATTGACTTCCTAAAGTGATTGAATATTATTTTATAATAATGTGAGTCCCCTGGGTTCCAGTGAGAACATCATGTTACTCCAAGTCATGATCCTTACTCCACATACCTATCATATCATACTCTCATCCTCAGTTCCTAAACAGAAAGATCCATAGAGACACTGAACAATTTCAATCAACAATCATTCATACTTAACATTTTCTAACTCACTTACACTCTCAACATCCAACAAACACTGATCCACTAAACAAGACATAAATGATGTACCAGTGAACATCCAATGACCATCATGTGATGAAATAATTTAACAAAATTGAAGGAATTTTGAACCATTTTGAACCATTTTTTGAAAAAAATTGACCATCTTTTAAACAAACCCATGTTCAAGAAGGTGGAATTCTACATGACACTAGAATGACCCCTCTCCACCACACATAAAACCCAAAATTGTCCCCAATTTTGCCTCTCAAGGTGGGAGACAGTAGAAGTTCAAAATTGATGAACAGTTCAGCTTAAAAAGGATATAGAGGGGTAGAAATGAAGTTCAAAAATTTTCTTTTCCATACAAAAAGAATAAGAAAATAAAAACAAAAACATATAAAAACAGAAGACTCGACCCCACCAACCATCACCATCAACCAAGTACACTCTATTCCTAAATGATTTATTATTTGAATGTTTATAGAGCAGAAAAAATATTTTATCTATGGATCTCACATAATAGCTTGATTGACAATAACGTGCAGCCGCATCTCAATGAAGTTGAAAGCAATGGGTGCAAGAAGGTTCTACAAATTAGCTCAAAATAATTTGAAACTCTTTAGATACTAGCAGCCAAACACCCATGAAATAAAACACAGTTATTCCTCATGGAATAGGAGGAAGTCCCACACACTTAGTTCATAGTGAAGAGGATGCAAGTGATTGAAATTGAAAATGGCATAACAACACTTCCTTGAATTATTGGAACTGAAGTAGGGCCTTCATCAACAGATCCCCATCAGTATCACCGGATTGTTACTCCTCTTCAATAACATGCAAGTTCAAATATGTAAAATAAGATTTCATATTTTAAAGTCCAATAAAAGTACCCCAAGAGAGTGATTAGAGAGAAATGTTATCCAGATTATGCAGTGGATTGATCTATTGGGGTTTCTTGGCCATCTTTCTGGTAGCAACAACTCATTCTAAGACAATAACAAATCATGAGGCTCTATCAGAAGTTAAGCAATTGAACTGGAGAACAAGAAGCAGGGATTACTTTATTGAAAAACATAAAATAAAATAGAAACTACTAAGAAACCATGGGTTTGTTTCCATGAAACACTGAGTCTAAAGTCCTCAGTTAGATTGGAATCAGCTCATTCTTCCAACAGAGATATGGAAGCCAAGCCCTTTGGCTGCCCTTCAAAGAAGTGATTTAATATTTGAACATTAACCAAGAAAGGTTGATTCTCTTCTCCAACCAACTCAAAAGATCCATTAACCAATACTCTAACAATGGTAAAGGGTCCTAACCACTTGGACTTCAACTTTCATGGAAATAACTTCAATCTGGTATTGAAAAGCATGGCCCTCTCACCAACCTTGAAATTACTATTTTGAATGATTGAGTCATGAAAATCCTTAGTTCGTTCATTGTAAATTTCATAATTATCATAAGACTCTCTTCGTATCTCATCTAGCTCACTCAACTCTAGCAATATCCTCTCTCCAATAGACTTAAAATCAAAGTTAAGAGCCTTCACTGCCCAATAAGATCTCTACTGTAACTCAATAGGTAGATGACATGTTTTCCGAAAGAGTAGCCTATATGGTGACATCCATATAGGAGTCTTATAAGTACTTCTGTAGGCCCAAAGGGCCTCATCCAACTTCCTTGACCCGTCTTTCCTAGAGCTAGACACAGTTTTCTCTAAAATTTGTTTGATCTCTTTGTTTGAAACTTCTGCTTTCCCACTAGACTATGGGTGGTAAGTCGTTCATGTCTTATGTTAGCACCCATACTTCTCCATCAAAAATTTTAACTTATAATAATTGAAGTGAGTTCCATTATCAGTTATGAATGCTCGAGGCACCCCAAATCTGGAAAATATGTTTTTATTAATGAATTTCACAACACTATCAGCTGAATTGTCGTGTAGAGGTACTGCCCCAACCCACTTGGACACGTAGTCCACAGAAACCAAAATGAACTCATTCCCATAAGAGGATGAAAATGGTCCCATGAAGTCCAAGCCCCAAACATCAAAGATTTCGACTTCCAGAATACCTTTTTGGGGTAATTCCTACCTTATTCCAACATTTCCCAACATTTGACATTTCTCACAGCCAATAAACAAAAAACAAGAATCTTTAAAAAGTGTTGGCCAGTAGAAACAAGCTTGTAGGACCTTCTGAGCAGTCCTTTCCCCTCCATGGTGGCCACCCCAAGGTGATGAATGACAACTCTTAAGTATGGGTAAAATCTCTTCCTCAACCACACATATTCTCAGAATCTCATCAGCACACCTCCTAAAGAGAAGAGGGTCATCCCAAAAATAGTATTTCACATAAGATATAATCCACTTTATTTGGTTGTGTGGGAGAGCCTTGGGCATGACTCCAGCTACCAGAAAGCTGGCATAGTCTGCAAACCAACCAGACTGCTGCACAGAAGCAGCAAATAGTTGATCATCACGGAAGGAAGTGTTGATATCTATTGGTTCCTTACTTGGGGAATTGGGCAATCGGGACAACTGATATACAAAATCATTCTCAGAATCTTTCTTATCCTTAATCAATAAATAAAATTCATGTAACTGCAAGGTCCACCTCATGAGTCTGGAATTTTAGTCCATTTTATCCGGAAAATACTTAAGGGCTGAATGATCTATGAAAACTATGATCCTTGATCCTATTAAGTACTACCTGAACTTTTTCAAATCAAACATCACGTTAGAAAAATCCTTTTCAGTGGTAGGATAATTCTTCTGGGCATCATCTAGCTGCTTTCTTGCATAGTAAATAAAATGAAGTTTCATATCCTTTCTCTGTCCTAACATAGCTCCTACTGCAAAGTCACTAGCATCACACATAACCTCAAAGGGAAGTTTCCAGTCAAGAGTAGTGATTACAGATGAAGTATTCAACTTCTCCTTGAGCAAATTAAAGGCCTCTAGACATGTCTCATAGAAGGTAAAGGGTGTTTCCTTAACTAGAAAGGAGCACAGGGGTCTAGTAATCTTAGAAAATTCTTTAATGAACCTACTGTAGAACCCAGCATGACCCAAAAACTTCTAATTCCCTTGTCGTTTTTTTTGTGGGAGAAACTCTTGTATGACATCGATTTTAGCATTATTGACCTCTAACCCCTTCTTAGAAACATTATGTCCCAAAACTATGCCTTCAGGGTCCATTAATTGGCACTTTTCCCAATTTTAGTCTAAGTTGGTCTCTTGGCATCTTTCTAACACTACTTCCAAGTTTTTCAGACTGTTCTCAATCTTATCTCCCACAACTAAAAAATCATCCATGAACACTTCAATAATCATCTCAATCCTGTCTAAAACAATTTCCATCATACACCTATGAAAAGTTGCAGGAGCACCACACAAGCCAAAGGGCATCCGCTAGTAAGAAAATGTCCCAAATGGACAGGTGAAGGTGGTTTTATCTTGGTCCTCAGGTGAAATGGCAATATGGTTGTAACTATAATAAACATCAAGAAAGCATAAAAATTAATTTCCTGCCAACCTCTCTAACATTTGATCCAAAAATAGAATAGGGAAGTGATCCTTTCTTGCGGTAGAATTCAAATTCCTGTAGTCTATACAGACTCTCCATTTATTCACTACTCTTGTCTGGATTTTCTCATTCCATTCATTAGTGACCACTGTCACTCCACTATTTTTGGGAACCACCTCGATGGGACTGAACCGGGGGCTATCAAGAATGGGAAAAATTATCCCAGCATCCCGCAACCTAAAAATTTCTTTTCTCACAAATTCATTCATGTTGGGGTTGAGTCTTCTTTGGGATTCTACTCTAGGCTTACAATCAGGTTGCATTGGACTTTTATACATGCAGAAATATGGACTTATCCCTTTGATATCAGCAATTGACCAACCTATGAAAGACTTATACTTCCTCAAAATAGTAAGAAAATCCTTATATTGACTCACCTCTAGATTTGATGAAATGATCACAGGTAGGGTATAATTGTCTCCTAAAAATGCATATTTGAGATGAGCAGGGAGGGGCTTAAGTTCAAGGGTGGGTGGTGACTGGCTGGAAGAAAGACACTTGGGCCTGGGTGGCCCAAGGACTTCATGCTGCCTCTTAAAGAATGTAGTAGACAAGGCTTTTTCCTCAGTGCATGAGCTTCTAAAATATATCTCCTCAAACTCAGACTCCTCTCTTGGAGTAGGAATGTGCTCTAAAACAAAATCATCTATGTTCTTCAATAATTCTCCCTCATACTCATAAACAAATTCTATCTCCCTGCTTGAGCTGATCCCCATGAATGAGGCAGTAGGGATTTCAGGTTCACTGTTGATTTCAGCTATCATTCTCTGAAACTCTTCTTCCTCCTTATCAACAATACTCTCTGTAACTAACATATCATATTTTGGGAAAATAGGGTGGGTGGGTTCTTGGATTTTTTTTAAACACATTGAATTCTTTTTTATATTTACTCAAATTGAAAATCAGTTTCCCCTTAAACACATCTATCACAGCTCCCCCTGTGGCCAAGAAGGTCCTACCAAGAATGATAGGAACCTCCTGGTCACACTTCATGTCAAAGATAAGAATGTCAATAGGAAAAAAGTGTTTTCCAACTCCCACAAACAAATCATCGACCCTACCCACTAGATGAGTGATGGACCTATCAGCAAGCTGTAACACAACAGTGGTGGGTTGGGGAACTCCTAATCTCAGGTGCTGAAAAAGGGACAATGGAATCAGATTAATACTAGCACCCAGATCACACAAACAATTGAACTTACCACCTCTATCCCCAAATGTGAAAGGGATGACAAAGCTTCCAGGGTCCTGAAGGTTAGGAGGTATCCTATTCTGCACGAATACACTACACTCCTCTATTATGCTATAGTTGAAAAATTCTTCCAAAGTCTTTTTATTTGAACAAAATTTCTTGAGTTATTTCAAATATGATGGGATTTTTATCAATGCTTCCAGGAAAGGGATATCAGTGTTTAGGTTTTTATCCACTTTCAAAAATTTCAATAGTTCAGAATCATTAATTGGTTTCTTAATTCTTTGTGGGAAGGGGAATGTAGGTGAAAAATTCCTCAAAATTGGGGGCATCTCTATAGCTTATTCATCAAAAATTTTATTCCCCTTAATGTCTTTGTTTTTCAAGCCATTATCTTTGGGTTTTTGAGTCGGATCACCAGGAACTGGATGAATTCCAGTGGTGTTGTCATATTTTCCAGATTTAGGTTCATTCAAATTTGTGTTTTCAGCATCATTCAGTTTTTCATTTTCATCATTTTGGGGTTCTTTCCGAGGATATTGGTGATTTTTGAGACCACTTCTTGTGGTCAAAACCATGGAATTCTCCCTAGGATTTTCTTCAGTGGTGCTGGGAAGCCTACAATTTTCTCTATTACTAGAATCCCTAGCCAACTACCCCATTTGAATTTCCAAGTTCTTCATTCTAGAATCAATTTGAACTTTATCAAAATAATTTTTGTTCTTTTGTTCATCAATCCTCCCTATAAACTGTTGGAACATTTCTCTCACCTCATCTTTTGAGTTGGATGACTCAGCCATTGGTTGGGATTGAGGTTGGAACTGCTGCCTAGGAGGCTACTGGAATTCAGGGGGAGTAGAAGGTCGGAGGACTCCCTGCTCCCTCCATGACAGGTTTGGATGGTTCCTATACCCCTGATTGTAGGTGTTGAAAAAAGGATCATCCCTAGGATGCATCTGAGGTCCATATCCAGCAAAGATGGCTCTCTCATGAGGCTGGATAAGCATATCAAAATTTGGACAACAGGTTTGAGAATGGCCATACATGCCGCAGTGGTGACACTGTTCCTTAAGGATTTGATGTGGGTTCTCATTAAAGAACCTAGTATCTTGGTATTCAGCATGAGGAGCAGGGGTGGTTTCCTTTATAAAAACGGTTCTCCTCCAAGAGAATTTGTGCTGTGAATTATGAGCTAATGTGTTAAAGATCTGTTTGAGCTCCTCAGCAGTCCTATCACTAATGTCTTCTCAAAAAGGATGATCCTCCAAGGTTTGGTGGTAAGGGGTGAGACTATTGTAGATGGTGTCCATGAAGAATTGAGGTGTACATTGATGCTTTGGACACTGCCTAAGTACGCCTCTAAACCTATCCCATGCTTTATGAAATAGTTCTCCTTCATCCTAAAGGAATCCAGGTATTTTGTGCCTAATCTTAGATGTCAACCTCCTAGGATGTAATTTCATAGTAAAGGCATTGTAAAATTGATCCCAGGTGACAAAGACCTCTTCTTCTAAATAGTGGAAACAAGATATATCATTTCCCTTGAGGCATAAGCGGAACACTCTCAATTTAAGCTCTTCCTCAGTGAGACCGCTAAGTGGAATCTGCTAGACACTACAATAGAAGGCTCTAATGAAGTCAAGAGAGTCTTCACTAGGCATTCCATTTAAGGTGGGCAACAAACTAAGCATGGATTGTTTGATCTCATAATTCATAGAACTAGGAGAGAGTCTAATTCATGATGGGATGCAAGACACTGATGGTAGCAAGAACTCTCTCAAACTGTGTCTCTCATCTATGTCATTCCTAGGTGGGTTCATCATTCCATGTTGGTTCAAATTCTCAGGAAGTGGGTTATTCATGTTTTCATATCTTTTATCTTCTATTTTGACCTTGTCTTTGTTCTTTTTCACTTCTTTGAGGTGCTTATCAATCTTAGGGTTACCAGGTACTAAGTGTTCAGACTTAGACCTTGTTTTCATGCAGCAGGTTAACAATTTTTTTTGAATTTCAATTTCCTTTTTGTAAATTTTTTTAATTTTTTTTAATTTTTTTATATGTGAATTTTTGTTTTGTTTTTTTAAATGCACTCGCCTCCTCGACAACGGTGCCAAAATTTGCACGCTCGCGCGTCTTTGGGCATGAGCGACAAACTAAAATTTATACCAACTTACTACTTATGACAGTGGTAAGACAGGGCCGAACCACAGGGAGGCCTGTTGTTATGTTTGATGTTGTAAAAAAAAGACTAAACAAAAACACACATGAAAAAATAGATCAAAGGAAATTGGTGGGGGTGAAGTGGAGTGAAAGAGATTTAGTGTGTGAAGAAGAAGGGAGAGCTAGTGAGTGCAAGGGAGCAGACAGAGCAGAGCAGCAAGAGGAATTGTGATGTAAACAACCAAAAGATGAGTAAGGGGGAATTCTACTGGCTGATTTGATGTTGTTTAAACTTATTCATGAACTGTTATAGAAGAGTAAGGATCTGACTAAGAGTAATCGGCTAGAGTTATTATCTAGTCAGCTTGTGATGAAATATCTCTTACAGTCCCTCGACTTTAAAAGTCATTCCATCCAATGGTGAAATCAATTCAGCAGTCACCAAGCTCAGCTTTTCAGTTGAGTTTGGTGTGTCTCTATCTCTTTCAAGAATAATTCACTTGTCAGAGAATTACTTAGACGAAAACAGTTTCTATTATATTTGAAACAAGTTCGGTTTTCAATCATTCCTGTTTTTTTGAAAATAAGATCTTCGGTAGATAGTAAGAGAGATAATCCAGAGCAAGGATGCGGTGCATGAATGAGATTAAACAGATCAAATCAACCAGATTATTCCCCCCAAAGGGAATTAGCCAAAAATTGTGGATGGTTCTAATGAAACATTTGAATAAGAATCAATGTAGTTCATATTGAAATATGTGTAGAAAAACAGATCATGTGCAAAAATAAGATGTTCCAACTCCCTGCTACTACTCCTGACAGTTCTAAATTCCTGTTGCTCAATGGTGGATGTGACACGAGAATGCACTCAATGTCCCGTCCTGGGAATCAAGGTGTGAAAATGATCTTATCTCATCCTCCAATCCTCTCCAAGAGAGATGGTGTAAGTTTTCTCTTTCCCTCCCCCTAATGATCAAAATTCTTGCTACCTGGCTCTCTAGATGATTGTGTGTCCCAACTTGATGTCCTCCGCTCCTTCTTAGCTCTGTTGATCTATTCCTCTCTCGCCTCTCATGCATTCATCACCCAACCGAAGCCTCTAGAATCTCCCCCGGTGAGTTCCCTGGCTCCCACATGGCTCCTTCACTATGCTTCTCCTCCCGCGCTTCTCACCGGAGTAGTTTCTACTAACTGATTGAAAAATATTGTGCGCGCGGCGACTCACAACCCTCTGCAAAAATCATGTGAGTCAGATTATGTAAATATACATATATAACTACTTCAAAGTACTTACTAAATAAAAATACTTAAAATAATATCTATTTTGTAAAACCTAATACTATTATTAATACAATAAATATTCTATTTAATTAATAACAAATCTTATTATATAAGAAATTAGTATTATATATATAAGATTATATTATTTTATTAATAAACCAATTATTATTTTATTGTATATGATATATATTATATAAAATAATGTACATAATTATATATAATGAAAGGTATAGTAATTGTATTTTTTATGTAGGTTAATATCAATATTATTATCTATTATATATGATTATATTTATTAATATGAGATACTAATATTATATATATAAGCTTATATATAATTAATAAAACTATAATTATTATTGTATTATATGTGATATATATATATATATGTATATATATATATTGATATAAATTAATATATATTTTATTTTATGAAACATTAAATATGAATGTCATAATAATGTTAACTCCCATTCCCAATGAGCCCCTTCATGTGCCCAAACTTTCATATGCCAACTTTGGTATACTTTGTACACTATAAATACATGGATATGATTAATGAAAGGATGATGGATTGTTGGCTCTACATTTGTGTTCTCTACTTCTTGTATTTATCTTGTATTTTTATTTCCATTTGTCGTCGTCATCGTCATACACAAATACGACATCCGCTTTCTCGACGATGCGCTTCGCCTACGATCGATCTTACATTTCCGGTTTCGAAATGCTTCACGATTTCAATCAGCGCTCGATCAATTTCATAACATGTTATCTGCATGATCGTCTTCTCCGCATTGCGCATCGTGATGATGCTGTCATCATCCATATCATCGACGTAAGATAAATTTTGCGAACAAAAGGAATTTCACATGTTTTTATAAACATTATTCTTTTGACAAAATCTTCCGCATGTGCATCGGCTCCACTCATTCGAAGTGATACATAAAAAGGGTAAGTATTACTTTATATTTAAGATATTGTTACATTTATTTTTCCCCTATTGATAAATCTGAAAATAATATATGATTTCCTTAATCTTTTGTTGTCGGAAAAATAATGAGCTCTTGAAGAGCTGTAATGACTCACGGTTGACAGATTTCACTTCATTACCTAGAGAGAATGTATTTGATTAATAAATTATGTGGTCGATGTCGAGAAAAATATCATTCATCAAATGAATGAAAAACTACACCCCTAGAAGTGGTTGAATGATGAACATTGCATACCCATCATACAGCGAACCGTTGAACAATGAACATTAGATACCCGTTGTACGTCGAGCCATTGAACGATGGATATTGCGTACCTGTTGTATATCGAGAGGAAGTTCGATGAACATCGCATACCCGTAGTACGTCGAGATGAAGTTTGATGAACATCGCGTACCTGTCGTACATCGAGATGAAGTTTGATGAACATCACGTACCCGTCGTACATTGAGCCAAAGTTTGATGACCATCGCGTACCTGTCGTATGTCGATCCGAAATTTGCTAATCATTCCATGAACCATGAAATTTCATATCTCTTATTTCTTGTTCACCATGGAGGTTTCAAGTTTGATTATGCTATATAAATATTCATGATGGAGATGATATTTATATTGAATATTTCTAAATATTTGTTTTATTTCTTCTCTTTATTTTATTTCTTATAAAATGTTTTAGAGAAATTAAATATTCTTGATGAACAAGCACAAATATATTTTATATATATCCATCCCCCAAAGTGGATGAAATTGATGAAATTTATGAGTTGAATATCCATGCTATTGTCTTGAAGACACTATAAAACCCATCCCTCATAGTGGAAGAAATTGATTTGAATATTCATGTAATTTTCTTGAAGACACTGTAAAACTAGAACAAAAAATTTTATTCTATTCCCTTAAGTGAATGAGAATATTTATTGAAAATGATTTATTTCATTCCCTGAAGTGAATGAAAATATACCTCATTTTATTATAAATCAAGTTCGAGGTGAATATGATGATTTTCGAATGATCATTGTGTTGTATTTGTTTATAAAAAATAATAAAAATATAACCACCAGAAGTGGTTTGATGATAGTAAATATTTTCATAGCACAATGAATTTTATTGATATTTATAAAATATTGCATCCCTAAAGGATGATATGAAAATAATTTCCTTTGACATTATATTAAAGAATATCTTCATTTATCATTTATTGTTCCTGCAGCAAAAATATCAAGAGAAACATTATTATTTACCATATTATTATGGTTTATCAATATCATCTCATGTAATTCATCTATCCCCTGAAGTGGACGTTTTTGTTCATATAATTCATAAATGAAATGATTTAATTACATAGTTTTGATAATCCGATATATATTATGAAAATGATTTTACCACCTAAAGTGGATAAAACAATGATCATCATAATAAATAAAATTTATATTTTATGTAAGATGATCATTATTGATAAATAATAAATTATCAATCATGGATCATGAAATCCAACGAATGAATTCATTCCCCGATGTGA
Organism: Viscum album; assembly: GCA_963277665.1. Lineage (NCBI taxonomy): Eukaryota > Viridiplantae > Streptophyta > Magnoliopsida > Santalales > Viscaceae > Viscum > Viscum album. The sequence goes on from OY728132.1 coordinate 1,729,098,774, forward strand.
ATGTATTTTTAACTACTATATCTCATTCCTTGAAGAAAATGAAATTATTCAAGATTTTTTATGATTTATAATATCATGAATATTTGAGAGTTGATGAGGTTTGATCAGATGATTTATCTTTCATTTGATAAAGTGAATGTTGTTTATGAATTATAATTTTGGATGGTGATAAAGTGTGGCGTGAATCGAGAATACTCTTCCACATTGGTTCTTGCTACCAAATTCAACAACTTTAAAAGATGTGGGGGCTCCTATCCCAGGTAGATATATTGTAAAATAATATTTGGACCTGGAGTTCCAAAATATTTTGGGCAGAAGTTCTAAATTATGAAATAATCCGCTTGGTGATGGGCCTAACCCGTTATGATTATATTATGAATTCATCAACCACCATAAGTGGAATTTATAACGACAAATATGAGTTTTCACAATGGAAGATCCTAAAGATCTTATATGTGTCGATCTTGAAGAAAAATATTATTTTGATTAAATGCTTCAAAAGAACTCATATATGCATTAGTATATGCTCATATATGTACATTTACTGGTACTGAAAATTAATAAACGACTCCAGAAGAGCGAATATATTTCTACCTAGTAGTACAAATTCTTAATGCTTTGTTAAGTCTCAATGAGATATATGAATGGTTTTCTTGAAAATGAATATCATATGGAGACAAAAGAGGTACCTCGATATGTAACAAGCATTCATAAAAGTGATTAAAAAGAATTTTTTATGTATAATCAAATCAATAATGGTAAACCATAAGTTTACTAATCCTGGCACTTCAAATATATGACATGATGATTTAGGCCATCTGGGATTAATTAAAATGAAAGATATTGATTCAAGTATACACGAGCATCAATTTATTGATAACATAGTATACATCCATCAGGGGGAGAATGATGAATTTATTTAATGCATGCATGTCTACAAAATTATCAATAAATTTATTATCATTAAGTCATTATGAATCCCCCTGTATAATAATTTACCCTGAGGTACCCATTTTTGAGGTAAATTATTAATATCATTAGCAGCTTTTATGTAAATAAATTTTGAATATACTTATGAAGAAGTATATATGGACGCGCCCACCTACCATGTGATCCATCGATATGAAAGATGCATCCACTAAGTTATAACATGTGTTATTTGCTGCTGGTGAGTATACATTGCATGATATGCATGTTGATTAAATTAAATACTGAGTATCCTATATTATATGGTCCTTCAGAACCATTGACAAGATGCTCACAACACTCACATGAATATAAAGTGTTGAAAACATATAGTCTGATTATATACACCTGAAGTGTGGTTGAACTGATTATATAAAATCATTGTTCATCATGAGTAGAAAACAATAAATATATTTTCCCTTTAAGAGGAAAATGAATATATCAGAAACATTATATCTTTTTAGATATTTTCCCTGAAGTGACACTGGTACCCGAAAAATTATGAGATCTCAATCAAATGTTGTTGATGATATATTTTCTATGAATGCTTTTAAAACTCATTGATGACTATGGATTTCTATAGATGATGACATCATAATAATTGGCCTAAATTATTGAAGGAACATATGAAATTTTCAACATATAAAGTTCTGGATTGGTTATCCAAACTATAAAGACTATTGAATATCAATGATCTTATATTCTTCCTTATTTGGATACTTATATGAATCCTAGAAGGATTTGAAATTCCTGAAGCGTATTCAAAATTATGGAAGTTTCACCCAATTTGATAAATTATGCGGTGAATTGAATAAGATTTATCCATATTAAGTTAGGGAAGAATATGAGTTGAATTTATCATCCCATGGTTCGTATGAATCATTGTATTATTAAGGTGTTTTGAAAAACATCTAAACTCTTGAAGAGTTTTCAAAAATCATTGAATTATTTGATCATGAAATTACATGGAATGTCCTTGTATCTTTAATTAAACATCCTAAATATGAAATATTAAATTTTTGGAATGGTTTTACCCTTAATGAATAATTAAAGTGATAGATTTTATACATAGGGTGTTGATAAAGAACATACTTATCCCAGAAGGATTAAATATGAATGCACATTTTATTAATCCGTGAAGGATATACATGTACATGTGAATATGTACCTTGAAAATGGAAATGAATCATATTATGATGCAATGTAATGTTCTTCCCTATTCATTGGAATCAAAAGGGTATAGATTATTATTATTCCAAAATTCAAAACAGAATGTTTTAGTTCTGAATTGATCATGGACATTCTATGAGTGAAATGATGATCATTATGAGTGGGAGATGTAATTGTTGTACACTTTTTCCTTTAGTCAAGTATTTCCCACTGGGTTTTCTTGATAAGGTTTTTAATGAGGCAACACTCAGGGGACTTGATGTTAATGTACTCTTTTTCCTAATCAAGGGTTTCCCCGGAAGGGTTTTTCCTTGATGAGGTTTTTAATGAGGCAATCATACATCATAAAAGATCTCCAAAGGAATGTTATAAATTGTTATGGATATCTATTATTAATGGAAATTGTTGGCCTTCCCCAAGAGTTATAATCTTCAATGAGACTATTCATTATTTTTGGTCTCCCTCCCATGTCCTGAAGACGTAATTTAATAATAATATTAATTGATGTACTGAAGTCATAATTAAATGATATAGTCAAGGGGAGTTGGGATTGCTGCACTCTTTTTCCATTCATCAGGTTTTTCCCACTGGGTTTTCCGGGTAAGGTTTTTAATGAGGCGGCATGACTTGGAAATCAATTACTTTGGCTTCACTCATTTTTCCCATAGGGTTTTTTATAAGTGAAGATTATATAAGATTCCATTAAATTATGACATTCAAGGGGGAGTGTTATGAAACATTAAATATGAATGTCATAATTATGTTAACTCCCATTCCCAATGAGCCCCTTCATGTGCCCAACCATTCATATGCCAACATTGGTATACTTTGTACAATATAAATACATGGATATGATTAATGAAAGGATGATGGATTGTTGGCTCTACATTTTTGTTCTCTACTTCTTGTATTTATCTTGTATTTGTATTTCCATTTTTCATCATCATCGTCATACGCAAATACGACATCTGCTTTCTCAATGATGCGCTTCGCCTACGATCGATCTTACATTTCCAGTTTCTAAATGCATCGCGGTTTCAATTGGTGTTCGATCAATTTCATAACATTGTTTATATTATAAATTATTATAAAAACTAAAATAAAAACTAAAAAAGAGGATGGAAATAAAATAAAAAAATGAAAAGAGGGGGAGGGGGTCTTTGGGTGTGTTCTGTGCGATGAGAAGGGAGAAGGTGGGGGGCAGTGGAGGGGAGAAGAGGAGGGGGCTTTGGCTGATGCAGGTTCAGGATGCACAAGGGTTTAGTGTGGAATGAGGGGAATGACGGCTATGTTCGGCTCATGTTAGGGTTTCGGACCGGAGTGATGTGGGTGAATCCGGAAGGGATGGTGGGTTATGGTCGTGCAAGCATGCGGCGGCAGGAGTGTCACGGTGGGTTTCGAGCAGGAGGTGACGGCGCACAGCAGGGGCACCAGTGGCTTCAGATGAGGTAGGGGAGAAAGTGAGGTGATGGGCAGAGATTTTTTCGGCGCAAGGGAGGCGGCGGCATCAGAAATTCAAATGGTGCAGGGGATGTGCAACATGGAAAAAGGTGGGCGCGAAAAGGTGGGGAAATGATGGCCGAGGTGTGTGCAAGGGGCACGGCGAGCAGAAGGTGCGGCTTGGGCTTAATCACGAAGAGCAGGAGAGGCAAGAAATGGTGGCTGGTTCGTGCGTAGAGGGTTCATATTGAATTGGGCCGCATTTAGGGCTCTGCAAGGAGCAGGAAATGAGATCTTCTTCTTCTTTAAAATTTTTATTTCCTGGTTCGTCTTTTGCTGTTGTGATTATTTACTCGTTGTGCTTTGAATCTTCTGCTATTGCGGATTTGGAATTTTACATTGCTATTGGTGTGGTTAAGTGGTCGAGCAGTAGCAGTGAGGATGGGTGTATCAGAGAGGTAGCTGTAGCGGTGAGGATGGGTGTATCACTGAGGTAGTGAAGGGGGAGGAGGTGTATCGGTAGGCTATGAGTATCAGTGAGGTAGTGACGGGGGTGGAGGTGTATCGGTAGGTTTAGTAACGGTGAACTGGAGGGTATCAGTGAGGAAATAGAATATATCAGTGAGGTGTAAGCTCTATCTTTAAGGTGATAAGTATCGGTTAGGGATGAGGTTGGGTTAACAGTGAGGTGGTCATAATGGTGGACTAGAGAAGTGTATCAGTAGACTTAGCCTAACAGTGAGAAAAAATGGAACGGTGATGTGTGGACCAGTAGCAAGGCTACTGATAAAAAGGGGTAATGGTGAGGTCAGCACTACTAATGAGGAAGTCACCGATAAGGGCTGGTTAATGTGTGACCGCAACACCTGCGAATCAAACAAAAAAAATTAAATTAAATTAATAAAATAATTTAATAAAACTAAAAATAAATAAATAAATTAAATGAAATAGAATTGAATTAAAAACTAAAAACACAATGTTAAGAAAAATAAAATTAATGAAACTTTATTTAAAATAATGAATTAATTTGGGTATATAAATAAACAAACATAATTAAGGCCGAAATTAAAATATTTAAAATTACTTTCTTAAATTAATCAACCAATTAATTAAAGAACTAACTAAATTATAGAATAAAAATATTAAACGAATAAAATTAAAATGTTAAAACTAATTAAATTATTAAAATAATAAAAACAAAAAGAGTTATTTATTTACAATTTAAAGAATAAGGCATTAATTAATTTGATAAATGAAATAATAAACTAACTAGAATAAAAATAAAAGAATAAATAAATAAAAGTCTAATTCGCCAGACTAAATTAATTTAAGCGTTATTTAAAATGATTCTAATGTACATTAAAACACATGTTTTAATCTAAAAACGGATTATTTTTCACAGCAAGTACAAAAACACCACACTTAATAATTATTTAATAAAAAAATACAATTTAATATAAAAATGTCAATCTAAAATACAAAAAGGATGTGGCATAGAGTGTAAAAACACTTCCACATCACTAGGTTGAACCAAGTATATTATTCATCATTAAAAATTCAAATCTATCTTGATGGATCATAAACATATAGTATATTTCAAATGCATATCCATCAGGAGTGTCAAAACAGATATGAAACAATGTCTATTTTCTTGCACCACATAATATAATGTACATCTCAATGCATGGTTTTTGATGTTATTACCCCCTAGTACAACTTTTCCAGAGATACAAGCTATTGTTGAATCTGGAAAAATATATTTTGGTTCAAAAACCACACATTGTTCATTACCATAATAGAGGGCATTATCTTATAAATAGAATTATAAAAATGGTTTTCAGTCATGTTCATTCATCCTAGTTTCCAATAGTCATAAAAACATACTCTAATACCTACTATGGAAACAAAAAAAATTCTTTCATAAATATTAAATATTTATAAAGAATATTAATAGCAATACATAATGATTAATTCAAAAATAACTTAGGTATAATTTATTTTTAATCATGGAAGCATAAAAAACTTGTTCATAAGTGAACTACTTTGTCTCTAAATATGTTTTTCATAATTAAAAACCTTCTGAGTTATATCAGATATAATCCCTCTATTAAAAAATTTGGTAAATGAGACATTCAAAATGGCGATCTCATATGATCAGTAAGGTTAAGAAAATCTAGATATCAAGATACCTTGATCATAAGGGTATGATAACATGAAAATAACATATGAATACAATAACATATATATCATAGATCATAAAGTGGAGTCATGAAATAAATATTGGTAGTTCATAAGACATGAATCACGACATAATCAATGATCAAGAGCTTTAGGGAAATAAAATTTGAATAAGACATAGATTTTTTCATACATAGAAAACTATAAAATTATTACCCTTATTGTTAAGGATCATTACATAATCTATCATAGGTGAATGGGTTCACTCCCCAAACCACCATAGTAGTCAACGTCCACAACCCCAATTATTATACTGGATAATGTTCCTTAATAAACTGGGTTAACTCCCCCTTCTATTCAAAGTTTTCCAATGAGATATCAATCTTTAACAATTTCCTTTGAGGGATATATAGGTCCCAGCCATCCTTTTTTATAACTTATCTATTGTCCTTGGTTATAATGTAACTACCAACATTTGTTATAAAATAATCTCTTCACACAATAAAAATTGTGCATGAGTTTAATATATGATCATAAAAAATATATATTATTAGAACCCATGAATAGAAATTGGATTCATAAAACATTCATCATATCGGAACCCATAAAAATTATTTGGATTCATAAAAAAATTCATAATATTTGAGCCAATGAAATGAAATGGGTTTCATAAATATATCATCATAGAATAACCTATGGGAAATTAATTATTTTTATAATAATCTTATCATTACAATAAAAAACCATCAAAATAATGATAAGGATATTTCTATTGGATCATATCTAGTAAATCTTCGGTATCCATAAAGGATTTTATCTTATATCAAAAATCATTTTGAAATATGAATGGAAAAATTTCTTGAGGAATATAACCTTTCTAAATTAAAAAAAATATTGAAAACTAAAATTTAAAATACCATAGTACAAATAGTGTTTACTAATAATATCGATGGATAATTTTAATGGAACCATTAATTCATTGAGTTGTAATAATGATGGAAAATATCTTTTTTCCACACACTTGAAAAATATTCCTTTATCATTTTCAGTAATATTGAAAATTTCCTCATTCAGAAAAAGTAAGAAGACTAAATTAAGACCATTTTGTAAAATTGTTAAATATGAGTAAATAAATTATCTTAACAGTCACTGGATAATAGTGAAATTTTATTAAAATAAATTTTGGAAAACCTTAACATGGAATTAAAATTTTCTCTAATTGAAGATAGAAAAAAATTTGTGTATTATTTAAAATAATTTTTTTTGCTATAATAAGTATATAAATAGAGGAAGAAAGTGAAAAATATATTATATATAAATAACCTTATGATAATAAAATATTTATTTTTATTTAGAGGCATATCATATGATTTCAACTTTATAAATTGTATTATAAACAGGCTTGATAAATAATGAAATTGTAACATAAAACATTTACCACATTGGTAACATTAGAATCGTAGGATGCATGAAATGAGTATCCATATATTAATATTTATAATTCATAATTTTAATGGTAATAATCAATAAATTAATTAATGTGATGTATATAAACACCAAACAAAATAAACATGTGTTGTTTAAGGAATGTGTCCCAAAAAAAGTGAGATGAAAATCCCTTACCATATGTCAGGACATCCTAGTTACATGTATTGACCTCCCATATATAAAATATGTTACTATAATACTTATATTATATAACCATAATTGTAACACCCTATAAATTAATAGTATGTCTATTCACATATAAATAAAATATCTTCGATAACTTCTGTTGCATGCGACATCGAGCTTAAAAACCATGATATACTATTGTATATTATTATTTTAAAACTATTTAATAATTTGGTGGTTACTAATAATATTAAGAAAATTATAGAAATATATGGTTTATATTATTATAATATGAATTTATTGGTCAAAAATTATTTATAAAATAAAGTTTATACAAATTGAATATAAAAGTAATATTTTTATGTTCTCAATGGTGTTTTGATTAAATAAATTAATCTAATTACAATTATTTTAAAAATTAAATAAATATAAAGATTATATATTCAATAAAATATTTCTAATACTCATAAAATATATTTTATATTCATAATATATGAACAAACTAACTTTTATGCATAAAAATATATATTTTTCTAAAGGCAGTTATCCCCCTTTTATTAGAGTAACAATTTCAAATCCAATTTTTCAATCTTTTATATATTATATTTGACTTAATATACATCTTATTATAAATTGTAATATAAAAATTGACTCTATTTCATTTTTTTGGAATTTTTATGAAATGTTTCATGTTTTGATGAATAGTTGAAAATACTAAATTTTAATTGAAATCAACTTTTTTAATAGAAAAATTTAAATTGATAATTGATAAATTATATTTTTTTTATATTTTAATTAGATTAGTTTTACAAAATTTTATCTAATTTTGGTTAATCTAATCAATTTTACACTGAACATGTATATGAAATATTTTGAATCTTTTATAAATTTTCACTAAAGAAATCTATTTTTTCCATTCATTCAATGAGTATAATTTTAAATTAATTTCTACATATTCGGTGTTTTTTATCGAGAAAATTGATTCCAAATTCTAAATCATTGATTCCAAATTATGTAAATATGTGTATTTTATTTTTGGGATATAAAAATAATAATGATAGTAATTTTTTAACATAGTTATAGGTAAATCAAGTTATTAATATTATATAATAACATTGAAAATAATTGAAAACTACCCTAACACATATCCAAATTTTAATGTTTGAGTGGATGTTGACCAAAATCAGACTTATCTTCAAATTTTAACTATTTTATTCTTCTTGGGTGAGAGTAGGATATTTATTATATTTCATTTAAATAGAAGATAATCATAAGGCCCATCCTTATACATTACCTAATCTTGAGAGAACTTTAAAATTTTATTTTAATTCACATTAAGGTTTTTTAAGGATAATATATTTAATGAATTAGGTAATAGACTATCCATAACATTTTTATATTGCAAGAAGAAAATTATACTAACAATCATTTTTTTTATAAAACAAAAATTCATTAAAAAGAAACATTACATCACTTCATGTTTTAATTGCATAACTTTCCCTTAATCATATCCTTGACTCTATTATTCTTTATATCCAGTGAAAAAAATTTCAAAAGATGGGATGCACATAAAAATCATTGTAAGGGATACAAATAAATGAAAATTGTTATTTTTTATATAACATGAAAACCATGAATACTTTATTTTAATTTCATAATTTTTTCTTATAAGAAGTAGTAAACATACTTTACTTAATATAATCTCATTAATTACCCTTTTTTTATCCAATAGATTACCACAATCCCATATAAAGAAACATCTAACATGTAAAGGTAACATGGGAAATACACATACTAAAATGAATTAATGGATTTCTTTCCCTTTTAAAAACATTAAAGCTTATAGAAGAATCCAATTATCAAAAAATGATTATGGTGATCGAGAGTTCATTGTTGCTGATTGCATGAAAAACATTCTTTTGTAGTTTAGTAAAATGATTCATAGAAAAACGATTCCCATTGAATAAAATTAATATTAAAAGGGGTTTATTTTACACAGTATAATAGAAGGAGGTGTGTGTTATCTAAATATGTCTCAATTAAAAGAAAATTGAGAAGAGGTCCCTTACCACTTGAGAAACACTTGAATATAAATAATTATTAAATAAGATTAAAACCAACTTTTAATATCATAATAATATACAAATTCATGATATAAATAGTTAAAAGAGTTGTATATACAAAATATAAGATAATATATGTGCATTAAAACAATATATGCCTTAATGAAAGGAGATTGAGACGAAATCCCTTACCTTATTTTTGAATTCTCTTGTTTGTTATTTATATATGTGAATAATAAATGTAAGATAATTTATACTTGATTAGGAACCATTATAATTCTTTTTCATTCCTTTTATATCACTTATTAAATTTCTATAACAATCATATAATTATTGAAGTTCAAATCCAACTTTTTGTCAATGCTATGTGCTTGATTAAATATGAACTCGTTATAATTACAAATTTTCCTTGTGTTAAATTGTCCATTATCTCTATAATCATATTCATAGTTTAAATATAATATATATCCTCTATATATGTATTTTGATCCAGTATATATTAATTTATTATAGTCCATAACTTTTGGATATTAGAAAGAAATTTCCCGTTCATGGAGACGGTAAGTTGTATGTACGCATGACAGATACTTAAATTTCCTTTTCATATTTAAAAGGAATGGAAAAATAATTGATTCATATGTATATTATAATTCCACTATAATTTGTTATGATATATATGTTACAAAATTTGATTAACTTTATCGTTTATAAGTTCCATGTATGGAAAGAATGAGTCATATCACTATGAGGGGGAGGTAGTACGCACTTCCGCAAATAAAATTATTGTATTTAAACATTATGTAAATCATAATGGTATACTGAAAATTATAAATAAATAATCATAGATAAAAATTAAATATAATATATATCCTATATAATTAAATTTCTATAATAATGGTCACTATGAGAGGTGGTAGGGGAAATCGAACAATCATCATTTCGTGAGACGAAAGTTCCTCGTACATAGAATGAGTATGTCCATATCCATTAAATGGATGTGTGTGTATGTGTATTTAGAATAAATATTGTAAAAATATTATATTATATTTAGGAAAGAGGTGTAGTTATGTAATAAAAGAATAAAAATATAATATATATTCAAGAAGTAAAATAATGGAAAGGATATTTAGAGAAAATGCTACCTATTGAAATGTGTAACTCCCTTTTATTTGAGGAAAAATACCTTCTTGAATTACCTTATTCCCAAGTTAAATTTTCTTGGAGGAATTTAGATATTATGGGAGATTATTTTGGTATATTTTGGATGTTCCAAGGGGCTTTAGCGAGTGATTAAATGGGTAGGGGTGATTTCCTTTTTTAAGATGGATGAGGGACACTTTTGTAAGTTATTGTGTTATTATAATTTTATAAAAAAACTTTCGGTTCCAAATGGTTCCAACGTCATTTCTATCAAATATAACATTCTTTTGGATCTAAAAATTCTCAACCAATTGGTTTTACACAAGTATAGTTCACAAATTTAACCTTATATTTTTTCCTTTAACCTTTAGTTAACTAATTTTACTCTTACCGTGTCTTATTCTATATTCATATTATATTCCTAATATAGTTACTATAAAATTCCAATTGAACCTAAAGTTATTTATTAATAATATTATAATCTTTTTCTAAGTCAATTGGCCAAATATTAGACATTTAAGACTATTATATCAATTAATAAATAATATTTGTTATAAAAACCCATTTATGTCAATTTTTATACTATTTATATGTCATGACATTTTAAAAATCAATAAAACCTAAAAATTTTTAAAAATTAAATTAATTCAATGATAAAAAGTCATAATAACCCATAAAATTATGGTTTGGCATAAAAAAATTCAAGATAATTTTTTTTTAAAATTTATAATCTCTATTTTTTAAAGCAATCATTAATAATATAATCAATAAAACATCATTGTGTCAAAAAAATTTATTTATTTGATGTATAAATATTATAAATAAAAAAACATTATGTAGAAAATATTTTTATCTTTCTAACGACTAATTATAGTCAAATATATCTAATATATAACCCCACATAAAAATTTATTTAGTAAAAGATACAAGATTATGTTATATTTCTCTTTACTTTAATTAATTAAGATAACATGTCATTATCACATTCAAGTGGATCCATGGGGTCCCCAAATCGATCCATGGATGCCCATGGTCGGATATATCTCATTCAATAGGATTAGGATATGTTTTATGGCAGTTTAATATTATTGTAATATTATTTTTTACCCTTATTTTCCCAATTTACAATTTTATCATGATAAATCAAATAATTACTAATGTTACTATTCATAATGTCTAAAAATAAAAGGTACCTGTTAACAAAATTTAAATATCATTATTAAAAATGTAAAATCTATTTTTTCGAATTAAAATCACAAAATTGGTATAAATTAATAAAAAATTAATTTTTGTTGTCATAACCAAAATACGGTTTTTGTGAAATAATAACTATCAAATGATTAACAACTCTTTATGTAAAATTAAAATGTAAAATTACATACAATGACCAAAATTGAATTAGATGATAAAAACATAATCCTTCTAAAATTTAAAACGAATTAAAATGACAATATGACTATATAAATAAATTTTATGAAAAGACACATTTGAATTAAAATGCTGTATTTTTTCATTAAGCATTAAAATATGAATTTTATCAGAAAAATATGAAATTTTCAACCAAAGTAAATTTTTATGTCCTTCTCCTATAAAATAAGATTATTTTGTCAAAAATAATATATAAAAGTTACATAATATAGATTCAAAATGGATTCACCATCAAAAGGTGGTAAAACTGTATTTTTAGAAAAATAATTCTTTTATTCAAAAAATTGAATTTTTTATTATATAATATCTAGAAAACATATACGATGAATTGATAACATTAAAATGAATTTATATCATATATTTATCATTAAATATAAATCGATAAATAGTGATATGAAAAAAACAATTATTCTCTTTTAAATAAGTTTTCATAAAAAATATCCTTTAGATTCAATTGATTTTTATTTCCATTTAAAATAAATTTGGTAACCAATGAATCATTATTTAAACATGTGTAAAGAATATTTCAAAATTCAGCTGATGCTATTCATTCCCTTTATTCAAATGTCTAGGCATTAACTACCAATAATAATATTATTATTTTTGTATTATTTTTTATATATCTCTATGTTGTGTACAATGTATGATTTCGAAGAAACCCCTTGGTGTGTGTTAGGTATTCTATCGTAAAAAGTGACTCTTTTATCATAAAATTCATATCTTATATGTATTAATTGAAATAAAAATGTATTACTATATAAACACCTGGTTCATTACATCTTTCTCCCATTTTAGAAATTGGGTCGTTGATATTAGAAAATTTGGCTTAGAAACTGTATTTATAGTCCCACAATGGAAAAAGAGTCAATAAAACTATCACTTTTAAAAAATAAATGAGAAGTAAAAAAGGATACCTAAGATAACACATAATAAGGATCTATGTAAGAAAACATGGATATGTACGAAAAAATAACCATCATTTTCTGATAGAGAACGATAAAAAACATGATCAAGAGAAAGTTAACAACCAGAAAACCACAAACTTGTGATGGGTTAAATGATATTTGATTTCAAAATAAGAAAAGTAAACATACAATGTTATTGTTTTAATACACTTTTCATAAAGACGAGGAATTTATTTATGATCTTGAATAATAATATAAGAAAATTTAATTACTTTTTTATGTAGAGTTTAATCCTTTAATAAATTTCTACAAAAAACTCATATTTCTTCCAAATAATGAGTACTCAAGATGACATGGTCATAACTGATGTTCTATAATCAACTTTCTGAGGATCACATAATACAAAAAGATAAATTATATATTTACCCTATTTTTTTACATTTTCCAAATCCAAAATGGTTAGTACCATATTAGATAATCCCCAAAATGGATAATTCCCTATAAAATTAAATACTACTAATAATCTCCAGAATTCAACAAACAATAACCAGTGATCAAAAAAATAATTAGATACACAATTTTCCTTAAATTTCATCAATATAATTAAAACTATGATTGAAACCAAAAACATAGAATAATTTGATCACAAAGTCTTTTAAAATAAATCTTACCTATTATCTCCAAATAACATCGACTACTCTTAAAGTATCATACTTAAATGTAATTATCCTAATAACATATTCTAAAAGATAGGTTAATCATTTCGATAAATAACAAAAATTGTAATAAGTCTATAATAAAAACATATATTCTTCCAAAATGAAATCCAACCATGACTGTTCATATAAAATACCATAATATTATTTTTTACTTAGGAATATAATGTTCCCAAAAGAGAGAATGTCTTCAAAAATATCATTTATAACTTAATCACCAAATAATTTTCCTATACTAAGGATATATATTTGATAAAATGTTCCCAAAATAAACTTATTCTTTATATAAAAAATAATTTTAGTAAAAAATAATATGTCATACGAACCACGGACTTCATGTATTCTAGTGGTAGGTGATAACTCCATGTCGCACATTGGTTTATGTTAAATTCATGTAGCTTTGTCTGACATGACATGTAGTTACACGACCGCCATGTTATCCTTTTTAAAAAATTTCTAATTATAATAACATTTAAAAAATGATATAAAATCCAAAAAAAATATCCATAACATGTTTTAACCTCATAGGTTATTTCATACCTCACATATGTCATACGAAAAACAAATAACCCATAATTGTCTCAAATTCAACGATTATATAAACCCCAATGGTTATTTATAACTATATCCACAGAGGAAAAGTTAATTGTCCCTCAATTTATATTTTTATATAAAGAACATATGAGTTACAAATACTAGAAGTCCTATAATGTAACCCCATCATTATTACAATTGAACATATCATCATCCATTTATCCAATAGAACTCATCAATTCCAAATGTAGACAACTTTTTCATCAAACATACTTCATGATCAATTATCAATGTTATTAAATCTTATTATTTTATACTTTTTTCCAAAAAACAAAATCATGCATAATGTCCTAAGATTAAATAACATAAAAAAGAGTTATGAAATAATAATAACCATTAAAATGTTATCTTTAGTTTCATCATCTTTAATTGGAATTTTATTATGAATTGGTTAATATATATTTGTAAGGTACAATTGATCTCATTATTAAAACGTCTTCGTAGGACATCTATATGGATAATGAATATGCACATCAAATTTAAAACATTTAATTTTTCCTTCAGAAATAACATCTTTCCCTTTCCAAGAGGCAATTAAATTCTTCCTTTTTCTATGGAAATTTATTGCTTTAGGACCTTTATTACCACATCAATAACATCTTCCTATAAATTTTAATCATTTTCCTAGGTGTTTCATTCAACATACATCACAAATATGTTTTTGAATATATGTACATTTTTTATTATTACTGGAACGTCCATAGGGATTTGTTTCTCACATATATGATGAATTAAAAAATCACCCTGGATAATGTGGTCAATCCTAATTATAGATAGTTTGAAAAGAATAACCACACGAGTTCTCATTGTAGCTCCTATTTCATTCAGTTTCTCATTCAGAAAACCATCACATCTTACCTCATATCCATTTTTACTTTGGTGCATGCTAGATCCATCCATTTACTCTAAAGCCCAAAATATCATTGTGAGTATATCAGTAATATTATCATATAATATATTATGAGGAGGGTAAACACTAATATATACTTATTCTCGTTATCTTAAACTCATTCAATTTATCTAAAATAACTATGGCTCTTTCTAATATTCTAACCACTATGGTTATATCACTTATGACTAACTAAAACCCTAACCACTAAAGATATCTAAACCAAACCGTGATACAAACTATAACTCCCAACCTTAAACATTACATAATCGTGAGATAATTCAATAATTTGTCATTAATTCACATTGAAGATCATTTTAGGTACATTTATTTATATAATTAGGCCATAACATATCCATAACATCTTTAATATTAAATGTATAAACTTCTACTCAAGATTCATTTTTATAAAAAAAACTCCTTAAAAAAGAAACATGACATCTCTTTGTGTTTTAACTACCTAAATTTTCCACGATCCCATCCTTGACTCTAATTTTCTTTAAATCATATGAAAAAAATTTCAAAACATGGGATGAGCATAAAAATCACAGTATGGGATATATAAATAATGAAAAAATTTGGTCTTGTTATAACATGAAAACCATGGATACTTTATTATAATGTAATACTCTTCTCTTTTAAATAGTATTAAATTTACTTCACTGAATATAAGCTCATTACATACCCTTTACGTAACCAAAA
This sequence comes from Viscum album, assembly GCA_963277665.1. Taxonomy (NCBI): domain Eukaryota; kingdom Viridiplantae; phylum Streptophyta; class Magnoliopsida; order Santalales; family Viscaceae; genus Viscum; species Viscum album. Next base: position 1,729,114,579 of record OY728132.1, read on the forward strand.
AATTACCACAATACCATAGAAATATATATAATTAATATTAAGGTATCTTGTTAGAAAATATATTTTAATTTAATAATGGATTTATTTTCCTTTTACAAACATTAATGCTTATAGAGGAAGGAAAATATCAAATAATTATTACGGAGACCGAGAGGACATTGTTACCTCATAAGATAAAAATATTAATTTTTTCGTTTAGTAAAATGACGCATAGAAAAAATATACCCTTGGAATTAAATTAAATGTAAAATGGGTTTATTTTACACTGTATAAAAGGCGGTGTGTATTATCTTAATGTTCTTCAATGAAAGGAGATTGAGACGAAGTCCCTTACCACTTGAGAAACAGATGAATAAAAATTATTATGGAATAAAATTATACAGAAAATTTAATATCATGAGAATATACTAATTCATGATATAAATATTGAAATGGGTTGTATATATACATTATAGTATAATAGATGTGCATAACAACATGATATTCCTCAATGAAAGGATATTGAGATGAAATCCCTTACATTGTGTCCGGCCTGTCTTGTTCATTATTTATCTCCCTGAATAACAAACATAAGTTAACTTCTAAATCATTAATAACCTTTTTATTGTTTATTATTTCTTTTATATAACTTATTACCTTTCTATAATAATCATATATCTAATCATGTTCAAATATGTCATTTTTTCGATGTTCGGTAATTGATTCGAAAAATGACCTTGTTATAATTACAAATTGCAATGTGGTAAAAAGTCCATTATCGAAAGAATCGTATTCATGATTTAATATCATAAATATCCATTATATATGTATTTATATATGGTATGTATGTATTTATAATATTCCATAACATTTTAATATAAGAAATGAAATGCACTGTTCATGGAGACGGTAAGCCGTACGTACCCATGAATGCCAATTTCATTTCTTTTTCCTATTTAATGGACTGAAAAATAAATTATAAATAGGTTTATAATAATTAAAATATAATATAATATGAGATATATGTTACATATGTTTATTAACTTCACCATTTATACGTTTTATGTATGGCATGAATGAGTAATATCACTTTGAAGGGGTGGTAGTCTACACTTCCTCAAATGAAATTATCATCTTTACACATTATGGAATGAATAAAGGTATGATTTAATTGAACAAATACAGAATCATAGAGACAAAATAAATAGAGTATATGTCATATATAAATACAGTTCCATTATAATTTCCACCATGAGTGGTGGTAGGTTAAAATCGAACATTCAACATTTCGTTAGGTAGTAGTCCGTCGTACAAAGAAACAATATATTTGTATCCATTAGATGAAGGTGTCTGTATATTTAGTTAAAATACATCTCATAAAAATATAATAGTATATTTATGATACTTGTTTTCTTATTTAATAAATGAATAAGAATATAATATAGAGTGAAGAAGTAAAATAATGGAAATGAACATTAGACAAGAGGCTACCTCATAAAACATATAACTCTCCTTGATAAGATACAAAAGGATTTATTGAATTGCCTTCCACCTAAGGAAAGTATTATAGGAAGAAGGGTGATCATGGGAGGTCTTTTCGCAGAGGTAGGATGACCCACAGGTCTTAATAAGAGCGATTAAATGGTTATGGGTGATGCCATTTTATAAGAGGGAGGAGGGGCACTTTAGGAAGGTATTGAAATATTATTTTATTATAAAATAATATTCAGTTTAAAATGCTCCCAAAGTAATTTATATCAAATATAAGAATCTTTTGGGTTGAAAAAATCTCAACCTATAGGGGTTTTACATGTCTAGGTCACATATTCTACTTCATATTTTAGCATTAACCATTAGTTAACTAATTTTACTCTTACCGTGTCTTCTTTATATTCATTCTATATGGTTAATATACTGACAAAAAAATACTAGAAGAATCTAAAGTAGTTTATTAATTAAACTTTAATTTTTATATATGTCACATGGACAAATATAACATTTTTATGACTATTATATCATTTTATAAAATTGCATTTGTTACAAAAACCTATTTGTGTCAATTTTTATACTATTCATATCATAACTTTTTAAAAATCCTTAAAAATGTTATTCTTTAAAAAAAATCATTAATAATGCCTTAACAGGTAATAATCATCCCAAAAATTCACGGATGCCATAAAACGTTTCAAAATTAATTTATTTTGTAATTTATAATCTCATTTATTTAAATAATTGATTAATAACGTAATCACTACATCATCATTGTGTCATAAATAAATATATTATATTATGTCTATCAATTATAAATAAAATACCATGATTTATGAAATATTATTATCCTTCAAATTAATATTTATAGTAGAATATATCGCTTATATACCCCCACACCAATTTTTTTTAATAGATACATTTTTATGTCATATTTCTCTTTAACTTAATTAATTAATATAACATGTCATTATCACTCCCATGTGCATACATGGGGTCCCAAAATAAACCAAATGATTCCCATGGTCAAAAATATCTCATCCAATAGGATTTAAACATGTGTTAGGGTAGTTTAATATTACTATAACATTATTTTGTTACCCTTATTTACAGGACATACCCTTTTACAATGGTAAATAACATAATTACTAAATTTAAAGTTAATAATGTCTACAAATAAAAGATATATATTTAAACAATTTTTATATCATTATTATGGATATTTAATCCATTTTTTCAAAATTCAAAAAAGAGAATTTGTAGGAAAAAATTAAAAATTAATTTCCCTTGTCAAAACTAAATAGTGGGATTTTAAGAAATAGTAACTATAAGAAAATGGAATATGCTTATGTCTAATTTCAAATTGAAATTACTTCAAATGTCCAAAAATAAATTAAATAATAAAAGATAATTCCAATTATACTTTACAACCAATTAAAAAGACAATATATCTATATAAATAAATTAGACTAAAATTCATTTTTGAATAAAAATGCAGTATTTTTTCACTATTCATGAAAAATGTTTTTTAACTGAAAAATAGAAAAAAATCATCCAATGAAAATTTTGATGTCCATATTATATAAAATAAGTTTATTTTTTTAGATAGAACAAATAAAAGTGAAAAAATATTTACATAAAAAGGATTTATCACCAAAAGGCGGTAAAAGTGCATTTTTTGAAAAATATAACTTTTATCTAAAAAATTGAATTTGTTCTTATATAAAATCTAAAAAACATTTAAGAATAATTTTAAACATTACATTGAATATATATCATATATTTTTCATGAAATAAATATTCATAATGAGTGATATAAAAGCACAATTATTCTTTTTAAAACAGGTTTCTATAAGAAAACATTCTTTATATTCAATTTGTTTTTATTTCCATTTCAACTGAATATGGAAACCAATGAATCATTGTATTAAAATATTTAAACCATATTTAAAAATTCAGTTAATATTATTCATTCCATACATTTCTATGTCTAGGCCTTAATTTCCAAAAATAATAATATTATATCTGTAATATTTTTCGGTATGTCTCAATGTTGTGGGCAACATAAGATTTTGGAGAAACCCTTTGTTGTCTTTCCAGTACGCTATCAGGGAAAAAACCCCTTTAACATAAAATATTTATCTAATAAGTATTAATATAAATAAAAATATATTATTCTATAAATATGTAGGTCGTTACATTAACGATATCATATTTTTTTAAAAAATAATATCATTTTTAATATAGGATTGTAGAGAAGATAATGTAAACTATAAATAGTAATATAGAATATAATTTTTTGAACATCAACATGGTAATTTATTTTTAATTATTAGGTAATAAATAATAACATTAAAGATATTATGTTGTGAATTTTCAATTAATGGACATATTAAATAAATTCAATTAAAAATATTAAAATTAATATAATTAGATAAAATCAATGTCATCCATGATTTTCAAGGATTACCATGACATATTAGGGATTCATTAAAGGTTTTTTTTATTAACCCTAGATTTTGGTTTGTAACCCGTACTTTATTAGGTTTATGTATTCATGAAGTTTGGGGGAGTTTGATAAACATTCAACAAGTAGTTGGGGCTAAAGTATATATGCATTGGCTGGGCACGATTTGACTAAACAATGCAAATAGCCACAGGTAAACCATGCACAATTGCAGTTTTGAGGAAGTTTCATTGACATGGATTGAGAAAAATTAGGAATACCGTGGGTGGATTCCATGTATGGGTTAATATAAGGTAATTTCTAACGGGCGGTTAGCACATGGATTGTCTAACCGTTCATTCCGACTTTATATAGGGAAAATATATGATCCTATTTTTATGTTCTAACTTGTTTTTTTCTCCTACTTACAAATTTTACTCCTTAACATACCCAATTCGATATTTTTCTCAATTGAATTTTGGGGAATCTCTCCCAATTTTTTTTGAACCAATTCGGAGCCCTCAATTGGTGTCTTCAAGGCCGATTATCTGGGTATGTACCCGATCTTCATCATTTTTTCCTTTTATTCCTTTATATCCTTATCATCTATTATCGTATTATTGAATATACAACCTATGTGGGTAGATATAATACTATTAACATAAAATTAAATCATATATGGTGTTTTTATTTTTAGAGGAGGAGATTTATGTTGATTTCTTTGAATCTTGACCACGAATCTTAAGGTATGTATTCATTCTTCCTTGTTCCTCTCACCATATCATAGATCTACATTGATATTATTCTTATTTAATCTGGGTTTCTCATATCCACTGTTTTATGGGTATATCTATTATTATGTATTCAAAAAAAGTGTTTTTTTGTGATCTTGCGCGGAAAAGATTTCTAAAGTCGTTTTATGAAGAATTGATCCTCCTTCTTGTGTGTTCTTTATCTACGATTGAATTTCCTCAAAAACATCATGGTAGGTAGATAAACTACAAAAATACATTTTTAGAATTTATTTTTGTAGATTGATGTTGATTAAATTTAAGGAAATTCATTGTTAAATATTTGTTAAACCCTTGGAATAAATCCTCTTAATGACGATTTATCATTTTTGTGAAATTTTGAAATCATGATGATTTGTTGTTAAAGTTTCATTAGATTCATGAATTTATAATGGTTATTTTAAATTTACCTTTTATTCAATTTTTTAATTGTTCTTTGGAAAGGGGGTTTTAAATAAAATGTATTTTTATTTTGTTTTTTTGTTTTTTTGGATGTTTTTTATGGAAAATAGTTTTTAGAAAAAAAATGAATTTATTGAAAAGTATTTTCTTAGAATGATCCATGCGAATATTGGTGTGTGAGTTCATATTGAATTTTTGGAGATTATTTGAAATATGACATTGTTATTAGTTCCAAATTTCAACTGACACATGAGATATAATTACCTTGTGATTACTAAGTAGATCAACAAGAACCTGGTAATGAGTATGGAATTGTCATCACGTAGCTTGCATGTTTGGATGTGTAAATGTATGGAATGGTTTCGGTATGGAAAAAAGGATATTGAGAATCATTTTTAATGAATTTATTTTATTTTTATAAAATGATATCATTTATTTTTTTTATAATACCAAATTTATACTTTTTCATATAGACAGGTTTGGAACTTGTTTATATTTGGTAATAAACTATTTTGGCGAACTTTTTAAAATAAAATGCTTTAAATAAACGTTGAAAACTCTTCTATCCTTGTAGAATGTGTCTGTAATTCATTATGGAAATCGTATTTATTTTAGCACTCACCCATGGATTGGATATTTTGTTATTTTGTAGTAGCTGTCCTCTAGGACATGGGAAAAGGTAATGTATCACATCTTTTTAGCTCCACCTCATGATATATGGGTTGTTCGGTGATTATGGAACATGGAACATGGGGTTAATGGAATCATGTGGGGTTTTGGAGTCCATATTTTTTCATTAATTTTTTTCTGTCAGAATATATTTTTCAAACACTATTGAACTATTTAGAGTGGTTTTGATATGAATAAAGATGTTTTGTTTTATTTCTTTTGTTTACGCATCATTTAGTGAACAGTTTGGTTATATTTTGTTTGTTTAGTAGTTTATTTCATAAAGGGTAAATTGTCTGAAACTTTTGTCTAAAACCACTAAATATTTATTTCCTACCTTGGGAAACTTTGGTACATTTATTAAGGCCATGTAATAACTCGGTGTACTCTCAACCCAATAATAATTAGTAGGTCATTAACAATGGCATCAACTTGTTCTATCATTTCCTATAAATTTGTTTTCATTTTATTGGTCTTGGTGTGTAATTTTTTCTTGTCTATTCCTTATTTTGTGATCTTATAAAGACGTAATATTGACAAAACATGAAATATATATAATAAAAGGACATAACTAACTACTTTATAATGAAATTCATGTTACCGAGGTGTCATGTACATATGTATTTTGAAGACACTTATAGGATTTTGGAATCTCATTATCATGGTTTTGTTACAATGAGAAGATCATTAAATAAATTTTAGTGGAATTAATTCCCAGTAGGAGTGCATATATCATTGGGAGTAATGATTTATAATTTATTTCAAATATTTATATTTTAGAACAATTAATATTTGGTATTCAAATGAATGATTTTGAAAAATAGCAAGATATACGTATTTCAAAAGTGGTTTTGTTCTCAAAATAATGAATCTAATTTTCTTAAAAATTGACGAATGCAGAAAAGATTTTTTTTTTCAAAATACTGTGGGGATAGTTGATGTGATATAATATCAAATGTGAAGCCATCCGTTTATAGGGAGTGAGACATAATGAGTTTTTTGTTTTTTAGAAAATGGAACTTAGAAGATTCAATATGAACTAGTTAGAAGATGAAATTGAGAATGTGGTTGCACCTGAGCGACATGGAAACCAATAGCCTATCCAAATAATCACTTGGTTTTTTCAAACAAATAACATGGGACTACAATAGTATAATCTGAATATGATATCTATCTCTACTAAAAATCTAATTGGAAGAAGTAAAACTGTCTTCACTCGAGGAGCAGGTAAATCTAAAACTAACATGAAGAGAAAATGGGACAAAAATTATCTAGGAGGTGGAACCCCTTAGAATCAGACAACAAAATAATATAACTGTCCCCTAAGACTAAATAGAAATATTTTATTTTATTTGTGTGATTCAATGAGTCACATTAGGAGCGTGTGTATAATAGAACTGAGAGCCTGTGAAAATTGCAAAAATAAAGGACATCTTAAGCATCATTGTATTATTTTTCCAAGACCAGGGTTCAGGTATTCAATTCACATATCACAACCTCTAATTCTTTGACAGAGCGAGATAAGAAAAACATGTCTCATCAATAGAGTAGAGATAGAGATTTTTATTCCAAAAATACCTTGACTCCTTAGTATGGGGAATCTCAATAGGGCAACAATGAGCTGAGTGCATTGACGCATCAATTATATGGAGATGAAGAGATAATTATGGATGATCTAGTTTGATAGTCTATAGTGAGTGGTATAATTATTTTTAATTCTACCTTTTTGAAAGTGTGGTTTGGACATTGGTGCATCTCATTGCTTCATTTCATCTCAGGTTGCTGACCAACTATATTTCATACTGTAAATGATTCATTCTATGTAAAAAACACAAACTCTTCTTGGTGAATGGGAATAATAAGTCTTTGTGTGTAGATCATGTGATATTTCAATTGATGGAGCTTAACTGAAATGGGACATCTCGATGTTGGAGATGGATATCTATGATGTAATCCTAGGAATGGATTGGTTGAAAAAATTAAAGGATCACATATATAGTTATAATAGAATAATTAGTTTCATTAATGAGGATGGACAAGAGAATATCATCAGAGGGGAGATGGTTGTAAAGAAAGATTCAATGCTCCTGTTGGCACCAAATGCAGTAAAAACTTATTATTAGATGGCATCACAGACTTTTGAATCAATAGAAGAGATTGAGGAAGATAGTTTTCTTATAATTGTTGATCAATATCGGATGTATTTCTCCAGAAGATCTCATTGTTACCACCTCTAAGGGAAGGTTAGTTTATGAATGATATCTTTTTTGGTAGAAGCCCTATTTACCTTCCATCTTATTGGATGAAACGAATAGAATTATGGGAACTGATAGTGCAGTTGGAGGAACTAAAAAGAAAAGGTTTCATTCATCCATGTGCATATATTCAGGAATCACTTGTCATGTTCATGAAGAAAGAAGATCGAACATTAAAGATATGTGTGGATTATCATAAGATTAACAATGTTACAATAAATAATTGGTATCAACTTCCATGCAATAGTGATCTATTTGAGAAATTGAGGGGAGATTAAATGTTCTCTTAAGCTAAATTATGATTAGTATATAATCAACTTTGAGTTGGGATGGATGATATTCCGAAGAATAATTTTAGATGTTGATATGACCATTACTAATATGAAGTCAGTCATTTCGTTCTAACAAATAAAATAGTGGTCTTCATGGAATTGATGAATCAGATTATTCAGTGAAATCTAGATTCTTTTGTTTTGGGGTTTGTGGGAGACATGATTGTGTGTTGAAAGAATGGTTTGACCATGAGTAACACATGGAAAAAATATTAGTAATCCATATATATCATCATTTCTTTTCCAAATTATCTCACTGTGATTTTTGGATACAAGAGGTACAATTTTGTGGCCATGTGATTTTGGATAAAGCTGTTTTGGTGGAACCTAAAAATATAGAAGTTGTTATCACATAGAAACCACTAATTAGTTTCAATGAGATATAATGATTTATTATTCTATCTATTTATTACTAATTATTGGTGCATGAATAGTCATGACAGGCTTCCCCAATGATGGCTCCGAAAATAAGAATACTCCATTCAAATCGACTAAAGAATGAAAAATGTCTTTCTAAGAGATTAATGTTTGTCATACATCGACACCTATCTTGATATTTCCAGAAATAGAACAGGGGTAATTGGGGTATTGTGATGCTATTGGATATGGTTTGGGATGTTTTATCCTGAAAGGAGACCATGTTGTAGGTTATGGTTCAAGGATGTTGAGAGTGCATGAGGAGAATTACACAACAAATGATTTAGAGTTAGCTGTAGTAGGCTAGGCATTGAATACTTGGATACATTATCTATTTGATGATAAATTCACATCGTTTATGAATTATAATAATTCAAAAAAAAAACTCACAATGAGAGTTTAATTTGATTAAAATGAGATGTTTGGAGTATCTACAGATGTATGAGTTTGACTTGATGTATACATCAGGAAAAGGGAATTCGGTGGCTGATGCAATGATAATAATCTCATATGCTCAGTTGGAGAAAGAAGGATTAAATGAATGGATGTTTATTTCAGTCTTAGAAAATATACATGGGGAATTTGAAGATAACAGTGATGTTACAATTTTCTTTTCAGTTTTTATCCTTCCTGGTTTGTTAAAGAGGGTCAAAGATTCACAAACACCCATTGTAGAATGCATGGTTATGATTTCAAAACTCAATGTTGGGGAGACCATTGAGAGATGGAAACCAGATGAGAGTTATGTTTTATGGTTTAGAGAACAAAGGTTTATACCTATGGTTTTCAAAAAATTCTTCATGCTTTCTACTATTTTAGATATGCTATACACCAAGGCACAACAAAGATGTATAAGGAATTGAAGAATCATTTTTGTTAGAGGATCATCAAATAAAAGGTGGCCAATTTTGTATTGTGGTGCATAACTTGTCATTTGGATTAATTATTGCATTAGTTACTAACGTGTATGATGTAGTATTTACCAATTTCAGTGTGGAAATTGCAGTAGTTAGCTATGTATTGGGTTTCAGGTCTATCAAAGACCGTTTTGAAACACAATGCCATATCAGTGATAGTGGATTGGTTTACCATGTTAGCTCACTTAGTTCCAATTCACGAATCACATATGATAAAGGATCTGTAAAAATAATACACCTAATAGGTGGAAAATATATATGAAATACCACTGTTGATCATTTAATATGAAGATCTGAGAATTATATCTCATTTTTGGAAATCATTATAGAAAGACCATGGGACTCAGTTGATCATGTGTTTGGTGTATCATCCATGGACCGAAGCGTTATGTTAAAGGATGATACATACATTGGAAGACATGTTATGATATTGTAAAATTCATTATGGGGTATCATGGTAAGAGGAAACACCCTTAGTGGAGTTATCGTATAATAACATTGGTCTAACATTGATATATAAGGATCCGTTTGAATCACTTTACGAGAATAATTTTCATTATCCACTATGCTGGGTGGAAAATGGTGAGACTACACTAGTTGAGATCAATCATATCCAATAAATAAAGTAGAAGATCTATTTGACTACAAAGTAGATAGATAGGGCTCACATTCATCATAAATCGTATTTAGATCATTTTTTATGACCACTATCATTTGCAGTAAGTGATCCGTTGTTCAGGAAGTTAACTTCAAGGACTAGACCACATTATTTTGGGAAGTATGGAAAGTCATATCCTTGATACAAATTCCATTTCGTGATTCTAGAATAGGGTTGGAGAGGAGGAATATCTGTTGGAATTTCCACCGAGGTTTAATTTGTTGCATAATGTGTTCTATGTATCTCAGTTGAATATGTATCAACATGATCTTGACCATGTGATCAGATGGGATCATGTTGACCTAGACATGGGTATTTTGGGTGTACATATCCTAGAGCAGATTATGGATAGGAAAGAGTAAGTCATGTGTGGAAATACTATTGGTATATTGTGGGATATATGGAAACATGGTCATATTAATTAACATACTTGGGAGAACAAGAAGGAAATGACATATCTATGGACGAAACACTATCAAGGTAGTGATGGTTTTCTAATTTATGAGAACAGAATAACCAACAATGCAGAAAATGTATTAACCCCAGTTTTTGGTATGTAACATTTACTTGATTCTTTTTATGTAAGGGTTAAGGTTGTGTGTTTTTTGTAAAAATTCAATATGTTTTTTTTTTGGGAAAAAGTAGATGTGCATGGTTTGTCTACACCCTGTGGATTTCAATGTAGAAACAGTGCATAGAAGCCGTTATGATGTAGTGGATTCAACACAGTTTGATCTTGTTTAGGGGGACCATGAGAGGAGTCTTTTTAGGGGTTTTCTTTAGTATGTATCTAAAACACAGTTAGCACAATATTTGTCTAACCATGCATAGGGAAAAAGTAAGATCCTTATTTTTAAGATCGTACAGGTTTTTTCTCCAACTTGCAAGTTTCTACTCCGAAATGGAAATAAATCATATATCATTCCATTGAATGTTGGGGAACCTCTCATAAGCATTTTGGAACAAATATGTTGCCCTCAACTGGGGTTTTGAAGCCTAATTTTTATAGAATGTTCATGATCATTCTAATTTTTGTCTCATTTTCTTAAACCTACTTTTAAACTCTTCTCATTTTTCTAGATCTACAACTACTATTGGTAGATATAATATTTATAAAATTAAATAAGGCTTGATCACGTGTTTCCCTTGAAAATTTAGTATATATTTTCCAATTTCACGGAATATTACCCCAATTTTTGAGGTATGTCTTCGTCCTTCCTCATTAGTCTCACACTTTCATAGATCTACTTAGTTCTTCTTATCTTATTCTCTTGGTTTCTCAAATATAAACCTATTAGGGGTATATATAATATTTATTATGATAAATCATTTTTTTCATGATATTTCAAATATAATAGGTCTGACACTGTTTCTATGGGAATCGACCTGACTTCTTTAGTGTTCTTCATCCATTGTCATGTTTTGTCAAAACCGTTGAGGTAGGTAGCTCCATAATCATCTCTTATTGATAGAATTGATTGTATTATTTTCAAATTTATTAAATTAAATGATGTTATATTTTAAAATAATGGTTAAGTACAGGGAATAAATCATCTTTAGTGATGATTTATAATTTTTTTTGGAATTCTGAAATCCTGATGAATTGTTCTGTAAATTACATTATCATATTCAATATAAAATTATGAATTTAGAAGAATAATTTTATGGAATTATTAAATGTATTATTGGAATGGGGGTTTTCAATAAAAATATATTTTTATTGATGTTCTTTGGCTTTTTTATGGTTTATATAGAAAACAGTTTTCAATAAAAAGGTGATTTTATTAAAAATACATTTTTGGCATGATCCTCAAGAATATTGGTGTGTGTGTGTTCCTATTGTATTTCTAATAATTGGTGGAAATATTACCTTGTGCTCTGTGCCAAAATTAAACTGGAACATGGGATATAATTACCTTGTGATGTCTTGGTAGATTGTAGAGAGACTGCTCTTGAGTAAGGAACTATCATCACATAGATTTGATGTTTGGTTGTATGAATGTGTATAATGGTTTAGGTATTATAAAAAAGATATTATGTAATAGTTTTAATGTTTTTTAATTTTTTTGGAATTTTATCTTGATGACAAATTTATTTTAATACCACTTGACTAATTTTGCTGCAAATGTTTTTGGATGTTATTTATAGTTGGTTATAAAATTTGTTTGGAATTTTTTTATATAAAATACTTTATATAAACATTTCTAACACATGTATCCTAGTAAAATAAGTTGAAAATTTATTAGGAAAAGAATAATGATTTTATACTCACCCATTATTTAGAACATTTTTTCTTTTGTAGATGAAATATTCTAGGACATGGGTTATGGTAATGTATCACATGTTTTTTGCACCACCACATGGTACATAGGATATTATGTAATTGTGGAGCTTGAGGCTTGTGGAGAATGGAGAGTCTTGTGGTCTTTAGGGAGACATTATTTTATCTTCCACATTTGACATTAACAATGTTTTGGTCTTCCAATGCTGCCCACTTTGTATTGGTTTTGATATGAATAAAGTATTTGTTAAATCAGTCTTTAATTTATGCCTCATTTATTGAATGGTTTGGTAATGGTTTGTCTGATTAATGGATTTTTAATTATAGGATAAATCATCCCCCAATTTCATTTGAAACCCTTTAGCATTTATTATTAGCCTTTGGAAAATTGGGTATGTCCCTTAAGTATATGAAATTACTCGTTGCACTCTCAAGCAAATGATAATTAGTTAGTCATTACATTTTTTCAATGTTATCTTCTCTAGTGATATTTTTAAAAAAAAATCAAACAATAATATGTGAAAATATTAGAATTAGGAATATTCTAAATTAATTAATATTTTATTTAATGATATAAAAGTCATAAAAATCTAAAATTTAGCCAAATTATTTGTATAAGGTTACAATAATAAACTAGTAATAATTTATTATTAGTTGTTAATTTTGTAGTAACTATAATAATCGAGATGTAGACAAATATATATTTTCTTAGTAAATGTTAATGGGATTAACGAACAGTTAGATCCAAAAGAGAGGGTAATTAATGGGAAATAAACTTGTATAAAAATGATTTTGTGAGTGCATATAGAGGCGCAAAAATTTATGATTATAAAAAAATAATTTTTTATTCATTTATATTAGATATGTATTTTATATTATTTTATCATTTTTAAAGATTCAATGAGTGCCTCTCTCCTCTCATATAAATGTGAACCTCGCATTATCCTATCTCTAAACATTTAAAGAACATTATAATAGATATAATATGCCCAAACATCCTCTAAAAATCTTTCCCAAAATCCTAGAATTCTTCCTTTTGGACTAACGAAAATCCAAGAATCCAATTTGTACAAATGAAAAAGTGATACACAATGAATATGTGATATTATTCAACAAAAGTTTTTGTTTTATTTATTCCATTGACCAATTAAATAGAATTAATTTCATTAATATATAATATAAATTTATCCTAAATATAACAATATATTCCAATGTTCAGATTTCTATCTACACATACAGACACGTCCATAAAATGGGTAACTAATTTAGCATTTGTGTATATTTAACTACCACATCGCGAAACGATGTCATTTTTTTCCTTTACCACCACTACTGGTTGGTTATTATGATGGAAAAAATATTTTTATACGATATATATATATATATATATGATATTTATGTTTTCAATATAATTATTTAATTTATATATAACTTATAACATTATGAAATTAATTTTTTGTGTAAATATGTTATCATTAATAGTGGAAGTGTGGACTATCGCCTCCACAAAGCAATGTGATTCGTTCATAGTATACATAAAAAATAAAAGATAATTTCAATTAACACATGTGATACATATGATATAAATCAGACACTATAATAATAATATACATACTTCTCATTTAAATTCCATTCATTTAGTATGAAAAATAATTTGAAGTATCATTAATGCATATGTACGACCTACCATCTCCATGAATGGTGCATTTCATTTATTTTCACAAAATATTATATATTATTATAAATTTATAAAAACTAGATACAAATTGTATTTAAATCCTTGTTTAAATTCTATATATATTGATTACATGATCTAATTGATTGGAACAATAGGTAAGGAGTCAAAACATTCATGAAAAACTAGTCTTTTAAAAAAATAAATAGTGAAAATAATGAATGATTGTTATCAAAATGGATATAATTTATTATAAAAAGATAATAGATGATATTATAAATATGAATATGGTTAGAGAATGAATTAATAGCATGATTTAAGCCATTATACTAGAATTTATATATAGTGAAACTAAAATAACTCACAGGGTAAGGGTTTTTTCTTGTCTCACTAATACGTTTATGGGATATATGCCTTATTCACCACTTATTATTTGTGTGTGGTGTATGTATAATGAACATTGATATATCATATTAGGAATATTATTAAATACATTTATTTTAATTTTTTTTTTGATAATTAATACTATAATGAGGCATATAGTTTGATTGAATACAAGTGTTAAGAGATTTCTTTACACAATTCCCACTCATTGGTTTAAACATATATATAATTAATTATTTCATTATAGGGTTATGAGTGAAATTATTATTTATTATAAAAAAATTTATTTCTAGTTTTTTAATTTTTATTTATATAAAATACAAGTAATTGAATAAATTTTTTAATGATAAACAATTTTAAGGGGACATTGTTTCAATATCCTTTTATTGAAGTGAATTTAAATGTAATGCACCTATCTTATTTTATGAGGTGATTATACATATCCTTTAATATTATAGTTCTTGAATATCCTTATTACCATTATATTATTTATTTAATTTAATTTATTTCTTCATGGGTATTATAATTAAAATGATTCAATTTTTTATGGGACACATTGTAATGTATAAAGATTATTTTCCTCAAGAATCATTTAATGGAATAATTTAAATTATTTTCCTCTATGTAAACATGACTTTTTGAAAAATATGATTTTTTGAGGTAGATATCTTTTCATATCATTTACTATAATTTGTTGAATGGTTTAGGATACAATTTGAATATAGATTTTCTATTTTGATACCATTCAAAGATTATGGTTAAAATATTCAAATTTTGTTGGAAATTTATTGATACCATTGTTGTTTTTGATTATGTTTAAAACCCATAATAAGATGAATGTATTAGAATTACTATGAGTCGAGAGGGTTTGGTAATATATCCCCTCTATTCATGGGTATCTAATGAGACAATGTATTTTTGGTGTTGGATTATGTATTTCTCATTTAAGCATGGTATATTGGTTGAAGCCTTGATGGTGAGTTTGAAATGTCCCACATTATAAATTCAATCATTGGGGGATCCGTAATTAATATTCTATGTGACCTTTTGGCCAGTATAATATCCATGTTTATGTTTCATTTTCACGTGATTATTTATATTTCATTATTTTATCATATTTTTTTCCAACCAAATTATTCTCATGTTATTGGTTAAATGACATGAATCTAAATTTATTTACCTTATAATATTTATTATACTTTGTGATTCTTTATTTTATTCTATGTATTTATCTATTATTAGGAATTTGAGATGGAAATTTTCTTAGGATTTATTTTCCCTAGGTTTCAAAGAATTTTTTATGATTAATTTACTAAGTAATACTAAAGGGAAACTGGAAATAACAATTAAATGTTATTAAATTTATGTCAAAAATTTAATTTTAATTTTAAATAATAATATATTTTACCAAGTCTAATATTATATTTGGTCCAATGAGATGAAATTGATATTATCCTATGCTAATGTAATAAATTTTTGACCAGGATCAAGGTATCTAGATTTGGGGTATTATATATGGAATAAAAGGAAGTTTATTAACAACCATGGAAAAATGATTTTGGGAAAAAATATATTATAGTACATAATTCAATAGTTTAGTATGTTTGAATAATTTATTTACGGAATAATGAATTTTATTTTTAGGGAAATATGCTTAAAGGTATGGATATCAATTTGGGTTAATATGATATATGATTTTAAGGTAATTATGGGTATTTATATTATTGGGAATAAAAAATGAAATGTTCTAGATTTGTTTTTTGTAAAAACAATTAATTAATGATGAATATATTTAGGTTTTTTTATAATTATAAAACAATTTTTGAATAATATTAATATAGTTTAATAAAAAGGATTACTCACAAGTAGGTTTATAAATTATCACATGTAGAAAGGCCATGAGGATTAAGCCGAAAAATTATGGGTTACAAGGGTGAATCACCAACCACAGAATGATGTAATGTCATGGTTAGAACAAAATTTAATTAATTTACACTAGTATATAAATCTAATTTTTTTAGGGACATTTATTTTATCAAATTTATAATTGTGGGATTGTAAAATGGTTTTGATATTACGTGATTATTTTATAGAACACGCTTAAAATTTTGGAAATTATATAAGTTTATGGTAAATGAAATATTATGAGGAATAACCGCTTAATATTATTTTTGATCCAAATATGATTTTATTGTTGACTTATGGTGATTGAGGTAATTTATTCAAATGACTAGCATATCTTGGATTTTTTAAATTTTGGGATTAAATTTTTTGATACAAGACATTAAGAGTGGTTTATTTAAATATGATGACTTTATGAACAAATCCTTTTTATTTTTTTCAACAATACTAGAATATAATATTTTTGAGGAAGGAATGTTATTTTAGGAATGATCTTTGATGAAATTATGGGATTATTTTTAAATTTCAAATATAAATGTAGTTTTTCTAAATATAAACGTTTATTAATTTTGAGTAATTATATTTTCATATACTAACCATTTTTTAGTTAATTTATAAATTAATGATGAATATATTGTTATAATTTTTTTATTTTGTGATCTGAGATGTCGATTCAAAATCTAAAGGCATGAAACAAATCATAAATACTCATCATTTGACGATAAAAATCAGTTTATAGTAGAAATTTATAAAAAGATGAAACTATAAATTACATGTAAGTGTGTTTCCTTCTATAATGAATATCATATTGAAATGAATCTATCATATCCTTTGAAAATAATTTTCAAACAAAAATGTTATATATTGACTTTTCATTCTAATAAATCAATGGCCTTTTAACCAATATCAATTTTATGGTTTTGTGATGGTTAAAATTATAATGATCCTAACAATTATCATTATCATTCTTAACATTAGGGTTACATTTTTCATCTATATTCATGTTTTCAATTTATAATAATGATCTCCAACTTGAAATCATAATCTTTTAATGACCTTCACATTTTAGTTTCCCACTTATTAAGATATTTTTTTATTAACCCTATTTCTGATGTGGGTTTACAAATATGTAATTTTTAAAAAACAAATTTTTTTTGTAATATTTAAAATTGAGAGGACACAATTTATTTAAGGAATTAATAATGTAACTCCCCATGATTTTATGTTAATTATATTATTAAATAAATCTAATTTCTTCGATAGCTTATGTTTTATGCAATAATGAACTTAAAAAAATGTGACATACTATTAAAGATTATAATTTTATCACTATCAATTAATTTGATGATTTTTAATAGAATCAAACAACTTATTACAAAATATTTTTCATAAAAATATAAGATAACTTCATTGGTAACCAATTAATTTAAAAAAAGTTATTCCAATTGAATATAAAGGGAATATTATTTTGTTCTCAAAGTTGTTTTGTCTTCATAAATTAAAATAATTACAATTAGTAAAATATGATAATGAAATATATTTATTATATATTCAATGAAATATTTTAGTTATTTATCTAATATATTTTATATGCATACAATACGTGAAAACCCATTTTTCTAGATAAAAACCTATATTTTTATACAGTCAATTTTATAAACATTAAATGGAGAACCAATTTTAAATCACTTTTATGACCCCATTATAAATCATATTTGGAAGAAAGTAATTTCTTTATTTATTGAGGAATGTAAAAGTTTATATTGGTTTAATTTTCGCTAATTTTCTTATATGTTTCCTAATTTTATGAATAGTGAAAAATGCTAAATTTTAATTGACAACAACTTTCTGCAAATAAAACTTTCATATATTTTATTTTTCCAAATAAACTAATTGTTTTAATGAGTAATATAATAATTCAATTTTTTTTAAGTATTGATGTTTTCTAATAAGATTCATGTTTTGATGAATAGTTAAAAATGCCAAATTTTAAGTTGGAAATATTTTTTCATAAAAATAATTTACAGTATTAAATTATAATTTTATTTTCTATAAAATTTAAAATATATTATTTGTGTATAATTTAATCTAAATTATCTCATTAGAATAAATTTTACATTAAAATTGGATATAAAAACATTGCAACCTTTTGAATGTTTTCATTTAAAATTCTTGATTTATCGTTTCATCCATAGGATTAATTTTAAATTAATTACTGATAAACTATGTTTTTAATTTTGGAAAATGGATTCAATATTTGGATATAATGGGTCAAAATAATGCATGTATGTTTTTTTGGGATTTATGAATATTAATTTTAGTAATTTTTATTATCATCTATAATGTTGAATCAAGTAATTAAGGGTAAATAATAATATTATAAATATTATAAAATTACCATGAAACTATTCTAAATATCACTAGATGAGTTTGTGTCAACCAAAAAAACCCTTATGACCTGATTATAACCTCTAGAAGCCACATTGGTGACAGTATGAAATTTATTATATTTTATATATAAATATTTTAAAATGTTATAATAATATTTTTTATAAATATATTAATATTAATATAGGGAAATATAGATGATTAATTTTACAATTTATAGCTTTAGGGAATTTAAATTTTGTATCTTCAACTTGGTATTTTATTTTTATTTTTTACTAAATAGTTAATTATGTTTATTAATTTTCAAAAACCTGACTTTTGACCTATGTACGGATAATAGGTTATTCAATTTTAATCATTACATTAATCATGGTAATGGTATGATATAGCCTAGAGAAGGCTCCAAGAGCTTACGAGGCTGGTTCTGGGCATAGAAGAACAAAATAATGGGTTCCAGGATGGGCGACACAGTTTCGGTGAACTGTACAACTACTGGATGGGGCACCTGTAAGTCAACATGCTTTATCTAAAACTGTGTAGACCAGGTGCACACCTGTGAAACCTACTCAAAAATAGGAAAAAATCCTTAACACAGGGTTTGTGCGCAGTTTCTAAACCACACACATAAACCATTCAGAGTGGGTTTTAGGTAAAAATTACAATTTATGCACATTACTATTTTAAAACCCATCAAACTTATTTATCCTCTCTCTATCAGACAGAATATAGGTCCTCCTCAAAATGGAGATCAATAAATCATCTATGATAGTATTTGAGCAAGATTATTCATTTAGTGTTTGATCATTGATCGGTTGGAGGAATATGATCCCCTATGGTAATGCATCCTTGTCTCTCTACTACTTTTTGTATTCTTCTTGCAATTTTTGTGCGATTTGTTTTTCGGATCATGTGAAATATTTTTAGGTCATATGAATGAAGCTAATATATCTTCCAAAAAACGTCAAATTTGAGTTTGAAATAAAGTGAGACTTCATCTATGTCCATTGGTTGTTGGTCACATAGATTTCAATTTTACTTTTTTCTATTTTGTATTTATTCTATTAGTTGTGAGCTGGCCATTGCCAAGCTCCATTGATGTGTTAGTTACATCATGTCTAAATTAACCTAGTAAATTTATGTACGTTCATTGTATCTTGTATAGAGGTTTAGATATCAACATTACTCTATATGGACACTGATTGGTGTGCCACCTTGAATATGGACGTTTTGGACCAAAAGGATTAAAATACATGGAACCAAATTTATCTTCCATCATGGAATTTAAATGAAATAGAAAATTTTCTATGTGTAATTTATGTATTCCAAGATGCCTCAATGATCTTAGTCCCATTTGAATTTTAATTATCAAAATATTCATGTCATTAGTTGGCGTTGACAAATTGTCCTGGACACGTTTTCTTAAAATTAATTTTCCATGTCAAGAAAATAATATCGTTAGCTTATACCCGATAGAATGATATGGATTAATCTTTAAGGATGAATTAGATTCAATGGAATTTTTTGAAGGGGTGTCAGGGCCTTTTTTAGTCATAATTTATTATAAATTCATTATATGAAATGATTATCGATTTTAAATTGAAATTATATAAGATAGATTTATCTTATGTTATTTGAGATAAATGATTCTTCCACTTATATTTTTATGTGATATTTGAAAGGGAATTTGTTGGAGGCATTATTACCCCACACTATCTTTGATATAAATGTATGGGTGGGAGGAATTCATACCCCAGACCCATTATAATATCTATATGATTATGGGTGGGAGGAATTATTACCCCAAACTAGTTATAATATTTAAATATGTATGAGTGGTAGGCATTCTTACCCCACACTAGTTATAATATCTAAATGTGTGTGGGTGGTAGGAATTTTCACCCCACGCTAGTTATAATGTCTATATGTGTACGGTTGTGAGTAATTTTTACCCATGCCTGTTAAAATCACTATATACAAGTATCGATGGGTGTAATTCTTACCCCATTCCAGTTATACTATATATATATATATATATGGTAACATGATCAGACATACCAGCTTTGAGCAGATATAGGTAGACTCACCAGGTATCCTATAGAAACCTATGGAAGATGTTAATTATTTTTTCATCATTGTTTTACATTCCTAGTACAAGCCTCACACTATTTTCTTACGAGTGCCAATATATATTACATGTACACATCAATAGTGGTGTCTTACTAAGATGTTTATCTCACACCCTAGTTAGGATTCCATTCCAACCAATAAGACTATTTTAATTCGTATATAGATGGGGGATAACACCACTCTTCAAACTGTAAATTCATAATTATCAGATAAATATTAGGAGTAGAGGAAATTTCTTATTCTTGAGATGCTTTAGAAAATCTTTTGTATTTTTTTCATTTTAGTACCTTTGTTTAGCATTTCTACTATCTATTTTTTATTTTGGGTTGTTCTAGAATTACATGTATTCTTGTTTGTATCAGAAACTACATATGTGGCCTTTACTATTTTATTCATTTATTAATTCTTAAAATATATTTGATTATGTATATATTTATTATTGTATATTTTTGTTTGATTATTCATCCACTACTATTAAAATTTTTTGTGTCTAATTCATTACGCTAACATGGGGGTATAATATCAATGACAGACTACCTACACATCGTTTCTGCTAGTTGGCATCCCCTCGTGTATGGGGAGATATCCTTGGGGTCATGTATCCAACCGGTCTTAGGTCAAGGGTTAAGTGGTGGATGGGTATGGGATGTCACAATGTGGTATCATAGAGGGTTCCATTCTTTCTTTACTATTTTATGGTAATGAAATGGAGATTGGGAACTGATAGAGACTTAGTCATAAGCTGTACTGAGGAATTCTGAACCCAAGTATGGGGTAAAAAACTTATTTTCTTATTTATGGTGTTATTCCTTATTCAATTGCTATTGATATCATTTCAATATTTGGTTTATCATATGTTTTGTGAGGTAATTGGTATTTAAGATATTCGAACTATGATTTCATTGATCGAACCGATGAAAGGAGGGTTATATAGTAGAATATGCATCATGATAGGCATAATATGAATAGTCCTTGAATTTTTTCATGTCACATTAAATTTTTTAGCAAGCATTTCATGTTTTATATTTTTTTTCTTGTTACATATATACCATTTTTATAACAGTTCTTGTTGGATATGGATCGTTCTATAGAGTGGGTTTAGAGGGTTCCACTCTCTCAATCATAAAGAGTATGGGTCCTTGTGGATAAATAAATGGACTTCCATATAGATAAAACATTTTTAAAAATATATAATCACGTAGATAAGAATAATTTAAAGGAAAATGGCATCTATATCTATGTCATGTTTTTGCTCATAAGGTGTATGGGAATTTATGAACCCATAAATGACATATCATTGGATTAATTCATTTTATATTATTTAGATGTTCGTATGAGAATTTTTTCAAATGTGAAATGATTATTAACATGAGGGAAACCATATTTCACATGGAAAACCTAGATAATTCACTAGAAACCAACTTTAGTAGTAGGTAGTGGGTTTTTATCTGTCCTTATTTCCTGTTATGGTATTTTCTAATGTCATTTACTAGCTTTAAAAGCTGAAAGAATGGCTTGTCTATTTTTATAAGAAGGTTTAAATACATTTCCTAGCTGCTTGACTGAAATAATGTGAATTTATTGAATCCCATTTGAGGTTTTTTTGAAATTGTTGCATTATTCTTCCATGACTTACTCATGTTGTGCACCCTAAAGGTGGGGAAGATCATGTTCCTCCAGTGGTGGGCCTTGATGTTAAAGTTCTACATCTTTTGAAGACACAAATGGCACATCCTCATATTCCTTATGTGGGTGTTGATCCCAGTTTTAGAGATATTCTTCCATATGATGTTGAGTATGCAAGATAGAGTGAATCCTTCTCTAATTAAGGAAGAGATGACTAAAAAGTTTTAGCGGCATCATCATACTACTTTATCGGGAGATGGTGAACCACATGCCACATTGTCCTAGTTCAAGATGATTCTATCTATATTTGGGAACCTAGAAATAACTCTAGAGTGTAGGTTCAAGATAGATGATTACATGTTATTTCATTTATCCAAGAGGTTGTGGGATGTCATCAACCAAGTAAGTCAACATTTGGAGGTGGTTTGAGCTGACTAGTTGACTATCTTCTATGTCTACATTTTCTGTTAGAAATTTCTGGATGACAGAGCTAAAGGGTTTACAAATCTAATGTATGGGACCCTGTCAGTATGGGATTACTCATCTCTTCACGCTATGATACAAAATTTCACTCCTTCTATAGCTGATGAGGATCTAATGGATATTAGAAAATTTGAGGATGGGATATGTTATGCCATCTGGTCCCCTGTTAATGTGCTCAAGATGAAGACTATTTCTAAAATCATCAACTGAAACCTAATTATAGAGAGAATTTTGATGGATGCCGAAGGTGCGAGCCAAGGATGATTGTCACCTAATCCATCCAAAGGGTCTTCTTCTAGATGAAACTGACACTTTGGGGAAACTTGTTGAGGTAGTAGTGTTTAGAAACCACTAAATGGTTGTTCATTTATTTGTCCCCAGTGTGGGGTGTGAAGACATTTCAAGAGAATGTGTATATGGAACCCAGTTGATTCTAGAGGTTGTTTTATTTTGGTTCATCTCCACCATTTCTATAGGATATTCCCTCTAGTTCCTAGAAAAAAGAGATATGCACCATCTCATTGATCAAGATATTCCCAACCATCTATTTTATGAGGTTCTATTATAGTTACCTCCACTTTAGTGTCTTGCTTGTTTGAAATAAGTAAATCTGACTCCTTTATATCAAACTAAATCACTATGATTTTGCTCCTCAATATCAAGTTTTATCATTGTAATGGTCAAGGCCCTCCTGGTGTCTTAATTTTCCAAATATCTGGTGACTGGGAAAACCTGGGGACCATCGGTGAATCATTATAGAGTTTTCCAAAACTCGGGTTAAATGAAGGTGGCATTGATGGGCATAAGTGGCACCGATGGGAGTCTATTGTGCTGATCGACTTCAGTGGCACCGATGGGTTGCCTGTAGCACCCATTGGCATTAGTGCCAAGGTGATGGTGCCAAGAGGACAGTGCTACGGTGATGGTGATAGGGTGATAGTACCAGTGTGATGGTTCTAGGGTGACAGTGCCAAGGAGATAGTGCCATTGAGATGGTTCTAGAGAAAAGGTTCCAAGTCAACGATGATTCACCTAACAGTGAGGGATTCCCAATTTTTTGAGGACCTTCCAGTTTTCCCCAATAATGTTACTTTTTATGTAAAATATTTTTATTACCCATTTCAAATCTGTTTAAAGATAGTAAAATATGTTTTAAACACCTAATAGTTAGGCAACCCTAAATTTTACAAAACATGTGGCCTTTTTCCTTAATGTCGCACATTTTTTATGATTTAAAATTTTTCCCTTGTTACGTGCTTTTCTCCATTTTATTGAAATATATAATCTAACCACAATTATCTCCACCATCTTGAAGAAGAATTATTGAATCTCAATTAAACACACCATGTGAAACCACTCAATCATGTAGTCAATCCACAATCCGAATTGTAGGAACATCAAAATCAATTCCCTGATTTTATGATCTAGACATTTCTTAAGATGAGATACTATCTTTTTTTCCTTTCAGTATCTCTTAGTGTGCCTGGAGGCTTCATCATGAGACAAATAGTGTACCTATTCAAGAGCCCTTACTGCTCTACCTTGGAGTCCTTGATGATCTTCCTCTACAGGATGTGCATCAACAGTTCATGGTGCAAGGAGAAAACATTGATCATTGATCATCCATGCAGGGTTTTCTCCTTCATTACTCTTTATTGTTCATCATGCAATGTGGGTGTGACAATGTTTTCCCTTAGGACTTTGAAAAAACCAATCCTTAACAAGGATGCTAAATGGAATTTTAATGAATGAAGGATTGTGAATGATGATGATGCTTCTGTATTCATTTATCTTTGTTTTTATGTAATGATTTGTATGGGCTTATGCCCACTAAAAATCATGGTTGTTGGTTGTCCTTACATGGGCACTAATGAAACTATTTCTTTTAGATAATCCTATGATTGAATGGATATAACATGTAAATTGGTTAATCTTGTTATATCAGTGGATTAAATAGACTCCTAATGAATAATAATCCTTGTGTGATCACCCCTATTACCAAAAAAAAGAAGGAATGTAATTAATTGTGTTGTTAAATCTGAAAAATCATTCCTCTATTCAGATGATATGTGTGGTGGCTCTATTTTATGCCTTGTGGGGAAACATTTTGGGTGATGGCATTTTATGATTAAAAAATTATTTGGGCTTGGTTGGGTTCTTGTTCTAAAAAGGATCTCATAGATCCCATTTTTTTGACCTTATAAGAGAACCAGGTTTGAATGCTTTAATTGTCGTTTGGTTATTTTCATCTTCGATCCATTAATGTTTTTTCATGTTGTCATTCCTGCTAGTCACCCCGTAGCGGAGAATTATTTTCAATGGAATCACTTAAACATTATAACAATAATTGGTTCGATAGGGAAACTATTTTCCATGAGTTGGATGTGTTCTGGTAGTGGTTGTGGTGAATGTTTGCATATAGGGATAACAACGATAGTGGTTGTGTACCAGTTGATTGTTTATCTCAGATCCCATAAGATGGGATGCATGATTGACTACCTATATTTATGATATTTTATTTTTTTCTCATATTCATCCCAATCATGTTAAGAATCTCTTGTCAAACACCCCCATTTCATGGGGGAGGGTGTTTTCCCAAATATTCTTATGAGTGGATAGTTACTAGATCATTTCTTCTCCCTCTCCCAGGTAGCCTAATATTTTTCAGGTAGGCTGTGACATCATAAGGTTCAATATGGACCAATATTTATTGGGGGAGGGTGTGTTGTGGTGGTTGGACTAAGTGTGTGTAGGAAGGTTGTTTCCTAAGTGTATTCGGGATAAAGCCTAGGTGTCATCGAGCATGGTGGTGGTTGTTGTGGCCTAGGATTTTTTGGGTGTGGTTACATGTTGTTTCTGTGGACCAGGTGTTTGTGGGCGTGGTTATGTGTGGTAGTATCCTAGGTGTCTGCCGGAGGGGTGTGTGGTGGTGGTCCACAATTTCGTTTTTTGGGGCGACAGTGGGACTTATTTGGAACCTGTTGGAGAGGTCTAATGCATAGGATGTCCTAAATAACTAGTGGTAAAGCGGTGTGCCATACCCAAATACAGATGTGCTATTGCTATTATTTTACATAACTTAATTATTTTTGGAGTGTGTATTTGTGAGGCTTGGTGGATAGTTTCCTTGATGGGTATTTTGGTTACCTCTACATTATCTTGTGGAATTAGAGTGCCTCCTAACTTATGTATGAGAGATTTTAATTTTCCTTAATGAGTATACATGTATACTCACCCTACGTACATAAAAATGGTTTCACGTTTCTAGGAGGATATTGAGGACCATGTCAGACATTAATATATTGGATGTCGATAGATTTTATTACTGATTATACCATCCTTTGGTACATTCTTTTGGAGTTTCTTGTACTATGTATCACATTATTTTTGACATGCATGTGGAAATGGATTTTTGGGCATTACATTTACATTTATCTTTTGTAGTTATTTGGGACTTACCATATTACCTCCCAATATTTTATAAAAAAATGGTAATGTGTTCTATTTCATGTGAGATTCAATACCCTTTGTTATAGTCGCCACTCTGGGTCCTATTGATGGCAGGACTCGGGGGGTCGTTTTCTCTCCTTCATCATGAAGGAGGATGGGTCTAGAAGTTCTTTTTACTTCTCTCATCTTGGTAAAGGTTGGTTGTGATATAGGGGAATCAAAGATGATGTTTGAGAGAAAGGATGGAGTCCAGGGTTAGTCATAGTGGAAATTACATGGGATGGTAGGGAAACAATGTTAGGAAATCTTGGTGCATGAAATAGGCTAAGTAGTACCAGTAAGGACACAAAATTTTTGTGCCCCCTATAATCTGATGCAAGGACTCTGGACCTCCTGAACGTCCCAATGAGGCTACTCTAATTATAGTTTAGAAACCCTAGAAAATAAATATACATCCCTATTCCAGGTTTTCTTGTGTGCTCTAGGTGTTTTGGGAACATAAAATGAATAAAAGGTTTAAGAAGAATTTAAAATATGTCTTCTACAATACTCGGGCTTATGAATTTCTTGTTTTCTATGAAGCTATGGAACTTGGGTGATATCCACGAGTATTGAAGGTAGTCCATGACTAGCAGGTTGATATAGTTTATCAGTGGACGGTTGATTGAGAGTAAGATGATGAAATGTGGTAGAAGAATCTATGTTCTTTCTAGCGGTTGACCCACAGAAAGTACAGGGGATGTGTTTCCGACTTATTGAATAAGGGCTAGAATGAGGAGTTAGGGATCACCTTTAACATGATTTTTACACCGAGAGAGTACTGGGATCCATTGGAAGTTAGTCAGATGGGGGGATTAGCGTATCCATAGTGGATGCACTACCTCAGAGAGGGGATGGAGAATAAGGTATTAAAGACTAACTTTGAGAAGGAGTTCCTAGTGGTATTTTTTTCTTCTATGATAAAGGTTGAGAAGAGGCATCAGCTACTCACCCCCTAGTAGAGGATTATCTATGTGGTATATATGGGGGTCATGTTCATGTATCTCACTATTTTTTCTCCATACCTCATTCGAGATGAGGAGACTTGAATGAGACGTTTAGAGGAGGCACTCTGACCTTCCCTATAGTACGATGTTACTCCTTTCACATTACCAACATACATGGACGTTCGGAAGAAGGCTGAAGTGATGGATTGGATGAAAAAACTTGGAGGAGTTTTGTAAGAGGGGATCCAATTGATCTTATTGAAGGGTAAGGACAGTAAAATAAGGCCACCCTTATTAGGGACAACAAGGTTTCGGCTGGCAGGTAATAGGCCCCAGCAGTTCTAATTTCGATCTCCCAGTCAACCCCCTTTCTCCAAAAGCCTAGGACCTAGGTAAATTATATATGGAACCCATGGGAATCATAAAAAATTGTTCATGGATAGAGTTCAATACCATGGAGGTGTGAAGGTTCAGCAACAACCTCAGTCGTAACAGCTTCCATCCAGACGTTTTCAGTAGCAGCATCAGTAGGGGCAGTGAGCCCCTGCTCTACCGTGGGAGGATGGTGTCAGAGGATGCCAAACTCAGGGGTCTTCTCAAGGTCCTTGAATAGGGCATGGTCAGTGAGGCAGACCCCAACCAAGGGGCATAGGAGCTGGGAATAGGCAGTTTAATGCCTTAGGGGTAGCAGTTCCAGTCGATCCATAGGTCGTTCAAGGTACGATCAGTTTTCTTAGCACTCTTGCATGTGCCTTGTTTGATTCATGATCATCACACTCTTATTTTGTACCTAGTATAACCCATTACATGGGCCTAGATGTAGAGATATTATACATTCACCTGGTGCCTGGTATGCCAGTTAGAGGTTGGACCAACCAATTTGATGTTTTTCGAGGATAATGATTGAGGTTGGGACCACAACAGTTTATATGGGTCCTTTTTCTACTGCAAATTCAGCAAAACAATGTTATCCTAGGCATAGACTGTATGTTTTACATCCACACTATTGTCAACATTATCTATTGAAGGTTCGTGTTCTCAGATATGGGTATCCAATATGTATCTTTCATTAGCGAGCGAAGATTCTTGGAGGGTGGCCGGCGAGTGGATCCCCTCCATTATTTTTTTCTGTACTGTCAGTGGAGTTGGAAGACACATACATGGTGGGTGTTACATAGATTATCAATGAGTTACTAGTTGAATTACCTAAAGAGGTTATGACCCTACCACCTCGAAGTGATGTTTAGTTTGGGATCGACTTACAACCCGGTGCCTAACAAATTTTGACAGATGCCTATCAGATATAGCCTTCTATGTTGTAGGAGTTATGGATTCAGGTTGACAACCCGATTAAGAAGGGTTTTATCTGACCAAGTGGATCACCATGGGGAGCTTCAGTATGGTTATAAAAGAATACATACATTGGTCTCAAGATATGCATAGATTACCCAATGCTGAATCAGTTAATGGTCAACAACCATTACCCCCTACCAAGGATAGACAACCTTTTTGACCAGTTGAAGGGAGAATGGTGGTTATCCAGATCAAATTTTATTCAGGCTATCAATAGTTGAGGGTGAAGGAGGAATACATATATAATAATACTTTTGGGTGAACATATGAGCACTTTAGACTTGTGGTAATTCTGTTCAGCATTACGAACACAACAACTGTGTTCATTGGGGTCAAGAAAACCATTTTTTGTGAATATCTAGACCAGTTGATGGTTTTATTCATCACAAACATCGTGATCTACTAAAGATAATGGGAGGATGATGTAGAACACCTCAGGACAGTCTTCGAGGTTCTCTAACACTACCATCTATATGTGAAATGGTTTAAGTGATCATTTTGGACATGAGAGATTAACTTACGTGGACACATGGTGTCCCAATAGGGAATAGTAGTTGACCCATCAAAGTTTGAAAAAATTGTTTCATGGGCGGCAAACAAGAATTTGGCAGAGGATCATTGTTTCCTGGGTCTAGAATGATACTATCAGAAGTCCATTCCCCAATTTTATCAATTCAAAGAAACATTGAAATCCATTACCATGAATGATGATGCTTTCATTTGTACTGAGTAGTGCCAAGCATCTTTTAGTAATCTAAACCAGAAACGGGTTAGTGACGTAGTGCTCAGGTTACCAGAGGAAGGGGTAATGTTTGAAGTGTTATGTGATGCTTCCTGTCTAGGTTGGGTGTGTTTTCTAATGCAACAATGGGGAGTGATAACTTTTGGGTCTAGGCAGTTATGTCCTCATGAACTTAACTATGCCACCCATGACCTGGAGATTACGACAGGTGTGTTATCATTGAAGTTGTGGTGGAATTTCCTCATTCGGGAATTCTTAGTGATCTTCATATAAAAATTAGCTTGAGGTATGTCTTCTTCAAATTATATTTGAACAATAAAAAATGGAGCTGGATGTAGTTTCTTCATGACTACGATGTTGAGGTCTCATACACCTCATGAAACGAGAACGTGGTGGTTGATGAATTGATAAGGAATTCATAGAAGGGTGTGGTTCGAGAGTCGGTAGATGCTAGGAAATAATTATAGGAGTTGGTTTCCTGAAATCTGAATACAATGGTGGAGGATGGGATGGGTAAACAATTATAGATGATAGTTAAATATTACTTTGTGAGGAAATTGGAGGAGTCCCGGTGGGGAGATATAGAGGCTGAGGTGATGCATGATCATGTGAGCCAGTGTGATGATCTAGAAGGATGGTCAAAGGATATCCTGAATCAGATGTTGTTTTATAGAGTGATTTTATTCCTGGTTGCAATGCATGAGATATTTTTTCAATGATTTCAATAACTCACCCCAAGAGGTTCACCCAAGAGCATCGAATATGTACTGGGGCTTGAGGGGTTAGTTTGGGTGGACCAGGGTGGACCAGAAAATTGTAGTGTTTTTAGAGTAGTCCCTCATTTGTTAGTAGGTGAATGCTGAGCATCGTGTTCTGGGAAGTCTATTGAAACCCATAGAAGTTCTCGAGTGGAAGTGGGATGATTTCTTGATGGATTTTATCACATTAATACATATAGTGGATGGAATCTTTGATTCCATCTCGGTAGTGGTGGGTTAGTTGATTAAATGAGCCCATGTTATAGAAAATAATGAGTCAATAGAAGTGGATTACATGGTATAGATGTATATGGGTGAAGTTGTGCAGATTCACATAGTTCCCAGAACCATTTCCTTGAATCAGGATACATTCTTTACATCATGATTATGGAAGGGATTACAATTTACTTTTGGGACCCTGCTATTCTTGATCTCTTCTTTCCACCCTTATATGGATGCATAGATAGAGAGGAACATTCAAAAGTTGGAATACATGCTACGAGAATTTATTCGATACTTTAGAGGATTGTGGGTATGATATTTTCCTCTAGTGGAGTTTTCCTACAACAATAGATACCACTCTACCATTGTCATGGAACCGTTTGAGGCCATATATGGGAGACCTTGTCATTCAAATATGTGACAGATAGTGGTTAGGGAAGTAGGTATTCTTTCCCCAAAGGTTGTTCTGGGCACAACTGAGAAGGTTCAACTTGTACATGAGTTGATAAAGGTGGATCAAGATTAGCACAAGTCGTAGGGTGGTCAAGGAGGAGACCCTTGGAGTTAGAGGATGGGGACCACATTTTCTTAAAGGTCTCCCCTCAGCATGAGAAGTGGATGTTAGACAGAAGGAGAAACCTTTCTCCCATGTTCAGCGGACCCTTCGAGATGTTGAGACGAGTCACTGAAGTGGCACATCAGCTGGCACTACCATCACTGCTACAGATGGCCCAAAAATTCATCCATGTATCTCAGCTCTGTCTGTATCTGCACGATGTCTCTAACATCCTCTACTAGGGAGACCTCAGTATCGAGGATGATGAGACATTCATAGAGAGACCAGTGAGGATCGAGGACAGTCAGGAGAAGGGGTTTAATGGATGAACCATTATATTTTTTTATCTGTTGTGGAGGCATGGTAGCCTCAAGGAGAGTACCATGTAATCAAGGGAGTTGATGTGTTCCAAGTACCCAGAGTTGGTTGAGTTTTGATTTTTGTCATTCTTTTGAACATGGTTGTGGAATAATGCTTGACCATTTTAACTTTGAGATGGAATTTTTTCCAAATTTTTTAAATGTGTGTGAAATTTCCTCACCATGGCATGGGAAGGACCTGATCTCATATCATGACACATCAAGGTGGATGTGAATAAACCTATGCAGGTGAGTCAGTGCCACCCAATGTAGATAGTATCTTGACATGGAGAAACCTAATCACCAATCCATATGTTTGGATGGCATGACCTTTATATGTTTTTTGGTCACATGGGGGGGACGAGAGGTAATGTATACATATTTGTTCAAGAGATATATGAGGGAGAGGTGTTTCTAGATTCCAAGGTATGTTCCTGGTTTCTAACAACTCTAGGGTGGTTTTTCTGTGAGTGGTATCTTATAGGGTGGTTGTTCGGACCCCTCTCTTTTATTTGGGTAACTCTTGAAATCTCATGGATGAAAATAGTTTGAAAGGTATATTTGGTAATTTCTTAATCCCTCCTGGTCCATTACAGTGATAAATTTCTTGTGACTAGGGAAACCGAGAGACCATCAGTGACCCATTTTGGAGTTTTACAAAATTTGGGTCGAACGAACGGTGGCACCGATAAGCATTTGTGGAACTAATGGGAGTCGGTGGCACCGAGGGGCATCTGTGGCACTAAAGGGCATTGATAGAACCAATGGACGTCAGTGGCACCGATCAGCATTGGTGGCACGGATGGTGATCAATGGCATTGAGGTGTCAGCCGTAGCCCCAATCAGCATCAGTTCCAGGGTGACGGTGCTAGGGTGATGGTGTCATAGAGATGATGCCAGGGTGATGGTGTTAGGGAGACGATGCTAGGGTGATGGGGACAATTCCACTTTATCAGGGTGATGATTCTAGAGTGATGGTTCCAGGGAAATAGTGATTCACCAAATGGTGAGTCATTCCTAGTTTTTCCAAGACCGTCTAATTTTTCCCTAGTAATGTATCTTTTGACATAAAAGTTTTTTATTAATTCTTTCAAGTCCATTTAAATATAGTAAATTATGTATTAATCCCCCAACATTTGAGCAACCCTTCAGTAACCGAAACATGTGACTTTTTTCTCCAGTGTCACACCTTTTCCGTGTTTTATAATTTCTCACATGTTACATGATTTTATCCATTTAAAGTAAATATATTAACTCATAGCTATTATCTATACCATATACAAGGATAATTAATAAATCACAACTAATGCCAATGTGTAATAACACCCAACAATGTGGTGGATCCATGATCCTACTTATAAGTACTTAGAAATCATATCCCTGATTTTAGGATCTGAATATTTTTTAAGTTTAGATCCTCTCTTCCATTACCTTTTAGTCTCACATAGTGTTCCCAGATAATTCTTTCTAAGACGAATAGTGTTCCCATGATAGATCCCTTCCAGCTCATCCATGGAGTCATTGGGGTTCTTCCTCAGTAAGTTCTGAATCCACAGTGCTTGGCATGGGGAGAAAACATTGATCATTGATCATCTATATAAGTGTTTTTCCTTCATCTTTATTTTCTATGCATCATGTAGGGTTAGTGTGATAATGTCTTCCCTCAGGGTGTAGATGATATCAAACGATAAAAAAGATAAGAAAAAAACTTTTATAGAATTAAGGGGTGTGAATTTTGATGATGTTTTTTTAATCTTTTATCTTCTTTTTTATGTTATGAATTGTATGGGCTTATGCCCACTAAAACTTGTGGCCATTGGGTGTCCTTTCATGCACAATAATGAACCTCTGTCTTCTAGATAATCATGTGATGCAATGGATATAACATGGAAATTGGTTAATCACAGAATCTCTATTGATTAAAAGTATACCCAATGAATAATAATCCTTGTGCGATCACCCAGGTTAACAAAATGGAAGGACCTTAATTAATGGTGTGATTAAATATGAAAAATTCCTTTCTCTATTTTGATGATATGTGTGGTGGATATATTTTATTACTCGTGGAGTGATGTAGACGGGGATGAAATGATGTGGTTGAAAATTTGTTGTGGATTGGTTAGGTTCTAGTACATCGAGGGATATCATGGATCCCTTTTGATGTTGCGACATTACAAAAGTACCAAATGCGAAGGCTTAAATTGTTGTTTGGCCGTTTTGGTCTTCGGTCTACTGTTGTTTTGGTATGTGGTTGTTCAGGCTAGACACCCCATAATGGATAATTATTTTCAGTGGAATAAATTGAACATGATAACAATAATGGGTTCAAGATGGAAATTGTTTTCCATGATTGTGTTGTGTTCTGGTTGTGGTTGTGGTGCATTTGTGCATGTAGGGATAACAGTGAGAGTGGCTTCATACTGGCTGGTTTTCTCTCTTGGAGCCCTTAGGATGGGATGACTGTTTGATTACCTATATGTATAACATTTTAGTTTTTTTTCTTCTCATACGCACCACACCCATTTTGATCACTTCGTGCCAAACACACAAATTTTATGGTAGAGGTTGTTTTTCCCAACATTCTAATGAGTGGATAGTTTCTATCTCATTTTTTACCCTTATCTATAATAGACCAAGAATATTCATGCAGGCTATGATGGCCAATGTTTTAGTATGTCCCAAGACTCTTCAGGCTATGTGTGTTGTGGTTACTGGCCCTAGTTTGTGTGGGTAGGTTGTTTCCGAAGCATCTTCGGGATGAGGCCCATGTGTCTTCGGGCATATAGGTGGATGTTATCGTCTAGGTTTTTTCATGTTTGTTTATGTGGGGTTGATGTGGGTCACATGTTTGTCGGTGTGGTTACTTGTGGTAATG
This sequence comes from Viscum album, assembly GCA_963277665.1. NCBI lineage: Eukaryota > Viridiplantae > Streptophyta > Magnoliopsida > Santalales > Viscaceae > Viscum > Viscum album. The sequence goes on from OY728132.1 coordinate 1,729,149,100, forward strand.
TCCAAGGTGTTTGTGATCAAGATGCATAGTGGTGTCCCACATGGTTTTTGTGGGGGTGGTAGAGGGACTACAGTGGAACATGTGGGAGAGGTCTGACATGTAAGATATCCTAAATAACTAGGGAAAAAGAGGTGTGGGGTAACCAGGTACTGATGTTCTATTACTATTAATCTACATGACTTTCCTTACTTGGGGAGTTTTCTTTGGTGTGGATGGGTTAATAGTTTCATTTCTAAGAGTTTTGGTTACCTATACTTTCTCACATGGCATTAGAGTGCCCCCTCACTTGTGCATAAGAGATTTTGGTTTTACATATCGAGTATACCATTGTACTCACCCTATGTATATAAAACTGATTATATGTTTTCGGGAGGACCTTGAGGACCGTACCAGACCTTACTAGCTTGGGAACTGGGAGTTGTTCATGTTGCTTTTCCCATCCATGTGTATTTTTCTTTGGATTTAATTGTACTTTATATCAATTTATTTTTCAAATTCACGTGTGAATGGATTGTTGGGATTTGTTTATTTTAAACAGTTGTAGTTTTTTTGGACATACTGTATTATCTCCCAATCTTATTCTAAAAGAGTTTAATGCCTTCTATTTCATGTGGGATTCTACAACCTTGGAGATAGTCGCCACTCTAGGGCCTATTGAAGGTGGGACTCAAGGGGTCAATATCTCTCCTTCAACATAAAGAAGGAAAGGACTAGAAGTTTTTCATCCCATTTATTATCTTGGTGAAAGAGGGTCGTGACTTTCATGAAATTGTGATGATAGACCCAACATTAGGTATCCATTCAGAGGGAATTCACCATTGTCAGAATTTCCCCTAGAGGTAGGAAATTACCTTTTTTAATGGAACTTGTACATTCTTGACATGAAAGCTATCAAAGTAATCATTGGGATGTACTGGCTAGTTTCATACAGAGCTAGTATTGACTGTTATTTTCAAAGGGTGAGAATTACATCACCCTAGTGCATTACACATCAGAAAAAGGGAGAATGGGATGACAATGTGACATGATCAGTACCTAAGAAGTAGATGATGGGTAGTGTTACATCATAATTCACTAGTCTTTTCCTTAATGATCCTAGGTTTCAACCTGATATCATTTTACTTATAGTGGATAGTTTTAGAAAAAAATTCTGGATGGCCTCTTTGGTCTACCTCTAGTGAGAGATGTATATTTTACTATGGAGCTTATGAAAAGAGAAGTACATGTGACCCTTTCTCCATATAGGATGATGCCTAATGTTATTTTGGATCTCAAGAAGAATTTAGAGGATATAGAGGTGAAATTATTTATAGTACCCAACAATTCTCCAAGGGGTTTATCTATCTTCTTCTAAAAGAATGTAAATTTTATTGTTATGATTTATGCGGATTACCATTGGTGGAATCACCTGAATATTAAGAATCGGTAACAAATTCTTAAAAAATATGAACTATTTGATTAACATTGAAGAGTGAAGGTGTTTTCAAAAATAGATCTATGGTCAGGCTATCACCAATTGTGTTTCATGACTTCATTCATACATAGAATAGATTCCAAGAGTTTGTATGGTCTATCTGAGTACCATGTTATACCGTTTGGACACATGAACACACCTAATGTCTTTATAGATTTTGTAAATTGGGTTTTCCACCCATATTTGGATTCATTTTGGGCTTTCTTCATTGATGATATCATAGTGTATTCTCACTAAAGAAATTATATTGAAAACCATCTTGTGGTCATGATGAATATGATGAGAGAGTATCATCTCTATGCTATGCTTAGTAAATTCCACTTTTGGATTGATAAGGTCCACCACTCAAGTTATATAATCCAGGATTCAAGAGTTTCTATTGACCATGAGAATGTTATATATTTAGTTTATTAGGATCAAAATAAGTAAATATTTGAAATTCAATGTTTCCTTGAAACTTCTAGATATTACAGATGTTTCATTCAAGATTTATCATGACTTGTGTTCCTCTTACGGGCATGAAAGGGAATGTTGTAAAATATGAATGGTCTGAAGCCTATGTATCATCCTTTCATGATTTAAAGTGATGAATAACTTCAATATAGATACTAATTCTTCCAATGAAAATTATGTCCTATAAAGTCTACTATGATGCATCTGGTTTTGGTCGTGGAGATGTTATGATGCAAGAATTGTGATTCATTGCATATGTCTCTCATCAGTTGCGGCCTCATGAGTTGAAAAACCAAATGTTTGACCTCAAGCTCATAGCTATTGTTCATCCCTTACACTATTTGAGAAAATATATTATGGGAGATAAATTTTTGTTGTTCATAGTCCAAAAAAAGAATAAAATAAATCATCCCTTAGTGGGATCTGAATCTTAGGAAGCATAGGTTGGTCAAGTACCTACTATCATTCTATTTCAATCATTCCTATAATCGAGGGAAATGAAATTAGGAATCCAATTATAAAAGATGAAAGACTCATACATCAGAGGCTCATGATTCCAGTGAAAAATGTATTATTATGTACATTTTAGAGAATATTGACAATGAGGTTTAAGAGGATATGGTCAAACTATTCTCTCGGCCTTAGCGGAAAAAAATAATCTTCTAGAATTTGTAAGGACAAGATAGATATCTGATACTAAAGGCCTTATAATATAGAAAACTATCATAGATTTAAATACTAATTATATTTGGATGGTTAATATGGATGATACTATATTTTTGTCGGTGTGTATGGGTCCCCGAAGACATCATAGTGTAGATGATTAGAGATTTCCAAACTTTATCATTGACTGTTCACTCTGTTGTAACTAAAATGTATCGATATCTGCAATGAAAATACTGGTGCCCATCATGAAACATGAGATATCTGGTATTATTAATTGATGTTCCATATGTCAGTTGGTGAAGGTATAAAATTAACATCGAGTAGGTATTCACCAGCCATTATTCATTCATGAGTGGGAATGGGATGATTTTTCAATAATGTTGGTGATGGTTTTACTTAAATAAACTAATAAAAATGATGCAGTGTGGGTTTTAAATGATCATATAACAATGGTCATACAATTCATAATTGTACAAGTGGAATTCTAGGTAGACGAGTTGGAAAGGATATATGCTGAAGAGGTGGTATGTCTTCTTGGATCACCTTGTTCTGTCATTTCTCAAAAAAATGATCATTTTACAACAAGGTTACGGAAAGGGTTGTACAAGGCCTAGGGTACATATGTACTTTTGAGAAGGGATTTTCACAAATTGACTTATGGACTAATAAATTATACAACATAGGTTATAGAGTATATTTTCCATGCACATGTTCTTGACTTTGGGGGTTCTTGGAAGAAACACATTCCCCATTTCAAGTTTTCTTATAACTATAGCTCTATGTCTACCAATATGATGGATCCCTATAAAGCCTAGTATATCATTAATTCTTTCATACCCTTATCTTGGCATGAGGTAGGGGATGAAACCATGCTTGGGCATCGTCTCATGATAGAGGCCTTAGAGAAAGTTTAGCAGATGAGGAATCACATGTTGACAGCTCAGTCCAAATAGAAGTCTCATGCAAACAAATGCCAAATACCTCTTCTATTTGAGGATAAAGACCCTATATTCATGAAATTATAACCAAGTTTGGGTTATAAACTTATTATAATGTGGTTTAAGTTATCACTTATATTCCTTGGACCCTTCAGGGGTGTTAATTGAATCTTTCTAGTGGTTTACCATCTGGTACATCCTCAGAGATACTAGTCTATGCATGATTTCATTAATATATCTCAGCTTCTCTAATATTATCTATACCCATATCATGTCCTCCATCCTAATTATGTTGATCTGGATATGAATTTTTCCTTCATGGAGTATCTGGTGAGAGTTGATGATCAGAGTGAGAAGACATTTTCAGGAATACACGTTCTTCTTGTATGTGTGTTATGGAAGAAAAAAATGTACAGAATGAGACCATAGAGTGGGAAGTTGATATACAATCTCAATGGACAAAATTTATGATAATACCTTGTTACCCTCTAGAAGACAACATGTGGATGAGTTTCTATAAGGAGGGGAGGTTGTAACTACTTGACTTTTGACCATGGTACGGATTGTTGGTTATTCATTTTGAATATTTTCTTTTATCATGGTAATAGTGTGATATGGAAAATTTAAGTCCTGAGGAGAACCTAGATATAGTTAGGAGCTTGATGGTCTTGAAACATGAACTATAATGTGGGCCACATGGTTAGTGTAAACTGTGCAACCCATACCGCATGGTTTCTATAAACCGTTGGGTTGTAGATAAGGGAACCTACATGTCAGCACATTTTGTATGCAACCATGTGTACCAGATGAAAATCCATGTGGATTTGTATAAAATGGGGAAGAAGAAATACTACATGGTTTGTAAATGATGCGCAAAAATAGTGCATAGTGTGTTTTGGGGAAAATTACCATTTTCCACATAATTTTTTTAAACCCATCCAAACTATTTATCTTATCTGCAATAGATAGAATAGAGTGTATCCTCTACCGTAATCTCAAGAACTAAAACATTATTTTCTTTGACCTACAGTTTTCATTCTATGTCTAATCCTTGATCTGTCATAGGCATTGGATCCCCTATACTAAGGTCCCTTTGTCCCTCTACTATTTCCTCTATTATTCTTGCCATCATTTTCCCTATATTGTTTTTGGATCATTTTTAATATTTTCATGGAAATGGAATGAATCTAATATATCTTCCAACCTTAATTGAATCTAAGGTTTATATCCAGAGAGGATTTGCCTATATTTATAAGGTAGGTGTTCATTTATTTTTCAATTTGAGTTTGGTCTCTTTCATATTTAATCTGTTGTGCTGTGAGTGGACCTTTATTAAGATCCCTTGATGTGCTAGTTCCTTCTTGTCAGAATGAAAATATTACTTTTATATAGGTGAGTTGAAGATTTTTTACGGGTTTAGATATAACCCTTATTTTCAATGGACACCTATATGTGTGCCACCATTAAAATGTCATTTTTAAGTTGAATAATTCAAAATACATGGAACACAATTTAGCTTTCAGCATAAATTTTAATAGGAATATAAATCGTACGATGTTAAATTATTGTATATCAAGGATCATCAATGGTTTTTAGTACCTTGTCAATTTTAATTTTCCAAAAAATCACATGAGTAGTTGACCGTTACACTTTTCCCCCGACACCTTGCACGGAAATGAATATTCTGTTTTGGAAAAGTTGATGGTTGAATTGTATAGGTTGGCAGGGATGAGTTGAATTAAACCGTCATGATGAATTCCCTTTAGATAAATGGTTTTTAGGGATGGAATAACATAACACTTGATATTATTTATTATAATGTAATTACATGAAATGGTTTTTTTATTCAATATTAAATGATGTATGATGGATTTACATTATGTTATATGAGATAAATAGTTATGCCACTATGATGATTTTGAGATATATGAATTTTAATGTGTTGGAGTTATTCTTACCCCATGGCTATTATTATATAAGTGTATGGGTGGGATGAATTCTTAAACCAAATGAGTTATAATATCTATATGTGTATTGGTGGGAGGAATTCTTACCCCACACCTGTTATAATCTCTATATGTGTATGGGTATGAGGAATTTATACCCCACACAAATTATAATGCCTAGATGTGTTTGAAAGGTAGTTATTCATATCCCTAATGAATTAAAATCTCAATATACATGTATTTATGGGAGAAATTATTACCCCATTCCAGTTAAACTCTATATATATATATATATAAAACATGATCGGACATACTAGCTTTGAGATGAAGCATGTAGACTGGCCAGGAATCCAATAGGAACCTGAGTCGGAGGTTAATTATTTATTTCTAATTGTTTTACATTCATTATTTTGTTTGCACTATTTACTTATGAGTGCCTACTCAGATTACATGTAGACACTGTTAGTGGTTTCCTATAGATATTTTTGTCTCACACCCAACTCGGGTCACCTTTGGCACACAAGATGACTATTTTCATGGATGTATGGATAGTGGAAAACACCAATCTTTAGGTTTTTGATTCATAATGATTATTTGGATCTGATGATTAGAGGACTAAACATAGGAGGAATATTCTATGGGGCATATTTTTTATTTTGTTCACTTTATCACGTTTTTAGCATGCCTACAAGCATTTTTCTATTCCATTTCGTACTAACATGAAATGCATGAATATTTGCCTTAAATGCATCATATGAGGAGTCTGATATGTAATGAAGTTATTCAATCTTTTTATGTAGTTGATTATATTTGCATTATTTACTATATATGTCTGTTTGATTATTCTTCTAATACTAATAAAATTTGGTGTATCTACCACATTACTCTGACATGGGGATATAGTCTCCTTACCGTGCAACCTACGCACACCCATTTCATGTTAAAAACACCTAGATTATAGGGAGACATTCTAGTGGTCATGTGACCAATTGGGCTTTGTACATAGGTTATGTGGAAGCCAGGTCCAGGACGTCACATGATTCATGCAATAATTGTTTAACTAATGGACATATCAAAGAAAATATTATTCAAATGATTAAAATTAAATTTATTTTACATAAATAATTTTATAAATTAATTAAAAATATAATATTGATATATAAGGGATGTTTTAATGTTTTTTTTTAAATTTTATCTTGTGTATTTAATTTTTTTTAAAATTCAATTAATGAATAGGGTAAAAATTTGGATTAATGATATTTTCAAATAAATAATAATTTATTAAATGTTATTAAATTAATTAAAAAATACAAATATGAAAAATGATTTGGATAAGGATAAAATGGTCATTCATGAATCATTTATTATTAGTATGTCATTTTACAGTTACTATACGAACTATTAAGTAGAAAAAACACATGTTGTCACTGTAAGAGCTAATTAGATTAATTAAGTGTTAATGCCAAAATATATGGTTAATAATGTGACATAAACATGTATAAAAATATTTAATTCATATTATAGGAAACCAAACATACCTTTTATTATAAATAAATCATTTTGGATCAATTTATATTAGTAGATGAATTTATATTAATTTAGCATTTTAAAGGATTCCATGAGTTCCCATCCCCTATGTTTCAAAATAGAACAACTCAATATCTTTTTTCCACACCTCTAACGCACTATGTCTCACCAAAAAGCTACTAAATACAACTCAAATATATCATAAATTTATCCAAGAATCCTTTCTATTCTGGTAAAAAATCCACTCAATGAATACATTTTTTACAAATCAAAAGGACATACCCAAAGAATACACATCTTTAATTAACAAATGTTTTTATTTTATTTCTTCCATCAACGCCCAAAAATATTTTCATTTAATATATATATAATAAAACATCTATCCTAAATACACTATGATTTTTAGTTATATTTTATAAATACCCATACACACACTTCAACCAAATGGGTAACAAATTCACTATTCATGTACAATAATCTTCCTCCTTAAAAAATGATGTCATTCATTTATTCCTCTACCACATATCATAGTTGATAATTATATTACACATGATATTTTTAAATGATTTATATATATTTTTAATTTTTTTCATTCACACATATTTAATTTTTATTAAACAAATACCTTTAGGCATTCAATTTTATGTAAATACAATAACATAATTTGTGGATGTGGTGACTACCACCTCCTCAAAGAGATGTGATTTTTTCACAATATACATGGAATGTATATGTGATGATTTCAAAAAAATTTATAAATATGGCATAAATATATTAATATAATTATAAAATAATAATATATTCTTTACATTCCATTATTTTATCTAGAAAAAAAATGAATGTAATGTTCATGCATATATACGGCCTCTTGTCTCCATAAACGATGAATTTCATTTTTTTCTACAAATATTATGGATTATTATAAATGAACATTTAATAAAAAATATATGATATTAAAATAGGGTTTAAAATTATTGATATGTTGATATCATGATCTAACTCATTGGAACAACAGGTAGAAGTCAAAACATGCCTGATATAGAAGACAACTAACACCCGAAATAGTGAAAGAAATGACTGATTTCTAAAAATGGGTAATAAGAAATTATAAGAAGACAGTTTATTATATTATAAATATGAATATTATTTTGGTATAATTAAATTTCATTCCTTAAAATATTATACCAAAGGTTAATATGAGTTCAACTAATGTAAATCACAAGTTATTGTTTTTTCTAATCTCAAATTTAATTCTATTTGATATATGCATTATTCATCATTATTCATTTATTGTGGTGTATCTATGATGTAATATTAGATATAATATAATGAATAATATTATATACATTGTATTAAATTTTTAGTTTTTTATTTATAATATAATGGGGCACATGATTTGACAGATTACAAGAGTTAAGGTATTTCTTAACTCAATTTGAATTCATTGTAAAAAACTTCTTATATCATTGATTATTTTATGGTAAGGTTATGTGTGAAATTTACTTTGATTTTACCGTTTTCATTTAAACATTTTTTATGTCGATTTACATTGAATACACATAATAATTCCATTTGATTAAAGATATAATATTTGAAAGGGACTTTGTTTGAATAACATTCAAATGAAGAATATTTTTATTTTGTACACTTTTCTATATTTAAGAGGTGTATAAACTTTTACTTCGACATGTTCTATAGTGAATATCCTTATTCTCAATATATTATAAGGTTTAATTATTTTTATCCCATTAAGGGGATTATAATTAAAACAAAATTAAATGTGGTATGGGGTACTTTGGAATATATAAATATTGTATTTTTTAATAATATTTTGAAGAAATAATTAAGATTATTTTCATATATGTCAAAATCCATTGTTTAATCTTATAAATCATTGATTTTGGCCTCTTATGATATCATTTACAATATTTTATTGAATGGTTTATGATTCATATTGATCGTGGATCTAATATTTTGATAACATTCAATGTTTATTTTTTAAAGTAATAAAATTCAATATACTATTGTTTAATATGATTGTTTATGTTGATTATTTTAACCTCATTCATAAGAGGTATTAACTGGGCTTAGTATATGTTGGGTGAGGCCCACTATAGTTGCTTGATGAATCTATATGTCTTATGAAAAACTCGTGTTTGGATTTTGGATTATTTTTTACCCGTTTATGTATGGTGTCTTGGTCGAATCCTACACAATGAGTTTTAGATCTCCAAAATTGTTAATTCACTAATTATGAGAATAGTTAATGATATTATAGGTAACTATTCAAATAATAAAATATACATGGTTATATTACTTTTTATCTGATTATTTATATTTAATTAATTGGTCATATTTTATTCCATTAATATTATGCTCAATTTATTAAATAAACAGCATGTGTTTATAGTTATTTACCTAACAGTATTGATTATTTGAATTTATTAATTATTGATTCTTCTATATTGTTCCCTTACTAAGAATTTGTTATCAAAATATTAATATGTTTTAATTTTCCGATGATTCCCTGAAGAGTCTAATGTTTGATTTGTAGGGTAATGCTAAGGTAAAAAGTGGTATTCTCAAACAAAATTAATTTTTCATTTTATGTCCAAAAAATAATTTGATGTAAAAATATGTATCTACTTTATTAATACTGATGAACCATTCATTCCATTAAGGTGATATTTAATAAATATTATACCGATTCAATAATGAAATGAACTGGATCCAGGAATTTTGGGTCGGGGCATTGCAATGATCATACGTATAATACCATATATGATATACCCATAACATTTTATTATTCATTAAAAAAAATCATTGTTAAAATTGTGAATTTGGTAAAAAAAAATTATTGTTGTTCACATATGTTTTGATTTTCTATTTTCAGTACATTTACATTGATAATTATTTAATCATATATATAATGTTAAAAATGTTATAAATATCATATATATTACTTATATATTTTTTAGAGTAATCAATAAAATTTTGAGATAGAAAAATAATAACACCATTCATGGAGAAGGTAGGTCATAAGTATGCATGACCTTTATATACATATTTTTGAATGATGAAATGAAATATATTTAAATAGAATATATCATTTCTTGATTCATTATTATTTCACCTATATAACAAGTATTCATTTAATTTATATGTGTCATCCTCTATGAGGAAAAATGAATCATAATTATTTTTGAGGTAGTAGTCCCTTGTACACATGAGAGACATTTTCATATTCCCATAAAATGGAAATTATGAAGCTATATATAACATAATAATTAAAGATGAATAATTATGTCATTAATATTATAAAAATATGTTAATTCATCATTATTAAAATCATTGAGATTTGGTAATAAAAATATAATTATTTCATTTCTCAAGGCAGTATCCCAAAGTACACATGATTACCAATTTCATATATCATTTGATGGAAGAGTAGGTAGATATACTAGATTAGAAAAAACAAAAAAAAATATCACTATATAGTGTATATTTTTTTAAATATATCATCATAGTTTTTGAATAACTTAATGATCTAGAAGAAGAAATAAAATAGAAACACATGTTTTATAATTTTACCTCTTCTTTAGAGAACATCATTTGGATTATTCCTAAATACTTTTTACGAGGGTTTCATAGTAAAAAAACATATAAAAGATGTGGGTATGGACATAATGAATATATTCACAAAGGTTTTGGCAATACTATTGGGTTTTGGAAGTGTTAATTGTAGAGGACATGTGATGACCCTTTATAAGTGGGGGAGAGGATAAAATAGTAATTCTTAAAGATAAAAAAGTGTACCAACAATTTAGACATAGAAAATTGGCTAGAAAATAAAAATAGAGGATATAACGTATAAATATGGTCTGATAATTACAAATTCATATTATTTTAATCTTTTTTTCATTATATTATAATTTTAACCCTTATGTAAACAGGTTTTAACTACAACCATTATAATTAAGATATAATGTATTAATAATATTTTTTTAAAAAAAATAAGCTTAAGTTAAAGTAAAATCTTAATTATTATAATTCCAAATATGGAATTCATTTTACAAATATTTATACGTAAATATTAGAAACAAAATTTATAATTATACCAATATATGAGACAAAAAAACAGTGTTGCAAAGAGAAACTATTCATATGTATAGAATGTTTTAATATCAAAATTCTATATGAATTTTATTATAATGAAAACAATTAATTTAATAAAATTATATTTAAATTATATTTAAATTTATTTAAATTATTATCCTCTTATTTTTCATGATATAACATGTTTTAATATCATTTTTATCTCTTTTTTATAACTCAATATAATGAAATAATTTTTAAGGAAATATTTCATTATTTTTCTCTTCGGTTGAAAGTTCATTTCATTCCATGAACATTATCTCTAATAATGTATTCATGAAAAATTTTAATATTATAATATGAACTTGTAAAGTTATTTCTACCCATGATTTAATTTTTAATAAGTGGTTTGAAATGAATATTCTATTTGTTTTATGAATAATAACTTCATTTTTTCTTACAAAAGTGGTAAAATAATTAAATATATTAACTAATAGGATAAATAATAAATTTACCAACCTAATGAAAAATAAATTATTTTACTCTTCAACTATAAATTTTTATTTTTTTTCAATGTAATGTTTTTCTAATATTTCAGAAATTTTTAGATTTGAAATATGTGATTTAAAACTAAAAATAATATATTACTTTGAAAATGTTCCAAGTTATCTTTTAAAATAATTTTTAAATTTTTATTACATCGGTAGATGTCACTTAAATTTATTTTGGGGATTGATCTAAAGATACCATACATTTTATTTCATTATTGTTTTTGGTTTATCATGAAAATATTTTTAGTAAAAAAAATTGTTTTTATACTAGTTATATTATGATGAAATATTTATGAAACCCATATTCATTTCAAATATTATGATTTTATGATGGTTTTATGATCTTTTGTAGCACATCTATATGATTTTAATTATCTAATAGGTGTATCCATAAATATATTACCCTTTAAAAAATTTTGAGAAGTTGAATATCTCATGAGATAAATAATATTGGAATGGGGAGTGAACCAAGATGAATAATAAAATTATTCAATTATGAAAGTCTTAAGAGTGAAATTTAAATTTTATTTTGGTTATGGGAGTGAAATAAATCCACTATGATGTGATTGGAAATGTGTGGTCACTCAAATGGGAATTTGTTTCATTTTTTCTATGTATTCTAAAAACATATTCCATATGGCTATGTTATTATCTCATTGAATATGTGATGTGATTTGATATTTTATCATGTATTGTGAATAGAATAGAATTACATCATGGATAAAATTATGATTGATGATGTGATGGGTATGTTTTCAAATGTTTTTCGCAATTTCACTAACCCTTACTCTCTTGGTATGTTAAATTGATCATTGATATCTCCTTTATTTTTCCTTACATATAATTTAAGCTTACCCTTTCATATGTTTCCATTCCCTATGTTTGAATAATGGTATTTGGTATGATATATATAAGAAGGGTGATAGTTTTTTAGATATTAATGGTAGATGATTTAGTCCCCTTATGGTCCATATGTTTATCAATCCATAATTCAAAATATAATAGTCAAATATGATTCTATCCTAGAACACTAAAATATGAAATGAATATTAATCTATTATGATGTGACATCTATGTACAGAAATTTTGGGTAACAATAGTTTGTATCGAAGAAAGGTTTATGTACCTTCAGAATCTTGGATAAGGATGGATTTGTGATATCCCTTTGTAAAATCATATGTATACGAGAACGTATGAAGTGAAGGTAATGAATAGAGTACGGTTTTTCAATTAAAACAAACAAATATGGATAGTATATGTGGATGTGGTTTTATCATAAATTATTCTTTTTGCAAGAAACCCCAAATTTTTGGATGAGTATATCTTGGCCATAATTATTGCACACGGTTTTTGTTCCCTTACTTCTCACCTGCTTTAAAAATCTTGGAGTATATAGTTGTGATAATTCACATGTTCTCTACAAACCATTATGAAGGATTTGGATAAATAATTTCCATTCATACCCTATTTTTAATAAATGGTTTCTTATATTTAAAATTAGACATCATGGTTTGGATATCCTACAATTTATTTTTATTATTTACGATTTTTGATCTTCATACAATGATTTTTGGTCTTCATCAATGGGTTTAATGAGGAGGAATGATGTTAACAGAGATTTGATGAACAATGTTGTGATTTTGAGAAACCAAATGGGATGATTAATGATGAAAAATATATTTTGATTATAGCTTATTAGTTATCATGATATATGATTGATAATATATATTATAATAATATCTTGGAATCACCAAAGAGGAGAATGATGGATTCTTCTAATATCATAAGTGATGGAGACCACAGAGAGAATAAGACATTATTTTCATCATGTGAGAAATGTACAAAAAGACACACAAGTGAATGTATTAAAGGAATAAGAAAATATTTTATATTCTAAAAATAAGGAAATAAAGAAATGATTAAATAAATAAATATGAGGAGTTTAATTGTGGAATAAATTTCATCCTAGACACCCATTTATAGAACATTTTCTGAAATGAGGGGAACCTGGGAAATATTCATGTTAATCCCCTCTACAAAATTACAACACTTATACCATGTAAGGAACTACGTTATAACAATAATTAAATTTATATCATTGAAGTATTTATGTATTTGTATTTAACAATAATGCTTGTGAAGAATATTTATCAATTCAATTTTTGTTATAAATTTTTTTGAAACTTCTATATAATTTTTAGAATTGATTTTATTTAAGGATTTGAAAACATATTATGAACATTAATGATAAATAGAACATTTGGTATAGTGTTATGTTGATATTATGGAAAAAATATATAATGGGAATAGAAATCCTTAATATATTCCTGATTTCTATTTAGTAGTGTTTTGTTGAGAAAAAGGGATGTTTTATTTTGATAATATAAAAAAGAAATTATTGGTGACTTTATATCTAATTGTCTACTTCATAAAAATTTATTTTATCCTATCTTTGATTTATTTTATAACTTTTTTCATTTAATGAAAATATTTAATAATATTTGATTTTTATTATGTAATTTAGATAGTTATAATTTTGGTAAGAATGTGTGTTTTAATTGGAATTTTAATGTAATTCTGGTTATTACTAAGTTATTGGGTAACGAATAATCAAGGTATTCATTTATTTTTATGTCACATATAAATCTATTTTATAGTGATTAGTGGATTAACATTGAGTATATTTTTAAATTTTTGGGTAATAATTTTTTAATTTAATAAAGTTTATTTTAGTGAGATATGTTATGGAATGGGTTGAAGAAATTATATTAAATGAATTATTTATGTTTTATTTTTGAGGATTTAGAAATTAACATATGAATTTTACTTATTCGATAATCTGTTCTAGTCAATCTAGTATTTATAAATAAATAAAAAATATAGGAAAAAATGATAATTAAATTATGGTATCTATGATATGTTAATATATAATGTTATTTCACTTGGTTTGAAAAAATCTTCATTCCTTGCAATAAGAGAGGAACTGTATACTAATCAAAGCACAAGAGTAGGAATAAATTCATTATTTGAAATGGAAATAAATCATGTACTTACATTTTCTCATGATATAGATCATGATAATAATGGAACATCTCATCATTATTAAATGGTTTTTGAAGTAAAATGTCATATATTTACCCTTAATATTACTGTGTAATGGCCCGGACCTCTCCGGTCCATTACTTTGTAAAATTTGGGTGTTGGAGGTGTTCCGGGAGGTCAAGGGGACTTATCCCCAACACTTTGCCTATTTTTTCCAGTTCTGTGAACATTGTTTCCAGTTTTATGAACAGTAACAGATCAGTCTCACCGATCGGTCTGAGAGATCGATCTCACAGATCGGTTTCACAGATCCGTCTCACAGATCGGTTTCACAGATCGGTGTGACAGATCGGTTTCACAAATTGGTCTGACAGATTGGTTTCACATATCGGTCTGACAGATCAGTTTCACAGATTGGTCTGACAGATCGGTTTCACAGATCGGTGTGACAGATCAGTTTCACAGATCGGTCTGACAGATCGGTTTCACAGATCAGTGTGACAGATCGGTTTCACAGATCGGTGTGACAGATCGGTTTCACAGATCGGTGTGACAGATCCGTTTCACAGATCGGTGTGACAGATCGGATTCACAGATCGGTGTGACAGATTGGTTTCACAGATCGTTCTGACAAATCGGTTTCATAGATCGGTGTGACAAATCGGTTTCACAGATCGGTTTCACAGATCGGTTTCACAGATCGGTGTGACAGATCGGTTTCACAGATCGGTTTCACAGATCAGTTTCACAGATCGGTTTCACAGATCGGTTTCACAGATCGGTTTCACAGATCGTTTTCACAGATCGGTTTCACAGATCAGTTTCATGTACAGTAACAGTGGGTAAACAGTGTTTCCAGACTCCTACAGTTTTGCCCCTTTTGACGTTTCCTTTGGCGTAAAATACATTTAAAGCCTTATTTTAAGGGCTCTTAAGGCCGTTTAAAATGCCATAAATCCTATATTAATTATTACTAAGGCTTGGAATGTTTTACTTGGTCAAACCGCGTGGGTTAATGCGATCCGTTTTTAAGGGAGAATTAACCAGATCTTAAACTGTCGCCCCATTAAATCTTAAAAAGGGATAAGATATCATTCTCCCTTATTCTTTCCCTTTGTTCTCAACTAGGAGGCACTAGAACCTTTCAATCCTTCCCGTAGGAGTTGCACAATCAATCTTTACTCCTAGGATTGGTTCTGCTCTGTTTTGGATGCAACTGAGCCGTGTCGATCAATCTTCGATATATGCATCCTCCGGTGGATGCAGTTGTCGTGAGGGGAGGATCGTGACCTATTGTGTGGATAAAGAACATGAGGAACTGTTTGAAGTAGGGGATTCATGGCTTCTCTAATTGTATATGTTCAATCGTAGAATTAGCAGGATTTATCCCTTTGGATCACAATGAAATGGACCTAATTAAATACTTGAACTGGATTAAAAGAATTGGTTGATCGCATGTTGTTCCTTTATACCGTGATAACGGTTTGCCTCATGTTTTCCTAGATAGAGTGATATCTATGTTTTCTTTAATTAGTTGCTCGTTCATGATGGAAATTGATAAAGAACGTAATGCCGGAATTAATTGTTAATTAATTGGCTAAAGATAAAGAGGCATGTAAATTAATCTGGTTATTGCAGTTGTTTTAGTTGTTCTAATTTGAGGATAATCAAATTAGGGAAGTAAGCATGGTTATTTAATTTTGATAGCTTACTGATTGGGTATCCATGATTGAAACCTACGAATAACAAATCTGCCAATTCAATATGGATTAGAGAACAGATTATGTGGGAATTTCTAAAGGGGTTCTGAGTTACCCTCTTGTTTGCTAAAGGGTCAAGGGCCCATGGTTGTGATTGTTGTTTTTCTGCTTCTTGTGCTGTGATGTGAGCCTGGATGGCTGTTGTGATATGTGGAGGCATAGAGGCTTTGTGGTTGTGGCAGCGGATGACGCCTAGTGTGGCGAGATGCATCGGTTTATGCATATGGGTGTCGGGGAGGACACCAAGGATGATGGTATGAGATGAATGTGATGGTTTGATGTTGGTGGTTTGGTTTGGTTGTTTATCTGCTTTACTATTCCCCACTTCTCAAGGCAGCTGGTCTTTCTTACCCTCTTTCCGAAGGAGGCGAAGACACGCGGGGTATGCCACGTGCTTTATGTGTTTAGCCTCTCGATGGAGGATGGGTCTATGCTCTTTCTATAGGCGGCAAAGACTCGACGGGTAGTATATCTACTCACCGTGTTGAGCCTCCTTTGTGTTTAGAAGCATAAGATGCTTTTTCTAAAATTCTTGGGAATGTGGGAAAGTAACTCTATAATGAATGTTTGATTAAATGGTGAAAACACACGGGGATGGAGATACTGGAATTTAATAGTGATGTGAATCCTAAAAAGGAGAAGTTTTTGAATGTGATGCCAATTTAGTTTAATGTGGTAAATTTTTCATGGTTAATTATTTAATTAACGTATAGTGGAACTGATAAAATGATAATGGAGTAATCTAATAAAGCTCTTCAAATGTTTGTGTGCTTATAGGATACCTAGTCTTTGAAGTAGCAGCCTAGAGTCTGAGAGACGTTAGTTGCAGTTGTATCTAAGACTAGGTAATGCCCATAGTGTGGATGTGAGTTACTTATGTATTCTGTACTTTTTGTGTTTCTATACGCTACTCCACCCTTTCAGTAAGGGCAACTGACACCCCGGGGATTTTGAGCCCTGGGGGGTGTTTTTCCCAACATTCTGATGGGAGGTCGAATGGCTGACTACCCCCTTTGGCCCTGCTCTCTTCTCTTGGTAGATACTTGTTCCATGAGGCACAGCGGTTAGTTACCCCATATATGTGTGTAGAGGTCTGTAATGGCTTGTGGTTATTCACACACATATATTCTGGATATAGTATCCTACGGACTACTACAGGTGTAACGTTTATAGACTATGATGGCTTGAGGATCCTTACTCGGAGTATGGGTTGTAATGGCTTGATGTATTATAACCGACGTATGATACACGTTATGCGAGCTGTGGTGGCTCCCGGAAACTACCTGGTTACCTTTGGTTGTGAGGACGGTGTGGTGCTTCGCCCAGGTGTCTGCGGGCAAGCCTATGTGGTGCACGAGGTGCATATTGTGGAGCTTAGCCCAGGTGTTTGCGGGAAAGCCTTTGGAGAGAGATGCACAAGACGTATGTCATTGGGGAAAAGCGGAAAACCAGTGGGGAAGTAGTAGCGGGGTACCCTTGATATTCTATACTATATGCTATATTCTTGTATCTGTTACATGGTGAGAGTATCCATGGTGAGGTTGGGAACATAGTATTCATGTTTAGGTGACGAGTTAGTTTCATTTGTTGTTCACTGGGCTTTAGCATGATTTCTTTACTTTTGCACTAGAGGATTGGGGAGGATCCTACTAAGTATACTGTTATACTCACCCTATGTATCTATAAACTATTTTTTAGGTCACTTGGAGCAGGTTGGAGATCAAGTGGGTTACTACTAGCTTGTGGTTGGAGGAGGAACTATTCGGGCTCGTGGTCGCTGCCGTTTTACTTTTTTTTGGTACTTTTAGTTTCCCTTTCAGTTGTAGTACTTTTGCATGAAATTTCATATATGTACTTGGTTTCCTTTTATATCTCAGTTCTATGTTGGAGTTTATTGGTGTCTATTCTATCTCTCTCTTCTGCATGTGTTCTCTTAGAGGGTAATGCCTCCCATTTGTATGTTTATTATACCCTCGGTGCTAGTCGCCAACCCGGGGCCTACTGGATACGGGACTCGGGGGTCATTATCTCTCTTCTCACATTGCCGGCCCAGGAGGGGTACACTTTGTGGGGAGGGGGTCGAGACAGAGTGGTATCAGAGGTCTGGTTGAGGGAAAGGATGGAGTTTGGAGTTAGGCACAGGTGAGGATGCATGGGATGGTAGGGCAACGGTGTCATTCATGTTTAGAAAGTGGGGTAAACACTGGAGACCGGCAGAGACATTGGCGTTTAGCGACCCCTATGATCTGTTGCACGTACCTTTAAGTTTACTATGGCTACTAAAAAAAGTGATACTGGTTGCAGGGTAGTGACCTAGGAAAGGATCATGCATCATTATTCATTGCGCATGTGTTTGAATGGGTAGACCTTGGGATAGGTATCCTAAAATTAATAAAGAAAAATTTATTAATTAATTAATGTTGAGTCTTCCATATTCCAGGATTAGGAGCTCTAATGGTTGTTATTTTACAGGTATGGCTCCAGGTCGACGTCCTCATCAGGTTTGCGCAGAAGGTACTCAGCAGGCTGTTCTAGAAGATCGCCGCCGGGTAGAGGTTGATGACGATGACACTTGGAGGAAGACACTCCGCGAGTTTCAGCACCAGAGTCTACAGAAGTACGAGGGATCCGTTTCAGATGCAGTCACAGAAGACTAGTTGGAGGATATCGAGATAGGATTCAGTTCGATTCGTGCTCAGAAGGAGCAATGGGTGTCCTTGGTTGTGACAATGCTGCGTGGAGCAGCGAGGCAGTGGTGGTTCTTGTTCCTCGGGGATCGTGAGGAGTCAGCGATCTCATGGGAGGAGTTTTGAGACAGGTTTAGTGTCGAGTTTCTTTCTTCAACTGTGAAGGCGTCCAGTCGCCAGGAGCTTCTTACCCTTCGACAGGGGAGCTCCAGTGTTCGAGAGTTTGGAATCTATTTCAGGAACCTTCTACGATATGCTTCAGGCCTGTTACTAGATGAGGAGGCCAGGGCGAGGCATTTCGAGGAGGCTTTGCGTCCAGAGATATAGTGTCAGGTCACCCCATTTATGCTGAAGACATATCTTGAGGTGCTGGAGAGGGCAGAGGTTGTTGAGAGGACTTTGTCTAGGACCGGATCGTCACGAGAGGGAAATCGTCATGATTCCCCACGAAGAAGAGCTGTGGTCCGGGGTTCCCGATTTTCAGGACAGAAGAGTTTCCGTTCACCTGGGGGTAGGTCCCAGCCATTCCCATCTCGTTTCTCCGGAGGCAGAAACTCTCAGGAATATGACAAGGGATCAGGCGCTTGTTTTTCATGTGGTGGTCGTGGTCATTAGCAGCGAGAGTGCCCGACTATTCAGAGCAGTCATCGTGCACTAGGCGCTCCACTCCAGGTTCCTCCGTTGAGGCAGTTCCAGCCGAGGCAGCAGCACCAGGTTGCACCAGCTTTAGATCACTAGAGGGTAGATGGAGCAGGCATAGGATAGCCCCATGACGCTCCCCGTCCTCAGAGAGCAGAGCGCGGCCGTGGTGGTGGTCGTCATCAGGGTCAGAGAGGCCGTGGAGTTGGTCGTGGTTAGCTTCATCCTCTAGCGTTGCCAGCTCCAGGTGAGCCAGACGTCGTCCGAGGTACCCTTTGCTTGTTTTATACCTTGGTGTATGCCTTGTTTGATTCCGGAGGGACACACTCCTTTATATCACCTACCCTTTTTCATGATTTGGGACTTAAGGTAGAGAGGCTTCCAGTGCCCTTGGCGTTGACTACGCCAATTGGAGGTCGAGCTAACTTGTTTGAAGTATGTAGAAACTGTGAGCTAGTGTTGGGGAAACACCGCTCTTGGGGAGATTTCCTATGTTAACGAATACAACCATATGATGTCATACTCGGCATGGATTGGTTGTATTCGGTGCAGGCTATTGTGGATTGCTAAAGGAAGAAGGTCGTTTTCATTGATGAAGATGGAGAGAAAGTAGTGTTTCTTTGTGAGAGAGATCCTCGGATGAGTCTTAGACTAGTTTCATCCTTATCATCCATGATGGCTGGGATGATGCTGAGTTCTTCAGAGGTTCAACAGTTGGCGTTTCCTAGGGTCGTAGAGGAGTACCCTGACGTCTTTCCAGGAGAGGTTGTATCCTTACCCCCTCGACGAGAGATCGAGTTTGGGATCGAGCTACAGCTAGGAGCGTCTCCTATCTCTAGGTCTCCGTATAGGATGGCCCCTTCTGAGTTACGAGAGATACTTATCCATCTTGATGGTCTGTTTCAGTGTGGTTTTGTTCGGCGAAGCGTGTCACCATGGGGTTCACCAGGTTTGATTGTGAAAATGGCGGACGACAGTTTGCGGTTGTGTGTCGATTATCGTCGATTAAACAAGGTGAAAATAAAGAACTGCTATCCTCTTCCATAGATTGATGACCTATTCGATCAACTTAAGGGTTCAAGTTGGTTCTCAAAGATCGACTTGCAGTCAGGATATCACCAAATGCGTGTAAAGGATGAGGATATCCCAAAGACTGCTTTCTGTTGTCGCCATGGGCATTATGAGTTTGTTGTAATTCCATTCGGCGTGACGAATGCTCCGGCTGTTTTCATGGGGTTGATGAATGCTGTGTTCCGTGAATTCCTAGAAAAGTTTGTTGTGGTTTTCATCGATGACATCCTTGTGTACTCCACATCTGAAGAAGACCATGCAGAGCATCTACGAGCTGTTTTGGGAGTTCTTCACCAACATCAGTTGTTTGGGAAGTTTTCCAAGTGTGAGTTCTGGGCTCAAGAAGTTCGTTTCTTAGGGCATGTTGTGTCCCAATAGGGAGTAGCTGTGGATCCATCGAAGATAGAAGTAGTAGTGTCTTGGGCATCCCCCAAGACCGTGTCAGAGGTGCGAAGATTCCTTGGTCTCGCAGGCTTTTATAGGAGTTTTGTAGCCAATTTCTCCCGAGTTGCGACTCCTCTGACAGCTTTGACCAAGAAGGATCAAGTGTTCATATGGACTGATCAGTGTCAGGCAGCTTTCGAATATCTAAAGGAGAATTTGGTAAGTGCTCCAGTCCTTTGTCTTCCGGCAGAGGGAGTCCAGTTTGATGTTTTCTATGATGCTTCACATCTGGGGCTAGGTTGTGTTCTTGTAGAGACACGAAGCTCGACGTACATGGACATTACATTACTTTTTCGGAATACTTGTTATATAACAAAAACACACACACAAGGATCGTAATAGTTTAGTGTCTTTGAAAACTCAGAACGTAATCTTTTAATCGTGGTGAAAGATCTTCAATATCTCCCATAAAGATCTTCCCTTTTTTTACCTAAACATTTATTTATATCCTGGGGAAAAGAAAACATAAAATAGTGAGCTCAAATGCTCAGTAAGGGTAAGAAAAAGAAAAATCAATCACATCATATTCATAAGAACATAACTTTTGGAAATCTTAACCTGCAAAAGAGAGAAAAATTTCATATCATGGGATAAATCATAGTAGTGAAATGAAATCCCAATAAGCATAACTTAAAACATGAAACTTTGTGGCATACACACATAATCATATAGAATCATTTCTTGTTATTCAAGACTCATTGCCAAGACTATCTTAGTGGACAAAGTCCCTTTCTGAACCGAGTCACCCTTGTTTCAGTCCTGTTTCACTGAACCGGTATAACCTACCATTCCAGCCATGTCTATCTCATGAGATATAAAATCTTTACCCAATGAATTGGAGGGAGATATAGGTACCACCCATCTTATAATGAATCCTTTCTTATGTGTGCCACATAATCATAAATCATACATCATCGCATAACACATGTAACAAAAATGGGATTCTTGAAACATCATGACATCATAAAACAAATAATATAAGGTAAATGACTTCATAAAAATAATTTCCTCAAAACATAATCAAATAAATGTAATAATAGGGATAAAAACAGAACCCTATATTATCTTAGATGGAAAATAATTTTGATAAAACATTTGAACTCCATTCTTGAGGAAAATATCCTTTCTACTTCAAAAACAATTTTCTCTTCTTAACATGTCATAAAATTATAAACTAAAAGAAGTTGATTAAAAATAAACTTGAAAACTTGTAAAAGAAGTTTCTTGAAAATAATGTTTTAAAAATCCATTCATGCCGTATAAGTTTAAAAAGACATTCTTCGTACTTTTGTTGGAAAAGTCAAAAAGTACCTCGTACGAAAAACGACAAAAGATTCCTTTAATATCCTTTACTAAAAACTCACTGAAGGGTAAAATTGGAATTAAAAAATTGTAGGTGGATGGAAATAATATTACATATTGAGTAAACATGGATTTTGATGATAAAATACACCCCAGTAAATACCAAAGTATAAACAATCTCGGATAAAAATGAGATTGTGATATTTCCCTTACCTTAGGTCCGATTTTCTTTGTATGTGTCTGAAGCTCCTGTATAATGGTTTTAATAATGTTATTGACTTATTCCAGAATCATACATTTTGATATGATATCATATATGGTCATATTCTTAGCTTCATATTAGTAATATTTCATTGTTACTTGTTACTCGGGTCTTTATTGCCTTTTGTTCTTATGCGTGTTTTGCCGAATAAATTCTTATTCTTATTTTAAGGATATAGATACCTTATATCCAGAATGGTATTAGTGTAACATATATCATATTTATTCATTCAATTCATTTATATAATTACTATGTAATGATGGTCATGTAGAACGAGTCGCATCACATCGTGGAGACGGTATTCCGTACGTACGGACGAGTGATGATATCGTTCCTATGATCATGGAATTGTATTGGAGTATATATATATTATTTCAGTATCAATATTAATTTATAAGAATCATAAATAGTTACTCAATACACCATTATACCCATCCTTGTAAGGTGGTGGTGGAAAATAGATTACACCACGACGTGGAGACGGTATTCCGTACGTACGCACGCGCGGTGATTTCATTTTTCCGTAGGATGGATAGAAGGTGAATTAGGGTTGTTTCATATTTATAATAACATATCAGTATCTAAGTAATACTGATGTTATTACTTTATCATGAAATAACTAAATAAGAAGAAGTTGAAGAAGAAAGAAATTGAAAAGATCGGTAATGGATATTACCTCTTCTTTGGAACGCCTCTTTGAATCCTCCACTTAGGGAACTAAGTTTGGACTTTGAAGAAGACCAGGACCTCTAGGATTATTATAGGGAAGTGGAGAGGATAAAATGTCAGGGGTCTGCCGAGATTGAGTGCTCAAATTGGTTTGAGGAGGAGGGGGATGAAGTTCCCTTTTATAAGGGAGGAGAGGGGCACCTTAGGAATATCTCAAAATATTATTTTATATTAAAGTCAAAATCGGTTTATAATGGTTCCAAAGGGTCTTATTTCGAAGCTAAAGTTGGGATGGGTCGAAATAATATCATCCAATAGTATTTAGACAAGTTTAGGGTATTATTTTAACCTTATCAATTAGATTTAACTCTAAGTTAAATAATTTAACTTTTACCGTGTCTTTTTGTTTTCTTTCACTATATGGTTAATACACTTACTATAACATGCCAAACGAACCCCAAATTGTATATTATTAATACATATATCCTTATCTAAGTCATTGGGCTGAACCTTAGATTTTTAGGAATAAAATAAAAATTAATAATATAATATTTGATTTAAAAACTATTTTGTGTCTATTTTGACACTATTTGATATATGATTTTTGTGAAAGTCATAACAGAATTATATGTTCGAACCAAGTTGATTAAATAAACAGTAATATATCATAGTGACCTATAAAATTAGTTTAATACATAAAAAGTCTTAAATTACAATTATTTTGGTATTTATAATATCAATTATGTCAATATTTCATTAATAAGATAATTACTGCATCATCTTTGTGTCATAAATAAATTAAATTATGTGATGTTTAAAAATTACAAATAAAATACCATCATGTAGGAAATATTTTTATCTTTCTAATGAATATTTAAAATAGAATTTATCTTATGTACAACCCTATATTAAAAATGTTTTAGTAAATATACTTTGATTTTAACTCTTTTAACTCTTCTTTGAATTAAATAATAATAAATGTCTTAATCTAATCCAAGTGGGCCTAAATGATAATATTTTACACTTAAGGTTGTTTTTCGTCGAGATACACTTGTCCAATAGAATTAGGACATGTGTTAGGGTAATATTAATATCATTCTTACCCTTAATTACCCTATTTCCTTTTAACCGTGGTAAATAAAAGTAAAAAGTTACTATTCACCAAAAATTATTTTCATCTCATTGAACCACATTTTACTTACTGACATCAACCGTGTCTCTCGGATTTTTGAAATTCCATTCACAAAAGCGGTAAAATTAAGTTTTATGAAAAATTCAGTTTTTTAACTACCACTTAGTAGTTTCACTATTCATCAAAAATTGATGTTTTTCAGAACAATCCCAAAATTTCATCCTAAGCTATATTTCATATTCTGAATTCAAAAATGAAGTCTATTTTACCAAATTCATAACATAGAAGTTGCATTAATTAATTTTATAATTAAATCCCACTGTTAAAACAAATAACGTGTTTTTAAGAAACAATATCTATCAAAAGATTGACACTTGATTATGTCTGGTTTAAATTTGAAATTACATTCAATGACCAACATTGTATTAAATTGTAAAAATATATTCTAAATATACTTTAAAACCACAAAAATTAATAATTTATCACTATTAATTATTTTGATTAAAAAAGTTATTTTTAATTATAATTTAGTAATTTTCACTATTCATCAGAATATGAAAGTTATCCTAAAAGTACCAAAATTTCACCTTAGGCTAAATTCGATACTCCGAATCCAAAAATGGACTCCATTTTAAGGTCTAAAATTTCTAAAATTTTAAAATGTGGTTATTACTATTCATAACGTCTAGTTTTAATAATATTTTAATAGCATATCGTTGTTTCGTGAAACTCAGTATTGCGTACTACACACGCTATCGAGGAATGTTGCGATTGCGTGTAATGCAAGGAAAGTCAAATATGCGTGTTGTGAAATCTCCTTTTGGTGTAGCGTACAACACAAGACATTAATAAAATTAAAAATAATATTTTTCATAAAATCTCGGGCTGTTACATTCTACCCCCCTTAAAATGAATTTCGCCCTCGAAATTCATCGGGGTTATAAATGGTTTACTATTCGAAAATTTCTTTAATATAAACCCACATCGTAAAAAGGAATATCAAAACCAATCATTAAAAACAAAAGTATGAAACGTAACGGTTACCCATATAAACTAATCACTGGGTTTACACATAGGTGAAAATATGGATATGGAAGAGAAATCTAACCATCATGTTCTGATGGAGAGTGGTAGAGAACATGGCTATGGAAAAGCCAGCAATCACAAAGCCATATATTTGTGACGATCTAAGGTACCATCTGATTCATCAGATATAAGATCACTAGGACAACATTTTTGGTTTTCAAGATCGTTTCCCTAAAGTTAAAGAATTTGAATTATAATAAATACTTACTTTATTTTGGTACAATCTCACTGTTGTTCGTGCCTTTAACAATTTCCACTTTATCTCTTAAATAAATGAAGTTGAATTTGTTATTCGTGAAGTGTTATCAGATCATTTGATAGAATGGCGGGTCATTCCATCTGTCTCAAACAAAAGGTTAGCAAAAAAATTATATACATAAGTCGATCTATAGTGAGATTAATCATATATGGTTCTGAAAATGGACTTATACATCATATTTCATACAGATTAATATAATAAAACTAGTTTCTACTAAACAGGGACTTTCTATAGGCCAGTGGTAGGCGATAAAGGCCAGTCGCACTTCGGTTGTGGGTTCGATTTCCACAGCCTTGTCCGACGCGATGGGCTATCACCCATCCTGCAGGTTTTCCTTTTTCTAAAACTATATTACTATAACATCCCATCAATAATATCGAGAAAACTTCTATCCTTAAAAAATACTAACTTATGTCCAACATAATCCATTCCAATCTTTAGGTTTATCCATAATACTGCAGTCCACTCTCATAACATAGTGAAAACGATTACCAGAGATTTAACACCATCGTCGATCCCCATATATCATAAGATATGTTTTGTTGGTCACATTTCAAACATTCAAAGTCCTTAATCATGTATTCTCTTGAATACCTTAGTGAAAACATGAATGCAGTTAAAATTTAACACTTTCCCCATACCAAAATCCTCAAAATTCTATATACTCAAACAATGATATCACTTAGTCCTTATATCAATCATGAGCTCATGAATACTGTTAAACATTTCATTTTCTCATTTTCCCTTCATTATGCTCATATCATCTTATTTCCAAAAATATCTCAATCACTTTGAATACCACATTAGACCAATACATAAATATTCCAATACTTTATGATACAACATTATTTTGGAATCCCATTACATAAACACTTAATCATTCCACCACATCGTTATCATATTCAACATCGCCAATGGTGATCGCATGTGACTTCCCTTTGTCCTTTGCCTTAAGCGGTTTCTCATGTCGATCATCACTAACCCTTGGATTATGGAATTTATTAGCATAATGCCCCATTTCCTTGCACTTGAAGCATTGACGTGTTGGTGGTGTGTTCTCTGTAGTTTTTGCTTTATTCACATCATTAGAATCCCTTTTTTACATTACTTTGACACTCAGCTGCTCGATGACCTTCTTTTCCACACTTAAAACATTTTCTAGTCCATTTAAGCCAATCTCCACCATGCTTCTATACACACTTTGTGCATAAGGAAACATTCATCTTCTTTTCACCATTATTATGAGATTTCTCCTTGAACTCCATCTTTCGTTTCTTGTCAAAACCATGAGATGGATAAGTAACACCAACTTCCATTTCTACCTTGATAGCACAACGCAAAATTTCTTCATAGCTACTAAAGTCTCTTATAGCTAATGCCCTTCGAAGACTTGGTTTTAAGCCACTGAAAAATCGATCAACTTTACTTTCAGGTTGGATGATAATGCCAGATGCATACCCTGCAAGTCTTGTAAAATTTGCTTCGTATATACCAACAGATTCATCATCCTTCTGCTTCAGCTCAAGAAACTCTTTTTCCATCTTTGTTCGAAGAATACGAGGGAAGTACTTACTGAAAAAACAAGTTCTTGAACTCGTCCCATTCCATGGACTCAATTTCATCTCTTTGCCGCGTATTCTTGATAAGATTCCACCATTGATCAGCTTCACCTTCCAAATGATATACTGCTAAGATGACTTTATCATGCTCAGAACATTGAAGAACTGAAAATATCTTTTCAGTGGTACTGATCCATTGTTCAGCAACAAGTGGATCAGAAGACCCACTGAAAGAAGGTGGACGTTGCCTCATGATGGACTCAATAGAATATTGGTCCCTTCTCTACTCATTTGGAAGTCCAGAATGATTCATAGCTTGTGTATGTATAGAAATAATATTTTTCACTCCATCTCCCATAACATTTGTTTATTCAGGAGGGCAATCATTGCATTGTCCATTGCATTGATCAACACGGTTCCTTCGGGTTCCAGCCATCGTCTAAAACCCAAAAAGAATAGTGTGAGAGGAAAAAATCATGCTAGGGAAAACAACATAATAAAGGGGGAGTACCTTCAATATTTAACATCTTAGGTTTAATTCTATGATCATTAGCGTAATTCTAGTACTATAACCTATACGTATACTTAACCTTAGGGACATCCCTAGACATACCTTAGAAATATCTCTAGGGATCTCACTAAAGTTCTCGCATCCTAGTTTCCAAAGGTTGACTAAACCTTTCCTCTGATACCAACTGTAGTAGTCTGGAATTACTTCCAGTGGACTATAATTGATACCTATCAGGGCACTCCATGGGCGGCTACACCCCCTGGGTGGGACACACCACCATCCCCAGTGGCAGCCATTTCCTCATGAAGCCCTTGGGCGGAGAGCCATGCTTCGTCCAACGCTCACATGTGAGAGTTCCCAAGGATCGGATTCATTCCTACCTCCTTTGCCTCTGATACCAACTATAGAGACCCGAAGCTTGACGTACATGGACATTACATTACTTTTGCGGAATACTTGGTACATAACAAAAACACACACACAAGGATCGTAATAGTTTAGTGTCTTTGGAAACTCGGAACGTAATCCTCTAATCGTGGTGAAAGATCTTCAATATCTCCAATAAAGATCTTCCCTTTTTTTACCTAAAACCTTTCTTTATATCCTGGGGAAAAGAAAACATAAAAGGGTGAGCTCAAATGCTCAGTAAGGGTAAGAAAAAGAAAAATTTATCACATCATATTCATAAGAACATAACTTTTGGAAATCTTAACCTGCCAAAGAGAGCAAAATTTCATATCATGGGATAAATCATAGTAGTGAAATGAAATCCCAATAAGCATAACATAAAACATGAAACTTTTTTGCATACACAAATAATCATAGATAATCATGTCTTGTTAGTCAAGACTCATTGCCAAGACTATCTTAGTGGACAAAGTCCCTTTCTGAACCGAGTCACCCTCGTTTCAGTCTTGTTTCACTGAACCGGTATAACCTACCATTCCAGCCATGTCGATCTCATGAGATATAAAATCTTTACCCAATGAACTGGAGGGAGATATATGTCCCACCCATCTTATAATGAATCCTTTCTTATGTGTGCCACATAATCATAAATCATACATCATCGCATAACACATGTAACAAAAATGGGATTCTTGAAACATCATGACATCATAAAACAAATCATATAAGGTAAATGACTTCATAAAAATAATTTCCTCAAAACATAATCAAATAAATGTAATAATAGGGATAAAAACAGAACCCTATATTATCTTAGATGGAAAATAATTTTGATAAAACATTTGAACTCCATTCTTGAGGAAAATATCCTTTCTACATCAAAAACACTTTTCTTTTCTTAACATTTCATACAATTATAAACTAAAAGAAGTTGATTAAAAATAAACTTGAAAAATTGTAAAGGAATCTTCTTGAAAATAATGTTTTAAAAATCCATTCATGCCGTATAAGTTAAAAAAACATTCTTTGTACTTTTGTCGGAAAAGTCAAAAAGTACCTCGTACGAAAAACGACAAAAGATTCCTTTCATATCCTTTACTAAAAACTCACCAAAGGGTAAAATTGGAATTAAACAATTGTAGGTGGATGGAAATAATATTACATATTGAGTAAACATGGATTTGGATGATAAAATACACCCCAGTAAATACCAAAGTATAAACAATCTCGGATAAAAATGAGATTGTGATATTTCCCTTACCTTAGGTCCGATTTGCTTTGTACGTGTACAAAGCTCCTGTATAATGGTTTAAATAATGTTATTGACTTATTACAGAATCATACATATTGATATGATATCATATATGGTCATATTCTTAGCTTATTGTTAGTAATATTTCATTGTTACTTGTTACTCGGGTCTTTATTGCCTTTTGTTCTTATGCGTGTTTTTCCGAATAAATTCTTATTCTACTTTTAAGGTTATAGATACCTTATATCCAGAATGGTATTACTGTAACATATATCATATTTATTCATTCAATTCATTTATATAATTACTATGTAATGATGATCATGTAGAACGAGTCGCATCACATCGTGGAGACGGTATTCCGTACGTACGCACGAGTGATGATATCGTTCCTATGATCGTGGAATTGTATTGGAGTATATATATATATTATTTCAGTATCAATATTACTTTATAATAATCATAAATAGTTACTCATTACACCATTATACCCATCCTTGTTAGGTGGTGGTGGAAAATAGATTACACCACGACGTGGAGACGGTATTCCGTACGTACGCACGCGCGGTGATTTCATTTTTCTGTAGGATGGATAGAAGGTGAATTAGGGTTGTTTCATATTTATAATAACATATCAGTATGTAATTAATACTGATGTTATTAGTTTATCATGAAACAACTAAAGAAGAAGATATTGAAGAAGAAATAAATTGAAAAGATCGGTAATGGATATTACCTCTTCTTTGGAACGCCTCTTTGAATCCTCCACTTAGGGAACTGAGATTGGTCTTTGAAGAAGACCAGGACCTCTAGGACTATTCTAGGGAAGTGGAGAGGATAAAATGGCATGGGTTGGCCGAGCTTGAGTGCTCAAATTGGTGTGAGGAGGAAGGGGAGGAGGTGCCCTTTTATAAGGGAGGAGAGGGGCACCTTAGGAATATCTCAAAATATTATTTTATATTAAAGTCCTAATCAGTTTATAATGGTTCCAAAGGGTCTTATTTCGAAGCTAAAGTTGGGATGGGTCGAAATCCTATCATCCAATAGGATTTAGACAAGTTTAGGGTATTATTTTAACCTTATCAATTAGATTTAACTCTAAGTTAAGTAATTTAACTTTTACCGTGTCTTTTTGTTTTCTTTCACTATATGGTTAATACACTTACTATAACATGCCAAACGAACCCAAAATTTTATATTATTAATACATATATCCTTATCTAAGTCATTCGGCTGAACCTTAGATTTTTAGGAATAAAATAACAATTAATAATATAATATTTGATTTAAAAACTATTTTGTGTCAATTTTGACACTATTTGATATATGATTTTTGTGAAAGTCATAACAGAATTATATGTTCTAAAAAAGTTGATTAAATCAACACTAATATATCATAGTAACCTATAAAATTAGTGGAATTCCTAAAAAGTCTTAAATTACATTTATTTTGGTATTTATAATATCAATTATGTCAATATTTCATTAATAAGATAATTACTCCATCATCTTTGTATCATAAATAAATTAAATTATTTGATGTCTAAAAATTACAAATAAAATACCATCATGTAGGAAATCATTTTATATTTCTAATTAATATTTACAAACGAATTTATCTTATGTACAACCCTATATTAAAAATGTTTTAGTAAATATACTTTGATTTTAACTCTTTTAACTCTTCTTTGAATTAAATAATAATAAATGTCCTAATCTAATCCAAGTGGGCCTAAATGATAATATTTTACACTTAAGGTTGTTTTTGTTCGAGATACACTTGTCAAATAGAATTAGGACATGTGTTAGGGTAATATTAATATCATTCATACCCTTAATTACCCTATTTACTTTTAACCGTGGTAAATAAAAGTAAAAAGTTACTATTCACCAAAAATTATTTTCATCTCATCGAATCACATTTTACTTACTGACATCAACCGTGTCTCTCGGATTTTTGAAATTCCATTCACAGAAGCGGTAAAATTATGTTTTATGAAAAATTCAGTTTTTTAACTACCACTTAGTAGTTTCACTATTCATCAAAAATTGATGATTTTCAGAACAATGCCAAAATTTCATCCTAAGCTATATTTCATATTCTGAATTCAAAAATGAAGTCTATTTTAAAAAATTCATAACATAGAAGTTGCATTAATTAATTTTATAATTAAATCCCGCTGTTAAAACAAATAGCGTGTTTTTAAGAAACGATATCTATCAAAAGATTGACACTTGATTATGTCTGGTTTAAATGTGAAATTACATTCAATGACCAACATTGTATTAAATTGTAAAAATATATTCTAAATATACTTTAAAACCACTCAAATTAATAATTTATCACTATTAATTATTTTGATAAAAAAAGTTGTTTTTAATTATAATTTAGTAATTTTCACTATTCATCATAATATGAAAGTTATCCTAAAAGTACCAAAATTTCACCTTAGGCTAAATTCGATACTCCAAATCCAAAAATGAAGTCCATTTTGAGAGCTAAAATTTATAAAATTTTAAAAAATGGTTATTACTATTCATAACGGCTAGTTTTAATAATATTTTAATAGCATATCGTTGTTTCGTGAAACTCAGTATTGCGTACTACACACGCTATCGAGGAAGGTTGTGATTGCGTGTTATGCAAGGAAAGTCAAAGATGTGTGTTGTGCAAGCTCCTTTTGGTGTACCATACAACACAAGACATTAATAAAATTAAAAAGAATATTTTTCATAAAATCTCGGGCTGTTACAGTTCTCATGCAGCAGAGGTCAGTTGTTTCTTATGGGTCCCGACAATTGCGTCCCCATGAACGCAACTATGCCACCCATGATCTTGAGTTGGAAGCCGTGGTGTTTGCGCTGTAGTTGTGGAGAAATTACCACATTGGCGAGCGCTTTGTGGTTTTCACCGATCATAAGAGTTTGAGGTATGTATTCTTTCAGCCGGACTTGAACTTGCGGCAGCGTCGGTGGATGGAGTTCTTTCAGGAATATGACTTTGAAATATCGTATACACCTGAAAAGGGAATGTTGTTGCTGATGCGCTGAGCTGAAAGTCACGTAATGATGTTGTGCGTGAATCTAGTGATTCTTGGAGAGTAATGGAGGAACTTTTAGCATTACATCTTGATATGGGAGAAGTTGGGGGGTAGAGGTTGTCTTTTCCAGATGATGGTTCAGTCATCCCTGATGCAGAAGGTGGAAGAGTCTCAGTTGGGTGATCTAGAGTTGGATGTTTGGAGAGACAGAGTTGTTTGTGGGGAGGCCCCTGATGGTTGGTCGGAGGATGAACAATACCGAGTGTTGTATCTTGGAAGGATTTTTGTTCCCTTGGCGATGCGCGAGACATGTCTCCGAGAGATCCATAGTTCACCCTTGGTGGTACATCCTGGTGTGACGAAGATGTACCGATCCTTGAGGAGTCAGTTTTGTTGGCCTGGGCTGAAGCGTACAGTTGCAGAATGTGTGTCTCGATGTTTAGTCTGCCAGAAGGTGAAGGCCGAACACCGTGTTCCTGGTGGTCTTCTCCAACACATATATATTCCTCAGTGGAAGTGGGAGGACATCTCAATGGAATTTGTTACAGGTTTACCTCGAGCTCCGGGAGGACATGATGCTATATGGGTGGTAGTGGATCGTTTAACTAAATCGGCCCACTTCATAGCAAACAAGGAGTCGAGCTCAGTGGAGGTTTTGTCGAGGCAGTATCTGGAGGAGGTGGTGAGGCTTCACGGAGTACCTAGGACGATCATTTCTGATCGAGACCCTCGTTTTAGCTATAGGGTTTGGAGAGGTCTCCAACATGCTTTTGGCTCTCAACTGTGCCTTAGCAATGCCTTTCATCCTCAAACGGATGGTCAGACAGAGCAAACCGTACAAACTCTTGAAGACATGCTGTCACATAAATGAATTATTTTGTAGTTAAATTTCATTTATTTTCCTTTCATTTTTTGTTTTGGATGGTTTCAAAAGGTTTTATGGAGAAATAGATGAGTTTTCATGAATTGGGACAAACCGCGAGCCCAATTCCAGATTTAAAAATAAAATTTGTTTCCTTTATAACATTTTCATTATTTTATATTTTTACTTCATTCCAATTCCTAAATGGTCTCCTCTGACCTATTAACACCAAAATATAAATTTGGAGCCTTTATAAATCAATAATAATGGTGGATATGGGTTTTTATTTAAGATATTGGGCCTGCCCTAAGGCCCATTTCCTGCATTAAAAATACTTTTTAAATTTTTTATATCTCCTTCAATATTTGCGTTGTTTCGGTGATTCCACCTCCCACTCGACCATAAGAAACCCAGGCGCGCTCCCATTGCCATCCCCCCCTCCTTGGAGCTCTTTGATATCGCGAATTAGGTCTGATCTTCATAGGGTGTCTCAAATCGGACAGAATTGAAGAGGTAACTTCATCCCTTCTTAACTCTCTCAATTATTACTTTTTCCCCTCCATTCCACTTCCCAAATTACCTCCTATATCTTGTTCGAAGAATCCCTAAATTTTGGCTGTTTTAAATTTCAGAAACTATTGTTTTTGGAGTGATTAATTCAGGATACTTCAAGTAGGTGAGTCTATTTCTTTCCTCATTCAAATTTCTTAGGGTTTCTTCCCTAGTTCTTGAATTATAAAAAAATTCCAGAAGTTAGGGTTCGTTCATAGGTTCTAAATTACTGTATTTTGAGTGAAATATTGAGGTTTTAGGTTTCTTTTTACTTCCATGAGGTGCGGCGGTCATGCGGTTGATGTTTCGTCCCAATATTTGAGGGTTTCGACACATTCGGTAGGTGATTCCGTGGGTAACCATTTAATGATGAGTTAGTTTGATTGATTAAATAATTTTTAATGTTCCTTATGTGTTGTGCATTATGAGAAAACCATTTTTGGTTGCAATAGTAAAGCATTTGATTTTAAAGTTACATTTTTTCATGAAGTTTGTATTTTTCAAATGTATTTCATGTGTTATATCTTGTGGTAGTTTTGTAAAATGTGGAAGTGATTTATTAGTTGTTGAAAGGGGCTTCCAATTATGGTTAGGTAATGATATAGTTCCATGTGGGCCTAAAAATGGGGTGTATTTGAATGGTTTTATTTGTATAACCTTGTTATACTCCTTGAAAGTATTTTATGGATTTGTGTGTTCTCATGGGTATCTTTTGTGATATAATTAAACGTGATTATATAACATTTGAATGTGGATTATTTCATGTTTATTGGGCTGCCAATTCTGTTTTGGTACGGTCTTGGTGTTCTTTTGGCTTAAAAAGAGATTTCTGAAATGGATTTTATGTGGAAAGTTTGGGTATACTCTTTATAATTGTTTTGTGAAAGTTTTGAATGCTTTATTGGGTTGTGTAATAGGTGAAACTATATCAGCAAACTGTTTTGGTAGGAGTATATTTTTAAAAGAACCATTTCATTTGAGAAAAGGATGTTATGTGATATGTATCATCTTGGAAATATTTTATTAAATTGTTTGAAGGAGATATTTTGGAGTGAAAGTGATGTGAAAGTGATGTGGAGTGTTTTGTGTGAGTGTGATGTGAAAAATTGAATTTTTGAATATGAAAGAAGTGTTATATTCCCTGTGTGTGGGCTGTTATATGAGTTTAAATATCTTATAATTGTTTTATAAAATTGTTTAATGGTTTTGTGGAAGTGTTGAAGAAATGTGAAATGTGTTGTGGGCTATTTTGGTGTGATTCGGATTTCAAAATCATTTTGAATAAAAAATGGATTTTTGTGACTTGTGTGGTATACATATGGGCTGTTTGGTGAATTTGTGATGTGGAAATGATATTTTCATGTTCAATGTACATTTCTTGACGTGTTGAACTTGTTTGAGCTCAATGGGAAAACCTGGGTATCTAGGTGGGTGGACGTGTACTAGTATGCTAGTGAATCCGTGGGGTTTGGCCTCAGTTTCACTTTGCAAGATTGACGCTTACAACTCTAACTAAACTATGATGATGATGATTGGGGACCACTAGGTTATGGGTATGTTCCCTACTAGTGACTCGTGCACGAGAATGGATATTTTTTATGGTTACTCTCACCGAGATACGAGGTATCTGGGACCCACAGCTAGCTAGTTCCTAGGTGTTACTTCCTATTTCTTGTGCTCATTATTTACTTTGTACTTACCGTCGGCATACGGTATAGTTGGCTGGAAAATTCAGTAGTGTTGAATTTTTTTTAAAAGTGTTGATTCTTAATGATAGCCCACTTGAAAACTGTTTTTATTCAAAGTAGCATCTTTTAGAAATTGTAACTAGCTTTTCATGTTTTTGAAATCTTGCATGCTTTTCGTCTTTAAATGTTTATCACATGGAATCTCTTAGTGGTGGTATCCTACTGGGCATTGGCTCACACCCTACTTACACCCTTGGGTGTAAGTAGACATCGTTGTTTTTGTTGTCGCAGGTTGGGTACAGTTTTTTTTGTTCCAGTGGTTCGGGTTTCTAGCAGGTCTTTGGTGGTGAAGTCTTGTGGAGGTGGCTTGTGGGAGGTGCCCCTTGCCATGAGGGTTCTTGGGCTGTCCTTATTTGGATTTGTAACTTTGTTATAGTCCTTTTGAGTTGTTTAAAGCCATGTAATTCAGTTCTGAATTTTTGTAAAAGATTGTTTGGTTTGAAAAATCCAGATTTGTTTCATTGGATTCTTTTGTTGTTTTACGTTTATAAACTCGGGTAAATCATTCCCGATTTTCATTTTATGATACCTGGGCACTTGTGCCAGCCCATGGGGATCGGGAATGCCCTTCGGGTCTTGCCATGGACTGGGTCGGGTGCCGAGTTTGAAGGCGACCAGATTCGGTTCGTGACAAAATGGTATCAAAGGAGGTTCAGGTTAACTCTTTGGGTCATGTTATTTGGGGAAGAGTCAGGATAGTATGGAGTTAGGATTGTTGGGACATGGAATTCTAGTTATGGTTAGTGTGCCTGATCACCACACCTCATAATGGGATTCATGTTTCCAAGAGAAATTGGTATTTATCTATGTCCTTTGTTTTTCTTGGTTCGATGATGATTAAGGGAAATGAAAAGAGTGTTGGTTTAATGGTCCTAGTGAGCTCACAAGGCCTGGGAAGCCATGTGGAGCCAAGGATATTCCCTAGAACACTCTCTGTGACAGTGAGGTGATTGGAATATGGCTGCCAACCATATTTCCAAGTCACCCACTGAAACTAGTTTCCTCTTGCACTGTTTTGTGCTTAGGTTTTGAAACCATAGAACTTTGGTTTTAAGAAGTGTAAAGTTTTTGTGAAATGATTTTCAAATAAAGAGGGAATGGTTTGGTTTATGAAATGGCGGAACTTAATTTTCAGAATTGTTTTGAAATATAAAATGTTGTGCTTACAACTCTTTGAAAGTAGGAACTATATTGATGTTGGTTTTGAAAAGTGTTTCCAATAGAGTTTTCTAAACAATCAGAGTGTGTTTTAATGGGATGAGATGTTTTGAAATTGATGTGAATATCTTGAAAGTGAGTTATTTTCTAAATGTTTGTGACTTTTTGAAAATTTTTGTAAGATGTGAGTTGGTATTTTGATCTCATTGTTAGCAGTTTTGAGAAAAAGGTTGGGTTGGTTGAGCATTTTGTTTTTAAAAAGTGGAAGGAATTTTTGTTTTACCCTTTGGTATTTCCATGAGTGACCACATGCATGGGGTTATATGGGATGATGGATGGTTGATGGCACGAATGGATTAGTGTCGGGATGGATATGAGGAGGGTGTCTGGTGTGGCACAAAAACATGCATGTGTGAGGCCCATGGGGTACCATTGGTGGATATGCTTTCTGCTAAACTGGTTGTTCTCAAAGAATTACTTTTAAAGAAAAACACGATGTCTTGATGAATATTTTTGTATGGTTTGTATTATGGGTTTTTGAAAATGTTGATGTTGTGGGATGTTTTGATTCCAAGAACCCCTTCTGTTTGAACTGTGTTTTGGGTTTGTGTTTGGTCGGTAAGCTGTGTTGTAGGGACGGTTAGTGGTCTCTTTTGAAAAATGTTTTGGGATGCCTTTATGATAGTTCCCTTCATGTGTTTGGATCTGGTTTATGGCTTGTTTTGACCAATGGACCAGGTTGGTTGGGTCCTTGGGTTCTCCCATTGGATAAGGTACACCCCCATTAAAGGTTAATGAATAACTGAAGCGCAACCCAGATTGTTTCTCCATTGGAAAATCCTCCAGTTGATCAATATAAGGAATCCATTTCTTGAGATTTTTAGATTGAGTATACACCCTTTCCTTTATTGGTTTTGTTTATCCTCTTGTAGTGGGAGATTGATTATGGATGGTTGAAAGTGACCTTAGCCTGTTAAGTTTCCTAATTTTTCGAAGGTGGAAGTGTTCTGGGTTTGTTAGCATGGATGAGTATTTGGATAGTGTCTAAGAGGAACTCTCGGTCCTTCATAGTCTCTTAGAAGAAGGAGTTTATGTTAAACTACTATTGTGGGAAATCTGGTCAAGAGAGGATATTATGGCCACTTTCTAGAATTGTGTGTTGTTTTGGGATGTTCTACAAGTTCCCTCTCTATTCATTGTTTATATCAGTCACAATGGTCATGTTCGGTGATTCCTTGTGATGGCATGTGCTCGATTGACTGTAAAGGTGAAAGTTGGGTGATCATCTGAGAGTCTCTATTATGTTGGGAGAATGTCTCCCTTGAAAAAAAAACATAAAAAAAATATTCCATTTTAGAGGAAGGTGAGTATAAGTGTTCTTTACTTATATTGTTTCTCACCCGAACAAACAAGATATGATGTGTGTACATCTTCTAATCCCTTGTTTCAGTGAAATATAGAGTTAGGGTAAAGTGAGTTTGGAATGTGTTATGTATTGAAAAAAAAACTTATCGGGGGGATTGCGGTGTAGTTGTTGTTTGCAATGAAAGAAGAATTCTCATTCAGGTGGTTTCCAAAGCCTAACTGCGAGGCCGAAGATGCTTCAATATTTTGAGCTCCAGCCATAGGTCCTGGAGAGAAGCTGGCGCGTAGTCAGGGGAAACTCCAGTGTCATTTAAACCCTTGAACAAATTCCAATCTGCAGTATGAAAGATAAGAAGAGTTTAAACCTATGGTGTCATAATATTTCTTCTATTGTTCCCATTCAGTGGAAATAGGTGGAGGGTCTTGTACCCATGTCATCACAAAATGTTATTCCCTCCCCCTTTTGGTTTCCACTGAGTCTTTAGATAAAGGTTTGAAGTTTGTCTACACTGTTTGTGAATACAGTTTTCACTTGGTTAGTAGTGACCATGCCCCCC
Organism: Viscum album; assembly: GCA_963277665.1. Classification (NCBI taxonomy): domain Eukaryota; kingdom Viridiplantae; phylum Streptophyta; class Magnoliopsida; order Santalales; family Viscaceae; genus Viscum; species Viscum album. The sequence continues at coordinate 1,729,188,116 of OY728132.1, forward strand.
CCCCCCCCCCAAAACCATGTAGATAGAAGAATCTCCACTGTTAGTTCATGGTTTCCAAAACCATGCAGACTAACCATGTGGTCGTCCCAACACTTTATATTTTGGGGTCATTCTGTACCGGCCCATGCTGGTCGATTAAGATTGTTGGTTCTTATGGTGGGGAGCCTTTTTTTCCGTACCGAAAACTTAGATTTATCCATGGTCAAGGATTAGTGGTATGTAGTCTCATTTGGATCTATAAATCTACCTAAATATTCCTTGAGTAACCATTGATATTGGAGAGTGCCCAATGGTTTAGTTATAGAAAGGTATGTGTAACCTTGTTCGATGTTGTTGTTAGTTTGAGTGAATTGCTTGAGTCTTGTTCTGATAGTTTTTGAGGTGTTTTCCTTTGGGATGAAGCCTGAATGTGATTTATTGTTTCAGGAAAGTGGTGTATGATTTTTTTGTGAATTATTCCTTCCTTAATTGATCAATAGAGGTGTTTTGGCCTTTGGGGGCGAAACCTGGAAAGGGAGTACATCTTGGTTTATCAGTTCGGTTTGGCTTTCGTATCTGGCCTTCCTGTAGCTTTCCGGGGACGGAAAGTTTTCATGGTGGGGAGAATTGTCACATACATGAATTATTTTGAAGTTAAATTTCATTTATTTTCCTTTCATTTTTTTTGTTTTGGATGGTTTCCAATGGTTTTATGGAGAAATAGATGAGTTTTCATGAATTGGGCCAAACCGCGAGCCCAATTCCAGATTTAAAAATAAAATTTGATTCCTTTATAACTTTTTAATTTTTTTATATTTTTAATTCATTCATATTCCTAAATGGTCTCCTCTGACCTATTAACACCAAAATAAAAATTTGGAGCCTTTATAGATCCATAATCATGGTGGATATGGGTTTTTATTTAAGATATTGGGCATGCCCTAAGGCCCATTTCTTGCATTAAAAATACTTTTTAAATTTTTTATTTCTCCTTCAATATTTGCGTTTTTTCGGTAATTCCACCTCCCACTCGACCCTAAGAAACCCAGGCGCGCTCCCATTGCCTTCACCCCCTCCTTGGAGCTCTTTGATATCGCGAATTAGGGATGATCTTCATAGGGTGTCTCAAATCGTCCAGAATTGAAGAGGTAACTTCATCCCTTATTAACTCTCTCAATTCTTACTTTTGCCCCTCCATTCCACTTCACAAATTACCTACTATATCTTGTTCGAAGAATCCATAAATTTTGGCTGTTTTCAATTTCATAAACTATTGTTTTTCGAGTGATTAATTCAGGATACTTCAAGTAGGTGAGTCTATTTCTTTCCGCATTCAAATTGCTTAGGGTTTCTTCCCTAATTCTTGAATTATAAAAAAATTCCAGAAGTTAGGGTTCGTTCATAGGTTCTAAATTACTGTATTTTGGGTGAAATATTGAGGTTATAGGTTTCTTTTTACTTCCTTGAGGTGCGGCGGTCATGCGGTTGATGTTTCGTCCCAATATTTGAGGGTTTCGACACATTCGGTAGGTGATTCCGTGGGTAACCATTTAATGATGAGTTAGTTTTCTTGATTAAATAATTTTTCATTTTCCTTATGTTCTGTGTATTATGAGAAAACCATTTTTGGTTGCAATAGTAAAGCATTTGTTTTTAAAGTTACATTTTTTCTTGAAGTGTGTATTTTTCAAATGTATTTCATGTGTTATATCTTGTGGTAGTTTTGTAAAATGTGGAAGTGATTTATTAGTTGTTGAAAGGGGATTCCAATTATGGTTAGGTAATGATATAGTTCCATGTGGGCCTAAAAATGGGGTGTATTTGAATGGTTTTATTTGTATAACCTTGTTATACTCCTTGAAAGTGTTTTATGGATTTGTGTGTTCTCATGGGTATCTTTTGTGATATAATTAAACGTGATTATATAACATTTGAATGTGGATTATTTCATGTTTATTAGGCTGCCAATTCGGTTTTGGTAGGGTCTTGGTGTTCTTTTGGCTTAAAAAGAGATTTTTGAAATGGATTTTATGTGCAAAGTTTGGGTATACTCTTTATAATTGTTTTATGAAAGTTTTGAATGCTTTATTGGGTTGTGTAATAGGTGAAACTATATCAACAAAATGTTTTGGTAGGAGTATATTTTTAAAAGGACCATTTCATTTGTGAAAAGTCTGTTATGTGATATGTATCATCTTGGAAATATTTTATTAAATTGTTTGAAGGAGATATTTTGGAGTGAAAGTGATGTGAAAGTGATGTGCAGTGTTTTGTGTGAGTGTGATGTGAAAAATCGAATTTTTGAATATGAAAGAAGTGTTAAATTCCATGTGTGTGGGCTGTTATATGAGTTTAAATATCTTATAATTGTTTTATAAAATTGTTTAATGGTTTTGTGGAAGTGTTGAAGAAATGTGAAATGTGTTGTGGGCTATTTTGGTGTGATTCGGATTTCAAAATCATTTTGAATAAAAAATGGATTTTTGTGACTTGTGTGGTATACATATGGGCTGTTTGGTGAATTTGTGATGTGGAAATGATATTTTCATGTTCAATGTGCATTTCTTGACGTGTTGAACTTGTTTGAGCACAAGGGGAAAACCTGGGTATCTAGGTGGGTGGACGTGTACTAGTATGCTAGTGAATCCGTGGGGTTTGGCCTCAGTTTCACATTGCAAGATTGATGCTTACAACTCTAACTAAACTATTATGATGATGATTGGGGACCACTAGGTTATGGGTATGTTCCCTACTAGTGGCTCGTGCACGAGAATGGATATTTTTGATGGTTACTCTCACCGAGATACGAGGTACCTGGGACCCACAACTAGCTAGTGCCTAGGTGTTACTTCCTATTTCTTGTGCTCATTATTTACTTTGTACTTACCGTCGGCATACGGTATAGTTGGATGGAAAATTCAGTAGTGTTGAATTTTTTTTAAAAGTGTTGATTCTTAATGATAGCCCACTTGAAAACTGTTTTTATTCAAAGTAGCATCTTTTAGAAATTGTAACTAGCTTTTCATGTTTTTGAAAACTTGCATGCTTTTCTTCTTTAAATGTTTATCACATGGAATCTCTTAGTGGTGGTATCATACTGGGCATTGGCTCACACCCTACTTACACCCTTGGGTGTAAGTAGACATGGTTGTTTTTGTTGTCGCAGGTTGGGTACAGTTTTTTTGTTCCAGTGGTTCGGGTTTCTAGCAGGTCCTTGGTGGTGAAGTCTTGTGGAGGTGGCTTGTGGGCGGTGCCCCTTGCCATGAGGGTTCTTGGGCTGTCCTTATTTGGATTTGTAACTTTGGTATAGAGCTTTTGAGTTGTTTTAAGCCATGTAATTCAGTTCTGAATTTTTGTAAAAGATTGTTTGGTTTGAAAAATCCAGATTTGTTTCATTGGATTCTTTTGTTGTTTTATGTTTATAAACTCGGGTAAATCGTTCCTGATTTTCATTTTATGATACCCAGGCACTTGTGCCAGCCCGTGGGGATCAGGAACGCCCTTCGGGTCTTGCCATGGACCGGGTCGGGTGCCGAGTTTGAAGGCGACCAGATTTGGTTCGTGACACATGCTGCGCTCTTGTGTCCTTGATTTTGGAGGTTCATGGAAAAAGCACTTACCCTTGGTAGAGTTCGCTTACAATAATAGTTTTCACTCTACCATCGGCATGGAGCCGTTTGAAGCCTTGTATGGCCGGCCATGCCGTTCTCCATTGTGCTGGACTGGGGTCGGAGAGTCAGCAATTCTCGGACCAGAACTAGTGAAGAATACAACAGAGATGGTACAGGTGATTCGTGAGAGGATGAAGATAGCACAGGATCGTCAGAAATCATATGCTGATCAAAGAAGGAGACCGTTAGAGTTTAATGTTGGGGATCATGTGTTTCTGAAGGTGACTCCCCGTCGTGGGCAGTGAAGGTTTGGTCGTGGAAGTAAACTTTCTCCCCGGTTTGTTGGGCCTTTCGAGGTGTTAGCTCATGTTGGAGTTGTGGCATATCGAGTAGAACTTACCCCTCAGATGAGTCAGATACATGATGTTTTCCATGTATTATAGCTCCGTCGTTATCTTCATGATGAATCTCATGTTATCGATTGGGGAGAGATCGATATTGACGATGATGCAACCTTCGAGGAGCGACCTGTGGAGATCCAAGACCACAAGGAGAAGGTGTTGCGTGGGTGTTCTATCCCCTTAGTTCGTGTCTTGTGGTGACACAGTGGCATGGAGGAGAGTACCTGGTAGCGTGAGTCACAGATACCTGCTCAGTACCCAGAGTTGTTCAATGTTTAACTCCTTTCATGTAATGATGTTTCCTTTATGGTTAGAACTTTCATGTTTTATTTATGTACCTTTGATGTGATGTTATGAATGAATTGTTTGGGTATGGATTGTTTTCTCCCATACTCCCAGATTTCGTAGTTTTGTTCCAGATTTCGAACAACTCATGGTGGTTTTCCCCTGAGAGGTATCTTATGGGGTCGTTGTTCGGACCCCTCTTTTCTTCTGGGTTGGTTTTTAATTCTCGAGGACGAGAATATTTTGAGAGGTATCTAATGTAATGGCCTGGACCTCTCTGGTCCATTACTTTGTGAAATTTTGGTGTTGGAGGTGTTTCGGGAGGTCAAGGGGACTTATCCCCAACACTTTGCCAATTTTTTCCAGTTCCGTGAACAATGTTTCCAGTTTTATGAACAGTAACAGATCAGTCTCACCGATCGGTCTGACAGATCAGTCTCACAGATCAGTTTCACAGATCGGTGTGATAGATCGGTTTCACAGATCAGTGTGACAGATCGGTTTCACAGATCGGTCTGACAGATCGGTTTCACAGATCGGTCTGACAGATCGGTTTCACAGATCTGTCTGACAGATCGGTTTCATAGATGGGTGTGACAGATCGGTTTCACAGATCGGTCTGACAGATCGGTTTCACAGATCGGTTTCACAGATCCGTGTGACAGATCGGTTTCACAGATCGGTGTGACAGATCGGTTTCACAGATCGGTGTGACAGATCGGTTTCACAGATCGGTCTGACAGATCGGTTTCACAGATCGGTGTGACAGATCAGTTTCACAGATCGGTTTCACAGATCGGTTTCACAGATCGGTTTCAGAGATCGGTGTGACAGATCGGTTTCATAGATCAGTTTCACAGATCGGTTTCACAGATCCGTTTCACAGATCGGTTTCATGTAGAGTAATAGTGGGTGAACAGTGTTTCCAGACTCCTACAGTTTTGCCCCTTTTGACGTTTCCTTTAACGTAAAATACATTTAAAGCCTTATTTTAAGGGCTCTTAAGGCCGTTTAAAATGCCATAAATCCTATATTAATTATTCATAAGGCTTGGAATGTTTTACTTGGTCAAACCGCGTGGGTTAATGCGATCCGTTTTTAATGTAGAATTAACCGGAACTTAAACCGTCGCCCCATTAAATCTTAAAAAGGGACGAGATATCATTCTCCCTTGTTCTTTCCCTTTGTTCTCAACTAGGAGGCACTAGAACCTTTTAATCCTTCCCGTAGGAGTTGCACAATCAATCTTTACTCCTAGGATTGGTTCTGCACTGTTTTGGATGCAACTGAGCCGTGTCGATCAATCTTCGATATAAGCATCCTCCGGTGGATGCAGTTGTCACGAGGGGAGGATCGTGACCTGTTGTGTGGATAAAGAACGTGAGGAACTATTTTAAGTAGGGGATTCATGGCTTCTCTAATTGTATATGTGCAATCGTAGAATTATCATGATTTATCCCTTTGGATCACAATGAAATTGACCTAATTAAATACTTGAACCGGATTAAAAGAATTGGTTGATCGCATGTTGTTGCTTTATACCGTGATAATGGTTTGCCTCATGTTTTCCTAGATAGAATGATATCTATGTTTTTCTTTAATTAGTTTCTCGTTCATGATGGAAATTGATAAAGAACCTAAAGCCTAAATTAATTATTAATTAATTGGCTAAAGATAAAGAGGCATGTAAATTAATCTGGTTATTGCAGTTGTTGTAGTTGTTCTAATTTGAGGATAATCAAATTAGGGAAGTAAGCATGGTTATTTAATTATGATATCTTACTGATTGGGTATCCATGATTGGAACCTACGAATAACAAATCTACCAATTCAATATGGATTAGAGAACAAATTATGTGGGAATTTCTAAAGGGGTTCTGAGTTACCCTCTTGTTTGCTAAAGGGTCAAGGGCCCATGGTTGTGACTGTTGTTTTTCTTCTTCTTGTGCTATGATGTGAGCCTGGATGGCTGTTGTGATATGTGGAGGTGTGGAGGCCTTGTGGTTGTGGCAACGGATGATGCCTAGTGTGGAGAGATGCATCGGTTTATACATATGGGTGTCGGGGAGGACACCAAGGATGATGGTATGAGATGAATGTGATGGTTTGATGTTGGTGGTTTGGTTTGGTTGTTTATCTGCTTTACTTTTCCCCACTACTCAAGGTAGCTGGTCTTGCTTACCCTCTTTCCGAAGGAGGCGAAGACACGCGGGGTATGCCACGTGCTTTCTGTGTTTATCCTCTCAATGGAGGATGGGTCTATGCTCTTTCTATAGGCGGAAAAGACTCGACGGGTAGTATATCTACCCACCGTGTTGAGCCTCCTTTGTGTTTAGAAGCATAGGATGCTTTTTCTAGAATTCCTGGGAATGTGGGAAAGTAACTCTATAATGAATGTTTGATTAAATGGTGAAAACCCACAGGGATGGAGATACTGGAATTTAATAGTGATGTGAATCCTAAAAAGGAGCAGTTTTTGAATGTGATGCCAATTTAGTTTAATGTGGTAAATTGTTCATGGTTAATTAATTAATTAACGTACAGTGGAACTGATAAAATGAGAATGGAGTAATCTAATAAATCTCTTCAAATGTTTATGTGCTTATAGGATACCTAGTCTTTGAAATAGCAACCTGGAGTCTGAGAGACGTTAGCTGCAGTTGTATCTAAGACTAGGTAATGCCCATAGTGTGGATGTGAGTTACTTATATATTCTGTACTTTCTGTTTTTCTATACGCTACTCCACCCTGTCGGTAAGGGAAACTGACACACCAGGGATTTTGAGCCCTTGGGGCGTGTTTTCACCAACATTCTGATGGGAGGTCGAATGGCTGACTACCCCCTTTGGCCCCGCTCTCTTCTCTTGGTAGATACTTGTGCCATGAGGCACAGCGGTTAGTTACCCCATATATGTGTGTAGAGGGCTGTAATGGCTTGTGGTTAATCACACACATATATTCTGGATATAGTATCCTACGGACTAATATAGGTGTAACGTGTATAGGCTATGATGGCTTGAGGATCCTTACTCGGAGTATGGGCTGTAATGGCTTGAGGTATTATACCCGACGTATGATACACGTTATGCGAGCTGTGGTGGCTCCCAGAAACTACCTGGTTACCTTTGGTTGTGAGGACGGTGTGGTGCTTCGCCCAGGTGTCTGCGGGTAAGCCTATGTGGTGCACGAGGTGCAGATTGTGGAGCTTAGCCCAGGTGTTTGCGGGCAAGCCTTTGGAGAGAGATGCACAGGACGTATGTCGTTTGGTCAAAGCGGAAAACCAGTGGGGAAGTAGTAGCGGGGTACCCTTGATATTCTATACTATATGCTATATTCTTGTATGCATTACTTGGTGAGAGTATCCATGGTGAGTTTGGGAACATAGTATAACTGTTTAGGTGATGAGTTAGTTTCACTTGTTGTTCACTGGGCTTTCGCATGCTTTCTTTACTTTTGAACGAGAGGCTTGGGGAGGATCCTATTGAGTATACTGTTATACTCACCCTATGTATCTATAAACTGTTTTTCAGGTCACTTGAAGCAGGTTGGAGATCAAGTGGGTTACTACTAGATTGTGGTTGGAGGAGGAGCTGTTCGGGCTCGTGGTCGCTGCCGTTTTACTTTTTTTTGGGTACTTTTAGTTTTCCCCTTCAGTTGTAGTAATTTTTCATGAAATTTCATATATGTACTTGGTTTCCTTTTATATCTCAGTTCTAAGTTGGAGTTGATTAGAGTATATTCTATCTCTCTCTTTTACATGTGTTCTCTTAGAGGGTAATGCCTCCCATTTGTATGTTTATTATACCCTCAGTGTTAATCGCCAACCCGGGGCCTACTGGAGGTGGGACTCGGGGGTCATTATCTCTCTTCTCACATTGTCGGCCCAGGAGGGGTACACTTTTTGGGGAGGGGGTCGTGACAGCTGAGTTAATGGTCTTTTAAGCAATCACAGATTTATGGTTATTTGGTTGTTATAATTATATTTTTGATATTATCCATCACTATGTATTTTTCCGGGGGTAATAGTTATATCCATATTTTACCAAGTTTTGAATTTCCAAAAAAGATCTCATATTTTGGAAAATATGTTTTTATTTTTTTATTTGAACATATTGCCTCCCTTTCCCACTTTTCAAATGATTTTTTATTATCCCACTATACAATAAAAGTTTTCAAGAAAGGTAGAACCATTTATGACTGACATAAAATTATGGGGTATTAATTTATTTTAAGTTTTATTGAATGTATCACCATTATATTTTAGAATATACTTCTATTTAAATAAAAAAAATTCCCTGAAAACTTTCTCTATACACACAATTTAGTTTAAATAAACCATAATATAAATATTATTATTTAAACATAAGCACTGAAAACTAGAAACTTAAATTATATTAATAAATTGTAATAATTTTTTTGATTAATTTATAATGTTTATATATGAAGGAAATATAAAAATAAGTATCAACACAATTTTATGAAATTTCATAATATTATTTGATAATAAATTTTTCCTCAAAACAAGGGTTTTATAAGATTTAGGGAGAAAATAATAAAACTAATTTTTTCCAATTTTAGAAGTTAAATTTGAAATAATTTTTTTTATAAATAAGTTTTTCAAATTTATCCTAGATTTATATTTTGAGGATTTTCTGAATAGATATATTATTTCAATGAATAGTTAAAATATATATTTTAGTTGAAAACTGTAATTTCATGAAAATAATAATAACAATTATTATTTTTAAATGTATTTAAAATATTAATTATTTAAATTATATAATTATTAATTCAATTTTTTCCATTGGAATAATTTTATGATATTATTTTATTGAAAAACATTATATACGAATGAAACCATTTTTTTGGAAAACTGCTTGTCATGGTGCATTGAGAGAGTACTATAAAATTAATTTATGATTATTATAAGAATTGAATTTGGTAATATGTAATCTATATTCAGAAACATCACAATTTATATTATTTAATAATGATAATTTAAATTTTTTCTTATAACAGGTTGTAAAAATGGGTCACCACAATAAAAAGGTAATTCATGTTTACATATATCATTAAAAAAATGAGGAAATACATATTCACTGTAAATATTATTTAATAAATTTATTTCAACTATTATCATTTTTAAATAGATTTAATTATTTTTTAGACACTTGTCCATTAAAATGGCCAATATAATATTTTATATAAAGAAAGAAAACAAAAATATTCTCTTAGATTTAAACGTCCAATACATATTCATATAGGGAAAAAATAATTGTTATCAAACATTTAAGGATATTTTGTGAATATTTATTTTAAATATATTATGGTAATTTATTTATTGATTTTAATTAATATACAATATGGTTAAATTATTATGGAATATAGAGAAAATATTTCTTCAATTAATAGAATGTAAGAATTAAACATTTTAAAAATATTAAAATTCGTATATATTTAATGAATTATTATTTCCAATGAAACATTGAATTGAATATAATATTTTATTAAATTTCTATATGATTATATTTTAATTCTATTTCATTCATGTCTATTTAAATTTCAATGATTACGAAACATTCAAAAATTTACATAATGATATTTTATAATAGATAATAAATATTTAAATTAAAAAAATTAAAAAAATTATATCATTATCCATGTTATTTGGATATTATATTTAATTCAAACCATATTACAATTATTGTCCAATTTTCATTTTGTTGTAACAATATAGTCCCCTAAAAAGATAAAAAAACTTTGTCATCGCCGTAATTGTGAGAAATGGTTGTGGAAGGATAAGACAAGTGTAAAACCCTAACATATATTTGTCAAAATTTCATTAAATTATTTTAATTCATCACATAATCATCCAATTTTAATATCATATCAGATTTAATATTGTTTATTATGAAAATTAATTTTTATTAATTAAAATTTTTAGGCTATTCTTGATGTTCCCTTTATCTAACTTATAATTGGGTACCAGCTCCGGTCATTTATTGAAACATAAAAAGAATTTTTTTACCTAATCTCAATGAAAATACATTCCCTAAATCCCATACCATATCTGATAATCAATTTTCATAGAAAATCATCTTAATAAGTCATTTTCTGTAAACCTAAATAGGATTTCATAATATGATGTATTGTTCATAACTGAGAATGATTGGATAATTTATTCTTCCCCATCCATAAAATATTATTCAACCATATTGAAATATTAAAAATAAAGTATTAAAAATACATTGATTTTATTAAGAAAATTTAATAACCTTTATCAATCTCATATTCTATCAAATGGGAATAAAAAACAATTGAATGTGTGTTTGGTGAACTACAACCTCACAAACCAATGAAATTCATTTTCCCTCACTACATATCACATATAGACATAATGATAGATTTAATGAATATAAATGATATATATTTATATATAAATATAAAATAATTTAAAATCTATTATTATAATATCACATTTAACATCTCACATTCCAACCGGTTGGAAAATAATAAAGTATCTCGTACGAACTTATGTACTACCACATCCATGAAGTGATGTGATTCATCATTCATTTCTATTTTACATGGATAGTAATAAGGTTGGATTTCATGAATATATATTATATTATTATTATATGATTATTATTTTTGAAATGTTAGTAATTATTTTCCCTTCTAATATTCCATTCATAGAAAAATTAATTCAACATTAAATCATACATATTGCCAACCATATGCATGAATGTTGTAATTTTTTATTCTATCTCAAATTTTTATTGATGACTACAAATTTATATATAATTAATTTATAAAATAACTATATCCTCAATAAAATTTTGGATATTATGTATCTGTGATCAAATTACTAGGACCACAACTACCGAACCAAAACAATCAAGAAAAACAAAGTAGTTATAAAAAATCAGAAGGGGATTTTACAAAGAGTTTTTAATAAAAGGGTGATAAAATTTTATAAGTGACTCATGTTTGGTAACACATATATGATAATATTTCTTGTATATATTTTTAATGAATATATTTTTATTATAATTTATGTCTAAACAAGCATGAATGAATTCATGCTTGAGATCTGGGTTTATCATCTCGAATTGTCTTCTTTAGAACTTATTTTATGTAATGATCCTATATTATTTTATAATATGTATATAAACACAATTAAAATTATATATCATTAATCTCAATATGTTAATGATATTTAATTTTTCATTATATTTTATTTAATCTTGAGCCTAATGATTTAAAATTTACCAATGTGGTAAGAGTTTTATATGACGATTTATTATTTATTAAGATTGTTTATAATTTTGTTTTAGATGATAAAAATTCATGATCATCCTATCACTAATAACATTAATATTATTATAATATATTTATATATATATATTACTATATTTTTTTTATTGACTATCTTTTAGAACCTAGAATACAAAAATAATGTTTTAAAGAAAACTATCTGTATTTCTCACATCTATTAACATTCAATTTTCATCCATATCCTTTTTAAATATAAATGATTTAAAAATTTTATATATTATATTATTATAATTTAAATTTAATTTTATCCACGATATAATTTTTTGAAAACATTTTTATTGGAATGTTGATTTTGTTTTCTGAATGAGATTATTTTTGACTTTTTCACAAAATTGTTGAATAACAGTTTTCAGAACACATATACGACTAGAAATGAATTTCATATTATATTAAAAACTCAATGGTTTGAATACTAAATTATTTTATTTTTAGGTTATTATTTAATGAAAAATATACCTAAATATTTTGTAAATTGTTTTATTTTAAATTAGTGATTTCTAAGAAAATATTGTATTTTCCTTAAGAAATACCACAATAATCTTTTATATGAATTTTTCATTTATTATGACATACTAGAATGTTGATTATAAATATAATATGGATAAAATCCAATTATTACATCATTAATCATTCTATATATGGTTTATGATTTTGATTAAAATATATTTAACACATTTGCACCTTTTCAGCAGGTTATGCTACATTGAAATGTTTATGAAACCCATTTCCTTTTCATGGATTATTATATGATGAATGCTTAAGGATATAAAAGAACACAACTATATGATTTTAATTATGTTATTGGTGGTCCTATAATTATATATCCATAAAATATATTGGGAAATTATGAATATCTATTAGGATAAAATAGAATGGATTGTGGATTGAATCCAGTTCAGTAAGGTATTGTTTCCACTATGATAATAACAGGACAGATCCTTGCCTACTAGGACGGTTTCTGGAGTGAAATAAATACCCAATTATTGTACTGGGAATTATACTTGAATATCATGGATATGTTTTTATACATTTTTTTATTATTCCATAATCAAATATATTATGCCTATATTATTTTATCATGACTTATCTTCATTGATTACATTATGATCTATGTATTAGGAACATCAAGTTATTATTAAATGACTCAAATTACGACATATTTTAGGCATGGTATAGTTCTAAAATGTTATTCACATTATCTCATTCTTTATTATATTTTTATATCTAAGAGATCATTGACACCTCTACCGTTTATCCTTATTGAGAATAGGAGATGACCGATTGTTATGATTCATTTCCCAGTGTAATGATTATTTTTTTAGTATGACAGATTTTAATTGTCCTAGTAATACAGAGAATAGTTGGTGATGATGTAGTTTACATATGAATTAGTTGTTTATGTGCCCGTCATTCCAGATATTCTACACCAATATTGTTCTGGTGTGGATCACTATTTTATGTAATGATATTTCCTCTTTTGATATGATATATCTATTTATGAAATGTATGGGTCACTATAATGTAGACATTTTTTATTTATTGTAAGAAAAATAAGTTCTGTATAAAAATTATAATGACAGTGATTTTAATTCATGATCAGCATGGGTGTTTGATAAATCAATTTAAAATAGAGATAATTATATGAAAAAATTATTCATGGCTTTGAAAATAAAATCATATAATTAATTTAAATTTAATTAAATTAAAAAAATCATGAGTCACATGTTACCTAATGTATGCTGAATATAGGATATAAAATGTAATGATTGGGGGGATTTGAATTTAAAAAAATTAATGGAAAGAAATTTTACTTGTAATATCATATTTCTAAATGAATGAAAGAATCAATGTATTTAAAGATCAAAAAATATTATTAAACATTATATAAAAAGTTTAGAATTAAAATAAATAGTTATTCAATAATAAATCGATCATATGCATTTTATGGATTGAGTAATTTTATAAATGAACAATTTAATGTGTTTAATAATTTCAATTGAGAATTTTAAATAGGGAATGATATTTGGGAAGAATGATTGGATATTATTCTCAAAGGTACCTATATAATACAACCTCAGTCCCTTTAGAATTTAATTTATGTGTCCCTTGGATTTGATTGTATCCATGATACCTTCACTATGGTTGAAATTTTATATTATAGTAAGAAAGCAGATAAAATAGAAACAATATATTTAATAGAGAAGCTAAAAACAACAAAAGAGTAATCCCTTTATTATTTAAATAAAATTTAATTAAAACGAGATTCCCTCATATCAAATGTAGTGAGAAATAATATTAGAATAAAAATGAAGGGTATATGATTTCTATGAGGTAATAATTATTAAGATTGATCTAATATCCCTCAATGTATATAATTAACATTATTATAGATTAAAAATATTGGCAGAGATTGATTTGGATATTACAATTTTTTACAACATATAATGAGATAAAATATTTATAAAGGAACTCACGTTGAGGGAAATTGATCCCGTTGTAAATGGTAGAGTTCTTATCAAGTAATATAGATGTAAATTCCCAAGGTCTCTAAAAGTCTATATTTATAGGATTATCCTCCATTGAATAATTTCTATAAACCTTATGAAATTATTAATCTAAACACATCCATGTTTGATGAATCCTAGCCCTATGTTGTTGACGCCCAAATGATACCTTAAAAATAATAACTTCTATAATACATGGAATTTTTTTTTCAAAATTAAATAAAAAATACAAATAATAATTAATTATAATTATCCTAGGGGAGATATAAGAACCAATATATTTAAAATATTAATATCATTCGAATAAAAAATTATTTGAATAATTCAAACAATATTAATAACTTTTTTTAGAATGTGATACAAAATATTTCATTATAATAGTTCAAGTAAGTCACAAATTTTTTAAATTATTTATACATTAATAATAAAAATATGAATTTCATGTAACACAAAACAATTATGAATTTGATCACATAAAACCCAATGGAAACTTCATTTAATATATGATAATAATTTTGAATTTCATATATATACTAAACCATTACATTATATAAAAGAAATCCATGAAAAAAAATCATATTATATAATTTAAAATATTTGAGTTTCATATTGTAAAAATATGTGTGCTTGAAGAAAATAATTCATGTTCCTATAAAAATAATTAGATAAATTAAATATTTTAAAAAAATTACAAATCCCAAACCAAAATTTATAAAATCATTCAAAAAATTAAGAATTTGGTATATGTATGAAGAAAATCAAAATATCATAAAAATTGATAAAAAATAGAAATTGAATTATACGACCTCACGTACGTGTAATATTTCAGAATTCATAATGGTAAAAAATAATATATAAATGGTGAATTTGGGTAGATTAAAAAATGTGTATGGGTAAGAAATGAGTTATATAAGGGTATGAACAAAACAAACCCACCTAAGTAAGTTTAACAAAAAAATTACATTATGGTAAACGTAGCTTTTGGAAACTCACAGAATGGTCAAAAAAGAAAACACATGACACATATGGGTAAATAAAAATTTAGAAAATAAATTATTAATAAGGATGAATGATAATTGATTTTATAGAATAAAAAATATTTAAAAAAGAGATAAAATATGGCAAACAATTAAATTAAAATTCTTTTCATTAAAAAAAATAAATTCTAATATCGTAATAAAAAATAAAAACAATATTTTTATATTAAAATATAAGAAAATAATTGAATTAATATAAAGAATATAAATTATGAAAATATAAAATAATCAATTTGGTATGGTGCCAATCAATCATATATGATTACTCACTCTGATTATTGTAACTTTATGCATACACTATGCATTTTGGTTTGCGTCTTCGGATGGAAACAAAAGGGATCACTATAACAAATAATTTTATTGTCAATTAAGTTATTATCCTAATATGAATCAAAATGTAATGAGAGATCTAACATAGAATATTGATGTAATACTCACACAACATTCTCATGTTATGAATCTGGAAAATCATCAGAATTAACAATGTAAGGAACAAAGTACAATTTATTTTTTTATGATCCAATATGCACATAATTTTATTTTTCATTTTGATCAAGTAGAGGTTGATTGACTAATTAGTACCACTAAGAAAATATTTTCAGTTCTTCAATGCCAAAAAAATTAATATCATTTCTTAGTGTTTATCATTTGCAAGGAAAATAGATCAATAATGGAATATTTTTGTTAATTATAAGCATAACAGAGAAATTTTCTCCATATAATGAGATGAGATTCATAAGATATTTTTTTATTTTTTAACTTCCCTTAAATTCCATATACCAAAATAGTGAAGTAATATTTTAATATAAAGATAAAGGATGATGAAATCATTGTTAGTTATGAGGAAAATATAAAAAATGTTTGTAGGTTATAATTATTATTTCATCATCATTACTAAATGAAAAATATATTTTATATTTGAGGGCCTAAAATCAAGTATATAAAATTTATTAGTTATAAATACATTAGTGGATATGAAAAAATCATTCGTTGTGATATTATGGTAGAAATATAAATTGGACAATGTATTCATTCTTATGGTTTGGAAAACAATAGAAATATCCAGTCTCATGGATACATGAAAAATGAATATAATGTAAATAGGAATGAATGGATGTGAAAAAACACCACTATAATAACCAATTATAGAATGTGTTTAATAACATTTCCACTCACCTCAATTACATTTTGTAGTGAGACCATAAATTTAAGGAATTTATATGGGAACCATTTGATGAAATGAGCTTGATGTAACTTCAATTGTGTCTGTTAGACTAAGGAAATTTAGATGTAGTATTTCATAAAATTGTGTTATAATGTAACATTCCTATATTTTATGATATATTTCTATTTTTATAAATTTAGTTTCTTTTATAGTTTTCTTTACAAGAAACATTTTGTTTAGAAAAATCATGATATACTAATGAATTATTATTATTAAAATTTCAACATTATAACATATATATTTAATTAGTGGTATGAATATGAAAAACCAAATAATTAAAGATACTTATAATGGTTTTATATAATTTAAATTTATTCATTAATTAATATTAATTATATGATAATCTTTCTGTAAGGATATTTAATACTTAAAAATTATGTATTTTTTCATTAATGGATTTTATTACAATTTTTGCATATAAATGATATTTAATTTCCACTATAAAATTAATTGTATTTGAGTTAATGAATAATAACTTGTAGTTCATCGTTTCAAAATTAACTGAGGATTAATTTTTATGATTTTTATGGAAATGTTGATTTTGGTTGAATAATAGAAAATAAATTTTTTTTTATAAAACTTTTCAGTTCATATATTTAAAATCTAACATTAAATTATTTTAGATTTAAAATTTAATTATTTTCCTTTAATTGAAAAAAATATAGTCAAATAATTTGAATCATCGTTACATATATATTAGTATAAAAAAATTATACATAGAATATATTTTTCTAGAAATCCATTTTTCATCATATTTTTTCAGATTATATAGAAATTAATTACAAATAATTATATAAATTGAATTTAGTAAAAATAATTTCATATTTATAATAGAATATTATTAAATGAAGAATTAGGAATCATTCATTTTTCTTGGCTATAACGAGTATTAAATTTGTAAAAAATTTAGTTACCATGATAAGAGTTGAAACATGTTAAATGACATAATCCTCAAATCATTAATGTTTAAATGACCTAAAATTGAGTCTTTTTGAGCCATCACAATTTTACAATAAAACCAAACAATTTAATATTTTGAAAATAAACATGTGATTCCTCTCTCTCCCTTATAAAAGGACACCACCTCCAATCTCTTCCACATATTTCATGATAATTTTATCATGGACATGACATGACAAAATCCATTAATAAAATTCATCCCATTTTTTATATATCCTATGTTTATCTTAAAACCATCCTAATTATATAATTGGTAAAAACTTATATCGGTTGTTCATTAAAGAGTTATCGATATTAACCGAGGTTATCAAATAATATTTCTTCTTACACCTTATCAAAACACATACAATCTTTGATAAAATGATGAATATATTATAATAAATATAAATAAATGTTATTATGATTATTATGTAATCATTTTCCACCACATAAACATCAAATGCAACATTTATGTATCCCTGCTATTTATGTGTGGACTATTGCCTCCACACAGTGTTATGATTTGTTTTTCATCACTGCCTCAAATACACACTTTTAATGGTGAATTCAATCAATATATATGATATTTATGATATAATTATAATACCATCATGAAAAAATATTACTTATCATTCTTTAATTATATACATTGTATTATGATAACATCCATTATTTTTATGTATGAAATAAACATTATATGAATGATGAAATTAACTATTTATTATAAATATTTTGAAAGCTTAAAAATATCAATATTTTAAATTAATATATATTATACATATATCATTATTGACATTATTGGGATGATAAAACCACGATCAAGAAGTATATAATGTAAAATACTATAAGGACCCATATTTATTACATACATAATTTTGAATTTAGTCAATAAAACACTTCCTTTTACATTGAGGATATTTTCACATTTAGAGATTTAGAGAATTGGGAAAATACATTCATAATATTACACATTATTACAGAGTAGATACCATAAAAATTGTTTCCATTTTTTTCAAAATATAAAACATTTAAACTTAAACATGAATCCTTGAATATTATTCAACATTTAACATGGATTAATTCTTCTTATTATACAACCATTAACCTGTGAAAATCATTTAATAACTTGGGATGAGCACAAAAGCTCAGTAAGGGATGAAAATGAATGAAAGGTCACATTAGTCCATGAATACTCGTAACGTATGAAAGCATTTACAAAAGACATGCTTGTCTCCCAAATATACATACTTTGTGTAACATGAGATTTACAGTAGATCTAAAAAAACATGAGAACATAAATATCATCATAAAGGTATATTGGGGTATTACTTACATGATCATGTAACCATCTCGTCAAACTCATAATTTGTAACCCCAACAGCTACCTTACTATTTGTGTAACCATCACAGTTACACTTAAGGTCACCATACATCCGAACTCCAATATACACGTACCTAATTAATTGGAGGGAGATATAGGTCCCAATATTCATCATAAATAATTCTCATGAACCAAAACATAATCGTACAACACGAATAATTCCATAAAACATTGCTTTGGAATTTCATAAAACCAAATTTGAAATAATGATTTATAAAGAAAAGCCCCTTATAATTATCATACTATTGAATAGATATTTAATAGAGTGGATAGAGTATGTATATATATTGTTAATACAAATAAGAAAACATAATATAAACAAAACCCATCACAAAAACAATTTAAATAGAACATAAATAATGAAGTAGACGGTTAACCCAAAGAATGGAAATTGGGTTAAGAATTACCTTACCTCGGGTTTTTCTTACTTGAAACTTGTTTAAAAATCTGATATAAGGGTTAAAATAGTGTTATGAGTATTTTAAAAAATCATTTTCATGTTTATAACATCATATATTATCATTTCATAACATTATTTCACCCTTTAATTGTTAGTATTTTTCTCCTTGCACTGTTTTTTGGTGAGTTCTTTACATGATTTCCAGGATTGGTTCATGGTGAATGTTTTTGTCGATTGGAAGTGAAACACCAGAATTGGAATGGAATAGTATTTACATATATATAGTAACCTAAATTATACAATTTATCATTTTTAATTCTTACATGATGATGATTCATAAGTTAAAACATTACTGATGTTCGTTTAGATCATTTTACTGGTTCTTTGATAATAACGACCTCATTTCTTTTTTATAAATTGAAACCATGTGTTAAAAATAATTTCAGAACCATATATGAGCTATAATACATATATTATATACTGGTTCAACCAAAATTTGTTTTAATAAGTAGACTTAAAAGTGTTAACGAAAATTGAAATCATATCATCCATGATGTCAGTAGTTCGACACATCACATGCAATGTTTTTATTTCTTGATTAAATTGGAGTGGGGAAAAATAAGGATGATAAATTTTCCATGAACATGAAAAAATACATAATATACATTATTTCTTGATATTTCTTGCTTCTTGGGTAAGAATATATGAAGGAATAATAAGAAAAAATGGAACTTAACATAAAAATAATAATTGAGAAATCCCTTAAAAGAATTCGGCAGCCAAACAGCTACACAACATGGTTTTAGAAAATATTAAAAAGAGAATGGACAAGGGTCACCCATCTAGAAATGAATCTTAATATATATTATATCATGAATAATAA
Organism: Viscum album; assembly: GCA_963277665.1. Lineage (NCBI taxonomy): Eukaryota > Viridiplantae > Streptophyta > Magnoliopsida > Santalales > Viscaceae > Viscum > Viscum album. Next base: position 1,729,208,099 of record OY728132.1, read on the forward strand.
GTAAATAATAACATGGAATTTAAACATGAAAGTTATACCCCATAAAAGAGAACTTGAATGGAAAAAGAAAGAAATTGAGAATTTTCTTACCTTGTGGTGTAACACTAAATATGTGAATTTTGGAACCCTGGGGGATAGAGGAACCCTTTTGAGGACCTATAGGAAGGTAAAAATCCCATCGCTTCGTTGAGGTGGAATTTAGAATGATGTTAATGAAGGAATGGGTTGGTATTTATAGGAAAAGTAAGGAAATATTTTTATAATATCCAAGGGACACCTCATGAGTGGTATTTGAAAAACCATGGGCATTCCCATGGTATATGACACTTGGAAAACTTCACATAATATTTTAATATAAACAAGTCTATTGGTTTTATGAAATCATTATTACATCAATAATGATGTCATTAACACACCCAAACTAAAAACTACATTTTTTACTATTCGTCGAAAAATCAACTATTTCAAAAAAAATTACAAAATTCACCCTAACCATTTATTGATGTGTATAATTAAAAAATGAAGTACTTTTTTTGAAATTGACTTTCTAAAAATTTTTAATTTTTTTTCTAAATAAAATCATATCTAATTCAAAAATTAATTATTTAAAAACTATAACTACTTTTATATCATATTGAAAAATTAATAAAGTTGTCATTATCTTAAAGCCATAAGAAAATAAAATAATAATACATTTTACTATTCATTAGTGTCTTATTACTATTCATATTTCTTTTTATAATGGTATGTTACTATTCAAAAAAACATGTTGGATTTATTAAAGTCCAAATAATTTACTGAACACAATTGTAGATGATAGTTTTTTGAAATTCATAACATAAAAGTGGGAAAATTATGATTAAAGTTTAGTTATAAATATCTATTTAAAACAATGTTCCATGCATTTCTGTTTATTTTTATAAAAACATGGGGTGTTACATTATCCCCACCATCTTGAAATTGTGTCCCCCAATATTATTTACTTATTAAACAACTGAGGGTACATTTCCCTCGTAGCATTTTTAGACTCCCATGTTGCTTCTTCAACCATGTGGTTTCACCACAAAACCTTAACCCAAAATATTACCTTATTCTATAATACCTATTCCCTTAGATCAAAAATCTGAACTAGTTTCCCTTCATAAGAATGGTTCTATTGTAGCTGAACTACTTCTGGGCTTAAGACATGTGATGAATCTGGAACATAATATCTCAATATGGAAACATGAAACAAATTGTGTACCTGAATCAAACTCGAAGGCAATTATACGTGTTATGCTACTTTTCCAAGTCACTCTTAGATTTAAAAAGGACCAATAAACCATGGACTTAGCTTCCCTTTCATATCAAAACCCATCACACTTATCCAAGGAGATATTTTAAGGAAAACATGGTCACCTTCCTCGAAAGAGTAGTCTTTACTTATGTTATCTGCCTAACTTTTCGACATGCTCTAAGCTATCCTCATGTGCTGCTAGATTATCCTCACGTTCTTATCCACTTATTCTTCTAATTCTTGCCCCATAAAATTTCTTTCACCGACTTCATCCCAAAACGCTAGATTCCGACACTGCTTCCCATTCAAGGCCTCAAAAGGTGCCATCTGAATATTGGAATGAAAACTATTATTATAAAAAATGTAAAACAAAAAAAGATGGTGATCCCAACATCCCTTATAGTCCATTAAACAAGATAGAAGCATATATTCCAAAGTTGGAATCGATCGTTCTGATTGCCCATCATATTGAGGGTGAAAATCTGTACATAAATTTAACTCTATTCCCAATGACTTCTGATCTCCCCTCCAAAAGATAGAAGTGAACTTTGGATCCCAGTCAGATAAAATAGAAAGAGGAACTCCATGTAACCTGAAAAATCTCCTTGAGGTACAATCTAGAAATCTTTTCCTATGACATTGTGTCTCTAATAGAAAGAAAATGTGTAGATTTTGTCAGTTGATCAATAATAACCCAAATCACATAGTTACCTTGAGAAGTGTTTGGTAGTCCCACCAAAAAATCCATGGATACATTCTCCCATTTTTTTTCTGGCACTAGCAATGGATGAAGCATCCCCTTCGGTAACTACCACTCGTGTTTAAACTGTTGACATGTCAAACACCTCATGGTAAAATCAGTAATGTCTCTTTTCATTCCATCCCACCAATAATACTATCGAAGGTCCCTATACATCTTAGTACATACAGGATGAACTGAAAATGGAGAACTATGAGCATGAAACAAAAAATAATTCTTCAATTGAGAATCACTAGGCACACACAATCTTTTTCCAAATATCATGATACAATCTTTATGACAGATAAATTCTAGAAACTTACCCATTTTAACCAATTATACCATTTTCTATAGCTCACAGACTTCCTTATGAGCTCGCTTAATTCTGTCTGACAAAGAAGAATGCACTGACACCTGAAACAAAACAAATGTATTCCCTACCCCAACAACTTCTAAGTCAAAATTCATCACACCATTAATCAAAGGATCATGTTCCAAATGTAACATGGTTAATGGTGCTTGATGTCTCTGACTCAAGGCATCCGCCACTTTTTTTTCCTTTCCAAGATGGTAATCGATCAAGAAATCATAATACTTTATCAGTTCGAGCCATATTCCTGACCTCATGTTTAATTATTTTTGAGTGAATATATATACTTCATAATTGTATGGTCAGTATATATTTGACAATTGGTTCTGTATAAATGATGTCTCCAAATTTTCAAAGCAAAAACCACAACTTCAAATTTCAAATCAAGTGTGGGATAATTTAGCTCATGAGTTTTATGTTGTCTCGAAGCGTAGGCAATTACCTGATCATTCTACATCAAAACACAACCCAGTCCCTTCCAAGAAGCATCATTGTAGATGAAAAACTCACCATTCCGAGAAGGCAATGCCAAAACTTGAGCATTCACAAATCTCTTCTTCAGTTCCTGAAAACAAAAATCACATTCTTTTGTCAAAACAAATGAAACCTTTTTCCATGTTAACTTAGTTATCAGGAAAGATAATCATGAAATGTTCTTAACAAACTGTCAGTAATAACCTGCTAACCCATGAAAACTAAGAATCTATGTAACATTTTTGGGGCTTGTCCAATTATCAACCACTTTTTTTAGCATGATCAACTGTTATTCCATAATTATTTACAATTTTCCCCATAAAATAATTCTATTGCAACTAAAAATCACACTATCTTAATTATCCATATAGTTTACTTTTTAAGGTTTCTAAAACAACCCTTAGATGTTTTTCATTATCCTCTTTATTTTTATAAAATACCAGAATGTCATTAATAAATACAACCAAAAACTTATCCAAGAACACATGAAATACTCTAGTCATAAGATTCATGAATACATCAGGTGAATTTGTTAATACGAACAATATAACAAAATATTCATAATTCCCATATCTATTATGAAAGGCTACTTTCAGGATGTCATCCTCCTTCACCTTCAGCTGATTAAATCGGAATCTCAAGTCAATCTTGGAGAAGTACTGAGCTCCCTAGAGATTATCAAACAAGTCATCGATATGAGGAAAAGGATATTTGTTTTTAATTGTGAAGTTATTCAAAAATATATATTCAATGCAATGTGTAACGGCCCAAGATTTTACGAAAAATATTCTTTTTAATTTAATTAATGTCTTGTGTTGTACGCTAAACCAAAAGGAGCTTTCACAACACGCATCCCTGACTTGGTTTGCATTACACGCAAGCACGAACTTCCACGATAGCGTGTGTTGTACGCAAAACCGAGTTTCGCTAAACAACGATATGCTATTAAAATATTTTTAAAACTAGCCGTTATGAATAGTAATACACGCTTTTTGAAATTTTATAAATTTTATTTTTGAAAATGGACTTCATTTTTGGGTTCGAAATATCGAAATTATCCTAGGGTGAAATTTTGGTATTTTTCTGAAAACTTTCAATTTTTGATAAATAGTGAAAACACTGGGTTACTATTTAAAAACCGAATTTTTATTTAAATAATTATTTATTTTATTTAAATTTATTTTAGGTAAATATTGATACATAATACCTATATAAGTTCAATGTAATTCATTGGAGCCATTTTATAATAAATTTAGATATATAAAAATTTTATTGAACTTTTGACCGTCTTTTACCCACCTCCTAGGAGAATTTGCAAATTTACATAAAACTTAATTTTACCGCTTTAGTGAATGGAATTTCAAAATTCCGAGAGACACAGTTGATGTCAGTAAGGAAAATGTGATTCAATGAGATGAAAATAATTTTTGGTGAATAGTAACTTTTTACTTTTATTTACCACGGTTAAAAGTAAATTGGGCAATTAAGGGTAAAAATGATATTATTACTATTACCCTAACACATGTCCTAATTATATTAGATAAGTGTAATTAGACCAAAAACAACCTTAGGAATAAAATATGACCATTTAGGACCACCTGGATTAGATTAGGACATTTATTATTATTTTATTTCAAGAAGGGTTAAAATAGTTAAAATCAATGTTTAATAAGTAAATAATTTTTAATATATGGTTATACATAAGATAAATTCAACTATAAATATTCATTAGAAAGATAAAAAGATTTACTACATAATGATATTTTATTTGTCATTTTTAGACTTTAAATAATTTAATTTATTTATGACACAATGATGATGCATTAATTATCTTATTAATTAAATATTGACATAATTGATGTTATAAATACCCAAATAAATGTAATTTGAGACTTTTTATGAATTACAATAATTTTTTATCTAAATATGACATGTTAGTGTTGATTTAATTAAATTTTTTTTAAATAATCATTCTGTTATGATTTTTACAAAAATCAATTACCAAATAGTATCAAAATTGACATAAAATAGTTTGTAAAAAAAATATTATATTATTAATTGTTATTATATTCTTAAAAATCTAAGGTTCGGCAAAATGACTTAGAAATGTTTATATATATTAATAATAAACAACTTGGGGTTCGTTTGTCTTGTTATAGTATGTTTATTAACCTTATAGTGTAGGAACACAAAAGAAACGGTAAAGGTAAAATTATCTAACTTAAAGTTAAATCTAAATGATAAGGTTAAAATAGGAACCTAAACTTGTATAAATTATATTGGATGAGATGATTTTGACCCGTCCGCACCTTATATTAAAAATAAATCAATTTTGAGCTATTTAAAACCGAATATGACTTTATAATAAAATAATATTTTTAGTTTTTTCAAAGGTTCCCCTCTCCTCCCTTATAAAAGGGCACCTCCTCCCTCTCTTCCTCACACCACTTTGAGCCTTAAATCTCGTCCAAACCCTGAAAAGTTATCTTCTAAACTTCTTTAGAAACATCCTAGAGGTCCTTGTCTTCTTCAAAGACCAATTTTATTACCCTAAGTGGAGGATTCAAAGAGGCGTGTCAAAGAAAAGGTAATATCTGTTATCGATTCTTTCAATTTTCTTTCTTCTTCAACTTATTCTTATTTAGTTGTTTCATTATGAAGTAATAAAATCGGTATCCCTCATATACTGATATGTTATTATAAATATGAAACAACCCTATTTCACCTTCTATCCATCCTACAGAAAACAAAATCATCACGCGTGCGTATGTACAGAATACCGTCTCCACGCCGTGGTGTAATCTGTTTTTCCTCCAACACCTTACATGGATGGGTATAATGGTCTAAATAATAACTATATATGGTTATTATAACATTATAATTATTCTGATATATTATACCATCCACTTCCATTATATAATTATGGGAACGATATCATCGCTCGTGCGTACTTACAGACTACCATCTCCACGACGCGATGAGATTCATTCTCCATGATTAACACTGCATGAATGATCATAAAGTTTATATAATGAATAATAATGAAATATATGAAATAATAATGCTACTGTATTTATGTATATATATATATATATATATATGTATGTCATCTATTTAGTTTCATTCAATTCAATAAGGAAACGAAAACATCGTTCATGCGTACGTACGGACTACCGTCTCCATGAACGGTGTATTTCATTCATTTTATCGATCTATAATATATATGTATATGATGAATATATATTATATATAAATCATGTTTTACATTATGAAATTATTTAAATCAGGACATTTGTAATAATATCATGAAACGACAAGTCGAAACACATACGATAAATGAAATGATTTTACCCAAAATGCTACTTTAACATGGAATTTACAAAAGAACAGGTAATATAAAGTCATAAGTGAAACATATATGATATCATAACAATGAATATGATTATTTAATAAGTCAATTACATTATTTAAATCATTATACAGGAGGTTCGGAACCATACGAATCATATCGGTCTTAAGGTAATGGATAATTTTGCAAATCTCATTTTTATCCGAGATTGGTTATTCGTAAGTATTTACTGGGGTTATTATTATCATCCATGTCCATGTATTATAAAAGTTTTTTTATGTATGTTTAATTTCCTTTTAACCATTTTTGACTTTTACTACATGGTATGAAAGGCATCTTTATTTTACGAGGTACTTTTTGAATTTTCCGGAAAAAGTACAAGAAGAATGTTTTATTAACTTATACGGCACGAACAGATTTTTACGGTTTTATAAAGCCTTATTTTCATGAAGCTTCCTCCAAAAGATTTCATGACTATTTCAAACAAAATATTTTTCTTTTAAAATTGCATGATGTTTTGTGGAAAGAAATTGATTTTGAAGAAGAAAGAATATTTTCCTCAAGAATTCATTTCAAGTGTTGTATCAAAACCATTTTCAATCTAAGATGAAAGTATTTCATTTGTGTATGTTTCAAGTATAAAGTCTATATGATTTACAAGGATTCAATTTTCTTATTATGAAATGATATCCATTTATTTTATATGGATTATGTGATCATGGGATGATGTTTATGAAATCCATTTTATTTGTTGGGTTATTATGAATGGTGTATGTTTATTTTGTTGTACAAGTAAGAATGATTTCATTATGAGATTGGTGGGACCTATATCTCCCTCCAATGCATTGGGTAAAGATTTATATCTCATGAGATAGACATGGATGGAACGACAAGTTAAACCGGTTCAGTAATACAGGACTGGAATGAGAAGTGAACTCGATTCAGAAAGGGACTTTGTCCACTAAGATGGTCTTGGCCGCAATGCCTTGGCTAATATGGAAATCATATCAGGTGCTTAATGGTTGCCACAATTACATGTTTTATTCCCATTCTATTTTATCATTCTTAAGGTTTCTTTATGATCTATGCCTTACGTACATCCATGTTTTATTTCATTGCTCAAGCTTTTGATGTTTAAACATTTTGTTCATGTTTTTAAGTTCAAATGTATATGGTATGTTTTATTTTATCCATTCTTACCATTACTGAGGATTTTAGCTCACCTTTTTTATGCTTTCTTTTCCCCAGGATATAAATAAACTTTTTAGGTAAGAAAAAAAGGGAAGATCTTTATGGGAGATGTTGAAGATCTTTCACCATGATTAGAAGATTGCGTTCCAAGTTTCCAAAGACACTAAACTATTTCGGTTCATGGGTTTCTCTTTTTGTTATGTATTAAGTATTCCACAAAAGTAATGTAATGTTCATGTACGTCAAGCTTCGGGTCTCTACAATTGGTATCAAAGGAAAGGTTTAGTCAACCTTTGGAAACTAGGATGTGGGAACTTTAGTGAGATCCCTAGAGATATTTCTATGTTATGTCTTGGGATGTCCCTAAGGTTAAGTATAAGTATAGGTTATAGTCCTAGAATTATGGTAACGATCTTAGAATTAAACCTAAGATGTTAGATATTGAGGGTACTCCCCCTTTATTATGTTGTTTTCCCTAGCATGATTTTTGCCTCTCACACTATTCTTTATGGGTTTTAGATGATGGATGGAACCCGAAGGAACCGTGTTGATCATTGCAATGGACAATGAAATGATTTTCCTCATGAACAAACAATTGTTATGGGAGATGGAGTGAAAAATATTATTGCTATACTTACAAAATCTATGAATCATTCTGGACTTCCAAATGAGCAGATAAGGGAATAATATTCTATTGAGTCATTCATGAGGCAACGTCCACCTTCTTGCAGTGGGTCTACTGATCCACTTGCTGCTAAACAATGGATCAGTACCACTGAAAAGATATTTTCAGTTCTTCAATGTTCTGAACATGATAAAGTCATCTTAGCAGTATATCGTTTGGAAGGTGAAGCTGATCAGTGGTGGAATCTTATCAAGAATACGAGGCCAAGAGTTGAAATTGAGTCCATGGAATGGGACGAGTTCAAGAACTTATTTTTCAATCAGTACTTCCCTTGTATTCTTCGAAAAAAGATGGAGAAGGAGTTTCTTGATCAAAAGAAAAAGGATGATGAATCTGTTGGTGTATACGAAGATAATTTTACAAGGCTTTCAAGGTATGCATCTGGCTTTATCATCCAACCTAAAAGTAAAGTTGATCAATTCTTTAGTGGCTTAAAACCAAATCCTCGAAGGGAATTAGCTATAAGAGACATCAGTAGCTATGATGAAATTGTATGTTGTGCTATCAAGGTAGAAATGGAAGTTGGTGTTACTTATCAATCTCATAGTTTTGACAAGAAACGAAAGATGGAGTTCAAGGAGAAATCTCAGAATAATGGTAAAAAGAAGATGATTGTTTCCTTATGATCAAAGTGTGGAAAGAATCATGGTAGAGATTGTCTTAAAGGGACCAGAAAATATTTTAAGTGTGGAAAAAAAGGTCATCGAGCAGCTGAGTGTTGAAGTAATGGATAAAGGGTTGCTAATGGTGTGAATAAAGGAAAGACTGCAGAGAACTCACCAACAACACTTCAATGCTTCAAGTGCAATGAAATGGGGCATTATGTTAATCAATGCCCTAATCCAAGGGTTAATGATGATCGACATGAGCAACAACATAAGGAAAAGGAAAAAAGGGAAGTCACATGTGATCACTATTGGCGATGTTGAATATGAAAATGATGTGGTGGAATGATTAAGTGTTTATGTAGTGGGATTCCAAAATAATGTTGTATATAGTATCGTGGAATATTGGAATATTTTTGTATTGGTCTTTTGTGGTTTTCAATAATTATATGGTACCGGTAACCATGGAAAGTGATTAAGATATTTTTGGTAAGAAGATGATATGTGCATAAAGAAGGGATAAAAAGATAATGAGATGTTTGATTGTATTCATGAGCTCATGATTGATATAAGGACTAAGTGATATCATGGTTTAAGTATAAATAATTTTGAGGATTTTGGTTTGTGGAAAGTGTTAACTTTTAACCGCATTCATGTTTTCACTAAGGTTCAATGGTAATCATTCTTCAAGAGAATACATGATTAAGGTATTCACATGTTTGTAATTTGACCAACAAGATATATCTTATGATATATAGGGGATAAATTATGGCATTCACGTGATTGTTATGTGACATTTCAAGTAATCATTTTCTTTATACTATGATCTTGGACCGAAGTATTTTAGATAAGCCTAAAGATTGGAATGGATTATGTTGGACATAAGTCAGTATTGTTTAAGGATTGAACTTTTTTCGATATTATTGATGGAATTTTATATTAATACAGCTTTAGAAAAAGGAAAAATTGCAGGAAGGCGACAGCCCATCGCGTCGGACAAGGATATGGAAATCGAACCCACAACTGATGTGTGACTAGCCTTTATCGCCTACCACGGGCCTACAGTAAGTCCCTGGTTAGTATAAACTAGTTTTATTTTATTACGAGGTATGATATATGAAGTATAAGTTCATTCTTGGAATCGTATACAATTAACCTCACCATAGATGGACTTATGTATATTTGATAACTTTTTCAAACCTTTTTTTTTGAAATAGATGGAATGACCCATCATTCTATCACATGATCTATTATCACTTCATGAATAACATATTCAACTTCATTTATTTAAGAGATGAAGTGGAAATTGTTCAAATCACGAACAACAGTGAGATTGTACCAAAATAAAGTATGTATTTATTCTAAATCAAATTCTTCAACTTTAGGGAAATGATCTTGAAAACAAAAAATTTTGTCCTAGTGCCCTTATATCTGATGAATCAGATAGTAAACTAGATCATCACAAATTTATGGCTTTGTGATTTTTGGATTTTTCATAGCCATGTTCTCTACCACTCTCTATCAGAACATGATGGTTAGATTTCTCTTCCATATCCATATTTTAACCTATGTTCTCCTATGTGGGAACCCAATGATTAGTTAATTTGGGTAACCATTATGTTTCATACATTAGTTTTTAAAGACAAGTTTTGGTATTTCTTTTTACAATGTGGGTTTCTATTAAAGAAACTTTAGAGTAGTAAACCATTTATAACCCCGATGAATTTCGAGGGAGAAATTCATTTTAAGGGGGGTAGAATGTAACACCCCAAGATTTTACGAAAAATATTATTTTTAATTTCATTAATGTCGTGTGTTGTACGCTACACCAAAAGGAGCTTTCACAACACACATCCCTGACTTGGCTTGCATTACACGCAAGCGCGACCATCCATGATAGCGTGTGGTGTATGCAATACGGAGTTTCTCTAAACAACGATATGCTATTAAAATATTATTAAAACTAGCCGTTATGAATAGTAATACCCACTTTTTGAAATTTTATAAATTATATTTTTGAAAATGGACTTCATTTTTTGATTCGGAATATCAAAATTAGCCTAGGGTAAAATTTTGGTATTTCTCTGAAAACCATCAATTTTTGATGAATAGTGAAAACACTAGGTTACTATTTAAAAACAGACTTTTTATTTAAATAATTATTTATTTTATTTAAATTTATTTTAGGTAATAATTGATACATAATACCTATATAAGTTCAATGTAATTCATTGGATCCATTTTATAATAAATTTAGATATATAAAAATTTAATTGAACTTCTGACCGTCTTTTACCCACCTCCTAGGAGAATTTGCAAATTTACATAAAACATAATTTTACCGCATTTGTGAATGAATTTTTAAAATTAGAGAGACAAGGTTGATATCAGTAAGTAATATTTGGTTCAATGAGATGAAAATATTTTTTGGTGAATAGTAACTTTTTACATTTATTTACCATAGTTAAAAGTAAATAGGGTAATTAAGGGTAAAAATGTTATTATTATTACCCTAAAACATGTCCTAATTATATTGGATAAGTGTAATTCCACCAAAACCAACCTTAGGAATAAAATATGACCATTTAGGCCCACTTGGATTAGATTAGGACATTTATTATTAATTTATTTAAAGAAGGGTTAAAATAGTTAAAATCAATGTTTAATAAGTAAATCATTTTTAATATATGGTTATACATAAGATAAATTAGACTATAAATATTATTTAGAAAGATGAAAATATTTAATACATAATGATATTTTATTTGTAATTTTTATACTTTAAATAAGTTAATTTATTTATGAGACAATGATGATGCAGTAATTATCTTATTAATGAAATATTGACATAATTGATGTTATAAATACCCAAATAAATTTAATTTGAGACTTTTTATGAATTAAAATAATTTTATATGTTAATATGACATGTTAGTGTTGATTTAATTAACTGTTTTAGAACAAATAATTCTCCTATGATTTTCACAAAAATCAATTACCAAATAGTGTCAAAAATGACATAAAATAGTTTTTAAAACAAATATTATATTATTAATTGTTACTATAATCTTAAAAATCTAGGGATTGGAAAAATGACTTAGATAAGGTCATATATATTAATAATAAACAACTTGGGGTTCTTTTGGCTTGTTATAGTAAGTTTATTAACCTTATAGTGTAAGAACACAAAAAGACATGGTAAAACTAAAATTATCTAACTTAAAGTTAAATCTAAATGATAAGGTTAAAATAGGAACCTAAACATGTCTAAATTATATTTTACGAGAGGATGTAGACCCATCCCCACCTTAGCTTCGAAATAAATTAATTTGGAGCTATTTAATACCGAATATTACTTTATAATAAAATAATATTTTTAGTTTTTCCAAAGGTTCCCCTTTCCTCCCTTATAAAAGGGCACCTCCTCCCTCTCTTCCTCACACCACTTTGAGACTTAATGCTCGTCCAAACCCTACCGATTTATCTTCTCAACTTCCCTAGAAACGTCCTAGAGGTCCTGGTATTCTTCAAAGACCAATTTTAGTACCCTAAGTGGAGGATTCAAAGAGGCGTGTCAAAGAAGAGGTAATATATGTTACCGATTATTTCAATTTTCTTTCTTCTTAAACTTATTCTTATTTAGTTGTCTCATTGTGAAGTAATAACATCAGTATCCCTCATATACTGATATGTTATTATAAATATGAATCTACCCTATTTCACATTCTATCCATCCTACGAAAAACAAAATCACCGCGCGTGCGTACGTACGGAATACCGTCTCCACGCCGTGGTGTAATCTGTTTTTCCACCAACACCTTACAAGGATGGGTATAACGGTGTAAATAATAACTATATATGGTTATTATAACATCATAATGATTATGATATATTATACCATAAACTACAATTCTATAATTATGGGAACGATATCATCGCTCGTGCGTACGTACAGACTACCGTCTCCACAACACGATGAGATTCATTCTCCATGATTAACCATACATGAATGATCATAAAGTTTATATAATGAATAATATTTAAATATATTAAATAATAAATCTACTGTATTTATGTATATATATATATGTCATCTATTTAGTTTCATTCAATTTAATAAGGAAACGAAAACAACATTCATGCATACGTACGGCCTACCGTCTCCATGAACGGTGTATTTCATTCCTTTTATCTATCTATAATATATATGTATATGATGAATATATATTATATATAAATCATGTTTTACATTCCAGAATTATTTAAATCTAGATATAAGTAATATTATCAAGAAACGACAAGTCGAAACACACGATAAATGAAATGATTTTACCCAAAATGCTACTTTAACATAGAATTTACAAAAGAACGGGTAATATAAAGACATAAGTAAAACATATATGATATCATAACAATTAATATGATTATTTAATAAGTCAATGACATTATTTAAATCATTATATAGGAGGTTTGGAACCATATGAAGCATATCAGACCTAAGTTAAGGGATAATTTTTCAAATCTCATTTTTATCCGAGATTGCTTATTCATAAGTATTTACGGAGGATATTGTTATAATCCATGTACATGTTTTCTAAAAGTTTTTTTATGTATGTTTAATGTCCTTTTTAACCATTTTTTACTTTTACTACATGGTATGAATGGAATCTTTCTTTTACGAGGTACTTTTTGACTTTTCGGACAAAAGTACGAGAAGAATGTTTTTTTAACTTATACGGCACGAACGGATTTTTACAGTTTTTTAAAGCCTTATTTTCATGAAGCTTCCTCCAAAAGATTTCATGACTATTTCCAACAAAATATTTTTCCTTTAAAATTGCATGATGTTTTGTGGAAAGAAATAGATTTTGAAGAAGAAAGGATATTTTCCTCAATAATTCATTTCAAGTGTTTTATCAAAACCATTTTCCATCTAAGATGACGTTATTTCATATGTGTATGTTTCAAGTATAAAGTATATATGATTTACATAGATTCACTTTTCTTATTATGAAATGATATCCATTTCTTTTATATGGATTATGTGATGATGGGATGATGTTTATGAAACCCATTTTATTCGTTGGGTTATTATGAATGATGTATGTTTATTTTGTGGAACAAGTAAGAAGGATTTCATTATGAGATGGGTGGGACCTATATCTCCCTAAAATGAATTGGATAAAGATTTATATCTCATGATATAGACATGGCTGGAACGGAAAGTTAAACCGGTTCAGTAATACAAGACTGGAACGAGGAGTGAACTCTATTCAGAAAGGGACTTTGTCCACTAAGATGGTCTTGGCAGCAATGCCTTGGCTAATATGGAAATCATATCATGTGATATATGGTTTCCAAAATTACATGTTTTATTCCCATGCTATTTTATCATTCTTAATGTTTCTTTATGATTTATTCCTTACGTACTTCCATGTATTATTTCATTGCTCAAGCATTTGATGCTTAAACATTATGTTCATGTTTCTATGTTCAAATGTATATGGTATGTTTTATTTTATCCATGCTTACCCTTACTGAGCATTTGAGCTCACCCTATTTATGTTTTCTTTTCCCCAGGATATAAGGAAAGGTTTTAGGTAAGAAAAAAAGGGAAGATCTTTATGGGACATGTTGAAAATCTTTCACCACGATTAGAAGATTACGTTCCATGTTTCCAAAGACACTAAACGATTACTATCCTTGTGTGTCTGTTTTTGTTATTTATTAAGTATTCTGAAAAAGTAATGTAATGTTCATGTACGTCAAGCTTTGGGTCTCTACACAACGTCTCATGGGACCATCTTTCTTTTTAACAAAAAAAAACTGGGGCACCCTATGGTGAAGTGCTAGGACGAATGAAGCCTTTGTCAAGAAATTCATGTAGCTGATTTTTCAATTCAAGAAGTTATATTGGAGCCATATGATATGGGGGTTTTGAAATTGTCTTAGTATACGGTTCTAAGTCAATTGTGAATTCTTCTTCTCGATCAGGTATGACACATGGTAACTCATTAGGGAAAACATCAAGGTATTCATTTACCACCGGAACATCATTAATCTAAATGGTTCCCTTGTTTTCAACAATATGAGAAAGATAAATTTAATTTCAATCTTTCAATACTTTCTCAGCTTCCTGATATGTTAAAAATTGTATGGGTTCATTCTTGTATACAAACAGAAACTCATTCTAGAAAACAACTTATTTAGCTCTACAATCAATCTTAGCTTGATAAACAGAAAGCCAATCCATTTCCAGAATAACATCAAACTCAACTAAGGGTAAAACAAAATGGTTTAAGGTAATTTATTTCCACAGGAAATAATAGAAATATTCTTATAATTCTTATTTGCTATAACATTTCCCCCCAACTATTTTAGAAACATGTTCTATTTTCTTTTGTTGAGGTGATATTTCCAATTTACCATAAAATTTCTCAGAGATGAAGGAATGTGTAGACCCCGTATAAAAAAACATTAGAATAATCTGAGTGAACAAACAATGTACCTAATACAACTTCATTGGATGTCCCGACATCAACAAAAATAGTCTCAAAGGATCTGACTACACCTTTCTTCATGTAGTCTGGATTCTTTGCCTCATTCAGATCTCACTTTGGGTAGGCATTTTCATAATGACCCATTTCACCACATTTAAAATTCATTACAGTCTGCTTATTAGAATTTTTATTAGGATCATTTTTTTTACAATCTTGGGACATATGTCCAAACATACCACATTTAAAACACTTCCCAGTTTTTCTAAGACATTCCCCAGGGTGTTTCATTCCGCATTTTTCACAAACTGTAATTTGGATTTCCTCACCATCATATTTCATTGGTTAATTCTTACCCATTTCTTTCCATCTGGAACTTTTATTCTCTTTGTTGAAAAAATTCACGTGTCATCAGCAAACTCCATATCTACCCTCTCAGTACATCAGACATGTTTCTCATAACTTTTTAATTCACAGGAGGCCAATTCCCTTCAATCACTTGGCTTCAGTCCTCAGTAAAAGCAGTTGATTTTTCATTCAAGATTGAGAATAAGATTTGGAGCATTCCTCATTAGTTGGGAAAAGTTCACTTCATACACATCCACTAAATCATCCTCATTCTATTTCAATTCAAGTAATTTCTTCTCAATTATATGGCGCACCACCATAGGAAAATATTTTTCAAGGAAAATAAATTTAAATTCATCCCACTCTAAGGAATCAAAATCCACTCTATACCTGATATTCCTTACTAGTGACCACCACTGATCAACTTCCCCTTCATAATTATAAATTTAAAGACTTACCTTTTAATTTTCTGAACATCCCATAACAATGAATATATTCTCAAGGGCTTTGATCCATATTTCAGCTGCTACTAGGTCAGAAGATCTATTGAAAGGAGGAGGTTGTTGTATTATAAAATGTTTCACTACTATCATGTTTCGTTGTGGTACCTCTGGTTGTTTTCTTTCAGGGATTCCACCACCATTTATTTCTTGCGTTAGCTGATCCATTACTGTCATGAACCACTCGGTTCCAATCCCTACCATTCTAGAATGTATTTCTGGAAAGATGTCATTCTTTCGGTGCCTCTCCTCTTCAGCATCCCTATTCCTTATATGGAAAACCATTCTGAACAAACATATATTAGATGAAGCAACATGGAAATATTTAAATGCTAAAACATTTCAAGTTAATCATAGAGTGAAAATCATTTTTGGTAATCTATTAACATCACCCTAACCCCTAATGTTTTTTAAACCATCCTCTAATGCCAACTATAAAGACTCGGCCTTATTACATAAATAATCTTGAATTTAGTCAGTAAATAACTACCTTTTACATTGAGTATATTTTCATGTTTATAGCTATAATTATTGGGAATATACATTCATATCATTAGACATTATTACAATGTGGATACCATAAAACCAGTTTCCATTTTTTGTAAAATATAAAACATTAAAACGTAAACATGACTCGTTAAAAATTATTCAAATTTTACAAGGATTATTTATTTGTCTTAAACATCCATTAACCTATGAAAATCATTTAAAAACTTAGGATTATCACTAATGTTCAACAAGGTATGGAAATGAAGGAAATATCACATTAGTCAATGAATACTCCTAATGTATGAAGGCATTTACAAAAGGCATGCTTATCACCCAAATATAATTAATTTGTTTAACATTATAATTAAAAAAAGATCCAAAAAACATGATAACATAAATATAAGCATAAATTTATCCTGGGGTATTACTTACATAATCTTGTAACCATGTCGGTTACCTTATAATTTGTAACCGTCAAGACTACCTTACTATTTGTGTAACCATCGTTGTTACACTTGGAGTAACCATACGCGCAACCATTAACTTGTACATACCAAATGCATTGGAGGTAGATATAGGTCCAACCATTCATCATAAATAATTACAAAGAACCAAAACATAAACATGAAACATTAATAATTCCGAAAAAAACATTTCTTTGGAATTTCATAAATCTGAATTTAGAATAATGATTTTTAATGAAAATCCCCTTATAAATATCATACTATTGAAGAGAGACTTAATGTAGTGGATGGAGTATGTATATATACTATAAATACACATAATATAACATAATATAAATAGAACCCATCACAAAAACAATTTAAATATTACATAAATAATGAAGTAGAAGGTTAAACCAAAGAATGAAAATTAGGTTAGGAATTCCCTAACCTTGGGTTTGAATTACTTAAAACTTGTTTAAAATTACTATATAAGGGTTATAAGAGTGATATTATTATTTTACATAAACATTTTCTTGTTTATAACATCTTATATTATCATTTCATAACATCATTTCACCCAATAATTTTATGTATTTTTCTCCTTGCATTGTTTTTGGGTGAGTTCTTTACATGATTTCCCTGATAGGTTCATGGTGGATGTTCTTGTCGATTGGAAGTGAAACTCTAGAATTGGATTGGAATAGTATTTAAATATATCCCGTAACATAAATTATACATTTAAGAATTTTTAATTATTACATGATGATGACTCATAAGATAAAACATTAATGATGTTTGTTTAGATAATTTAGTGGTTCTTCGATAATAACGACCTCATTTTGTTTTATAAATTAAAATCATGTGTAAAAAATTATAGAACCATGGATGAGCTATAATATATATATTATAACTTGGATCAACCATTAAAATGGTTTCATAAATATACATTAAGGAGTTAATAAAAATGTAAATCATATTATCCACAATGTAGGTAGTCTGACACATCACAGACAACGTTTTTATTCCTTGAATATGAGGGAGAGGAGAAAAATAATGATGATGAATATTACATGAACAAGAAAACATGAATAATATACATTATTTATGGATATTTCATGCCTCTTGGGTAAGAAGATATGAATAAATAATATGAAATAAATGGAACTCAAAATAAAACAATAATTGAGAAATCCTTACAAAAATTCGGCAACGTATCGACTATACAACATAGTCTTTGAAAATATTTAAAAGAGAGGGGACAAGGGTCAACCATACAGAAATTAATAATAATATATAGTATATCAATAATAAGTAGGAAATAAGAACATGTTTAAATAAACTTGAAAGTTATACAACATAAAATAGAACTTGAATGGAAAAAGAAAGAAATTGAAAATTTTATTACCTTGTAGAGTAACCCCTATATCTTGATGGTTGGGGCCTTGGGGGATTGAGAAAACCTTGGGAGGTCTTATAGGAAGTAAATTAAGCTATAGTTACATTGAGGAGAAATTTTTAATGATGTTAATGAAGGGATGGTTTGTATTTATAGGAAAAGTAAGAAATTGTTTTAATAATTTCCAAGGGACACCTCATGAGTGGTATTTGCAAACCCATGGTCTTTCCCATGGTATTTTCCCATGGTATTAGACACATGGGACACCTAAAATCTTATTTAACTATACAAATGTCTACAAGATTTATGAAATCATTATTACATCATTAATGATATCATTAACACACCAAAACTAAAAACTACATTTTTTACTATTCACTGAAAAATAAACTTTTTACGAATAATTCCCAAAATTCACCCTAACCATTTATCGACGTGTAGATTTTGAAAACGATGTCCTATTTTTGAAATTATATTTTTAAATATTTTTAATTTAATTTTTAAATAAAATCATACTTAATTCAAAAATTAAATATTTAAAAACTATAACTGTTTTTATATCACATTGAAAAATTAATCAAGATGTCATTATCTTAAAGACATAAGAAAAAAAATAATAATACAATTTAATACTCATTAAGGTCATATTAATATTCATATTACTATTCATAATGGTATGTTTATATTCAAAAAAAAAACAAGTTGGTTTAATCAGACTCCAAATAACTTACTGAACACAATTGTAGAAGATAGTTTTTAAAAATTGAAAACATAAAAGTGGAAAATTATGTTTAAAGGATATTTATAAATATATACTTAAAACAAAGTTCCTTGAATTTATATTTATTTTTATAATAACATTGGGTGTTGCACATCAATCCTAGAAAACATCTGAAAACAAAACAGTAACACTTATAAAAAATTATTTTAATAATGAAATATTAATAAATGGATATGTTAATGTATTATTTGGATAATATTGGATATCATAATTATGAATAATTATTTTTTAAAATTATAAAAAAATAAAAATTATTATATGGGTGTTTATAGTGCTTATGAAACATATTGATCTTTAGAAAAGAGTTTTTGATACAATCTCATTTCCGTTCATGATTATTTATTGGAAATTTATATTGAATTAAATATTACGAAACATATCCTTATAAACAAAATTATATTAATATCTTATTTTATTCCCTAATTTTTTATATATTATTAACGTTTTTTATATTTTTTAATTAAAATTATTGATAACATTTCTTTAAATAGAAACCAACTTTATTTCCTCGTTGGTTGATAACCATTTTCAGTTGTGCTCTTACTATTGATAATCCCTTCATGCATCTACATATTCATATATGAAATGTTAAAAAAATCAATCTATAGTCTCCTTCAGTTTATATAAAATGTTTTTCGAAGGAATTCTTCTAGAATGATTATCAATGGTTCATTTTAAATGTTTTACAAAAGTGTGTATGGAATATTTTATTTTATCAAATTTGACATGAACCATTTTACCACATCCATGTAAACTATTTAAATGAAAACATATTATACCTTTTTTGTTGGTTATATTCAAATAAAATAATTATTTTTAATATTTTAATAGTTTTATGTTTAAATATTATCTATAAAAAATGATTTGTACACATGTTTTCAAATAAATATTTGGACTATATTTTAATGTTAATTTTAATTTACATCATATCATTTTAATGATTGTTTTTCTGTACTAGAGATATGATCCAATGATACAATAATTATTCATCCTATGTATGGTTTGTTATTATTATAATGATATGTTTACAAAACCCATTTTTATTAGGGTTATGATTTGATGATATGATGAATGTTTTATATTCTTGTGGCACTCATATGTATTTTATTATTATGTTATGGGTTTTATTAAAATTATATATAACTACAATAAACATTATTTTGTATAATTTATTATGCGATAATTATGGGAAATGAGTTTTTGTGCTTGATCAACTATAGAAAATAAGTAGGTATACCTGATCCAATATGAGATTGGAAATAGGTGGTGATACATTTGTTTATATGTTTTGCTGGTCCTGGTAGTTAACCTCGATAGATTATATATTTTCAATGAAATTTATCGTTCCACAAACATACGAAATACTAATATGCTTATGATTTAACGCCATGGATCATGAATGATTTTTTTGATTATTCCTCAATCATGGGATATACTAATGTTCTATGCCACGATTCTGGATACCAATACATGAATTGTTGGGAATGAATTTATAGTTATAATTACATGTTCTCATAATATCATTCTCATAATACAATTAAATATTATTATTGATTAATATCTTCCATTTTTATACTTACTAATAAACTGAGAACACCCTTAATATTTTAATTATTCCCCAACCTATGAATATGGTAACATGTTATGAGATGTATATTAGAGTAACTTTTTTAAAATCTTATTTATTTGTTGAATATTTTACATAAGTTTGATATTTATATATGTACCCCCCAAATACCAAAAACCATAATTGTACTCCAGATTGTAAATTTGGTAGATATATTAAACTTTCCATGAAAAAATGGAATATAGATGTATATTTTTCATATGATGTTATAGATAACCATGAAAAAAACATTTGATACAAGAAGGGATTCATATATAGAATCTCTTCTAAGAAAATAACTTCCACACTTAGCCTCATTACATAAAGTAATTAGGAATAATTATCATGCATGGTTTTCTATATGATGAATGATATATAAACAAATGAGTCCAAAGTTACCTAAAGTGTTAACCTTTTATTAAATATTGTTTTTTGTGCCTAATATATGATTTATTATTAATGTGAATAAAACGATGACGTGATGTGTACATATTTCATGTAGAATTTAATGAACATGGATTTTATGCATATAATGTAAGGAAAATTATATGAAACCCTCGTATTAGTATAATATGACATTGTTAGTAATGTAGTAAATGTGTGATATTGGGATTATGGTGATTATAAAAATAAGAAGTTTTTTTAATTATCTTCACTGACATGTTTTTAATGTGACATAAATTATATAATAATGAATAAAAGAGATCAAGAATTGTACACTCCCAAGAATTAGTACTGTGAATATGTAGTTACATTATGTAATTGTTTGAAATAGAATCAATTTTTTATAATGAACTGGTGTAAATGTTAGATGATATTCATGAAATTTAAAAGAGTGAAGACATAATTGTTGATTTTATTTTTATATATAATGGGAATGAAAAATCATAATTATATCATCACGATTCATTAAATCGATCATTCATGTGAAGAAAGAGAAAGAATACTAGTGTTATGACTAGTAGTATAGGGTAGTGTTAACGAAGACTTTCATAAAAAATTTGGAGATAAAATAATGCGTTCATAATAATAATATTTCAATCTTGTAATTATTAATATTTTGAATAATTTTTTTCTAATTATATTTTAGAATGTGATGATTAGGCTCACACAAAGATAAGTTATTATCGTCTTGATTGAATATGAAGTAAGAGAAGTAAATGATGATAAAAATTAATCTATTTATAAAAAAATATGATATATTATCTTTGTGATATTTGAGAGATGTAAACTATATAATTTAACTTCATCCATTACATTAGTAGTGCAAAAAAGTAAAGAAGATGAATTTTTCTTGTGTGATGATTGACCAAACCTCATAAATTAAATGTAAGTGCACGTAGTACAAAGTTATACTTCAAAAAACATTATAATCCATAAAATATTTAATATTATTTCATTTCGTCACATGAATATACTCTTGATGTTGTATCCGTGGATATATCATTTTCTAGAAAAAAAAAGTTTAAATTTGTTTCATGGTCTCATTAATTTCTTACAAATTTTTTTATTTCTTTTATTTTGATGAAAAGTAATATAGTTTAAACATGACCCTAGTAAGCACGTGGACATGATCCAAATAAATATTAATATCGGATAAATCTGTATTCACTTCTCTTTTAGGGTGTCTTGAGGTGTAATATTTATTTTTTCTTGGTGCTAGTCGCATGTCCTTGTAAAATTAGAGTCATGATTTTGGTGACACAGTCGTCTTACCATCGACCCACACGTGATATTTTTTGTGGAATATATATTGATTTAATATTTTTTTATGATGCAAAATTTTGATATAAATGTTCCATTATTAATAATAGATACTAGATTATTTTCTAGTGACATTTATGATAGAAATATTTATTTTCGAGAGATATTATTAAGGATTTCGAATTCATCTTAAATAGTATCATCCATATTTATCATATCATTCTTTTTTAAAAATTAATTTTGATAAATAGTTTCCATCACATAGAATAAATTACCAAATTATTTAAATTTAGGTATCATATTAATATGAAATTTTGGTTAACAAATCCTAATTAGTAACATATAGGGACATATATTTTCCATTCCATTGAAAATAATCCTTATGTTCCATCTCAAGAAAAATAATTCTTTTATTCAAAAATAATACAATAAAATAAAAAATTCCACATGAATTATATTTTATTGAATATATTTTTCCTTGGGTAATTTTTTTATAAATATAACCATTTTTATTATCATTATGCTTATTGTTATTTTTTCATCAATGAATAAATTTCTCATTGTGGTAGGATTAATTAATCATAGAGACAAATTATGAAAAGGGTTTGATGATATATAATGAATAAAATATCATTTTAATTGATCATATTTAAAATAATACTATATAGTTATTAGTGTGTAATAATACTAAAATAGGTTTTAAAGATATTATAACAAAAGTATTGAAAAAGAAGTTGTAGTATTAATATTACTCACCACGAGTGTCTAATCATGTGAAATATCATATAATATCCTAAATAATTAAATTAAATTTTATATTTACCTACTCCAGTTCATTATTAATTTTTATATCATTGTTATAATTCCTTTTAATTCATTTATTATATTAATTTTTCATGCGTCGATTGCAATAATGTATTTCATTAAATAATTCAAATAGAAAATCCATATATGGGTAATGGGTAGTGGAATTAATTTAATTGTTATATAAGATCAATAAATCTCAATTTATATGGCTTATAGAATTTTATAAGTATCATATTTTAATTATATAAATATATTACCCCTAAATAGTTCCAAATCAAAAAGATGTTATTCATAAACTACTTTTAGAGAATTAAAATGGATATAATGTTTAATTTAAACATTATTATTATCATGATTGTTGTATTATTAAAAATTAAAAAAAAATTAATTCTATAGTAATCATATATTAAAATATTGAACCCATTATTAAAACAAGCTATGAAGGTTATATTTGAAGGAAAATATCACAATTCAATTATTTAATATAAAACATCAATGAGTGAATTTTATTTTTATGATATTTTAAATAAAGAAATAAACTTACCTTTTTAGGAATTTTTTATACTAAATTTATATTTATTTTTTTAATTTATTATAAGGATGTGTTAAAATAGTCAAATTCTAAATGGATAATAGAAAATGAAAAACATGGGGTGTTGAATTCCATACCGTACTCATTGAAAAAAAAAACATTTCACGTGATTCTTAATCATTTATAGGAGGGTTTTTGTATACTATATAATAAATAATATATATAAGGGGGAATATTTATAGTTTATTAATGATTCTTCAAAAAGAAGAAGAATAATTTTTGATGATAAATGGGTTCATAAGGGATTTTTGTAGTTAATTGGGATTGGTATCCTTGAATAAAAAATAAGAAATAAAATGAATTTGAAATTTTATATTGGAAAAACCTTATAATTACCAAAATTATTGATACCATTCTCATATAATAAAAAATGTATTAGTTTTAAAATTCTTATTATAAATAATTTTTTAAATATATAATTCTCTAAATAAATTTTAGGTATTAAATTAATATTTTTTTATTACCAAATTTAACTATAATTACCCCAATTAATCTAGTTCTAAGTGTTATTTACTATATTAGAAATAGAATTCATATATTACAAAAAAGGTAAAAAAAGTTTATTCATATTAAGATATTATGAATATAAATTTATAATAAATTAAATAAAAATATATCTTGATAATACAAGGACATTTATTAATCCACTAATTTATATACTTATATTATACATATTATAATTTATGGTTTCATGGAGAATGAAAAATAAATATAAAGTGGTGATACAAGATACTCAGTATGGGTTTTCAAACTTTGGAAACTAACATAAAATAAAATTGATGATTTTTATTCATAAAAAGTAACAAAAAAAAGAAATGATCATTTACTATGACTATAATGAATTATGAGGGAATATCTATAATCATTATTAATATATACTAATGGAATATTATAGAAATTAAAAAACTATTATCCTTTCCATCTGAACACATTTTTGATGCATGGAAATAAATTGATTTATTACCCACCATAGGTGTGAATAGTCAACACATCTAGATAGAGTATTATTTTATAGGTTATAATGAAGTACCCAAATGTATCTATAATGTAATATGTACAATACAACTCTTAAATCACTATTCATGATTATGAATGAACTTCTAAAATGAATAATTGTTTCCCCTGATATATATTTAGAATATTTAGAATTTCCAATGATTTGACTTAGAAAAAGATTCCTTCCATGAAGAAGTCATTGAATTATAATATGATAGAGGCCCTGGGGTCATAGGAAATTGATCCACCACACATAAATCCTCAGACATAGGTTCCATTCTTGAAAGGTTATGGAAACATGGTAACTAACCGTATAGTAGAAAGTCATAGAAGGATATTTAAATAAAATTATAGGAGAATAGAATATAAATATTATTCAATCATTATGAAAATAAATTTTGGGTCTAAAAAACTGTGTTATATAGCATTATGCACCTCCCACAAGTCCCATTAGCCAATAGTGAACACAATGAAACTATCAATGATACTAGAACTTAAAATAGAATAAGACTAAAAGAAAATATAAAATAATTCTTCAATATAATTATGTCTATAATTATCCAAGGAAATCACCCTGCCCCCTTGAGTGAGGACCAAATATGTCTAGCCTAATCATATTCTATTAATAGATTCTCTATATAATCAATATTTTTTTTGTTTATTGAACCTACATTTTAAATGATGTTTAATGCCTTTGGTTTGGATATTCACATATTTAGTGATGGATTTGATCAATATAAATCAAAATAGGAAATTTATTGTGTAATTTCTTTGATCAAAAAATCTAATATTAGATTAATAATAATCAATTGTATAGGAAATTACTCTTAGAATATAGATCAGTTGTACACACTTGAGGGAGAGGGGAAAGAACACATCTATCACGTTGATCTACCATTTTTATTATGTTATACATTACCATCCATTAATTGATGAGTATTAAATCAATAAAGTAGTGATGGTTAGTTGGTTGGTCAATGTTAACGTTGGGGACATGATATTCAGTAAAGAAAATAGGACGGACCACCCAATTATTATCTAAAAAGGGGGTACACATTACCTAAAATCTATATTCACTTTCCTATACTATTGTGTGTGAAGCACTGAAGGACACTCTATAGTTCAAAAATTAATGTTCCTTAAATCTAGTGAATGCTTTTATTAATGAATTTCACTGATAAAATTAGACCATATATAATTTCCTAAAATTTTACCCCAAAATAACATTTGTTAAACGAAACTGATGATACCCTTAAATATCCTTAATCCAATACAGTCTTCTTATTTTATTTTCAATGTAGAGATCACCTAGACCATTAAGGGTGTCCTTATTTTTTAGAATCCCAAATGATGCTGATATTTATTTTTTTCAATTATTCTTATTACAGTTTTGTTGGTTCTATAGATAAAGAGCTCATGTTTGGGAATAAAATACATAACACTATTTAGTTGTGTTATAATTTCTCTATATAATAGAAATATGTTTTTTTGTTAAGGATAATCCCTATAACCCAGTTTAACATGTCATCAATGTTATGAATGTAAATTCATCTATTGGATATGGGAAGAAAAAATACACTATATGGAAATTAATTTGTTTTATTACACGCAAATGTTAGAAAATCATGGTTCTATAATTAATATAGTTTCTAGAGATATATACACATCATTTATTATCATTGATATTTTGAAAATATTTATTTATTGAAATATTCTATATGATAATGACCTTTTCGATATAATGAATTCAAATAACAATGAAAGGATCATATCAATGACAAACATAGAAGTGTGATAAAAGAAAACCCAAACTAACCTATGAAATGGTGGACCAAGTCATAAGTAACAACATTTTTGGGGTTTCTAAATATGTTATTTCTAGATAAGATAATAATATTTTGGAGGGAGGATCCCCTATGTGGAATAAAATAATCGATATCAAGAAAAAAATATTTTCCACAAGATGGATATAGTGAACCATAGTAATGTGAATCAATGAATGTGGATAGAAAATATTAATGAATGAAACCAAAACTTATGAGAAAATTGAGAAGGAAAATCTATTCCTTTTTATCTAAGAAATTTTCTAAACCAACTTGAGCATTATGTTAGATCTAACAACTCTTATATCAATGTTTGGGATCATTTGATCAGTCAAACTAATACCTCACAGAATGTTTCTGCGTTTTATTAACTCATGTTTTCATTGAGATATCAGATGATGAAAGGGATGAAAATAGTATTATTTATATGTCTTTAATATATATTATATAAAATATTACACATGATTATGTGATGAAATTTTAAAAATAAATTTAGTGGAATCAAATTTTGTGTGACGGAATAAATGGTGGATGAGGTAACCCTATATAGTGAACACTATTGTAATTTTCATGAATCACCTCGATGACATAACTATTAATTGTGTACAAAAAATCTGAATAATAGGACATTTGGAAATCAAAAGAACCCAAGGAATTTTCCTAATTAATATTTTTGATGGCTTCATTTATTTTAATCTTCATCATGAATGATTCCAAATTTATGGTTATCTTGGGTACTAGTTATCATTGGAATTTTATGGATGAGAGAATCATTGTTAACCAAATTATTCATCAATTCTCTCAAAAATTGAGGGTGCCTTGAGAGAAATTTATATAGACATGATACTATAAGTAGTGAAATAAAACTTAATTCACTACTATGGATTCCATCATCGAATTATATGTTGAAATTACTAAAAATAATTATTTCATTTTTGAATGCATTGATATAGGTAATATTTTGATATTAAAATATATACCATTATGTTATAGATCTCTCAAGATGATCACTATAAATTAAAAATAATGTATCCACCATTATGTTTTATAATATGAAGTATATAGAATGTGTGATTATCCGATTGTTTCTACAACCTAGTTTCAACTGATTGAATTCACCCGAGAAGATATAAAACACGGGGATTGGGTATGGTTTATTGTCATTCTAGGAGATGATTCCACCACCAATTATTCTATGTTTTAATTAAAGACACACCTTATTATATACCTACATAGAAAACCTCCTTTATAATCAAGACATTTCATTAAAGCAGTCAAAATCAATAAAGTGACTAGAGAAAAAGAAACCTCTATAATAGTCTATTAACATTTGTATTTTAATGATAAATTTATTATGATTAGATAGATATTTTTCCAGATGATTCATGGATGAATTTAATAAATATAAAATAACATGAATTTTTTCAAGAATCATTCAGGAATAATCCTAATTCTACTACAAACATGTTCTTTATTGACCATTTTATTGGTTTCCACTATAATCATAAAATATGATATGTTATTGTTGTCGAATCAAATTTGTAAGTAATACAGGGAAATGTTGGAATAAATAACATCTCAAATATTCTCATAATTTTTTGGGTTGGTTTTGATGTTAACATTTATAAAATAAGCATTGGTTCCTAGGTTGAAAATAGATAGACTTCCAGAGTTCTATTCTTTCCAAAAGATCACATTTACATTGAAAATGGAAATCAAAAAGGAGATACCATCCCTATCAAACATTATAGTAATGTTTTTATTGGGGCATAAATGAATTCCAATTGTATCTAGAGATTCAAAACAAATCAGATGTGAGAAATATTTGAGAACCCATGGCTGATCATGAAAAAATGAATCTATTAGAAATTCCCTTAGTAGAAGTAACATTTTTTTGGTATCCAGTATTTGTACTAGATAAATATTCTCCCCACGACGGGATTTGAGAATGCAATCAATTTTCATTAGGGAACTCTTTCCTTGACATTGGAAATCATGGGGGAATCATTGAGAAAGTAGTTTCCTAGTCTTCAGGCATAATATTTCCTGAATGTGTGTGTTTGTGGAATTAGTATTTTCCTTAGGCCATTATTGAGTCAATATACTTCATGATGGGTAAATGGGATTTGAATTAATGTGTCTAAATCATTATATATTTGAAATAATTATATACAATTTTATTTCTATAATGTTTTCAATGAAATTGACATATGACAATGATTCTTACATGGGTGGTTGAGTAGACTCCCAAACTAAGGAAAATGGTACTCAAATAAGAATCTAATTGTAATTAGGATTGACCATATTAGATCTTATTATTGGAGGGGAAAAGATTACGATGTAAAACTGAATAACTTCATGAGGGTAAGAGAAAGACAAAACCCCTTTAAAATGACATTCTGGAATAACATGCCTTGAACTAGGCTCAATAGTAGACATACTGGACAATGAAAAGTTTTTTACTCATTCAATTGTATTGATGGTTTGTTAATAGAGGGTTTATGGAAGGGATTCGTGGAAATGGTCTCTAGAACACCCTTGCAGTAAAAAAACCATCATATTGGTATCTATGTAATGTCTATGAGAGACTAAAGGGGGAATAAATACATTATTCCACCATATTTTCATGAAACATGGATAACTTGATTCCTTAAAACTAGTCGACCATGGATCATGGGAAGACACCATAGGCTCATGAATATGAAGAAGTGTTGTAAAGGGGTGGAATAAAGAAGTATATAGAGATAAACTTTGGGGAGGATGAGGGAGCCACAAATTCTACACACTGAATAAAAATTTCTTGTATCATCCTGAAGGTAATAAACCTAGAGACATTAAGTACAATATCGTTTACCAGAGGAAGATATTATTCCCCCCAAATAGGTGGTTATTTTTCAAAATAGGGAAGGCCATGGATACTTATACACATATAAGACATAAAATGGAATGTTCCTTTCAATGTATAGATTTTTAATTATATAAAAATAAACAAAAATAATCCCATATCATTTTTAGATATGATTTTGGATTGTGAGTGGGTGGCTTAAGAGGAGAATCCAAATTACTACCTAGGAAGTGTCATCACCACAATCAATAATTAATGACTAGTAGAGATGTAGAAACCTTTAGTGATAAAAGCGGAAGTCCCATCTAGCCATTGATATAGTGAAATTTATTTATATTATGAGAGATATAAATAATGATTTTTTGTTTTGGATAGAGATAAATATTGCTTTAGTATGTTATTAGTTTTATACGAAGAGAGTGAAAACTATGAGTTGTGGATGAAGGAAATTAATTTGACTATCTATGACAAGTGGTGGAACTATAAAGCTATTTGGAGCTCACCCTATGATTAAAATAAAAATATATTGTATTCCTCCATTTCTCAGCCCATCACCTCTATTACAATCAATGGATAGGTGTCACTGAAGATCATTTTTAATGAGAATTCTTAATCAATAGAACCTATATAAAAAAATCTAGAAGGGTTACAACTAGATATAAGAGCTTTGAGATAATCAATTCCTGTGGTAAGAAGAAAGATTTTCCATCATAATTATATTGTTAAAATCAACCTTGTCTATCAAGAATGAGGGAGGGGGTATGAGAATTGTTGAGGAGACCCTAGTTGAGACTAGAGAGATTCATACATGTGGAGTCTAGGATAAAACAATCTTTGATAATCTCTATACTAAGATTAATATACCATTAAATTATAATATGAGTATAATGTTACCATTGATAAGAAAAAAAACAAATAAAATATTAACAAGGAAAAAAAGAAAACACCCCAATAATTGAATGAATAATTTCAGATAACATATTAATATTGTCCTGGAATTTTTCCAAGATTTCATAAATATAAGAGTAACCATACACCTAATACTGAATCTAATTTTTCCATTTAAACTTACTGATGCATCATTGGTAAATTTAGTTATTTGATCCACCATCACAAAAATTATTTGATGCTTTTATCATCTAAGGAGTGTAACAGTGAAAATTTTATGAGTGGTGAAAATGATTTTAATTCTATTTAAACCTTTAGTTTTACACTAATAATGATGTTAATGTGCCTAATAATGATTTCAATAGTGTCATCGGCTCATTTGGTTGTTGGTTCTCAATGTTTTGGAGAAAGAACATAAAAATGGATAGTCATAATTGTGTACGCCAAACATGAATCCTAATAAGACTTGGAGCGTATTTTTTTAAATTAGGTTGGGGAGGCCAATGGATATAAGAAAACTTTAAAAATGATTATGAGGAGATTCACATGGTGTGTGACCGATTTTTCAAACCATGAGTAAAATTTGCTTGGGGAATGGATCATAGATAGTGAGAACACACAAGCTATACATGATTTTATAAAACATATTCCTAACCATGAGAGTGGGAGTACAACATATATTATTGAAGAACATTATTGGAACACAGTTGGACCAATAGTGAAGTCAAACCATATACACTTTTAAATTGGATTAAATTATATTTTTTCCATTGGCCCTCAAAAACACATTCATCTCTTTTCCATACTCATTCACAAAATAAATATCCCTTTTAGTGGATGTTGGCATCCCCCCCCCCATTTTATTTTTGATAAATTCTACATTAGAGATCAAAATCAATATTTACTCATTTAAATTAGAACCCTCAATGAGTTCTTAAATAAACATGTATCCATTCATAATTTATCATGTTGTATGGAATACAACATTCATGTGAGCTAATATGGCCTATTTTTTGGTTTTTCATTTATCTAATTTATCCTATTCTAACCCAATTTAATGTCCAAAAACATTTGAGGAGTCTATTTCCAATATAATGTTGGTGGTTTATCCTTTTTCCCAAAAATAATTTACATAGATATTGTGATCTGTAATTCCATGTAATGGAAATTCTTGGTGAAGTACCCTTAAACATAAAATTATTTTATTAATTTGTTACAAAAATGAATCAGTTCTTCGTGAACCCTAATTAGTGTCATTAGAGGTTATCCACATTGGATTTTTCCACCCGTTATGGTGTGTCTCAATAATTTACCATGAATTTTAAGCCTTGAAATGACGGTAACAAACCTCTTTAGGTGTGTTGAGATATATTTTTAAAAAATGAAATGATTTAATTGAATTAGTTGAAATAGATTAAAACATTTATTTGAATATTAATGATATAATATTTAATTGAAAATTTTTTTATTAAGAGTGTCTCTGTTTATATCATTGTAATGGATAATTATGAGACATATTGGGTGAACAGTATGGCCATGTGACCTTTCCCTGGTTTGATTATAAAGTTCAATTAGGGATATAATTGTGGATATGGATACTTTATTAACATATTTATATTATTATCAATTATTTTTTGATATGATTAATTACATAAGATCAAGGAAATACATAAGTGATACTTGAACTCCCATTATAATTTTCCTTCAATATTCTCATGAGATGCCTTCAATTTATGGATGTTTTTAAAAAGTGAATGAAAAATATTGGATTTAGTCATTATCGTATGGGTGTAAATGTCCTGAATTATCATAAAGGGTTCAGCTATATTTCCTAGAAAGAAAAAAAATTATTTTTGGGGATGATCTTCTTTTGAATCAAATTGGTATTACAGACCTCTATGGTAACAAAAATGGCATCTATTCATGTCTAGAACCTCAGATACTAAGTAAATGATCATAGTGAAATGTTAATGGTTATCTGGTACAATGAACTGCTATGTGTATAAACCATTGGACTTCATCAATTTATGAAACATTAATTACATTGTATCTATTGATTTTATATGAATATCACAACTGAGGATTGATTAGGTTCAATACATCAGGACTTGATCATATAAACCTAATGATAATATGTCATTTTATAAAAAACATTATAACATAGAATCCAATTGAGAGTTTCACACCAGTTTCCCATGAGAAACACATATGAAAATCTTATTTTTATTTACTACATTACATTGATTGTTTCATGCACACTGCTCATTGTATATTCAAAAAGTGGAATGTGCTAGAAACAATTGCAGGTGGCCTATTGAGTTATACTAACACCCTATTCAAGCCATAGATTAGTAATTGAATATTATTCATATAGGCATGTATAGAAAATGTAATCGCCTATATATGGATACACAATTTTGTATACATGGATGAAGTATATTAGAGGATGATTGACATTATTCAAGCAATTATATTATAGTTATTTTGGGTCATTTTTTACATTTTTGTTTCCAATTTTGTATATAAATAGTTCATTATTTCATTATATTAAATTCATGTATATAATACTAATATCAAATCTTTTTTATATGATAGTGGATGTGTTCTTGGTTTTTGTTAATACATATCTGGTTGTTACATCTAGATGATTTATTTATACCATGTTAATTGTTTTTCTTCTACTGATTTTCCTGATATTATTTTGTGTGTCACTCCAGTCATTAGTGTATTTTCTCCCAACTAAATCCTTATTGAACCTTTCTACCTGTATATATCCTCTTAGATATATAAAGGCACACTTGAGGCCATGTGTCCAACTCAATTTGGTTACTTACGATTGAACCGAGTCTTAGATGATACAATGTGGCATCTGAGATATTTTTTCTTTTTTGCATAATATTTTTATCTATAGACACGAGATTACAAAAATGTTATAATTTGGTAATTAACAATTATTGGGAGTTTCTAACCCATGTATCTGAAAATTTACCTATTTTCTAGGATGAGACTTATTATTCTAGACTATTCAAAGTCGAATTTTATTGATTTCATTTTTGTGTCATTCACATGAATTATGGCCCTAATTATTATTACAGATTCACATTCTTCCACTGGAACAATATAGAATATATCTATCATATCATGCTCGATTACAAGCACATGGGTATTCACATGTCATGGATATTACATGATATAATTATTTTATTATTTTCACTGTCTGAATCACTATTTGGTTATTTGATTACTATATCATTATTGGGATAACATTTCTTATAGGAAGATGATAAATAAGTAAATATTAATTTCTTCCCTAATTCTAATTGACTTTCCCTCATATATAGAGGGTGACACCACAAACAACCAATTATCACAATATTGATATATATAAACATGGTAATATTGGTAGAAATGATAGGTGAATATGATTACATGAAATCCAATGGTAATTTATAAATCATGTACTTCAATAAATGGAAAATGATGATTAATCTAATCAAATCATACAATATGACTTTTAGCATCCTAATACACGATTTTATATGTATTTTTGTAGTTACATGATGTGAAAATTTTACTATATAAAGTATTGGATTTATATAATGGTAATGTTAAGTATTTTAACATAACAATGATATACATTTATATATACACACAAGAAAATATTTTTTTTAATTATCATATAAAATGAATTCCTTTAATTGTGGATATAAATAGTAACATAAAAGGGTGTTTCCCACTATTACATATAATTGAAACACTATATACTGGAGCCTCTAACATGAGAAAATAAACAATCCTTTCACAATATTATATTAGTGGAAAGTTGACAGTATATCTTATATTCCTTTTACGGTCTTCTACATTAACTATACCAAGTAATAAGAGCCGAATGTATCGAAAGATTCATTTTTTGGAAGGCCAGTAACTATATTAATTTTAAAAATATGTTATATTCTATTATCAAATCTTTTAATGATGCTTGTTTTTTGAATTTTAGAAATATTCCACCGTGATGAACTTGAGCTATTAATCAAGTGGGTGGGTATGACCATGCTGGAAAGGTTATGAGCCTTAATGAACTAGATATACCTCCTATAGTGCCACATACATCACCTACTACTATTATTGATCTAGGAATTGATGTTCTTTTTTGAGTGTCTATTCTATAACAACTGTAGTCTATGTAGGGAGACCCATGTTGTAACTAAAGTATAGAAAAGATGGCAAGGGTGCTCTAGTAGATGCATTGTCCCACCATTTATGGGGAAGGTAGTCCCCGAGGATGTTGAGTCAAGGATATAAGCCATGATTTTATTTTAAACTATGTTGAGGCACCTACAGGGTTGATTAATATTTTTACAGTATATATTATTATAGTTTAAACATGAAAATGATGGGATGTTAGGATACATGAAGGCTATAATTGGGTTTTGGATTGGAGTGTTTTTAGATAAATTTCTATGGTAACATCTTTCCTATGACATTGAGAACTGACCAAGAATAAAAACTTATTGACGTGGGGAATAGGAAATTATCATTTTATAATTACTCCAATAATTTTATCAATCATAAATATTACTATCATTATCATCTTAGGTTTTAGGTATATAAGGCTGGTGATTTGAGGATGGTCTTATGTGTGCGATCTGTTTATAGGTGAATGTATATATGTTGACTACACTATCTAGAATAGTGAACTGGGCCTTTATCACTGAGGTAACCATAAAAAAACCCCCAAGAGTTTTCTATAGTGGATCAAAAGATATTGTAAGTTGTGATTTTAATAGAAAAAAGTTCTATTTTTATCCTTTTAGTAGATCAGGATATTTTTGGTGTGTTCGCCAAGGTAGCCATGTGATCTTTCACCAATGTGAATGATTGGGACACATGAGAACCCATTTTGGTAAGTAACCTATTGAGTGTTTGTCTTATATAATCAGGAGAAATATTCAACATTTTTTTAGAACAATTACATTAATGTATAGTTTGAGGGGGTATCCCCCAACACTAGGGTGAAGAGTAGGATCAACAGCTCCATGTCAATTAGGGATCTGTAGTACTATCAGTTGTATTAGGAAAGGTGGTAGATTTGGATAAGGAACTCTAGAATTTTATAATCATTTCCAATATATCATAATTATAAGGGAGGTTTGATCTATATGTGGTGGATCATTCCATATTTATGTAGTATAACTAACACAGAGGGACCATAACATTGGTTCCTCTGTAGTTCTTGGTACAGTTTTAGTAGTCTACACTTTAGTGTATTCTTTATTTAATACAAGTTCTACCCAAAAATTAAAATAAATGAAAATTAATAAAATTATAGTCCTTGATATCTAGTAATTATGTGGTGTAATTATGTGTTATACTCTATTAGGGAATTATTCTAAGAATGTATCCAATTATACGGAGTTTTACCTCAAAATAGGCAGTTAATGTTTCAAATGGAACCTATTCATCATCGATATAATAGATTTTGACATTTATATAATGATGTAATAGTTATATCCTTACCATGAACCTGTTGATTTATATCATTGTAGGGTGTCCCTCACGTCACCTAAGGGTATTATTTATACTCAGTGGTGAATGATATGTCTAGGAATTAGAATATGGACCCGAGAATCATGGGATTGGAAAAGTGAGAAATTAGATTTATTATTCCTTTATAAATGTCCTGGGAATTAGACATAAATATATCCATCCCTTGAAAAATTGTTTCAAGGAATCCATATCGAAAAGCTATACATGGATACATAATGATAGAGAGGTAGAATTTTCTAATCAAGGAGTTCCATTAAAAGAACCTGTTTCAATTATTCTTTATAGGATAGTTATTACATATAAGGGATCTTGTTATAGTTAGACAATTCAGAATCCTGATTATTTATATGATATAGTACTTAATTATGGGTTTTACACATGATTTTTACAATGACTAAAGGGTAGACCCTTAGCCTTTTTTCATATTACCTCTAGTTGATTATTCATACCTTCAAGAACCATAATTGACTACCTTACAAAGATGAAATCATTATTCTAAATCATGGAGATGGTGTTTCTTCAATTTATTTGGGGATATTTTATCACCAGGTATGTGTAAGAACTACCTATATAACATGAAAAATATTTTGTTGAAGAATTTTTTTGTATGAGTATTTGGTAATTCCATTTTCTCCCATGAATAGATTAGATATTATAATTTAACTAATTAATCTTGTTTCCAACCATATTATTATTCATTCATGGTTGTTTTTGTGGACTAATACTTAGTTTACTCTCATACTCAATATGGTCATTACAAATACCATGAAATTATTCTGATTACAAGCTGATAAAATATGTTTGATTCCTATCCCACTATGTTCAAATTTTGGATCAAAATAGCTCACTACCCTGACCACATCATATTGAAATTGTGTGTATATGTGGATCCATAGAAGGTGAATTACATGTTTTCATGGGATCATACTAAAAAAATATTTTATATATGGAGTATGTTAGGGATTGAGAGATATTATTTGTTCTTTATTCGAGAGATTTCACACCTTCTAGTACAAGTTATGAATTTAAATTAAAAGGTTGTCAATTATATAATTGATAAATTATATTAGAAAAACAGTTAGGTTTCAAAATAAAGACAAACATAAACACCGATCAAGATATTACTTGAGATTAAAAGAGCCTATATGGTTGGTTGTAATGAATTAGGTTTTGGGATGAGTGATTTTATGATATAGGGAGATTGATTCATGGGGTATGGTGCCACTAATTAGGACCCCACAAAAGGAATTTACATTTACATGACCATGATATAGTTTTTTTGGTCCATTCCTTGCACTATTAGAGACATTATTTTATGGGAGAGTGATTTTTTGGATATAAAGAACACTAAAATATGAAATACAAATTCACACACCATGATTGGAAACCATATAGTGAATGTGGGTTCAATACGTAATGTATTTTGACATTAATATTGTTTATATGTCTTAAAAAATAGTATTATGAATGATCTTTGATGAATGTCCTAGAGGAATGTTTTTCAAAAGGTCTGTAGTGAAAAATAGTCTATGGACTTGTTTTTTTATTTTATTTGGGGTGAGGAACTATATGTTTACCATTTACTTACATCGTTATTAGTGAGATATTTCCTTCTAAATAGATTGACGAACTAATATATTTCTAATACAAAGCCCTTGGTCCTAGAGGGTATACATTCTAGAAGGGACTCACGAGATATTTTGACAATTGATGGGGATGATACCTTTCACATTCCTGGATGAATCTGTTTTCCCACTAAGATATGGGATGAGTTGATTTAGGAGCCTCAAGCCTCCCAATGTGAAGTACATAATTATATCATGGAGATGAACCACGATGTACATCACAAGTTTTTTTTTTTGCCTTTTATTAGATGAGAGATATGTAGTTTTACCTTTCCATGTTAAACCTATCAGTAGGTGATGGTGGATCACTAGTGACCATTATGACATTAATTAAATTTCCCATTCTAGAGGGTAAATTAGTAGAAATAAATATTGACATTTTGATGTTCTTATCAAGAGCCCCTCAAGGTAGGGACATAGAATGGGTTATCATTGATAGGATGAAAAAAGTTCTCCCAGTTCTTATATATTCAAGAAAACTTTTTATTGGGAGAGATGGGTATGATATATGTTAAAGATAACATATATTGTCATGGTGTATGACGTTATTTCAAATCGGTAAAGGAAACTCACTTTAATTCATAGATCAAGTAGGGGTTTTAGAAGGCTATCATTTTCAGTGGAAATTTTTTTATGGAAAATCATCCATAAAAAAACGTTCTCTCGGAGAATATGATACGAGGGTTAGAGGACAAGTTTTATGAAAGTATACACAATTTTTTAAGTACTTAGGAATAAAATTTACCACTTCATGAATTATATTATAATAATAGATTTAATGTGACTAACCAAATGGATTATTATAAATCCATATAAGGTATTACATTCTGTTCTCCCATGTTCTAGATAGAGATAGGATTATTAGAACCAATGGGACCATGTCACGTTCAGGAGACTTCAATGTAGTTACAACTTAAATGGTAGATAACGCATTGTCGTTGTATTAGCAAGAATGGACTGAACTAACTGAAATATGAATATAAATGTTTTATTAATGTTTTTACATTTATCTGATAAATGTTATAGCCTTAAAATGTGAATGGATCCTATTTTAAACATAAATACTCGAATATTTTTTAAATGGTCAATTTACAACCTTTTGAGGGAAAACACTCTTTTAATATTGGTTTGATCACTTTTATATGTTATATATGACAAAATAAGATTCTTCTTTAGAATCAAGACATCAAAATTTACTTTGGGTAATTTTTTTGTATTATTTTTATAAAATTAAATTTTTAATGAATAGTGAAAAATTTTGTGGTTTAATTCAAAACTACCTTTTAATATAATTTATTTATAATGATATATTAACTTATTAATTGGTTATAAAGTTTAATTATATTATTTTTTTACTATTTAATCCAATTTTAATCATTGGAAGAAATTTCTCATTAAATTTGAGATAAATAAGTGTCAATCATTTGATAGATATTATTTCTAAAAAACTAGATTTTTATTTTGACAGTATGAATTAATTGTAAATTAATTTCTGCCACTTTTTTATTTTGAAATTGTTAAAATTGATTCCATATTTGGATTTAGGTGGACCACATTGGGTAAATAGGAAACTTTTTTTTGAAGACATTATGAATATTTACTTAAGTAAAAATGTTATTTACCATGGTTAAAAGGTAAATATGCTAAATAAGGTTAACAAAATATTTTTATAAAAATATTAAATTTCCTTAAAATGTGTTCTAATCTTATTGGTTGATATATTTCCATCCATGGGCATCCTCGGGTTGATTTTGGGACCCCATGGGGCCACTTGGTAGTGATAATGACACTTTAAATTAATTAATTAAAAGTAATGACAAAAATTAATTAAACATCTATCTTTTAGTAAATAAATTATTACATGGGGATATATAAGTTATCTCTTTGAGAATAAGCAAAAAATTTAATTATAAAATGATTTCCATTATCATGAATTTTTTATTAATTTCTAGAAATCAAATAAATAAAAATATTTATGACACAGTAATGATTCACCGTTTTCCTCATTAATGAATGATTTAAATATATAAGATTATAAATATTAAAAAAATACAAAACCTGTCCAATTATTATGGGGGGATTTTATTTCTAAAATGATTCTCTTTAACTTCGACTTTAATAAGTTTTGTACTTTCAGAAACTGAATAAAAATTATATAATAAAATAATATTTCTAAACATTTTTAAAGAGCCCATCCCCCCCCCTTATAAAAAGTCATCACTTATAAACAATTACTCACACTTCTCAAGACCCTTTTCTCATCCAAAATCTGCCCAATTATTCTCCCTAAATCCCTCTCCTCCTCCTAGAATCCTTACAATAGGCAGAAGGAACTTCAAGTAAACCTATTGGTTTAAACCAAAATGGGTTACCTGATTTAAAGGTAACAACTTCTTTTAAGTTATTTTCTTTTCTTTTATCTCTCCAACCCCCTAAAACGATTTTATTATATTATTTTCTAAAAAAAAATTTAATCATTATAATATGTTGTTGTTATGAAAATTATTCTAACTACACTTACACACACCTCTATCAAATGGTTAAAGAATATACAGTTTCTACCGAGAGTGAACTACTGCCTCACGAAATGATGATTGTTCAATTATCTCCTACCACCTATCATGGTGGCCATTATGATGGTAATATATTTATGTTTGATATATATAATATTTATATTGTTTCTCTTCTTCTGTATTTTCCATTTATATTATACCTTTATAGTTTCCATAATGCGTAAACGCGATAATTTAATTTGAGGAAATGCAGACTACCTCCCCCTCAAAGTGATATGACTCGTTCATACCATATGTCAAGCATATAAATGATGGAAATAATTAAATTATATATGATATTATACATTAATTATAATATAACTATTTATCATTATGTTATCATTCCATTAAATAAGAAATATAAATGAACGTAGCGTTAATGCGAACGTACGAATTACCTTCTCCATAAACGAGGAATTTCATTAATTATCACTAAATGTTATGTAATATTATAAATAAATATATATACTAGATATATATTATATATATTATATTTAAATCATAAATATCATTCTTCATATTTTGGAATTTTTACCACATGGACAATTTATAATTATAACAAATTCATTTTTAACTGAAGTTCCGAACATCATCAAAATGTCTGATATGAACTCAAATAAATAATTAAATGTTATAGCATAGTAATAATTTATATAAAAGGAATAATAAAACCGAAAAAGGTTCTTATGGTAGTATAAATTAAGTTTATAATATCATTTAGTAGATTAATAAACAATCAAGTCAAGTCGGACACGAGGTAAGCGGCTTCTTACATTACTTTTTTTTCCATGAAATTTCCACTGTTCACTTATTTGTTGCATGTGGTCTATTGTGTACATAAATTTTATATATATTATCATGATTATATATATTAATGGTATTATGTGATTCATTTGGTGTTTATAAAATTTTGGTCATACTACTTGATTGATTACAACGTGGTAAAGGGTTTTCATATCACTTTATTATTCCAATGAGATTCATTCTATATTTACCACTATTTACATTTTTGTGGTGTATTTAATGCCCATGATTGTATTAATTTTTTAATATAATTTATTTTATGGGTATTTTAATATTCATTTTATGATACTTATTTCATGGTGTGTATGTTTTGTATGTTTCTAAATCAGTAAGAGAAGCTTTCAACATCCTCTTTTAAAAAGACTTCTTTTTTTGTTATGTATTTTAATTTAAATATTCTTATGTTAGGATATGTTATTATATATCCTTATTGTTGTAAATTTTATGTCCATTTGATGAGATACAATTCTCTATCTCATCAACTCTTTTTCTAAATTTTATGTGATGTTGTTAGGAGGTTTAATTTTTGTAATGGAACCTCTTAACCCAATTTCAATTTATTAGGTTAAACATATAATTTTTATTAGTTCATGACATGAATATGTATGAATGACATATTATTGTTTTACAATGAATATAATATCATATTGAGTGTATTTTTATTTTCCAGACATAAATATATAATTGATTTATCCTGAATCTAAGGATACCATCTTTATAATGGATTTCATCTAAATTTACACTCCATTAAGACTTCATTGTTGTTATGTGCCAATTCACATATATACGGTGTATATATTGTCCATAGACATATTTGTTCATCAATACATTTAATCCCATTATATTTTAAATTTTTTATCAAATGTTAGAACTCACATATTTATTTTCATGCTTCTCTCATTTTGTTTGGAACTCCTTAACTAAAATATCATTTAATGATTTAATATTTTAAATTATTCTCATTAATGTCCATGTTTTAAAAATTGTATTAGGTATTTTTTCTATATGGAAATTAATTATTTAAAATGTAAATTCCTTTATAAGAATAAATTAGGTATGGTAAACTTTGATTCAAAAGTATTTTTATAAAATGTTATAAATAGTTTTGAAAATGGTTTGATAAAGTAATGATTATGTCAATATATTCAAATGATATATTGTGATTGAAATGTGGAAATGTTATCTTTACTTTATTCTTGTTTTATGTGTTATGAATATGTAATGGTTATTGGGAATTTTTTTATGTATATGGGTGTTTCTACGATAATCCTATGGTTGGTGAGCCTGAGATAGATCTTCAATGCACTGGGTAACATGACAAAGGTAAATGTTAATGTTTCTCCTAAGAGATTTAGGGAATATACTGTGATGGGTATTCCAAACATAACTACTTATGTAGATGTGAATGATATAATGTAATTATGTTCTATATGCCATAACTTACGTTTATAATTTATGATTTCTGTGTGTTATTCATAAATATTATGATTTCATGAGGTATGTTAAGATTGAGAAGTATGGTTTCATTGAATTGTATTTATTGATGGGATAATGATTTCATTCATTATTTTGAAACCCTTACTGAGATTTAATTCTCATCCCAAGTTTTTGAAATGTTTTTCATAGGACATAAGGTTGAATATGGTATTTGATGGGATAAAAAAAAGTCATGCTGTCTAAAACCTGGAACTAGACATGATTATTTTTATGAGTTTTTATTTAAAAAAATTTATACTGAGTAGTAGTGCATACATGTAATTTTCATGTTGATATGTAATAGTTGTGGCTTAATTCCCTAAAACTGAAAGCCTGAAAAGTACCTCAATATGAATTATTCATTTAATTCATGATTATGTAATGTTTTAAGTTTGCATACATAAAATTGGAATCAGAGGTCGGTTTAGAAAACGTTAGGGATAATGAGTTTTCATTAAACACATGGTTAGTCCCTATGTCAATTATTTCAGTTAAATCCTTGTTTTATAAATTTTTCAGATCAAGGAAATTTGGTTACAAATGGAAGGAGGATTTTAAAAGACATTCCTATCTCTTCCTAATCACATGCTTGAAATAATTATTTCAATGTAATATAAAGATGATTGTGAAACATTTTATAGAATACAATTCACTGGAAAATAGTTGTTTGAGATATCAAACACCTCCACTATTCCTTGTATCATCATGAACAATAGGTCGTATTTAATCAAATCCTATTTTCTCAATATTTACATATTTTCAATAAAGATAAATATTATCAAGGTATTTTCAAATATTTTACATTATCACAGGATTTTGAAGAATATTATGATTTTGAAAAAGGTGTTAAAAAAGGAGATCCTTGCAAAACCTATTTATATTTTCTTTTAAAATACAGTATCTCAACACATACTTATGGTATTTTAAAAGGACCATTTATTGAAAGTTTTAACTCAAATTCAGATTGTCTATTTTATAAAAATCATGTTTTAATATATGTTTTGAAATTATATGTCAAACAAGATTATTTTATGAAACTGTTTTTCTGGGAACACCCATATGACCCATGTTGTACAAGGTGTATTTGGAGGAAAGAAGAAAATGATTTTGAAGGATCTATAAATCATTGTTGCAATGTATGGTTCTTCTATCTACGTGAATAGGATGATGCTGAAACCATATGGACACCATGATCATGGTATGATTTTATTTCTATTGGTAATAGTTTTTTTGTCATTTAGAGGTGAAAAAATGATAATATATAAGATGTTGAGGTCTTAATGTATTGAGATGAAAATGAAAGGTATAAGAAAACCAATGAGGTTAATATATGTTAGGATTATTTTTGATTTTTATAAAACTGAATACCCATAAGATTGGTGACAAACCGCCACATCCGGAAAGGCCACATGAATCAATCCCACAATCGAAGGGTGAGAAGGGCGCATCACCTACCACTTTCCTATGTGAAGTCCCGGGTTAGTATGACTTATTCATTTAAGTTAAATGATTTTATGGATCAATAAAAAAGTTGATTTTGGGAACTAATGTTTTATCAAATGAATATCCTTAATATAGAATAATAATTTGGTTATTATGTAATAAAGGCTATTTTAGAATATTTTCTCTCTTTTGGAAACATTATATACTTTTGGGAAATAAAATACTTTGGGATTTCATTTGTGGACTAATGGTTGGAATTTTATTTTGAAAGAATCTATGTTTTCATTATATATGTTTGATGATTTGGATTAATTATTGGAATGATTAAATTATCATAGAGAATATGTGATTAGGTTCATTTCTTTTTAGTATGATATAGTAAGATTAACTGATGTTATTTGGAGATAAATGTTAACATTTATCTTGGAAGACTATGAGAATAAATCCTTCTATGATTTGGGTTTAAGTCACATTTTAGATTACTATGAATTTTTTTGTGTACAATTGTTTATTTAATGGTCCTTGTTGAACATTGTGTAATGTTTGAAAAATTTTGAAGATTAAGGGTTGTTTTAATTTTTTTAAAATATGTTCTTTTTGGAAGATTATCTAATCTTGTACTAACCATTTTGGTTTTGGAAAATATTTAAAGACATGGGAAAAATATTGTTATTCTTTTGTGGATTAAGTGATTCTATAGAAGTTGATTACTGTGATTTCTATGTGAACAAATCACCTTTAATACTAATTGTTTAGAGAAAAGATGAGTTTGTGGTAGAAAACTAGTAATGGAAGAAAGTATACATGAAATGTAAGTATGTTTCCTTCTGTTCATATTAAATCTATTATATAAATTCATCAACATTATGAAATTTAACATAAAACAAAAATAATTTTCGTTAAATTTCTCTAATGGGGAATCAATGACCATTTAACCCATCACATGTTTGTGATTTTTTGTGGTTAAATATATCCTAAC
This sequence comes from Viscum album, assembly GCA_963277665.1. Classification (NCBI taxonomy): domain Eukaryota; kingdom Viridiplantae; phylum Streptophyta; class Magnoliopsida; order Santalales; family Viscaceae; genus Viscum; species Viscum album. Next base: position 1,729,252,932 of record OY728132.1, read on the forward strand.
CATGTTTTCTACCAATCTCCATCAAACCATGATGGTTTATTTATATTCCATATCTATGTTTTATTACATGGAATATTAGTACGAGCTATTATGGGTGACCTTGGTATTTTTATTTCTTTCTTTTAAACTGATATTTTTATTGACTCATTTTCTGATGTGGGGATTTTAATGACATTTCCATGCCAAATTTTAAAAATACAAGGACACAATTCCAAAAATGCGGGGAGGATGTAACACCTGAGGTAAATAAAGAATATAAAATTTTTTAATTTATTAAAATTTGTTAATTAAATATTAATTTTACTTTAAAGGGGATGTTGTGTTCGATGGCATACACGATACACGGCAACGATTTTTTTTTGAAATCTCATGTTGCACAAAATGCTGAGTCATACTGAAAAAAATATAATATTATTTATGTGGTAATTAACGGCTAGTCATTGTATTGGAGGGAATGGATAGAAATAACTGCAATATGAATGTGAATGTTGGTTAAATGTTTTTAAATTTATCTAATAAAATTTAGAGGATTTAAATGTGAATGAATCTTGTTTTAAGCATAAAATACTATAATATTCTTTAAATGGTCGATTTACAGCATTTTAATACATAACCCTCTTTAAATATGGTTTTGGTCATTTTTATATGTTCTATTTGTCAAAATAAAATTCTTATTTAGAATCGGGGAATAAAAATTTACTTTGGGTAAATTTTTGGTATTTTTTTGATAAAATTCATTTTTTAATTAATAAAAATAAATACTGTATTTTAAATCAAAACTGCCTTTTATTATTATTTATTTATAAGAATATATTATCTTTTAATTGGTTTTAAAGTGTAACTATACTATGTTTTTAAAATTTTATCCAATTTTGGCCATTGGAAGTAATTTTCCGTTGAAATTGGACATAAATAAGTGTCAACCTTTTGATAGTTATTATTTCTTATAAACATGATTTTTGTTTTGACCGTAGTAATTAATTTTAAATTAATATCACACACTTATGTGTTTTGAATATAGAAAATGGATCTCATATTTGGAAGCCGGAGGACCAAATTGTGTAAATAGGTTACTTTTATTTTGGTCATTATAAATATTTACTTCAATAACATTTTTATTTACCATGGTTAAAGGGTAAATCTGTTAAATAATGGTAAACAAATATTATTATAATAATAAAAAATTATCCTAACATGTTATATAATCTTATTGGTTCATACAAACCCATCCATGGGCATCCCTGGGTTGATTTTGGGATCCCATAGAGTCCCAGGGTAGTGATAATGACAATTTATATTAATTAATTTAAAGTAAAGACAAAAATGACTTAAAAATATATCATTTACTAAATCAAATAGTACAAGGGGATATATGTGTTATCTATTTGAATATAAATATTCATTTAAAATATAAAAATATTTATTAGATCATTATATTTTTTTTAATTTTATAAATCAAATAAATAAAAATATTTTGGACACAATAATGATGCAATGTTTAACTCATTAATAAATGATTTAAATAAATAAGATTATAATGATTAAAACAATATCCAGAACTAGTACAATTATTTTATGATGATTATATTCCGAACATGATTCATTGTAATATATAATTTAATATGTTTTGGACCTTTAGAAAACGAAAATCATTATATAATAAAATAATATATCTAAACATTCCTAAAGAGAACATCCCCCTTATAAAAATCCATCACTTCTAACCCATTTATCACACTTATCAAGCGCCTTGGCTTGTCCAAACTATGCATTATTAATCTCTATATATATCTCTCCTCCTCCTATAACCATTTCCTTAGTTAATAGGCAATTCAAGTAAACCTTTTGGTTCCAATAAAATGGAGTTACCTGATTTAAAATATAAAATATTCTCTTAAGTTTGTTAATTTTATCTTACTTCTAAAACCAACTAAACTATTTTTATTCATATATTTTATAAAAAACCAGTATCTAAAATATACTAAGTTGTTTTTATGAGAATTATTAGAACTAAAATTACACACACTTCAATCTAATGGTTATATAACATACTGTTTCTTTGGACGGTGAACTACTGCCTCACAAAACGATGATTGTTCAATTATCTTCTATCACCACTCTAGATGGAAATTATTATGGAATATTATTTATATGTGATATATATTATATTTATATAGTTTATATACTTCTGTATTTTACATTTATATCATACCTTTATGGTTTCCATAATGGGAAAATGCGATAATTTCATTTGAAGAAGTGCGGACTACAACCCCCTCAAAGTGATATGAATTGTTAATACCACAAGTGGAACATATAAAGGATGAAGATAATTAAATGATATAAGATATTATACAGGAATTATAGAATAATTATTTATCATTACGTTTTCATTCCAATATATATGAAATATAAATGAAAGTTTCCTTCATGCGTACGTACGGTTTACCGTCTCCAAAAACGGTGCATTTCATTTCTAATTTCCAAATGTTTTGTAAAATTATAAATACATATAAATACTAAATATATATGTTATATTTGATATCTAAATCATTAATATAATTCTAGAGATAATTTTACTTACACCACATGGACAATTTATAATTTAAACATGTTCATTTTTAACTCATGTTCCGAAAATCGACAAAATGTCTGATATTAACTCAAATAATTAAATAATTTTTATAGAATGGAAATAACTAGTTTAAAAAAGTAAAGAACATGAAAAATAATATTATACATGTAAAAATTAACTTTATTTTATTATTATGTATATTAAATAATGATCGAGTCATGTCGGACACGAGGTAAGGGGTTTCTTATCTCACTTTTATTTCTGTGAAATTTCCATTATTCTCCACTTATTTACTACATGTGGTGAATTGTGTACAGAAATTTGATATATATGATCATTATTATTATATATATATATATATATTCATTGTATTCTTTGATTAATTTGGTGGTTATAATCTTTTGTATATATGACTCAATTGATTACAATGTTGTAAGGGGTTTTCATCTCACTTTTTTATTCCTGTGAAATTCATGCTATATTTGACACTATTTCTTTTTTTGGTGGTGTATGTAAATCCCATGATTTTATTCATTGTGTAATATACATAAATTTATGGGTATTTAAATCTTTATTTTATGATCCTTCTTTCATGGGGTGTAAGTTTTTTAAGTAACCAAATTAGTAAGGGATCCTTTCACCCTTCTCTTTTTAAAAGTCATCTTTTTCGTTATATATTTTGATTTACATATTCTAATTTTGGGATATGTTCTTATATATTCTTATTTTTTTAAATTTTATGTCCAATTTATTAGATACAATTTTCCCTTTCATTAACTCTTTTTATGAAATTTTATGTGATGCTGTTAGGATGTCGATTTTTTGTAAGGGAACTTGTTAACCTAATTTCAGTTCATTGGGTTAAACATCTACTTATTGATTATGTCATGATATGAATATGATGGAATGACCTCTGATTTATTTACATTAAATATTAAATCATATTTAGTGTATTTATATTTGTCACACATAGTTATATAATTGATTTATCCTTAATCTAAAGATACCATCTTTATAATGGATGTCATCTAATTTTACACTCTATTGAGATTTCATGGTTTTTATGCTTCAATTCACATTTATATGGTGTATATACTATAATTTGGAATATAATATCATGAATTCCATTATTCTCATGATATTATAATGTTTTTTATTAAATGTTATTCCTCAATTATTTGTTTTCAAGCATCTCTCATTTCGTTAAAAACTCTTTAACGAAAATATCGTTTTAAGGATTTAATCTTATAAATCATTCTCATTAATGTAAATTTTTTCACAATGGTTTTAATAATTTATTTATTTGGACATTAATATTTTAAAATGGTAATTCCTTTAAATGATTCAAAGTTGTATGGTACACATTGATTCAAAAATCACTTTATTAAATGTTTCAAATGGTTTTAAAAATGGTATGATAAAGCATTGATTATGTCAATATAATGAAATGATATATTGTGATTACAATGTGGAAATGATATATTTCCTTCATGAATATATTATGTATTATGAATATGTTATGGTTATTGGGAATTTTTTACACATATGGGAAGTTCCGTGATAAACCTAGGGAGGGTGAGCCCGAGAGAGCTCTCCAATGAATTGTGTAACGTGATAGAGGTAAAAATTAATGCTTCTCCTATGATATCTATGGAAAATTATGTGATTTTTATTCCAAATTTAACTCCCTATATAGCTGTGAGTGATGTTATGTATGTATGTTATGTACGCCATAAGTTACCTTTATGATATACGATTTCTGTGTCTTATTCATAAATCATAGGATTTAATAAGGTATGATATGATTGAAAATATTGTTTTATTAAATTGTATTTATTGATGGCAAAATGTTTTCCTTCCTTATTTTATAACGCATACTAAGATTTTTTTCTCCTCCCATTTTTTTAAAAAAAAATCACATGACATAATATGGAATAGGGTTGTGGATGGCATCAAGGAAAATTCATGCTCTGTAAAACATGGAACCATACATGATCATTTTTAAGAGTTTTTAATTTATAAAAATGGAAACTGAGTAGTAGTGTATACATGTAATTTTCATGTTGATATGTAATAGTTATGGCCTAATTCTGTAAAACTAAAAACATGATAATATCCTCAATGTGAATTATTCATTTAATTCAAGATCATGTATTGTTCTATGGCTGGGTCCTTACTGTTTGTATTATATGTCAGTTTAGACAACTTTAGGGATTAAGAGATTTCGTCAAACACATGGTTAGTATCTATGTCAATTATTTCTGTTAAATCATTGTTTTATAAATTTTTCAGATCAAGGAATAATGATTTCAAATGGAAGGTGGAGTATCACAAACAACATTCCTATCTCTTCCTGATGAAATGCTTGAAATAATTACTGTGAAGTCATGTTTAGATGATTGTGAAACTTTTTCTAGCATAAAAATCACTTGCAAGTAGTTGTATGAGATATCAAACATCTCCAATGTATCTTGATAGCATCGTAGATCATGGGTTGTTTTTAATTAATTCATATTTTCTCAATATTCTCATATTTTCAATAAAGGTAAATGTAATTAGGGAAATTCAAATATTTTACCTTATGAAAAAATTTTAAAGCATATTATGATTTTGGAAATGGTTCTGAATAAGGAGACCATTGCTCAACCTTTTTATATTTTCTTTCACAATATATTTTGTAAAGACCTAGAAATTCCATGGATATCTTTTTTCATAAATAAATGGGATTTTTATGAGTCTGAGAAAATTTATGGTGCTTGATTTTCAGGCCCGGTGTGCCCAAAATCAATTTCTAATGTCTTGTTTAGGTACGTTCAGTAAACGTAAAAGCAGTATTTTATTACTTTTGAACCAGTGCTCGGAACTAAAATTTGAATGCACTGTTGAACCCGCAACACCGGTATTCACTTAAGAAGACTTTCACCTCAACAGCAAATGTTCGAGAATAAAAGTTAGTTTTTGGATTTTTATAAAGAAAAACAATACAATAAAATGTACAACACATTATTTTATTTTAAACTTCCATATGTGTGATTGTTGGTTAAAAACTCCACTTGGGAGTTGGAGGTCGTACCGCCACACCCTAACACCCCATGAGAGTTTATAATGGTGGGGCCCAACCGAATACACCCTTCTGCGAGAAGATACGACATGGGGACCACTAGATACCATAACATCTCATTTAAATAAACAGGGTGGGGACTACTCGACCCCTATTAATGGGAAGAGAGTATAACCTCTCAACTCTCTCACATTAATGAGGGAGAGCCTCTCCACCTCAACTAGTTTTTGAATTTGTGCCAACTCCCCAATTAATTTTCCAACCTAATGAATTAAATTAGAGGAGCCTTTTCAATTAATTAACATTTTTTTAACTGTGTTCCAACGATTAAAATAATAGGTAAACTATTATTTTGGGAACTTTAATTTTTGTGGAATCTAGGGAGAGGAAGAGCACTTGAAAAAACTAATCCTCTCCTACGAAGAACGCCCCTCCCAACAAAGAACGTGAAGAACACCGACGATGATTCTTCTTTGACCTTCTTCCCCAAAAAACCTACCGCCATTGAGAATATTCCCTGCTCATTGTCATAAATGAATTGACGCAGGTGCTTGGATTGGAAGTGTGCGGCGGACGCGACAAACGACAGCCTCCTCCGTCTTCTATCCATGATTCCGTCGATAAATGATGAATGAAGAAACAACGGCAGGAGTTTACTTTATTTTAAGTACCATGTTATTCATTTAATTTAAAAATTATGAATGATGATGATTATCTTTTTTGGGTGGAATGTTGTGCTTCATTCTTGAGATCCAATTGTTACCACCCTAAACGTGGAGGCTGCGGGCCAAACCAACATGACCCGACCCCTCCGTCGATCTTGTTTTCGATTGAAATTCGTCTCGGAGATGAAGCAAGAGGCAATAGAGGCAGCAACGAAAAAGGTCGCACAACCTGCGTCCTCTATGAACTGTGTTTCACTCGTGGTGTTCTGCACCGCCTCCGGCCAAACCCGGCCCAGCCCGGCCGTCCGACCGCCGTTGCCACCCGCGCGCCCCAGCAGAACCCTACACCGGCTCGCGCCCTACCGAACCCACGGCCTACCTGGCTGCGCATCACCCCGAACCAGCTGTTGCCCGACCGATGCCTGGTCACCGCCCGGCCGCTGCCTGGCCTCCTGCCTTCCCACTTTCTGGCCGCCCGCCTGGCCGCTATCGGGCCAACTGCCTGGCCACCCGCCCTGTCGCCCGCTGGGCCGCCCGCTTGGCCGCACCCGGCTGCCTACGGCCCACCGGACTAAGACGCTACCTGGTCGCCACTGAGCCAGCCTCCACACGACCCGTGCACACCTGGCCTGACAGCCTGTCCATCCCCCTCACGACCCCCAGACCGAGCTCGTGTCCCGGCTCCCTCGCGACCACCAGGCCTGTCGGCCTGCCCGGCCCACCTCGTGGTGCCCTGGCTGAACCGGCTCGGTCGCGCCCACTAGGTCGAGCCATACTGAGTCATGTCGGTCCACTCCCTTGCGATGCTCCGGGCCGAACTGGCCCCAAACCCAGGCCGAACCACTCTCACAGTCCGCTAGGCCAGGCCTAAGGAACCGAGTCGAACTTGAAGGGCTGACCCGCCAGACGGGCCAGGTCTGACCCAACGATTTTGATCGATTCTACCCAAACTGGGTCAGCCCTGAGGAGGTTGGACCAAGTCGGTCTGACCGGGTCGGACCGGACCTGGGCGCTCTACTGACCCATTACTTACATTGGCCATAACATTGGCACCAGAGGACCATTTGATGAACCGTCAGCGGAACTGGTATTATTGGAGCATGAAAGTCACTTTAAGTATACCCCACCAGAGTTCCAGGTATTTTTGAGTTATAGTTAGGTTGGTTCATACCCGAATCCAACCGGGCCCCCGGGACTAAAATGCTAATAACTCACAGACCGGGCATCTGATTGACGCATCGTCAGTTGCATTGAGACCTCTTCGATGTAGAAGACCTTTGAGATACTTCTACGTGGGAATTTGTGATAGATGGATTATAGACCTGTAGATCATAGAGCCAATCCTCATAGAGACGAGTGAACTTAGTGAAGAGACCTAGTAGATGACTGAGACCTGACGACTGTTGAACGATTCGAATCTGAGTGACTTGACTAGCATAGTGTGGAGAGCCTCTATGTGACACGGCATAACCACGTTGGGGAGCTCCTATGTGTGACATGGAAGACCCATGGTACTCGCCAGGAGGAGTAACTCAGTAGGCTACAAGGGGTAGCGCCTCTGTGTGATGCGGCAGATCCATGGTGGGGAGCACCTCTTTGTGACTCAGTAGACCCACAATACTCGACAGGAGAATTACATCAACAGTCCAAGGATAGTGGGAAGCGTCTCTGTGTGACGTGGAAGGCCCACTGCACTCGATAGTGGAGAATTACACTATTAGTTGAGGTTCCGACAGTGTGTTTGGGGATGTTTCTTGATACTACCCCTAGAATAACAATCCGGGTTTGAGGTGAGTCTGAGACTTTGTGTTTTCCTAGTGATTGAGATGGATTAATAGATAACATAGGTATATATATAGTAATATACCTTAGTAATGACTATCCATTGATTAAATACTCTGTGTTTTATACTTGTTAGATTTTTTTGATACCTTGAGGGTATCAGGGCCCTTACTCAGTATCGTTATACTCACCCATGCACGGACTATGCCTACACCTCATTATGTTGGATGTAGACGACGGACAATGCTGACCGAGGCTGAGAATTCCAAGACTGGATGATATAAGGAGGTGGATGTTATGATGTGTCATTACATGGAGGATACTGATAGACGTGGAGTGATGAGGAGTCTCTATGGACCTACCCTTCAGGTAGGATCCATGGTGGACGATCCTGGAGCTTCTTCCACCTTTTAGTTGTTTTATCCCTTTTTATTTGTACTTGTAATTTACAGTTGGGACATTATTTCCAACCCCTTTTACTTTGTAGAATTTCTTTTTCATAAAACTTTAATTAGTGTTTACTTCCAGATCATACTATTTTTAATGTGTTTTCAGTTTATAATTGCAATGCCTTCCTAGTTTTAGGGATTTTCGCATTTGGTTCTAGTTACCAGCCCCTGGCCTATGGAATCCGGGCTTGGGGTAGTCACGACACGGGTCTCGGGTAATGGGTTGTGAAGAATTGGAATCTAAGGAGTTGGTTCTACCATAGAACACATGACTCTGATAATTGTTTTCAGTGACACAATAGTCTAAAGTGTACTAAGTGTGGTTTTCATTTCGGGGAGTGCAGTGTTGGTGTGGCGGCCAACGTATCCATACACCAAGACCTTGACTACTAATTTCCAACTCAGTGCACGGAAACACTTATTGCATCTGTGATTTCAAAAGATTTTCTTTAAGTCAGCTCAACGAGGTCAGCTATCCAGTTATAATCTTTTGACCATGTCGCATCTTTTTTTTCAATATTCCTCCCCGTGGACGACCTGTTAGAGTCCCGAGAGTCGTATGCCATGATTTCCCACTGAGCGATGAGGCCTCAGTGCAGGGCCCTTTACTAGTGGAGGCACCGGCGGTACCACTCCTTGTTGGGCCACTGATGCCACTAGCCCCAGCAGCAGACGATGCATGCTTCTTGAGCATGTTGCATGAGTTCCAGCGCCAGAGGCCACCTAGGATGAAGGGAGAGACGGACCCACATGCATTTGAGGATTGGCTGGAGGCTATGGTGAGAGTATTTAGGTTTGTAGGGACACCATAATACTTCTTGGTGATCCTTTCTGTGAGTCTCCTTCAGGCAGCTATAGGCAGATGGTGGAGTCTGATGCTCCATGTGCATGACGAGGAAACACTACTCTGGGCAGACTTCGAGATCCAGTTCTGGGTGAAGTTTTTCCCCACCACCCTATGTGTAGTGAGGATACAAGAGCTACTTTATCTGTATCAATGAATCATGACAGTATCACAGTACTTAGCGAAGTTCACCGACCTCTCGCGCTACTCTACAGATATGGTCTGTCACCCATTCTGTAGGGTCCGAACCTTTGATAAAGTGCTCAGGAGAGAGATCAGAGCATCAATGATTGCCCTTAGCATTCCGACATAAGAGGGGGTGTTAGAGAGTTCCCTCATAGTAGAGAGTTTTCTTGATGAATAGTCACTAATAGTGAGACCCACTACTAGTTGACATGAAGCGGAGTCTTCTTCAACTGGCAGTAGACAAATGACGCAGATTTCAAAGAGTACTAGACCCACAGGTGGACAACCGCAGGACTCAGGATCTATTGTGCAGGGAACCCAAGGTAGTGAATTACCTTCCAGGTTTAGGCATTGTTAATCATGTGGTGTTTAGGGTCACATGTATCGTGACTGTCTGACCCGCAATTCAGATAATCACCAAATAGATAATGGACTTCCCAGGAAGATGTAGAGATTCAATCGAGGTGGTCCGTAGGGCACAAGCGAACATGGTAGACGATATGGTCGCGCAGCTGGTGGTGGGCGACGATTCGAGGTGTAACCACCACCACCACCAGTAGGTCCACCCCGATCGTAGGGAGCACGTGGACAGGGGAGGGCTCAACTCCAGAAAGCTGAGGCTTACGGTCATTGAGCTCCGGAGATGATTTGAGGTATGATTTGTGTCTATTCCACATTATTTGTAGTTCTTATGGCACAGGTTCGAGTCACTCGTTAATTACGACATCCCTTTTTTGTAGCTCAAAGATTCTGAAGGAGTCTTTATTTTGATCCTTATACCTAGAGGCTCCTACGAGAGCCGATTCGATGATTATAAACTAGTGCCGATAGTGCGAGCTTAATCTAGGAGGAAAGAGCTTTGGTTGGGATCTCCTAGTAGTGGCGTCTAGGACTTACGACGTAATCTTGGGTATGGAATGGTTATCTACTATCCATGCTGAGATAGACTGTATTAGGAGAAATGTGTGGTGTGTCATCATAGATGGGACTAGGTTCACCTTCACCAGCGAGAAGGGAGCCTTTACAGCACTAGACAAACTTACTCAGTGAACGGTGCAACTGATCACACATCAATTGGCCTACCTTACCCTTAGAGCAGTATACATGGAGAGTCTGACTTATCCTGTTGGGGTGGACCAGTACACGGATGTTTTCGATGATGGTGTTCCACCTCTACCTCCTCATAGAGAGGTGGACTTCTACATTGACATGTACCATAGGAATACACCGATATCTATGCCAGTATATCGGATGGCTCCCGCTGAGCTTTTCGAGCTAAGGGTACAACTAGAGGACTTGAAGGGGAAGGGATTAATCTGGCCCATTGTTTCTCCCTAGGCCGCCCTGATTCCGTTCTCCATGAATGCGGATGGAAGAATGAGGATTTGTGACGACTACTGTCTCTTAAACCAGGTGACCATGAAGAACAAGTACCCACTCTCAAGTATTGATGATATCTTTTATCAGATGAAGGGAGATCAGTGTTTCTCGAAGTTAAACCTCAGAACATTATGTCACTAGCTCAGAGTTTGAGACAATGATGTACAAAATACAACATTCAGATATCGGTATGACCACTAAGAGTTCTTGGTTGTGCCCTTTGGCATAACCAATGCTCTAGCAGTGTTCCTGGGACTCATGAATAGGATTTTCCATCCTTAACTTGATCTGTTTATTGTAGTCCTCATGGAAGACATTCTGATCTACTCGATTACTAAGAAGGAGCATGTCTACCATTTTCAGGTAGTACTGGACACACTTAGGGAGCACCATCTTTATGTTAAACTATCGAAGTGAATGTTTTGGATTCGAGAGGTTCACTTCTTGGAACACGTCATCTCAGAGGCTGGTGTTTCAGTAAATCCAGTGATGATTGAAGTGGTACTTTCTTGCGAGCCTCCCAGGATTGTGACGGAGGTACGGTGTTTCCTTGGTTTGGCTGGGTACAACCAGAGGTTCGTTCTAGACTTTTCCAGAGTTGCATCACCACTATCATACTTGATAAAGAAGGTAAAACCCTTTTTGTGGTCGTAGAGATGCCAGAATTGATTTAAATAGCTGAAGAGAAGGATGACTAGTGCCCGCATTTTGAGGCTTTCAGATGAGGTAATAGGGTGCGTAGTTTACTACGATGCATCAGGGACCAGAACTGGGTGTGTCCTGATACCGGAGCGAGTAGTGATCACATATGGTTCACAGTAGGTGCTACAGATTTAGCATAACTATTCTACCCATGAATTGGAGTTATCAGAAGTGGACTTCACCTTGATGATGTGACAATACAATTTTATGGGTGAATGTTTTACTGTGTACTCTGATCACAAGAGTTTCAGGTATATCTTCTCTCAGAAGAAACTGAACCTAAGATAATGGTAATGGATTGAGTTCCTCTATGACTATGACTTAGAGATAGTCTATACACATGGGAATGGAAACAATGTTTCAGATGCACTCAGAAGGAGTTCAGGTATACAACTGCAAGGATAGGAGAAAGAGCAGCTAGCTACATTAGAGTTTTCATTTGTAGATAGAGATGGATCAACATTCCTGAAATCTCTTATGCTCACTCCCCCACTCCTTTAGTGAGTAATGGGGATTCTGACTGTGAGACACGACATGATCAGATATACAAAGGGCAGGCACCTGATGGATTTTCTTGAAGGTGTGGAGCACATCATTCTCATCAGAGGACATAACTTGGTCCCAATAGAACAATAGGAGGAATTGTTGGGGGAGTTCCACACAACCCCTCTAGTGGTACATTCAAGAGTGGTGAATATGTACCAGGACTTTCGACGATAGCACTGGTGTCCTGGTATGAAGAAAGAAGTAGCGGAGTTTGTTTCTCGATGCTTCACTTGTCAGCAAGTGAAGGTGGAGCACCAGGTACAAATAGGCTTGGTCCAGACTTTAATGGTCCAATAGTGGAAGTGGGATGGGATATCCATGGACTTTGTGATATGTCTTCCATGTACATCTAGGGGTCATGACTCGATTTGGGTGATCTTCGACCGACTCACCAAGCTAGCCCACTTTCTACCGATCAGAGAGCAGGGTTTAGTAGAGATATTAGGACGCCCTTATGTGCAATAAATTGTGAGTCTACATGGAGTACCTTCTTCTATTTTCTCTGATCGTGACACATGGTTTACTTCCTAGCTATAGAAGGGGTTTCAGAAGGCTTTTGGGACACATTTGTGCCTTAGCACCGCCTTCCATCCACTTACAGATGGTTAGACCAAGGAGACCATTCAAACCCTCGAGAAAATACTCTGCGCTTGTGTCCTTGACTCCGGTCGTATCTAAGAGGATCACTTACCCTTGGTGGAGTTTTCCTATTACAATAGATATCACTCCACCATCGGTATGGCACCTTTTTATGAATTGTATGGTCGATCTTGCACATTGTCACTGTGCCTGACAGACCCAGGAGAGTCAGCACTAGTCGGACCAAAGATGGTATGGGCTACTACAAAAAATATGCAGATCATCCAGGAGTGGATGAAGACTGCACATAGCAGGTAGAATTCATATGCTGGTATGATATGAATACCTCTAGAGTTCGAGGATGGCAACAAAGTCTTTCTACAGGTCTCACCTCAATGAATTCTACAGAGATTTGGCTAAGGCGAAAATTTACTTCTGCAATTCATCTTACCATTCTAGGTCCTCAGCGGAGTAAGATTGGTGGATTTCCGCTTAGATCTTCCACCTTAGTTGAACCGATTTCACGACGACTTCCACGTATCTTAGCTGAGGAGATACGTGCATGACCCTTCTCACATCATCGACCATGCGGAGCTGGACGTCAATGATGGGGTGACTTTCATGGAGGTTTCAGTGGAGACTGATGATCAAAAGGATCAGGTCCTTCTTGGATAGTCTATATTTATGGGGGGTGTTCACTGGAAGTACGGGAACATCTAGGAGAGCACAAGGGAGTGAGAGGCTCAGATGCATGCTCAGTACCCTCATTTGTTCTCTTAGTTCAAGTTGTAATGTACGGGGACGTAAATCCTTGAGGTGGGGAGAATGTAAAGAATTGAAAAATTCCATGGAATTTTTTTTTCGTAAATACATTATATTTTTATGAGTCTTAGAAAATTTACGGCGCTTGATTCTGAGGCTCAGTGTGCCCGAAATCAATTGCTGATGTTTTTTTCAGGTACGTTATGTAATCGTATGAGCAGGATTTTATAACTTTTGAACTGATGCTCAGAACTGAAATCTAAAGGCACAGTGGAACTCACAGTGCTGGTATTCGCTTAATAATTCTTTTACCTAAATGAAATATTGTCGAGAATAAAAATTAGTTTTTGGCTTTTTATAAAAAATAATAATAGAATAAAGTGTACAACATTTTTTTATTTTAATCTACCATGTGTGTGATTGTTGGTTAAAACCTCCACGTGGGAGTTGGAGGTGGGACCGCCACACCCTAATCTCCCATGAGAGGATATGGTGGTGGGGTCCACCTGAATATAACCTTCTATGAGAGGTTACAATTTGGGGACCACCCGAGACAATAACCTCTAATTTAAATAATATGGGTGGGGACCACCCAACCCCTATTAATGGGAAGAGAGTATAACCTCTTGACTCTCCCTCGTTAAAGAGAGAGATCCTCTCCACCTCCCCTAGTTTTTGAATTTGTGCCACCTCTCCAATTAATGTGCCAACCTAATGAATTAAATTGGAGGAGCCTTTTCAATTCATTAAACTATTTAAATTTTGTGCCAATAATTAAAATAATAGAAAAACAATTATTTTGGGAACATTCATTTTGGTAGAAACTTGTGATAGGAAGGGCACTTGGAGAAAGATATCCTCTCCAACGAAGAACTCCCCTCCCAACGAAGAACGCGAAGAACGCCGGTGAAGATTATTCTTCAACATTCTTCCCTGGACACCTACCAATGTAGAGAATATTCTCTCCTCATCATCGTCAATGAACGGATGAACGATATTGGATTATAAGTGTGTGAAAGACACGACGAACGACATCCTCATCCATAATCCTTCAAAGACTCCGTAGACGAAAGAAGAATGAAAAAACAATGGTTTGGGTTTAGTTTCTATTATGTTCCATGATCTTACTATCTTTTAAAAATGAAGAATGATAATGATTATCTTTTGTAGGTGGAATGTTGTGCTTCGTTCTTGAGAAACAATTGATACCACCCTAAATGTCGAGGGTGCGGGGAAACCCAGCATAGCCCGACCCCTCCGCTGATCTTCTTTTCGATTGAACTTCGGCTTAGCGATGAAGCAAGAGGAAACAGAAGCAGAAACGACAAAGGACGTGCTACTCACGGACTCTGTGAACTGGGTCGTCCCCGTAGAGTTCCGCACCAACTCTGGCCGAACCCATGCCGAACCGGCATCTCGGCCATCTGGCCGCCCACACCACCTGCGCGCCTTGGCGGAACCCAGCACCAGCTCGTGCCCTGCCGAATCTATGGCCAGCCCGGCCACACGTCACCCCGATACGGCCGTCGCCCGGCCGCCCCCAGCTGTTTCCCGGCCAGCCCTCGGCCGCCCCTAGCCACCCCCTGGCCGCCGGCTTGGCCGCCACCCAGGCTGCCCGCTTGGCCGCACCCGGCCGCCCGCGGCTGGCCTGGCCGAGCCACCGCCTGACCTCCCTCGATCCAACCATCACGCGACCCGCGCGCACCCAGCCTGCATGCCTTCCGGGCCCCCTTGCGGCCTCCTGGCCGAGCCGGTTCCCCAGTTCCATCACTTCCACCCAGCCTTCAGGCCTGCCCGACCCCCCTCACGGCTCTCTGGATGAATCATCCCAGCCGCCCCCACCGGGCCGAGCCATGCCCTCGCGACGCTCCAAGCCGAACTGGACCTGAACCCATGCCGAACCACTCTTGCAGTCCGTAGGGTCGGTCCCAACCGACCAGGCTGAAAATAATGGGCTGATCTGCCCAATAGGCCGGGTCAGACCCAGAAAGTTTGACCGGGTCGACCCAGAATAGGTCGGCCCTGACTGGGTTGGGAAAAGTCGGTCCGACCAGGTCGGACCAGACCTAGGCCCTCTACTGACCCAGTATTTACTTTGGCCATAAATTTGGCACCGGACGACCATTTGATGAACCATCATCAATGATGGTATTCTTGGAGCACGAAGGTCTCTTTATGTATACCCCACTGGAGTTCGTTGTATTTTTTAGTTACGGACAGGTTGGTTTATACATGAATCCAACTGGGACCCCGGGACTAAAAGGAATATAACTCATAGACCGGGAGTCCGATTGACATGCCTTCAGTTGTGTTGATACCTCATCGATGCAGCGGAACTTTGAGATACTTCTACATGGGACTTTGTGACACGTGGAGTATCGACCAACAGATTCTGGAGAGGATCATCCTTGAGATGAGTGAGCTTAGTGTAGAGACCTAGTAGATGGATGAGACCTGATGACTACTAACCAATTCGATTTAGGGTGACCTGACTAGCCCAGTGGAGAGCGCCTCTATGTGACGCGGCAGACCCACGGGGGGGGGGGGGGGGGAGCACCTCTATGTGACGTGGCCGACCCATGATACACGACATGAGGAGTACCTCAGCAGGTTATGAGGGGGAACACCTTTGTGTGACATGGTAGACCCATGGTGTGGAGCGCCTTTGTGTGACGTGGAAGACCCACGATACTCGATAGGAGGAGTACCTCAGCAGTCCAAGGATAGTGGGAAGCGCCTCTGTGTGATGTGGCAGGCCCACTATACTCGATAAATGAGGAGTACACCATCAGCCGAGGTTCCGACAGTGTGACTGGGGATGTTTCTTGATACTACCCCTAGAATAAAAATCTTAGTTTGAGTTGAGTCTAAGACTTTGTGTTTTCCTCGTGATTAAGATGGATTAATTGATAACTTAGGTATATGTATGGGAATATACCTAAGTAATGACTATCCATTGATTTCATACTCTGTGGTTTATCCTTGTAGTATTTTGTGAGACATTGATGGTCTCGGGGTCCCTAA
Source organism: Viscum album (assembly GCA_963277665.1). Classification (NCBI taxonomy): domain Eukaryota; kingdom Viridiplantae; phylum Streptophyta; class Magnoliopsida; order Santalales; family Viscaceae; genus Viscum; species Viscum album. The sequence continues at coordinate 1,729,269,487 of OY728132.1, forward strand.
TGAGTATCGTTATACTAACCCCTTCACGGGCTATGCCTGCACCTCGTTGTGTTTGATGCAGATGACAGACAACACTGACCAAGGCTGAGCGTTCCAGGACTGGATGGTACCCAAAGGTGGACATTACGACATGTCAGTACACGGAGGAGTCTGATAGACATGGAGTGTGGAGGAGGCTATCTGTACCTACCCTTCATGTAGGATCCATGGTGGAAGATCTAGGAGCTGCTTTCACCATTCAAATGTTTTCTCCCTTTTTAGTTGTACTTCTACATTACAGTTGGGCTTGTATTTCCATCCCCTTTTACTTTCCTAAACTTCTTTTATATACAACATTACATAGTGTTTACTTCCAACTCATTCTCTGTTGTGTGTGTTTTCAGTTTATAAATGAAATCCCTTTACAGTTTTATAGATTTTCCCCTTTGGTGCTAGTCGCCATCCCCTAGCCTGTGGAAGGCAGGCTTGCGGTAGTCACGACACAGGTCCCGGGGAACTGGACTTGACATTTTCTCTCAACACATACATATAGTATTTAAAATGGAAAATTGATTGAATGTTTCAACACAAATTTTGTTTGACTATTTTATTAAAATAATCTTTTGTTAGATGTTTTGAAATTATATTTCATAAATGATTATTTTCCAAAACTGTTTTTCTGTGAACACCCATATTACCAATGTTGTGAAGGGTGTATTTAAATGAAGGATGTAGATTATTTTTAAGGATCTCTATATCATTTTTGAAATGCATGGACCTTATAACAATGTGAACAAGATGATGATAAAACCACATGGACACTGTGATCATGGTATGATGTTTTTTCTATTGGGAATAGTTTTATGTTATCTTATGGAGGTGAAAAAATTTCAATATATAATATGTTGAGGTCTTAATGTATTGAGAAGAAAATGAATGATATAAGAAAACGTTTGAGGTTAAAATATGTTTGTGGAATTTTTGTGTTTTATAAAAAGGACAAAAAATAATATTGGTGATGACCTGTTGCGTCCATAAAGGCTGATGGAATCAATCCCACAAACAAAGGGTGATAAGGGTACATCGTCTTCCATTGCCCTACGAGAAGTCCTGGGTTAGTATGACTTATAGCTTTATGTTAAATGGTTTTATGGATCAAGAATAAGTTTATTTTGGGAACATATGTTTTATCAAATGGATATCATTAATATAGGAAAATGATTTGGTGATTAAGTGATGAAGGTTATTTTAGAATATGTTTTATATTTTGGAAACATTATATGCTTAAATGAAATATAATACTATAGGATTTCATTTCTGGAGAAAGGGTTGAAATTTTATTTTGGAAGAATCAATTTTTTAATTATAGACATATGAGGATTTGGTTTATTTATGGAAATGATTAACCAATCATAGAGAATATGTTATTAGGTTAGTTACATTTTAGTATGAGAGTTTTTGAGTGACTGATGTTATTTGGAGACAAATGTTATGATTTATCATGGAAGAATATGTGATTGAATCCTTCTGAGATTTGGGATTCAATCTTTGTTTGGATTACATTGAAGAATTTTATGGACAGTTGTTTATTGAATGGTCTCTATTGAACTTTGGGTATTGTTTGACCAATTTTAGAGATTAAGAGTAGTTTTTCTTTTTGTAAAAGATTATCATTTTTGGGGATTATCTGATCTTGTATTAACTAATTTGGTTTTGGATACTTTCTAAAGACATGAGAAAAATTAGTTCATCTTTTTTGGATTATGGGATTCTTCAGAAGATGATTATACGGATTTCAATTTGAACATGTCATCTTGAATACTCATCGTTTGCAGGAAAGATGATTTTGTGGTTGAACTCTAGTAAAGGATAAAATTCTACATGAAAAGTAAGTATGTTTCCTTATGTTCTTATTCAATATCTTGAATAAATTGCCCAAAATTATGAAATGTAACATAAAAAACATTGTTCGTTGACTTTTATTACTGGGGAATCAAAGACCGTTCAACCAATCACAAGTTTGTGATTTTCTGGTTGTTAACTTTCTCTTAATCATGTTTTATACCACTCTCCATCAAACCATGCTGGTTTTTTTCAATTCCATATCCATATTTTCTTACATGGAATCATATAATGGTATATCATAGGTGACCATTGTATTTCTCCTTCTTTTTTTAATGTGATTTTTTATTGACTCTTTTTCCGATGTGGGACATTCAATGAAGTTTCCAAGCCCAATTTTTAAATTACAGGGATGCAATTTCCAATAAGGGGGGAAGGATTTAACGTACCAAGTAAATAATGAATAAAAAATTTTAATATTCATTAAAATATGTGAATTAAATATTAATTTTACTTTAAAGGGGATGCTATGTTTGATGGCACACCCGATACAAGACAAAGGGTTTCTTTGTAATCATATTTTTCACACAATGCTGAGTCACACTGAAATATAATAATATAATATAATTTGAAATTCTATTTAACGCCTAGTCGTTTTATTATAAATAATGGATAAAACTAACTAAAATATTAATATACATGTTTGTTAAATGTTTTTACATTTATCCAATAATATTTAAGGGCTTAAAATGTGAATGAATCCAATTTTAAGGACAAACACTCTAATATTATTTAAATTGTTGATTTACCGACTTTTGATGGAGATCTATCATTAAATCTAGTTTTGGTCGTATTTATATGTTATATTTGACAAAATAAAATTTTTCTTTTGAATCAGGACATAAAAAATTACTTGGAATAAATTTTTGGTATTTTTATGATAAAATTCTTTTTTAGATGAATAGTAAAAAAAATATTGTATTTTAACTCAAAACTTCCATTTAATATAATCTATTTATAAGGTTTATTTATCTTTTTTTCTTTGTTTTAAAGTGTTATTATATTATGTTTTTACAATTTATTCCAATATTGGACATTTTATGTAATTTCACATTGAAATTGAACATAAATAAATGTCAATCTTTTGAATGTTATTATTTCTTTAAAAACATTCTTTTTTTATATGAATAATTAATTTTAAATTAATTTCTGTTACTTATGTGTTTTAAATTTAGAAAAATGGATTTCATATTTGGAATCATAAGTCTCAAATTTTGTGAATAGTTAACTTTTATTTTTATACATTATGAATTTTACTTCAGTAAATATTTTATTTACCAAGGTTAAAGGGTAAACCTGGTAAATAAGGGTAATAAAATACTATTATTATAATATTAAATTACCCTAACATGTCTTCTAATCCTATTGGTTGATAAATTTCTTATCATGGGTATCCTTGGGTCGATTCGGGGACCCGATAGAGCCACTTGGATGTGATAAAGACACTTTATATTAATTAATTTAAAGTAATGACAAAAATGACTTAAACATATCTCTTTTAGTAAATGAATTATTACATGGGGTTATATAAGTTAAATTTTTGACTATAAATATTCATTTGAAATATATGATGATTTATTACATCATGATATTTTTTTATAATTTTTATACATCATATAAATAAAAATATTTATGACACTATAATGATGCAGTCTTTACCGCATTAATGAATGATTTAAATAAATAAGATTATCATGATTAAAACATTATCCAAAACCAGTCTAATTATTATTGGATTATTTTATTTCTAACATGATTCATATTATCTTCTACTTTAACATGATCTGGACCTTTACAAACTGAAAATCATTATATAATAAATTAATATTCTTAAACATTCTTAAAGAGGCCCTCCTCCCGCTAATAAAAAGCCCTAACTTCTAACCAATTCTTCACACTTATCAAGCCCCTTGGCTCATCCAAACTCTACCCAATTAATCTACAAACATCTCTCTCCTAATCTTATTAGCATTACCTTTGGAATAAGGCACTTCAATTAATCCTTTTGGTTCAAACCAAAGGGAGTTACCCGATTTAAAGGTAACATCTTCTCTTAAGTTCATTTTTTTTACTCATACAACACCTAAACTCTTTTTATTAAATTATTTTATAACAAAACCATTATCCTTAATATACTAGGTTGTTGTTTTGAGAATAATTCAAACTAAACTTTTACAAACCTTCATCTAATGTTTAAAGAACATACTGTTTCTGTGGACGACAAACTACTACCTCACGAAACGATGATTGTTCAATTATCTCCTACCACCTCTCATGGTGATCATTATGATGGAACTGTATTTATATGTGATATATATTATTTTTATATTGTTTTTAGGCTTCTTTATTTTATATTTATATCATACCTTTATGGTTTCCATAATTTTTAAACAAGATAATTTCATTTGAGGAAGTTTGGACCACCACCCCCTCAAAGTGATATGACTCGTTCATACCATACGTGTAACATATAAAGGATGGATATAATTGAATTATATATGATATTATAAATTAATTAAAATATAAATATTTATCATTAAATTTCAATTCTATTAGATATGAAAGATAAATTAAAGTAGCGTTCATGTGTATGTATGGCTTACCGTCTCCAAGAACGGTGCATTTCATTTCTTATCTCCAATGTTATGTAATATTATAGATACATATATATACAAAATATATATATGATATATATGATATAAAAATAATAAATATAATTATGTATATAATGGAATTTTGACCACACTTTCAATTTATATTTATAACAAGTTCATTTTTAACTCACATTCCGAAAATTGACAAAATGTCTGATATATACTCAAATAATTATCTAATTGTTATATCAAGGAAAAAATTGATATAAAAATAATAATTAACTTGTAAAAATTTATTATGTATGTATAAATTAATATATTTTATTATTCAGGATATTAAATAATTATTGTGTCATGTCGAACACGAGGTAAGGGGTTTCCTAACTTAGTTTTAATTCAGCGAGATTTCCATTGTTCTCCCCTTATTTATTGCATGTGGTGTATATTGTGCTTCCATTTGATATATATTATTATAATTAAATTTATATTCATGGTATTTTGTGATTAATTTGGTGGTTATTAACTTTTGGTCATACAACTCGATTGATTACAACGTGGTAAGGTGTTTTCATCTAACTCTTTTATTCCTGTGAGATTCATACTATATTTTCCACTATTTCCTCTTGTGTGGTGTATGTACTGACCATGAATGTATTAATTTTGTAATATAAATCAATTTATTGGTATTAAAAGAATTATTTTTTGTTATGTATTTTAATTTACATCATATTATGGTGTGATATGTTCTTATATATCCATATTATTTTAAATTTTATGTCCAAGTACTAAGATACCCTTTTCTCCCCCATCATCTATTTTTTCTGAAATTTTATGTGATGCCTTTAGGCTGTCGAATTTTTGTAAGGGAACATCTTACCACAATTTCAATTCATTTGGTTAAACTTCTACTTATGGATAATGTCCTGATATGAAAATGTGTGAATGGACTATGATTATTTTACACTGATTATCAAATCATATTGAGTTTATTTTAAATTTTCATACATAATAATATAATTTATTTATCATTAATCTCAAGATATCATCCTTATAATGGACTTCGTCTAAATTTAAACTCCATTGAAAATTTATTGTTGTTATACGCCAGTTCACATCTATATGGTGTATATATTGTCCATTGGAATATAATATCTTGAATAACATTATTCTCATGATATTATGTAGTTTTTATTAAATTTTATTCGTTAATTATTTGTTTTCGGGAACTTCTCATTTGGATAAGAACTCCTTAACTAAAATATTTTTTTAATGATTTAATTATCTAAATCATTCTAATTAATTTATATATTTTAAAAATGGTTGTACTGATTTATTTATAGAGAAATTAATGTTTTTAAATGATAATTCCTTTAAAATATTCAATATAGTATGGGAGGCTTTGATTCAAAAATCCTTTTATTAAATGTTTTAAATGGTTATGAAAAGGGTTTGATAAAGCATTGATTATATCAATCTCTTGAAATGATATATTTTGATTGAAATGTGGAAATGTTATATTTACATTATTATGGTATTATCTGTTTTGAATATGTTATGAATATCAGTCATTGTTTACGTATATGGGTGGTACCATGATAAACCTAGGGCTGGTGAGCCCGAGATAGCTCTTCAGTGCATTGGGTAACGTAACAGAAGTAAAAATTACGGTTTCTCCTAAGAGAAAATGGGATTATTGTATGATTCATATTCCAAAAATATATCCCTACGTAGCTATGAAAGCTAAAATTTATGTATGTTATTTATTCCCTAATTTACCTTTATGATTTATTATTTCTGTGTGTTATTCCTAAATCTTATGATTTCGTAAGTTATGTTATGATTGAAAAGTATTGTTTCCATGAATTGTATTTATTGATCGGATAATGTTTCCTTTATATATTTTATAAACCTTACTGAGATTTGTTTTCTCATCCCATGATTTTGAAATGTTTTTCACAAGACATATAGTGGAATACGGTCATTGATGGGATCAAGTAAATGTCTTGTTGTCTAAAACAAGGAACTATAAATTTTTCTTTTTAAGAGTTTTTATTTTAAAAAATTAAATATTGAGTAGTAGTTTCTACATGTAAATTTCAAGTTGATATGTAATATATATGGCCTAATTAAGTAAAACTCTAAACCTGAAAAGATCCTCATTGTGAATTATTCATTTAATTCGAGATTATTTAATGTTCTAAGGTTGGGTCCTTACAGTGTGGCTCAACCACGTGGCCTGTAAGAGGAGGTTCATAGTCTGTTAAACCATGAATGGAAGGCCACATGACCAAGTGATAAATATTATGCATAATCTTGATGTTATTCACATTGTGTGAACTAGGTCTATCAAGCAGTGTGAAAACCGTTCTTGTGGGAATGAATCTTGTACAATGACCTTGCATGGGTTGTGCATGAATATTTTTAAAATTGAGAATATCCTTATGAAGCGGTGTGGAACATAGATTGCAGTGGAAAATGTTTTGGACCATGTTATTTCCAAACTATGATCCCATTAAATGTTTATGTAATTATATCTTCTCTTTTGGGCCTCCAAACGCTATTTATATATTTTCTATCCCCATTCATTGAATAACACTCATATCATTGGATGCTTTCCTCTCCTCCACGGGATTTGGGATAAATTCTTCTTTCTGCTATAAATAATACAATATTCATTTTATTATAACCCACTCTATGAGTTCTTAAATCCTCATGTTTCCATTCATTGTTTATCTTTACATTTGTAATGAACAATCAAGGTGAGATAATAAGATATATTTTAAGGGTACTCATTTTTTTGTGATTTATCCAATTTTAGATCTAGTTAATGGATGATAATTATTGAGGTTTATATTACCAATCAATGGAATTTGTTTTATATTTTTTCATATATTACTAATTTTTATACTATCTACTGTTATTCCACATGAAAAAAATTATGCTTTAATCCTATTTAATTATTGACATAAATTATTAAATTATTATTAGTATTAATGGGTTGTCATTGAACCCCAATTAGTATCATTATAGGTTATCTACCACATTGACATAGACATTGTTCAGTGTTTCCCATTATTTTCCATGAACTATATGCATTAAAATGAAACTAAACAAAAATTTTAGTTGTTTTGAATCAGATTTCAGAAATTAAATGGCTTAATAAGATTAATTTAAATGGAATGACCCATTTATAGGCCTCCTAAGACTAGGAAATATAATTGAACCACATTATAAGGAGAGTTTCCATGATTATATAAATTAAGTGGAAAATTTTTATAAATGAAAGGTGGATGTAATGGTCAAGTCACATGACACCTATTTTTTATATTGTAAAATTATGGATATCAATTTGTTTATGGATATGTGATCTGTTTATTCATATCATTATTATTTCTAACCCAAAACGTGTATTATATAAACACATGATAATCCCATATATATTGTTAGAATACCATTTTTTAATTAGATGGTCTTATTAGATGCCACAAATTAATTATTATATCCAACAAGTGAATAAAAAATCATAGGTTCAATATTTGACTCATCGATGTGATTTACTAGGATAATCAATGAGTGTTCACAAATATTTTGAAAAATTATGTAAATTTAATTCCTTGGATGATTATAAATATATTCCACTTGATATTACAAACTACCTTTATTAATAACATGGGCTCCATTGATTTACAGCAGTGAGGATACATAGGACATGATCCTAGGTATTGGGTTGTACTTTCCCCTTATAGTGAAGTTTCAATGTTACAACAATATGGACATCACCTATTTATGAAACATTAAATCCATGGTAATTATTGAACAAACATGACTATAAAAACTCATGGATTTCATGGTTATATACCATGGGTCCATAACTTTTAAAAAAACCTAAAATAAAATTTCCTCAATGAAATTCTCAAATAGGTTTAAGCATGTAGTGTTGGAAGAGAGTATCCTAAGGAACCCATAATAACATGTTTTCGGTGTTTAATTATTTTCTAATTTATTTTGATTTTAACATATAACAATATCATTTTATATTTAGATATATAATTTTGATAAAAACCATTTTTCGGATACCTATTAATTTTTAATGACATCTTATTTGGGCTACAAATTGTTTCCCAGAAGAAATTCACGGATTAAGGTAGGGAAAAAGTGAATCATCAAATAATGGATGAATAACTTTTTATTCTAGAATATAGTATGATAGAAGTGATAAATGATTATTATTTTGATGATATTTGAGATAGATTCAGCCTTTTTTTCATTTTCATATCACATGTTAAATATTCCGGATTCTCTATTTCTTTTTATTTCCATTCTATATATCATATATATCTGAAAAAATGTTTTATATGATAATGTAAATGGATCAAAATCATGTATTTACCCATTAGATATTTATATTTGGATAATTTTTATTTCCTTTAATCATTTTTTTCATCCACTATTTCATCTAAATTTACTTTTATTTTTCACTTTGATCATGAGTGTATAGTCCCCCCAACATACAATCATAAACACTGACTACCATTTGGAAACCTCTAACATACAGGGAGGCACACTTCTGGAAATGTTTTCAACCATGATTTGTTACATATGAGTAAATAAACAATGATAAACTATAATAATATTGGATAAACAACACAATATATATTATTTATTAATGAACTGCTTATATCCTAATGATATATAATCATCCAACTTAATTTATATTTAATAACTCTTATTGAATATTACTTGATGACTCAAATTGTATTCAAGGAGAATAAAATGTGTTTATTAATTTCATAATGTATTCAATGATTATTTTGATATTAATAAGAATAGGATGACATGTATACCATTTTTATAAAACTCTAATTTCCTTTCATAGAACCCATTTTTTGAAGAATTTATTTTATTTGAAAATAATCCAACATAGAGTTTAAAAAACGATTTCAAGAATATTTTATTTATATCACCATTATAAACAAGTAGATTATGTATAAAATTTTGTTTTGGAGACTGTAATCCATCAATAAATATTTATATTTGAAACATAAAATATTATTGAAGAACCTCTATCTTGTACTCACCCAAAAAATAGTATGGATTAATCGTCAAAAATATGATCTAATTGTATAAAAAATATTATGTTTTATTATCTCTTTATATTCAATCCTTCATGATATTGAATGAGATGAGTGAATATAATGGTACCTATTCATCTTAAAATAAATAGAGGTTTTAGTTTGATACATTAAAATCAATTTTTTAAAACATGGTTCAATATTTTTCAACAATTTAATTTATCTAAATAATCGTATTGGACATGCTATATTGTATTGATGATGGATCATCATTAATTGATTGGATGTAAATCATTTTCCAAGTATTTTTATATGTTAAAAATTATGAATGGATTTGAATAAGCCCTTATAGTCTCCTCTGAATGAAAATATATTTTTTGTCCCAATAATTCATACATTAATGATTCCATTTAAAAAAGAATGCCAGTCATAAAAAAATGACTAAAATTTTTATAAAGATATAAATTGATAATGATGGAGAACCATTAAATTATGGAAATAAAAATAGTAGTATTTCAATATATTTTATATAATATCCCTCCTTAAAAATGAAGACCCCAGTGTGATTTTTATGTTACTTTTGAGTTAAATAATGATTTTATAATTGGAACAATGGGTTTTTAAAAAAAATACTAATTTTGAAATGGTTATATAAATATGTAATTTTGATAAGGGGATACAATATGAGAGAAAACAATAATTAGAAGATAAAATAATATGAAATCTATTTGTAGAGAAGTTTTAAATTTGAGAAACTCTCATAAAACCTAGTAAATAAAAAGGTCAATCATCTTTGTTATATAAAGTGGCATTCTCGCTGAGTATTAACTGACCATTTAAAAACATTAACTTTAAAATACATACCAAATAATTGATTATAGTAAAATTAATAATAATTTATATTTACAATTAATAAAATAATGAAATTTATATATAAAAATATCATAAAATCACATCAACATTTAAGAAACATAATAAATGTATATGTGAAAATTTTATAAAGTTAAATTTCAACTAATTGAAAAAAATATTATTAATTTTAAATAAATATTTTATATTTACATTATATAGAAGTTTCATTTCATCAATATATAGAAATTAAAAAATAAAATATATATTTGAAAGAGTAAATATTTAATTATTGATTATATAATAATTAGGGATTAATAATATCAATAAATTTAATCGCTCATATGAAAAGAAAAAAATTTCTATTTCTATTAAAACATGTTATGAAGGAAAATACCATTCATTAGTGAGCATAAAAATAATAATTAGGAAAACTTGAAACCATAAAGAATCTATGAAAGGAAATACAGTCCTCTCCACATATTTATATGTCTCCATTGCATATAAAAAGAAAATGCAGATATAGTCAACAAAGTCACACAATCAAACGAAAATTTGCAAACCTAATGTACTATCCAAGGATTTCATATTAATGATTAAAAAAACCACTCTAATGGTAGAAAAACACAGAATTCTGATAACATTGATGATGTCTATCTGAGTGGTAGTTCTCATCCGGTCTCACTATTTGACGTATATGCATATAGAATGTAGAAAAAACTGATACATAGATGAGGATCACTACAAAGGTCGTGGGGTGATACCGACAAGTCCATCAAGATTAACCAAATAAATTAATTATTAAATTATGTGTAGTGTTGGTCACAACTATACCAAGATCTCTTTCTATTGCACGGAGAGAAATAGAGGATCTCATTCTAGGCCCCACATAGGGATTCCCATGACACTATCCATGAATTCCTACTGAATCTATAATAGTCCTATGGGTGAGATTAAAATCAATAAAACCCTTGAGGATATTAAAATACGAACATACCCTAAGGAACATTTCAATTATATGGATTAAAAGGGATCTAATACATTTAGAATAAATTATAGAGCGTGTAGAATGGTCACATGTGTGGTCCCCTGACCCTAGGTACTACTCATGTAAATGGATCATGTCTCTTGACAATGTCTGTATTGATGAACACGATGTGTAAAATTCCGTTATTTTATACCAATCTTCCAATATATGTCTCTCTCTTAAGAACAATTCCCCATGTACGTTATCCCAATCATGTTGATGTGGGGGACTACATGGAGTGCTCCAACATGTGTACTCTAACATGTTTCTGTGAAACATTCAAGGTACACACTGAGGCGTTGGGGAGATAGAAAATTATGTGTGATAAGGTCACATGCCGTGTGATACTTAATTTTCTAAAAAAACCCTAGAATTTACATAGGGGTCCCATGTAGCATGTAGATCTGGGTTAAACATTTTCATAACAAAAAATTTCAATATTTCTAGTTATTACTCCATTCATCCCGGTTGTTTCTTTGGCCTTTGATCTATAAATATATTTGTAACCAAACATAAATCGAGATTCATTGATTCAATACAAAACTGGATCGACATGATTAGGGCGTTAGATCCACTTAGAAAATGGTATCATCATCATTTTTCATTTCCTACTGAAGAACAAGATAATTTGGTACATATGTCATATAATTGGATGTTGTCCCAAAAGTTTCACCAAAGTTATATCATGAAGATCCCAAATATATGATTTATATTATTGAATCTAGAATAAGGAATGATAAATTGGTTAGGATATGTATAACCTGAGTCCAAATGAAGAACACCCATGGTGAAGGAAGAACCGGGGGAGAAAAGCACAAGAATATATGAGGGAAAAAATGGTGATCAATGTCTATGTGGAACTAAACAAATATCCATTTTAGTAATAATGTAAAATTTTAAAATTACAATATATAATCCAAAAAATCACGATTTAATAAGCTCATCCAACAAAAATTCAAAATCAATTTATCAATTTATTGGTTTATTGATATGTTTTAATCGTAGAAACTGCAAAAGGGAAAAGATAAAAAGTCAAACAACCACCCTATCTCAATTTACAGCATTCTCTAATGATGAATGATGTGGTGTCTTAGTCATTGGAAATATCCTTGGATTCTACCTTGTTATGTTTGTCGATCCTTGATCCAGACATCAACCACCAACTGAATCTCTTCCCATGTTATCAATGGATCTCCAACGATTTTTTGGGTTTTGTAGCTAACTTGAATAATTTTACATCAACAATCATTAAACGAAAGGGAACATAAGTTTATGGGTCATCAAAAATTAAAATATGTTATTTAATTATTTTATTCATTTTACACCTGTGAAGGATTTTCCACAATTGACTTACGTTGACTAAAGTTAAGTCACGCCATGGGTAAACATCCTGTTATGAAGTCAATGGTGCCCTCATATTTTTGACATGAAAACCCATTTAGAAGTTATTTATTGTTTTATAGATATATCCATGTGCATTATATTTTATATATTTAATATATTTTAATCATTTATTCTGGCCACACTATGCATCGAATTCTCACACCATCCGAGCACCTCGCCTAAAAAATAAAAAATACTTTGAATAAACAGTAAACATGGAAAATCCAAGTCATTGTATTCTTACAGTCATGGGTCATTAATTACCTGGAATTCCTAAACAATGGATTCTAAAAAATTTGATGGAACTTAACATGAATATTTGTCTCTTACCCAAATATGATCTCATTAATATTCTTAAACTACCACAATACATTCTCAAAAATAATTTCTCACCCATAGAGTATCTTTTCCTTCTAATAATTGATCTCTATCATGTACATTGAAAAAGGTTTTTCCATCCTCAATGTCTATCTCTTCTTAGTTGATAACATGTGATGATTCAAGAACAAAACTCCTTATCTTTGACACATGGATGACATCTTGTACCCAGTCTAACTACAGAGGTTGACCTATGTGTTATTCTACCTCTCAAACACTACGCATTATTTTTGAATGTCCAATGAACATCTGAGATATATTTCTTCACCATAAAAACCTATATACTAAACATAAAGGTGAAATACTTATGAGAAAATAGTATCGATCCTTGAAATCCAAAGGACTCCATCATCTATGGTCATAAGTATTTTTAAGGCTTTGTGCAGTCTTCATCAACTCCGAGATGATCATCACCCTCTCAATAGTTTATCACACCAAAAAAGCTCCCATGATTGATGAATATCTTGGGACATTATATGAAAGTGGTGACATGGAGGGTCACTTGTAGAAATCCTTAAATGGTGTCTCACCATTGGGGTAACGGTATCCCTTTATGTATGAATATTCCAATAGTTGTAGGTGACTCTACCAACTATAGCCAAAGTCCCATATTAAAGCTCACTAATATACCTCCAAAAACAAAATGGTTTTCTTAGTCTAGCCATTAGTTTGGGGGTGAAACACAATGCTCAATCATAACTGAGTCCCAAATACCTCATTAAATCCATTCCATAATTGTGATTTTTAAAAAACATCATGGTTAAAAAATGTATTTGATGGAACTACATGGAGAAAGACTATCTCATGTTCTTATAGTCATCGTAATATTTATAATGAAATATTTTATCATATTCCTATGAATTCGGATGACTTCCTGAGTGGGTCTACAATAACTCAAATGTAATTTTATCCCATAGATGTATGTGGTAAACCTAACACGATGTCCTAAGATATTCCATCCCAATTCTATTCCAGAAGCTCAGTTTGTTGTGATAAACCCACTAGAACATGGTTCTTAGCATTAAATAGCTAACAAGAATGTGATAAATAGAAAAACACGATAACTATTTTATTTATCTCTGGAATTGAAAACTAATTTTGGTGGTAATGGAAATCTTTTCCCCAGAATGATGTACTAAAAATGAGACATATGAATGTAGCTTAAAACCTCCACCCACAACGTCACCAGTACCATCATGCTTCTTCATAAAACAATTACATGCTTTCTACCATTATAAAATCTATCACAATAATTACCAATGGATATATGAGTACGTAGGGTCTCACAGTTGGTATCCACTAGTTGTGCCACCCATTAAATCTACAAGAGGGGATGGGTGACCACCATTGGCAGGAGGTAAGTCTCTATATTTCATATTATAAAAGATAACTATAATAGGGAAAACTTCACTGAAACATCATGATTTCATTGTAAAAAATATCTATTTCTAAAAGAATGTTATAAAATATTCCACTTCCTAGAAGTAAGAAAAATAATTAACTCATAATTCTCGAAGAACAATTTCCATAAACTTTATCTCAAGATAATTACCTTCTGAGAGAGTGTGAAAAGGTGAATTTTGATATTGCTGTAGACAATATTCTGCTCACCCCTTAGGTTGTTCTACCACATTTTTATTGAAAACTGCTACTTCTATCACAAGATCTTAGGTGATTTAGTTCTGCTCATGGTTTTCAACTTTAAGAAAACTCTTTATGTGACCATATTCCTCTGCATCAAAACCCAAAAAACCCAAGTTCCCGATGAATCATATAACACTACATACTCAACACCCTCCTTTCGAAATCACAAGATGGTAGAACTAGTGAAACTCCCCCTGAATTGCTGAAAAGATTGCTAGAACCTCTCTGTACACATGAAAGGATTCCCCTTTCGAGTCAAATCCATCATGGTTGTTGATAATATGGAGAAATGAAGTATAAATCTCTAGTAATATCAAGCAAATTAATGTATTTCCCACAACTCCATTACACTCTTGTGTTTTCTCTAAGCTAACATAGGCTTGACCTTAGCCTGGTCGACTACCACTCTATATGATGATATAATGTGTCTGAGAAAGTGGACCTCTTGAATCCAGAACACACACTTTGATGTATTTATAGGAAGTAGGTTCTCTCAAAGTACTTATAGAACTATCCTCATGTGTCTCTCATTCACCTTCTTGGATGATGAGTATAGAACAATATTACATAATGAATACTACCAAAAATTAGTCTACAAAAGGTTGAATGATCTACTTCATGAGTCCCATGAACACTTCTAGGGAATTTATCACACGAAAAGAAATAAACAAGTACACATAATGATCATAAAGACATATAAATATTGTCTTTAGTATATCCTTACCTCGTACTTGGAACTATTGATATCCTGACATGAGTTCTTCCTTGAAGATCTATCGCCACCCTCTCAACTGATTAATGAGGTCATGTAGCCTTGATATTGGATAATTTATCTTCATGGTCACATAGTTCAAGAATCGGTAGTCTAATAACAACCTCAATATTTTGGATATCTACATGAAAAACAATTACGGATTTCAACGGTAAAACATGGGGTCTAACAAAGACCACCATATACAAGTCTACCCACTTCATCCTCATCTCATAATTCTTCATTGGATCCATCTGATATTATTTTGTATATATCGGTGCTTTCCCAATTTTTTGATCAATAGAAAAGATTATCTCTCGGTAGTGAGGTAAACATGAAACATCTTCATGGAATAAGTCCTCATACTCCACCAAGATTAAAGAAAATTGGGGACTCATAACATCCAATACATCATGGTTTAGGATACCTACCTTATGAATAATTGGTTTCACCCTCCATTGAAATAGTATATCCTATGATTCCTTAATCTTTTTTTCACTAATAAATGAAATCCCAGTTCTCCCAGTATGGAAACAAGTGTACATAAACAATAATAGTCAATCTAGGCATGAAATATTCATAACTTTTCTATATAATGATTTAAATTATAGGGCCTAAATGTTGTTACAAATATATTCTATTAGTAACTCGCACCTTTATGATATTGGTCACATATTCAGAAAAAGTGTGTGATCAATGAGTCTTTTATAGTAGGTGTCTTCATGAGTAAGGATCATTACAACTGATAAACTAAATTCTAAGCATCTCATAAAAGGTATTTAGTATGAAAGGAATGACTTTAAATAATGGATATCAGTAATAAATCCAATTTTGAAAAGATACTAATCGTTCCGTAAATAATTCAGGGAGACTATAGGTCATATGCTTAGACTACTAATAGTTTTCCCCACACTAATCATCCATCTCTCTATGCCATGTGTGGAAATCCTAGGGGAGGCTATTTTAAAATGTCAATGTGTTAAGCACCTTATACAACTCTTCTATATCTTATACCCCATCCTTTACCAGGAGAACTTATCCTCTCTTCCCCCATCATATGCCTCAGTGGCCCATCTACATTCTCTATATCAGATTTTTGGTTGAAAGAAAATCGCAATCAAGATGTCCCCTACTATCAAATGATAAGATCCACTATTATATGGGATTCTTGGAACCACCATGTGAGCCACAAACTGAAGACCCTCTGTATTGGGACCTCCACCTGAAGCTTCTAAAAAATTGAAGTCCCTAATACTAATGTCAGTTCCCTTTTTCTAAGGTCTTCAATCCAAATTTCCCATTGTTGGAAACAACTGTCTATATTATCTCATCCATGAAGCTCTCTAATACAAAATATCACTCTATAACCCCATAATTTATTATATTTCATTGAGGAATGACATTGGCTCTGATATCTATATGCAAAACTCCTGTGAATGTCACAGCCCTGAAGAACATGTCACGAACCGTATTCACCAAGTACCTAGAGAAGCTTGTAAACCCCAATGAGTAATCAAATATTTTATTTGATGACCTATTTTAGTTACAAAATCTCATGGATACACACAAACCACAATGTAACAAGTGAGAAATCCTCCTTCAAAAAGTTATCAAAATATGACCACCCTAGAGTCACCATGGCGTAAGACATGGTTACTAACCCCAACCATCACCCTACTAATATATGAATAAGGATCTATACTAAGAAAACCATTTAATATAATGGTGTCCTGATGAAATGAAATCATTGGTCACCATCCTCATTACATTCCTCAGCTGCTTGTTGGATAGTCTCGCCTCAGATCGCGAGGGGAATCTATCTTTGAAACTCATGAAGTGGAATCATATTTCACACCTCATCCATTTGTACCAGAGGTATAAAATTTCTCATTGAGAGGTGGTATAACTAGAGCACCACATGGAGGTAGCACCACAGGATATGGTCCCTTTATCGACACTTCATCACATAATGGATCACTTTAATGATCCAATAGGATCATAAATTGAATAAGTCACATATACATAATGAAAGTAAAAAAGATGTAATATGGATGATTAGTATATATGGGGATATGACTAACAAAAGACATGGAAACCACAACCCATTCCTATATGATGAATGTACCTTTCTTTCCATTAAATAATTTTCCTCATGAACCTAGTTGAAAAGAAGGGGATCAGAGGCCCAGTGTATGGATACGTTAAACAAAGAACCAACACTAGAGTCCTTGGAATGAAATATTAACTCAAAACACTTAACATATTTTCCCAAAACCAATCTCATAGAATGTAGTCATACATTATTACTGAATCATATGATAGCACTCTATCTCTCCATTTCCCAATATGTTATGTTTCATGATTCCCCAAACCCACCTTTAATAGGCCATGGGCTAGCGACATGTTCTGAGTAGGCATATAACAGACATGGGAGGCCATAGCGCATGTGCCTTTATGTAGACATACATATCCAAAACTACGAAATGATGAAATGAAAATCAACTGAACAACCATGTATGCATACATCTAAATACCACAAAGAGTTTACCACATAAAGTAATGTAATGTAAAGAGAGAAAAATAAAATCCCACTTCAAACTGATAGATATATAAGTATAACAAAACTCTATATATTGGGGACTAGTATAATAAATTCACATGAGAACACCTTGGACTTTTCAGTAATAATAACCACCACCTTGTCTTTTTCTATTATGGACTCTATCAAAACATTGATCATTTACACAAGATATAGAACATGTGGGAAAATCGTGCATGGGTGAGAATAAAAATATTGAGTGTGACACCCAGAAACAAAAAATAATATAACGAGGGTTATACAAAAAACTCTACACTGCTATATAACCAGAATGCATATAATATGAATATCCCAATATACTCAAAAATGAAATGTATTCAAACATTTGGTTGATGCCATGTTATAGCAGCCTAAGATTCCATCCTAAAGATTCCACATTGAAGACATTTGGGACAATAGAATCCTGAGTTTGATAATAGTAATGACATCTATCTAAGAGTTATATCTCATTATGTATCACCATTATAGTTTCACAATGAGAAAATAAAGAGAAAAATGATACACAGCTGAGGATCAGTCCAAAGTATATAAGGTGATACCAACAACTCAATATAGATTAACCCACTAAGTATACAATCAAATCCTATGTATTATTGTTCAATAGATATCACGAACCCCACGTAGGGTATGATGATTCATAAAGGATATCCCTCTTGTCCTCTCAGAGTAATTCCAATGATTGTATAATAGAGGTTCTACAAAATGGATCATAGTTATATAGATAGGATATGATTCAGTACCATCACTCAGTTAATGGATAAGGGAACACATACAAATTAATATTTTCAATGATATAGATGAAAAATGGAAGTATTTCATGTTGGATAATGTACAGAACATGTAAAAGGGTCACACATTGTGTCCCTTGAACCCAAGTTATGCCGGTGTAACTACCCATGTCCATTTGACATGGAAATGTAGAATTAGATTACATATAGGATTTACATAGAGTCTAACAGTGTGAAAGTATAAGGCTCTCACCTATGTACAAGTGCATGTGTACATGGTCTAGGTTGTGTCCATGTGTGTGTGTAAACTGTGTACTATATCCCATGTACTCCAACCCGTGTCCATGTACCATCTGAGGTACTCTTGGAGCATCCAGGGAGAGACTACATGATGTGTGATAGGGTCCAATACTATGTGATAGAAATGTATCTCCCAAAACTCTTGCCTTCATATAGGGGACCCACACAATGTGTATACTTGAATTACATGATGTGTAATGTGGAATTCTCCCAAAATCTAGATCTGGCTCTGTGTGTCCCATCCATTTATGTAGGCTTTGATATAGATATGTATAGTTCAAAAAAACATAGATTGATCCTCGTTGAGTCATACCATAATCAAATCAATAAAATTTCATCCTATGATCATTTCATATAATATGATTGACATCATTCTTCATTGCACAATGAAAACCCAAAAAAATGGGAGCCTACAATGTCTAATTCACTAAAATCTCCATCATTCCACTACTATCATGTCATATTGATCCCATATCTATTATTTTCTATCATTCCAACAAGAAATAGGTGCACAATGTTCAATTTATTGGGGCATGTCAATCCCTGATGAAAATAGGGAATTCCCATGGTGAATGAAAAATTGGGGGAGGAATGTATATGTACAAATGATTGTAAAAAATATCTATAGATGATCATGTCAATATTGATTTTCTTCCATGATAATAACAATGTTGAAATGAAAAATTCAATTGAATTTTCCAAAAAAACACCCTACAATAGACCCATCTCACAAATACGCATGATCAAAAGATCAATCCACTAGTCGATTGATCTGTGTTCATTGTTGGAATCATGGATGGGTAAATAAACCAATTAAAACCAATGGACTACCTCAATTTGGAAAAATTGTTGATGAAGAATTATGTGGATTTGTAGTCATTAGAGAGATCATATGATTCCATCCTATTATAGTCAATAATACTCAATCCATCCATAATTCGACAACTAAATCTTGTTTTATGCTCTCCATGGATATCCAAAAGTTTTCAGGGTTGTGCATATAATCCTAAATTTTTTTCATAAGCAGGAATGTTTAGAAAGATTAAATATAAACTACTTCATCAACAATTAAAATAATTTTTTAATTCTTTTATTCATTTTATTACTGCCATTTCTTTTCAAAAAACTACCCAAACTAACTAAAGTTATGTCATCCTAGGGTAAACCATGAATTTTAAACTCGTAGGTTCAATCAAATTTATGATCTATGAAAATGTTAATAAAATACCTTTTTTAGAGAACAATGTGCTTGTGATATTTAATATATTTATTATATTGAAAATATTTATTTCCTGAACCCCGAGACCTATAATCACACACTATCTCAGCACTAGTTATTGAAAATAAACCATACCATATCCAAATCTTATATATGTAATATTTGAGTCATTAAACTGAGGGGAGTTTGTCGAAAAGTTGTCACATACAATAAATAATTAAAATAGTTAAATTATTTTAGTTTATTACATCCATTGATGCAATGACCTGAGTTCCTCAATATGTAGATGGTTATGAAAATTCCTAAAGGTTGTATACATAAATCAAGAGTCATTAGAGAACCATTGGAGAGATAATTAAAGGATCTATCTTATATGAAGGATAACCGGATCGATGATCGATGACTGGTGAGAGAAAAATCATATTACATCACCATTGATCATGACACAACAAAATTATTCATAAATGATTGATCCTAATCGAGGTATGAGATTGTATATATTTGATTCATTCCCTACTTTATATTTCTTTGATAGACATATTTCAACTAACCAATAGATTTATTCACGAATTGTGTATACTGGAGAATGTGATATATTATCAGGGAATCAAGAGAAAATTATTTTTATTATTAGTAATATGTTAATTAAACATTCTAACAATAATGTATCAATGTTTGAAAAAGCATCAACTATGGTAAATTTATCTTGATTGGTCAATTTTTGTTTCACCCCCAATTCTTCATTCATCATTGGAAAATCATTTTCCCTAAGGTTTGAAAATTACCAATAAAAGCAAACTGTGTACACCCATTTATTGGTGTAATATTTAGATATCATATATCTGGTCCTATAAAGATGCAAAAGTGGCATGAAGGCCAAGCTATTAGTAGAGAAGACAATGCAGACACCTAGTTTTTATGTTCTTTTGTATCAGATGAAGAACTCAACTTGAATGAGTTTTCTAAATGGATTTGATGGTTGGAATGTGTTGATCGATGATGGAATGACTCATCGATACATGGTTCTCGATTTTCCAGCGTGACACATTAAAAAAATGAGGGCCAAAGATGTGGACAAACAAGCTAGATCCAGATAAGAGATTTTGTAAAAACCCATAGTAAATGGAATACAACGCATATCTACACATTTTTTGTGTCCCTTATAGTGGAATCATGGATTCTGGAGTTAGTAATGGATCACACATACTGTTTTCCATCCTCAAAGGCTTTGAATGTACCACAAAGGGTACACAAAATTAATCTGTAGTGCATGAAAATGGGAACTCCATGTACTCCAACACAGACCCAACTAGGATGACCATATAAGGGATAATTCCTGTAATGGTAGAAATGAAGAAGTTAGAGGGACATAACACACTATTTAGATCAACACAGACATGACCATGGGTCATTTACACAGGTAGGACCAAGGGTTCAAGGGACACAATCTACACTCCAACTACAAAACTTTTACTCCATAAATTTTTTCTTGAAGCCATTTTCCTATAAATCAGATATAATGTTTTTAGGTTGTATTATCAATATTCATTTTCCTGAATGTTGGTATATAATCATCTCTTACACATGGGGGAACGATCAATTAAGAATTCATTACTTGGATATAGCTATTTTAACCCTTTTGTGAGGCTCAAAGTGAGAACCTCTATCATATTCTTTCCATAGGCATAGTTGATGGAATATTCATGACAATTGTACATGGTTGTCGATCTTTTACATTGTGGTTCAATATATATTGAGTTGTTGGTATACCCCATGTTCTCGAGATCAATACTTATATATATTTTTATCTCTTATACATCAATATATACATTTGTGACAAGACCCACTAAGCACTACCACCCAGAAAAATGTCATCAATGATATCATATTCATGGAGTGTGTTCTCCAAGACTAATACTATGTGGATCAATCAAGACAAAATCCTAGGATGTAATTTTGACTGTGAATTTGACTTTATATTTTGTGTGTTTTTTGAGTATATTTCGATATACATGTTATAAGTGTTTTATACACATACCTGTGTAGAGAATGATCTTATACTAATATTTCATTCTTTATTGTTTCATGGTATCGTACTATGTACTATTATACTCACCCCTATAAAAGATTTTCCCGCACATTACGTGTCTTGTGAAGATGATCAACCATTTAATAAAGTGCTTCAAGGACCATGAAAAGATAGTTATTAGTGGTACCAGATATACCTAGGTATGATTCTATGGTATCCTGACAATAGTCCACATGTATAATTTGGGTAGTACTTGTTTTTAGAATCATTTTAGTATGCTTCGGTTTGGCTATGTTTAATTTCCTTTACTTCCTATCATAATCAGGTTTTGGTATTTAGATGAATTCATGATTTTTTCTTCAGTTTTGTTACATTTATGAGTTTTATTTTCCTCAAGATGTGTGCATGTGTATAGGTACATAGGATATGATATCCCATGTTAGTGATATATCTACACGGTGCTAGTATCTAGCCTATGGTCAATTGGAGGCATTCATGGTGAGTCATAAAATAGGCCCCATTGGGAGGGTTAATGAAAGAGTAGTATCAGAGTAGTTATTTATACCTTAGGATAAGAGTTTGAGAGTTTTTTTGGGGAAAAAATGATACATGTTTTGATTTTGGATTTCGGGATAGGGACACCAGTGTTGGTGTGGTGGCCGACATATCCATACATTAAGACACTAATCACTTTCTTTTCGACTTAATACATTCGATCACCACCTATTGGGAAAACTATATTGAAATAATAATATTTTAATTGTTAGTGCTTCCCATGTCCTTCTTGACTCATCTCTCTAGGTATAATCATTGGTCGTGTTACATCATGATTACATTTAGGATGAAATTGTGATGTCTGATAGTTATGATTCAACATCAGGCACACAATGACAATCCCATCATCAATACTGGGACTAGTTCTAGAGTTTTTTTCTTCATGTGGTACACCATATATAACAACAACAGTAGAAAGGCATATGGTACCCACAATACTTGAAGATGAGGTATGTAGTCTGAGCTCACTTCAAGAGTTTCAGTTATAAAGACCCCTCTATTTTTAAGGTGAGACCAACCGACCAATGGTTGAGTTATAGATGGAGTTTATGATGTAATTTTTTTCATCTGGTCAGGAAACACATTGAAAGGTTTGTGGTCCTAACGGTGAGATATCTCCATGGATCAGAAGGATGATGGAGGGTGTTGATGACCCAGTCTTATGACAATGCGAATCTAGCATGCTCAACCTTTTTGAACCTTTCCAGAGATGAGTTTTCACAATATATAATAAGTTTTATATGAATCTAGTAGATTTTATAATTCCAATAGTGATGCATGAAATTAATTGAGTATTCATCTTGGTTTACCACCCTTGTTAGAACCCGATGGATTTGGTTTGGGATTAGTAATTTTGAACTTATACCCTCATTATATGAATGTGTTGGGAGAAATGAGGTAGAGTTATACCTCTATGAAATAATATTAATGACGGAGTTATAGATTTATATTAGGTGGTTGAAAGTTTCATGGTTGAGCAAACACAGACTATGGTTTCCGATAGTGGGAAATCCAATGTAGAGTCATTGGAAGAATGGTGGCGACATTAGAATTAGGGATCTTGAATTATGTGATGTTTGAAGAGGATATACTAGTAAAGAGGGTTTTTTTCATGGGTTATATTATGGGTCCAGTCATCCCCTGGAGAGGGACTGTTACCCAAGTGACAATATGAGAAATATTGCATGAGATTGTCAGACATTCCAAATAATAGACTGGGAATAAGTGGATGGGCCCTTGAGGAAGATGCAATAGTAAGATAAGATTGGTCCGTAAAATGGATTACATTAAATAGAAATTTTGAGATATTATGTAGTGGATCAATGCTTTTAATTATTCCCATAACCACCAACATGGTGTCGGTTTCAGGCTAATAGAGCTATAAGAAATGCATGGGGGTTGCTACAGGTGGTCAAGGATTACAAACCACAGGCTCCAAGAATCTATCAATGTATGATCTATGTCTTGTATTCCTTATCTACAGAAATTATAGAAATAGCTTCTAGGCATTACGTTTTTACCACCTGGCTTTTCAATACATATATATTCTAGTTGACCCATTGTCTTGACCCTTGCCTTTGGATAATCCTACTGGAGATGATTTAGTGATCACACATTTTTTCCAATAGTGTGACATAACTCAAGGAGGAAAGAGATTTTTTGGGATCTCCTCATAATAATGACAAGGAATTATGATAGGATCTTTGGTGTAGACTATTTATCTACCATTAATCCCCATATTAACTATTTCAGGAGGACTATGTGATGTTTCTACAGTTATGGGACCAGGTTCCCCATTTTGTGTGAAAATAAAACACATGAAGTAAATGATGGAATCATAAGTATGAAGGTGAAGCCAATTACTTATTATTGGGATAGCATGACTATTGGTAATGTAGATGTTATGAGTTTCTAGTTTATTGTAGTCATGGAAGCATATGATGACATATTTCCCAACAATGTTCTATCCTTACCACCCACACGGAGATATACTTCTGCATTGATATACACCTCAAGATGACTTTGATATCTATACCGACTTATGGGATATCTTCCATATTACATCACAAGATGAGGATATATTTGGGGGACTTATAAAGAAAGAGATCTATTAGACCTAGTGTAACACCCCAAGTAGCCTCAATTTTGTTCACCATGAAGGAAGATAGGAGATTGAGGTTATTTGAGGAATAAAAACACATGAACAAGAATACTATCAATAAAAAGTATCCACTATTGTGGATTGATGACCACATTGATCATTTGATCAGAGAATGATGGTTATCAAAGGATTTCCTCTTTTCAGGCTATCTGTTGTTGCGAGTAAAAGAAATAGATATATAGAATACAACTTTCATATTTCGTTATATTCACTATGAGTACATGATTATTCCCTTTTTCATGAAGAAAACATCGAAAGTGTTCAGGGGACTCAAGAAATAGATCTTCCAACCCTTATTAAAATGATTTATGGGAGTCTTCGTTACTGATATCCTTGTGTACAAGATAGATGATGGGGAGCATGTGAGAAACATGAGGATGGTTTTTGAGATCCTCTAGAGAACCATATTTACCAAAACATCTCAATGGGTTATCTTAAGAATGTGGAATTCCACATTATGTGATATGTTATCCTTATAGAAGGAGTGAATGTGGACCCATACCTGGCTGAGGCAGTGTTAGATTGGGATCTACCCAAGGTTGTGATGGAGGTGAAAATCATCCTTAGGTTGGATTTATATTACTAGAGATTCATACCTGATATCTCCAAGACACCAACACCCATGATAACATTCATTAGAAATGGGAATCCATTCATGTTGACTGACAGGTGACAATGGGATTTTTAAGAGTTTTGGTTGTGATTTATGATAGATCACATCATGAGATTACCATAGAAGGGTGACGAGTACATAGCCTTTTGTGATGAATTAGGAATTGGGCATGGTTATGTTATGATGCAGAGGAAGGAAGTGATTTCCTGTAGTCCACTACAGCTGATACTAGGAAATCATAACTATTAAACATACATTCTTAAGTTAGAAGAAGTAGTCTTATCACAAAAGATGTGGGGAAACTACCTAATAGGTGAGTGATTTATAGTCTATTATGACCATAGAAGTATGAAGTATATATTTTATTATAAGGATATTAACATTAAGATGTGTAAATTGATAAACATCTGATGATATTAAGAATTTTTTTATATTCTTATGAAGGGTAACGTGGTAGCTGATGCTCTTAACTGAAGATCTTGTTTACAATTGTTGAATGAGGCATTGAATAAGTTTTCCTTATATTATTAATACATTATGGATGGAGATAGAGTAGTTTTCCTCTAGTAGATTTTAATTTCAACTCCTATTTAATATAAATTTATGTTGAAAAAACTTGGGGAATCTGGATGTGAGATTATATGAACTCATTTATTTTTTGGAAATAATCATAATATATTTTCTAGAATTATGGAGCATGTCATTCTTTTTAGAGGATGAAATATGGTACAAATGAATCTGTAGGTGGAGGATCCGAGAAAGTTTCATACATATTTTTTGGATATAAATCCATGAAATGAAATGATAAAAAAGTACCTATCATATTAGATTATGTGGAAAGGAATGAATAATGGAGTTATAGAGTTTTTCTCTTGATGGATTAGTTTTCAGCAAGTGAAGGATGATCACAAATTTACAACAGCTTCATCTCAACCACATGAGGTGCTATAGTGAATGTGGGATAGAATATATATGCTATTCATGATTGGGTAATCACGTATGTCTAGGGGAATGATTCCATTTGATTATCATAGACAGGATCACCATGTCGGCCCATTTCCTAACAAGCTAAGAGTGGATTTTAGTACATATATTTTGACACCTATGACTGTATAGTATTTTCAGAAACCATGGTGTTACCTCAACTACCACTTTAAAAAATGATAATTGATTCACAACTCAATTCTGGTAGGTATTTTAATAGTTTCTTGGGATGTATATGCTCATGAAAACACTATTTCTTCCCTGGAATGATGGTGGGGTTGAGCAGACCATTCAGGTTTTAGAGGGTATTACGCGGGAAAGCATATTTGAATTTGTAAACCATTTGGGGGATTAGATACCACATATTTATTTTTCATAAAAATATCTATAATGACACCAATAGTATAAAAACATTCATGTATTTATATGAGAGACTCTGTAGGTCGACACATTGCTGGACTAACCTAGGTTAGTCAACACTCATGGGTCTCAAGTTGGTAGGACAAAATAATGAGGAGGTGCAGATCATTTAAGATTGGAAGAGTACTACCAAAAGCTATCATAAGTCTCATTTAGATATACTATAAATTTTTTGGATTTTTAAGAGGTATTCCATGTGGTTATATAGTTTTCACCTCGATATGGATTAGAAAGGACTTCCATTGGTGGAAATCTATCTTCGATATTCATTATAAATTTCATGATACTATGTAGAGTAGTAAAGGTGGCCTACCTATTAGCACTATTTACAATGTTAGACACATTGTAAGAGGTCATAAATGTGTCACATATAAAGAGTTACATGCCTGACCCATCACAAGTTATTGAATAAGGAGAAAAATACATCGATTATGGAGATACCTTTAGGGAGTACCTAGTAGGGATATATAACTAACAGGAGAGGATATTTTATGGAATAATTATTCCTTTGGTTCATATATTGTGTTAGAAAGGGAATATTTAGATGTGAAACTTAGAGAGAGTGGATCTGATTCACACGCAACACCCACATCTATTTCTGTACGCTACTGTTTGATTTTTCAAGATATAAACCACCAATGTTGAGGAGAATTTAATGAATTAAATTTTATATTTTTCATTTTTAAATATCGTAAGGATTATTTTTGAGTCATGATGCTAAGATGATGTGCATTTTAGAGGCCCAATTTTAGCAAAATAAATTTTTTAATTTTATTATTTACATGTGCATATTTTTTGGAAATAGAGAAACAAAACAAAAAAGGGGATTAGATTCAAACTCTAAGAATACCATTTATATTAGAATGCAGGTTTTAAACTAGGAACACCATAACCATTGTTAGTGTGGAGATTTTTTTTGGAATAACCATGGTGGTAATAAAAACATAAAAAATATAATTTATTTCAATTTATTTCATCTATTGATGTAATGAGATGAATTCATCTATAAACAAATAGTTATTCCAATTCCTATGGGTTATCCACATAACAATGGAGTACTTAGAGAGAGTTTTGGAGGATATCTCCTAGTGTAATGATGAATAGATCAATTATTGATGATCTATTCAACATAAATTATTGGATATCAACAATGATCCCAACATATATCCAATCTTCATCAGCGATCAATTTGAATCGAGGCAGGAAGCTATATTTATTGGGTTCATTCAACATTTTCTATTTCTATGATGAAAAAATATTAATTGACCCATAGATTGATCCATAGATCATGTGTATTTCAGTATTAGTTAGATTATACAGGACTCAGGAGAATATATTGGTGATTATTTGTTATCTCGATCATTATTTATTCTATATGAAACAAATAAAGGTCAACACAATCATTGAACATGGCCATTACTCATGATTTCCATTGTTATATCCTCCATAATTATTCATTTATCATATAAAAATTGTCTGGCCTATGGTTTGACATCTATTGATGAAATAGAGAACTGCCCTCTAATTTCTTGGTGAAGCGTCTTGATTTAATAAATATTGGCTCCCCAAAATATGTTTTTTGTGTAAATATGGTAGTAGAAACTTATTAGATGATGTAGATAACCAATATTTTTGTTCAGTAGTGTGAAATTATGAACATCCTGTCATGACCCGCCCTCGGGGCCCGTGCCGTGACTACCCCAAGCCCGCCTTCCATAGGCCAGGGGCTGGCGACTAGCACCAAGGCGTAAATCCCAACAAAAAGGGAAGGCATTTCCTTTGAAAAGTAAACAAGCACCACAGAGTAAGCAAGCGGAAAAGTAAACACTATGTAAAAACAGTACAAGCTGTGCTGAAAGTAAAAGGGGCCGGAAATACAAGCCCAACAGTAAAGTACAACGGAATGGAAAAACAGCAACTGAAAGGGGAAAACTGTAGCGTCAAGCCGTCCTCTGGAAATCCCACCTGAAGGGTGGGTACAGATAGCCTCCACTACTCCTCGGGTCCACCTGACCGCTTCGAGTACGTCCCGCTCAGTGGTCCACCTCCAGGTACCGTCCTGCTCCACACGCCTCCACCACGATCAGCGCTGTCCATCGTCTGCAACCAACACAACATAGTGTGGGAAAAGCCCGTGCATGGGTGAGTATAAGCTACTCAGTAGGGACCCCGAGACCCCCGAAGGTCCCCCGAAATCCACAATGGATAATCCACAAAGGAAGGATACAATCACGAAGTAACATCTTACACGGCTTAGGTATATGCCCATACATATACCTAAGTCATTAATTCCCGTTCGGCTCCAACGTCCGAGCCCAAGCACAACCCAGTCCACACAGGAAAGAAAAACGTACACCCACACAGGATAGATCAACACAATCCACAAAGGAGAGTAAATAGTAAATCCACATAGGATATCTCAACACAATCCACAAAGGAGAGCAACGTAAGATTCAGCTCACACAGGTATACTTCTTCGGATGACGATAAAGATGATCACCGATCTATCTAAGTCATCGGACCCACGAAGGATCGATAGGTAACTAACCCCCGCAATGACCCACACAGGATCGGGCCCACACAAGACCGGTAGGCGCTGGCTCACACAGAACCGCTGAGCGCGGACCCACATAGGATCGGACCCACACAGGATCGGGCCCACACAGGACCGGGCCAACACAGGACCTGTAGCACTGATCCACGGAGGATCGCTGAGTGCAGTAGTCGTCGCAGTCCACTGAGGATCTCTGCACAGTCGTCGTCGGAGTCCACGGAGGATCTCTGAAGAGTCGTCGCCGCAGTCCACTGAGGATCCCTGCACGGTTGTCGTCGGAGTCCACTGAGGATCTCTGCACAGTCGTCGCCGCAGTCCACTGAGGATCTCTGCACGGTCGTCGCTGTCGAAGTAGCAGTTGCAGCCAGCACTAGGGTTCCCACACACAGCAAGCTCGTTCGGGAGGGTCCGCTCCACGAGCCGAGAGGCTGATACATCAACTGACACAAAGTCCGAAGTTGATGTATCCAAAAGTTCCGTATTGTCAACAGGAACTCAACGTCGCAGATGACGCGTCAATCGGACGCCCGGTCTGAGAGTTATTGGCATTTTCGTCCCAGGGGCCCGGTTGGTTTTTAAGGCAAAACCAACCCGACCGCACTCCACCTACGCCCAAACCTCAGGCGGAGTATGCGAAAAGATCTGTCTCACAAAGAGGAACTCAACAAAGCTGACGGCACGTCAATTGAACGTCCGTGGCTCGAGATATGAGCGTTTCCGCTCCGAGGGCCCGGTTGGTTTTGTGTACGAACCAACCCGGCCGAACTGAAAGTACTCCAAAACCTTGAGTGAGATATACTGAAACGACCTTCTCTATCCAAGGATCGCGTTTCCGCTAACGGCGAGTCGTTTGGAGGCCCGTAGCTCAAGTTACGGGCGTTTGAACGAAGACCGTCCGAAGACGGGGGGTGCGGGCCCGGGCCGACCCGGCCCGACCCCCCCTGGGAGTCGGCCGAACCGAGTCGACCCGACCCGGTACGGTCCGGCCGGGGCGCGGCCCGGCCGGTCGGACGGGCCTGGTCCGGTTCGGCCGAACGGCCGAGGCACGCGGGGCGCCGCCCCCGCTGCCTGGTGGTGCAGCGGCCCCCCGCGTGGGGCCGCACTGTATCGTGGACACGGCTTCAGCCACGTCCGAGGGCACCGGACCCGCGTGGCCGCGGTTCCGTGGATGCCGCCGCCGCCGCGGCTTCAGCCGCGTCGGCCTGTCCAGAGGCGCGCCGGGGCGCCGCCGCTCCCGGCTGCCGGTGCCGCCGCGCCAGCGGCCCGCGCCGCCGGCGAGTTCCGCCGGCCACCGGGATCGCTCTGGTGGTCCGATTCTCTTCCTGTCTGTGCCATTGATCCTCCCGGGACTTGTTCTTCACTGTGGGATCTTCAAACATCCGTTGTGGTACGTTCCGTCATCGCCCGTCAATTCCGCACAAAATGAAGAACGACGGAGGGTCGTCGGGCCGTGTTCGTTTGGCCCGCACCCTCCGCGTTAGAGATAAACAACGGGAGAATTTTGTTCAACACATGAACCGACAATTTTAATTAAATAAAATTGTTCGTTTGAAACCGGTTCTTTAACTTTTTAAAGAAACACATACGAGAATAATAAAAAGGGGTAATTCCCAAAATAAATCCCTACCTCGCTGATCGTCGCGCGCGGGCGTTCTTCGCGGGAAAGCTCGTCTCGGAAGAGAGGGATCGTTGCGTCGTCGCGGGGAGGCGTCGCGTTGTCGCGGAATCCGGCATTGAGTCGGTGAGCTCAACGGACCAAGAAAAACAGATTTGAATCATAAATAAATAAATCTGTGTTTAAAACCAAAAGAAAAGAACCTTGAGAGGAAATCCGAAATCACTCACCTCAAACGGTCGGTGATCGGAGATCGGAGCGTGGAAGAACGTCTCGGACGGAAGCGTCATCGATTTCCGAGTTCGGCGTTCTTCGCGTTCTTCGTGTTCTTCGCGTTCTTCGCGTTCTTCACAAGGTAGAAGAAGATACGAGGGTCCTCTCAAATCTTCTCAAAGCGAAAATAACCAGAGGTCGAGCGTTGGCCTTATTTTATTATTACGCCAACGAATTTGAAAACTGTTTAAGAAACGATCCATCAATTCGTTGAATTAATTCAACGAAAGAAACAGCCCATTTAATTCACGAAATAAACCGCCCAATTAAATGGTCTATTAATATTTTAAGAAACACGTCAGTTGACTTTCATTAAGACGGGTTTTTGCGGGTGCGTTTCTTAGCGGAAAGAAACGGCGGGGCTCGTGCGGGCCCCACCTCACAAATATCTTACCAAGGGGGTAGGATATTTCTGGATAGCATCCTACCCGGTTCAACTCAGTTCAAGCCGTTAATAAGTGGCTTCAAGTGGCTTCCAAGTGGCTTATGTGAAATAAAATAAAGTTGTCGCAAAATTATTTTATTTCTTAACTTTAAGCCCGAAAATTAAAAACCACACCCGAGCAAACGCAACTCTGGAAGAGGCGTTTCTAAGCGAATACCGGCACTGCGATTTCATCGGTGCCCTCAGAATTCAATTCCAAGCACCGTTTCAAAAGTTAGAAAAAACCCGCTCATCCGTTCACTGAACGTACCCGAGCCAATCTTCGGAAAATGATTTCGGGCACACCGGGCCTCGGAATCAGGTGCCGTCAGAAACTGCGCTCTTGAAAAATTCCAAAGAAAATTAAGAAAAAAATTTCCTTGAAATTTACGGGTCTTTACATTTCAAATGCCAGAGGCTGCCGACTAGCAGTGAGGGTCTTGGTAAGTTAATGCAGGAAGTTTAGAATCATCTAGTTGCGTTGAGAGTAATGAAATGACTACCATTACATGATACACCTCTTTATATTTTATCCCCATCAATATAATTGATAATTTTGATCAATACATTGATGTAGAGAGACAGAACATGAAAAATTTACGAGAGTAGAAGGTGGCTTGGATGAAACCATTGAGTCTGCATGAAATGTGAACCAAAGGAGGCTCAAAATGAGGGACCCTCTAAACAATGAGATTCCACCTCTTTAGTAGAACACTAAAAATAATATAGAGAGAGGTGTGGATTAAACATAATCACTCTTTAGAAAAGTTGAGTTTCCTTCAAAAAAGGATCAATCTTCACAATATCAAAATGAGATACAAGATACTAATGGTAAATAATTTTTTTTGGTATCGTTTTTAGGATGAAACATATATTCCTGATCCCAAATGTTGGTCAGAGTGGAAAATTGCAGATCCATGTCCAATTGGAGTATCCAAACAGAGTTGTATTTCTTAGAAAACCCATAAGATATATACATTAATTTTTTTTTTGGATTTTCTTATATACTACCCTTAAAATTTTATCTTAGGGTAATGTTTTCTAATCAGTATTTTTATAAATTTAGTTTCCAATGTTTTTAATAAACATCTTTTGATACCAACTATAATACCCATGTGGCTCCATGGGGTCCCCAAGTTGACCCATGGATTTTCTTGGTCGGCCATGACTCATCCAATAAGTGTAGGTCAAGTGTCAAGACATTCTAATATTTTTATAATATCATTTTTACCATAAATTTCACTAATTACCTTTAATCGTGATTAATAAAACTTAAAAGTTACTATTCACCAAAAAATTATTTTAACCCCATTGAACCACATTAGAATTAATGTCACTTCTAAAGGGGGTGATTGTAACATTCCCAAATGATAAAGGGTTAAATGACTAAATGATATGACTCATGTCAACAAGGTGCACCTTCCTTTTCGGGAGCCTGTCTGATTAGAACTCCACAGTTAAGCGTGCTTGGACTGGAGTAGTGATCAGCATGGGTGACCTTCTGGGAAGTTACCCAGGATGTGTGTGAGTGAGGACAAAACACACTGAAAAGGACATGTGTTGGCCTGTGGGGACTGTCATTAGTCAGATGACCCATTCAGGTACGTGGGTGGACCCTAGGGTGGGCCCCACGTGTCTGCGAGGCAACCGGGGGTACCTGGTGGGCAAGGACCCGACGGCCATGTTAAGGCGGGGACCCGATGACATTGATATCTCCCTTTTTTCCTTACTAAACTTGTGATCTCACGTTTTCTTATGTTTCATTTTACAATGTTATAAGGAATGGTTTTATATATGATATCTCTATGAACAAATCTAGTTTTGAAGAACATTGTTCATGATTATGTATTTGACTTATCATGAATTTTATTACTTTTCTTTATTTCCAATGATACTAGACCTATATGATTCGGGTGTATTTTATTTTTTTATGCCATGAAAATTCATGTTTTAAGATGGGATATCTAAGTATGAATAGTGTGGATCACTATACATGGGGAGATAATAAACCATCCATAATCGATCAATAATTGGGGTAGTCACGGCAAGGGCCCCGAGGGCGGGTCGTGACACATCCTTCAAAGGCCATTTCAAAATTTATTTCATGCCTAGAACGTGTTGATGGATGTTTGGATGACATTTTTGGAAATGGTCTTTATTTTCCAGCATGTTAAATTTCCATAATGAGTGATATTGGAATGAATGGAGACATGGGATCCAAATATGAGATTTAGAAAATTTATGTAGTATACAATGTGTACCATAAAGATACAACCCATTTGGGTCCTTATAGGGGAGACTAGTGTTCAAGGGGAAATTAAGGATTATACTGTTTGAGACATTCTCACACGAAATGTCACCCCTCCCTAAAGAATTAACTATTAGCTTATAGGTAAGAAAACATGTGTTGGAGTACACCGAAACATGAATGACATGTACTCTTAAACAGACATTGAAAGGCTATGAATAGATGAGATAAGTCATGTACTATTACATGGGATGAAGTACTCAAGAAGTAGAACACAGTGTACTTCTATATAGATATGAACATGTTCCATTTACATTGGAATGTCCCGAGGATGAAGGGACACAATTTCTACACCTACTACACGTTGTGTACTCCAGAAATTTATTCATAGATCTATTTCCCCTAGTATCAAAGATAAAGATTCATTAGGTTGCATCCCCAATATCTGTTTACATAAGGGTTATAATGTAGTCATCTCCTAAATATTGGATAGTGATCCATTTAATAGGACTTTCATAGATAGATTTGTGGATGTCCTTCTGTGAGGCCCAGTGTGATATCATCAATCATATTCTTTCCCTTAAGAGTACATAGTATCTTTGTGACAAACACTACATGGGATTTGATCCTATACTTACCATGTTATTTATGTTTGATTGGTTAGTATACCCTAGGTGTTTTAAAGAGATCGTCATATCTCTAAAAAATTTACTCAAACTTCAGCGAATACTTCTATGAAGAGACATGATGAGCACTACCTCTCCAAAAAAACGTCATTGCTGATATATGGATCATGGAGTGTACTCTTCAAGATGAGTTCTATGTGGGAAATTCAAGATGAAATCCTAGGATGACATTATAATTATGACTTTTCCATTACACTATGTGTCATTGTTGAGTATATCTGAATATTCAAGATATATGTGTTGTGGACATATACCAGTGTAGAGTTGTGTGTTATAATTATTTTATATGCTTTGAGGTTTCAGGGTTTCTGAAAAGATATTTTAATACTCACACCAATTCTATATTTTCATGCATGTGTCCTACCATTTAATGATAATCATCCTATGGAGAGACCAATGTATGTTCATACGGTATCCTTGTAGGAGCACTCATATTTACTTTTCTACTTGGAATTGTTTTCAGAATCATTGTAGTGTCCTTGTATTTGGCCTTGTATACTTTTATATTACATCATATCATACTCTAGTCACAGGATTTATATGTATGTATGCTTGGGTGTTCCTTTATTTTGATATTTCACCATTTTATAAGCTTAAAGATGTGTGCGTGTATACATGTACATAGGATAAGCCATACCATGTTAGTGATATGCATTCTCTGTAGTTTTCTCCAGAACCTAGCATACTTAAAGAGAGATTGGGGAGTCATGGTAAGAGAACCATTGGGAAATGCCATTATAGTTATTGTATTTATAGAATAATTTCATTGGTTATCAATTTATCATAAAATAAAATAAAATAAATTGAGTGAAAAAAATATTTTCCTAATTTTTTTTTGAAAAATATATTTTCATATAAATAAATTAAATATATTCTAATTGGAGAATTATTTTTATTAATTTAATCTATTACTTACTGGATCAAATCATTTAAATAGTGAAGAAATAGTTATATAGGTAATGGATAAAATAAATAAGCTATTATGCTTAAAATTTGTTTCTTCTAAAAGTTTGTTTTATCTCATATTTTTACATGTATATTAAATATAATTTCTTCCATTTATAAGTATTTTAATATATTAAATGTATTAAATTTTTTGAATCAGGAGGATCAAATTTTGTAATGTGGACCTTTTGTTTTTGGTTAATATAAATTTTAATTAGGGTAAAACTTGTCATCTCGGTTAATGGTAAACCTAGTAAATATAGATAAAACAAGTCATAAGGTCCTAATTATTCATTCTAATTATTATTAGATTTTTTTAATCATACCCATAACACTATAAGAAAAACATTCAGTTGTTTAATGTACAGGTTCACATGACAATAAATTTTGTTTTACTTAACTTCCAAAAGTTACAAAACATCACTCTAATTGTTTTATATATATTTTGAGATTTCAAATTGGGTCAAAAACTATATATGAAATAATATTAATATTAATTTCGTGTATAATGAGATTAAATTCATGATATTATTTTATATATAAATATTAGGTATTATATATGTGAAATTAATTCTTACACAACACTGAAATACTTTTTATTCAATTAATTGAAAAATAAAATAAATGAATTTGAAAATATTAAATGTGATTGAATTTTTAGTATTTAATAGTATAAATTTTTAACTTTTTTCATTTATATGTAATTTTAATTAAAATATTATATCCAAATAAAAAAATTCTTTATGTTTTATAATTCACACAAATAGAATAATGTCAAGACATCCAATAATGACATTTCATAAAAAAAATTAATTAAATTATATAAAAATCATAATAATTATGAAATGATTTATGAATAAAATGATATGGTTAAAAATGACATTAATTTTCCATTTATGATCCCATTTTCAAAATATAGATAAATTTGAGACCACATTAATATTGTACAATTTGTTAACATTATCATAAGTAAAATAGGTTGAATAAAGGTTATTCAAAATTATAAAATTTAAAATGTAAAAAACATTTCTAAATTCTATTAGCTTATGGGATTACAACCCTAACCTACATTATGATTTTATAAATATCAATTTTTATTCATTTTTCTTAGGAATGAATTTATTATAATTTTACATTTTGTGAAATTCTAAAAGTTTCCCACACATCAATTATAAAATGGAAGGTCCTCCCACAGATATTTTAACAAATTTTAGACTAGAATATAGAAAAAATATACCTATATATCTTCAAAAGAAACCTTTAAAAATTATATACATTTGGAATTTTCTAAAAGGACATCCATGTATCTATTTAGATAAGACCTAAACCATTCGTTTCCAAGAAGAGGTAACCAGTTTTCCTGATCCATTTCCATTATAATCTTCATTTAAATATCTAAATATATATTATTTATCATAAAATAAAAAATTATGTATTAAAAATATGCCGAAATACTATTATGTTTATTAAAAAAATTATAAACCATCTTCCACAGAAAATGAGAAGTGAATGTATTGCTCGTTTGTATATGTGGCTTACCATATCCAGGCAGAGATACAATTCATTTTTCATTTCTATAATTCAATGAAGTGTAGTATGATGGGTTTAATAATTATATTTGATATTTATTGTATAATTATACTAAAAAATTATTTTATCACTTCTACGGACACAGACTCCAGTCCTTTGGTAAATGATAACATCATTCATGCATACATGTAGACCACCACATACACAAATATGTGTAATTTATATTCCATTTTTATTTATTTAGAGGGAGTTCAGGATAGATTTTATAAATATATATTATTTATATATGATAAAACACTATTTTATTGAATATTTTATTGATAATAAATGATATAATTTCCTCACATTGTGTTAAATATGTTTATTTATAAAATATTTGGGATTTGATCATTCATTTGAAAATTTGGTGAAAATTCCAGTTTTACCCTTAATAGTGCACTGTAGTATTTCGAAGCTAAATATTTTTATGTTTATTATTTGAATTTGAAATTTTGTAACAGTGTTCCTAACTTAATTATCTACAACTTCTATTCAGGACACTAAAGCTAAAGAGTTCATATGGTTGTTGAAATTGGGCCATGACGTCAAAGTTGGGCTGGGATCGCCAGAATGGAGAAGGTTCTGTATTAGGGCCATATATTCTACATAAGTGCTTGGATTGAGCCCATATTTTGATGAAAGATCGGGGACTTGATGTGGCACAAATCAGCCTTCTGGAAGGCCGGCCAATTCACGCGTTTTGGTGGTCAAATGGGCGGTTCAAGTTGGAATAAAATATTTGGCCGAATTTCCACATTCACACTTGAAACCACTTGTAACCTCTTCTCCCCTCCCCTCTATAAATTGCAGTTTTTATAATTTGGAGGGGTTGGGACGTGCATTGGGAGATTGGAGGCAGAGGAGAATTTGTTTCACCCAAATTCTCCAACCATTTTAAGAGGGGTAGCTCTTGAAGCAAGGATCCCCTCATCGAAGCCTCCTTCTCTTCTTCATTTTGTAATGTTTTCATTTGTGTAATAAACTTCATTGCTCTTATTATATTTCTTCTCTTTTCTTCTATTTTGTTTAAATTTCTTCTTCTCTTAATCTTCCTAATTGGTCTGGAATGGGTTATACCCATTTTAAACCTTTGCACATGCAAAACGCTTCTACGATGATTACACCACCCAGGGAAGAGTAGTCTTTTAGTAATCGATCTATCTTCTACCCTCTTCATTTAATTATTTTGAATCAATGAGCTACTGTAATTCAATTAATATGATACATGAATTGTGTTTTTAAATTTTAAGAAACTAAGCATGCAATTGAACAATTAACACAAAAACACGCGAGGTCGGGATTTTGTGTAAATTGTGAGAGCGCGATCTTAATCGGTAATACAAGACCACACGGGATAAATTTGTAGAGTTCAAATATAATCCCTAAACACAACTCATCCTCATTTCCAGAATGGATATGTGCCTTAATTTACCACTGATCATAAGCTAATCTTAGAACATCAATCAAAGCAGGGTGCTGCGATTGCACGTTCCAAAGTTAGCCTCGGTTTAAATTCACATCATCTTTGTGGTAAATTAATTCTCGTAGGGTTCGGGATTTAACAAATTAAGGGATCATAATTAAGTGAATGTTAATTTAAATGATAATGATTAATAATAAAGTGAAGAGGTAGAGTTAGATCGGTTACGCTTTTTAAATAGATTTCTAAAAAAAACATCTTCTTGTTGCGTCATTTAAATTGAAATTCATTTCAAAACTAAAAACAAAAAAAAAATTATACAATCTTCTTCCAGCAAACTTCTTCTAGATTCATAAAATACAACAAACCCCAATCCTTTAAAGTAGTGTTTTTATTCTATTCTATTTTATTTTATTTTTTTTAGAATACCTCTAATATGTTGTTAAATTAACTTCCTCCTTTG
This sequence comes from Viscum album, assembly GCA_963277665.1. Taxonomy (NCBI): domain Eukaryota; kingdom Viridiplantae; phylum Streptophyta; class Magnoliopsida; order Santalales; family Viscaceae; genus Viscum; species Viscum album. Next base: position 1,729,308,871 of record OY728132.1, read on the forward strand.
AGAGACGACCTTGGTCAGCCACTCTGCTGCACTTAAGTACCCCAAATCACACTAATCATTTGAGGGCGCCCACGACAGCGCTCTTTCAAATTGGCGTCGTTGCCGGGGAGGCAAGTAATTATTTCAACCAATTAGAGGTATTTATTTTATCTTACATTTTATTCTCTTCCTCTATTCTTTCTTCCTTCTTTACCCAATCTGATTTTTCTTCTTCTTCTTTTAATTTCTTCTACTTCTCTTTGGACCATCAACTCAAACTTCTCATTTTTATTTTACTATGGTCCACCTTCTTTCTTTTAATTTTTATTTGATCTATGACTCGAACTAATCCCGAAGATCTCTTAGATCTTGACCCTGAGATTGAACGTAGCCTTAGGGCACGAATCAGACATTCTCAGTCTACGGGAAGTTTCAACATTCAACCAGTTGGAGAATTACTCCAATATCAGAACATTGAAATTGGAAGCAATTCAAATTCAACCATAAAACAAGAACCAATGGCTGGAAACAATGGAAATGAACTTAATAGAACCATTCGAGAATTGGCAGCACCTGATATTAACTATCAACCAAATTGTATTGCATACCCAAATCTCGACTCGGACTTTGAATTGAAATCTGGATTAATTCACCTTCTTCCAATGTTTCATGGCTTATCTGGTGAGGATCCCAACAAACACCTTAATGAATTTAATGTGGTTTGCTCAACTTTAAAACCAAGAAATGTTTCTGAAGATCAAATTAAATTAAGAGCATTCCCATTCTCACTTGATGGAGCTGCAAAAGATTGGATGTATTATTTACAACCCGAAGATGTAACTTGTTGGAACGATTTGAAACGTCTTTTCTTGCAGAGATTTTTTCCAGCATCAAGGACCACATCCATTCGAAAGGAGATATCGGGGATCAAGCAAGCCCAAGGGGAGTCAATGTATGAGTACTGGGAGAGATTCAAGAAGTTGTTTGGAAGCTGCCCACATCACCAAATCAGTGAGCAACTCCTCATCCAATACTTCTACGAAGGACTCACACCCATGGAGAGGAGCATGGTAGATGCTGCAGCTGGAGGAGCATTGGTGGACAAGACACCAGTAGCTGCACGTGTGTTGATCGACAAGATGGCCCAAAACTCCCAACAATTCGGTGATAGAGGTACACCACATGTTCGAGGAGTACATCAAGTAAGTCCTTCTTCTCTTGAAAGTCATTTGATTGATACTAAGTTAGAAGAATTGACAACTATGGTGAGGCAGATTTCATTGGATCAAAAGACATCCCAACCCCCTCCTTCAAGGCCTTGTGGTATTTGCACTGAGACAAGCCACCCGACTGACTGTTGCCCACAACTCCAAGAAACAGAAGATTGTGCAGCAGTGTTCCCTGGGAGACCATTTCAGCAGCAACAACAACAACCATATCCCCAAAAGAAGTTTGATCCAACATACAACCAAGGGTGGAAAGATCTAGAGGACATGAGGTATGGATCTGGACAACAAAAAAGGCCCCCTTTTCAACCAAACTTCCAGCAGCCTCCACCTTACCAACAGGGTTTCCAACAACCCCAAAGGAGATTCGAAGCTCAAACATCAACGAGTCAGCAACAAGGGAATATCCAAAACAAGGTAGACTCTAACACTGATGATCTTTTGAAACAAATTGTTCTTAATCAACAGAATGAGATGAAGAGTCAAGGTTCGGAGCTGAGAGAGTTGAAGACTCAAATGAGTCAGATTGTCACCGCCCTCCATGAACTTGTGAGTAATAATTCTGGAAATCTACCTTCCCAACCCACTCCAAATCCAAAGGGGAATGTTAGTGCCATCACATTGAGAAGTGGGAAGCAAATGAACGATACATCTGCACCTACCATTCCACCAGGATTCACCTCAACTTCAGAGAATCCGCATTCCATACCAACTGATGAGCAATCCAAGGAGAAAGATAAAGGTAAGAAAAAGATTGATGATGTTCCTCCTAAACCCCTTCCTTTTCCAAACAGGTTTGTTCAAACCAAGAAGATGGCTGAAGAAGCAATGCAAAAGGAGGTTTTGGACACATTCAAGCGTGTGGAGATCAACATTCCTCTACTTGAACCCATTAAGCAAATCCCAAGGTATGCCAAATTATTAAAAGAACTCTGCACCAATCGAAGAGGGCTTAAGGGAAATGAGAGGATAAACCTTGGAAGGAATGTCTCAGCACTCATTTCACCCACTCTAGTAATGCCAACAAAGTGCAAGGATCCAGGGACATTCACCATCCCATGCACCATAGGGGAGTTGCACTTCTCTGATGCTCTTTGTGATTTAGGTGCTTCCATAAATGTGATGCCTCACTCTGTATTCTCTTCCTTGCAGGTTGGTGAGTTGAAGCCAACAAGAGTAGTGGTGCAATTGGCGAATAGAGCTACGGCATATCCAGTGGGAGTCCTTGAGGATGTACTTGTCCGGGTAAGAGACATGATCTTTCCAGCGGATTTCTATGTTCTTAACATGGAGGATGATCAGGTAAGTTCTCATGCCCCCATTATCTTAGGTAGACCCTTCCTCAAAACTGCAAAAACTATCATAAATGTAAATGAGGGTACACTTTCCATGGAGTTTGGAGATGAAGTTGTGATATTTAATGTTATGGATTCCATGAAGTACCCCTCAAAGGACCATTATGCTTTTGTTATCTCCCATTTTGAACCACCAAATAAAAACTCCATAGAATTTGATTGTCATATGCTTAGGGAGATTATGAGTATTGGTTCTAGTTTGATGTCTAAGAATACTTCTACACCCATTTTTAAGGAACAAGACTCTCTAAGATTTGATTTTGAAATGGAATCATATTCTGATTTTGATCATGTGAACTCTGATTATGACATGGCTATTGAGTATGCTTATGGATTTGGTGCTTTATTCTCTGATTGTGATGATTTTTATTCTGATATTGATGTTCATTGTGCAGATATGTCTGTTGCATCAATTTCTCCATCCATACATCACCCACCTACATTGGAACTCAAGCCATTGCCCCCAAATCTCAAATATGCATACTTGCTCAGTGGTGATAGATTACCTGTCATAATTTCTAACAATCTCTCTTTTGAACATGAAGAAAAACTTTTGAATCTTTTGAGAGATAACATTAGGGCAATTGGTTGGACCTTGGCTGACATATCAGGTATTAGCCCCTCCATTTGCATGCATAGGATTCTCTTGGAGGATGGGGCTAAACCGGTGAGACAACCACAAAGGAGACTCAATCCCACCATCCTGGAAGTTGTTAAAAAGGAAGTTGAGAAATTGCTTGAGGCGGGTATCATTTACCCTATTTCTGACTCACAATGGGTTAGCCCTGTTCAGGTTGTACCAAATAAAACTGGTTTCACTGTTATAAAAAATGAAAATGATGAGTTAGTTCCTGTGAGAGTACAAAACAGTTGTCGAGTGTGTATTGATTATAGGAAACTAAATCAATCCACTCGTAAGGACCATTTCCCACTTCCATTCATTGACCAAATGCTTGAGAGACTAGCTGGGAAGACACACTATTGTTTCTTGGATGGATTTTCTGGCTATTTTCAGGTTCCCATTGCAGCAGAGGACCAGGAGAAGACAACATTCACCTGCCCATTCGGTACCTTTGCTTACCGGAGGATGCCATTTGGACTTTGCAATGCCCCAGGTACCTTCCAGAGATGCATGGTGAGTATTTTCTCAGATTTCATTGACACCTGCATGGAGGTATTTATGGATGATTTTACAGTTTATGGGTCCTCATTTGATGAATGTCTCTCTAGTTTGGGTGATGTGTTGCATCGTTGTATTGAGAAGAATCTGGTCTTAAATTTTGAAAAATGTCATTTCATGGTCGAAAAGGGAATTGTCTTAGGTCATATAGTATCACAACATGGAATTGAAGTTGATAAATCTAAGGTAGACATTATTTCATCCCTCCCATATCCTACATGTGTGCGTGATGTTCGATCATTCCTTGGGCATGCTGGATTTTATCGACGCTTCATCAGAGATTTTAGTAAGATCGCTCTACCCTTATCTCGATTGCTTCAAAAAGATATTGACTTCAATTTTGATGATTCATGCAGGGTATCATTTGATGAGCTGAAGAAGTGTCTGACCACTCCACCAATCATACAGCCCCCATGGTGGGACCTTCCATTTGAGCTTATGTGTGATGCCTCCAACTTCGCGGTTGGAGCTGTCTTATCTCAGAGGGTGGAGGGACGTTCACATGTGATCGCCTATGCATCGAGGACGCTAGATTCAGCCCAATCAAACTACACTACCACAGAAAAGGAGTTTCTTGCTGTCATATTTGCTTTAGATAAATTCCGTTCATATTTATTGGGCTCTAAAGTAGTTGTTTTTTCTGACCATGCAACTTTGAGGTACCTCCTAAAGAAGCCAGATGCAAAGCCACGACTTATCCGTTGGATGCTCCTTCTTCAAGAGTTTGACCTTGAGATAATGGATAAGAAGGGGTCAGAGAATTTGGTGGAATACCACATGAGTAGGCTTACTCACACACTAGAGGGTGACACCTTGGACCAGGTACCACTTCGGGACACTTTCCCCGATGAGCATCTCTATACCATCTCAGGTAAGCATCCTTGGTATGCTGGTTTAGTTAATTACATTGTTGGCTCTGAAATCCCAGTAAATTTGAAGAAGCATCAAGTCCAAAAATTAAAAAGTGAGTCTAGGTATTATGTGTGGGATGATCCGTACCTCTGGCGCATGTGTAGTGACCAAGTCATTAGGAGGTGTATTCCTGATCATGAGTTTGAGTCTGTTTTGCAATTCTGTCATACACTTGCATGTGGTGGACACTTTGGACCCCAACAGACAGCTAGGAAGGTTTTAGACTTTGGATTATATTGGCCTAGCTTGTTCCATGATGCCCATTTGTTTTGTAAGTCATGCTCTCGTTGCCAACACACTGGGAACATTTCTAGGAGACATGAGATGCCCCAACAACCCATACTATTTTGTGAGATTTTTGATGTATGGGGCATCGACTTTATGGGTCCTTTTACTAGTTCATTTGGAATTTTGTATATTTTGGTTGTTGTTGATTATGTGAGTAAATGGGTGGAGGCCAAGGCCACCAGGACTGACGATTCTCATGTTGTTGTGGACTTTGTCAAAGCACAAATTTTTTGCAGGTTTGGAGTACCAAAGGCCATCATCAGTGACCAAGGGACACACTTTTGCAATAGGAATTTTTCTTCCCTCCTTCGAAAGTATGGGGTGACACACAAAACATCAACACCATACCACCCCCAAACAAATGGTCAGGCTGAGGTTTCAAATCGTGAGTTGAAACAAATCTTGGAGAAAACTGTGCAGCCAAATAGGAAGGATTGGAGCAAGCGCTTGGATGATGCATTATGGGCTTATAGGACAGCATACAAGACCCCCATTGGTATGTCCCCATTTCGGATTGTTTTTGGGAAAGCGTGTCATCTCCCCGTGGAAGTCGAGCATCGGGCATATTGGGCTATAAAGAAATGTAACATGGATTTGGCCCAAGCTGGAATTCAAAGGAAGTTGCAAATTCAAGAGCTTGAGGAGATTCTCCTGTCATCATATGAGAACTCAAGGCTCTACAAGGAAATATCAAAAGCATCTCATGACAAAATGATCCAAAAAAGGGAGTTTCATGTTGGAGAGAAAGTCCTTCTCTATAGTTCACGACTGAAGTTGATGCCTGGTAAGTTGCGTTCCAGATGGTTAGGTCCTTATATTGTGTCTAATGTTTTTCCTTATGGTGCAGTGGAGATCACACAAGAGGACACTGGAAGGAGCTTTACAGTCAATGGGCAACGTTTGAAGAGATACATTGAGGGACATCCTACTGATGCAGTGGATTTTATCACACTGCATGACCCCATCATCACTTGATCACATCAGGCTGTTCCTAACCCTTTCACTTTTATATTATTTGTCCTATTTAAAAATTCTGCATTTCATGTGCATATATCATCTCATAGGTTCACATTGAGGACAATGCAATATTTTAAGTGTGGAGGAGGGAACCTTTTAGTTTAGTAATTTCAATTGTTTTCCTGTTAAAAAAAACAAACAAAAATTTGTGTGTTTTTCAAATTTTGTGTGTTTATTTTACAATTTTATGTGTTTTTTTGAAACATTTTGAGCTAAAATGATTCTCATCACAATTTTTAAATCCATATCAATAAGTGAAACAATTTACCCCTTGAAACTAAGCTTAAATGAATGCTGAAATGACTTTGTTTCAAGTTCAAATATTTAGTAATTTCATGGAAAGTACACCGAATTTTGAATCCCATGCCACATCTCACTGTCTTTAAATTTGAAATCACTTTCCTGTGAGGCTTCTGAACCATTATTTTCATATTCTTTACATTCACCTCACTTCTTGAGAGAACCAAACCATGCTTGATTTAACCAGAATTTGATCTATTCCTGTCAAAACTTGAGGGTTTGAGGTACTTGTGTTTAAATGATTAAGGCATTTGTTTGGTATTAAAACCCCTATTTCAAAGAATCCTTTTTTTTATAATGGCCTACCTTGAATATTTAATCCTTGTAGCCCTTAGAAGCCATGCACAGCCTGTTAGGTTAAGCCACATTACAAGCCAATTTTCCCTATCCAACCAACTCTTGAAGTGAAATTGCATAATCTAGTTGAGCTTAAGTGTGGGGGAAGCTATCCTGTGTTGTGCCACCACATTATGTGATACTTTGGGTGGAAAATTAAATTCTGAAGAGATGTGTTTGTTGCTAAAGAAATTAATTATATTGAAATCTGTGCCTTTTCTGGAGCTTTCTTGACAAGAGAAGCTGTGCCTTTTCTGGAGCTTCTAATTGAGGTGGAAAGTTGTGCCCATCTGGAGCTTTCAAGAAAATCATGTTTGAGAAGATTGACATTTTTTATGCTGAAATGATGAATGGTGTAAACCTTTCATGACTTTTCATGATGATGGAGCTGAATTGATACTATGGGGATTGAAGAGAAGACCATATTTAAGTGAAAATTAGATTAATGCAATTTTGCTTCAAAAGAGTCAAGCCCTCCTCATTCAGCCTCAGAGTTTTTCGCATCTTAATCCTACCAACTGAAAGCCACATAACAACCCTGAAAAGTCCTCATGATAAACATATGTCCTTGACTCACATCGGGTAGCGATGTAGGAATCTATCAAGCCTATGGCGACCCTTGTATGAGTTTTGATGAGAAAGACATTGCAAAAAAAAATTGATATTTGAGTGATGAGAGAAAATTCAAGCGAGGTAAGTGTTTTGTGCATGGGTGGATAAATAAAGTGGAAATATATTGAATGATATAAATGGAGAACATGAAATAAGGTTTTTTATGAGGCATGATATCTTTTTTATTCTTGGTGTGAAATTGATTGATCTTAAAGATATGTGTTTTAAAATTGGTTTTGATTTGATATTGATGTTTACTTGATATGAGGTTTTGCCCAGGTGTGCAAAAGGGTAAGTGTTGGGGAGTTGATAAAACACTATTTTATTGAATATTTTATTGATAATAAATGATATAATTTCCTCACATTGTGTTAAATATGTTTATTTATAAAATATTTGGGATTTGATCATTCATTTGAAAATTTGGTGAAAATTCCAGTTTTACCCTTAATAGTGCACTGTAGTATTTCGAAGCTAAATATTTTTATGTTTATTATTTGAATTTGAAATTTTGTACAAGTGTTCCTAACTTAATTATCTACAACTTTAATTCAGGACACTAAAGCTAATAAGTTCATTTGGTTGTTGAAATTGGGCCATGAAGTCAAAGTTGGGCTGGGCTCGCCAGAATGGAGAAGGTTCTGTATTTGGGCCATATTTTCTACATACGGGCTTGGTTTGAGCCCAAATTTTGATGAACGCTCGGAGACATGATGTGGCACAAATCATCCTTCTGGAAGGCCGGCCAATTCACGCGTTTTGGTGGTCAAATGGGCGGTGCAAGTTGGAATAAAATATTTGGCCGAATTTCCACATTCACACTTGAAACCACTTGTAACCTCTCCTCCCCTCCCCTCTATAAATTGGAGTTTTTCTCATTTGGAGGGGTTGGGACGTACATTGGGAGATTTTAGGCAGAGTAGAATTTGTTTCACCCAAATTCTCCAACCATTGTAAGAGGGGTAGCCTTTGAAGCAAGGATCCCCTCATCGAAGCCTCCTTCTCTTCTTCATTTTGTAATGTTTTCATTTGTGTAATAAACTTCATTGCTCTTCTTATATTTCTTCTCTTTTCTTCTGTTTTGTTTAAATTTATTCTTCTCTTAATCTTCCTAATTAGGCTGGAATGGGTTATACCCATTTTAAACCTTTGCACATGCAAAACGCTTCTACGGTGATTACGCCACCCAGGGAAGAGTAGTCTTTTAGTAATCGATCTATTTTCTACCCTCTTCATTTAATTATTTTGAATCAATGAGCTACTGTAATTCACTAAATATGATCCATGAATTGTGTTTTTAAATTGTAAGAAACTAAGCAAGCAATTGAACAATTAACACAAAAACACGCGAGGTCGGGATTTTGTGTAAATTGTGAGAGCGCGATCTTAATCGGTAATACAAGACCACACGAGATAAATTTGTAGAGTTCAAATATAATCCCTAAACACAATTCATCCTCATTTCCAGAATGGATATGTTCTTTAATTTACCACTGATCATAATCTAATCTTAGAACATAAATCAAAGCAGGGTGCTGTGATTTCACGTTCCAAAGTTATCCTAGGTTTAAATTCACATCATCTTTGTGGTAAATTAATTCTCGTAGGGTTCGGGATTTAACAAATTAAGGGATCATAATTAAGTGAATGTTAATTTAAATGATAATGATTAATAATAAAGTGAAGAGGTAGAGTTAGATCGAGTACGCTTTTTAAATAGATTTCTAAAAAAACATCTTCTTGTTGTGTCATTTAAATTGAAATTCATTTCAAAACTAAAAACAAGAAAAAAATTATACCATCTTCTTCCAGCAAACTTCTTCTAGATTCATAAACTACAACAAACCCCAATACTTTAAAGTAGTCTTTTTATTCTATTCTATTTTATTTTATTTTTTTTAGAATACCTCTAATAAGTTGTTAAATTCACTTCCTCCTTTGAGAGACGACCTTGGTCAGCCACTCTGCTGCACTTAAGTACCCCAAATCACACTAATCATTTGAGGGTGCCCACGACAGCGCTCTTTCAATATAATATAATTGTAATAATTGTACTAAGAATTAATATTTAACATTATTTTATTCCATCCATTGAAAATAATGTTCTCATTCATGGATACCTATGACACCCCCTTCCATATTAATTGCATAATACATTTTTATACATCGTAGATTTCTGAAAAAATATAAGTAGTTGTACAATTAATATATAATATATGCATGTAAAAATTAATATTAGATAGATTATGGAACCATTATAAATTTTTAAGGACTAGAACTACTTATGCAGAGACCCTGGACCCAACAACATGGAGCTGGTGCCTACTACCACTACATTGGCATAAGATACATCGAATCGCATCCAAAAGGATCATTCAATTTACTCATCTCTATAATCTAGGTATATACATTATTATTTCATTTTATTTGAATAAAAAAATTATAATTTTTCTTGAATATCATTAATCCTTCCCGGATAACCCTGTTAATATTTATGGATTCCAATGAAAGGAAACAAAATAATGTTGATCTAAAATTCACAGTATGTGTTATGTACAATGGGAGCTATCACGAGTCAATAATAATAATTATTATGTAACAGTAGATAATTGAGTACATAAAAAATTAAAATAATAGAATATCATGGGATGATAAGGTAGACTCAATATATAAATTAAAATAAATAATAACACATTCCATTTAATATATAATATGAGAATGAAATGCATCCATAAATTATAACATAGAGAAAATATACAGGATAATAATAATTGTAATTTAAATGAAAGAAGTTATTAATTATTAGTTGACATGTTTTATATGATAATTATATATTGACCATAAATAACTTTCAAAAGAAAATTTATAGCCTAAAATTGTCAATACTTCAAAAAGAAAGGTTAAAAATAATGGTCATAAACTCATATTGCTTGTTCAAATGATTCTATCTCATGAGACTGGCGATGTATCAAGGGGATATCATTAAACAGTCCCCAAAACGTGTAATGACAATCCAAATAATTACTCATATATTTACTAATAATTTTAATGCTTAAATAATGATCTTTATCATATATGCGTATTGAGTAAAGGATATCGACCAATCAATATTTCCCAGAAAATAATATAAGTTTTAATGTAAGAACCATATTTAAAAATTTTATACTTCATAGGTAGTAACATTATCCATTATAGAAGAATATTGATATATGATATATATTTGTTTTCTAGTCAAAATTTTATTCAATAAAGTGATACTTTTAATAGAATGTTAAAAATAACAAAATAAAGTGATATTGGACATCAAAGTTTTCCCTCTTGGAAATTTTTAATTCAAATAACCTTACATGATATAGTTAAAATTCAAACACAAAATAAAATTATAATGGAATTACTCATGATTATACTTATCATATGGGAATTATAATTATTAAATTAATGTTAATTGGTGTATAATATTGAATATGTCATAATGGAATGTAAATTGAGATAAAACTCATTACCTTAAGCTACATTTTTGGTTGAACATGATTTAACCATATTAATTGTGGTTTTAAAAAATATATTATCTTATATTATAACCATATTAAAATTTAATATATATTATATGATCCTTTTATAACATCTTATTAACTATTCAAAAATATTTTTTTATAATTTCCATTATTTCTCGTGTTAATTGCATTTTTTTATCCTGGATGTTTTTTCATGGGAGATATGGTTATTATGCATATTATATAGTTTCATTTTATCAAAAATGAGGACCATGATATAATTTTAATGTTTATATATAAATTATATTTTTAAAACTAATAATTCATGATGGTTCAAAAAACTAAGTGTGTTACGATCATGGAGATGGTAGGCCATATATATACATGAGTAACAATTTCAATTTTTTAATGAAAATTATGGAAAAAAGACAGGTAAAATTTTACCCTTAAAAATGATAATTGTATAATTAATACCATATTATATAATGATATATATCATTCATGATATGTAGTGAGGAAAATAGTCACATCACTTTGTGAAGGAAATTGTCCACACTAACATGAACGGTGTTTTCACCTTTCATTGAACGAAAAACGCATGAAATAAAATGATATACTATCGATAAATAATTTTAAATTGGTGAGTAGTATTATAATTACTTAATTTACATGAAATATAACCATTAAAACTATTCCATATCACCTACCATCTAAGGCGTTAATGAAAGATGAATAACATCGCTTCGTGAGGTTGTAGTTCACAGTACACAAGAGTGAAATTATCATGTCTCCTATGTGATACAAATTAAGAATATTTATATGAAATGATGAAAATAATATTTAATAATGTTATATATATATTATATTCTTTTATCCTTCATAATATCCACCCTTTTAAGTGTTATAATAAAAAGGTATGACGTCACTCCATGAGTTGTTGGTCTATTGTACATCAGAATGATGATTCTGTAACCTTTTTTATGGATGTGGATATGATTTTAGTTAATTAAATTATTATAAAATAATCCAATTATATTGAAGATCTTGTGGTTTTTATATCATATTTTTTTATAATAGATTAAGGAAGGGTAGAAATAATTTAAATAAAGACACTCCCTTATGATCATTACCTATTCTTCGTATATATTCCATTGGTTTGTAGTAAAATATTATGTGGGTAGATTTTGGACCAAAATATGGATTAATATTTGGATCAATGTTGTTGGTAATTTATTTGATTAGGGATTATCTAAGACAAATAATTTTTTATTTATGAAGAAATGAGAGGAGTCTATTTCCTTTTATAGTTGAGGAGAAGTGGCATTATTGTAAGTACTCAAAAGTATTCACTCTTGGGAGGTCAATATAATATAAATTTGATCCAAAAATGAGAATTAATTATTTTAGGGGGAGAAATTATCAATACAAAACTACACCACACAATTAAACTCATATTTTTAATATTTTTTATTAATAACATTTATGTATCATTATTTTTACCATTTAGGGTTTTCACCATAGTCACTCAATATGTAACCAAGTTAATTTATATAATAACAATAAATGTAAATATAAATTATTATATAAAATATATCCCATTTTTTTAAAATATTAAATAAAATATATAAAATGAACATTTTAAGTGTGTTAAAATTTTGTTTCAACCCAAGGATATGTATCATTAAAAAACACCTCTTTTAGAGTAAACAAACTAATATAGTTTTTCTATTTTTCTGTCAATATATTATTTATAAAAATAAAAGTTGGTATTTAATGAAGAATAGTTGATATTAATTATAAAATAAAAATATCATTGAATAATATATTATTTTTTGGTATTTCTAAATCAATTTGAAAAATATAATTTATTATAAAATAATATTAATTTTAATTTTAACATTATTCAATTAATGTCAATATAAAAATAAAAGAAATGATTGAACAACAATATATAATATCCAAACCATTTTATGATTATATATTTTTTATTATAAAACAATGTAACACAATATTTTATTCATTTTAATTAACCTTTATAATTTTTAGTATCAGTTTGTTTTTTATTAACATAACAAAAAATGGATGTGGATTTCATTATAATATTAAATAAAAAATTCAATATACAAATAAATGATAAATTATTAAAATAATGAAATATTTTTACTTGAATATAATATGTATATCCTATCCTTTATGAGTTTGCACTATCCCCAAACTTTATAGATATTAAAAAGATGTAATCTATCTTTTTTTTATTTTTTTATTAAAATTTTTTTATGGAACATATTCAATGAAATGTAGAATTAAATTAAAATATTTAAAATAATTTGATGAAAAATGAGTAATTAAATCCATTAAATAAAATTTATATAATGTTTTAAGTCATTTTCACTCTTATAATTCTTGTTTAACCCCATGAAAATATATTTTTAACTTAACCGTCACAAATATTTTTTACATTATTGACTAATCGGTATGGTAAAAAATTAGGTTTAGTTATTTAGACATTATAAATAATTATTATTAGAAATATAATATCTAATTTTCAATAAAAATTATACAAATATGTAAAAAATAAAAATTTTAAATTTATCATACAGACGTGACGAGACGATGGGGTTTAATGTGAGAAGGTTTGAAAGATTACATAGTGTTTATATATTAATTAAATATTAAAATAATAATTGTTACGTAAATTAAATAAATTTACATATAATTGATGTAATTTTACTTTCAAACAAATTTAAAATATATTTTACCATTATAAATTATATAAATGAAAAGTTAGTATTCAAATAAAATTTATCATATTTAATTATTCATCAAAAAATAAATATTCTAAAATTAATCCTATAATAAATTCGATATTATGATTTAAAAAAATATTTTTTTTCTATGATTCATTTTAAAAAATTATTTATATTTTGTTGGAAAAGTGAATGTAATCCTTCTTTAAATATAACTATGTTTTTCAGAAGAAAAAAAAACTCAATTTCATTTAAATGATACTTATTTTATTACGAATCAATATATAATTAATAAGAAAATGTAAACAATATATTTTCAGAAGTTATGAAATCTTATTAATTTCCTATATTCTAACTTCTATGTGATATATTATAATATAATGTTAACAATATTGTGTTTTTTTTAAAACATGAACAGGCGTCTAACGAATTTTTTCAATGAAAACCATTATTACATGTAACACAAGATAAATTCAGTGTTCCATGTATTGAAAAATATAATATTCCCTGAATTTATATAAAATCAGAAATATATAATAAATTATCATGATTTTATATTCAATCCCATGATTGTTGTTTCATTTCATACACACTATTGAATACAATTAAATTATTTTAGAATTTTTAGGTGTTATATTCTCCACAACTTAAATAAATATCATCCTTCAATTTTACACTTCATCTCTATAATTACATGTTTTAATTATAATTTTTTAACCCTAAATGAAGATGGTTTAATAAAAAATCCTCCTAATAATATAAAAAAGGATGTGAAAATGTCATTTGTAATAACAATTATCTAGGTTACCAAGTAGGAGAACATAGGTAGAAAATGGAATCATAGAAATAGAAGAAATGTGTAAATAATTATAGATATTGATTGATCTCATTGATCATAACCAGGTGAATCATCAATTGAATGTTAAAGCCCATAATACCATAAATATAATATGATTTAATAGACTATTTAATTTATTGGATATGAAGGTAATATGTTTAAATCATCAAATAAATATCCTTTTCATAATGGTGAGTACATATTTTACTACCTATAGAAATAAGGGAATATACTTACTTGATAATTCTTCATTTCACAATCACAATTTCATCATGAATTCCAAGAAATTAATTTACAAACATTATTTTTCTATGCCGGATGCACTAAAATTCATTACTAACATACCATAAGATCCATAAAAGAGTTACAATACATTCCCTATATCAATTAATATTTTCCCAAACCAATATGGTTATAAAAAGTTATCAAATAGAAATAATTAATATATAATCCTCAAATTTTAAACCACCATATTTTAATTAATAATTATTTTTCAAATAATTTAACTAAAAACCATGATATGTTTACTAAGACATCATATAGGTTGGTGGTAGGCGTAAAACCCTTTCCATCCTTCAATCACGTGTGTAATGCTTGCATCAATTTTAGACATGATAGATGTTAATCAAACATACATCTCATCATTTTTTATAATCTATAATAATATAATTAATTTTTCATTTGCCAAAAAAATATGATGGATATCCTTGAAAGAAAATACAAAATTAAAAAAAAATTATAATGGTATCAATGAAATTTATTTGTATTTTCATTAGGATTTCAGATTTTATTTAACTATTATTATGTGTCATTAATGTTTATATTGACACTGAAAGATAATAATACCATTAATGTGATATATATAACATATTAGGACATTATTCCTCAAAAATAATTTCTACTAAAACATGTACAAAACCAATGGTTTCTATTGCAAAAAATTTCGACAAAATAAACTTTATACCATTACATTTCTACCACCAATTTTTTTTAAAAGGGGTGTTTATATTTTTTAAATTATGATCAACAATATTCTAAAAAACCCATAACGGTATTCACATATCTTATGTTAATGTATAAAAATTTTCTTATAAAAATTAACACAATAAATTGAAGTTTCATGATTATTTAAAAATTACCATTGGTGAAATACCTCTTCAATTTATTTTTGTGAATCCCAATGCACAAATACTTAATCCACATTATTTAAAATTGGGTCCATCATTGGTTCATGGAGTAATGTGTTTCATTAATTTACGACTTATATTAACATACATAACAATGATATATAATGTAAATATAACATATCCAAATAATATCCCTTGGGAGACTCAATCAGGGTGTGAATTAAAGCCTATTAGTAGGTAGCAGGTAACAATCAACTCACGACCGACTCACCCATTTTAGAGTTATTACCCTTCGGCATTCTATACCCATACCACGTCCAATTTTAGTATCATTATAGTGAAATATTTTATAAAAAACCACATAATTTCAATCTTACCAAACAATTAGGATGTTATTCCATAGTTATCCCCAAATTATATCATTGAGATATGATACATCATTTTTGTTATCCTAAATCATGTTCCAATAGTCTCTACTAAACACCATTTAATAACAATTGTAGTGATCCTAAACCCTGTAGGCCAAAACATGTTCTTGATACCAATATAATAAAATTAGATAAACAAGAATCGCATCCGGAAGGACATATCATTTATATAGTCTTGGTAAATGAGATACATACATGATTATTAAATTAAATTTCATTAAATGTAATAAATTTTTTATTTTCAAAATATGGTTATTCCCAAAATCATAATCTTAAATATGAGTTATAGTAGATTTCATAGATTCTTAATAATGTAAACAAAATATGGGTGAGATGAAATTCTCACTAAGGGATTAGTATAGTAGAAGTTATCTTGATTCATGAAACACAATCAACATAGAATGGTATGTATCTAAAAACAAATAGAATTTAAATAACATGGATATAAAAGTAACATAAGGTATAATTAATATAGAAATGTAAATAACTGAGACCAAATTCCATTTAATCAATAATATAATAATGAAATGAATACTTGATAATAACATAGTGAAAATATCAGGGATAATAATTATTGAATTATGAATAAAGGAAAATGATTAATTCATTTATATAGTGTTTCCTAGGAATATGTTTCCTTTACCATAAACACCATTCACAAGATAGACTGAAACATATTTTTTTGAATACCTTTCAAAATACTGTTTAAAACATACTGGTTATAAATACTGATGGATTTTTTTTTTAGTTTTTTATCAAGAGACTACCGACACATTGAGGTTCTTAAATTAACTAATCCCTACCTCATGTCATATAAATCCAATGGATTTAACATATTTCATAAAATATATTTAATTCCTAAACATTTTTTATCAAATATATATATTGATTAATGGATATAGATTTTTTACCATTTCCCTTGTTAATCAACCAAATTTCAAAACGAAAAACATATATGTAAATTGTGTACTGTTTAAGAAATAATTATATCCACTGAACAATACTATGGGTGTTTAAGATAAATTTAATGTTAAATAAAAAATCATTACAATTATGTGCATTTTTATAGAGAATGTTAACATTCACAAAATAATGTGATATTTCACAATATCTTTTACCTTAGGGTAATTTTCAGGTCGATACCCCTTGAATATTATAATTGGAAATAAAAATTAAAATAAAATTTAGAATGAAATTTTATGGTTATTATATGTTAATGGTCAAGTTTATACAACACATAAAAGTGAATTGCGGAATAATAACAGATAAGTCTTTATTGAATATAATTTGAGAAGAAATGTCTTACCATTTGATTCAGTTTTGGTTTAACGTGACTTATCATCATGTATGGTGGTTTTAAGAATTTTATAAACTTATTAAAAATTCATTTTAAAATTTATTGTATCTTATATGATCCCTTTATATTATTATATCACCATATCATTAAAAATATTTCATTATTTCTTATTATTCCTGGTGTTAATTTCCTTGTCTTCTAATGTGTTTTTAGTCATGAAAGATCCTATTATTGCACATATTAATTATTTTCATCATATTCAGAATAAATATCATGAAATAATTATCATATTTATATATAAATTATACATTTATAACCAATTATTAATGGTGTTTATGAAAAATTTAGTATGTAGCGATCATGGAGATAGTTGGTTGTATGCATACATGAGTAACGTTTTCCATTTTTCAACGATAATTATGGAAATTTGGAATGTAATATTATCAATTTTCAGATTGTTGATAATTAAATTCAGACCATATAATATATTTTGTATATCATTTATGTAGTATGGTGATGAAAAGAGAGCCACATCGCTTCTAGAAGGTGTTAGCGAACACGTACACAAACCAAATTATTTTCTATTATTTTTCAAAATGTATCAAAGAAGAAAATATTATCTTTTTAAAATGATAAATTTATTATAAATATCATTATTATATCACTTATAACAAATATAATCATTAACATTATTCCTTATCAACTTCCATGTAGAGCGTTGGTGAAAGACAAATCACATTGCTTCATGAGGTGGTAGTCCACCATACACATGAGTGACATTATTTTGTCTCCTACTAAATATAAAGTAAAAATTACTCCATAGTTATAGTATCTATATATATTATGAATTATATCTATAAAAACACAAAAAATTGATTGGTGGTAATGAAAAGACTAAAGACATTAATTCGCAAGATGATAGTCCACCATAAACACGAATTATGATTTGACAACCCATTTGATTAAAGTGGATATTTTGGTTGGTCAATAACTTATAATAATAAAATAAAAGTATGTTTAAGATAATGACCTTATATAACAACTTCATTCTAAATAAATGATGGTGGTGGAGAAATAGGTAAAATTAATACGCACGTTGAAGAACATTACATCTTCATCAGATAGCTTCCATTAGTTTTCACTGTAACAACCCATGGGGTTTAAATGATATTATATTACTTAAATTTTTCTTACATATTATATAATAATATACACATAAAAATTAAATAAAAACCAATTTTTTTATCTAACTAATAATGATCATTGCATTACTCACCTATGAAACAAATAAAATTCTAAATATTTCAATTGGACACAAAAAATAAAATAGAATAGATATCATGTGATTGTATGGAATGCCCCAACCATCTTGAATAATTGAACCCAAAAAAAAATATAGTTATGAAAAAAATAATAGTAAACCAATCAAAATCTTATCAAATGTATATATAATGTTAGGGAGAATATTTTTTGAATTATTATTGAATGATTGATGTTATATTTATTGTGTATAAAGTGAAAGGTGGTTATTGGTATTTTACAATTATATGAAGATGGGAAAAATATGGCCACCGCTTAATAATATATTTTAAAAATATAGCTTTTTTTGATAATATTAATATTATAATTATTCTTTATAATTAGTAATAATAATTTTTATTAGCATCGAAAGGAGAATCGATGAACTAAACTAATGAAGTAGTGATATTTGAATACAAATTATTTATAAATGGTGGGGAGGTATAGCTAGTGGGGTTCACCCTTGCACAATACCATGAAGATATTAAACAAGAGATAATAGAAATAATTCACATATAATAGAAGTTAATTAAGTGGATGTTACCACTCTCTTGATTCCAGACTAACCACCATATGAAACTGCAACCATTACACACCTTACGCTTTGGGCGTCTGTGAATTTAATAATTGTTATGTGTTGTGGACATAATTACATAATGTTTACTATCATTTTTTTGAATAAAATATATATTCTATAAATTCCAATTCTGAATTGATTTTCAAATGAAAATATATCTCTAATTGAGATGAATATGACAAATTGGTTTCTAAAACAATAAAAAAATATAAAATAGTTATAATTTTTTTAATTATCCAAGGTATTATAATGAATATATTATTTCCAGAAATATTATTTTAAAACAATGTTAGTTAAATATAAATTATAAATTAATTTTATAAGGTCCCAAAGAAATTTTTTATAATTGTCATAAATTTTACTTTTCCCTAGAAAAATTCTATTTTTAAATAAATACGAATTTATATATGTAACACCCCGACCCCAGTTACCTAGAGTCGGTGCATTATTACGTAACATTGGCATGATCAAAACAAAGATCAAATATCGAAAGACCGATTGGTTTAGTATCCTTGGAAACACTAGATATATTCATAAAGTTTTACATTACATCATAAAGTGAAAAACTACTACAACAACATAGTCTTCATATTCCACACTCATATCCCCACATACTATCCCTACAGGTCATTCATAAATTACTTCATCACATCCTGGGAAAAATAAAACATAGAAAAGGGGTGAGCTCAAATGCCTAGTAAGGATAACAATATAGCAGAAACTTTCATAAATAAGAATAAACATTTAAGGCAGTGTATAACTAAAACAAAAACCTTTTAAACTTGAACTTCAACATAGTATGGCAAAAATAAAATGAAATAATGCCATTTACTTATTAACATGGATATTATACTAATATAATAATCACATGCAATATCAATAACCACTTTCATAATGATGGAATGCATAATGCCAGACTATCATAACCACATAGCCAAGGCCTCGTGCCAAAACAACAAATAAGATTTTGTCAAGGCCTTGTGCCAAGACCGTAGTTTGTCTCATGAGACCTACCGGTGCATCGAGGATCTATATCGGGCTCCACCCGTCACATATTAAGTCCAATGCATTCCCATATGAAAAGGTATAAACATAATATAATCATTCGTATTAATACTAGCATACGAAATGTCAATACTTTCTCCATAAACCATGAATGGTATAAAAATAACACATCCACAGTCAAACATATCACAAAACCTTAAATACAATATATAAGTTTTGTATCAACTTTAAATAATCATAAAGTCCATCATCGGATGTTGACATAGATGAAATCAAAACTATTTGAGAGAAATATCTCTTTTTTTAATCATTTAAAAGTCACACATTTATAAAGGAAGTAATTTAAAAGAGATTTTTGAATCAAAGTGTCCCATACCACTTTGAAACTTTTTGAAAGGAATTAACATTTTAAAAACATTCATTTCCATATAAATAAATCCTAAAAAACCATTTTGAAGACATGGACATTATTTAAAAAGATTTAGAAAGATAAATCTTTAAAACATTTAAAATTCTGATTATGATAAAGAGTACTTTTAAAAAACTCTTAAAATATTCATTTGGAAATGATTTAAAAGTCACATAATTATAAAATAAAACATTTACTTTGAAAATATACTTATAAGATTATAATGGAAACTTCAGGAATTTTATAACGGTGGAAAATACCCGCACCCGCCGTATAAGTTAAAAAAACATTCTTACCTTAAATCATTTGAAAAGGTTAAAAAGCACCTTATTTGGAAAACGACGGGAAGATTCCTTTATAAAACTCTTATAAAAAGTCAAAAAAGGGTATAAATTACTTTCACCCATATTCTTGTAAACAGTAAAATTTGTTTTGAATTACATTTTTAAGAAAATGGATGTGGATGATAAAGAGATCCCAATAGATTATTATGTATAAACAACCTCAGATAATGAAGATATTGTGAAATAACCCTTAAATTTTACTTTTCCTTGGTTGAGGGTAGGTTAACCTCTTGTATAATGGTTAAATAATTATTATTAAATTATACAAGAATCATATATATTCGTATGATATCATATATGATCTTTTAACATTTCTTTGTTAATAATATCTTAGAATTATCGTTGTTTCGGGTGTTAACTTACTTTTTTTCTTTTATATGTTTGGTTACTTAAGCCGTGGTTGTCATGGATAGGTTGTATCTTATTCATATCCATAATGATATCAAGTCCTTAAACATTATTTTTAAATCATCAAATGATAATTATACTTGAATGGATACGATATAGAATGAATCTCATCGCGTTCGTGGAGACGGTAGTCCGTATGTACGCATGAGCGACAATATCATTCTTTTGATATTAAAATAATATATAACTGGATAGTATATTATATATACATAATCATTATCATGTTATATTTATTATTTAAATGAGTTACACATAATTATTATACCCATCCAAATAATAATATATTGAATAACAATTACACCACGACGTGGAGACGGTAAGCCGTACGTACGCACGTATGGTGACATGTTATTGAAAGGGTGGATAGAATACAGAATATGGTTGTACCATATTTATAATAACATCACATTATATATAAGATACTGGAGTTATTATTTTATAATGGTAATAAAAAAGAAATATGAAGTGGAAGAAGAAAGGAACTTGGAAAAAGGGTGGTGAAATCATTACCTCTTCTTTGGGTTCTTCCTTTTGATTTGATCAAAAGGGATCCTTAAGATGGCATTATGACAAAAGGAAGGCCTATATGATGAAGTGAGAGAAGTTTATAGAGTATTTAGGCAGAGTTTTTCTGAACCAAAAGGCTTTGAAGGTGTGAGTTAATGAGAAGGGGGAGTGCCCTTTTATAAGAGGGGTGAGGGCCGCCTTTGGAAAAGCTAGAAATATTAATTTATAATAAATTCATATTTGGTTTATAATAGCTCCAAAGTTGATTATTAAAATTTTAAGGTGGGTATAGGTCGAAAAACATTCAACCAATAGAATTTAGATAGGTTTGGGTTACTATATTAACCTTATCTTTTAGTTTTAACTCTTAGTTAATTAGTTTGACATTTACCATGTCACTTTGTATTTTTGTATTATATAGTTAATAAACTTACTATATACATCCAAGAGACCCCCAAGTGGTCCATTAATGATAAAAATATCATGATATAAGTCTCTTTTCCGAACCATAGATTTTTAAGAATTTAATATCAATTAATAATATAATATTTGTTTTAAAAACTCTTTTATGTCAATTTTGACACTATTCAATAGTTGATTTTTTTGAAACTTATAACAGAATGATTACTTCGAAAAAAGTCAATTAAATCAATCCTAATATGTCATAGTATCCTATAAAATTATTTTAATTCATTAAAAGTCTCAAATAATATTTATTTGGGTATTTATAATATCAATTATTTTAATTTGTCACTATTATGGTAATTATTGCATCATCATTGTGTCATAATAAATTAACTTATTTAATGTATAAAAATTATAAATAAAATATCATTATGTAGGAAATATTTTTATATTTATAATTAATATTTAAAATCTAAAATCCAACATATATAACCATTTTTAAAAATTTGTTTTCTAAAAGATATATGCTTGTGTCATTTTTGTATTCATTATAACTTAGTAAAAATAAAGTGTCACTATCACTTACAAGTGGCACCATGGGTACCCACAATTGACCCAAAGATGCCCATGGTCGAACATGTATCAACCAATAAGGTTGGAACACATTTTAGGGTAATTTTTTATTATTATAATATTATTTTTTAACCCTTATTTACCAGATTTACCCTTTAACCATAGTAAATAAAATATTTACCGAAGTAATTATTCAAAATGTCTAAAAATAAAAGTTACAAATTTACACAATTTGAACATCCTGATTCCAAATATGGAATCCATTTTTCCAAATTCAAAACACAGAAGTGGTAGAAATTAATTTAAAATTAATTCCCGTTGTCAAAACAAAAAGAATGTTTTTATGATATAATAACTATAAAAAAGATTGATACTGGTTTATGTTCGGTTTAATTGTGAAATTATGTCCAATGACCACCATTGTATTAAATGGTAAAAATATATTCTAAATATACTTTAAAACCAATCAAATTCATAATTTATCACTATTAATTATTATGATTTAAAAAGTTATTTTTAATTAAAATTTAGTAATTTTCACTATTCATCAATTTATGAAGGTTATCCGAAAAGTACCAAAATTTCACCTTAGGATAAATTCGATACACCAAATCCAAAAATGAAGTACTTTTTGAGAGATAAAATTTCTAAAATTTTAAAATGGAGGTATTACTATTCATAACGGCTAGTTTGATTGGTTGTGGTGTGTAAGAATCTCGAAGTTGCGTACAATGCACGTCATTGCATTATTCAAAGGGAAACGTACAATGGAGGCTTGGGATGTTTAATTGTAATTTTTTTTGATATCCCCAATCTAAAAAAGTAAATTTATTTAGTCTAATTGAATATATAAAAGTTCAAAATATTGGATTTAAAAAGGTTTTCACTATTAAAAGTTGGTAAAAGTGCAATATTGAAAATGAATTTGTTCTTAAATTATGTCTAAGAAAATCATAATATGGATTCTAAAATTATAGGGATTAAATAATGTTTAAATTTTAGTTAATATTATTCATAACCTCTTTCGAATGGATTTTTTGTTAAGTCATGGTGCGCTTTAACTCGGTGTTGCGTGTAGTGCATGTTATTAAATTATTTTGAAGAAATAACACACTATGAAATCGTGGAGTGTTACATTCTCCCCTCCTTCAATAAATTGTGTCCTCACAATTTTAAATTGTTCTTCGAAAATAAACGGTTGAAAATAGAAAATATCATTGTGGGAAAACCCACATTGGAAATTAGGTTACTAAAATTTATTCTTAATATGAGGAAAAGAGAAATGAAAGGGTCACCCCCAAATTATGATCTCGATTAAGAGAATATTGGTGGAAATTAAAGACATATAATTGGAGGGAAAACGTAAATATTTATAGGTAGTGATTGAGGTCATCAATCACAAACAAGTGTAAAATTGAGGTCCTTAATTTCATTAATCTATGATGATTTAAAATACCATCGGTTCAACAAAACATAGGGTATTAGGATAACACATTTTATGTTTTGGGATTACCTAAATAAATTATAACAATTAATTTCTTCATAGAATAAGAGAAGAAAAAATATATATTCTTGAAAAGTAGAGTTCCATCCTTTAACTAATTTCTACCACAAACTCATCTTTCACTCTAAAAGATAATAGAACTTAAAAATAATATTCTATTTATCCTATTCGTAGAGAGTTAAAAAAATGAATTTATAATTCATCTAGAAGAACCATTAAGAAAACGACACTATTAAAACCAGGAAATCACGAGGGTCAGTGGTAGGTGATACACCCTTGTCGCCCTTCGGTTGGGGGTTCAAGTCTCGCGCCCTTGCTGGACGCTATGGGTTGTCGCCCGACCTCTGGGTTGTCCTTTTATAGAAATCCAAAATAATCCAAACTAGAACTATCCAAAATACTTCAGTCTAAAATTTATAAGGAAGGTAAACACAATAAAGATCCTTTTTTCCGTGTAATAACATGTGAACATCTTCATCATGTATTCTTTTAAACCACTGCAACATCCTGAATTACCATACAACCTTATTGATTACATTCATGATCCCTTATTCCTTAAAGAAAAATAGATATACTCCTTCAATCCAAAAAAGTTTTAAACCCCAAAAATGATGGAATATACAAATCTTTAATCGGTTTCAAGGTAGTCAAGAATATCCAATATAATTTATCCAAATCAATCATGTATTATTCCAAAATCACTACCTCGGTATCAGAACTATATTATGGTTTATCATTCTCTCAACCATATATTTTCCAAAAATTTATCCTGCAATTGATTCAATTTTCTTTGTTCCACACAATCTCAAGTCCTTAATGAAATAGAACTGCAGTAAAATCCTTATATACTCCATAATCATTATAACAAGTACATTTTTGATACAACAATCAAATGACATAATCAACATAAGAACTCTAATCATTCCTCTTCATCTGTGGTAGTATCATTACAGGATTGTTATCCAATAGCTTCATTTGCAGCATAGTCTAATGACTGGGACATAGTTTCGCGTGGTGTCCAAACTCCTTGCAAATGAAGCATTGTACATTTGAAACCATTTTCTTACCCTTGCAGTCACGTAATTTGTGCCCTTTTCCTCCACACTTATAGCAAACTCCCATTCCTTTCAGGAAAGTTCTAGGGTGTTTCTTCCCACAGTTATCACGTATGGGAAAATTCTTCTTTTCCCTCTTCCCTTTATCCATCTTTCTCTCTTCCATCCTTTTCTTCTCTTACTTCCCTTCAAAGCCATAGGAATCAGTAAAATCTTTACTTATCTTATCAACACATGATATTATTTCTTCATTTGATGATAATACATGGGAGACTATTTCTCTTCTAAATTCTAGCTTAAGACCATGAAAGATATGATCCTTCTTTCTCTTTGGATCATGTGCATTGCTGGAGTTATCATTCCTTCTACTGGGCGCCATTTCTAAACAATGGCATACACTATATTATTTTATGAATAACAATACCTAATCCCAAACTTGTAATACACATAACATAAATTAAATAGTTTATGGATATAATCCATAATCATAAAAATGTCTCCTTTGATAAAGTATATACTCATAAACCCATAACAATGGTTTTTAAAGAAAATGAGAATTATCCTAAGCATATCTCCCGGGAGTGTCATAACCAAGAGTGTAGTAAGGCCCGTTGTCATGCACCAGTTCCCGTTAGAGTCTTGCTCAAAGCGGGGTTTTTGGGTTTTACCCCTAGATACATCTGTTCCAGAGCCGCCTCTACCTGCTCGTATCCATACACGGATGTATTGCTCGGAAACCTCACAAAATCTCTATAATACCAAAATTCTAGGAAATTCTTCTATACTAATCCTCATAGTCCATCTTAAATCTATGCGCTCTAATCAAAGTTTATCTAAATCTAGCTTCCAAGGTTTGTACTGGACTTTCTCTGATACCAACTATAACGCCCTGACCGCAGTTACCTAGAGTCGGTGCATTATTACATAACATTGGCATGATCACAAGAAAGATCAAATCTCGAAAGACCGATTGGTTTAGTATCCTTATAAAAACTAGATATATTCATAAAGTTTTACATTACATCATAAAGTGAAAAACTACTACAACAACATAGTCTCCATATTCCACACTCATATCCCCACATACTATCCATGCAGGTCATTCATAAATTACTTCATCACATCCTGGGAAAAATAAAACATAGAAAAGGGGTGAGCTCAAATGCCCACTATGTATAACAATATAGAGGAAACTTTCATAAATAAGAATAAACATTTAAGGCACTGTATAACTGAAACAAAAGCCTTTTAAAATTGAACTTCAACATAGTATGGGAATAATAAAATGAAATAATGCAATTTACTTATTCACATGGATATTCTACTAATCGAATAATCACATGCAATATCAATAACCACTTTCATAATGATGGAATGCATAATTCCAGACTATCATAACCACATATCCAAGGCCTCGTTCCAAGACTACAAATAATATTTTGTCAAGGCCTTGTGCCAAGACACTAGTTTGTCTCATGAGACCTATCGATGCATCGAGGAGCTATAGCGGGCTCCACCCATCACATATTAAGTCCAATGCATTCCCTTATGAAAAGGTCTAAACATAACATAAACCTTCGTATTAAAACTAGCATATGAAATGTCAATACTTTCTCTATAAACCATGAAGGGCGTAAAAATAACACATCCACAGTAAAACATATAACAAAACCTTCAATACAATATAGAAGTTTTGTATCAACTTAAAATAATCATAAATCCCATCAAAGGATTTTGACATAGATGAAATCAAAACTATTTGAGAGAAATATCTCTTTTTTTTAATCATCTAAAAGTCACACATTTATAAAGGAAGTAATTTAAAAGAGATTTTTGATTCAAAGTGTCCCATAACACTTTAAAACTTTTTGAAAGGAATTAACATTTTAAAAACATTAATGTACATATAAATAAATCCTAAAAAATAATTTTGAAGACATGGACTTTAATTAAAAATATTTAGAAAGATAAATCATTAAAACATTTAAAATTCTGATTTTGATAAAGAGTACTTTTAAGAAACTCTTAAAATATTCATTTTGAAATCATTTAAAAGTAACATAATTATAAAATAAAACATTTACTTTGAAAATATACTTATATGTTTGTAGGGGAATCTCCAATAATTTTATAATGGTGGAAAATAGCCGCACCTGCCGTATAAGTTAAAAAAACATTCTTATCTTAAATCTGTCGAAAAGGTTAAAAAGCACCTTGTTTGGAAAATGACGGAAAGATTCTTTTATAAAACTCTTATAAAAAGTCAAACAAGGGTATAAATTACTTTAACCCATATTGTTTTAAACAATAAAAGATGTTTTGAAATACATTTTTAAGAAACATGGATGTGGATGATAAAGAGATCCCAGTAGATTATTATGTATAAACAACCTCGGATAATGAAGAGATTGTGAAATAACCCTTACCTTGTACTTTTCCTTGGTTGGGGGTAGGTTAACCTCCTGTATAATGGTGAAATAATTTTTATTAAATTATACAATAATCATATACATTCATATGATATCATATATGATCTTTTAACATTGATTTTTTAATTATATCTTAGAATTATCGTTGTTTTGGGTGTTAACTTACTCGTTTTCTTTTATATGTTTTGTTATGTAAGCCATGGTTGTCATGGATAGGTTGTATTTTATTCATATACAGAATGATATAAAGTCCTTAAACATTATTTTTAAATCATCAAATGATAAATATACTTGAATGGATATGATAGAGAATGAATCTCATCGCGTTCGTGGAGACGGTAGTCCGTACGTACGCACGAGCGACAATATCATTATTTTGATATTAAAATAATATATAATTGTATATTATATCATATATAAAGAATCATTATCATGTTATATTTATTATTTACATGAGTTACACATCATTATTATACCCATCCAAATAATAATATATTGAATAACAATTACACCACGACGTGGAGACGGTAAGCCGTATGTACGCATGTATGGTGACATGTTATTCAAAGGGTGGATAGAATAGTGAATATGGTTGTACCATATTTATAATAACATCAAAGTATATATAAGATACTGGATTTATTATTTTATAATGGTAATAACAAATAAAGAATAAGTGGATGAAGAAAGGAACTTGGAAAAAGGGTGGTGAAATCATTACCTCTTCTTTGGGTTCTTTCTTTTCATTTGATCAAAAGGGCTCTTTAATATGGCTTTCTGACTAAAGGAAGGCATCTAGGATTAAGTGAGGGAAGTTTAGAGAGTATTTGGGAAGAGGGTTTCCCAACCAAAAGGCTTTGAAGGTGTGAGTTAATGAGAAGGGGGAGTGCCCTTTTATAAGAGGGGTGAGGGGCACCTTTGGAAAAGCTAGAAATATTAAATTATAATAAATTCATATTCGGTTTCTAATGACTCCAAAGTTGATTATTCAAAGGTTAAGGTGGGGATAGATTGAAAACCATTCAACCAATAGAATTTATACAGGTTTGAGTTACTATATTAACCTTGTATTTTAGTTTTAACTCTTTGTTAATTAGTTTGACATTTACCATGTCACTTTGTATTTTTATATTATATAGTTAATAAACAAACTATATACATCCAAGAGACCCTAAAGTGGTCCATTAATGATAAACCTATCATGATATAAGTCTCTTGGCCGAACCTTAGATTTTTAGGAATTTAATATCAATTAATATTATAATATTTTTTTAAAAAACTCTTTTATGTCAATTTTGACACTATTCAATAGTTAATTTTTTTGAAACTTATAAAAGAATGATTACTTCGAAAAAAGTCATTTAAATCAATACTATTATGTCATATTATCCTAGAAAATTAGTGTAATTCATTAAAAGTCTAAATTATATTTATTTGGGTATTTATAATATCAATTATTTTAATTTTTCACTATTATGGTAATTACTGCATCATCATTGTGTCATAAATAAATTAAATTATTTAATGTCTAAAATTTATAAATAAAATATAATTATGTAGGAAAGATTTTTATCTTTATAATTAATATTTACAATCGAAAATCCAACATATATAACCCTATGTAAAAAATTTGATTTCTAAAAGATATATATGCTTGTGTCATTTTTGTATTCATTTTAACTTAATTAAGATAAAGTGTCCCTATCACTTACCAGTGGCACCATGGGGTCCCAAAATTGACCCAAATATTTCCATGGTCGAACATGTATCATCCAATAAGGTTATCACACGTTTTAGGGTAATTTTTTATTATTATAATATAATTTTTTAACCTTTATTTACCAGATTTACCTTTTAACCATGGTAAATAAAATATTTACCGAAGTAATTATTCAAAATGTCTAAAAATAAAAGTTACCTATTTAAACAATTTGAACATCCTGATTCCAAATATGGAATCCATTTTTCCAAATTCAAAACATAGAATTGGCATAAATTAATTTAAAATTATTTTTCGCTGTCAAAACAAAAAGCGTGTTTTTAAGATATAATATCTATCAAAAGATTGATACCTGTTTATGTTCGGTTTAATTGTGAAATTATGTCCAATGACCAAAATTGTATTTAATGGTAAAAATATATTCTAAATATACTTTAAAACCAATCAAATTCATAATTTATCACTATTAATTATTTTGATTAAAAAAGTTGTTTTTAATTAAAATTTAGTCATTTTCACTATTCATCAAAATATGAAAGTTATCCAAAAAGTACCAAAATTTCACCATAGGTTAAATTAGATAATCCAAATCCAAAAAATAAGTCCATTTTGAGAGATTAAATTTTTATAATTTTAAAAGGTAGGTATTACTATTCATAAAGGCTAGTTTGATTGGTTGTGGTGTGTTAGAATCTCGAAGTTGCGTACAATGCACGCCATTGCATTATTCAAAGGGAAACTTACCGTGGAGGCTTGGGATGTTTAATTGTAAATTTTTTTGATATCCCCATTCTAAAAAAGTACATTTATTTAGTCAAATTGAATATATAAAAGTTTAAAATATTGGATTTAGAAAGGTTTTCACTATTAAAAGTTGGTAAAAGTGCAATACTGAAAATGAATTTGTTCTTACATTATGTCTAATAAACTCATAATATGGATTCTAAAATTATAGGGATTATATAAAGTTTAAAATTTAGTTAATATTATTCATAACCTCTTTTGAACGGCTTTTTTGGTAAGTCATGGTGCGCTTGAACTCGGTGTTGCGTGTAGTGCAAGTTATTGAATTATTTTGAAGAAATAACACACTATGAAATCTTGGGGTGTTACATTCTCCCCTCTTTCAATAAATTGCGTCCTTGCAATTTGAAATTGTTCTTAGAAAATAAAAGGTTGAAAATAGAAAATATCTTTGTGGGAAAACCCACATCGGAAATTGGGTTACTAAAATTTAGTCTTAATATGAGGAAAAGAGAAATGAAATGGTCACTACCAAATTATGATCTCGATTAGGAGAAAATTGGTGGCAATTAGAGACATATAATTGGAAGAAAAACATAAATATTTATAGGTAGTGAATGAGGTCATCAATCAAAAAAAAGTGTAAAATTGAGGTCATTAAATTCATTAATCTATGATGATTTAAAATACCATCGGTTCAACAAAACATAGGGTATTAGGATAACACAGTTTTGGTTTTAGGATTACTTAAATAAAGTATAAGAATTAATTTCTTCAAAGAATAAGAGAAGAAAAAAAATATTCTTGACAAGTAGATTTCCATCCTTTAACAAATTTCTACCACAAACTCATCTTTCACTCTTAAAGATAATAGAACATAAAAATAATATTCTATTTATCCTATTCGTATAGAGTTAAAAAAATGAATTTATAATTCATCTAGAAGAACCATTAAAAAAATGACACTATTCAAACTAGGACATCACGTGGGTCAGTGGTAGATGATACACCCTTATCGCCCTTCGGTTGTGGGTTCAAGTCTCGGGGCCTTGTCGGACGCGACGAGTTGTCGCCCGACCTCCGGGTTGTCCTTTTATGGAAATCCAAAATAATCCAAACTAGAACAATACAAAATACTTCAGTCCAAAATTTATAAGGAAGTTAAACACAATAAAGATGAATTTTTCCGCGTAATAACATGTGAACATCTTCATCATGTATTCTTTTAAAAAACTGCAACATCCTGAATTACCATAAAACCTTATTGATTACATTCATGACCCCTTATTCATTAAAGAATAATAGATATACTCCTTCAAGCCAAAAATGTTTTAAACCCCAAAAATGATGGAATATACAAATCTTTAATCGGTTTCAAGGTAATCAAGAATATCCAATATAAAATATCCAAATCAATCATGTATTATTCCAAAATCACTACCTCGGTATCAGAACTATATTATGGTTTATCATTCCCTCAACCATATATTTTCCAAAAATTTATCCTGCTATTAAGTCACTTTTCTTTGTTCCACACAATCTGAAGTCCTTAATGAAATAGTATTGCAGTACAATCCTTATATACTCCATCATCATTATAACAAGTACATTATTGATACAACACTCAAATGACATAATCAACATAAGAACTCTAATCATTCATCTTCATCTGTGGCAGTATCATAACTTGATTGTTATCCAATAGCATCATTTGCGGCATAGTATGATGAATGGGAAATAGGTTCGCGTAGTGTCCAAACTCCTTGAAAATGAAGCATTGTACATTTGAAACGATTTTCTTACCCTTGCAGTCACGTAATTTTTGACATTTTCCTCCTCACTTATAACAAACTCTCATTCCTTTCAGGTATGTTCCAGGGTGTTTCTTCCCACAGTTATCACATATGGGAAAATTCTACTTTTCCTTCTTCCCTTTATCCATCTTTCTCTCTTTTATACTTTTCTTCTCTTGCTTCCCTTCAAAGCCATAGGACTCAGTAAACTCTTTACTTATCTTATCAACACATGATATTATTTCTTCATTTAATGATAATACATAGGAGACTATTTCTCTTATAAATTCTGGCTTAAGACCATGAAAGATATGATCCTTCTTTCTCTTTGGATCATGTGCATTGCTGGAGTTATCATTCCTTCTACTGGGCGCCATTTCTAAACAATGGAATACACTAGATTAGTTTATGAATAACAATACCTAATCCCAAACTTTTAAAACACATAACATAAATTAAATAGTTTATGGATATATTCCATATTCATAAAATATCTCCTTTGAGAATGTATGTACTCATAAACCCTTAATAATGGTTTGTAAATAAAATGAGAATTATCCTAAGCATATCCCCCAGGGGTGTCGTAACCAAGAGTGCAGCAAGACCCGTTGTCGTGCACCAGTTCCCGTTCGAGTCTAGCTCAAAGAGGTGTTTTCGGGTTTTACCCCTAGGTACATCTGTGCAGAGCCGCCTCTACTTTCTCGTATCCAGACAGGGATGTATTGCTCAGAAAACTCACAAAATCTCTACAATACAAAAATTAAAGGAAGTTCTTCTATACTAATCCTCATAGTCCATCTTAAATATATGTGCTCTAATCAGAGTTTATCTAAATCTAGCATCTAATGTTTGTACTAAACTTCCTCTGATACCAACTGTAATGCCCCAACCCCAGTTACCTAGAGTTTGTGCATTATTACATAACATTGGACTGGTCACATGAAAGATAAAATCTCAAAAGACCAATTGTTTTAGTTTCCTTGGAAACACTAGATATATTCATAAACTTTTACATTACATCATAAAGTGAAAAAATACTACAACAACATAGTCTCTATATTCCACACTCATATCCCCACATACTATCCCTGCAAGTCATTCATAAATTACTTCTTCACATCCTAGGAAAAATAAAACATAGAAATGGGGTGAGATCAAATGCCCATTAAGGATAACAATATAGAAGAAACATTCATAAATAAGAATAAACATTTAAGGAAGTGTAAAACTAAAACAAAAGACTTTTAAACTTGAACTTCAACATAGTATAGAAAAAATAAAATGAAATAATGCCATTCAATTATTCACATGGATATTCTACTAATCGAATAATCACATGAAATATCAATAACCACTTTCATAATGATGGAATTCATAATTCAAGACTATCATAACCACAAATCCAAGGCCTCGTGCTAAGACTACAAATAAGATTTTGTCAAGGCTTTGTGCCAAGACACTAGTTTGTCTCATGAGACCTACCGATGCATTGATGAGCTATAGCAGGATCTACCCGTCATATATTAAGTTCAATTCATTCCCATATGAATAGTTCTAAACATAACAAAAACATTCGTATTAAAACTAGAATACGAAATGTCAATACTTTCTCCATAAACCATGAATGGTATAAAAATAACACATCCACAGTCAAACATATCACAAAACCTTCAATACAATATAGAAGTTTTGTATCAACTTCAAATAATCATAAATTCCATCAAACTATGTTGACATAGATGAAATCAAAACAATTTGAGAGAAATATCTCATTTTTTAATCATTTAAAGGTCACACATTTATAAAGGGAGTAATTTAAAAGAGATTTTTGAATGAAAGTGTCCCATACGACTTTGAAACTTTTTGAAAGTAATTAACATTTTAAAAAAATTCATGTCCATATAAATAAATCCTAAAAAAACCATTTTGAAGACATGGACATTAATTAAAAAGATTTATAAAGATAAATCTTTAAAACATTTAAAATTCTGATTGTGATAAAGAGTAATTTTAAGAAACTCTTAAAATATTCATTTTGAAATCATTTAAAAGTCACATAATTATAAAATAAAACATTTACATTGAAAATATACTTATAATATTGTAAGGGAAACTTAGAGAATTTTATAAAGGTGGAAAATAGCTGCACCCGCCGTATAAGTTAAAAAAACATTCTTACCTTAAATCTGTCGAAAAGGTTAAAAAGCACCTTGTTTGGAAAACGACGGAAAGATTACTTTAAAAACTCTTATAAAAAGTCAAACAAGGGTATAAATGACTTTAACCCATATTATTTTAAACATTAAATAATGTTTTGAAATAAATTTTTAAGAAACATGGATGTGGATGATAAAGAGGTCCTAGTAGATTATTACGTATAAACAACCTCGAATAATGAAGAGATTGTGAAATAACCGTTACCTTGTACTTTTCCTTGGTTGGGGGTAGGTTAACATCCTGTATAATAGTGAAATAATTGTTATTAAATTA
The DNA here is from genome assembly GCA_963277665.1 of Viscum album. Taxonomy (NCBI): domain Eukaryota; kingdom Viridiplantae; phylum Streptophyta; class Magnoliopsida; order Santalales; family Viscaceae; genus Viscum; species Viscum album. The sequence goes on from OY728132.1 coordinate 1,729,343,269, forward strand.
TACAAGAATCATATAAATTCATATGATATCATATATGATCTTTTAACATTGCTTTGTTAATAATATCTAAGAATTATCATTGTTTTGGGTGTTACCTTACTCATTTTCTTTTATATGTTTTGTTACGTAAGTCGTGGTTATCATGGATAGGTTGTATCTTATTCATATCCAGAATGATATCATATCCTTAAACATTATTTTTAAATCATCAAATGATAATTATACTTGAATGGATACGATAGAAAATGAATCTCATCGCGTTCGTGGAGACGGTAGTCCGTACGTACGCACGAGCGACAATATCATTCTTTTGATATTAAAATAATATATATCTGGATATTATATCATATATACAGAATAATTATCATGTTATATTTATTATTTACATGAGTCACACATCAATATTATACCCATCCAAATAATAATATATTGAATAACAATTACACCACGACGTGGAGACGGTAATCCGTAAGTACACATGTATGATGACATGTTATTCAAAGGGTGGATAGAATACTGAATATGGTTGTACCATATTTATAATAACATCACAGTATATATAAGATACTTGAGATATTATTTTAGAATGGTAATAACAAAGAAAAAAGAAGTGGAAGAATAAAGGATCTTGGAAAAAGGGTGGCGAAATCGTTACCTCTTCTTTGGGTTCTTCCTTTTGATTTGATCAAAAGGGCTCCTTAAGTTGGATTTCTGATTAAAGGAAGGCCTCTAGGATTAGGTGAGGGAAATTTAGAGAGTATTTGGGTATAGTTTGGCTCAACCAAAAGGCTTTGAAGGTGTGAGTTAATGAGAAAGGGGAGTGCCCTTTTATAAGAGGGGTGAGGGGCACCTATGAAAAAGCTAGAAATATTAATTTATAATAAATTCATATTCGGTTTCTAATGGATACAAAGTTGATTATTCAAAGTTTAAGGTGGGGATAGGTTGAAAAAAATTCAACCAATAGAATTTAGACATGTTTGGGTTACTATATTAACCTTATCTTTTAGTTTTAACTCTTAGTTAATTAGTTTTACATTTACCATGTCACTTTGTATTTTTATATTATATAGTTAATAAACTTACTATATACATCCGAGAGACCCCCCAAGTGGTCCATTAATGATAAAAATATCATGATATAAGTCTATTTTCCAATCCTTAGATTTTTAGTAATTTAATATCAATTAATAATATAATATTTGTTTTAAAAACTCTTTTTGTCAATTTTGACTCTATTCAATAGTTGATTTTTGTGAAACTTATAACAGAATGATTACTTCGAAAAAAGTCAATTAAATCAATCCTAATATGTCATATTATCCTATAAAATTAGTGTCATTCATTAAAAGTCTCAAATTATATTTATTAGGGTATTTATAATATCAATTATTTTAATTTTTCATTATTATGGTAATTACTACATCATCATTGTGTCAAAAATAAATTAAAATATTTAATGTATAAAAATTATAAATAAAATATCATTACGTAGGAAATCTTTTTATATTTCTAATGAATATTTACAGTTGATAATCCAACATATGTAACCCTATGTAAAAATTTGCTTTCTAAAAGATATATGCTTTTGTCATTTTTGTATTCATTTTAACTTAATTAAAATAAAGTGTCCCTATCACTTAAAAGTGGCACCATGGGGTCCCAAAATTGACCCAAATATGACCATGGTCGAAAATGTATCAACCAATAAGGTTAGAACACGTTTTTAGGGTAATTTTTTATTATTATAATATTATTTTTTAACCCTTATTTACCAGATTTACCCTTTAACCATGGTAAATAAAATAATTACCGAAGTAATTATTCAAAATGTCTAAAAATTAAAGTTACCTATTTACACAATTTGAAAATCCTGATTAAAATTATGGAATCCATTTTTCCAAATTCAAAACACATAAGTGGTAGAAATTAATTTAAAATTAATTCCCGCTGTCAAAACAAAAAGTATGTTTTTAAGATATAATAACTATCAAAATATTGATACTTGTTTATGTTCGGTTTAATTGTGAACTTATGTCCAATGACCAAAATTGTATTAAATGTTAAAAATATATTCTATATATACTTTAAAACCAATCAAATTAATAATTTATCACTATTAATTATTTTGATTAAAAAAGTTGTTTTTAATTAAAATTTAGTAATTTTCACTATTCATCAAAATATGAAAGTTATCCGAAAAGTACCAGAATTTCACCTTAGGCTAAATTCGATACTCCGAATAAAAAAATTAAGTCCATTTTGAGAGATAAAATTTCTAAAACTTTAAAAGGTAGGTAATACTATTCATAAAGGCTAGTTTGATTGGTTGTGGTGTGTTAGAATCTCGAAGTTGCGTACAATGCACGCCATTGCATTATTCAAAGGGAAACTTACCGTGGAGGCTTGGGATGTTTAATTGTAAATTTATTTTGATATCCCCATTCTAAAAAAGTAAATTTATTTAGTAAAATTGAATATAGAAAAGTCTAAAATATTGGATTTAAAAAGTTTTTCACTATTAAAAGTTGGTAAAAGTGCAATACTGAAAATGAATTTGTTCTTACATTAGGTCTAAGAAACTCATAATATGGATTCAAAAGTTATAGGGATTATATAATGTTTAAAATTTACTTAATATTATTCATAACCACTTTTGAACGGCTTGTTTGGTAAGTCATGGTGCGCTTGAACTCGGTGTTGCGTGTAGTGCAAGTTATTGAATTATTTTGAAGAAATAATACACTATGAAATCTTGGGGTGTTACAATATATATAAAATCTAATATTCTTATATTCAAAGAATTATTATGGTTAAAAATATTATTTTGGTAATCATTGAATCAAATTTTGTTTTGTCGAATTTATGATTATTTTTTAAAATGTAATTTTATTTATGAATTGGAAAAAATGATATTTTATGTTTTCGACATATTTGATGAATTCATATTTATTTATTGATAATGAATTAATTAATTAGAAAGACTTCATGACCCATAGAATTTTATTTTATTAATATTATGGATTTTAATAGATGTAAATAAATTTTTCAACTATAACTGTCATTACAATATTTATAAAGTAAAATTAATTTTTTAAAAACATTACTATATAAAATATTTACATTTCCTTTCCAAAATATTTATTATAAATAGTGTTCTATATGGGTTGATTAAAATATCATCAAATGTGACAAAAATTTCCAAAAAAAATGACAATAAACATGGGTATTCTAATTATTTTTCATTTCCCACAGCTGAGATTTCCATGACCAATATTACTAAAATTATTAAAAAATTCATCCACTATACTTATGAATAATCACACATTTTACCATTACCCTTCTCCTTCAAAACATACTCCATAAAAATTGAGTGGTTTTCCACCCAATTATCCCCCAAGGTTCTATCCATACTGTAACATCCCAGGTAAATAAATAATAATAAGTTTTCATATTTTTTAGTATTTTCGAATTAAATATTAATTTTACTTTAAAAGAGTTTCTATGTTCGATAGCGTACCTGATACGCAACAACGAGTTTTATTTGAAATCTTACGTTGCACACTAGTAATATAATAATATCATTTTAAATGGTAGTTAGCACGTAACCATTGTATTGGTGATAATGAATAGAAATAACTAAAATATGATTATATATATATATAATGTTTTTTACATTTATCCAATAAAATATAAAGGCTTAAAATAAGAAAATAATTCAATTTTAGGCATTGATACTCTAATATTCACTAAAAGGTCGACTTATCTCCTTTTGATGGATAACCCTTTTTAAATATAGTTTTCTTCTTTCTTATACATTCTATTGGTCAAAATAAAATTCTTCTTTGGAATCGGGACATCAAAATTTACTTTGTGTAATTTTTTTGGTATTTTCCCGATAAAGTTTAATTTTTAATGAATAGTGAAAAATGTTGTATTTTAATTCAAAACCACTTTTTAATATAATTTATTTATATGATTAAATTATCTTTTGAATTGGTTTTAAAGTGCAATTAGAATATATGTTTACCATTTAATCCAATTGTGGTCATTGGAATTAATTTCACATTGAAATTGGACTTAACCTAGTGTTCATCTTTTGATAAATATTGTTTCATAAAAACACACAATTTGTTTTGACAACAGGAATTAATTATTAAATTTATTCATGAATTGAATTTTTTAAAATAGTCATCATTTTTGAATTCGGAATATCAAATATAGCATAGGGTAAATTTTTGGTATTTTTCTGAAAAACTTCAATTTTTGATGAATAGTGAAACCACTAAGTGGTAGCTAAAAAAATGATTTTTCATTTAAATAAAACATTACAAATTTTGTGAATTGAATTTCAAAAATCTGACATACATGGTAGTAATTATGATGTAAAATTTGGTTCAATGAGATTAAAATAATATTTGGTGAATAGTAACTTTTAAGTTTTATTAATCGTGATTAAAGGTAATTAGTGTAATTTAAGGAAAAGATAATGTTATAATAATATGAAATGACCTTGAAACATGTATTACCCTTATTAGATGACTCATGGCCGACCAAGAAAATCCATGGGTCATCTTGGGGACCCCATGGAGCCACTTGGGTATGAAAATGACATTAATAAATTTTTATTTAAAGTTAAAATAAAAATTTCACAAACATGTATTGTTTTACTAAAACAATTTTTACAAGGGGTTATACAAGTCATATTTTTTACAATAAATATTCCTTAGAAAGCTAAAACGATTTCCTACATAATGATATTTTTTTTATTTTTTTTATACATTCAATAAATTAAATTATTTATGACACTATGATGATGCATCGATTACCTCATTAATTAACGATTTAAAAAAATGAAAATATAATGTTAAATATAAGACATAAACTTGTCAAAAACCTATTGGATGGGTGGATTTAGAAATATAATCACAATTTCCTAGAAATATATAATTTTGGAACCTTTAAAATCTGAAACTCATTATATAATAAAGTAACATTTTATAACTTTCCAAGAGTGCCCCTCCTCCCTCTTATAAAAGGTCCCCACCTCTACCACCTTAACCACACCTCTAAAGCCATTGGCTTAGACAAGATCTACTCATTTTATCTCTCCACATACCTATCCTCATCTTATAAGCCTTACCTTAGGCATAAATCTCTTCAACAAACCCTTTTGGTTCAAACCAAGAAAAGTTACTTGATTTAAAGGTAATATCTTCACTTGTGTTCTTTTGTTTTATTTTGCTTCGCCAACCCCATAATCTCTTTTATTCCTTTATTTTGTAGAAACACCAGTATACTAAATATACTATGATTTTTTTATGATAAGTATTTGATTTACACTTATACACACCTCCATCTAATGGTTAAAGAACATACTGTTTCTGTGGTTGGCGAATTTCTACCTCACGAAATGATGATTGTTCAATAATCATTAACACCTTTCATGGTGGCCATTAATATGTCACTATATTTATATATTATATATATTATGTTTATGTTTTACTTATGCTTCTGTATTTTTCATTTATGGCATACCTTTATGGTTTCCATTTCGGGTAAACATGATAATTTCATTTTAGAAAGTGCGGACTACCGCCCCCTCAAAGTGATTTGATTCATTAATTCCATATGTGGGACGTATAAAGGATGGAGTTAATGATATTATATATGATATTATACTGGAATTACAATATACCGTTATATCATTATGATTTCACTCCATTAAATATGAAATAGAAATGAAAGTATCGTTCATGCATACGTACGGCTTACTGTCTCAATGAACGGTGCATTTCATTTCTTACCTATAAATGTTATATAATTTTATAAATACATGTATATTCTGTATATATATGATATATATGATATCCAAATCATTAATATCATTCTGGATATAATGAACCTTTGACCACATGAACAACATGTAATTGTAAGAAGTCCATTTTTGACTTAAGTACCAAATATCAACAAAATGAACATTATTAACATAAATGATTACATAATGTTTATAACATGAAAATAAGTTATATAAAAGGAATAATAATCTTGAAAAATATTCTTAATCAAGTATAAATGAACACTAGTTTATTATTCGGGAGATTAAAGAGCGATCGAGTCAAGTCGGACACGAGGTAAGGGACTTCGTCCCAATCTCCTTTCATTGAGACATATTTTGTTCTAATAAAAGAATTTATTTTATACGCTTTATAAAACACCTTTGACTTTTCATTTCATTCAAAGGGAATATTTTTCTATGAAGTGTATTACTAAACGAAAAAAAAGGAATGTTTATTTTAATGTACGTGGTGACAATGACCTTTTCCGCCGCCGTGAGTATTATTTGGTCTTTGGCTTCCTCATCATGCCGTAATGTTTTTATAATGAAATAAATAACATATACTCTTTTATGTATTTTGGTATTGAAAATTGTTTTTATGATGGACTTTTTATGTCAATATATTTAAGTGATATATTGTGATCGAAATGTGGAAATGTTTTCTTTCCATTATATTTTTTTAATGTATTATGATTTTATAATATTATGTGGACATTTGACGGGTGGTTACGTGATAAACCACATGATGGGTGGTGCCCTGAATTCCAGGATGGGTGGTTACGTTATAACCTCCAATGCATTGGGTATAGAATTCGGCCATATGGCTATTCCATTTACTAATATGTGTGGAAGTCGACCGTATGGTTATTCCATTGAAGTATGTTTATGTACCAAGTTATCTTTATATGTTATGTGTTATTTATATGGGGTTTATGGTAATATTTTGGTTACAAAAGGGTAAGTAATGATATTTTATTCAGTGAAGGGTTTTCACAACTTATAAAGGTGAAAATTCTTTCTTTGATAAATTATTCATGGTTTACTTGTTGTTTAGAAAAACTAACAGTTTTCTTTCTATGTGTATCCCTTATTGAGCTTTTTATGCTCATCCAAAGTTTTTTTTTGAATTTTTTTTTCACCGGACATAATGTGGAATAGGGTCAATGATGGGATCAAGGAAAATTCATGTTGTCTTAAACATGGAACTAGATATGAATCATTTTTTTAAAAATTCATGTTTTGTAAAAAAAATGAATCTTTGTATAAGTGTCTACTGTGTAATCTTTTGATATGTAATAGTTATGATCTAATTATCTAAAACTCTAAAACTGAAAAGATCCTCAATGTGAATTATTAATTTAATTCAATATTAAGTATTGGTTACGTCTGGGGCCTTATAGTTGGTATCAAATGTTGATTTAGATAACTTTAAGAGTTCTAATACTATTAAATGATTATCCAAAAATATTTTTTTAATGGTTAAATTGAAATGATATAGCATTTGAAGATTACCATGTTACTTCATCTAAGACATGTTTGTTCAGAATGGTTTTCCGCAGAGGAAAGAAGGCAGCTATATTGGGACGACATCAGGATGAAGAAAACCTTTCAAATCAGCAACCTAAGATGGTCGGAATTGGAATAGAACAGTTTGTTGCACTGATGGCACAGTTGACTCAGGCTATAAATGGTGGTGGTATCCATGCATGAGATCAGCCAAATAAACCGTAGAGGAACATGTCAGGTGTGGAACATTTCATGAGGCAACATCCCCCATCATTCAGAGGATCATCTGACCATGTGCTATTAGGAGGGTGGATTAAATCACTGGATAAGATTTTTGATTTCATGGGGTGTTCAGAACATCAAAAGTTTAGTCTTTCTGTTTACTGTTTTGAAGGTGAAGCAGATCAGTGGTGGTCGATGGTGAAAAATATCAGGGATAATGATGAGATTGTTGATCTTCACTGGGACGAATTCAAAGGTATGTTTCTTGAGAAATATTTTCCTAAGGTGGTTCGTCTTAGGATGGAAAAACAATTCCTAGAATTGAGGTAGGAGGATGACTCAGTGGATGCTTATGAAGAAAAGTTCACTCGACTGGCAAGGTATGCTCCCAATTATATACGAGATCTTCATAGTAAAATCAACCGTTTTTACTCAGGGTTAAAGCCAAATTATCAAAGGGCTTTAGCTTCTCATGAGTTCAAAAGTTATGAAAAACTTATTCAATGTGTGGAGAAGGTGGAAATAGAGTTTTTTGATTATCAGGTGTTCTTTGACAAATAACAGAATAAGAGGTCCAGCTAGTAGGCAATGGGGAAGAATTCATCAAATAAGCAAGGAGGTAAGTAAACCACGTATCCATCCTATGAGAAGTGTGGTTAAATTAATGCTAGAGAATGTTTATCAAATTCTGGAAAGTGCTTCTATTGTGGTAAGTCTGGTCATATTTCTCATAACTATAAGGAAGATGATCAAGCAGGCAATGAAAAGCCAGCGGTAAGATGTTTTAAGTGTAATGAAATGGGCCATTATGCAAATGAGTGTCTAACGAAGAATTCAACTAGGGGAAAGCAGCCAGACTACAAGCAGAAAGGGGTAGTGAAATCCTTTGCAACTACTTCAGCAGATGTTGGGCCATCGAATGAAGTAGTATTAGGTACACTGCTTTTTTGTCAGATTATGACAATGTGTAGTTTGATTTAGGGTCTACACATTCTTTCATTTCTGGGAAGGTTTCTGGTAAATTGATAATTCCATCTCAAGATATGAATCCTGAACTTATGGTAAAAACACCCTGAGGGAATGTTGAGATAAAAAGAAATTATAAGAACCTTCATATCATTTTGTGTGGAAAGAATCTACTTGAAAACCTTATTGATTTGCCTCTAGTAGAGTTTGATGTTATTTTGGGCATGGATTGGATTTCTGTTTATCATTCTAATATTGACTGCAGATCTAAAGATGTTTCTTTTCAGAAAGATTTTCAGTTTGTGTACAATAATGAACCCTTTCTTTTGATAACATATTAGGAAGTTAAGAAACTAGTAAAAGATGGAAATGAATGTTACCTTGAACATATGGTTGAAAATAAAGGAACTATTCAGATTAATGATGTGCTAGTGGTAAATGAGTATCTTGATGTTTTTTCTGATAAGTTTCCTGGTATTATTCATGATCAGGAAGTTGAATTTACTATTGACTTAGTTCTTGATTCTAAGCCAATTTTAAAACCACCATATCAAATGGCTCAAGATGAACTTTTAAAGTTAAAGAATCAATTGCATGAGTTATTAGATAAAGGTTTAATTCGACCTAGCACATCACCATGGGGTGCTCCTGTCTTGTTTGTTAAAAAGAAATAAGGTTCAATGAGACTTTGCATTGATTATAGTTCCTTGAATAACATCACTGTTAAAAACATGTATCCTTTTCCTCATATCGATGATTTGTTTGATCAGCTCCAGGGAGCTCAGTATTTTTCGAAGATTGACTTGAGGTCGCAGTACCATCAGTTGAAAGTAAAAGAAGTAGAAGTTCTGAAGACTGTGTTTCGTACTAGATATGGCCATTATGAATTTTTAGTTATTCCTTTTGGGTTAACCAAATCACTTGCTGTATTCATGGACCTTATTAATAGAATTTACCATGAGTTCTTAGATATGTTTTTGGTTGTTTTAATTGATGATATTTTTTTGTTTTATAAAACTAAAGAGGAGCATGAAAGTCATTTAAGGGTTATCTTAAAAACCTTAAAAGAAAAGAAACTGTTTGGAAAATTCAGCATGTGTGAGTTTTGGTTACAAAAAATTTCTTTCCTTGGTCACATTGTTTCAAAAAATGGAATAACTATTTATCCTGCTAAAAAAAAGTTGTTGATGAATTTCTAAGACTCACAAATGTAACCGAGATCCGTATTTTTCTTGGTTTGGCAGGTTATTACCGGAGGTTTGTTGAATTTTTTTCAAGATTATCTAGTCCAATGACTAAGCTAACTTGGAATGGTGTTAAGTTTATCTAGAAAAAACAATGTGATGATTGTTTTCAGGAGTTGAAAAGAAGATTGGTGAATGCTCCAGTTTGGTCACTTACTTCCAAAATTGTGAGTTTATTATCTATAGTGATGCTTCGTTGAAGGGACATGGTTGTGTCCTTATGCAGAATGATCACGTAATTTCTTATGATTCACGTCAGTTGAAAACTCATGAGTTAAATTACCCTACACAAGATTTGGAATTAGATGCTGTTTTTTGCTTAAAAAATTTGGAGGCATCATTTGTTTGGAGTAACGTTTGAAATATATACCGATCACAAAAGTTTAAAGTATATATTCACTCAGAAATTATTGAACATGAGATAGAGGAGATTGCTGGAATTAATCAAGTATTATGATTGTACAATTCATTACCATCGGGGAAAATCAGATAAAGTGGCTGATGCATTGAGTAGAAAAAGTAATGCTTCATTAACCATGCTATGTTTGGAACGAGATCCTTTTGTTTTTGATTTGATGAACTTTGGAATAGAAGTTGTTTGTGAAAGAATATCTTTTGTTTTGTTTTAGGTGTCAGTGAGATCATCTCTACCAGACAGAATTAAGCAAGTGCAGAAGAAAGATTGTGGGTTGTAGAAAAAGGTAGAGCTGGTTCAGAATAGTATGTTGCCTGAATTTAACATTGATAATGATTGTGTTTTGATGTTTGGGAAGAGATTATGTGTGCCTTGTAATTCACAGTTGAAGAATGAGTTGTTATGTGAGGCTCATAGTTCCCTGTTTTCAGTCCATCCTGGCAGTACTAAGATGTACAAAGATCTGCGGGAATATTACTTGTGGGATGGAATGAAAAGAGATATTATTGATTTTACTGTGAAGTGTTTGACTTGTCAGTCGGTTAAAGTAGAGTGGTAGTTACTAAAAGGGGTGCTGCAGTCATTACCTGTGCTAGAGTGGAAATGGGAAAATATATCTATGTACATCATTGTGGGATTACCAAAGACATCTTGAGGTAATAATGCAATATGGGTTATTGTTGATCAATTGACTAAATCTGCTCATTTCCTTCCTATTCGAGATACTTTGTCTCTATATCAACGTGCTCAGTTGTATGTTAAAGAGATAGTCAGGTTTCATGGAGTTAACCTCTCCATTGTATCTAATCATGATCCCAGGTTCACTTCTATATTTTGTAAAGGCCTTCAGAAGTCGTTGGGTACTGAATTAAATTTTAGTACAACTTTTCATCCTCAATGAGATGGGTAGTGAGAAAGAACAGTTCAAACCCCGGAGGACATGCTACGTGCTTTCTCGATGGATTATCAGGGAATTTGGGACCAACAACATTCTTTGGATGAATTTTCATATAATAACAGTTTTCATTCCAGTATACAGAGGGCTCTGTTTGAAGCAATATATGGGAAGTGGAATCGAACTCTATCGTTTTGGGATGAAGTGGGTGAATGGAAGTTGATGGGACCAGAATTGGTAGAAGAGATGGCAGAAAAAGTTTAGTTGATTCAGAAACATATGAGAACAGCTCAGAGATGGCAGAAAAGATATGCGGATAACTGGAGGAAGGATTTATCTTTTGAGGTTGGTGATCATGTTTTTCTCAAAGTTTTAGCATGGAAATGTGTGATGCGATTTGGTAAGAGAGGAAAGATGAGTCCAAGGTTCATTGGACCAAATGAAATTCTGGAGAGAGTTGGATCAGTTGATTACCGAGTGGATTTACCTCCATGTTTATCTCAGGTATACAATGTTTTTCATGTTTCGATGTTGAGAAAGTATATTTTAGATCCATATCTTGTTTTGAGCCCAGAGGTAGTTTAGTTGGAAGAGAATATCTCTTATGAAGAAAAACCAATCTAGATTCTTGACTGTAGAGAGAAAGTGTTGTGGAATAAGGCAATTCAACAGGTAAAGGCTTTGTGGAAAAACTATATGGTTGAAGAGGCAGCCTGGGAATCTGAAAATTCTATGAGGGATAAATAACCCCCACTTATTTTGATAAGGGAATAAAATTGCGTGGACGCAATTCCAAAAAGGGGGGAAGGATGTAACATCTCAGGTAAATAAAGAATAATAAATTTTCATATTTGTTAATATTTGTGAATTAAATATTAATTTGACTTTAAATGGGTTTCTATGTTCGATAGCGTACCTGATACGCAACAACGAGTTTCTTTAAAATCTTACGTTGCATACTAGTAATATAATAATATTATTTTAAATGGTAGTTTGCATGTAGCCATTGTATTGGTTGTAATGAATAGAAATAACTAAAATATGATTATATATTTTTTTTAAATGTTTTTACATTTAGACAATAAATGATAAAGACTTAAAATAAGAAAAGAATTCAATTTTAGCCTTAGATACTCTAATATTCATTAAAAGGTCGACTTATCTCCTTTTGATGGCTAACCCTATTTAAAAATAGTTTTGATAACTCTTATACATTCTATTAGACCAAATAAAATTTTTCTTTAGAATCGGTACATCAAAATTTACTTTGTGTAATTTTTTGGTATTTTTCCGTTAAAGTTCATTATTTAAGTAATAGTGAAAAATGTTGTATTTTAATTCAAAACCTCTTTTTAATATAATTTATTTATATGATTAAATTATATTTTGAATTGGTTTTAAAGTTCAATTAGAATATATTTTTACCATTTAATCCAATATTGGTCATTGAAATTAATTTCACTTTGAAATTGGACTTAAACTAGTGTCAATCTTTTGATATATATTGTTTCATAAAAACAAGCTATTTGTTTTGACAAGGGGAATTAATTATTAAATTTATTAATGCATTTAATTTTTTAATATAGTCATCATTTTTGAATTCGGAATATCAAATATAGCTTAGGGTGAATTTTTTGTACTTTTCTAAAAAACATCAATTTTGATGAATAATGAAACAACTAAGTGGTAGTTAAAAAAACTGATTTTTCATTTAAATGAAACTTTACAACTTTTCTGAATTGAATTTCAAAAATCTGACATACATGGTTTTTATTATGATGTAAAATGTGGTTCAATGGGATTAAAATAATTTTTGGTGAATAGTAAATTTTAAGTTTTATTAATCGTGATTAATGGTAATTAGTGTAATTTAAGGTAAAGATAATGTTATTATAATATGAAATGACCTTGAAACATGTACTAATATTATTGGATGAGTAATGGACAACCAAGACAATCCATGGGTCATCTTGGGGACCCCATGGAGCCACTTGGGTAAGAAAATGACATTAATAAATTTTTATTTAAAGTTAAAATTAAAATGTCACAAACATGGATTGTTTTACTAAAACAATTTTTACATGGGGTTATACAAGTCATATTTTTTACAATAAATATTCATTCGAAATCTAAAAATATTTCCTACATCATGAATTTTTTTTAGACATTAAATAAATTAAATTATTTATGACACCATGATGATGTAGTGATTACCACATTAATTAACGATTTAAATAAAATGAAAAGATAATGTATAGTCTAAGACTTAAACTTGTAAAAACCTATTGTATGGGTTGGATTTAGAAATATTATCATCTTATACTCGAAATATATAATTTTGGGACCTTTAAAATTCAAAAATCATTATATAATAAAGTAACATTTTATAACTCTCCAATAGTGCCCCTCCTCCCTCTTATAAAAATCCCCCACCTCTACCACTTTACCCACACCTCTAAAGCCATTGGCTCGGCCAATATCTTCTCATTTTATCTCGTCAAATTCATCTCCTCATCATAGAAGCCTTACCTTAGGCAGAAAGATCTTCAAAAATCCCTTTTGGTTCAAACCAAGAAGAGTAACCCGATTTAAAGGTAATATCTTCACTTGTGTTCTGTTATTTTATTTTGCTTCTACAACCACCTAAACCATTTTATTCCTTTATTTTGTAACAAAACCAGTATCTTATATATACTAGTATGTTTTTATGAGAAGGATTTCATTTACACTTACACACACCTTTGTCTAATGGTTAAAGAACATACTGTTCTTGTGGGTGGCGAATTTCTGCCTCAGGAAATGATGATTGTTCAATATTCTTTTATCACCTTCCATGGTGGTCATTAAGATGTCACTATATTTATATATGATATATATTATGTTAATGTTTTCCTTAGTCTTCTTTATTTTTCATTTATGGCATTCTTTTTTGGTTTCCGTTATGGGTAAACACGATAATTTCATTTTAGGAAGTGCGGAATACTGCACCCATAATGTGATTTGATTGGTTAATGCCATATGTGGGACATATAAAGGATGAAGTTAATGATATTATATATGATATTATACTGGAATAATAATATACCTTTATATCATTATGATTACACTCCATTAAATGTGAAATAGAAATGAAAGTAGCTTTCATGTGTACTTACAGCTTACCATCTCCATGAACGGTGAATTTCATTTCTTACCTCTAAATGTTATATACTATTATTAATATATGTATATGGTGGATATATATGATATATATGATATAAAAATCATGAATATCATTCTGGATATAATGAACCTTTGACCACATGAACAACATGTAATTGTAAGAACTCCAATTTTGACTTAAGTACCGAACATCGACAAAACGAACATTATTAACTTAAATGATTACATAATGTTTATAACATGGAAATAAGTTATATAAAAGGAATAATATGCTTGAAAAATATTCCTAAGCAAGTAGAAATTACCACCAGTTTATTATTCAGGATATTAAAGAGAGATCGAGTCAAGTCGGACATGAGGTAAGGGACTTCGTCCCAATCTCCTTTCCTTGAGGCATATTTTGTTCTAATACAAGACATTATTTTATACGCTGTATAAAACACCTTTGACTTTTCATTTCATTCAAAGGGAATATTTCTATACGAATCATTTTAGTAAATGACCAAATTAATGTTTATTTTAACGTACGCGATGACAACGACCATTTCCGCCGCCGCGAGTATTATTTGGTCTTTGGCTTCCTCTACAAGCCATAATGTTTTTAAAATGAAATAAATAACATATAATCTTTTTTTATTTTGGTATTAAAAATGGTTTTTATGATGGACTTGTTCTGTAAATATATTTAACTGATATATTGTGATCAAAATGAGGAAATTTTTTATTTCCATTATATTTGTTTTATATCTTATGATTTTATAATGGTACTTGGAAATTTAAAGGGTGGTTACGTGATAAACCATATGATGGGTGGTGCTGTGAATACCAGGATGGGTAGTTATGTTATAACCTCCAATGCATTGGGTATGGAAGTCCGCAGTATGGATATTCCATATAGTGATATGTGTGGAAGTCGACCAAATGGTTATTCCATTGAAGTATGCTTATTTCCCAAGTAACCTTTTTATGTTATGTTCTCTTTATATGGGTTTATGGTAATATTTTTGTTACAAAAGGGTATGTAATGATCTTTTATTGAGTGAAGAGTTTTTAATACTTCATAAAGGTGAAAATTATTACATTGAAAATGTAGTCATGGTTTACTTGTTGTTTTGAAAAAATAACAGTTTTCTTTCTGTGTGTATCCCTTACTGAGTTTTTTATGCTCACCCCAAGTATTTTTTTGAAATATTTTTCACATGAAATAATGTGGAATAGGGTCAAGGATGTGATCAAGGAAAAGTCATGTTGTCTTAAACATGGAACTAGATATGACTCTTTATTTTAATTATTCATGTTTTGTAAAAAAACGAAACGTTGTATAAGTGTCTACTGTGTAATCTTTTGAGATGTAATAGTTATGATTTAATTCTATAAAACTCTAAACCTGAAAGGGTCCTCAATGTGAACTATTAATTTAATTAAATATTAAGTAATGTTTTAGGTCGGGGCCTTATATATACATTTAATGAACAAATCTTCAATGTAATGGAAACCACAACTTATCTTTTTAATGAAAGTCCCCTTTTTTCATGGTATGTATTCTACTTTCCAAACAAAAAGTTCTTCCCATTTTCTATTATCCGAGTATAGTAATGATAACCTATTATAAATGGGGGACCATATTTATACCTCATTTTATAGTTTCATAAAACTGGGTTTTTTACCAATCAAGATGTCGGATTTAGTTCTCCAATTTCTCAATGTTACATAATCAATTTTGTTTTCCATTATTTTTGAATTAAAAAAACACTTTTGAGTTTAATGGTTATTAAAAATATTTAAATACGACTAATTTATTTGTAAATTTTTATACATGAAACCAAAAATGTCCTTTACTAGTTAAGAATGATGAATGATTTATTCTTTAAGAGGTTTTATATTCCATGATTTTGATAAAAACAACATTATTTATTCTCCATGGTTTATTAATGAAATGATTTTTTGGAATTATTTATCTCTGAATAGTTAATACATATTTAGGTTTCTGTCTAATATCACTTCAATTAACAGGGTAATGAATTTCATCTATATAGATGAATTTTTTCATGATACCATATAGAATAACTTTGGAAATTTAAATTTATGATACCATGATGAAAAACCATGATGATATGATAGTGAATTTATAATATAAATGTTTAATCCACATTCAAATATTACAATTTGTGTTATTATTTTTATGATATTCATCTTTTTCCACCCTTATTGTTATGAAAAGTTTTTTATTGATATTTCTCATGATCACAAGCTATTTGTCTCCATTACTTTTCCCCATACTTAGATTCGTACTCACCCCTTTCCTCAGATGCATATCCCCCATATATGATATGTATGAAGTTTAACATTATGTAAACCTAGAAATATGTATTTAAGTTTGTTCAAAATAATAGTTTTTGTTTTAATGTATTACGGAGATTATTTCCAAGAAACTAAACATTAATAGATCCTTTGTTTGTACCATGTGACGAAAAGTCATGTAATTAAAAGTATGGATTCCAAATTCACTAAAACATTCCCTGGATGTATTTATTACCAAATTAAGGTTACTACCATGATATGAGGAATAGGTTCAATATTATTTAGAAAGGTCTTATTTGAACTAAATGCATATAAAGGTGTGAAGAAGTGAGGGGAGTGGCTATAATTTTATTGTTTAGGAGGAGAAGTACTTTTGTAAATGCTCAAAAAAAATTACTATTGGGAGGTAAATATTACAATAAAATGTATCCAAAATAGATAATTTATGGTTTGGAGGGATGATACGGTAGACACTGACCCCCAAAACAAAATGAAACAAATATTATTTACATTTTAATCCCTAACATTTATGTTTCCTTATTTTATCCATTCTGGGATATCACAAGGAGAACTATTTTTATAACCCAGGAAATTTTTCCAACAAGAGATAATTATATTATTACCTATTATAAAATTTATACCCGCTGATTCTCAATATGATATAATATTTATTAAATGAATTTATTCTGTGCGTTTAAAATTATATATAACAAAAGAGTATATAACGTGAATATAACACCAGTTTAAACTTTACATGATAATTTTTTTTATCATTCGGTGGTAAAAATATTAATTATAGAATAAAGAATGTCACATTAATGGAAAATAGTTTATAATTATCATCTTTTCAAATTATATTGCTGGAAGATATGATTTATAGTCATTTGAAATCATTAAATAAAAATTAATTTGATGTAAAGTAACATTTATGTCAATTTTGACATTATTCATTTAAAGTTAATTTAAAAATATGATGAAAATGATAAAATTAGAATATATTATGTTCAATCAAATGTACCATGTTATATTAATCATTTAAAATAATCAATCACAATAGGTCATATAATTTACATCACTTTTATTATTCTTAGTATAAGTTATTTTATTTATTAAATAACAAAATTATTAATGCGTTAATATTTTAAAATCCATTTACGTAACTAATATATATTTAGAATTTAATAGGAAATTATTATTATATGAATGACACAATTATATATATAAATAAAATATATAACTGAGTAATTTTTTCCTATTCTAAATAATTATATATATTAAAAAGAATAAAGTTAACTTTTTTTTATTTTTTACATAACTTATTATATGGGTCATATTAAAATGTAAATTGAATGTAATTTCCATATTACAAATAATATGATATTAAAAGTCAAAATAAACTCATTTAATATAAATTTGGTAATATTTTATTTCATTTTCAATATTTTCATTCTAGATTTATTCTATAGTAAATATAATTTTATATTAATCATGATAATTTATTTTTAAGACATTCAATATTCATTGAGGTAAAAAATAAATTTAAATCATTATAATTTATAATGTAGTATAATTAAAAATATGGAATCCATTTTACTAAATACTATTCATATATTTGAAAAAATTTAATATACTATTAATCAAGGAGACATGAGAAGAAATCCAGTTTCTAAAGTGGAAATGATTAAACCATTAAAATAATTTTATATCCAAATTAAATATGAAATTGATTACAATGAACTAAATTAAATTAATATATATAATTGAACTAATTTTATTTCAAAACCAATTCATAATATATATTAATATTAATAATTATTTAAATTAATGAAAGTCTTCAATAAAAATACGGTATTTTTTAGTATTCATCAAAAAATGAATCTTCTCTAAAAAAGTAAAAATATTCACCATAAGATAAATACCATTATACTGATTTAAAAAATATTGTTTATTTTTTTCATATTAATTTTATAAATAATTTAATAAATTAATTATTATTTTTATTTATATTGCTCTACTAATCTATCTTTTAGAGAAAATAAA
Organism: Viscum album; assembly: GCA_963277665.1. Taxonomy (NCBI): domain Eukaryota; kingdom Viridiplantae; phylum Streptophyta; class Magnoliopsida; order Santalales; family Viscaceae; genus Viscum; species Viscum album. The sequence goes on from OY728132.1 coordinate 1,729,361,859, forward strand.
GTTTTCCAAAAATCAATATTTTATTTTAAATGATACTTATATAATTATGAATAAATTGAAAATTAATAAAAAAGAGTAAAAATATATATTTTCATAATTTAGTTATTTAGTTTAATACCCATAATTATAATATCAATTTCATTTATTAATTAACATTTTTTACAGATTTTTGTTTATATTAAAAGTTGGCCTTTCATGTACTGTACGATTTTGAAGAGACTCTTGGTTGATTGTAATGAATGATAAACTAAATGGTTCATTCATTGAAATAAATAGAATTCATTTTTGTTCTTTAATGTATTAAACGTATCATAAAATATCAGTATGTTTTAGTTATTTATATTCATGGTGTTCCATTATAAACACACTATCAAATACTATGTTCTTATTTTATAATTTCAAGCTGTTACAACTAATCCAAACAACCATGATCAACGAAATTGTAAATAACTAAAATTGATGATTTTAATAAGGAATAATTCTTATATGTTAATTTTAAAATATTTTTAAGGTATCAAACATGAAATTATTATTATGGTAATGAATTATATATATATGAGTAGTAAATTTTTATTTATTACACGGTAAGACAGAGTGATTTCGATTAATGTTTATCTCATTGTTAGTGTTTTATGATACAATAACATTATTTTTACATATATTGAAATATTATGTTATGATGAATAAATACATGGATAAAACTCTCAGGATACTCTTGAATTTTTTTATTATCTAGTTTTTCCTTGAGTATACATGTGTCACTTTTGAATTTACTCACCTTATCAACTCAAGAGATTGAAAATATATTTTTAAGGAAAATTGATTTCATTTAACAATTTTTCCAAAAACCAAATTTGTTTCATATTTTTTTCCTAAAATTTTTCTAAAGAATTAATTTAATATTTTAAAATAATTTTTTAATTTCATTCTTACACAATTTTTTTAAAAAATATTTTTAATGTATTATTTTTCATTTTACAAATGTTATACTTTTTAAAATTCATTGAAAAGAACTAATGGAATATATTTTTTACTTAAATGGTATTAATAAATTTTATCACATTAATGAATGATGTTTTCTTTTAATCATTCAATTCCTTTTTATATGGTTATTCTCAAATTAATTATTTCCATTTATATTTTCATTGTTTTTCGAATCGGTGACTTCATGATGAGAAGGTTTTTATCATAAATATTGTTTTAATTTTCGTTTTAACAACATTTCTACTCATCACACAAATAAAAAATTTATTTAACATATGAATTAATTGTGATATAATTCAAGGATACCATAATTATTCTATCTCTCGATGATTAATGAATTTTATGAAACATTTTTGTGAAACCCAATGGGTTATGCAATGATGAAATAATGAAAAGATTATGAAACTCCTTCTTTTACCTCATGTTATATTTATGAAACCTATATCATTTTATGGGTTCTAATATGATGAATGGGTTATTATCATTTTCAAACATATATATCATGTTGATATGTGATGAGTCAGACTAATATACCCTCATTTCATTGGGTAATTATTGATATCTCATGAGATATGCAAGAATTGGTTGGATAGTAGACCTAGTTTAGTATGGGACAATTTCCATAGTGATAATATTGGGAGTTAACCATGGTTACTAAAATAGATTTGGGAGTGATCAAAATAAATTATATTAGACTTGAAAATGGAAATTTACAACTATCAAAATGATTTCTTATACATAGGTGTATCCCAAAATTCCTTTCCTTATGCCAGTTTTAGGTCCTTATGGCTCATGTTCTTTGATTGTTTTGGCACTTGTCTTATGAACCACCTTAATTTATTCCATGACTATGGATTATGATATGTGACATGGACAATATTTTCTTAAATAATCATCTCGTGTTCTCATACCATTTTTTCCTATTGTTATGACTATTGATTTCTCCCTTGTTTACCCTTATTGAGAATTAGATCAAACCTAGTCTTATAATTCCTTTCTTTGGTAATGGTGAATGGTTTTCCGGTATGATATTTCAAATAACGTTGATTGTTATGAAAACCTAATATGAAAATTACCTAAAACTATTATGAACTAGAAGATAATATATATATATATATATACACACACACAAATATACTATACCTATATGATTCTAGTGTATATCATTATATTATGTAAAGAATATTCATCTATTTAGTTGTAATATCATTTTATAAAGTGTATCTGAAACTATAATTGATATCAGCTCATGGGATAGTAATTCATTGCAAACTAAGATGAGAAAAAAATTTCATAAAAATACGGGATAAGTCAATGTGTAGGATCAAATAAGATTTTTTTTTGTAAATTTCATGAATTCCATATGTTAAATCCATAGTTCCATGGAAGAAGTTGTGAATAATAAGAAAAACTATAAATGATTTTTAGTGATTATATAGTTTCCACAAGGATAAATGTTTCTAAAAATATCCTATTTCATTTATGTGAATATATAGAACATGATGTAATCTTATTAATGTTGAATGTGATGGGAAATATAATGATAATCCTACTAAGAAACCAAAAGTTACTGGATTTTGAATGAATAATGTGAAATAATATCTACATATGAATCATAATTAGATTTCAAATGTGAAATGGAGGGAATAATTTTTTGTACAGTCCTTCACAAGGAAACATACACATTCATTTAGTTGGTCTACTTAGATACTTGCTACTAAAAATTGGATCAGTATAATTGACAATATATTTTCAATTCTTTAATGTTTGGAATTTGAGAAATTTGTTATGGTTATTTATCCTTTAGATACAGTAGGTGATCAGTGGTGTATTTTTATCATGAACACTGTATAACACATTGAAACTGAATCTATAGAGTTGGATGAAGTTAAATACATATTTTTGGACAAATGTTTTACTAATATCATTCATATGAAATTTGAGGAAAAATTGCATGAGTTATTGGTGATAGATAATGAATCTACTGGATCATCTGTGGAAAAAATCACATAAATAATTTGGTATTCTTATGGAATTGTATCCCATCATGAAATTATGGTTTACTGATTATTAAGTGTCTTAAAACCATATCTAGAAGAAGATTAATCCATTAGGTACCTTATTAGTTTTTGGGAAATTATTCAATGTGCTCTAAAAGTGGAGATCGATATTGGAATTACACATAAATATCAGGGGGTTGATATCAATGGAAAAATGGAAATAAAGTGAAATTTTAAACTTCATAGAGAGATGAAGACATTCCTTTCATTGTAATGAAAACATGGAATGAATCATAGGGAAATTATATTAATGGAAATGGTAAAAGATTTATGTTTTTATTGAATTCCATTAATAAATCAAATATTAATGTGATGGGAAGAGGTTATATAATTATGCGAATATAGTTGAAGCTACAATTTATGCCCCACCCATTCTCCAATGTCTTAAATTTTAGTATTATTGGAATTATGCGAACCAGATCCAAAATTCATAATTTAGTGATGATGATCGACATAAAAAACCTCTTAAATAAGTAGACAATAAGTAATCTCACGTTGTCACGATTTTTAATGAGGTGTATTATAACTATGTGGTGGAAGGTGTACCTACTTCCCATTCTAAAACTACTATTGAATAAATTTACAATGGTTTCACCCAATTTATTATAACAAAATATATTAATAATTGTATCATATAAGAATATTAAAAATTAGATGTTTAGTTAATAGTAAAAACACATAATAGTATGATAGTCACATCCCATCTCTATGAAGCTTATTCATTTGTAGTTTTTGTAAATGTGTTTTATGAATATCATATCATTATTTCCCTATTTTAATAGATTTTAATTTATTTCTTGAATTGTACTTCTCTAAATAAATATCTCATAAATTTATGATGAAGTGATTTTATGTTTGATATTGTGAACGACCCAAGGATTTACTATCAGTCTGATTAAATAATTGAACATATAGTTGAATTTAAACCCAAATTATTGGACAAGATTCTTATTCTAAATGGGAATTGATATAGAATTATTTGGGGATACTCTATATAAAAAACACAAGAATTTTACATGATTTTATTGAATAATTTTAAGAAGTGTTCCTTTTCCTTATACTAAATCATTATCTTAAGTTTAAAACAAAACTCATACCTGGGGATAAGACAATTTCCAAGACTCCATATTTTATGACATCGATTTAGTTTCATAAATTGTCGAAGAATCCATAAGAAAATATTTATTAGGGATTCATTTTTCCAAACGACCCACCTTGGGGGGAACTTATTATATTTTTTATGAAGAAATTTTTACTAAGTTTCCTCTAAATTTATTAATGAGATCTCAATAAGATCTCAATCAAGAACAATATTCTTCTACCCTATATTGATGAATTGTTTAATCAACTATGTGAAGCTAGAAACTATTCATGGATTGATATTCATTTTTTAATTCATTAGATGATTGTACTACATGAGAATATAACCATGAAAACATTCTATTCAATCTATGAACATAATGAATTTTGGGAGATTCAATTTTTTCTTACTAATTCACATTCAATCATCATAGATTTAATCAGTAGATACATTAGAGGTTACCTTGATCAATTTTTGGAAGTATTTATTGACGATAATTTTTTTTATTCGAAGATAAATGAAGGAGATGAAGATCACTATAGGATAGTATTGATGACCCTAAGGAAAAGTAATCTATATAAATAATTTAACAATTATGAATTTTATCTTAATATTATTTAATTAATTGGTCATGTAATCTCATGTGGGGAATATATTTAGGACTTCCATAGATAGAGTTAATTGAACATTAGAATATGGAAGCCACTATGAATGATATTTATAGTATTTTTAATTTGCATAGATATTTTCAGTTCTTGTGAATTATTTTTAAGTACTATCAAATCTACTCACTATGTTAACTCAGAAGGGTTCCAAGAGCCATTTGGATGGATCAATGTGAGGAATGTTTTATGAAACTGAAGACAAGGCTAGATAGAAAATATGTTCTTACCTCACCCTTTATTGGATAAGGGTTTTTATTTTATAATGATGCATAAAATATTGAAATTGGATGTTTCCAAATACATAATGATATTTATATATATTATGAATCAAAAAATTAATATTCCGTGATAAAAATTCACTAACTCATGATTTTAAGTCGATTTTTGACATATTTCCATTAATTATTTAAAAGAATTATCTCTATTTAGAATGTGGTGAAATATATAATGAAAAAATCATTTAATGTATATTTTCAAATAAAAATATTCAAATAAGTTTAAATAAGATGGTTGGAGATGATTAAATATAACTATTGATCCCTACACTACCAACATAGTAATGTGAAAATGAAGGAAAATACTCAAAGTTGAATGGATAATGAAATAATATCAATGATGAGTTCACAAACGATAAAATATTTCTATAAATGAAATGTATGGATCATTAAGTCATGAAGGAAGGGATAAATATTATATTTCTCATAGTACAGTTAGACCATCTATTCAATTGCATATTGAAGAGTTGTAGAAGGAATGTGTATATCTAAAAAACTAAGTGTGAATTATAACTAAGTTAATCCTTTATTATGATTTAATGATAAGATTCATTAATAGTGTAGGTTTTCCATCAATATTATATTTTATGGAGATGATAGATGAACCTGATGGTTTTTCTCAATTCATTCATTTTAGAAGATTCATGATATATATTGATTTGAATGATTATCTATTTTCAAATGGAATATAAATAGATATCATAGAGTTAGTATGTTAGTTATTATTATGTAAGTATTATGGTGTTTGGATATAGGATTCTAGGGGGATGTTACAAAAATTACCCACAATAGAATAAAAAAGCGAAAATATCAGCTTAAATTTTATCAACAAAATCCCCAAAGCATATAATGTTCAATTGGATATATTGGTTGTAGTGGATCTCCTAATGTCGTCAATAAACATTATTTACATTGTTAAAGATTTATCTACAGATAAATATACAATATTATATATTCAAGAAGTGGTATATTCCATGGTGTACAACTATCAATTGTATTAGATATGGATCAAAGGATTGCATCATGGATTTAAAAATGCCTTTATCATTATTTGGATACTAATTTATGATTCAGTACTACTTATCATCCCTAGATAAACTTTATGTATAAGAGTACAATGAAAACTATATAGAACATTTTTAGATATTTCTCTATGGAATTAAATGGTCTTTGGGATCAATACCTTTATTTTGAGGGATTCTAGTACAATAATAGTTTTCAATCCAAAATTATATTAGATACTTATTAAACACTCTACTACATGAATTTTATAACACCAACATGATTTTAAGGTAGTTGGATAAAGAATTCTATTAGGAAATAATATGTCTAATAAAATTACAGAGAAGGTTAAATCCAATGAAAAACACATAATAGTAGCTCATAGTTGATTAATAATTTATGAATACAATCATCTAAATGATCTATATATTGAAGTAGGTGATTGTAAAGACTCGGAAATTTCAAGGAAAATTTTTTCTTAATTTTCCTTCGAATTTTACAAGAACGCAGTTTCTGACGGCGCCTAATTCTGAGGCCCGGTGTGCCCAGAATCTTTTTTCGAAGTTTGGCTCAGGTACGTTCAGTGAACGGACGAGCGGGTTTTTCTATCTTTTGAACCGGTGCTCGGAATCGAATTCTGAGGGCACCGATGGAACCGTAGCGCCGGTAATTTCTTAGGAACGCCATTTTCGGAGTTGCGTTTTCATGAGAGAAGATGATAAAAATTGTGGGAGTTTAATTTATAAATTAACTACAATTTTTATTTTCTTTTAGTGGTTTAAGGCTTTGGGTGGAAGTTGGGTAACTACCCAACTTCCCAAGAGAGGTTATGAGGGTGGTGGGGCCCACACGAACCCCACCCCTTCATATTCTTCAACCCCCCTCAACTCACCATAAACTCTTGATAACATAAACATTAATAACTTTTGTTATTAATTAAGTGAGTTAAGTGTGGATTATTAAATTTCAAACTCTTGAAATTCAAAAGTTATTTTATGTTAATAAAATAAGAGATGAGCTTATTTTATTTTGGGTTAGTTTCTTGTAGTGGAGTTTTGGGAGATAATTCTTCTGAAGAAGAAGAGGAATTCCTTCTCGACGAAGAACGACATCTTCTTCGACGAAGAACGCCGGTTCCGCGAAGAACGATCGACGTGCCATCTTTTCTCTTCTCTGCGACAAGTGAGGAGATGCCGCTTCAGACGCACTCTGACGTCGCCTATGAATTCTTTCTTCACGACACCGTGTACCGTGACGGTTCTTCCGCGACATCTCTACCCGCGACGAATCCTCGTTCGACTAACTTCCTTTTAATCTCACACGAGGTAGGGGAATTTATTTTGGTGTTCTCTTATCTTTTAAAAAAAGAACGACCAGCGCGGACCAACCAATTCCAGGTTGATCCGCAGATCGTTCGTTCATGCGGATTGATGTTGAGGATTATTATTTATTTTGTTCGTGATTATTACCTTGACATTCTTCGTGAAATTTGTCCATTTTCTATCATTTAACGAGAGGGGGCCGGACCGCAAAAACACGGCCGAACCTCCTTCTTATCCATGTGGGTTTATTTTGTGGATCGAAATGGGAATGGCGCGGTGCCATTACACCGCGCGGAAACGTGCGGCAAGGAATGCGCGGCGCCCTCGCGCCACGTCGTGAAAACGAACAAGGACGCGACGCCGTCGCGCCGCGTCGGAGGAACCCAAAGACATCCGCGGACGGAGTCGGACCACGGTGAAGGGGCGCGGTGCCATCACGTCGCACCGGAGGACCACAAACATGGCGCGTTTTATTAATTGACGTGCGGATCCCGAGGTGACCACTGGTAAATACCGCAGGCGAATCGAACCACCGGAGCACGTCCAGTGGTCCGCGGAAGCCCCTGTCGGTGCGCCACACCGGTGCGGCGGCGCCCGGAGCGCCGCCGGAAGAATCCGCCGCAGCTGAAGCTGCGGTGGTGGAGCGTGGTCCTGCGACCGCACGGGACCGGAGGGGAGCAGCGGGACGCGGCCGGCTGCCGCGTTCGCTGGCATAGGCGGCCCCAACTGCAGAGCCGCGGCTCTTCACGCGGGGGCAGCGCCCCCCGCCCGGTTCGGCCGTTCGGCCAAACTCCCGGCCGAGCCGGGCCGGAATGGGTAGACCGGGCCAGGCAACGCCTAGCCGGCCCAGACCGCGATGGCCGGTCTAGACCCGCACCAGGGTCGGGTCGACCCGGTTCGGGCCGACCCAGGGGGTCTCGGGCGGGGTCGGTCCGAGCCTGAAACGCCCATTTTCAGACCCCCTCATGGTCTTTTTCTTATATCATGAGATGCAGACCTCTGATCGACGCACCGTCAGCGGCGATGCGATCCTTGGATCGAGATGGCCGTTTCAGTATATCACACTCATCGTTTCGGAATACTTTGTGTTCATCCGTGTTGGTTCGGACACGAAACAAATCGGGCCCTCGGAGCGGAAACACTCATATCTTGAGCTCCTGACGTCTGATTGACGTGCCGTCGACTTTGATGGATTCCTCTAAGTGAGGCAGGTCATTTTTCTTACTCTGCTCGAGGTTTGGATGCCGTCGGAGTGCGGTCAGGTTGGTTCGCTCACGAAACCAACCAGGCCCCTGGAATGAAAAAAGCCAATAACTCACAGACGGGGCGTCCGATTGACGCGCCGTCTGACTCGTTGTTTTCCTCTTGATGAGATGGAACTTTTGGCATACTTCGCCCGAGTTTTAGATGTAGTTGGATAGTGGCCGGGTTGGATTGCACCCATAATCCAACTGGGCCCCTAGAACAAAAAATATGATATCTTTCAGACTGGACGTCCGTTTGACGAAGCGTCAGCGACGTTGGTGATCACGTTGAGAAACGGTCCCTATGAGTATACCCTATGAGATTTCGGTGTATATTTGAGATACAGCCGGATTGGTTCACACACAAAACCAACCGGGCCCCTGGGAAGAAAAGGCCAATAACTCACAGACTGGGTGTCCGATTGACGCGCCGTCTGTTGCGTTGAGACCCCTATGATGAGGCGGTCCTTTGAGATACTTCTTCGTGGGACTTTGAGATAATTAGAGTATCGACCTGTTGCTCGTGGAGTGGACCCTCCCGGAGATGAGCGTGCGGATTACGGAGACCGTGTAGCTGACTGAGACCTAACGACTGCTTGACCGACTCGACTTGGAGTGAGTCGACTAGCCCAGGGGACGGAGCACTACTTTGTTTGGGTGCAGACCCATGGCGGACGGAGCACTACCTGTGTGACAGTGCAGACCCGCGGTACTCGTCCGGAGAGTACCTCAGCAGGCTACTAGGGGGTGTGCACTACTGTCTTTGGGTGACATACCCCGGCGGGAAGCACTACTGTGTTTGGGTGGCTGACCCGCGGTACTCGACAGGAGGAGTACCTCAGCAGTCTTAGGTTAGTGAGCAGTACCTCGGAGTCGTGACAGGACCACTCTACACTCCAGAGACGGAGCTCTTCAGCAGTTAGGGTTTCAAAAATGAAAATCCTCGTTTGAGTTGAGACTTTTGACCATTGTGTTACCTCATGATTGAGATGGGTCAGTTGATGTCTTAGGTATATGTATGGGAATATACCTGGTTAGTGGTTATCCGTTGATTTCATTATCCTTGTGTTTCCTCATGATTGAGATTGGTTACTTGATAACTTAGGTATATGTATGGGCATATACCTAAGTAGAGGTTATCTATTGAGATCTTCTTTGTGGTTATCCTTGTTGGTTTAGTGAGACCATGAGGGTCTCGGGATCCCTACTGAGTATCGTTATACTCACCCCTGCACAGGCTATGCCCGCACCTCGTTGTGTTGGTTGTAGATGACGGGCAGTGCTGACGGAGGGCGAGTGTTCGAGGATTGGACAGTACCCCGAGGTGGACTACATGACAAGTCTATACCAGGAGGTGGACTACACGGCGAGTCAGTATCCGGAGGTGGACTTCATGACGAGACGACACATAGAGGAGGTCGACGCGCGAGAGCGTTGAGGAGCTACAATATCTGTACCTACCCTTCAGGTAGGATCTGTAACATCCCAAGTAAGTAATGATTAATAGATATTTTTATCTATGTCTATTAATGAACTATATAGTGTTTTAGACGCTTAAAATGAAAATAAATCCAATCTTAAGCATGGAATACACTAATATTTTTAAAAGATTGTTTTATTGTCTTTTGATGGAAAACCATTTTTTAAATGTATATTGTGACAATTTTATAATCTATATTTGTCAAAATAAACATATTCATTATGATTGGGACATTTAATTTTACATTGGATAATTTTTTGGTATTTTTCTGACAATGTTCATTTTTTAATGAATAGTGAAAAGTACTGCATTTTACATCAAAACTGCTTCCTAATCTAATTTATTTATATGATTATATTATCTTTTGAATTGGTCTTAATGTGTAATCTCAATATATTTTTACCATTTAATCCAATGGTGGACATTGGAATCAATTTCACATTGAAATTGGACTTAAACTGGTGTCAATCTTTTGATACTTATTGTTTCATAAAAACACGCTATTTTCTTTGACAGCGGGAATTAATTATTAAATTAATTAATGTGACTTATATGTTTTAAATTTTGTAAAATAGAATTCATTTTTGAATTCGGAATATCAAATATAGCTTAGGGTGAATTTTTGGTAATTTTCTGAAAAACTTCAATTTTTGATGAATAGTGAAACCACTAAGTGCTACTATAAAAACCGATTTTTCCGTTTAAATGAAATTTTGCCATCATTGTGTTTTGAATTTCAAAAATCCGACATAAATGGTTGTAATTAAGAAGTAAAATGTGGTTCAATGAGATTAAAATAATTTTTTGGTGAATAGTAACTTTTAAGTTTTTAATCGCGATTAGTGGTAATTAGTGTAGTTCAAGGTAAAAATAATGCTTTAATAAAATGAGATGAGCTTGACACATGTCCTACCCTCATTTTTTGTGTCATGGCCGTCAAAGAAAAGCCATGGGTCAACTTGGGGACCCCATGGATCCACTTTGTTTGGGAAATGACATAAATAACTTTTTATTTAATTTAAAAGTAAAAATGACACAAACATAATATGTTTTACGAAAACAATTGTTACATGGGGTTATAAAGATCAGATTTTTGATTATAAATAGTCATTGGAAATATAAAAATATTTCCTACATCATAATATTTTCTTTATAATTTTTAGGCTTCAAATAAATTAAATTATTTATGACATCATGTTGATGCAGCGATGACCTCATTATTTAACGATTTAAATAAAATGGAAAGATAATGTAAAATCTAAAACCTACACATGGCCAAAACCAATTGTATGAGTGTATTTCGAAGTATTATCTTCTTATCCTAGAATTATATCAATGTGGGACCTTTTGAATCCGAAAATCATTTTAAAATAAAGTAACTTATCTTTACTTTCCAAGAGTGCCCCGCCTCTCCTCTTATAAAAGGCCCCCACCTCTACCTCCTTACCCACACTCCCAAAGCCTTTGGCTCGGCCATCCCCTGCCCATTTACTCTCTCCAAATCCCTCTCCTCATCCTAGAGGATTCCCTTTGGGCATAATCCTTTCAAAGTAAGCCTTTAGGCTCAAATCAAAAGGAGTTACACATTTAAAGGTAATTCATTCTCTCATGTTCATTTGTTTTATTTTGCTTCTCCAACCCCCTAAACTCTTTTTATTTACTTATTTTGTAACAAAACCAGTATCTTCAATATACTAGGATGTTTTTATAAGATTTATTCAAGCTACACTTTCACACAACTACATCAAATGGTTAATGAACATACGGTTTCCGTGGATGGCGAAATTCTGCCTCCCGAAACGATGATTGTTCAATACTCATTTAACACCTTCAAAGGTGGCCATTATGATGTCACTATTTTTATATATGATATATAATATGTTTATTCTTTCCTTAATCTTCTGTATTTTTCATTTATGGAATACCATTATTGTTTCCATTATGGTTAAACACGATATCTTTATTTTTGGAAGTGCGGACTACCGCCCCCTGAAAGTGATTTGATTCGTTAATACCATATGTGGGATGTGTAAAGGATAAAGTTAATGATATTATACATGATATTATAGTGGAATTATAATATACCTTTATATCATTATGATTCCATTCTATAAAATACGAAATAGAAATGAAAGTAGCGTTCATGCGTACGTACGGCTTACCATCTCCATGAACGGTGCATTTCAATTCTTACCTCTAAATGATTATGTAATATTATAAATTCATGCATGTACTGGATATATATGAAATATATGATATCGACATCATGAATACCATTCTGGATATAATGGATAAATGAACAACATGTAATTATAAAGGTCTTATTTTCGACTCAAGTACCAATGATCATTAAAACGACCGTTATTAACTTAAATAATTACATAGTGTTCATGACCTGGAAATAAGTGATATAAAAGGAATAATGGACTTGAAAAAGGTTCTTAAGAAAGTAGAAATTAACTAAAGTTTATTATTCAGGACATTAAAGAACGATCGAGTCAAGTCGGACCCGAGGTAAGGGAACTTCTTAACCCAATTTCCATTCTTTGGGTTAATCTCCTACTTTCAAATTACGTCATGATTTTATTATGTCCTATCTTGTATTTGTACTTTCTTTATGTGTAATTATAGTGAATACACATAATATATCTATTTTATTTATAAAAATGATCCTTGTATGGGACTTCGTCTCAATCTCCTTTCATTGAGGCATATTTTGTTTTATACACAACCTTCTTTTATACGGTGTATAAACCCCTTTGACTTTTACGTTTATTCAAAAGGAATATTTTTTATACGAAGCGTTTAATAAATTCCAAAAGGGAATGTTTTTGTCGTACGTATGCGGCGACAACGACTTCTCTGCCGTCGTGACCGTTATTTGAGTTTCGGCTTCCTCTACAAGCCATACCTTCTTTTTTAAAGAAAAATAAATACCATGTTTTAATTTTTTATCGAAAATGGTTTTCATAATGTTTTTATATCAATGTGGTGTATTGATATCTTGTGATTGAAAGGTGGGAATGTTTTGTTTCCTTTATGCATGTTTTATGTGATATGATTATGTTGAGGTTCTTGGGCATTATTATGAAAACGGGTGGTTCCGTGATAAAATAAGGGCGGGTGAGCCCGATATAGCTCTCCAATGCCTTGGGTAACATGAAGGAGTGAAACGTTAAGGTTTCTCCGAAGAGATTTAGGGAATATACTGTGATGGGTATTCCAAACGTAACCAAGAGGGTTACTCCCTACGTAAGAATTTTATGAATGCCTCAAGTTACCTTTATGTCTTATGATTTATATGATTTATTCATGATTTGATGAGGTATGTTAAAGTACTTATGTTTTATGGGTAAAGTATGATCTCATCCTTATGTATATATGTACCCATGTTTCCTTTCCATATTTTTATATCCCTTACTGAGCATTTTATGCTCATCCCAAGTTTTTTTGAAATGTTTTTCACATGTCAAGGGAAAGGTACATGATATGATGATAGTGTCAAGGAAGTGTCAAGAAAGAATCCATGTTTATTTTTAATATGTTTCCATTGATGGGAATGAAGAATACTATCTTTATGTAACCACTTTGTTTATATGTGGAATGTAATGAAAGTTTTATGATCTAATTCTCTAAAACTCTAAACCCGAAAAGATCCTCAATGTGTAATCATGTAATAACTCAAGATTAAGTAAGGTTTAAGGCTGGGGCCTTATAGTTGGTATCAGAGGTCGGTTTAGATAACTTTAGGAGTTATAATTCTATGAAATGATTATCCAAAAGTTTTTTTATAGTCAAATTGAAGTGATATAGCATTTGAAGATTACCATGTTGCTTCATCTAAGACATGTTTGTTCAGAATGGTTTTCCACAGAGGAAACATGTCAACTATGTTAGGAAGGCATACAGAAGGAAATGACCTTCTAAATCAGCAACCTGAGATGGTCAGAATCAGAATTGAAGAGTTTGTTGTAGTGATGGCTCTGTTGAATCAGGTGATAAATGGTGGTTTTCATTGATGATATTTTGGTGTTTTCTAAAATTAAAGAGGACCATGAAAGACATTTAAGGGTTATCTTGCAAACCTTAAAAGAAAAGAAACTTTATGGAAAATTCAGCAAGTGTGAGTTTTTTTTGCAACAAATTTCTTTCCTTGGTCATATTGTTTCTAAAGATGGAATAACTGTTGATCCTGCAAAAACAAAAGTTGTGGAAGAATGTCCAAGTCCCACAAATGTGACCGAGATTCGTAGCTTCCTTGGTTTGGAAGGCTATTACCGAAGGTTTTTAGAAATTTTTCACAGTTATCTAGTCCAATGACTAAGCTTACTCGGAAGGGTGTTACGTTTATCTGGACAAAAGATTGTGATGATTGTTTTCAGGAATTGAAAAGAAGATTGGTGAATGCTCCAGTTTTGGCACTACCATCCAGGAAGGGTGAGTTTGTTATCTACAGTGATGATTCATTTAAAGGACATTGTTGCGTCCTAATGCAGAATGATCAGGTAATTGCTTATGCTTCACGACAGTTGATAAATCATGAGGTAAATTACCCTACACATGATTTGGAATTAGCTGCTGTTGTTTTTTCTTTAAAAATTTGGAGGCATCATTTGTATGGAGTAAAGTGTGAAATATATACCGATCACAAAAGTTTAAAGTATATATTCACTCATAAAGAATTGAAAAAGAGACAGAGGAGATGGAAGGAATTAATCAAGGATTATGATTGTACAATTCATTACCATCCGGGAAAAGCAAATAAAGTGGCTGATGCTTTGAGTCGAAAAAGTAATGCTTCATTAGCAATGTTGCGTTTGGAACGTGATCCTTTGGTTAAGGATTTGATGAACTTTGGCATAGAAGTTGTTAGTGTAGGAAGTTCTTCTGTTTTGTTTCAGGTATCAGTGAGATCATCTCTATCCGATAGAATCAAGCAAGCACAGAAGCAAGACAGTGAGTTGTAGAAAAAGGTAGAGCTGGTTCAGAAAGGAAAGTTGCCTAAATTCAACATTGATAATGATTGCGTTTTGAGATTTGGGAATAGATTGTGTGTGCCTTGTGATTCACAGTTGAAGAGAGAGTTGTTATGTGAAGCTCATAGTTCTCCGTTTTCAGTTCATCCTGGCATTACTAAGATGTACAGAGATCTGCGAGAGTATTACTGGTGGGATGGAATGAAAATAGATATTGCTGATTTTACTGTGAAGTGTTTGACTTGTCAGCAGGTTAAAGCAGAGCAGCAGTTACCGAAAGGGATTCTTCAGCCTTTACCAGTTCCAGAGTGGAAATGGGAGAATATATCCATGGACTTTGTTGTGGGATTACCGAAGACATCTCGAGGTAATAATGCAATCTGGGTTATTGTTGATCGCTTGACCAAATCTTCTCATTTCCTTGCTATACGAGATACTTTTTCCCTAGATCAACTTTCCCGTTTGTATCTTAAAGAGATAGTCAGGTTACATGGAGTTCCCCTCTCCATTGTATCTGATCGTGATCCCAGGTTCACTTATAACTTTTGGAAAGGCATTCAGAAGTCGTTGGGTACTGAATTAAATTTTAGTACAGCATTTCATACTCAATCAGATGGGCAGTCAGAATGAACAATTCAGACATTGGAGGATATGCTACGAGCTTGTTCGATGGATTATCCGGGAAGTTGGGACCAACATCTTTCTATGGTTGAATTTTCATATAATAATAGTTTTTATTCCAGTATACAGATAGCACCATTTCAGGCATTATGTGGGAAGCGGTGTCGAACTCCAGCTTTCTGGGATGAAGTGGGTGAAAGGAAGTTGATGGGACTAGAGTTGGTGGAAGAGTTGGCAGAAAAAGTTCAGCAGATATAGAAACACATGAGAACAGCTCAGAGCAGGTAGAAGAGTTATGAAGACAACATGAGGAAGGATCTCTCTTTTGAGGTAGGTGATCATGTTTTTCTCAAGGTTTCTCCTTAGAAAAGTGTGATGAGATTTGGTAAGAAAGGAAAGTTGAGTCCAAGGTTCATTGGACCATATGAAATTCTGGAGAGAGTTGGATCAGTTTCATACCGAGTGGCTTTACCTCCGAGTTTATCTCAGGTACACAATGTTTTTCACGTTTCGATGTTGAGAAAGTACATGCCAGATCCATCTCATGTTTTGAGTCCAGAGGTAGTTCAGCTGGAAGAGAACCTATCTTATGAGGAACAACCGGTCCAGATTCTTGACCACAGGGAGCAAGTGTTACGGAATAAGGTGATTCACTAGGTAAAGGTTTTGTGGAAAAACCACATGATTGAAGAGGAAACATGGGAATCTGAAAATGCAATGAGGGATAAGTACCCCCATTTATTCGATAAGTAAATAAATTGCGGGGACACAATTTTCTAAAGGGGGGAAGGATGTAACATCCCAAGTAAGTAATGAATAATAGATATTTTTATCTATGTCTATTAATGAACTAGATAGTGTTTTAGACTCTTAAAATGAAAATAAATCCAATCTTAAGCATGGAATACACTAATATTTTTAAAATATTGTTTTACTGCCTTTTGATGGAAAACCATTTTTTAAATCTATATTGTGACAATTTTATAATCTATATTTGTCAAAATAAACATATTCATTATGATTGGGACATTGAATTTTACATTGGATAAATTTTTGGTATTTTTCTGACAATGATCATTTTTTAATGAATAGTGAAAAATACTGCATTTTACATCAAAACTGCTTCTTAATCTAATTTATTTATATGATTAGATTATCTTTTTAATTGGTCTTAATGTGTAATCTTAATATATTTTTACCATTTAATCCAATGGTGGACATTGGAATCAATTTAACTTTGAAATTGGACTTAAACTGGTGTTAATCTTTTGATACTTATTGTTTCATAAAAACACGCTATTTGCTCTGACAGCGGGAATTAATTATTAAATTAATTAATGTGAATTATATGTTTTGAATTTTGTAAAATAGACTTCATTTTTAAATTTGGAATATCAATTATAGCATAGGGTGAATTTTTGTTAATTTTCTGAAAAACTTCAATTTTTGATAAATAGTGAAACCACTAAGTGGTACTTATAAAAACTGATTTTTCCGTTTAAATGAAATTTTTCCATCATTGTGTTTTGAATTTCAAAAATCCGACATACATGGTTGTCATTAATAAGTAAAATGTTGTTCAATGAGATTAAAATAATTTTTTGGTGAATAGTAACTTATTAAGTTTTTAATCGCGATTAGTGGTAATTAGTGTAGTTTATGGTAAAAATAATGCTTTAATAAAATGAGATGAGCTTGACACATGTCCTAACCTCATTGGTTGTGTCATGTCCGACCAAGAAAAGCCATGGGTCAACTTGGGGACCCCATGGATCCACTTTGGATGGGAAATGACATAAATAACTTTTTATTTAATGTAAAAGTAAAAATGACACAAACATAATATGTTTTACGAAAACAATTGTAACATGGGGTTATAAAGATCGTTTTTTTTCATTATAAATAGTCATTGGAAAGCTAAAAATATTTCCTACATCATAGTATTTTTTTTATAATTTTTAGACTTCAAATAAATTATATTATTTATGACATCATGATGATGCAGCGATGACCTCATTATTTAACGATTTAAATAAAATGGAAAGATAATGCAAAATCTAAAACCTACACATGGAGAAAACCAATTGGATGAGTTGATTTCGAAGCCTTATCTTATTATCCTAGAAATATATCAAGTAGGGACCTTTTGAATCCGAAAATCATTTTAAAATAAAGTAACTTATCTTTACTTTCCAAGAGTACCCCTCCTCTCATCTTATAAAAGGCCCCCACCTCTACCTCCTTACCCACACTCCCAAATCCTTTGGCTCGGCCATCCCCTTCCCATTTACTCTCTCCACATCCCTCTACTCATCATAGAGGATTCCCTTTGGGAATAATCCTTTCAAAGGAAGCCTTTAGGCTCAAATCAAAAGGAGTTACACTTTTAAAGGTAATTCATTCTCTCATGTTCATTTGTTTTATTTTGCTTCTCCAACCCCCTAAACTATTTTTATTTACTTCTTTTGTAACAACACCAGTGTCTTCAATATACTAGGATGTTTATATAAGATTTATTCGAGCTACACTCTCACATAACTACATCAAATTGTTAAAGAACATACGGTTTCCGTGGATGGCGAAATTCTGCCTCCCGAAACGATGATTGTTCAATACTCATTTAACACCTTCAAAGGTGGCCATTATGATGTCGCTATTTTTATATATGATATATAATATGTTTATTATTTCCTTAAGCTTATGTATTTTTCATTTATGGCATACCATTATTGTTTCCATTATGGGTAAACACAATATCTTCATTTTTGGAAGTGCGGACTACCGCCCCCTGATAGTGATTTCATTCGTTAATACCATATGTGGGATGTGTAAAGGATAAAGTTAATGATATTATATATTATATTATACTGGAATTATAATATAACTTTAAATCATTATGATTCCATTCTATAAAATATGAAATAGAAATGAAAGTAGCGTTCATGCGTACGTACGGCTTACCGTCTACATGAACAGTGCATTTCATTTCTTACCTCTAAATGATTATGTAATATTATAAACGCATGCATGTACTGGAAATATATGAAATATATGATATCTACATCATGAATACCATTCTGGATATAATGGATACATGAACAACATGTAATTATAAAGGGCTTATTTTTTACTCAAGTACCAATGATCGTTAAAACGACCGTTATTAACTTAATTAATTACATAGTGGTCATGACATGGAAATAAGTGATATAAAAAGAATAATGGACTTGAAAAAGGTTCTTATGAAAGTAGAAATTAACTAATGTTTATTATTCAGTAATTAAAGAACGACCGAGTCAAGTCGGACCCGAGGTAAGGGAACTTCTTAACCCAATTTCCATTCTTTGGGTTAATCTTCTACTTTCAAATTACGTCATGATATTATTATGTCATATCTTGTATTTGTACTTTATTTATGTGTAATTATAGTGAATACACATAATAGATATATTTTATTTAAAAAAATGATCCTTGTATGGGACTTCGTCTCAATCTCCTTTCATTGAGGCATATTTTGTTTTATACACAACCTTCTTTTATACGGTGTATAAACCCCTTTGACTTTTATGTTTATTCAAAAGGAATATTTTTTATATGAAGCATTTACTAAACGACAAAAGGTAATGTTTTTGTCGTACTTATGCGGCGACAATGACTTCTCCGCCGTCATGACCGTTATTTGAGTTTCGACTTCCTCTACAAGCCATAACTTCTTTTTTAATGAAAAATAAATACCATGTTTTACTTTTTTATTGAAAATGGTTTTCATAATGTTTTTATATCAATGAGTTTTATTGATATCTTGTGATTGAAAGGTGATAATGTTATGTTTCCTTTATGCATGTTTTATGTGATATGATTATGTTGAGGTTCTTGGGCATTATTATGAATACGGGTGGTTCCGTGATAAACTAAGGGCGGGTGAGCCCGATATAGCTCTCCAATGCATTGGGTAACGCGAAGGAGTGAAACGTTAAGGTTTCTCTGATGAGATTTAGGGAATATACTGTGATGGGTATTCCAAACGTAACCAAGAGGGTTACTCCCTACGTAAGAATGTTATGAATGCCTCAAGTTGCCTTTATGTCTTATGCTTTCTATGATTTATTCATGATTTAATGAGGTATGTTTAAGTACTTATGTTTTATGGGTAAAGTATGATCTCATCCTTATGTATATATGTACCCATCTTTCCTTTCCATATTTTTATATCCCTTACTGAGCTTTTTATGCTCATCCAAAGTTTTTTTGAAATGTTTTTCGCAGGTCAAGGGAAAGGTACATGATATGATGATAGTGTCAAGGAAATGTCAAGAAAGAATCCATGATTATTTTAAATATGTTTCCATTGATGGGAATGAAGAATACTATCTTTATGTAACCACTTTGTTTATATGTGGAATGTAATGCAAGTTTTATGATCTAATTCTCTAAAACTCTAAACCTGAAAAGATCCTCAATGTGTAATCTTGTAATAACTCAAGATTAAGTAAGGTTTAAGGCTGGGGCCTTATAGGATCCGTGGTGGATGATCTAGGAGCTTCCCTGTCTGTACCTACCATTCAGGTAAGATCCGAGGAGGACGACCCAAGAGTCGCTTCCGTTCTTCTAGCTGTTGTCTTTTTCTGTTGTACTTGTTCAGTTGTAGTTGTACTTCTATTTGGGTTTGTATTCTGGCCCATTTATATTTTAGCACTTTCTTTTGTACATAGTGTTTTGCTTCCCCTTGTACTCTGTGGTGTTTTGTTTACTTTTATAAAGGCAATCCCTTCCCAGTTATCAGGATTTACGCCTTTGGTGCTAGTCTCCAGCCCCTGGACTATGGAAGGTGGGCTTGGGGTATTCACGGCATGGGCCCCGAGGACGGGTCGTGACAAATTGGTGTCAAAGTAGATGGTTCTACCGCAGAACTTATAACTCTGATATTTTCATTCTGTGAAGAAATAGTGTTAATAGTACCGAGTGTGGTTTTCAGTTCAGGGAGTCCAGTGTTGGTGCAGGCGGCCGACGTATCCATACACCAGGACCCTGACAACTGATTTCCGACTTTGTGCACGAAAACACGGATTGCGTGTGTGTTTTCAAAGGTTTTCCCTTAAAATATCTCAAACTAGGTCAGCTCACTAGGTATAATCATTTGACCGTGTCACGTTGTTTCTTTCCGGATGCCTTTTCTCAGACGACCGACTACAGCCCAGAGGGATGTGCGTACTAACAGCCTGCCGAGCGACGAGGCTTCGGTACAGGGCCCTCTTACAGTTGAGGCACCAGCGGAGGCACCAGTGGTACTACCATACGTTGGGCCACCGATGCCACTAGACCTAGCAGTAGGCGATGCACGCCACTTGAGTGCGCTGCACGAGTTCTAGCGCTAGAGGTCACCCAGGTTCCAGGGAGAGACGGACCCGCAGGCGGCTGAGGTTTGGCTGGAGGCTGTGGTGAGAATCTTCAGGCTAGTGGGGACACTTCCAGACTTCATGGTGATCTTTGCTGCCATCCTTCTTCAGGCAGCATCAGGAAGGTGGTGGAGCCACTTGTTCCAGTTTTTCAACGGGATGACCTTCGCATGGGAAGACTTCGAGACCTTCTTCAGGGTGGAGTTTGTGCCAGTAGCTCTACACCCCGAGCGTGTTCAAGAGTTTCTGCCTTTTTCACGTGTTATTCGATCAGTAGCTAAGTCATCTATTGGCAGTAGACAGATGATGCAGAGGTCTATGAGGACCAGACCAGTAGTTGGGCAATCTAGGGTTTTACGATCCGTGGTGCGGGACACCTGGGGTGGGGATAGAGCTAGGTGTGCTAGAAACAGACAGTGTTACTCATGTGGCGGAAAGGGTCACCTGGCACGCAACTGTCCGACTCCTCGTACAGTTGATCCATAGGCTTTGGAGGAGCCACCGAGGCAGAATCAGTGGTGGGTGCTTCAGCAGCAGTCGAGCAGTGGACAAGGCAGTAGAGCTCCGGGAGCAGGTAGATAGGATCGGAACTATTGGATATGTCCCTTGTAATTCTAGTTCCATGTTGGTGTTGTATTCGTGTCTTTGTAATATGAGCTGCAATAATAATAAATACACTTATCTTTGTTTTCTTTCCTGTCCTTTTGTTTGGTTGATACTGAGTGGTCCCGTTAAAACTGTTGACTTGACCCTCACTTTCGAGATTTATACTGGAGGAGACCCAGTGACCTCACACTAATGCCGACAGTGTGACTCGACCCTTGGAGGCGAGCGTGACAGTTGGATCTCTTAGTAGTTACGTCGAGGCCTTACGACGTCATCCATGGCGTGAATGCATCATTAATGTTAGGATTGACTATATTAGGCAATGGGCGGGGTTCATCCAGGGGATGAGACCGAGTTTCTCTTTTTGACAAAGGAGAAATTTTAGAACCTCCTTCAGATCGTAGGCAAAGAAGGTGTAGATCATCCAGGAGCAGATGAAGACTCTACAGTGCATTAAGAAACAGGAAACCGGCGCCAGTCTTAGAGACTCGAGCGTGATAAATGTTTCAAGAAGAGGAAGCTTTAAGGAGAGATGATTCTACGAAGCAGCAGACGTGGAGGCAGAGCTAGGAGAGCAGCATGAGGTGGTGTACATCTTAACATGCTACAACCACCTACCTTAGTTATCCCCGCCAGGCTCAGGGAGCTGAAGGGCGGAGGAAGAGTGCGGCTGCACGCGGTCAAGGAGTGTGACCCAATGGCTCTAAAAATGATTCAATGGATAGTCTATGTCCACTACTAGCTATTGTAGTAACATACATTGATATGAACCATTCCTTGCTTTCGCAAATCTTGTTCCTGACCTAGAGTTTTTGGAAGCCGTGGTCTTGACCCTCACGTCTGGAGATACCTTTGGAGGAGACTCGATAATTACACTTACACCGACGGTGTGGTCAGACCATCGAGGTGAGAGTTTTGGTTGGAATCTCTTGGTGGCAACGTCGAGGCCTTACGATGTTAGTTTGAGTATGGAATGGGCAATAACTATTCATACTCAAATTGATGGTTTTAAGAAAACATCGGGATGGGTTTTCCTTGGTTGGCGAAAAGGAAACCCCAGGAAGCACATGATAAGCTCTTTCACAAGAGGGTGAGACCGATCACTCTTGAGTCGGTCAACCATACCCTCATGGTATCAGTTGTTTGAGTTTTAGTTCTAACAGGAATTGGAGACCTCTAGAGTTCGGGGATGACGATCACGTCCTTATACGGGTCTCACCTTGACGAGGTTTATGGAGATGTGGCCAGGGCGGAAAGTTATCTCCGAGGTTCAACGGACCTTTCTAGGTCCTCAGCTGGGTAGGCGAGGTGGTTTACCGCTTGACCCATCCACCTCAGTTTCACCAGGTGCACAACGTTTTCCAGGTAACTCAACTGAGGAGATACGTGCTCGACCCTTCGCATATCATCGACCATGAGGAGAAGGACGATGGCGATGGGGTTACTTCCACTGAGGCTCCAGTAGGGATCAAGGATCGACATGATTGGATCCTACGAGGACGGTTGATTTCTTGGGTGCACTTTCTTTGGAAGTACGGAATCTCCAAGTAAGCACATGGGAGTGGAAGGCTCAGGTGCGTGCTCAGTACCGCTTTTTTATCCCTCGTTGTGTTTAAGATTTACGAGGACGTAAATCCATGAGGTCAGAGTAATGTAAAGACCCAGAAATTTCAAGGAATATTTTTTATTAATTTTCTTTGGAATTTTACAAGAACGTAGTTTCTGACGGCGCCTAATTCCGAGGCCCGGTGTGCCTGGAATCTTTTTCCGAAGTTTGGCTCGGGTACGTTCAGTGAACGGACGAGCGGGTTTTTCTATCTTTTGAACTGGTGCTTGGAATCGAATTCCAAGGGCACCGATGGAACCGTAGCACTGGTAATTACTTAGGAACGCCATTTCCGGAGTTGCGTTTTCACAAGAGAAGATGATAAAAATTGTGGAAGTTTAATTAATAAATTAACTACAATTTTTATTTTCTTTTAGTGGTTTAAGGCTTTGGGTGGAAGTTGGGTAACTACCCAACATCCCAAGAGAGGTTATGAGGGTTGTGGGGCCCACACGAACCCCACCCCTTCACATTCTTCAGACCCCCTCAACTCACCATTAACTCTTGATAACTTAAATATTAATAACTTATTTTATTAATTAAGTGAGTTAAGTGTGGCTTTTTAAATTTCAAACTCTTGAAATTCAAAAGTTATGTTATGTTAATAAAATAAGATGTGAGCTTATTTTATTTCGGGTTAGTTTCTTATGGTGGAGTTTTGGGAGAGAATTCTCGTGAAGAAGAAGAGGACATCCTTCTCGACGAAGAACGACATCTTCTTCGACGAAGAACGCCGGTTCCGCGAAGAACGATCGACGTGCCATCGTTTCTCTTCTCCGCGACAAGTGAGGAGATGCCGCTTCAGACGCACTCTGACGTCGCCTACAAATTCATTCTTCGCGACACCATGTACCGCGACGGTTCTTCCACGACATCTCTACCCGCGCTGAATCCTCGTTCGAAAAACCTCCGTTCAATCTCACACGAGGTAGGGGAATTTATTTTGGTGTTCTCTTATCTTTTGATAAAAGAACGATGAGCGCGAACCAACCAATTCACGGTTGATCTGCAGATCGTTCGTTCATGTGGATTGATGTTGAGGATTATTATTTATTTTGTTCGTGATTATTACCTTGACGTTCTTCGTGAAATATGACCATTTTCTATCATTTCATGAGAGGGGGCCGGACCGCAGAAACACGGCTGACCCTCCTCCTTATCCATGTGGGTTTCTTTTGTGGATCGAAATGGGAATGGCGCGGTGTCGTCGCACTGCGTGGAAATGTGCGGCAAGGAATGTGCAGCGCCGTCGCGCCACGCCGTGAAAACGAACAAGGACGCGACGTCGTTGCGCCGCATCGGAGAAACCCAAAGACATCCACAGACTGAGTCAGGCCACAGCGAAGGGGTGCGGCGCCATCGCGTCGCGCCGGAGAACAACGAAGACAGCGCGTTTTGTTAATTGACATGCGGATTGACGGGCGACGACCAACGAAGCCGCACGGGCATTGTGGGATCTTTGCAGCGAAGGTTGGATCCCGGGGTGACCACTGGTGAAGACCGCAGGCGAATCGGACCACTGGAGCGCGTTCGGTGGTCCGAGGAAGCCCCTGCCGGCGCGCCACGCCGGTGCGGCGGCGCTGGAAGAATCTGACGCGGCTGAAGCCACGGTGGTGGAGTGCGGTCCCGCGACCACGCGGGACTAGAGGGGAGCAGCGGGATGTGGCCGGCAGCCGCGTCTTCTGGCACAGGCGGCCCCAACTGCTGGGTTGCGGCTCTTCACAAGGGGGCATCGCCCCCCGCACGGTTCGGCCGTTCGGCTGAACCCCCGGCCGAGCTGGGACGGCTTGGGTAGACCAAGTCGGGCCACGCCCAGCCGGGCCGGACCCGCACCCGGGTTGGGTCGACCCGGTTCGGGCCGTCCCAGGGGGTCTCGGGCCGGGTTGGTCCGGGTTGGTCCGGGCCTGAAACCCCCGTTTTCGGACCCCTCGCGGTCTTTCGCTTATATCTTGAGCTGTAGACCTCCGATCGATGCACCGTCAGCGGCAATACGATCCTTGGATCAAGAAGGTAGTTTCGTTATATTGGACTCAATGTTTCGGAATACTTTGTATTTGGACGGGTTGGTTCAGACACAAAACCAACCGGGCCCTCTGATCGGAAACACTCATATCTTGAGCTCCGGACGTCCGATTGACGTGCCGTCAACTTTTATGGATTCCTCTAAGTGAGACAGATCTTTTGTCTTACTCCTCTTGAGGTTTGGATGCCGTCAGAGTGCGTTGGGGTTGGTTCGCTCACGAAACCAACTGGGCCCATTGAATGAAAAAGCCAATAACTCACAGACCGGGCGTCTGATTGACGCACCATCTGTCTCGTTGTTTTCCTCTTGATGAGATGGAACTTTTGGCATACTTTTCCCGGGTTTTGGATGCAATTGGATTCTGGCCAGGATGGATTGCACCCGAAATCCAACCGGGCCCCTGGAACGGAAAAACTGATATCTTTCAGACTGGACGTCCGTTTGAAAAACCGTCAGTGGCGTTGGTGATAATGTTGAGAAACAGTCCCTATGAGTATACCCTATGAGATTTCGGGGTATAGTTGAGATACGGCCGGATTGGTTCGCACGCGAAACCAACCGGGCCCATGGGACAAAAAGGCTAATAACTCACAGACCGGACGTCCGATTGACGCGCCGTCTGTTGCGTTGAGACCCCTATGACAAGGCGGTTCTTTGAAATACTTATTCGTGGGACTTTGAGATACATGGAGTATCGACCTGTAGCTCGTGGAGCAGGCCCTCCTAGAGACGAGCGTGCGGAGTACAGAGACCGTGTAGCCGAATGAGACCTGACGACTGCTTGACTGACTCGACTTAGAGTGAGTCGACTAGACCAGTGGATGGAGCACAACTTTGTTTGGGTGCAGACCCATGGCTGACGGTGCACTACTTGTGTGACAGTGCAGACCCGCGGTAATTGTCTGGAGAGTACCTCAGCAGGCTACTAGGGGGTGTGCACTACTGTGTTTGGGTGACATACCCCGGCGGGAAGCACTATTGTGTTTAGGTGGCTGACCCGCGGTACTCGACAGGAGTAACTCAGCAGTCTTAGGTTAGTGAGCAGTACCTCGGAGTCGTGATAGGACCACTGTACACTCCAGAGACAGAGCTCTTCAGCAGTTATGGTTTCGATAATAAAAATCCTGGTTTGAGCTGAGACTTTTGACCTTTGTGTTACCTCATAATTGAGATGTGTCACTTGATAACTTAGGTATATGTATGGGCATATACCTGGGTAGTGGTTATCCATTGATTTCATGATCCTTGTGTTTCCTCATGATTGATATGGGTTACTTGATAACTTAGGTATAAGTATGGGCATGTACCTAAGTAGAGGTTATCAGTTGAGATCTTCTTTGTGGTTATCCTTGTTGATTTTAGTGAGACCTTGAGGGTCTCGGGGTCCCTACTGAGTATCGTTATACTCACCCCTGCACGGGCTATGGCCACACCTCGTTCTGTTGGTTGCAGATGACGGGCAGTGCTGACGGAGGCCGAGTGTTCAAGGATTGGACAGTACCTGGAGGTGGACTACACGACAATTCAGTACCCAGAGGTGGACTACATGA
Organism: Viscum album; assembly: GCA_963277665.1. NCBI lineage: Eukaryota > Viridiplantae > Streptophyta > Magnoliopsida > Santalales > Viscaceae > Viscum > Viscum album. The sequence continues at coordinate 1,729,388,750 of OY728132.1, forward strand.
CGAGTCAGTATCTGGAGGTGGACTCCGCGACGAGACGACACACGGAGGAGGTCGACGGGCGAGAGCTTTGAGGAGCTGCACTATCTATACCTACCATTCAGGTAGGATCCGTGGTGGACGATCTAGGAGCTGCAATGTTTGTACCTACCCTTCATGTTGGATCCGAGGAGGACGACCCAGGAGTCGCTTCCGTTCTTCCAGATGTTGTCTTTTTCTGTTTTACTTGTTCAGTTGTAGTTGTACTTCCATTTGGGTTTGTATTCTGGCCCATTTACTTTTCAGCACTTTCTTTTGTACTTAGTGTTTTTCTTCCACTTTTACTCTGTGGTGTTTTGATTACATATATAAAGGCAATGCCTTCCCAGTTATCGGGATTTACGCCTTTGGTGCTAGTCGCCAGCCCCTGGCCTATGGAAGGCGGGATTGGGGTAGTCACGGCACGGGCCCTGAGGACGAGTCGTGATAGTGATAATGTTTTACAATGAATGTATCCTTAGAAGTGGGTGATGATATTTGGAATGAAGATAAATTTAAGACATAGGTATATCAGTACTTTTTAAATTATTGATCGTTTGGAGGAAGTTGCTTATCGATTTGAACGTCCACCTAATTTGTCTCTGGTTCTTGATGTAATATCCTCACATTTTTTCAAGAAAGTATCTCTTACAGATATTTGTTAAAAAAAATTGGTGATATTTTTACTCACATTTAAGACATTTTGGATAAGTTTCTTCATGGTTGACAGATTTTTTGACAAAAAGGTATTCTAAGGTTTGAAGGAAACATGATAAAACTAGAGTGGATATATATGGAGAGATCTTTGTTGGAAAATGACATAAATATTATGGAAATATGATAGATTAAATTAATGGATTTCAGGTAAATGGTTCATGTGACACCATGGTTTCTTGGAATGTTGATAATCATTAAAGGGTGTGCGGGAAGTTCTTAATAATGAATGTTTTCTAGAAAATCATTTACAAAACTTTTAGATTTAGTGTAAATGGATTACACATCGGGTATTGTTTTCGAGAATTTAATATTCAGCTGAGGCAATTGGTTTTTTGATTTTTATGTCTAATAAAAATTACACTATGTTTATCTACATTAACAACCATGAAATTTCCCAACCAATTATTTTACGGTATTCAATGTAGTTAAATATTATTTCCAAACCACCAATAGATTCCTCATCTCTAACATAGTGAACGTACTAAGTTATTTTTTATGCCTCTCTTGATTCCAGGCATCCTGATCATGCACTTGATCCCAGGTAAGTGGTTTTGGTTATGTTTTACTTGGCTCTCCAGCAGTTTTGGGGAAACCTATATCCCATTTGAAATTTTGGTTGTGATATTGATCTTGTTGTGATCTTGATATTGTTTTTATCTATGGTCCATCATTAAATTTCCCACACCATCTTTCAAATGGGTGTTTGAAACTAAAAGTCTAAATTAATCATTAGTTTAATAAAGGATCTATAGTATTTTAGACTATAGTTTGATAATCTTCATGTGTGTAAAATATCACAATTTCAATAACATATACTATGCCAAAAATAATAATTACTGAAAATGAATATTTGTTTGAATGACCTTGCATCTGGTTGGACTCGGATCTAGTATCTGTCTTCTATTTAGGTGTAGAATCATTTGAATATAAATAATTTGATAAATGGATTAATGGGTTTTCATAATGAAATAAATTTTGGTTGTTTACATGATACAAATACACCATGCTATGACTATATAATTGTAATTTATAGCATGTTATTGGTTATGACCAAATTATTAAAGAAATGTACAAACGATCAATGAATGAAATTTTTCATAATTTACCCCTGAGCAAGATTATATGATATTGTGATATACTTGTTTCCATGACATGTGTTATTAAATTAAATTCAATAATTTTTATATGTTTCACTTGCGATGCTAACAAAAAGAAGATCTTATAACCAATCTAGGCCTAGAGACATGTTGAAATGATTATATACTAGGCTAGGAACTTATAAATCATAAAATTATTGTAAATCATGCTATGCCATAAGACATGATGAAATTATTATATACCGGTCTAGGAACTATTACATGATGAAATTATTTTATATTTGTCTTGGCCCTAACATATTAAATACTCAAATTATTATATAGCTAATTTTGACCCAGACTTGGGTGATTTACAACATGGCTATATAGTTATGTTCTACAAAGGATAAATCTTTATAGATTCTAGGGTGTTGAGACATTAATAAATACATTCCATCATGTCACTGAGGTGGGATATAGAGTTCAATATTTATATGGTTGTGGTTGGAATTTTCTTAATATAGGATTACAGATATTGTGGTATAGAGAAGAAGATGATTTCTTTGATATTAATTAAATATTTAATTAATTAGTGCACTTTTTTATTACATTATTTCCTGATTGTATTATTATATTGGTAATGTTTTAAAATAGTGGTTTCATCCTTCTGAGTTATACTCACAGCCTATTCAGTCTCACATTTGTAACAGGAGATGATTAAATGGATGCATGATTGGACAAGTGAAAATGACTTTGTTGTTGATATTTATCATGCTTGATGAGCTGTATTTTTCTGGTAGAACTGACATGGGATTTAGGACTGAGGTCTTTTGAGTCTGTTAGTATTTTATTTTTCATTAATTATATAATTAAATGTTGTTACATTGTATTATTTTTTTAAATTATTAATTTATTAGTTATTGGATTATTCAATTGGATTTATTGATGGACATCAACTCTATTATATTGTTTCCACAATTAAAAACCCCTAAAATTTATTAAATTATTTATATATATATTATTTGTTCTATGTTTTAACTGTATTACCTATTGTTATAGTGTCCCCACAATACTTATCATAATTCCACTACTAGTTCCCTTACTCTAGGGCACCAGGAGATGCAATTGAGGTCAGATAAACAGCACGTTTCGGTCATGAGAGAGTGTTTTGGACATGGGGATGTTACCAATTTGTATCAAATAATACCATAATTATTTCATCTTCCTTAATATTTTGGAAAGGTACATTATATAATAAGATGTTTTGGTACTTTTTAATGTGCTTCTGTATTAGATTCTGATAATCATATATGTGGGGATATCTGAGTGCCTAAAAAGTGGATAGATTTTTATGTTTTTTAATTGTTATGGTTGATATTATTTCACCCCCGAGTGATTCAATTGTTTTGTGGGGTTACAGTTTTATGATGTTATTTATTATTGGGGTCATACTCATGGCCTAATATAGTATGATTAATGTATTCATGCACCATACTAGGCATATAAAGATATATATTTACATGAATTCCTAATAATATGTATATATTTATTTTATTTGATACATAAATTCCTGTTTAACTATGATATTAAATTAATATTATATCTAATAAATGAAACATAAAAACTGATTTTTTCATGAAAAATCTCTTGTATTCCTTGTGTTAAGATCTCATGTGTTAGGGGTTCTTTTTTCTGTCACATGTTTAGGTTGACCAAGTTGATATCAATTGTTTTAAATAGTGTATTTAACTTGTAATGAAAATCAATCCTTTTAATATTTGTGCTAATAATCAAAAGAGTTTCAATCAGAGTGATTCTACTGTAGTAGATCATGAACTTCCTATAGTTCATGAGGATCAGATGGATAATCCTCTTCCAAAAATATTCTTGAGGTTCATGAGATCAATGGAATGAGAGATTGTTGAAATAATACCATTGATGTATGAAATTAAAATATTGATTTAAAAATAACATCCAACTTTTTTTCATAGGGGGAGGCCCCTATGAAGCTGGAATCTCGATCAATTATGTCCAGGAGATATTGAAGAATCACAAGACATATCCAAATAATAGGTTGAATCTTCATGCATATATGGATAATGGAAATTATTAGCATTTATAAGAAAATATCGAGCATTCATGGAAGAAATATGAGTTAAAATCAAATGAATTTTAGATTATTTTCAGATGAAATTTCTATCTCAAGAAATTTAGTGTTGAAAAGGCTCATGTGTTCATGAACCTGACATAGAAGGACATGACAGTCCTAGACTACAGTGAATGTTTCACTGACCTATATCACATTGTAGCATCTTTGGGAGGTGATGAAATCTTTTGGGAATTATGTTTTCATGATGGTTCTCACATTGAGATCATCTTGTTGGTGAGCATGTTCCATTTAGTCAATTTAATGATGTGGTGAAATAGAAACTTATTTCCAAAGTGAATCTGAGAGAGGACCTAAATAAGAGACATGATATTTCAGTAAGGAAAACAATAAACTATTCTTCTAGTAGAAATTTGGATTTTTATGACAATTTTCTCCTCTAAAACAATGAGAAGATCGCTCATGATAGTGGGTTCTCATATCAAGATCATGATACATTGTAGAACTATTATTGTGTATTGATGATCTAAAATGACCTTATATTTTGTAAAACACATTTGAGTGTCATGATTGAAATGGATTGGGCTGACTACATGGGTTTTTAGTGTAATTCAGTAGTAATGTATTTTTAGGGGGACATGAAAGGTACCGGTGTATGGAATGGACTCAACTACCACTCAATAGTAATGTATGTTGAGTTTAATAAGATTATCTTGAAGAGATTGTGGACTTTGTACCACCATGAAGGAATGAAAATAATAGGTTGAGGGTATACCTTAATAGAGTCCAGTTGAAGCCCCTGACACAGGGGGCGGTCAGTTACCTATTATGATGATTACTCTGGCTATTGTAAATGCAAGACTATCTACTTTTAGAGGTAAAATTCTTATGTCATTTATCCATACATGTGTTTCAGTTAATATTGGATTGTGACACTAATTTAATATAATCTATTTTTTAAGATTTTGGTGTATTATGTGGAAATCATGGATGGTGATTTGACTATCAACAAATAGTATGGCGTGTGGATAGTGAATATCAATCATTACCAAATGTGTTATCTTACTATTAGTGGTTATTATTATTCTTTGGAACCATTCATGATAGAAATGATAGGATTTTATTTGATTCAGGATATGTATTTGTTAATTATAAACCATGATAATATCGTCTATTACCATTTTATAGTTACCTTTTTATCTCTAGTGGGTGGAAACTATTCTCACTAGGTTTAGTGGGATGTTCAGGAAAGTCATGCAAGACTAATATAGTGAAGATTGGATTATCTCATGGATCATATATGCATTATTTGTATAGATAATAGTGGAATGCATATGGATTAATTTCCTCCAATGTTAGAAAATTTTCATTTTCTTTTCCCCGATGAGTTCCTTGACTAACCACCTATGGATGATATTGATTTTTCTATCATGATGTTTCTAGGTGAAGGTTTTATTATCAACGCACTGTATAATATGGTACTCATACATCATCAATAGTTGAATGATTAGATCGAGTATAATTCATATAAAGGTTTTATATATCCTTAAATATCACATTGGGGTTATCTAGTTATATTTCCTAAGAAGGATAATGGGACACTGAGTTTGTGTACGGATTATCAGAAGTTAAACCTGATGATGGTCATCAATTTATATCCTCTTCCAAACATTAGTAATATAATTGAGTACTTGAGAGGTGATAAGATCTTATCGAAGATTGATTTGAGATTATTATACAATAAATTGAGTGTGATACCAATAGATATAAATCCTTCTTTTTTTATGATAATTTAGGGATTTTACGAATTCATAGCAATGTCGTATTGATTGAAAAATGCACTAGCAGTATTCATGGAATTGATGAATCAATTATTTTATCCTTTTCCAGAATGGTTTGATTATGTTTTTGTTAATGACATCTTGTTGTACTTCCAATAAGAAGGTGATCATACCTAAAAACTTAACATCATCTTCAGTGAACTGATAGAGAATCATTTTTACACCAAACTAACCAAAAATAGTTTTTGGAATTGTATAGTGAACTTCAAGGGAAATTAAATCTTACAAACAAGACTGTTAGTGGGCCAAGTGAAAAATGAAACTATGCTATCATCATATCAACAATAAAATGTCTTAAAAATTCATATATTTATAGTTTTAGATGGTTATTATTACAAAATTATATAATTCATTTCCCCTTTAGCAGCAACAAGTGCATGGAAAATAATGATAGGGGTGATGTTTCTTTGGTCTCAATATTTTGATAAAGATTTTTCTTAGTTGAATGGTACGATAACCTAATCCCCAATCCTCACATTAGAAGTGTTTCGTAAGTCATATAACATGTTATGTAATGTATTCATTGATGGAATTAGTGCAGTTCTAATACCTGATGAGTGGGTGGTTTCTTATGGCTCTAGACAATTGAGTTCATATGGGAGAAATTATCCAACTAATGGATTAGAGTTACTGGCAGTGGTTTAGGAACTACCATTATTGAGGTATTATCTCATGGGTTATATAATTTTTGGTATACGATGATAAAAACATATTTAGGTAAATCTTTTCTCTAGGACACATGAAAATTCAACAAATAAGGTGGGTAGAGTATCTGTAGTATTTCATCATTGAGTTTATATATACATTGAGAAAGGGAAACATTGTAGTTGATGTTGTGAGATGGAAGATGTAGACAGAGTTACTTTGGTATTCCTATGAAGAGTGGTGGATAATTGACCACTTTATAGACATGCATCTCGATGTTTATGATTCCAAGGGATGAGTAGATATTCCCTCAACATATGTTATACCAATTATATTAGGACATATCATGATTGACCAGTTATCTACTACAGAGGGATCTGTTTAGAGAGACAACATTTAGGTTGGGGATACACAATAGAGATAGTCTATTGTAAGTGGTAATTCTATTCATTTTTATGAATGTGTATTGGTTTTTATATGCTTAAGAGAGGTTATGAGGAGGGAGATTCATGTATCTATATGGGTGGTAAATTATGGATTTTAATGTATGATCGATGATCTCCATAGAATGTACTAGTGGTTAGGAATGAATAATGAGGTATAAGAAATTTTGGAAACATATTTCACTTTTCAGCAAGATAAAACCATGCCTCAGAGGTTAGATGGACTTTTACACACTATTCCTATTTTTATTTGGATATGTGATGATGGAACAATGGATTTTGTGATACGATTTCCCTAGATAAACCATAATAATGAAACAATATGGGTGATTTTAGAATAAATAATGAATGTATCCCACTTGTTTCCTAATTGGGAGACCTGTACAGTTGATGATCTGAGAAGTAGTTACATTCTCAAGGTAGTTTAGATATATGATGTTTTAATGAATATCATTTCAGATAGAGAGCATTGTTTCACATCAATATTAAGGAAGGGTCTTATGAAATGTATGGGATCAATGGTTCTTCTGTGTATAACCTTTCACACCTGTGCCGATGATCTATCTATGAAGACTATTATTGTTCTATAGGATATGTTATGAGCCTATGTTTTAGATTTTGGTTGTTCACGGGAGTAGCATATGAAAGTCATGGAGTTTTCATATAATAACTACTTCTAGGAATCTATCCATCGGTCAATATTTGAGCCTTTGAGTTTTGGTATATTACATTTGACTCATTGGTGGTTCGAGGTTGGCGAGTCATTGTTTTCAGACCTAGTCTCGTGTAAGAGACAATTGCACATGTTTTGTAGATCAGGTGGAAGTTGGTGACCATACCGAGTAGGAATGAATCTTTTGTTGAATATAGATGATGACCTAGAGAGTTAGATATTTTTTATAGTGTTTTACATTGTGTTTTACCATGGATTGTTAAATTCTATATCATGAAACAAGAAAATCTATCACCCATGTTTGTTAGGCCATTTGAGAAAGTGGATAGTGTCATTCTAGGTGAATTCCAAATAACCATTACATAAGAAATTAGTTCAATTAATTATGTTTTCCAAATATCATATCATTAGATATATTATCTAGACCCTTCTCACATGATAGAAAAAGAACCAATCAAGCAGAGTGATGAAATATTTTAGGAGAAGAACAATTTATAGATTATAGACTATAGTGAGAAGTATCACTGGGTTATTAAGACACCTTTTTATTTAGTGTACAAGAAATATGTACATGTTTTATAACATACCTCGGATATAAAGTCTAATTTGTGAGAACAATGGAAAAATATATTCTCCCAGAACATTTTTTTATTCTTTGAGCCTCTTAAAATGAGATTTTATATGGTGGGGAGGTTTTCAAATCCCATATTTTCCCAGGTATGTCTCTCTATTATTTTTTCATTAAAGCTTTATCAGTTGTATTTTTCATAACGTTTAAACATTGGTGGTTGTATATTATTCATGGTTTATTATTTTTTTTAATAATCATAGACTTGGGATGTGAGGAATATTTTAAAAACCTGGGAGTATACACATAGATAGATTTTGTTATGGGGAAATTACATAATGATCTATTATATATGACTATTGGAATTAACAAAGTCTTCTTAAATAGTTCAATTCTACCATGTATTATTGGTATGTTGAGAAGCCTTAAAGGTTTTCTGGTTAGTTTTCATAGGGAAAATATTATAGAAACCCATCTCTAGAACATTTACATAATATGTAAATGGATTACACATCCTGTAATGTGTTAGAGAATATAATTTTTAACCATGGAGAAAAATTATATGGTGTATACCTATAAAAATATTTACATGATGTGGAAATATATTTCATGGTGTGTAATTAATGTAACTATAGTTATAATGTATTCCATGTAATAGATGATTAATTCCAACTCACATGTCACTTGTTCATCTGGACCCAATAACACCTTCTAGCTTATTTTAGAGTGCCTCTCTTCAATCTGAATGTCCCAATCATGCATACGATCTCAGGTAAGTGTTATTGGTTAGGTTATCCCTCAACTCATATGTTTATCTAGTAATTATGGTGTAAACTTTTTAATATGTGTGTAATTAGTTTTTAACATGATCCTATTTTTATCTAGGAACCTTCTTGAGATCAACCTCACCTTCATCCTCATGTACATTTTCCATTGGAATTGTTGTTTGATTATTATTTTAAGGTAGGGGTATAAAAATTATCCCTATAGTTTGATAATTGAATAATATGAAAAATATAAAAATGAATATGGCATATCATGTGAAAAATAAATTAATTGTTTAAATGGATTGTTCATCGGAGTCTGTTTGGATGAATTTGTGTATTGACATCTCTTGTGGCAATTGTTTGGGTGAGAGGACTCTGTATTATAAATTATTTGATTAATGGTTTCATGTTTGTTTAGCATGACATGGAATTTATTTGTTTTCAAGATATATTATTACCTTTGTATGAATTGATTATTGAGATAACATGCCTTTTATTTGTTATGACTAAATGAAAAATGAAATTTGATATTGACAGATAAATGGTAATCAATATAAGTAACCACTTAGCTTGATGATGTTATATTTTGATTTCCTTGTAACTATATCATATTCTTTTAATTAAAATTTTGTAATGATTATATGGGTATTTGAACTATTTGACAATAAAAAATTCTTATTTACTATCCTAGGACCTAAGACATGCTAAAATTCATATATACTAGGTTGGGCCTCGAGACCTGATGAAATGTTTAAATACTGGGCTAGTATCTAAGAGACGATGAAATTGTTATATACTTTTATAGGCCTTGATACATGTTGAAATGCTCATATTTCAAGATATACCCTGACTGAATAAATACTGAAATTATTATACTGTATCTTATGACCTAGGATTATGTGATTTATACCTTGGTTGTAAGGTTATATTCTACTATGGTTATATGGTTTTGGTTGGCATGTTGGTAAGAGATGATCAGGGAGATTTTGGAATGGAAATGAGGAATGTTATGTTATTATATGTCTATATGGTTGTGAATGGAAGAGTCAAAAGACATGCTCAAAGATATTCCAAGCGTGGAGGAAAATCTTGTGGGTGTTGTAATGATTTAATTATTTAATAAATTAATAAACTTTTTATTAAATTTTTGAATGTACTAAATATCATATTGGTTTTGTTTATAGATGGTGGTGTTGACCTACTATGTTATAGATACACCCTATCCAGACATTTATTTTTCTCCTTTGAATATTTCCTGGTTGTCATATTAGATATGGAAAAAGTAACTCGATATTGATTTTATTATTGAAGGATGGGATGGGGTTTTGAGATGGGACTGACATGCGAGTTGTAACCATGGACTTATGAGTCTTATAGTCTGTTATTATGTCTTAATTCTTGCATGAAATTAAGTTACATTACATCATTTAATTATGTTAGTATTTATTTTATTTTTTAGTTTGAGTCATTATCAAATTTCCAATGTGTTATAATAATTCCATTATTTACACACATTGATATTTTTCCTTTTAAATATTTTTATTTTCTAATATATATAATAACTCTGTAACGGGGGGAATATTTTACTTACTATACTTATCACACCCCTGCGGCTTGTCGGAAGCCTCTATAGTATGTGAAGGCACACTTTAGATATCGTAACCCACCGGTTTCATCCATGTGAAAGAGTGATGGATCATTTTTCGTTACACATGATGTGTTACATGTACCTATCATGATGAATTTAATACCTAATCCTTAAAATTTACAGAATTCAGAGGTCATAACATTGGTGAATGATTATAATTATGAAGAAAAACTAAATATGATTTTTGGATTTTTGAAATAATCTATTTGTGAAACATGTCCACTAACCTAGTCATTTTTTTTGTTGAAACCCCCAATTTGAGGATGCTATATAGGAACTTGAGGATATATCGAGGAAGAAGTATAATCATCTTTTAATACCAAAGTGATGAATTAAAAAGTGGAATTCATTGGTGGGGTAGTGGGAAGGGGGTAATATAAAACATTTATAATATTTATGAATTACTAATCCTTATGTAATTCAATTTGTAAAATATATTTCATTACAAATAAATTTATTTAAATGCTCGAGGATATAATATAAAAATATTATTATTTAAAACAATAGTTATCACCTAGCCATTTTTGGGTGATTATAAATATGACTAACATAATTATGTAATTAATTTTTTAATATATGTATATAATTTGTTCATTAATTATCAAAATATTATAAAGGATAATAAAAATATCATTACAAATAAATAGAAATATTTTTATGAAAAAAATAGTTTTTACTCAAAATGTCTTTTTATCATATTAATTTAAAATAATATAAATTGGTGAGTATCACTTATAAAATTTATGTATTATTTACTGGATAAATTTTTTTATTCATTCAAAAAATATTTTTCATTGAATATGATTATATAAATCTTGTTTTTTTTTCAGAAATTCATTATCCCCAAAAATCAATTTTTTTAACATTTTACACACCTAATTTAAAATTATTGTATATCATTTTTATGTATTGAGTTAGAAAAATGAATTATATATTTAAAATAATTATTTTAATCTATTTATATAGGCACCTTTAATTTTTGGTTGACATAAATAGTAACTATGGTAAAATTTATCTCCTTGGTAATGCTTGAATCTAGTTAACCATGATTAAAAAATTATCCTTGTATCATAATTATTCATCCATAAATTTTTAAGGAATTAAATTTTACCTTTAACAAATTAGGCTGAAAAAATAGTTTTTTAATATAAACATGTCTTTGAAATTGACTTATATATTATTTAAATCATAGAATGGTAGATAATGTAACACTCTTAGTTTTAAATATCCATTATGTGTAAATGTAGGTGAAAACATGTTATGAATGTATATTAATAGAAATTTTATGTATAATTAAATTATATTCATTTTTTATTTTGTTTATAATTTTGAATTTTAGTTAATAATTCTATATTCTTCTGCTCCACGAAAATAATAATAATTCATTTAGTAAAAAAAATAATTGATTTTAAAATTTTTAAAAGTGATATAATTTTTGTAATTTATATTGATACAAAAAAATTATAATTGAATATAAAATATAAGTTTTTTAAAAATATTAAATTATAATTAAAACATTTTACATTTATCGTTTATGTAAAATTAACATAATAGTGTCAAAATTTTAAATGACTTAATTTTTTCAAAATAATATATTAATAATTTATGTAAATGTCGTAAAAATATTGTTATATGTAATCAATGGTATGATATGGTAGAAAATCCATCATATTTACTTTTATGTGATAATTTTCATCTTATATTTAAAAAAGGAATGCCTTTAGTATTGATTTTTTTTACTATAGTAAAAATTCAAATATGATAAGTAAGTGCTAATCAAAATGATAAGGTTTATAATGATACCAAAATTTGGGTAAATACTATTAGTGGATGGGACTAAAACAATTTCCTACCATATCTTCTAGTACCTTCCAATTTATATTACTTTTTTTCGATAATGAATTTATTATAATTTAATATTTGGAGAACCTCCAAATGTTCCCCAAAACACAATTATAATAAGGAACCACCTACCTCACTTTTTTACACCACATTTATCTTTCTCTATAGATTAAAAGATTAAAATTTATCTTATAATATTTCCTAGACACATTATAGAGGTTATAAACATCCCATAAAACCAACCATGGGGACATTAAGTGGATATATAAGGGATTCAATTAAAAGAAGAGAAAATCTAATTACCCAAACACTTTCATTTATACAATTCTTAAACTCTTATAAAGAACGATATTTATCATATTCTAATTACATGATTATCTTGAATATTATGAAACATTATTATTTTTACTAAACAAGATCATACACATTTTCTCAACAAATGATAAATTAGGCTTCTCATGTTTATACAGATGGCCTATCATCTCTGCATAGCGATTCAATTAATTTTTATCACAGCATTTTATTAATTATAATATTATTGGTTTAATATTTATATATATATGATAAATTTTTTAATTAAACATATGAAATTATAATATTACATCTATATTATAGTCATTAAATACATTGGGAAGCTATAACGTTGTTCATGCGTACGTGAGCACTACCACCTCCACAAATTGATGTGATTAGTTTTGAATTTATCTCAAATATGGATGGTAATAAAGAAAAATTTTATCAATATATATCATATATATAATAGAATAATGATCATATTAATTTCTGTTAATATATACGTTTTTTTCACTCTATCAATCAAAATATGGAAAAATCCTTCATTCGCACGCACGACTAACCATCTTCATTAACAATGTAAATAATATTTTACAATATAAATTTTATGGATTAAATTAAATATGTCTATAATGAATATATATGATATTTTTATAATTAATAATTTACTGGGGATTATGGAACCAAAATAAATTTAAAATTTCCCAAACTACTGATCTGAAATACTCATGATCAACAAAATAGTTAATACCTAGAAATGTTGATTTTAATAAGAAATTTTTAATAAATTGGGATGGTCCAATATTATAATGGGATTATGTATGATATTATAAGTATGTGTATGAACTTATAATAGAATTATAAGTAATTTATATTCATTAAACAGGTGGGCATAGTGATTTCCATGTAATGAAAACCCAAGGTAATGGTTTTATGTTATATTATCATTATTTATAAAGACCATTTATGATTATTTTATGATAATGATATATAATTAAAAACTACTCAAGATAAAAATTAAATGTATTTTATAATTGTGATTTATTGTAACGCCCCGACCCCAGCTACCCAGAGTCGGTGCATTACTTCATAACATTGGCATGATCACAAAAGATCAAGTCTCGAAAGACCGATTAGTTTAGTAGCCTTGGAAACACTAGATACATTCATAAACGTTACATTACATCATAAAGTGAAAAACTACAATAACAAAGTCTCCATAGTCCACACTCATATCCTCTTATGACAATCCCTGTAGGTCATTCATAAAATACTTCTTCACATCCTGGAAAATATTAAAACATTGAAAGGGGTGAGCTCAGATGCTCAGTAAGGATAACAATAATGCGGAAGCTTTCATAAATAAACATTAACATTTAAGGCAATGTATAACTAAAACAAAATCCTTTTAAACATGAACTTCAACATAATATGGCAAAAGTAAAATGAGATAATTCCATTTACTTCTTCACATGGATATTCTACTGGTCGAATAATCACATGCAATATCAATAACCACTTTCATAATGATGGAATACATAATGCCAGACTATCATAACCATGTAGTCAAGGCCTCGTGCCAAGACCACAAATAAGATTTTGTCATGGCCTCGTGCCAAGACACTAGTTTGTCTCATGAGACCTGCCGATGCATCGAGGAGCTATAGCGGGCTCCACCCATCACTTATTAAGTCCAATGCATTCCTCATATGAATAGGTTTAAGCATATCATAAACCATAACATAATCGTATCACATAAAACATGCATAAAGGAAACATAACATTTCCACATTTCAATCACAAGATATAAATACAACACATTGATATAATAAAAACACTTTCAAAACCATTTTCAATACCAAAATAAAAGAAAGTTAAAACTTTGTATTTATTTTTCATTTAAAAAAAATGATGGCTTGTAGAGGAAGCCGAAACTCAAATAATGGTCACGGCGGCGGAGAAGTCGTTGTCTCCGCATAAGTACGGAAAGAAAAACATTCCCTTTTGTCGTTTAGCAAAATGCTTCGTATAAAAAAGATTCCTTTTGAATAAACATAAAAGTCAAAGGGGTTTATACACCGTATAAAAGAAAGTTGTGTATAAAACCAAATATGCCTCAATGAAAGGAGATTGAGACGAAGTACTTAAAAAGATCATTTTTAAAATAAAATATATCTATTATGTGTATTCACTATAAGTACACATAAAGGACATAAAAATACAGAATAGGACAAAATAATATCATGACATAATTTGAATGTAGGAGATTAACCCAAAGAATGGAAGTTGGGTTAAGAAATTCCCTTACCTTGTGTCTGACTTGACTCAACCGTTCTTTAACCTCCTGAATAATAAACTAGAGTTAATATCTACCTTATTAAGAACCATTTTCAATTTCTTTATCCTTTTTATATCACTTATTACAATGATATGAACATTATGTAATTATTTAAGTGAATAACGGTCGTTTTGTCCATCTTTGGTACTTGAGTCAACAATAAACTTCTTATAATTACAAGTTGTTTATGTGGTAGAATATCCATTATCTCCAGAATTATATTCATGATTTAGATGTCATATATGTCATATATATCCAGTATATACATTCATTTATAATATTACGTAACATTTAGAGGTAAGAAATGAAATGCACCGTTCATGGAGACGGTAAGCCGTACGTACGCATGAACGCTACTTTCATTTCTATTTCATATTTAATGGAATGAAATCATAATTATATAAAGGTATAATATATTTCCAGTATAATATCATATATAATATCATTTACTCCATCCTTTATACATCCCACATATGGCATTAACGATTCACATCACTTTGAGGGGGCGGTAGTCCGCACTTCCTAAAATGAAATTATCGCGTTTTACCCATAATGGAAATCATAAAGTATGTCATAAATGAGAAATACAGAAGCATAAGTAAAACATAAACATATTATATATCATATATAAAAATAGTGACATCTTAATGGCCACCTTTGAAGGTGTTATATGAGTGTTGAACAATCATCGTTTCGTGAGGTAGAAATTCGCCATCCACAGAAACCGTATGTTCTTTAACCATTAGATGTAGGTGTGTGTAAGTGTATCTCGAATCCATATTATAACAACATCCTAGTATATTTATGATACTGGTTTTGTTACAAAATAAATGAATAAAAAGAGTTTATGGGGTCGGATAAGAAAAATAAAACAAAACAACATTAGAGAAGACATTACCTCAAAATCGGGTAACTCTTTTTGATTTGAGCCAAAGGATTCTTTGAGAAGAGTTCTGCCCAAAGTGAGGCTTCTAGGAGTAATAGAGGGATGTTGGGAGAGTATTTGGGCAGAGGTTGGCCTAGCCAAATGGCTTGATGGTGTGAATAAGGTGGGAGAGGTGGGGGCTTTTTATAAGTGGAGAGGAGGGGCTCTTTTGGAAAGATTGAAATGTTACATTATTACACAATGCTTTTCGGATTCTAAAGGTCCCACACTTATATAATTCGAGGCTAAGGTGATAAGGGTTCGAAATCTCCTCATCCAATAGGCTTTGGACAAGTTTAAGCCTTGGATTTTGCATTATCTTCTTATTTTATTTAAATCGTTAAATAATGAGGTCATCGCTGCATCATAATGATGTCATAAATAATTTAATTTATCTAATGTCTAAAAATTATAAAAAAAATACTATGATGTAGGAAATATTTTTAGATTTCTAATGAATATTTATAGTCAAAATGTGGACTTGTGTAACCCCACTTAAAAACTGTTTTAGTAAAATAACTCATGTTTGTGTCAATTTAATTTTAACATTAAATAAATATATATTAATGTCATTTTCCAAATAAAGTGGCTCCATGGGGTCCCCAAGTTAACCCATGGGTTTTCTTGGTCGTCCATGACTCATCCAATAGGAGTAGGACAAGTGTCATGCTCATCTCATATTATTAAAACATTATTTGTACCTTAAACTACACTAATTACCTCTAATCGCGATTAAGAACTTAAAAGTTACTATTCACCAAAAAATTATTTTAATCTCATTGAACCACATTTTACTTCTTAATGACAACCATGTATGTCGGATTTTTGAAAATCAAATCACAGAAGTGGTAATATTTCATTTAAACGAAAAATCAGTTATTTAACTACCACTTAGTGGTTTCACTATTCATCAAAAATTGAAGTTTTTCAGAACAATGCCAAAATTTCACCCTAAGATATAATTGATATTCCGAATTCAAAAATGATGTCTATTTTACAAAATTCCAAACATATAAGTTGCATTAATTGATTTTATAATTAATTCCCGCTGTTACGACAAATAGCGTGTTTTTAAGAAACAATTTATATCAAAAGTTTGGCAATTGTTTATGTCCAATTTCAATGTTAAATTAATTCTAATGACCACCATTGGATAAAATGGTAAAAATATATTCTAATTATACCCTAAAACCACTAAATAGTATAGTTTATCACAATAAATTATTTTTATTAAAAAAGTTGTTTTAAAGTGTTTTTCACTATTCATAAAAATTAGAAGTTCTCAGAAAGATACCAAAAATTCAACATAGGATAATTTCAATATTAGGAATACAAAAATGAAGTCCATTTTGAAATATAAAATTTCTATAAATTTAAAAGGTGGTTATTACTATTCATAACGGCTACTTTGAACAGTTGCGGTGTGTTAGAACTCGAACTTGCGTACAATGCAAGCTATTGCATTATTGAAAGAGAGGCGTATCGTGGAAGCTCGAGGTGTTACATTCTCCCCTCCTTCAATAAATTGCGTCCTCGCAATTTGAAATTTTTCTTTGAATAAAAATTTGAAAAGAGAAAATACCTTTGAGGAAACCCACATCGGAAATAAGGTTAATAAATATATAACATTAAAAGAAAGCAGGATAAGTACAAAGGTCACCCGATATAGCCCATTCTAGGATTCTATGAAAATATGGATATGGAAGAAAAACAAACCATCAAGGTCTGATGGAGAGTTATAGAAAACAGGATTAGGAGAAAGTTTAACCACAAGAAAATCAAAAACTTGTGATTGGTTAAACGGTCATTGAATCCCCAGTTGGAAAAGTTAACCGACAACATTTTTTTGTTTTAAGTTACCTTTTATAATGTTGAGGAATTTATTTAGGAGATTTACTAAGAACGTAAGGGAATATACATACTTGTTATGTATACTTTCATTTGTTAATAAATTTTTACCACAAACCCAACTTTTACTCCAAATGGTAACGGAACTCAAAAATATTCTATTTATCCTAATTGTATAAGGTTCCAAATATTAACACATACCATTTAGATTAGTAAAACTATTTTGTAATAACCAGGGACTTCCTGTAGGCTAGTGGTAGGAAATAAAGGCTTGTCGCACTATGGTTGTGGGTTCGATTCCTGCAGCTTTGTCCGACGCGACGGGTTATTCCCCACCCTACAGGTTGTCCTTTTCCTAAAACTATAGTATTATAATATTCCAAAAATAATCATCAGAAATGCTTTAACCTCAAACAATACTATCCACGGTTCAACTTAATCCATTCCAACCTTAATAGTTATCCAAAATACCTCCATCCAGACTTTCTCTAAAAGGGCTCTAAATTCCAAAATCAATTTATCAGATTCCCCAAACAAAGTAAAGTTTCTCTTATTGTCACATACTAAAAATATAATTACCTTCATCGTATTAAAACCTTACTGAAATCAACAAGTACTGCAGTACAATCCTTATATATATATCACATTATTCTAATAACCAGAATATAATCCATGAGTCTAAAATCACCAATACATTAGTTATTCTGCTTCAACTGTAGTAACATCATAAGACTGTCCTTGATCCATTGGACTTTTCTGAGGTAAGTTTTCCTGACTCTTAGGGAATTCATTTGCATAATGACCCATTTCTCTACAATTGTAGCATTCAACTTTGACAGCCTCTTTATTTCCCTTGCAATCACGAGCCTGGTGACCCTTTTCTCCACATTTATAACAAACTCCCATTCCTTTTAGGAACGTACCAGGGTGATTCTTCCCACAATTATCACATAATGGAAAATACTTCTTTCCCTTTTTCCCTTTATCTGTCTCTTGTTCCACCGTTCTCTTCTTCTCTTGATTTACTTTGTTGTCATAAGACTTAGAGAATTCCTTTTCTGTCTTGATAGCACACGAGACAATATCTTCGTATGATGAGAAGGATTGTGATACTAAAGCTCGACGGAGAAATGGTTTTAACCCATCAAAGAAACGATCAATCTTACTCCTTGGGTTATGTATATAATCGGCAGCATGCCTCGCTAACCTTGTAAAGTTAGCCTCATACTTTGCGACATTCTCATCCTCCTTCTGCCTCAAACTCAGAAATTGCCTTTCCATATCTTCCCGATGGTCACGAGGAAAGTATTTTTCTAAGAAAAGCTCTTTGAACTCCCTCTATTCCATATTCGATACGTCATCATCTTCCTTTGTGTTTCGAATCAGCGACCACCACTGATCGGCATCTCCAGTGAGGCGGTAAACTGCCATGACAACCTTCTCCCTTTAACTACTCCCCAAGGCATGGAATATTTTCTCTAAGGAATTTATCCATTTCTCAGCTACTATAGGATTTGTACTCCCATTTAAGGTTGGTGGTTGTTGCCTCATGAATCGATCTAACATTGATCCTCCACGCTGTGGATCAGGGTGCTCCATACGGGTAAGGTTATTATTCATAACCTGAGTAAGTTGTCCCAGTATGGTGATTAGCTGATCGGCACCAGTTGCATCACCAGCCCCACTATAATTATCTTGAGCAGGAGGGCAATCCCTACATGGAGTGCGTGCATTGATACGGTTTCCATTTCTTCCACTAGGCGCCATTTCTAAACAATTGCATAAACTAGATCAGTTTATGAATCAAAATACATAATCCCATACTTATAAAACACTTAACATAAATTGAACTATTTATGGATATAATCCATAATCATAAAAATGTTTTCTTTGAGGAAGTATCTACTCATAAACCCTTCATAATGATTTGTAAAGAAAATGAGATTTATCCTAAGAATATCCCTCGGGAGTGTCGTAACCAAGAGTGCAGCAAGGCCCGTTGTCATGCACCAGTTCCCGTTCGAGTCTAGCTCAAAGCGGTGTTTTCGGGTTTTACCCCTAGGTACATTTGTGCCAGAGCCGCCTCTACCTGCTCGTATCCAGACAGGGATGTATTGCTCGGAAAACTCATAACATCTCTATAATACCAAAATTCTAGGAAGTTCTTCTATACTAATCCTCAAAGTTTATCTTAGGTCTATGTGCTCTAATCAGAGTTTATCTAAATCTATCTTCCAAGGTTTGTACTAAACTTCCTTTGATACCAACTGTAACGCCCCGACCCCAGCTACCCATAGTCGGTGCATTACTTCGTAACATTGGCATGATCACAAAAGATCAAGTCTCGAAAGACCGATTAGTTTAGTAGCCTTGGAAACACTAGATACATTCATAAACGTTACATTACATCATAAAGTGAAAAAATACAATAACAAAGTCTCCATAGTCCACACTCATATCCTCTTATGACAATCCCTGCAGGTCATTCATAAAATACTTCTTCACATCCTGGAAAATATTAAAACATTGAAAGGGGTGATCTCAGATGCTCAGTAAGGATAACAATAATGAGGAAGCTTTCATAAATAAACATTAACATTTAAGGCAATGTATAACTAAAACAAAAGCCTTTTAAACATGAACTTCAACATAATATGGCAAAAGTAAAATGAGATAATGCCATTTACTTCTTCACATGGATATTCTACTGGTCGAATAATCACATGCAATATCAATAACCACTTTCATAATGATGGAATGCATAATGCCAGACTATCATAACCACGTAGTCAAGGCCTCGTGCCAAGACCACAAATAAGATTTTGTCAAGGCCTCGTGCCAAGACACTAGTTTGTCTCATGAGACCTGCCGATGCATCGAGGAGCTATAGCGGGCTCCACCCGTCACTTATTAAGTCCAATGCATACCTCATATGAATAGGTTTAAACATATCATAAACCATAACATAATCGTATCGCATAAAACATGCATAAAGAAAACATAACATTTCCACATTTAAATCAAAATATATAAATACAACACATTGATATAATAAAAACACTTTCAAAACCATTTTCAATACCAAAATAAAAGAAAGTTAAAACTTTGTATTTATTTTTCATTTAAAAAAAATGATGGCTTGTAGAAGAAGCCGAAACTCAAATAATGGTCACGGCGGCGGAGAAGTCGTTGTCGCCGCATAAGTACGGAAAGAAAAACATTCCCTTTTGTCGTTTAGCAAAATGCTTCGTATAAAAAAGATTCATTTTGAATAAACGTAAAAGTCAAAGGGGTTTATACACCGTATAAAAGAAAGTTGTGTATAAAACCAAATATGCCTCAATGAAAAAAGATTGAGACGAAGTCCTTAAAAAGATCATTTTTAAAATAAAATATATCTATTATGTGTATTCACTATAGGTACACATAAAGAACATAAAAATACAAAATAGGACATAATAATATCATGACATAATTTGAAAGTAGGAGATTAACCCAAAGAATGGAAGTTGGGTTAAGAAATTCCCTTACCTTGTGTCTGACTTGACTCAACCGTTCTTTAACCTCCTGAATAATAAACTAGAGTTAATATCTACCTTATTAAGAACCATTTTCAATTTCATTATCCTTTTTATATCACTTATTACAATGATATGAACATTATGTAATTATTTAAGTTAATAACGGTCGTTTTGTCGATCTTTGGTACTTGAGTCAACAATAAACTTCTTATAATTATAAGTTGTTTATGTGGTAGAATATCTATTATCTCCAGAATTATATTCATGATTTAGATGTCATATATGTCATATATATCCAGTATATACATTCATTTATAATATTACGTAACATTTAGAGGTAAGAAATGAAATGCACCATTCATGGAGACGGTAAGCCATACGTACGCATGAACGCTACTTTCATTTCTATTTCATATTTAATGGAATGAAATCATAAATATATAAAGGTATAATATAGTTCCAGTATAATATCATATATAATATCATTTACTCCATCCTTTATACATCCCACATATGGCATTAACGATTCACATCACTTTGAGGGGGCGGTAGTCCGCACTTCCTAAAATGAAATTATCGCGTTTTACCCATAATGGAAATCATAAAGTATGCCATAAATGAGAAATACAGAAGCATAATTAAAACATAAACATATTATATATCATATATAAAAATAGTGACATCTTAATGGCCACCTATGAAGGTGTTATATGAGTGTTGAACAATCATCGTTTCGTGAGGCAGAAATTCGCCATCCACAGAAACCATATGTTCTTTAACCATTAGATGTAGGTGTGTGTAAGTGTATCTCGAATCCATCTTATAACAAAATCCTAGTATATTGAGGATACTGGTTTTGTTACAAAATAAATGAATAAAAAGAGTTTAGTGGGTTGGAGAAGAAAAATAAAACAAAACAACATTAGAGAAGACATTACCTCAAAATCGGGTAACTCTTTTTGATTTGAGCCAAAGGCTTCCTTGAGAAGAGTTCTGCCCAAAGTGAGGCTTCTAGGAGTAATAGAGGGATGTTGGGAGAGTATTTGGGCAGAGTTTGGCCGAGCCAAATGGCTTGAAGGTGTGAATAAGGTGGGAGAGGTGGGGGCTTTTTATAAGTGGAGAGGAGGGGCTCTTTTGGAATGATTGAAATGTTACATTATTACACAATGCTTTTCGGATTCTAAAGGTCTCACACTTATATAATTCGAGGCTAAGGTGATAAGGTTTCGAAATCTCCTCATCCAATAGGCTTTGGACAAGTGTAAGCCTTGGATTTTTCATTATCTTCTTATTTTATTTAAAGCGTTAAATAATGAGGTCATCGCTGCATCATAATGATGTCATAAATAATTTAATTTATTTAATGTCTTCAAATTATAAAAAAAATACTATGATGTATGAAATATTTTTAGCTTTCTAATGAATATTTATAGTCAAAATTTGGACTTGTTTAACCCCACTTAAAAACTGTTTTAGTAAAATAACTCATGTTTGTGTCAATTTAATTTTAACATTAAATAAATATATATTAATGTCATTTTCCAACTAAAGTGGCTCCATGGGGTCCCCAAGTTGACCCATGGGTTGTCTTGGTCGGCCATGACTCATCCAATAGGAGTAGGACAAGTGTCATGCTCATCTCATATTATTAAAACATTATTTGTACCTTAAACTACACTAATTACCTCTAATCGCGATTAAGAACTTAAAAGTTACTATTCACCAAAAAATTATTTTAATCTCATTGAACCACATTTTACTTCTTAATGACAACCATGTATGTCGGATTTTTGAAAATCAAATCACAGAAGTGGTAATATTTCATTTAAACGAAAAATCAGTTATTTAACTACCACTTAGTGGTTTCACTATTCATCAAAAATTGATGTTTTTCAGAACAATGCCAAAATTTCACCCTAAGCTATAATTGATATTCCGAATTCAAAAATGATG
Organism: Viscum album; assembly: GCA_963277665.1. NCBI lineage: Eukaryota > Viridiplantae > Streptophyta > Magnoliopsida > Santalales > Viscaceae > Viscum > Viscum album. Next base: position 1,729,411,971 of record OY728132.1, read on the forward strand.
TCTATTTTACAAAATTCCAAACATATAAGTTGCATTAATTAATTTATAATTAATTTCCGCTGTTACGACAAATAGCGTGTTTTTAAGAAACAATTTATATCAAAAGATTGGCAATTGTTTATGTCCAATTTCAATGTTAAATTAATTCTAATGACCACCATTGGATAAAATGGTAAAAATATATTCTAATTATACCTTAAAACCACTAAATAGTATAGTTTATCACAATAAATTATTTTGATTAAAAAAGTTGTTTTAAAGTGTTTTTTACTATTCATAAAAATTAGAAGTTCTCCGAAAGATACCAAAAATTCAACATAGGCTAATTTCAATATTAGGAATACAAAAATGAAGTCCATTTTGAAATATAAAATTTCTATAAATTTAAAAGGTGGTTATTACTATTCATAACGGCTACTTTGATTAGTTGCGGTGTGTTAGAACTCGAACTTGCGTACAATGCAAGCTTTTGCATTATTGAAAGAGAGGCATATCGTGGAAGCTCGGGGTGTTACATTTATTAAAACAACATGTTTTCCTTAAAGTTTCCACATATTACACATTAAATAGAATGGAAATATTTCTTTAATAAAAATAAACAACATTTAATCATTCAATCGAAAGTCCTCATTGATACATATTCTTATTTTATAAAAATGTTTGAAATAATGTTTTTATTATTAACCTACAAATTGTGATTGTTAATTCCAACCTAGAATTAATTTTTTAAAAATTTTATTGATGAAGTATTTTTTCATTTTCAAAATGATGTAATTCATTAATTTTTCGGTAGTATGAAGTGAATTATTTTTAACATATATGACATGAATGAATTTTACCACCATCTTAGATAATTTTTTATTTGAATATTAGTTTATAATATCAAATAGTTATTTTAAAATAAAATGTTTTACATTATATTTTTACAGTTTTTTAATATTATAATTCTAAATTGAAAGGTTATCTTCCTCAAAATTGTTTTGATGATCTTTCAATGGTATTTCTATTCATCAGAGACAACTACCCTTGATTTAACAAACAATTTACTATGGAAATTAAACAAAGTCACTATATTGATTCATTATATATACGGTTTTTAATATTGACATAATGTTCATTAAACCAATTTCTTTTCCATTATTTATTTTTATAGGAAATGGTGAAATGTTACAAAACCCCTTCTTTTGATGTCAGGTTATGTTTATAAAACCAAATTTCTTTCATGAGTTTTAATATGATGAATGTTTTGTGATCTTCAGGAAAAGATATTTATTATTTTAATTATTTGATGATTGTGGTCTCTATCTCCCACTTATTTATTGGTCTAAAAATTTATATATCATGGGATAGATATGAATGGAATGTGGAGTGAACCCAATGAAATAAGATAATTTTTGGACTATCATTTTATTAATAGTGACTATTGACTACTAAATTGGTTTTGGAATTGTACCCAATACACTATTATATCCATGGAAATTAGCATTGATCGATATGGAAATGATTTTATATTATTCATTGTATTCATAAATTCTGTGGTTTTATAATATTAAAATAGTCAAAATATTTTTACTATATATTACATGTATAACATATATTTCACAATTTAGTTGAAGTGTTTACCGTAGAATGTTATACCCATAATAATCATACAATATTAGCTTAAAATGACTCAATTTTAATGTTACTTATTTTAAAAATAAATTAAAACGTTTCTCATATGGGTTATTTTATAATAGACGTAAAAACCCAATCATCTTGGTTTTCAGATCGATTACATGTTAAATGTTTCAAAAAAAACTAATTTTCAAAATTTGGTATGTCAATAAATAACATAAATATAACTTTTACAACATTCAGAAACTAAATATTGACATATTCTCTTTTTATCCCAATCCATCTAGTGGTTTGAACTTCATCCCTAAGTATATATCATTGGAAAACCCTCCCCACCACAACTTATCATCATTCACAGTGTTCGATCACTATCATTGGTTATCGATATCCTTCCAACACTATCATCATCCATTATCATCCATGGTCTCATTACCCCCCATATCTATTTTTACTATTTATAGTCCTTTTATCTAAATCAATAAAAGAATATATAGTCTTCTTACTGAATGAATCCTGAACTCAAATTTATATATTTATAACCATTTTTATATAGTTTATTTGAAAATTTATTTTATAAATATTTTATTAAAATACATAACCTGAATTAGATATTTTTTATTTTTCCCCTGAAATACCTACATAAATGTCATTATTTATGTCTGTTATATTTAAAGTTTTAGATTATTTTTTATTAGTTGATGTTTCTATTTTTATAGAAAAGAATATAAATATTTTATATACAATAATATTTATATATAAATTTTCAATTAATTTAAAATTATGATATCAAATCATTTTATTTTTATTAAAATTGATATAATTTATTTATTTTTGTTTAAATTATTTTATATGTTTGAAAAAATTACTACAGCCTAATGGGATTATAAGAAAATAACAACCCATACTACCCGGAACCCTAGAGGGTCACGTCTCATCCCTCACAAAAATCAATGTAAAGTTCCCATAAAAACTAATTATTACTAATTTATTCCTAACATAACATTTACCTAAAGGCTATTATATGTGTCGAAGTCCCAATGGAGTATCATAAATGATGTTGTGTCACAAGTCAAAAGTATATTCACATCACTGCTTGTAGTCAATGAATTATGTAACTAGAATAAAATCTACATCACCTGTAATAAGAATCAAACAATCATGAATTCGTCCAATTCAACATATCACATAGCCCCTCCAATAATAATAACCACGTTGAAAGAGAACCAAATGATATATCCAACACGCCCATATCTCTTTTGATCTGCCCACCCAAATATGTGTTGTGTAACAACCCATTTTATATCTGTCATATCATATGATATTATATGAATTGATGCATTAATTGGTAGTAACTATAAGTAATCTCATTCACCTCACAACAAAAAATCATAAATATTATTTGTCAGTGGATATTAAATAACACTCTAATCCCTCTTTTAAGGACAAACACCCTGTGATAGTAATGTGTATCTATGATTCATGACCTATTTGTTGTGTGGATTATTTTTATTTTCCTTATGTGTAACTTATTCTCCATAAATAATGGATTATAGACTCATCAGTGGCCTCAATTATATTGATGGATTAATATTCTTATGGCCCATAGGCCCAAATTTGTGGACTAAAATCCCAATATAGGTGAATAGTTTCATTGAAACTATATATTTAATTACCAATTGTATAAAAAATATTTATTTTTATTCTTTTATAATTTTTATTTTATCTTAAAATTTATATTTTATCATTTTATTAAACATTATTTACAAATATATGAATATTAATTATTTCAATTAATTATTTAATAAATATATTTGAATAATAATATACTTTTAGGATTCATAAAAACAATGTTTATATAGATATTGGTTTTAATATTTTTAATAACATAGTTAATATTTTTATTGAACTTTTTTATATTATTAATATTACTGTCATTATTATTAATATTATTATTGTTGTGGTATTTCTTTAGTTGTTATATCACATTGTAATTACGTAAATTACTAGACACCAAATCATGGAAGATTCACTTTTCAATATTTTTAGTGCTATTTATCAATGAAAACACAGGAAAGAATTATTTAATGGGACAAGTCCTAGGATAATACTGTTGTAGCTGGCAACATGGTATAAGAGGGACTTTAGGCCATAAAGAATAAGTGGGAAATCCATGGTCTATATTGTTGGGACATTGTGGAATTCTCATCAGAGCCATTGGACCATGAATTTGTCTTATTGGGTCTATTAATTTTTTTTTTTCAATTTGATATTATATTTTTAATTGACCATATATATAGTGGTTTAACCATTGTAGGTGGTGTATCATTTTCCTTCCATGACATAGGTGTGTGAGAGGATTTAATTTTTTTCACAATTGAATACCTAATATGTCATATTATTGTCATTTCTATTTTTAGGATTAATTAAAAGGAGAGTAAATTTATTTGAGATTATAGGATTTATACTAGGGTTCCCATCAATACATCAATCTACATAAACGATTATATTCATGAATGTTAAAAGGTATTTTTCTTTTTGTGTAATTTGAAAATATGTTTGCATATAATTCTAAACATGATAATATGGGACCAATTAATTCTAAATATTTGGAATCAATTAATATATGGGACACCTTATTGATCACGAGAGTCTCAATATTATGAATAGTTATCAAAAAGGATTCCACCACATTTTTTATTGCTTATAATGATGCCATTCATGGTAGGAATAAATTTAGTAAGTACTAAATTGCATAATAGAATTTAATTTAAATGGGAGTGGATTCCTAGAATATTAATTATATTACTAAATGATTCATTTGATAAAGATATTATCCAATCCGAGACTGGATACTACTGGTTTTGGATATTTCCATGATTTTATCCCCAATGATGATTGGAAAATGATAACTTCTTATGATGGGTAAATTATTATCAAACCTAATATTCTATTAAATTAGAAATGGGGAATGTATGTTTATCCATTACATATTATAAACACGTTAATTCTGGTATTGATTAACGTTAAATATGTAAAATGAATTGATTGTAATCTCAAAATGTGTTTGGACACAACATCCACCGTATGTGACCATATTAAACAGGATATGGAAATTGAAAATTTTAAATTTGGACAATTTTCTGGGATACAAGTTGAAATAATCTTTCAAAAAAACTATTTTGGACGTTTTTTTCATATAACCATGTATGATATAGTAAATTTATGTTTTATATATGAAACAAATATATATTTTATGTAATTATAGTAAGATAATTATGAATTTTGTTAGTCATTACATGGGGAATAATATGAGACCTGGCTTATAAAGAAAATATTTACCTTCAATGATATAATATTGAAAAATTTTGTTCATGGTAAAGGATAAATAATAAAATTCATATCTTTCCCCATCTATAGAAACAAATGGTTCCATGATAATGGATTCATATTTCAAATTTTTATACTTATAGTTCTCATAGTGATCTTGATGAACTATTCTCTCATCACGTAGATAATAAAAATCATGGTCACAATGACTTTAAATTTATGAATGAGATAATTATCACTACATTTTATGGTTCTAAATTTTTTAATATGGATCATTTACATGTGCTAAAGAAGCTTGATGATGGTTCTGAAACAAAATCCAATGTCCAAAATATTACAACCATTGAAGAGGACCGTACCTCCTATAGAATATTCACTAACAATTATCACTATGATATCATTAATAGAGTTTATCCTTGACTGGTATCGTCTAGGTAGATTATTATTGTGTGTGGACAATTTGGTCTTCCAATAATAATAAATACATCCAACATACTCATGGATTCTCTTATATTCTAGGTTGATGATATGTATGGATTTGATGAAGGCGTTGTATCTATAGTGGAAGGGGGAATATAATTCTTGAACTATCATTTATGAAAATCATTCTATGTGTAGGATATGAATTAATATGTTGATAAATTATTATAATTAAATTATAATAAGAAATTGTAATGAGTAATGATGATATTGTTTTAGAACTATATTGGTTGGAGTAACTCAGGAAACTCTATATCCCATAATAATTTCATTTTTAAACATAATAATAATCTAATTAAGATTATAGATATAATGGTTTCAATTTATGTTTAGTTTATATTAAATATTAATATTTTTGGATACAATATTATAGCTCATAATATAAAAATAAAAAATTGTAATGTCCTATGGATTCCCATAAAAAAGAAGATATATTTATTTATTATATATATCTATAATCATCTTATCACTATCAGTAAAATTTATTCCAAAAAATGATATATCAATATATGTGAGATCATTAATTAAATTTAAATGATTTTATCAATTGAAAACAAAAACCATTCCATAGTCGATAAATTCAATTATATGATCTTACCTTTTATAAAAATATGATGCTCGATCACAATAATTAAATCTACAATATTTCATTGAATAATTGGTCAATCCATTACCACAAAGATAAATAACATGGGAGAAATATTTACCTAAGATAGAAAATATTTCAATGGTAATAAATCCTATAAGGTTGAGAGATTCTTCACATCCTTACTTAGGAATGACACCATGCCTCTAGCCAATCCATTTTAATATGTCACTATGATCACACTCCATAGATAATATAAATTAATTATGATGGATGTGGAACATCCCCACATCCACTTATTTCATGTAATTAATATTTTTATGCATAATACTATTCATAATTCATTATTATCAATGATGAAAAGAAGACTGTAACAGTTTTTATCAGAGGTATATTATGAAGCTCAAAAGAGTTAAGCACTCACTAAGAGTATACAGTAATTCAAGATCCAGTATAATTATTGATTATATAAATAATAATTATTTTGATTTTTTAGATCTTATAGGTTAACCCATATTATTATTACTATCCTTCATTGAAAGATAATCAAAATAATAAAATTATTTATGAAATATTGGGGATAAATTTGAATCTTTCTAATTATAATAATTCTTTGAGTTTCTTAAATGATAGGAACATAAATTATATTTTTAATCACATAAATAATTAAAAGTATTTTAATAATCTAAAATAAACTACTTAGATCAGTTAATACATAATAATATGTAAATTGGAAATCAATCAAGTAATAATTAGATACTTCACTTAAAATAGTAATGATGATTTACATGTTAATATGAAAAAGAATCTATTAAACTTCACTGATTAAAGGATAAAAATAGTGGAGAATAATTTTAATACTAAATATTTCACTCATGATAGTTTGATCATGATATTTTAATATTGAATTTGGAAATAGTAGTTATATGTTTTGATTTATCTGAGAATGTTATCATCTATATTCAATTATTATTTGTGAATAAATTTTTTAGGTTATTAGGGAATTATTTATTTCATATTTTTTAAATATTATAATAATAATTAGTTCCACAACATGAATATAAAAAGTGATCAATCATTAATCAACAAGTATTTTATATCAATTTATATAGTAAATACTCTTCAAAGAATTAATAGAAAAATTATACCTCTTATATTGTGTTTCACAACTGATGTAGTGGTTCAATAAAATAAATTTAGGTTTATACATTTTCAGAAAAATAAAATAGGAAGTCCATACAACATAAAATACATGAATATTTTAATAAATATAGAAAATTTAGTAAAAAACCTCATACTTTGGATGAAAAATATGTTGAAACTCACTATGAGTATTTATCATTCCAATTTTTAGAATGAATGAAACTTCATTATTATTTATCTAAATAATTTTATCCATATATCAGAGTGTTAGCTCTTTATAATAGTGAATTTATAACTACATGATATCCTTAATATTTTCTAGATTGATCATTTTATTGTATCTGGACTCCCCTTTTTTATTTTGTATGATAGATGGAAATTTGTGTAGATGTTAATTCAAAGGGACATATTTTTACCTTTCCCCGCCCATTAGTGAATCAGTAAATGGGAATGAACCAAATCACCAATTTATATATTTGGAATCCAATTTATTAATGATGAAAATACAAAACATTAGTGAATAAGAGCCAATTTTAGGTATTGTTATTACATATTTAATAAAATTGTCATCTTGAACAATTTTTTGGGGTAATCTTTTTTAATGTGTAAGAAAGGGAATACCCTTTGTCAACTAAATTTAACATATGGTATTATTCAATTTAATTACCTGGGAATTCCCCTCTTCTTTTTTTATTACTTCTAAAATCACATCACAAATCGCATCATGTAATGGAAAAAACATATCTTTTGTTAGTAATATGTTCTTTTTTACACTACTTATATAGCCATGTATTATAGTACATTACACATATATAAATGGGCCTATAATATAATAAATATGTTTTATAAGTATATGAAATAGTTTTTTTTGGAATTGATAAATTAATTTTGATAAGTTGATTAATATATAATAGATATATGTATCAAACAACTTGATTTTGAGGTTCCTAGAATAAAAATATAATAATGTTTAATGATTCATTGATAACTAGTTTTATTTGGATCTTGATTGAGGGAATAAGAAAATATCACTACCTATTTCAATGTATAATATACTAAAGGATATTTAATATAGATTTTTTTTCTCTCTGTTCCATTATTTGTACTTCAATATGTGATTCATTGAATGATGTTAATTGGTGTACTCGATGATATCCACCAATGCATTAAAATATCAATTTGAAAAGTGATATAAGTTTAAAACATTATTTTATTTATAATAATTTAGAACTTAATCATGGCTAGATAATCTTAGCAATTTTAATGACATAGATATATGTGATTCTACTAATAGAGAAATTAAGATTGAAATTAGTTCAGATATCTTTATCATTAAGTTTTATAAAAACGAATTTTTTCCTCTCTAATGGAGTGGGGAATTATAATTTCAACCATCTCTATTGGTATCATTCTGATATTTATATATCTACACTGATATAGATAAAACATATGATTTTTTTTTTGTAACGAGTAGATATTGATTTCTTTGACCTGGGGCAACAAGCGTAGTACTAAAGATATAATTCATCTAATATATATAACTTTTTTTATCCTGTAATATTTTCTTAGATTATTATTATTATTTTACAAAATATTTCATTGATATATATTTTTCTTTATGAATTTTGTAGAAACTACTTCACATGTTTAAGGATAAGTTACCAGGTATGACCTATGACCGTGGGAATATCTTGCAATATGCTTTTGATAATGTAATAAGTATACCAATTTTTAATTTTTTTATTTGTAAATTCTCATCACACATTCATTATATCTAATAAACATGTTATAATATCATATTTGAATTTTAGGAAAATTCAGTTAATTTGATTATTTTGGATATTCTCAATGATCCTTACCTATCTAATAATGTACAAAATAGATCTAAATATAAACATTAAATATATTTGGTTATTAGAGAAATTTTCGAGTAAATTCTATTAAATGAAATTTTATCCAAAATTCAAATTTTAAATGTTCCCACATAATAATTATTAGATCAATCTCGACATTGATGTTGCATCGGGGGAGGACCATGCCTACGAGATGAAAACATATTTTTCTAAAAAAAATTCATCATTAAAAGGTCATTTATACGATATCGTTGGATTTAAATTTCATTTTATGATGAGTTAATGTTTTTCGTAGTTATATTGATTATAAATAACATCATAATTAGAGTTCACTAGGTATCATTATTTATTTTGTAATTTTTTCTAAATGATGGAATAATTACCCTTATAATCCAATGGACAATTATTATCGAATGTAACAAATGATTGAATGTGAAAGAAGAAATTAATTCTAAAATAAACCATATCTATAGTAAAGGTAACAAGGATGTTGATATTCATTTAAATATTGAATGTGAGAATATGGTCACTTTTTGGTCTTTTTTCATTCATTATAGAATAATGATTATTAATTTCATTATAATTATTTTTTATCTATATATGTGACTTCATTATACTCCATTATATAATATGTTTACAATACCATATATTTAGTTTCATGTGAATGGGGTTTAGTCAGATATTGATCTTTTTTGTTTATTCATATTAATATTATTATTAATATTAATTATATTAATATTATTTTTATTTTTATTAATTTTTATATAACATGCCAAAATAAGAAAAATAATCAAGGGTTGTACATGAGATAGTCATAGATAGATAATAATTTCTATATTATCATTATTTTTTTATATCGACATCTATGAACATTCAGTAAATATCGAATTTATAAAATAATTTAAAAAACATGAATATTTATTTGTAGTATAAAATTTAAAAATTTAAAAAATTTACGCCTATTGATTTTATTATTACATATGTTATTATTACCTTTATTTTCATTCTAATTTAAAATTTATCATTTATTTATAAATTTTAATTTTATGATAACATTTAAAAATATAATAACATATAGAGAACACCCAAAACATTTTATAGGTGACAATTAATCATAAATGGTATTCAACACAATGAATAAGTTATGAACATAATTTAATGTAATGAATTAGATTTTATTGAATTTATTTTTGGAAATTATATGGAAAAATTATGATATCACGAACTAAGATGACATGCGATTCTAAGGATTTTTGGGATCGAAATGACTCGATGAAAAATGTTATGATTTTAAAAGGATGTGCACATGGATTCCATAAAAAGTGAAAAAACAATTAAACTTTTCCCCAGATTATAAATCTAAGGGTACTATTTATCTTAGAGTCGTGGATTTACCCTTGTAACCACTTAAATTTAGTCGGTTTCGGGATTTTAGTAGAAAAACTAGAAAATGACGTAACTGTAAATTAAATAATTAAATAAAAGTATTTTATTTTTACGATCATAATAACCCATAATCGATAACTGGTATTGGATATCCAAGATCACTATTGATTTTTTAAGTGGGTTTTTTCATAGGATAGGTGAAACATCAGATGGTGCAGGCCTACTGAGAAAGATAGTTCTTGGATGTAAATTTCATTAAAATATTTTATTCTTGAAAAACATCAAAATTTATTTTAAATATCATTTTTTAGACAATTCAATTTTATCGCTATTACCCTATAATTCCTTTTATGTTAGGGGAAAGATCATTTTTGATGAACAATAGTGGCTCATGGATTGATGATCAACAACGAACATCAGATTCGATGGATCCTCACCCACAACAAGGACTCGGTGACTATTTTTCATCAGTTATCAAACCAATTTTTGGTAAGATGTTAAAAACTTTTTTTATTTCTATTCCAAAATTAGATTTAATAGAAGAACATTGATTAGACCTTGAACATGTTGATCTATGGTTAGTCTATTCTTGTGGGATGGATAACGGATTGTGGGGTTATGAATAGGTAACAGATCTGAGTGTCGAATTGTTCTTCATAATCCATCTAACATGAAATGATAATGGCCTACATGAATTGGGAATATATGTATTCTTTTGACATTAATGTCATTTTTTCCTTTTCTCCAAACCTCTATGTGTTCCTTGTTCTTCATGAAATATGAATAGAGGATTATTGCGCTTTCGATCTATGGTACAACTATCCATGAATGGGGATCTGAAACTGCAACGACATCGTAAAGGTGTGATAGAGAAGACATGATGTGAATCACCAGAGGTTGATGGTTATAGTTGCACAAGATGGTGTCACACGATAGTTACTAGAGCAGCAGCACTATTCGGGACCTGATAGAGGGTGCGACAAATAGCAGGTTGTTGGTAGGGCGACCCATGATAGTGGTAGCAATGGCCTGATTGGGTCCAGGACAAGGGAAGATGGAAGGATGACCCACTAGCAGGGTGGCCTTATGAGGAATCATGTAATGATCTAGGATGCATCGCATGTTAAGAATCTTGTGGCGATGTGGGTAGCTGGCCCCAACTAGGGGGCTATGACAAGAATCCATGACATTGATGGGGTATACAGTGAGTGCCACCACATATGAGACAAGTAGTTAATGTGGTATCTACAATAACAAGAAGCCACCAGGAATCTGAGATGTGGTGATAGGTCTTGTTGACTATGATGGTTCCACATTGACTAGGTGGAGGCATGTGGTCAAACAAACCAGGTGCAGTGCATGAAAACTAGGACATGTGTGTGGAATAGGGGAGAGGGGCCGACCCACTTCGGAGGCCCAGTAGGCCCAGATCTATGATTAGTTTTGTTCTGTGCCGAACTGAGTATGTTTGATCAAACTGGGATTGGTAAGTTCACCCAGACCAGTTCGGGTCAGGTCTGGTGGGTCGGTTTGGACCCAGACCAGTCCCAGATCATGACTTTTTCACTAAAATGGCCACATCATTCAAACAGAGCATATGATTAATGAGTGGTCTACATTATTGATACCAGTGAGAAAAAGTGTTCCTTTTTAGATGGATTTATAGGGTTTTAGTTGGATATTAAAATGTTGAGATCAAACCATTTCAAATTCTTTATGAGGGATCTATGTAGGATCTCATTTCTATTTTATAGGATAACCCATATTCTGAAGTGTGTTGTCTCATCCCGACTTCGATAGCTGACTCAGTGAGTTGGAGCATCTATCACACTGAGAGGGATGGTCGGTCCTCACTTATATATTTGGTACCTTAGATAGGGTTTGTGGAAAATATGTGACCAATATTTACAGGGGTACATATCCCATATATTGGATGATGTTTACAATTGGGAGAGGAGTCCATGTACTAAACCCTTTGTGCAGAGGACACCCTATTCGTGTATCAGGATCATATTTTTCACATTATACATGACTAGGGCTGACGAGTGTACTTTAGGTAGTTTTCAGTGGTTGATGTTTCAATTGACTTGGTGACTACATGACCTGTTGGATTTATTACTTATCAATACTCGGTGTGTTTCCAACACTCAATGTGTTACCGACACTCCATGTGTTACCGACACTCCATGTGTTACCGATATTTCGTGTGTTTCCAAAACCCAATGTCTTCACGATACTCGATGTCTCAGGGAAATAATGTAACTTTTCAATACCCTAGTGTTATCTTGGTATTTTTGGTTAACATATTCTACATGATTCGATTAGGTATCTCGAGGGGTGATATCTCTTAGAATGATCATTCTACGAATGGAACAATGTAGCTAGAATTAGATGAGACCAAACATCAGGGAATGCAATAAAAGTATATCAATATTTTATAGTTCTATTTTATATAGATATATCACTATGTTCTGATGGTTTTTTTTGTTATATTTTCCCTTTTTAGTATTTCTATGTGGCATCTACTTCAAGATCTGTCCTATGTGGTCTTTTACATCATGTTTGGGGGTGCCCTACATAATATTGTTTTACTCAACCATGCATTGGATTGTCTCACACATGTTGTGTCCTGTGCAGACCATCAATGATTTGATGAAGTCCTTAGTGGACCATGACCAAGAGGTTTTTGGAAAGAGACCATACAGTTGAGGTGTTCTCCTGCAGGTTTAGATAGTTGTTCCAATACCTAGCCTTCTAATAGGGTTTTCTGCAGATGAGATTTATGACATTTTTCTAAAAACTATTTATTTTTTGTTGAATTTTATTCTTCTCTAGTTTTAAATTAAATCACTTTAAATTCATTTCTTACTATAATGGTTACGATATAGTTGTATTCAAGAATCTTATTACTTAGTATTTTTTTACTTTTTAGCATATTTGGTCTTGGAGTTGTGTGTGTGTGTGTATGGGTACATAATAAAATGCTTTCGATTTGTGGTATATTGGAACTCGATGCTAGTTTCCTACCCCTGGCCTATTAGATGTGGGTTTTCAGTAGCCACATCATGGGCCCTAATGGGGTGGGTCATGATAGAGTGGTATTAGAGTATGTCTGTTCATCTTTTGGGCCAGTAGTCAATGAGATTGTTTTAGGGAAACTGTGCTAAGTGGTTTATGTTCATCTTTTGGGCCAGAGACTCTATTATTGTTGTAGTAGCCAATGTATACATATATTAGGAAAATAGACACCTGACTTTTAACTCGGTAAATGAAAAAAAGGTTTTTTGGGAAAAAAATTAGGTAAATGCTTCATATATGAATGAGTTTTGTTTTCCATGTCCTTCTTGAGTTGCCTCACTCAGTATAATATTTTAACCTTGATACGTATTCGTTTCTTATATGATTTATTCATGAATATCGCTAGTGAGGTTTCCACCACAAGATTGGGAGTTTGACACAATGATTTTTGAGGCCTCCCTGAGGGAACCAGTGAGGGAGTGGTTCTTATTCAGGATGGTCAGTGGGTGGTGCTTTCTACTATTGATCAGTTTGTAGACCTACATAAAGTGTTTTATGTTGAAAAATAATTTTATAATGAGTCATGGACTACTATTTTAGCACTGGATGATGACACATAGGGTCATAACACATATAATAGGCTTTCAAGGGTGCAAACACCCTAGATGCATGGTCAAAATTTTCTAACGATACCAGGAGAAAGACATAATCCACAGAACAAGAGGTCACATTAGAAGTTCCATGGACATGATAGTTCCTTGAGGAAGAGGGATTTCTATGCTTGTTGTGGGAATGAGACATTAATATTTAGATTGTCCCAATTTTCAGGAAGCATTCAAATATGAGGTTGATGAACCTCCAAGGCAGAGGCAATATCATGAGCAGATAGATCCATCGGGTAGCGGACATGGAAGAGGATTTGGGGAAGAAGTAATAGGTGGAAATCATTTTGTGGTGTTACCACCACAACCCCCAGGTGGTCTATACCACACACAGGAAGCTAGAGGACAACGGAGGATACATCTGTACGCAGTCAAGGATTATTACCCTATGACTCCCAGAATGGTTCAAGGTACGATTTATGTATTTATACATTAGATATAGTATATTGACACATGTTCAAGTGTTTCCATTACTAACCATTTTCTTGTTTTATAGTTAGGGATTCTAACGAAACCATTTAATTGATCCACATGTTCATAGAGTCCTACTATAGTAGAACCAAAGATCAGATACTGGTGTCGACTGTGTTACACGAACCTTTATGGTGAGATTATTGGTTGGGAATTCTTGGTAATAGTATTGAGGCCATACAATGTCATTCATTGTATGCCATAGTATCCATAGATCATGCATAGATTGATTTTTTTTTGAAAAGGGTGATGTTCATCTGTGATAATAGATCCTGATTTCATATTTTATCATCGAAAGGGGAATTCTTTCCACTCAATATGGATTAAAAAATAAGAGGGTGCATCTGATTACTATTCCGTTGGATAGCCTAACCCTCAGTGTAGAGGATTTTTTGAGTCCCCATTTTCCTATAATGGTGCATGATTATAATTACATATTCCAGGAAGATGTTATTGGTTTAGCTCCCCACTAATAGATGATATTATATGTTGATATAAACCTCAGTATGATACTGATATCTACACCAGCATATCGTATTTTACCCCCTGAGCATCAGGAGATAAGGGAAATGTCTAGGGACTTGTAGAGGAATGGATTCCTGAGACCTAGTGTTTCACCCAACGAATCCCTAACTGTTCATCATTGGTCCAATACATATCATCTCAGAGACTGGAGTTTCAACAGATCTAGTGAAGTTTGATGCAATGATTGATGTGTGATCCCATCATGAAGATTATTGGGGAGGGCATGGTGTAAAACGCATTCAGTTATGCATTAGGATCTGTTCATGGTTGTGTCATGATCCATAAGAAATTAGTTATTTTGAATGTTTCATTCGAATTGATATCACATTTGTTGAAATGCGCAACTCATGATCTTTAGTTAGTAGTATTAGTCTTTTTATTGGTGATATCATAACACTAACATATGGGAAAGTGGGTTTTCATCTTCTTCAACCACAATAGGCTCAAATATATTTTCTCTTCCATGGATTAGGACATAAGATCAAGGAGATGGTTATATTTCCTCTAGGACATTGACTTTGATATTTTCGATACTATTTCATTGGGGAACTTGGGAGAAGATGCTCTTAGAATAAGATCTAGCTTGAATTTTCTTAATGAGGCATTAGAGAATTTGTCCTAAGGGTAGATATCCTATGTGGATAGAGATTTTAAATCTTATCTCTAGTCAATGGTTGTTACCCCTCCACTCTATCAATGAGTCAGGGAGGAAAAACTTATAGATACTGATTGGGAGACATTGCAAGATCTAATTTCAATAAGGCATACCCCTGAACAATATTCGAATGGCATAGAGAACATCATATTTTTTAGAGGGAACACAATGGTACAAGTGTCATTGCAAGAGGATGTATGGAGGGAGTTTCAGGAATCCTCTTTAGAGGTATATTTCTATGTGAAAATAATGTACCAGGACCTCCAAAGTCAGTTTAGTTGACATGGATGAAGAAAGAAGTGGCATATTGTTTCCTCGATTCCTGGCTTGTCAACAAATAAAGGCTAAAGATTATGATCTAGTGGGTTTGAATCACCCACATGAGGTGAAAAAATGTTAATGGGATGGAATATCAATGTACTTAGTGACAGTTTAATCATGAATGTTCAGGGGCATGATAGCATATGGGTGACGGCTGACCGACTCACCAAGTCGGCCCACTTCATATGTATCGGGGAGCAGATATCATTAGAGATCAGGGGACACATCTACTAGAAGAAGATAGTTACACTCTGTAGAGTTCCATTGACTATTATTTTATATCATGATTCTCATTTTACATTATGGTTCAGAAATATATCACATGAGGCCTTTGGGACACAGTTAAACTAGAGAAAAATGATTCACTCACAAACAGATGAGTGTGAGTGGGACATTCATGATCTAGATAACATACTATAGTATTTCATTTTATGATATCTTTATAGTTTGTTGGATCATCTATCTCTAATGGAGTTTGTGTAAAACAATAGCTACCCCACCACCATTAGTATGGAAAATTCATGCATTGGTATGAGGGACCCTATATGTTACAAAATTTTACCAATGACCCCGGATAGTTGGTTGTCATGGTCCCAAGGCTAGTTAAGATGACTATAGAGAAGGTGCAGGTCATCCAGGGGAGAATAAAGACTTCATAGAGATGTCAGAAATCTTCTGTTGATAGATGAGGAAAGCCTTTGTAGTTTGAGGGGTGAGGCCATGTTTTCCTTCGTGTACCTCCTCGATGAGGATATTAAGATTTGTTCAAGATGGAAAGATATCTATGATGTTCATCAGACTATCATAATACTATATAGTGTTGGTGTGGTTGCGTACCACATGGCTCCCTTTCATTTGGAATGGGTACACAACCTCTTCTACATGTCTCAGCTGAGGAGATATGTGGATGATTCTTGAGACATATTATACTACGATGACTTTTGCTGAGAACCCAGTGGATATCATGGATAAGATGAAGGGGATTCTTTTTGGAAAGTGAATTAATCTTGTAATTTTTTGGGGGAATCATGGGAATCTCTAGGATAGAACATTGCAGTGGGAGGCTTTATTTCATGCTCAATACCCTCAATTTTTTTTGAGTATCCATTTTTTTGGCTATCGATGATGTATGGTCTTATGGTGGGGAGAATTTAATGACTCGTATTTTCTTGAATTTAATTTTAGAAATTATTTGTGAAATTCTGAGACCAGGTGTAGAGGCTTCATGCGATTCCAAGACCCAGAGTGTGTAGAATTTTTTTTTTTGAAATATGATTTGTTTTTAATTGCACACACAAGTGAAATTACTGAAAAAGTAAAATAAATTTTAAATAGATTCCCATATCAGATATCTAAGGGAATCGTTGAGATACGAGTAATGGATTTTCCCTAGGAGTGACTTAACATTAGTCAGGGTGGGTCTTCAAGGGAAAACCAAAAAATGGGTGTAACCCTAAATAAAATAATGAAATGAAATTATTTAATTTTTAAAATTAGAGTAACTCATAAATGGTTACTCATATTTGATATAAGAGACCACCGTTTTGTTTTTAAGGGGGTTCCCATAGGTGTAGCCTAACAACATCCGACGTACGTCGACTGTAAAGGATAGTTTTTGGAAATAAACATCATTAAAATATTTTAATAAATATATTTTATTCTTTATGAAACAAATAGTTTTATTTTTACACACATTTGTGAGAGGATTCATGGTTATAATCATAACCTTGTAATTCATCTAAGGCAATGAGATTAAGATCTCTCAATGAATGGTGGTGGATCGCAAATCGACGATAAACAATGATGCATAGATTTGATGTATTATCCCCAATGACAATGACATGATAAATGTTATTCATCTGTGATCAAACCGAATTGAGGTAGCATGTTAATCTTATTGTGATTTCCTTTCCCTACTTACATTCAAATGATGAAAATAGAACAACCCACATATAGGTTGACACATTTTTTTCTATTCTTGGGGGATGGATTATTACTTGAGATGTTTTGAATGGGGATTATATTAGTGTGTAGAGTTTATGTTCATAATCCCTCTAACATGAACAGATCACGGTTTACACGAACAATCCCATGATCTATTAATTGAGAATTCATGTGCTTTATATATTTTCCATGAAACACTCTATGTTCATCATTCATTAATGAATATGAATCGATGATCATTGTGCCTTCGATCCATGGCACAATAATCCTTGACTAGGGAATCGACATTGAAACGACACCACAAAGGTACAATAGGAATGGTAAAGTGAAAGTCACCCAAGGAAGTGAGTTATGGTGGCACAAGGTGGTGACTTGGTCATTGAATCTGGATGGGTTCAGGTAGAGGTAGAAACAAATATTAGGCATCTGACATGGCTTCATGGGGTGGAGCCAGTAGTACCCTAGTAGGGTCCATGCCTGGTGGATAAGGCTGGACATCTTGTTAAGAGTGATGATGGCATTTGGATTAGGAAAATTTATAGTTGGGACCATGTATGAGGTATATCGTGGTATTAGTGTCTGTGTACAGTAAAAAAGGGGATATCTAAGGAATCTATATAGAGGACTTGTACATGATTGCTAGTGCTTGTCAAACCAACAACTGAGAGAAGCCTTATGGGAGCTGGGATGTGTTGGCTAACCGCGTTGACTGTGGTGGTTCCACATTTATCAAGTGGAGGCACACAGTCCAGAAGACCACATGAAGGCCTTGGTAAAGGGGTTAGGCCGCTCTAGTGGACCAATGGGCTGGACCTAGTGGCATAGTGGGCTGGACAGAGTAGCCCAATGGTTAATTCGGGTCGGGAGAGGTCTGGTATGTTGGGTCATACCTAACTGCACTCTAATCAATTATTTTCATAAAAAATATCATATCATTCAAATGAAGAATTTGAGGGGTGAGTTGTCTATAAAGTTAGGTCCCTTTCATCAGGGAAGTCCTTTTTAGATGCAGTTGTGGATTTTTAGTTGGATCAGGAGAGGTTGGGAGTATATCCATGGAATTTTATTTTGAGGGATTGATGAAGGATTTTGTTCCCAATATAGAGGACGAACCAAAATCTAATATGAGTAGTATCAGACAAAATTTTATTGTTGACTAATTGGGATCGATCATCCATCACAATGAGAGGCCAGATCTATCCTCACATATCTTATTGTTACCTCAGATTGGTTTTATGGAAAAAGTGTGACCAATATTTACCCAACAACTTATCCAATATCTAGGATGATATTTCTAGTAGGGTGATGTGACCCCTATTGATTCCAGGGTGCATAATACACCTAATTTTTTATTGATATCACCTTCTTTCCGGTATACATGACAAGGTGTAATGAGTATGCTTTAGGCTCAGTTTAGTGGTGGATATATGGTTGTGACTTGGTGTCTAAGTCACCTGGGGGTTGTATGACTAATCGATACTCTATTTTTTACAAACAATATGTGTGTTACCGACACTATGTGTCTTATCATAACACTGTGTATTAGAGAGATTATATGTCTTACAGAAACTACTTATCTTGTCCATAAACATTTTTTTATTTTGTACTTTTGGTAGAACAATTCTATGTTCTTTTATAAGATATATTGAGGTGTGAGATCTCCCAAAACAAGCATGCTATGAACAAAAAACTGTAGCTATAAGTGGATAATACCTTGCCTCATGGAATATTTTATCATTATACATAGATTTTATAGTTAAATGTGATATAGAAATATATACATGTGTTGAGATTACAATATATTCTTTTTCATGTTGTCCCTTTGGTGTAATTATATGTGGTATCTTCTTCATGATGTTTCATATATGGACTTTTACTCTGTATTTTTGGGTTTCCTACTAAGTAATGTTTTACTCACCCATTCATGGGCTTCACTCGAATGAGTCGTGTCTTGGGTAGTCCACTGATGGTTTGATGGAGTCCAAGGTGGAAAAGGACCAGGTGGTTCTTAGAGTGTGACTAGAGAGTTGAGGTGTGTTCCTATGGCTTCAAAAACCAATTCATGTACCTACCCTTCAGGTTGGGTTTTCTACAGATGAGTATCAAGAACCTGTGCTACAGAATCATTATTTTTGGTGGGCATATATTCTGGCTCAGTTTTATTTACTGCACTTTACAATCATATCATACTCTGTTGGTTGGGATATTGTGGTGTATATGTATTTTATTACATAGTGTTTTTAATTTTTAGGATCATTGGGATTGGAGATCTGTGTGTATGTGTACATAAGAAAATTATACCAATTTGTGGGATATTCCTACTATGTGCTAGTCTCCAGCACCTATACAATTAGGGGAAATCTTGGGGTTATCACGTTATGCGCACCTCTAGGATGGTTCACAGAATTAAAGGATTTATTATTATTTTTTAAAATTCATAATGCACAATTATTCATATAGTAATATTTTTTTTCTTTCTATGTCGGATTTTTCAATTTATGGGAGTTCAATGCATCAAGGAAATCTAATATCATGTAGTCGGAAATTCTATTAATTTTAGTTAGAGTCCACAGATTCTTCAGGGAGAATTTGGTTAAACAAAAATATCATAAGAAGATGAAGACGTTGAATTTGATAATTCTTATAAATTTTTTGAATTGGTTTCTCATATTGTAGTAGATATAATTGTGAATCCAAAAAATATTTATATTCTATATGGTGATATAGAAAATATACCAAATCTAGGTTGTATGATATATATGTTTTTATCAACGGTGTTATATTTTGTAGACTTAAAATATTGTAATGGATGATGTGAAAAGATTTTTATAGTGTTTATATAGTTTTCGAACGAAAACATTCTTCAAAAAACAACATTATAATAATAAAATTTAATGTGGAAATAATATTATTCCTGTTGTGATTGGTCTATAATGAAATAATTTCCCAACCTAATGATTTTGTGTTGTAGGGAATAGGATATGTATGTGTTTTAAAGTATCCCAAATATTATAAATCGACATCTAATTTTAAATAATATTAACACGTTAATTAATGTAATATTCTATATACTATGAATAATTCCAAGGAAATTAGTTATCTTCCAGTAATTCTGAATTCAAATATTTTATTTCTAATGTCAAATTTTGAAAAACGTTTTTGACAGAATGAATATGAGTGAATATTCCAAGGAATATTATTTCATTTGGATGATTTTCAAAAATCGAGGAATCTTCGTCTACATGTTCATACATTTGGAAATGAATTTATACATATAAAACATAGATTATTTATAAATTGAAGGAATCCATATCATATTCATATTTTTAAAAATACATGATAATCATTTTTAGGTAAAAACATATCTTTTAAATTTTAAATAATGTCAAAATTTATCATGTTGAGTTTAATGATTTATAGACTAAAGAAGCTTTGAAGAGATATTACTGGTTTCATTTTATATTAATTTGTTTTTTTAATATATTA
Source organism: Viscum album (assembly GCA_963277665.1). Lineage (NCBI taxonomy): Eukaryota > Viridiplantae > Streptophyta > Magnoliopsida > Santalales > Viscaceae > Viscum > Viscum album. Next base: position 1,729,433,445 of record OY728132.1, read on the forward strand.
TAGGAGGAAATTATTAATGTTTCTGATTCTTATAAAATATATATTATTAATAACTTGTAATGATTTCTGTCTCTATAAACTACTTCCTAGTCTAGGTAATTTTTTTTCTAATATTGATTTAAGGGTCATAAATATTATCAAATTTGTAAATGAAAAATATTATGTTATCAATTACGAAATATGAGAAACGTATTGTACAAGGATAATCAATGATTTTTTTTTCTATGCACAAATCCTATATATAATCAAAAAATTAAATCTATGGGAACCATAATTAGATATTTATCATAAAACTATATCAAATTATCAGTACTTTGAATGGGTTAATGACATTGATATAACATTTGGAATGAAACCACAATTTGGTAATGATTTAAATATACTGATTAAATGATCAATGTTTTATGATTATACAAATTAGAGATATGATGAGGTTGCACAAAAAAATTATTTTATTCCTGTAGAAATTAATATCCATGAATATTTTGTTGGAACATATTTTGACATTTTATGCAACTATATATTTCTTGATATATTGAATGTATATTCAATTTGAAAACATTTAGAGTTAGTTCAAACTTCAAAAAAACATTAACATAACAACCATCATAATTTAAAAAAAATCCACAGGGATAAAAATAGTTTTATTCAATTCCAACATAATATATTGGCCATCAATTTTAATATCCAAATATATGAATTATTGTGTGACATCCCATACTCAGTTCACTCATATGTGACTGAAAAGGTTTTTACATATTCCCTCATGAACTCCTCCCCAGAAAATAGAAGTATAAAACTAGTAGTGAGGGTTTATAGATATATGGTGGGGAGACTATACCCTCCTTAATAAAGTGAAAAAATATTTAAAAAATAGATCATTACAATAAATAGTAAGAAAAAAAGATATAAATAGTAAAGGAGAATAAATATTGATGTCTAAATAATAATAACAGACAAATCCTATGAACAACATCAAATAAAGTTCATGTCCTTATGATACAAAAATGGATCAATAAATAATATTCTGAGTCCTAAATAATATACTAGTATAAAAAACAAATACAAAACACCAAAACACATTATTCCCTCTAAGAATACCAAGAATTGTCTTATTCATGCTTAAATAAACCTAAAAGAGATCAACCATCTATAGTTGGGGCTTCCCTTTATCTGTAACTATGTCTATGTTGTCGATTAGGAACCAAATATTGGGATGAATAGCATATTTTAAAACTTATTTGGCCACCACATATTGTTTCTTGTGAAAATATAGTATACGAATATAATTTTATATAGTGTTCAGGTATAATAAAATTAGTGTAGTATGTAATCATTACCCACATCAACTCTGGCTCCTGATTGTGTTCTTGTACAACCCTACCAACTTTATCCTAAGTTTAATGTCTCTAAAAATAATTTATTTTAACTTAGTCAAGGAAAAATGTTACACTACCAAGGTGTATGAGTATAATAAATCAATAGATTTCAGGAAAAACCATGGTATCCTTGCCCTAAAAAGGTTGATCTCTCTTGTAGTTAATCATCAAGAATATTTGAAAGGTTTAGTATTATAATAAATGGGTTTAAAACTTGTAATTTCACTCTAAAATTGCATAAATTATCCAGAGTTCAAATATATGGTAATCCTGGGTTAGACATCATTTGTGATGATAGATTTAATCCAAGATGTATTCTTCTGAGGATATAAATCATAAATCATTTACATGATTCTATGAATTATAGTTTTTTGACGGTGTTAGTGAATAATCAGTGTCATTATGAGAAATTAAAAATATTAGACATTGACATAGCCCAATGTTGGTATCTCAACTGGCTATAACAATAATGAATTGGCTATATTTCAATGAGTTTTCCCATTATGTTCTTGTTCTGGAAAAAAAATTCTTTACCAGGGTAGACCACAATATTAATAGCGATGTAGTTGAATTGCATTATATAATAATTATATAGAAGGTGGTTAAATAATAATTTTAAGTATCCATTAAATTAATTAATTAAATCTACCAATTTAATTAAACCATTATAAACAATCATTTTAAGGGATCCTTCAAAAAAACCACAAGTATGTTTTGGTTAAAATCAAAGAATGTTTTGAAGGTAATTTATTCAGACACACACTAAGGGGTGGTTCAGGTTATTGTAGTCAACCTACAATAGTGTTAAGGGTGTAAAATCACTCTAGAAAAATAAATAATAACACATTAAAGGAATACTAATTTTTATGAAAAATGTATTAGATGCATTGAATTCATATAAATGATGAGAAATTATAAACCTCTTGAAATTTAGGGAAATTTAGAAGAATATATACCATGTACATTTGTTATACTCTTGATCATATATTGAATTTTTCATTGGGATGCAATGAGAGAAAATAAAAAACCCAAAAACCCATAAAAGCATATATTATATTAAATAAAGATAATGTTCAATAGGGATAATAATAAAAAGAAAATAAATAAGTGTAATAATAGACTTATCATGGGGGATACAAGGTTATTCATGGTGATGGAATCCAGGTCATAATATATGTGTTAGAAAATATTCTAGAAGAGGGAAGAATAGGATATCACCTAGATGAATCTCTATGAAAATGTTGAAGGATAAAATTTTATTTTGGTTTCAATTAAGGAGGGGGTAAAAAAGTGAATCTTGGTATTTAAGGAAGACCATGGATTAGATACATGGTTGACCAAACAGAGCACTAACATTACGATACCCACCATCTATGTTTCCAAATGTTACATGCTTTAGGAACATGGTTAGGGAAATCATGCTCAATCCAAAAACATTTATCTACTATAAATTATAGGATTCAAAAATACATGTGGACCGTGGATGATTATTTGAGATAAATGTCCAATAATGGGGCTCCATCATCTTAGAGACACATAGAAGAGGTACTCAGTTATTTCTAACCATGTTCTAACCATGCACATTTCTATATTTAAATAAAAACACTTACTCCAAGCCCCGAATCATGCCTAAATTCTCTTAGAAATTCCATGAACCATTTACGAATGTAAATTAACGTATGAAACTTTGTTTTGATAAAAAAATTAAAGGATTCATAACAATATAAAAATATGAGATATTACAACAACACATTCTTAAAAAAATCATCCTTGAGATTCCCTTAATTTGGGGGTTGAGCTACATCTAGGAATATGTCTAGAAACTGAGCACACATATCAGATTCTCAATACCGTACATCCTCTTGAAAAAGATCATGATACCATAGTATCTATCTCGGGGAACCACCTTACCTATGAGATGCATCATATTGTGGTAAATGATACAAACAAGATACTCCAAAAAAGAACCATGGATGAAAAACTCAACATCATGTAGATAAAAATCATGAGATGGGTTAGAGTGAAGACAATGGAGTTGAGAAACACAGAATAAATTATTCATAGTCTGGTACCACATATGAAAATAAATTCAATATTCCAATAGCCTAACATATTGAAAAATCTGGAAAGGGTCGACAAATATATAAGATAACATTACATGTCTTTGATTCTGTCGATGGCCAATCTGGGTGAATCATTCATGAAGGCCCATTATCTCACCTAGATCTCTGGATATAGGATTCAATTTAATCTAAAAGCCATTTTAATATAATGAGCCATATCCATATGTTTCTTTACAAAATATATATTATATATTTTGTCTTTAATGATAAGAGGTCTCCATAGTGATTTTTCCCCAACCATGAACATACCTAGAGGTGAACAAAAATAGAACCATAGAAAACCTCTTAATAATAATTTTGAATTGCCTCATGGAAACTATTACTATAATATAAACCAATAATATATCTTTTGATATTACCATGAGCCTCAAAAATCAAGTAAGAATGGTCGGATCATGTCCTACAGTACCTATATAATGCTCTCGAACTCACCGTTATTTTGAGGGTTATATATTGTTCAACAAAGTACCTATGAACAAATATAACACTAAAATCTATGCTAGAATAATGAATCCATCTGAGTATCCATATTTTATACAATTTCATATAGACCTCTATAAAGTTTTACAATATTTTAGTTATATTGTCTCATATGTTCTTCTATAGGGAAGGTCACCCTAATAGTCATGAGTTGGATGACCATCAATAGAATATCCAAAATCACACATTCATTCCGACTACCTTGAGGATTATACAAAAATCCCATAATATAATACATCATTATATCATCCCATTTTAACTTTAGATTTTTAAATGGCTATAAGATAAATCCATGTAAATTGTGTTCCACCTTTACCTGTTGACATTTCGACCACCGATCCACCTAACACGAAAAAAAAACCTTCTCATCCAAGGAAATCAATAATAGAGGAATATTTCAGGGTATATCTTAGAGATTATTCGATGCACATACAATTTAGATGTATGAGGCTCCCTCATAAACTCCACTTCCATGTTTTTAGGTTTATATAAATTCTCATGGATATGCAAGATCTCATCATAATTAAAAACCCTACCAAGATGTGGGTCATTAATATAAACAATTCCATCACGACCAATATTTATAGATATTATTGTTTCCACCATTATATCTTATCAATATGAGATGAATTTACTATTAATTCCAATAGGAAAGGATATTCTTGAGTGAGTAATACCCAAATAATTGGGGATATATTTTTTTAATTAAATGTAATCTTTTGATATTAGTCATTATATGAAACAATGATTTTTCTAGGTATTAAATGAAACAATATGTTTATATTTAGTTATAATAATTACTATGTTTATAAAGTGTTACATGAAATACCAATTTTATATTTCATTACATGGAATTATATGTTTAGCTTTCGGTATAGGAAACACTAGGTTTAAACAAAACCTGTCATGTTATTAAAATATTATTACATATTAGTTACTACCTAGTTGTTGAAATTATAGATATGAAAAATATTTATTAAATTATTAAAATATATTTTTAATAATTTATAACAAATGAATTATTTTGTGACCAATTAATTAAAAATAAAGAAAATTTGATAAAATATAAATCTTTAAATAAAAACATTTTTTTGTTCACAGAAACATATTACCTCAATAAATTAAAAAGGACATTAAGTTACTGAATTTTTATAAAAAAAATACTATATATTCAATGAATTGATTAAAATTTACTTAATTTATTTTCAATACCAGTGATATGAATAAATCCAATTTTATACAAAACTGTATTTTAAAAAAAACTATTTTGTCGCCATTTTTGGGCCTATTTATTATGAATGTATTTTTTTTAAAAAACTAGAAAATATAAATTAAAAAATAAAGATAATTTTTGAAATTATAATTTCAAAATTATCTTAGTGTAAATTTTTAGTAATTTTTTGAAAATTTTCGTCTATCATGAATCGTGAACATTAGTGATTTTTTTTCAAAATATCCTTTTAGATTATATTATTTTTAAAGATGAATTGTATATTAAATTTATATTAACATAATATTATACCAATAATAAATCCATGATTATATTATAAGTAATTTGAATCAATTTCATATTTAATTTTTCTTATAAAAACATTTAAATCAAGTTAACATTTTCTCTTTAAAACCCCACTTTATCACTGCGTATGCACGAATAATTGTAAATTAAAATTTCCCCTTATTTGAATTAAATTTGGAAAAACTGATAACATATTATAATCATAATAATTTATATTATCTAATATGTTTGGATTTATTTTTTATGAAAAAGAAATAGAATAATTAGTAAATATTATATAATTTTGTTAGGTTAAAAATATATTTAATGGGGGGTGGTAAACTAGAATGATAAGGGTAAAAAAATATTAAAAAAATTTCCAACTCTATTTTTTTGATATATGAATCCCTTATCTCATATATTATTGATAATAATCCTTTTTGGATCCATATGACATGAAAAAACATTTGGGGTTTCGTTCATTTCAAACGATTTTGTGTATCCTACACACCATTTTTATAAATGGACACCCCTTATCCACTCTTCCACAAACCATCAAACCGTTCTAGTCTACTGTTTCAAATCACTTCCAAAATTCCATGTTTTTATCAAATATTCTTATTAGGGAGATAAGTTATAAAGCCCATTCCTAAATAATTACATAATCTTGAGTTTGGTCAAGAATTTTGTTTCATTCAAATTGAGAATCTTCTTAGGATTAGAGACTAGGGTAATTAGGCCATAACTATTACATTACATAACAAATATTACAAATTTTTCACTTATTATCTACCCATTTTTTTTTAAAAAAAATCAAACACTATAAATAAAACAGGAATTCTTTTCTTGATAAAAATATTCTTGAATTATTTCCTTATATTACCATTCTATATACCCTATGAGAACCATTTTAAAAAAACATGGGATTAGCTCAAAAATAACAGAATGGGATATAAAACAATTAATGAAAACAATAGTCCATGAATATATACAAATCAAGTAAATCATTCTTTTCAATCATAAAACATATGGTTTTTAACATACCTAATGAAATCCTAATATTTAGGAATAACACATAGAAATAATAAATCATAAATGTACCTAGTGGTATCCGTAACATATTTAATTTACTTCACAGCTACATATGGATTAAACTTCATGGTTACGTTCAGAAAACCCATCACAATATATTTCCTAAATCTCTTAAGAGAAAATTTCATGTTTACCTCCATCACGTTACACAATGCATTGGAGAGATATCATGAGATCACCCACCATCAGTTTATCAAGTAACCACTTGTATAAATAAGTGATTACCAAGAACCATAAAATAATCAGAACACATGAACAATCATAGTGGAAAAATAAAATTTCCACATTAAAATGAGAAGACATAATTTCAAGATATTGATATAATAAATCAATTCTCAAAACCATTTTCAATACTAAAATGTTTAAAAAGGGTATATGGTATTTATTTTTGATTTGAAAAAATTTCATCTTGTAAAGGATTCCCAATATAAAATAATGATTTCTGTGGTGGGAAGATCGTTGTCGAAGCGTACGTTAAGACGAAAAATTCCTTATTTCATTTAGTACAATACTTCAAAGAAAATGATTCCTTTTAAAACCCATTAAATGTAACTAAAAGTCAAAGGGTATAATTATATACGATATATAATATTGTCATATCAAAATATACCTCAATGAAAAGAGATTGAGAAAATGTCCACTACCTCGAGTCCGACTTGGCTTGTTCGTTATATATCTCTGTGAATAATAAACATATGTTAATTTATAATTTAATTAGAACCATTCTCATGTTTATTATTCCCATTACATTAATTATTACCATGTAATAGTAATTAGTTATTTATTGGAGTTCTTGTCGGATGTTTTGTCGATAATTGGTTCTTGGGTCAAACAATGAACTTGTTTCGATGTAGAGTGTCCATGTGGTCAATGGTCAATCATCTATAGAATATTATTCATTTCTAAAAGTCATAAATATGAATTATATATATTTTATGATATCCAATAAAATTTGGAGATAAGAAATTAAATGCATCGTTTATGGAGATGGTAGGCCGTACATACAAATGAACACTATTTTCATTTCATAGTCATATTGAAGGACTGAAATGTAAATGATACATAGGTATGTTATAATTTTATTTTAATATATATCCTATATATTTTTAATAATTTCATTAATTTATTCCTTTATATGTTCCCTATATGTCATGAAAGAGTCATATCATATTGAGGGGGTAATAGTCCATACTATCTCAAAAGATATTATCTGATTTAAACATAATAGAAATCATAAAGGTATGTTGTAGATAAAATATATAAAAGCATAAAGACAATATAAATATAATATATATCATATATAAATACAAATCCATCATAATGACCATGTTTAGAGGTGGTAGGGGAAAATTAGAACAATAATCATTTCATGATGTAGTATTCATTCGTACACAAAAATAATATGGTTTTATCCATTTGATGGAGGTGTGTGTAATTTTAGTTTGAATACTTTTCATAAAAACGTACAAGTATATTGAGGATACTAGGTTTGTTATGTAATAAATTTATGATAATAGTATAGGGATTGGAGATGGAATATAATGGAAAGGAACTTGTGAGAAGACATTACCTCAAAATCGGGTAACTTATTTTGAAATGAGACAAAAGGCATTATTGAATTTCTTTATTCCCAATGTAAGGACTCGTGGATAAAGGGAGGGATGTTGGGAGATTAATTGAGAATTATTTTGATGCTGCACAGGGCTTTAGAGGTGTGAGGAAGTAGTTTGAGTTGGTTTCCTTTTATAAGAGGGGGGAGGGGAACATTAGAAAAGTCGTAAAATATTAATTTAAATAAATTAAATTTATATTAAAAATAGTAAAAAATAATTTAATTTGAATATAAATGACACTAGTTAAAATACCCATCATCAAATATTTTTTATACACGTTTTGAATATTTTTTTATCATTATTTTTTTGGTTTAACCCTTATTTTACACATTTTAATCTTATAGTGATATTATGTTATTTACACATTAGTGGATAATTTAATTACCATATTAGGTCAAAATACACACCAAAAATTCATTTTTGACATATTGGAACTAATCTTATCCATTTGGAATAATCTTATATTTTTAAGAATTAAAAAAAATTAATAAACTATTTTATATATTATGTTATGAATTATGTCAATGTTGGGAACTATTCATACATTAATTATTTACAAATTCATTATAACTTTATTCCGTAAAAATCATTAAATAAAATATAATAAGTCAATATATTCAATAAAATTCGTGGATGGCATCAATATATTCAAATTACATTTATTTTAATATTTATAATATAATTTATTTATATCCTTTATTAACGAAGAAATGATTGCATCATCCATGTGTCAAAATTAAATTTGTTTATTTAATGTCTAAAAAGTATAAATAAAAAACATGATGTTGGAAATAATTTTATATTTTTTATGAATATTTATATTCAAAGTGATTAGTTATATACCCCTATATTAAAATTATTTTATTAAAAGATTCATGTTTATGTCATATTTCTCATTACGTTAAATTATTTCTTATAAAATGTCATTATCATACCTAAGTGGATCCACGATGTCGAAAAATCAACACATGGATGCCCATGGTGAGACATATTTCATCCAATTGGATTAATAAATGTATTAGTGTAGTTTATTATTATTATAATATTATTTTTTATCATAATTTACTATATTTACAATTTAACCACTGTAAATAAAAATAATTTATCAAGTTACTATTCATAATGTCCAAAAATTAAAAGCTAATTATTTATATAATTTGTAAATTATGATTCCAAATAATAAATACATATTTAAAAATTTTAATCACAAAATTTATAGAAATTAATTTAATATTTATTCCCATTGTAAAAAAACACGTTTTTATGAAGTCCAAACTATCGAAGGATTGATATGTGGTTATGTTTAGTTTCAATGTGAAATTACTTCCAATGACCAAATTTCGATTAAATGATAAAAACATAATCCTATTATACTATAAAAAAAATTAAAATAACAATATTAATATATATATTAATTAGAAAAAAATGCAGTTTTGAGTTAAAATGAAGTATTTTTTTAACATTTCATTAAAATATAAATTTCATTAGAAAAATACCAAAACTTCTACCAAAATAAATTTTTATTTTCTAATTCAAAAGATGAAGTTTATTATATCAAATAGAACATGTATAAGTGATAGAATCTTGATTAAAAATGGTTCTCCATCAAAAGGTTCTAAAACAACCTTTTAAAAATAAAAGTGTATTTTATGCTATAAATTGGATTAATTCTCATTTGAATCTTCCCAAATTTTTTGGATAATATTAAATACATCAAAAAAATATTAAGAATAATATTGTAATTAGTTCGGTCCATTCTTGCCAATATAATCGATAGGCATTAACTACCAATTGAAATAATAATAATAATATTATTATTATATTTATTGGTATAACCCAAAGTTGTGTGCAATATCAGATTTCTAAAAAAACCCATTATTGTGTGTTGAGTAAGCAATTAGAAAAAATGTTCCCCTTTAATGTAAAATAAATTTATTATTCATAAATATTAGTATAATTTAAAATGTATTATTCTATAGAAACCTAGGATCCTATATCATTCCCCCTTATGGAAATTGTGTCCATATAATTTTATTCACTTATCAAATATGTGGAGGTATTAATCTCTCATATCATTTTCAGATTCCAACATTTCATCTTCAACCATGTGATTTTTTACAGAAAATCCTTACCTAATGAATTACCTTATTCTGCAACACTTTCTCTCGATGGTCAATAATTTGGACTGGTTATTCTTCATAAGAAATATTATCTTTTAACTGAACTACTTGTGGACTTAAAAGTTGTGATAGATCCAGCATATACTTTCTCAACTTTGAAACCTAAAAAAATTGTGTACCTAGGATAATGTTAGAGGTAAATCCACTATGCAGGCTACAGATCCAACTTTATCTAGGATTTCATAGGGTCCAATGAACCTCATACTCAATATTACCTTCTTACCAAAACTCATGACACTGTTCCATGGAAAATCATTGAGAAAGACATGACCACATTACTCAAAAGAAAGATCCTTCATTCAGTAATATGTATAACTTTTCTATATTCATTGAGCTATTCTCATGTGCTTCTGAATAAAATGAACTTTATCTGCAATCTCCTTTACCAATTTCGGTCCCATCAACATCCTTTCACATACGTCATCCCAAAAAATGGTGTTTGATACCTCTTTCTATATAATTCTTCTAATGGTGCCATCCAAATACTCGAATGAAATCTATCATTATAAGAAAAATCAACCAATTATAGATGTTGGTCCCAACATTCCTACTAATCCATTGAATAGTCACATAGCATATATTCCAATATCTCGATTGTTCTTTATAACAGACCATCTCAATACGGATGAAAAGTTGTACTAAAATTTAATTTAGTATTCAATAACTTTTGAAGGCCCTTCCAAATGTTTTAAGGGAACCTAGGATCACAATAAAATAGAATGGAGATGGGACATCTTTATAACCTATATATAACATTAATATATAATTGAGAAATTTGATCTACAGATAGAGTATCTTGAATAGAAATAAAATGAGTAGATTTAGTCAATCAATTAACAACAACCCATATTGTATTGTCACCTCACGATGTTATTGGTAATCCCACTACAAAATCCAGGGATATATTTTTCCATTTCATATTTGGAACTTAAAAGGATGAATTATCACTTTCGGTTACTACTAATCTACTTAACCTACTGACAAATCAAAAAATATCAATGTAATTTCTTCAATATCTATTTTCATTCCATCACACAAGTAATACTTCTTAAGATATCATTATATCTTATTCCTAAGAGGATAAACTAAAAATGTAGAACTATGAGTTTAACATAAAAAATTCAACTATTAATCATAAGGAACACATAATCTAATTCCACACCTCAAGACACAATCTTTATCAATGTTAAATATTGATAACACACCCTTCATAACCAATTCTACCTTTTCCAGCAACTCAATATCTTCCTTCGTCACTTACTTTATTCTCCTTTCTAAAGATGATTGCCCTGAAACCTGAAACAAAATAGAGGAATCTACAGCACCAATAACTTCTATGAAAATGTTCAATAAATCATTAATAAAAAGTTAATGTTCCAAACGTAACATGGTTAATGTTGAATTACTTTTATGACTCAAAGCATTAACCACTTGGTTTTCTTATCCAAGATGGTAATAAATCACGCAATCATAATCCTTGATTAATTACGATCATACTCTCTATCTCATGTTCAATTATTTATGAGTAAATATATATTTATAACTTTTTTTATTATTATATATTTCACACTTTAATCTATAGAGATGTTGAATCCATTTATTTTTCAAAAAACAATAACAAATAATTCCAAATCATGCGCTGAGTAATTTATATAATCAGTTTACAATTGACGTAAAGCATATAAAATTACCTAATCAATCTGTAGTAAGACACAACCATCTATTTTAAAGGAAGAATCATTGTTGATAATAAATTCACCATTTCTGGGAGGCAATAAAAAAACTGAAGCATTCATCAATCTTTTATTAAATTATTTAAATCATTCATCACAATATTTTTTCCACATGAACATAACACCTTTTGGAGTCAACATAGTTAGTGGGCTAGATAACCTGAAAAAAATGTCTACAACCCTTCAATAACAACCTTCTAAACCAAAAAAATGAGGAATATCGATTATATTTATGGGTCTTGGCCATTCATCAACAACTTTTGTTTTTTTCAATATCAATAGTTATGAAATCAATGGAAAACAATTCCACCATGGAATGAAATTTATTGTAACCAAAACTCCCACTTTTTGAATTTACCATTCAATTTATTTTATTTTAATTTTTTTATGACAACCCATAAATGAATTTCATGATCCTTTTTAACTTTATAATATAACAAAATATCATCAATAACAACCACCAAAATCTTATCCATGAACTCACAGAAAATTCTATTCAGAAGATCCATGAATACAATAGGTGAATTGGTCAACCTAAAAATATTAACAAGAATTTCATAATCGCTATATATAGTAAGAAAACCAATATTTGAAATGTTTACTTCCCTTAGTTATAACTGATGGTACCCCGACCTTAGTTCAATCATAAAAAATTATTGTTTTTCCTAGACCTGATCAAAAAAATCATCGATATAAGGAAAAAATTACTTGTTATTAACAGTGAGGTTATTCAATACTCTATAATAAATGAAAAGTCTCAATAAACCATCTTTATTATTAATAAGTAGAATAGTAGAATCACATGGTTATGTGCTAGGTCTAATGAAACGTTTATTTAATTACTCCTACAATTTCTTTTTTAACTCTAAATGTTCAATTTTCACCATTCGATTAGGGAGTTTTGAAATTGTCTTAGCATCAGGATCGAAGTCAACAGTAAATTCAACTTCCCGATTAGGTATTATAACAGACATCTCATCATGAAAAAAAATTATGATTCTTATTGAAAACTAGCACATCATTAACTTGAATAGTTCTTTTCTTTTCAAAAATAAATGTTAGGTAACCTTAATTTCCATATTTTACAAGTTTCTCAGATTCATGGTATGTTATCAAATGTAAGGGTTTATTCTTTTATAGAAACATAAATTCTTTATGAAAAGAAATCTTTTTAGCTATATAATAAATCCTATCATGATAAAAAGAAATCTAATCCATGCCCAAAATAACATCAATCTATAGTAGAGGAAAAATAATAATGTTTTTGGGTAGGTTCTTTCAACACACAAAGAAATAAGAATTCATATAATTTCTTTTTGTCTTATCATTTCCCCCATGTGTGTTTTCCACAAGTTCATGATTCATATCTTGATATGTAATTCCCAATTTATGAGAAATTTCTCATAAATGAAACAGTGTGTTGTCCTGGAATCAAACAAGACAATGGAATGATCTAAAACACAATGTACTTGATACGACTTCATTTGATGGCCTAACATTTGCTGAAGTAGTTGGAATGGATTTTACCACCCCTTTCTTCTTGTAACTGGGATTCTTTCCATCATTTGAGTTCTTTGTTAGAAACTCATTTATATAATGACACATTTTATTACACATAATACATTTTACTAACTATAAATCATGTTTTATCTTACCACCACCCTGATCTTTTTCAGTGAAATCATGCGCCTTATGTCCCATTTTCCACAAAAGAAGCACATATCATAATTCTAAAAGCATTCCCTGGTGTTCTTTTTAACGCAAATTTCACAAATTGTAAACTTACGTTTCTTACAATCAGTCATTTTTGGAGAGTAATTCTATTTCATCTACCATATTGACCTCTTATTCTGTTGTTTTTTAAAGAACACAGGGTCATCAGAAAACTATATTTCTAACTTCACTGCACATCATACATGTTTTTAATAACTTTTTAACTCAATAGAATCTAATGATCTTTGTCACATTGGCATTAATCATGAGTAAAAAGGACTGATTTTTTATCATGATCTTTTATGAAATATGGAGCATACCTTGCATGTTGAGTGAAATTTTATTCACAAGAGGCCACTTATTCATCCTCATACATCAATTCATATAATTGTTTTTTCATCCTATGTTAGACCACCATAGAAAAATATTTTCAAGAAACATACCTTTAAATTATTCCCAATCAATAGAAAAAATCTCTTTACTATCCCAAATATTTTATCTATCGACCACCACTAATCAGTTTCATCTTCAAAATGTTAAACAACAATACTATATGTTTGACATTATTACCATTCCTTGACATCGAAAATCTATTTGAGTGCTTTAATCCAACCTTCATCTAGCTCAATGTGAGATGATACTCTAAATTATGGGGGAAGTTTCCTCATGAAATTATCAACTACTGATATGTTCGTTTTTGGTTGATCTGAATGATCTCATGCATGAATACCACCACCATTAATAGCCTGTTTCAATTATTCCATCCATGAAGAAAACTGTTTAATTTCTATTATGACTATTTATGGTTTCTAATTTGGTAGGTTTTTTCCTCTTAATGTCGCCCCATCAAGGATTCCATGTTTCCTATATAGAAAACCACTCTGAACATAGAAAAAGCATAGTAAAAGGAACATGGTAATATTTAAATTCTACATTATTTCAATATTACCATAATGTAAAAGTAATTTATGTATATTTATTTAACAATATCTTAACTCTTGATTTTATCTAAACCGACTATTGATACAAAATACCAGACCCCAGGCATAAAAATTATATAATAATTATTTGTGATCAAGAATTTACTTTCCCTCACATTGAAAATCTTTTCAGGTTTAGATTTTTATATAATTATTCCACAACTATTACATTACATAAAAATATTACATTGTAGACACTTCTACTCTACAATTTTTTTTACAATAATGAAAAATCATTAAAGAAAACAAGAATTATTTTCTTTATAAAAATCCTCCTGAAATATTCCATTATCTTACCCTTCCTTATACCCTAAGAAAAATATTTTCAAAAATAATTGGGATGAGAATAAAATGCTTAGTAAGGCATATAAAATAACAAAATAAATAATCAGTTCATGAATACATAAAAATCAAAGAAACCATACTTTTCAATAATAAAACACAATCTATTTATCATTCCTCATGAAATCATAATATTTATGAGTAACAGATAGAAATCATAAATCATAAAGGTAACTTTTGGAAAACATAACATAGTAGCTTGGTATCTTTCACAGCTATATATGAATTATCATTCATGGTTACCTTTGGATTAATCGTCACTGTATATTTCCAAAATCACATTGGAGAAAATTTAATGTTTGCATCCATCATGTAATCTAATGAATTAGAGAGATATCACAATTTCACCCACCATTACTTTATAAAGGAACCACCTGTATACATAAGCAATTCCCAAGAATCATAACATAATCACAACCTATGAACATGCATTTGAGGAAATATAACACTTTCACATTAAAATCATAAGACATCATTTAAAGATATTGATATTATAAATCCTTTCTAAAATCCATTTTCAATTCCAAAATATGTAAACATGGTATAAGGTATATATTTTTCTTTTTAAAACTTTATAGCTTGTTTAGGAAACCAAATATCAAATAATTCTTGTAGAGGTGAGATGATCGGTTTCGCTGTGTACATTAAAAAAAATTCCTTTGGTAATTTAGTAAAACACATCATATAAAATGATTCCATTTTAAAACAATTTAATGAATATAAAATTTAAAGGGGATAATTATTAACCATATAAAATAATGTCGTATCAAAATATGCCTCAATAAAATTAGATTGAGACAATGTCCCTTGCCTCAAGTATAACTTATCTTTGTCATTATATATCACCATTAATAATAATCTTAATTTAGTATATAATTTATTTAAAACCTTTTTCATGTTTATTATTACCTTTAAATTAATTATTACCTTGTTATAATAATTAGTTATTTATATGAGTTCAAGTTGAATTTTTTTTCAATAATTGGTTCTTGAGTCAAAAAAATAAACTTATTTTGATTTAATTTGTCAATGTGGTAAAAATTCCATCATCTTTCGAATATTATTATAGATTAAAATATAATATATTTTTATTATATATTTATTTATAATATTACATTTCATTTTGAGATAATAAATTAAATGAACCTTTTATGGAGACGATAGGCCGTACGTACGCGTGAGCGCGACATTCATTTCATTGTGATATTAAATGAATGAAAAGAAAATGATACTTATGTTTGTTTGTTTACATTATAAAACCTATGTTATATATGTCACAAAAATTCATTAATTACATCCTTTATACAATCAATGTATGGCATGAACGAGTCAAATCACATTGAGTGGGTGGAAGTCCACATTTACTCAAATAAAATTATCGTATTTACACATCATGAAAATCATAATGGAATGTTGTAAATAAATATTATAGAAGAATATAGATAATATAAATATAATATATATCATATATAACATAATTCTTTCATAATTCCCATATAATATGTATTAGGGGAATATTTTTAGAATCATCGAATCGTGAGGCACTTGTCCACATTCAATGAAACAGTGTGTTCATATCCATTATATTGAGGTGTGTGTAAGTATAATTGGAATAATTCTCATAACAACTTCCTAGTATATTTTGTATATATTATGTGTAATTTAATCAATGAATAAGAGGACTATAGGTAGTGGATAAGGAAAATAAAAGAAATGAACTTGAGAGAAGATGTTACCACTAAACTTGGTAACTACTTTTGATATGATCCAAAAGGATTTCTTGAATTGCCTTCTACCAAAATTAAGGATTATATGAGGATGGGAGGGATTTTGGGATCTTATGTGAGAAGAATATGTATGATCCAAAATGAATTCTAGGTGTGAGTAACTAGGTAGAGTTGATGGCCTTTTATAAGAGAGAGGAGGAAAAATTTAGGAATGTATTAAAATAATTATTTATTATAAAATAAATATCAATTAAAAATTGTCCAAAACTCATTTAATTATATGATAATATGACTTTTGTTTAATACAGAGAATAGAATAATTTTTAGACATGTTTGGAATATTTTTTTAACCATAACTTTTTGGATTAACCCTTATTTTTCTGTTTTTAATCTTATTGGGATATCATGTTATTTACATATTGTGGGAAACTTTAATTACAAAATCATGTCCAAATACACTCAAAAGGTACATTTCAGACATATTTGGACTTATATTAACCATTTTAAATAATAATTTATTTTTATTAATTTAACATCATTTAACAAATGATTTTATATTTTATGTTATGAATTATTTCAATTTTGTGACACTATTCATAATTGCATTTTTTAAATTACTTAAAACAAGATTACATAAAACAAAAGGAATTAAATAAAATATAATGTGTCAATATCATCCCTAAAAATCGTGTATGGCATTAAAATATTCAAATTATATTAATTTTCATATTTATAATATCATTTAATTGTATCTTTTATTAATGACACAATCATTGCATCATCATTGTGTCATAATTAATTTTTTTAATGTTAAAAAATTATAAATGAAATATGATAATGTAGGAAATGAATTTAAATTTCTAATGAATATTTATAGTTGAAGATATTAGTTATATAAACTTATATTAATATTTTTTTTAATGATACATGTTTATGTCATATTTCACTTTACAATAAGTTAACTCTTATAACATGTCATTATCACAACCATGTCAATCCATGGGGTCATAAAAAAATCAAAAGGATGACCATGTTCCTAAAGATCTCATCCACGTGTATTATGACATGTTATAGGATAGATTATTATTATAAGAATATTATTTTTTACCCTTTCATACAAGATTTACCTTTTAACCATGGAAAATAAAAATAATCACTGAAGTTACTATACATAATATCCAAAAATAAAAGGTACTTATTTTCACTATTTAGACCTTATAATTCCTAATATGGAATCCATATGTCAATATTCAAAACATATAACGTTTTTTTTTAAATATAAAATAAATTCCCATTATTAAAAAAAGACTGCTTTTAAGAAGTAAACACTATCGAATGATTGACATGTGTTTATTTCCGATTACAAAGTGAATTTACATATGAGGACCAAAATTGGATAAAATAAAAAAATAATCCAATTATAATATAAAACCAATTAAATAAAAAATATAACTATATAAATAAATTATTTGAAAATTCTGTTTTGAATAAAAATGCAGTATTTTTTACAATTAATTAAAATATTAATTTCCTCATAGAAATAAAAAAATTTCAACCAATGTAATTTTTGATGTCTTGATTCTATAGAAGAAGACTATTTTTCCAAATAGAGTATATAAAATTGATAATAAACTACATTTAAAATGGTTTCCCCATCAAAATTTAGTGAAATAACTTTTAAAAAAAATGAAGTAATTTTTTTAAAAAAATGCATACATTTTAGATACAATCTTCCAAATTTTTTTTGACAAATGTAAAAACATTTAAAAAATATTATTAATTATATTGTGGATATTTCTGTTCATTCTCTCTAATTCAAAGTCTATGCATTAATGACCATTTAATATAACAATAATAATGTTATATTATTTTTTTGGTATAACCCAATGTTGTCTTCAATGAAATATTTCAATGAAAACTATTGTTGCGTGTTGAGTATGCTATCAAACAAAGAATCACATTTAATTTAAAAATAATAATTTATTTATAAATAATAATTTAAAATAAATAGAATTATTCAATAAATACCCGGGATCTAACATAAATCTATCATTGGAAGGGTTTTTGTGAAAACCTACGGAGGATACCCAGAGAAGAGGTAACATTAATCAATGAGAATTTTTATTTTATTTCTTATTCCACACATGAAATTATATTTATAAATTGATGATATAATATCCACATTATCACACATAGAATTATATATATATATATATATATATATATATATTATGGTAATTACATTAAACCCTCTCCAATTCCATCAAAAGGATTACGAAGTCATTATTAAAGTATATAATGGGATATTATCTCTTGAACTAATGTTATTTCATTTTCGATTAAAACAATTCATATTTGGTTATGATGATGGATATATTATATATATTTGACATTTATATCATAATTACACCTCTGGAGTCATTATATCATATATAAATTTTCTTACATTCTATTTAAGAGGGGATAAGATATATTTACTTGTGTATCTGGAAGGCTACCACCTTATGAAGTGATATGATTAATTTTTTACCAACACATAAAAAATAATATTATAAGGATTAATATATCTCATATAAAATATATATTTAATATATTCTTTGCGTATTAATAAATATGAATATATAATATATAGTTACTTATCTTACCATTCCACTCACAGATGGATGACAACATTGATCATATACATGGGGACGACCACCCTCACGAAGCAATGTGATTCTATCCATTCATCATCTTATCACGTGGATAATATATATATTTATATTTTTATAACAATAATTTCATTATTGATATAATGAAATTTTTATAAATAAAAATATATTACATACCTTTTTCCGTAATGATATTCAGGAAATTGAAAGTTTACTAATGCCTATGTACAACCTATCGTCTTTATGATCATAACATACTTCATTTATCAAAATAATATTTCATGATTAGTATTCAAAATATGATTTATTTATAAATTTTCTTATTATGTCATTACTTTTAATTTGGAAATTATGTAACAATGGTCAAATAAATACAATCATAAATAAGAAATCAAAAGATATACAAAAAAAAGGAGGTTATTACGTGAAAAATGAAATTAACATGGAATTGTTAATAATAAGGTTATTAATGAAAATAATTAAATAATATATTTTATTATTTATATTAGTATTTTTCATTAATATTTTTAAAATATACATCTATTTACAATACATGAGTTTCAAAATAAGTGTAAAGGTATATAGAAATTACAATAAGAGTTTATAAGTCTCTCATTAATTTTTAGGAATTCAAAACTAAATTATATTTGTGGTGTACAAATAACCCCTTTTAGATTTTATATAATGAATACAATTATTTTAATTATATTTACAATTTCATTTTTTGTGATTATTAAATTAGGAATAAAATTCAAATTACCACCTAAGTATTAAGGGTATTTTTCCTCAATTTACATTATTTTGGATATATGTTATTTTATGAACATATCTTATTTTATAAGGTGTATATACAAACCCTTTTACATTTAATATCATTAATATCATTATCCTAATGTTTTATTATGTTTTATTTTATGTTATTCCCTTATGGTGCATATGATTGAATGTTACCAAAGTGATAATGTTTTTATGTTACAATCTCAACTTTTAAGAGGATTCTTTATGATTGTGTTTATAACTATAAAATAATAAGATCCATTTCAAATGTACCAAAATAATTTTCTTCTCATTGGGTAATTTATGATAATTTTATGTAATAGTTACATTTCCACAATTGAATGCTTAATATAATTGAAATTTTTTTATTAAGATTCGATAATATTTATTTCATAGGAGAATTTCCTTTTCATCCAAAATCAAGTCATCAAATAAATGATTTAAAAAAATATTTTATAATTACCCTGTGAAATTTAAAATATGAATTTTTAACCATTTGTAACTTTTTTAATTTTTTTTCAACGGGATCATTATGTCTCTTCTCAAAAATTACC
Source organism: Viscum album (assembly GCA_963277665.1). Lineage (NCBI taxonomy): Eukaryota > Viridiplantae > Streptophyta > Magnoliopsida > Santalales > Viscaceae > Viscum > Viscum album. The sequence continues at coordinate 1,729,454,284 of OY728132.1, forward strand.
AAATTAGATTTTACCCAAAAAGTGAAAGGAAATTTTTAACAGAAAAAACATGAATAAAACATAATTACTTCATGAATGTTATTTAATGTTAGTATTAATTAGTAAATATTAATAGTTATTTAAAAGAAAATTGAATTTCTAATTTTTTTTTCTAAAAAAAATTAAATCTTGAACGGATATTTTCCTCATGAAATTTTATAAATGATCAATCAAAATCAATTTCCAAAAAAATGACATCTGTTAATTTTACATATTCCTTAATTGGGATATGAACAATAGATACCATTCTTACTCATAATGTGTATGAGTTATAATGAAAATAGGTCGATGAAACTGCATTATCTTCCATGGTTTAAACCATGATAGTTTTTTTATTATAGTATCATATTTATCAATGTCATCTACTATGATGAAATGTTTAAATGATTATGGAACATGTCTCTTTTCTAATGGTTATGATATAATGAATTTATCATCAAATATATTTTAGGTTATGGGTTATTATATGATGATTTTTTTTCTGATCTTGTGGAACATATATGTATGATTTTCATTTTGATATAGTTTGGACCAATAACTCCCCCAACACCATGTTTAATAATTGATAAATCATGATTAAATGTGTTATGTGTGAACAATATTACATATTGAATTTTTTTTCATGATCCTAAATACCTACTCACTATGTTATGTTTATGTTATTATATAATGTGCATACCACAAATTCCATGTCTTATTCCAATGGTATTCCCTTAAGTCTAATGTTCATTGATTTTCTTATTATTATTATGGGTGGCCAATATTCATGGAATGACTTAATATTATGATCATTAATATGTAGGATAAGGTATTCAAAAGTTATAGTCTTATTTTCATACACTTATGATCATGATATGGTTATATTTATATCTTTTTTTACCATAACTGAGCATATGACCTTACTATTTCCAATGTTTTCTTTCCCTATGTGTGGAATAATAGTTTTAATTATGGTATATCTATAAAGTGTACATAATGGGATGATCATTATGGGATAAATTTAACATATTTCAGTAATTAAGAATATTTCCTTTCATATTTCCCAAAGAAAAAAACTATTATGACCCTCATATATTGTTTTGTGTAATTTATTGATTATTCATATAAAAAGGTGTATTATACATTCATGTGAAGTATGTGTCACTATAGTTCTTATCAAAGGAAATTATTAGTTATACTATGGAAACTAAGATAGAAATATTTAGTCAGAAGTCTATGTAAATTTCTAAGGATATATCTTGGTCTGTCTCTGCGGATATGACTAAGGATGAGTAAATTTATTGGAAATTATCTTGGATTTTAGTATGGATTGAGAATGTGGTTTCACTAAAATTATATCCCTTTCTATATTTAAAATTGGATGTGGATTTGAAAAAAAAAGGTACTATAGTACCCACAAATTGAGTTATTTGATCCCTGTTTATGTATTTTTTGGTTTGTAAACTAGTTGGGTACTATTTGGGAGAGTCTTGAAAGGTTTTTATGGTTTTATAAATTTTTTAATGGTGTACTGTTTGATCACGGTTTGGGGAAACCATGAAAAATCGTTATGAAATAATTCAACACGAGATAGTGGGATTACGCATCGTCGGTGAATAGTTTACCAAAACATTATGGCCAACCATGAGGGGGAACCATTTTAAATAGTATAAGTCTCACTGTTAGTGCATGGTTTTTCTAACCATGTGAGATAACCATGTCTATCATTAAAAAGAGTGTGTTTAAAAATGAGATTGGTTTGGATTTTCCATAAACTTCTCATCTCTCCTCTCACTCAAACCCAACTTGGTATTTCATCAACAAAAGGGTTAGGAAGACTCTCTCACTCATTTTGGAAGAAAATAATATGGTTTTCAGGGAATTTATATGGTGATTCTTCCTTGTTAAGCCACCTCTCGTGATTTTTTATTGGTTTTACTTATATACACTTCTCTCTCACTCTCCCTATTTTATAGATCCACTTTTTTCTCATATACATTTTGGGTTATTATTTCATTAAATGATGATAATTGGTCTATTTTATGATATTAAAAGAGATATAAGGTGGTTTTTAGAGACTTTATCCATATTTGTGATGTAGTTGTGTATTGGATGATTTCACTAAAACCCTGCGGTAGGTGGATTCACTATCATCCCCATTTTTTTAGAACATGATTTCATTAATATCATGACCCTCCCTCAAAATATTCCCCTAATGATATAGAAAATAAGTAAAAGATATAATGTCCCCTGATCCCCACCTCTAATTGGCCTTAGGGTGGTTACCAACACCAGGGGTAAACAAATATCAATAAATGGGAGGCAATACCATTTTTATAGTAACCAGGATCAAGATATAAGATGTATCAACCAAAAAAATTCCATAACATATTTTAAGGGAATCAAAAGACCATCCATAATTCATTTTTATAGTAAAACTATTACGATTAAAAAAATATTCAATGTAAATACCGAAAAGTATGTCTAAGTAGCGACACGACAACCATACCAATGTCAGAGCTAGTAAGGTCCAACAAGTTCCACATAGTCCTCGTGAAAACCTGAAATCAGTTTTATATGCATATGGTGGGAATACAAGTATACTCAGTAGGAATATCCAATGACTCTTTGTGCACAAGTGGAGGAGAAAATTAATTAACCTATGGAAAAATAGTAGATACCAACATTACCATACAAGGTATACTGGCCACCCCATCCTCACCAAGGCCCACTCACAAAATAACACAAGTCATGTAATGTAATATAGTAATAATATCATTGTATTGGGTACCCTGTACCACTTTCCATTTGATAGATACTCATCCATTCCATAATTATTCAATCACTCAACTTGAGATTTAATTACACCACCAATCCCACACCACACACAGCACCAAAGTATTCTACATATCGAAAGGTGTATTCATATTTAGAAAACATCCACTATTTAATTCCAATTTGATAATTCCAAGGTTAGCATAGATCATGTTGGATCCTAAGGAATCCATTTATATAACCATTAATAGTGGTTTGTGAATGTCATGCATATATATTCATTAAACTGAAGAACAAAAACAATAATTCACATGAAATTCTATGTGAAAAAAACCACTAATTTCTATGATTTTTAGTGTGTGTTTAGCTCATAAGAAACACAATATAAATAGTTAAATAAGTATAGAACACATCACTTTTTCATTGCAAGAATATTGATCATTAAACTAATTAAATTATCATCATTAACTTTTTATCCTTCTATCATCCACAATATTGAATTCATACACCCACCCAGAATGATATAAAAATAAATGAGAGTCTAAGGGATCCCTACTTTGAAAAATAGTCGATAAAAAATTCCTCCTTGCACCATAAACATGGGGTGCACAAGGATCTAGAGAAAATTGATCCAAAGTCCAAAAAACAATGCACAATCTCTCTGGGAAGAATGATTTTGGGGACTCTCCATAGTAAGGGTAAAGTGAAACATTCATGGTGCAAAGGTTCTTAGATTTAGAAATTTTATTTATTATATTGATGGGAGAAATGGGTTTAAAATCCATCAAAGCTGGATCAGGATAAAAAACATTCATTTTGACTATAATCAACCTGAGCATTTGGAATTTAATGATATAATTTATCTCCCTTGAAATAGATTCAAAAATAAATAATTGGGGATTTAAATTCAATTTTTGTCAAAGAAAATATTAAAGGGGAGAAAATAAGAAAACTGGAGGAAAATGGATATTTGAGAAACTGTTGGAATTGACTAACTGTTGGATGAGTTACTAGTATGTGATATTGGTGTTGAGTTACTGTTAGGTGAACTATCATTCAGGGAGTTACTATTTGACAACTCACCAGTGCAACCCACCTTTGGATGAATCACCAGTGCGACCTACCATTGGACGACTCATCAGTGCGACCCACTATTGCAACTCACCATTGCAGACTCAGATTCTGCAACGTACCATTGGAAAAATAGATTTTGATAATATCTTGAAATGAGTCAACATTGCTTCCCAAATCACCAAAAACACTATGTTTTTTAAGGTAATAAACTAAGGGGTTCTGACCCATTACACCAGATACCTATCAAGCTATTTTTAGCCTCGAGAATTCAAAACCAAACTCCCAAGCAATGACTGGTCTAAACCATAACCCCATGAGATGCCTCTCAAACATTTATTAGCACTTGAAATACTACCACTGAAAAAAAACCCACTAATAAATATGATAAGAAATAATGTTTTTTTTGACAGATGGAGTGAAACCTATACATCCCTGAACACCTCCTCTGAAATTAGATATCCCAACTGATCAAATGAAAAACCACATAATAATAATAACCACATTTTTCAAAACAAATGAATCCCAGAATTTCTCCCTCCTTGTCAAGATACTATCAGCTCCGGATGGAATAGACTCACCTACATCGGATCAATTACATCTCATTTAATGAGTCTCAATTAGAAATTAAGTTCCACCCATTCTACCATTCAAGATCCTACCATGAATTATGGAATAAAGAAAAACTCATCTCATAACAGTCAAGGTTCATATATTTCATCACAAGGAATAAAAAAATAGTTATAAACTCTGAAAAACTATGGGTAATCGGATCACATCTATTCTTCTCGCTCTCACGTACTGTCCACTATCCCACCATGCCTCAACAGAAAACAAACAATGGAAGGGTATGTTCATGAAGCACCTTCTCTTGACAATATTGGATGTCTACAAGACACTCCATGAATGTCATGACATCTTTGACATCCAACTCTCCCCAATCAATGAAAAGGGAGTAATCTTGTAGATACAGAAGATTTGAAGAGATGTGGAAGACATAATGGACCTTATCCAACTATGGTGGAAGCTCCAAATGATATGCCACCTCAACAAATATCCCCAAAACCTCAGTGGGTCTAATGAAATAGAGAGAAATCATTCTCCCTCTTCAAATCCATTCATTCCCACATCGAGGGGAAACCTTCAAGATCAAGTGGTTCACAACATTGAACTCCAAAGGACTACTCTATTAATAGAAAAATTAATTATCCAACCTCTATGTTTCTTCCATCCTCTTAGGGACAAGTTGAAGCTTCTCTAATGTGCTATGAACTACCTTGAAACAAAAAAAACAATCTACCCAACCTATATCCAACACAAAGGTGAATGAAATTTTTATACAAAAAAGGATTCAAGTAGAAGCATTCAAATGGATGTGTGATATATATTACTATAAGGGAACTATACCACGAGAATGTTTTACACCCATTATCCACCAAAGTCTAAGACGCTTGTCCTCAATATATCCTCCAATGTCAATATGGACCATTTTATCTTCCCATCTTCATGAGAGTGGAAAATAGTTTTGAGGAATAACTGAGCTCCAAAATCCTATTTTAATCCCCACTGGATAGGTGGAGTAAACAATTTATCCCAATTTGAAACAATGGTTCTCAAAACCCCATGAAACCACACCAACTCATCCACATGCCTCTTCGTAAATACATCTACTGTTCCAAACTCCTTAATCACTAATAAGTGGGATGATTTCATCAACCATTCTACTACTAAACAGATAAAATTTCACCCCCTGGTTATTGGGTGACCCTATAATAAAATCCATCATGATGCACCCCATTACCCCTCATGGAAGTCTAGAGGCTAAACCAATTCAACAGGAACATGGTGCTCAGTATTCAGTTGATGTTTTACTAAACACTTTTCCACAGACTCCACCACATCATGTTTCATCATGGGACATAATAAAATGTTCTCTTAACTGGCGTTACTTCTTTAAAACAACTAGGTGTAATGAAGATGCGAGCTATGAAACTCACAGAGTACACCCTCAGGCATCTCCCCTCAAACAATCAAACTCACATATAAAAAAGTACAACTATGACTATCCTATGATCATCCATCTGGAGCATCACCCTTGTTAGTGTGATTGCTCATCACCTTTTCCTCTGAGTCCCCCCATTGAGACTCCTCCACATGACCCATTAGAAAATAATGAACTATTATCTAAAACATACAACCTTTACCACTAGAAATTCCTAAATCTATGTGGAAGGAAGCTAACTCCTCCATCACCTTTTAAGCATCTGTAAATTTTTTAAAAACCTCATTCAACAACTTCCTTCTCATTGAATAATCCATGACACTATCCTTCCCATAGGTATATGTAATATCGAAGTCATAGTACTGGATAAATTCCATCAACATCTAATATAAAAAGTTATGATCTCACTAGGAAAACATATACATCAAGATATTGTGATCCATGAGGACCAAAAAATCAATCTAATGATGTAATGAAACCTCAAATTCATAAATAACATGACCAATTCTAGATCCAAATCATGGGTAGCATAGTTTGGTTCATGGGGATAGAATTACCTAGACCAATAAGTGATCATTCCCAATTTTTGTGTCAACTGTCATCCCAATCTCAAACGGGAGGCATCAAAAAACCCTATGAACATCACCCTTTATTATGGAAACTAGATCATAAGAGCACTGAGAAATATCCCATTTAGTTAGATGAATGTTTAGTGAAACATATCACATCAAAAAAGGCATGTCCTTTCTTTATCAAGGTCACCAATATAGCTAATACTCAATAGAAATCATGTCTGATTCTTTATTAATATCCTTCCAAACTGATAAGACTACATACCCCTGCTGCATTCATGGGTGGTACCTAAGAAATAATTTCATCATCCTTTGATGTGTCCACTTCCACACCATGTTGTGAAACCACATGTCCAAGGAAATGTACCCCCCGCATCAAAAAAAATCCATTTGTATAGCTTTACAAAGAGTTTGTGATGTCAATGGATTTTCAAGGTAGTCATGAGATGGTACATATGATCCTACTCTGACCATCAATAGATGAGGATGTTATCGATGAATACAATGATGAATCAGTCCATAAACTCATAGAAAATGGAGTTCATCATCCCCATGAACTTGACTGGTGTGTTCGTAACACCGAATGACATATCCACGTAAACAAAGTTCCCAAAACTAAACCAGAACGCAATATTCAGGAATTAACCCTCATTGAACCTCAATTGGTGATATCTAGATCATAGATATATCTTAGAGACCCAATTCATCCCCTAATATGGATAATCATAAAATCTATCCTTGGGAGATTGTATCGATTCTTGACAAACACCCAATTTAGACTCTATGAATCTTTGAAAACTATCAGACCACCATCTGCATCATTTTACAATTATAATACAGAACCAAACTTCTAAATTTTGGGATGAATAAATCACTAAATCATCAGATCATCTATCTGGATCATTAATTCCAACAATATATAAGGTTATATCCCAGAAGGAACCATCAACATTGGAGACACACCAGGATGCATGTCTATCCTGAACTCAACATCACGTCGAGGGTTAAGAGTCAAAGACTCCTCAAGGAATACATATAGGAACTCCAAAAAAATATAGGGAACCTCATAATTCTCATCATCCACTAATTCCACTGATTTTTTAGACAACATGGAAATTAGGGACTCTACACACCAACATTTTATCTGATTTCTCTGATCTCAAATCAAAACTACATTGTGACCATCCATGTCCGAAAACACGACTCTCATTTGGAAGAATTCGATAATGGAACAAATAGAATACAACTAGTCAATGTGGGGAATAACATAATATGGCCGCATCTATATCAAGAGGAGGCCCTTATAGGACTGATGTTTTCTAATCATCAGTCTACATCCCCGACAGACATCAACTAGGATGGTCTAACTTCTAACTGGTGTACACGACCCCAAGGGTGTGATAATATTCTATACATGTAGTCCTAAATCAGGGGATAAAATAGGTGTGATAAATGAGTGTGAAGCTCATGAATCAATAAATGTAAAAGAAATTATACTAAACATAAAATCATTCCTCAAACAATATCTGGCCCAGCTATATCTACGGTGTGAAATTGACCCCACCCAGCTTCTATGCCCCATAACTGGGAACCACCTCCATTACCACACCTAGTTCAAGGACCCTTAAGAACATTATGATGTCATAATCCACCTAATATATCTCCCCTTAGTGGAACATGAGTCTATTGTCTCTACTACTAAGATGTAATGGTCGACCACTGGTTATGAAAAAGGAACGAAATCACCCCACATATACCATAATGGGATAAAATGACCATCATTAACTAAATCTGATTTTTTCCACCATATACACAAGTGAAACACCGAGGACCCATGTTCGTGGGAAAATCAAGAGGACCGGAAGGCCGAAACAAGTACTGTTTTGCTCAACTCCCGGACGGTCGAAACCTCGAAGGCCATGGCGCCTGAGATATACTTCATAAAACCCTACATCCTGAAGAAATATGATGTCTCCATCTCACAGTTGGCCTCCTCATGAGTAAATCCACTCAACTACATCTACTTTCTTCCGTACCTCCACGAATTTCAACAAGGTGAAGGGAGTAAACACATACTAGAGAGAAGGATGCAGTTCCTCCTCTAAACGTCTCACAAGAGACTACTCATCCAGAAAGGCATCGAGAGGAATGAGAAGGTGATCCTTGAACATAATCCTAAGACCAGATAACAATATAGTCTGTTGATAGAGGCAGATTAAATCCTTTCTCTTCTAATCTTTCATGTTCAATGAAAATAATTTGGCTCAGAACCCTTTCTTGAAATACACCAACTATATATTACCCTCATTCCTCTCTCCCAAGTAAATTTCCGCCACTAACACAATGAAACCCACTTCTAGATCACTACCAAAATAATTAATTACTAAATCAGATACCAGATCAAACTGAGAGTGATCTCATGATCCTTGAGGTAGACCTCAATCTCCATGTTCAAAAGATACCATCATACATTTCGATGGTCTTCCATTGGAAGACATGTAACGTTCTATTCCACTAGTCATCCTTGTCCACTAGATCAACCCTCCTCTAATCAATCAATTTGTATTACATATCCTCAACTATCCAAGATACAAGAATATGTCGACCGGGTTCCATAGAAAAAAGGTAAACATGAAATTTATATGCACGAGTAGTATTTAATTTTATTTAAGATTCAATTTATCTCATCATTTATTTAAATTCCAGAAAACACCCAATTAAATCAAGAACACACATCATTATGATTGATTTACTATTACTAGGATATTTACCTCCAAACAGTGTACCCTCATTTTGACATTTGGTAGACTTAGAGTCCTTAAAATGGATCATGGGAGCCCCAAAAATCACCTGACCTAACAGTTCTTCCCTAGCCTATTCCATTCACCATGATCACCTAAAAAAATTTCCTACCATCCCATGAAATCCTCATTATTCCTAAATCTAATCCACAACCTATCTCTCAACCTCCATTTATTCTATTCTATCATGACCTCTTCCTTTAATGATACCCCTCCTGGGTTGCCAATGATGGAAGATAGATAATGATCACCGAGCCCCGCATACAGTAGGCCCCCTCACTTTGCCTTTTGGTAGACTCAATGTCCTTACAATGGATCATGGGGGCCTCAAAAATCATGTGACCTTACAGTTATTCCCTAGACTATTCCATTCCCCAAGATCACCTAATAAAATTTATCTACTATCGCATGAAATCCTCATTTTTACTAAATCCAATCCATAACCTATCTCTCAACCTCCACTGATTCCATTCTATCACAACCTCTCCCTCTAACGATACACCACTAGAGATGCCAATGATAGAAGAGAGATAATGATCACTGAGTCCCACATATAGTAGGCCCCATGGTGGTGAAAAACACCAAGTGTATATAAATCTTTCAAAATAGTGGGAATTAACCTTTTTATAGAAAAAATTATTGGGAGATAATATATATCAACCTAAAAGAACTCCATGAAATATATAAAGAAAAAAATAAATCCGACATGAATGTTTACTATAAAAAATTACAAAAAAATGAAATCTATAGTAAATACCCAAATGTAATTCTAATAAGGGACAAAACAACTATTGCAATGTATGGAGTAGTAAGGTCCAAAATGGTCCATGTGGTCCTCCTGAGAATCTGAAATCAATTTTATATTCATAAGGTGATCACACAGTTAGACTCAATATGAATAACCAAAGTCTCTCAATCACAATTGGAGAAGTAAACTAATGACCATATGGCATAAAAATATAATCCAACAGAATCTTTCAAGGTATACAAGCCACCCCAACCACACCAAGGAACACTAACACAATATCACAACTCATGTAAAGTTATATGGTAAACACATCAATGTTTTGGGTACCCCGTACAACCTCCCACAGGTTAACTACTCATCCATTCCAAAAATCACTAAATTTATCAAAATGAGATTCCATTACACCATTTAAACCACCACACACATAGAACACAACCACACAGATCAAGGAAATTTGTATTCATATTTATCAAACACTCGTTCATTAATTCTTATTAGAGAAATTTTGATTCTAAGGCATCTATTTATTTAACCAGGTATATGTGGTTAATCAATTTCATAAATATATAGTGGTTAAATATATGACCAAAAAAAACAATCATGATCCATTATAGGTGAAAAAAATACCACCAAGGATCATGATTTTTAGTGGTTGTTTATCCCATCAAAAACAAAATATCAATAAATAAAAAAGCATTTCACAAGTAACTTTACCCCATCCCTACATGTTGATCATTAAATTGATTTAATTTTCTTTATTAACATTGATTAATGATGAATTATAAAATAGTCCATTAATACTCCCACTCTGCATGATAAAAAAAATAAATGAGAGATGATGGGATCCCTACATCGAAAAAATTATGATAAAAAATTCCATGTTTAGAAAAACAAGGGTGAACAAGGCTCTAGGGAAACACGATCCAAAGGCCACAAAAAAATCACAATCTCTCAGTGAAGAAATGTTATAGGGGGACATGGTAGCTAGGGTTGTGAGAGATATTCATGGAAGAAATGTTATCATCTTTAGAAAATTCATAACCTATAATAATGGATGAAATTATTTCAAAATCCATCAAAGTCCGATCATAATCAAGACATCATGTTTTGACTATATAAAATCATAATTAGTGTTAAAAATTTAATGATTTAATTTATATCCATTGAAAAAGATTCAAAATAACATAACTATGGTTTTAATCTCAATTTATATCAAATAAAATTTGAAAGGGGTGAAACTATGAAAATTGAAGAAAACAATAATTTCGAAAAACTGTTAGAATTTTCTGACCATTGGGTGAGTCGATGGTGGGAGATACCAGTGGAGAGTAAACATTTTATGAGCCACCATTATTTTATATACTATTTTATTATTCATCATTCTTTTATTCACAATTCGGTGACATACAGTTCAGGGACCTACTGTTAGGTGAGCCACCGTTTGGCGAGTCAATATTGAAAAACAAACAGTGTGACCTGCCATTTGTCTGTTCACTTGTGAGACCCACTATGGGATGAAACACTATTGTGAGTAACTATTCATAACTCACGATTCAAAGAATTAGATTTTGAAATACTATTGAAATGTGTCCCAATTGTATCGTAGTGCACCTCATGCAATTGATTTTCACAAAGTAATAGACTAGCGTGGTCTGGTCCATTACAATAAATTTCAAACTAATAATTTTTTATTGAAATTAGTGGTGTTTGTGATTTTATAATATTTATTAAAACCCATTCTGTGGTGATTTTTTAAATTTAAGGAAAATTGGATTTTGTGTGTAGTGTATGTTGTGTTATATTTTAATATGGTGAATTTAAAATCGGTGGGTTGGGTCATTTTCAGGAAAGTGAATTATTAAAATGGATTTCAATAAAATAATGTTTTTATCAAAATTATTTTGAGGATTGATGTTTCATAGTGGTTTTTTCAATAAAATTTTATTATATTTAATGGGTTTGGAATTTTTTTAAAATTTTTGTTATGGAAAAAAAGGGTTGGGATGAAAATTATTGGTTTATATTATGTAGTAATTTTTGGATGGAATGATTTTGTGATTTGTAAAATGTTATTGGGATTGTTTACTTCATAAGTGGTAATTAAATTGTTTAATGGAATGGATATTTTTCATGATGTAACTCCATCAAGTGGTCGTAAATCACAACAATAAAAAGGCAACATGTTATAGACATGAAGTTCCACCACCAATAAACATCATGCTCATGTGGTTGGTTTGTGTACATGATTGTGTTATATGTGAAACCACACAATATGAATTGGTTAATTATAATATGTGTTTTTAAAATTGGTATGGATTATGTGGTTGCCTGTAGTAAAAATGTGTTGTTTTTTATGAAATAGCCACAGTTATGATGTGTCCGGATTTCTAAAAATTTCAATGTTCTTTTATTGGAATTATATAAATTATTTTATCTAAATTGTGATATTAAATTCTAACCTAGGGGAATGTTAAAGGAACTAATTTGGTGAATGACTATTCAGTAATGTTACTCACCCCTTGCTCTGAAACATTAGTGATTCATAGATGCAGTATTTTAGGACAGCCATAATAGCAAAGAATCTCCTCTCAGTAATGATTCATCATGACACAAGGGATATCTTGAAGTTCTTAGAGCTTGGATTTTGGTGTGTTGTTGTGGAGTTTTGTCATGTATAATTTGGGTTTTCATGTTTCTTCTTCCACTGGGATCTTTAATTACAGAATTGTGATCATTTTAAAATTTTTGATCTTGGTATACTGTTGGATTTAAAAACTTGTTCACATGAATCATGTAGTTTTTTTGGTAATGGAACATTTGGTTGGTTATTTTCTTTCCAAGAGAAAAAATTTCCCCAAATGTTCAGGATGATCATAATATTAATTTCATGTGATTGGCCCCATAGGAATGTCTCTTTAGTTCAAGTATCACCTCCCTATTAACCCAAGAAAATTAAGAGGGGTGGGGTGTTACAAGTGGTAGCATTTTTGGGTCTAGTACCTTCATGTAAAAAAAGTTTTTTTGGTTCTTTGAAATTTATTAATAGCCTGGGAGTTGGTATCCTTTTGTTCTTTATTCTGAGGGTTATGAGGGATGAAAAGAGTAAGATTGTGAGAACATGAAATGTCTATCATAAAATTATTTAGCTAACCCTTTTATGATCAAATTCATTTTACTAGGGAGTTGGATACATATGTAATTTGGAGACACTTATATGATTGTGTTCCCATTACTGTTGGTGTAACTAATTAGAAGAGCACAAATTTATGGTATAAATATCATCCAACAAGGATTTCACATTTCATTCAAAACAATTATTTAGGTGTGGTGTTAATGAGTATATTTTTTAAAAATATGGAAATTATTTTCTAATTTAAAAATTTGGAAAGGGAATTATTTTGATATTTTGAAAATGGGTTTATTTTCAAAATAGGGTTGATTTTTTTCAAGAATTATTGATTGTGAGAAATGTGTATTCTTTAAAATAATGAATATGATAGTTGAAATGTGATATAATTTTTATTTTTAATACTTTAGTATCTTGGGATCGGGACTTATGGTGATTCATGTGTATATTAAAATAAAACAGAGTAGAATCCGTATAGACCAACTAGATGATGTTGTGAAAAATGAAGTTTCACCTAAGACCCAGGGGAACCAGCAACTAGTTCAAAGCATAGTGCATGATATACAAGTTATGGATATTGGGAATAGAATGTATGGGCCAATGAATGTGGATCACTATTTTTAGTTTTAGAACCAGTACACACCCAACTTTAGGGGTGACTTGGAACCCTAAAGCGTGGAAGCATTGAAAATTTGATAAATTGAATATTCAATTTACTATTGACCTCAACAGAGTTAAAAGTGATGTTTGAAACATTACAATTGGAAGAAAATTAATTTTAGGGGAGTAGTTGGAAATATAGGATATAACCAAACAAGGTATAACATGGGAGGGTTTTGAAGAACTATTTAAGATATAATTTTACCCTCACAAATTCAAGATTTCATGAATAGAAGATTTCATCATCTTAAAAAAAGATAACACATTGTTAGAAGGATGTGCAACTAAATTCATGTATTTATTATTGTTTTAATTTGATATTATGGCTATATCATCATTGATGGAATGCTTGTTTGAATCAATTATGAGGTAATATGATTTTTTTTAAATAGTGGTTCTATATATATGTGATTATAAAGAAATTATGAAGAGAGAAATAGTGGCTGAAAGACAGATCTTGGGGATATGAAGAAAATGATCATTTTGATACCAATTGAAAAAGGAGGGAAATATAAAATTAAGATAAAGAGTAAGAGGTGATGTTATTTCCATGGTGGGTGTACGTCTCAGAATACAATGGCTAGAACAATGAACATTTCTCTGAAGCCACAGACCAATGATATAAGCTTTCAGTGTGGCCCTCTAACCAACATGAATCAAGATTTTATGAACCATTCTCATGAATTTAATAAATTCCTGAATATTGAGAATATCCTATGCTATTTTCGTATTTATCATTGGTTGGGTGTTAATGACATTCCTCATGGACCACAAGCATCATATGCCTCAAATTGGAAGGGGCAGCAATACACCCCTCATTAATAAAGAAGATGTATCATTGGTGATTCTAGGAACTCCTTAAATAATCATTAGTGGATGCTTTATCATGGAAACAATGAGAAGAGTGTGTCTAATATGTGGGTGTTTAGAGATATTAAGGTTTTTGGGGAGGCTCATTTGGGATCATCCATTGATAGAGGTATGATTCATTTGAATGATACCTTTATTTAGGTGTTATTTGATATAGATGAATTTCATTCTTTTATTACTTCTTATGTCATTGATTTTTTTGGTTTATATATGGAAATTATGATATCTCTTTCAATATATCATACTCCTTATGGTGGAAAATATTTTCAATCCATCCTATTTAGAGAATTATATTTAGTTGTGGATGGGGTTGAGATGATGTGTGACTTTATAGTTCATGAGATGGATGTGATTGATATAATCATGCTTATGGATTGGTTGATAATTTTTCTGTCCCATATTGAATTTAGTGCGTGAACAGGGAGTTTCACAACATAATATGTAATTGAAAATATCATTATAGTAGAAAAGAGTGAGATTATTTGTGAAATGAACATGATGAAACCAATAGTTGGGGAAATTTATTATCCCTTTATGGATTTTTAATTGGAATTAATCAAAAAGGATTAGAATAGTTGTTTTTTGGAATTGGTTGATCATTTTCATGTATTATTTCCTAAATAATACTCAGGGTTTTCACCCATGAGAGAAGTGAATTCTATGATTTTTCAATTTTCAGGGACATGTTTTATCTCACTTCCATCATACCGGATGACACCACTGTAATTGATTGAACTGCAATTTTAGTTGGAGGATTTGGAAAACAGTGGGTTCACCCAACCTAGCACGTCCCCATGAAAGTACAGGTTTTCTTCTTTAAAAAGGTGTATGGAACTCTTTTGTTGTGTGTTAAGTATCATAATATTAATCAATTTTTTATAATGAACTAATAACCACTCCCATGAATTAATGACATGTTCTATTAATTTTGGAGATCTCATTGGTTCTCTATGATTGACTTTATATTAGGATATCATCAGTTGTGGGTGCAGAAAGTGGATATTCCTAAAACAACCATTAGTAGTAGATATGGCCATTATGGTTATGTGGTTATGCATGTTGGTCTAATAAATGAACAAAAAATGTTTATGGCCCTGATGAATCGAATATTTCATAGATATCTACAGTCTTTTGTGGTGTTATTTGTTGATGACATACTGGTGTATTCATGAATAAGGTTAGAGGATGAGAATCACTTGAATATAGTGTTCGGAATATTGATAGACCATTAGTTGTATAAAATCATTCCAATGATTGAATTTTTATATAATAGGTACATTTTATAGGAATTGTTTTTTTAAACAAGGGGGTGAAATGTATCTCAACAAGATAAAGGCCAGTATCTCATGGAAACATCTAAAGGATGATTTTTAGAAATTGACCATCCTTAGTCTATTGGTGTATTATAAATGTTTTTTTTTCAGGACATCACATTATTAGGATCACTAATGATAGTAGTGATAAGAAATAATTTTTAATCCCAATGGAATGTGCAATAGAAAAAATAATTTGAAGAGCATAACGATCATCCTATATTAGAACGAATCTTGGTTCTCCTAAACTAGGAAAAGGGTATTTTCTATATTGTGATTCATCCAGATTATGTTTGGGTTATATTATAATGCATGGGGATTATGTGGGTGCATATGTCTCAAGATAGATACGATTTCATGATATGAAATACCCAAAAAAAATCTAAAAGGTAGTGAAGGATCATACTTTAAAAACATGGTGTCACTATCCTTTCAATAAGACATTCATAGTTTATTCCAACCAGAAGTGATTGAAGAAAAATTTCTCACTAATGTATTTGAATATAAGGTAAATGATATGGATGGGAAATATATTTCTATTTGAATTTTACTTGGTGAGAAAAATAATTAATGGATATATAGTAGTGGATGAAATAATTAGAATTCCATCAACTCTAGTAGATAAATAAGCATCAGATTAGTGTAATTTGATGTTGGACATAAAAAAATGTAGTTGTAATATGAAGACTGTGTATATATTGTGGTTTTGTTTCTGTTTTTTTGGTTTAATTATATATCTTCATATTTTTGATTCAAAGTGTGTAGATTTAAGGTTGAAACTTAATGTTGGGGAGACCAATAGGGTTGGAAACTATATGTAAATTCAGCGTTATGTTTTCATAAATTGATGGATTTACCAGTGTACTATAATGATAAATCCTTATATATTATCTTTATTATAGATGGGATGTTCATCTATGAGTTCAAATTATATATAATTCATTGCAAACACAGTTTTAGTGGGATGATAAGAAAAGGAATGTAGGTAAGTTTGTTTTGAGATAGCTGACTTGTTAGTATGTTAAGGAAGAGAAGTAGTGACTAGAAGGTATGTTTCAGTACTTAACTATACATATATTCTAGTGGGAATATATATAGAATGATTTTTTTATAGTAATCCCATTAATGGTATGGTATTAGGATGACACATGTTTGATTGTGGATCATCTCACAATGCCATCCCATTTCATCCAACTGCATGAATCTTATACACTGGGGGATTGATCCAAAATATTTATCTATGGGAGGGTAAAGTAGAGGGTTGTACTGATTTCAATAATTTTCTAAAGAGAAATGGGAACCACATATAATTTCTGGAAATCTTTGTAGAAATCCCTTGAGACGCAGTTGGATATGAGCACATCATATCATCCATAGTGGGATGAGAAATATGTGTATATTATAAAAACATATGAGGATATGTTGCTGGATTTTCTTTTGGATTTTGGTGTCTTATGGTAGGATCAATTACAATTGGTGGAGTATTTGTATAATAATAGTTATCATTCCTTGATACATATGTCTCCATTGGAAGAATTTTAAGGTCATCTATGTCATTCTACACTATGGTGTGTGGAAACTAGTGAGACATCGATAGTTGGGCCAAGCCTTTTCCAAGAGACTATAGAGAATATTGTATTGATTATGAAGAGAATGGGGACAAATAAGATATGATATTGGTTATAAAAGGACCATTATTGGTAGTAATTTTCATTCGAGGTTGGATGTCCTTTCTTCTTGAGACTCTATTTGTAGTTGGGACATCATCGGTTTGGAAATTAGTATAAGATATCTTTGAGGTACATTGGGTATTCTGAGATACTTGAATGAGTTGGAGAGGAGGATTATTGATTATATTTTTTACTATAGTTTAGTGTACTGTATAATTTTATTCATTTGTCACAATTGAAAAGGTATCATCTAGATCATGACTGTGTGATTTGTTGGTATTATGTTGAGCTAGAGATGGATGCTTCGTCAGAGCACATGACAATGAAAATTCTGGATAGCCAAGAGAATGTTTTGCGTGGTAAAAGAATTTGTTGAGTTTGGATTTTTTTTAAAAAAATTTCACATCATGGAGGAGAGTAGGTAAAAAGGAAAATTACATGGATGAGTAATGGACCAAACACTTTTAGGAAAATGAATTTTTTATACTTTCTAAGTACTAATAGACCAATGGTGGGTAGAATATTTTTCCCATGATTTGAGTTATGTAACGAAAATTTATAAATTTTTAGGTATGTAAAGAGGTTTAGTAATGTTTGACATAATTTGGAGAGTTCTTTAAATAGTTGGAAGTTTCTCTAAAGGTGCACGGTTTGAGAAAAGTTGGGGGATACCATGCAGAATCATCTGGAAACCTTACAACATGAGATAATGTGACTTTTCATGATCAACATATGGTTTTTATAACCTTGATGGACACCATGCATAGTAACCCTTTGGTATTGTTGTAGTAAAGTGGATAGTGCATAGTTTTTCTAATATATAAACCTAACCATTCATGGAAATTAAGATATTGTTTTTATAAAAATGATGTTTCTTGTAATTTTCTCCCAACACCTTATTTATTCTGAAACTCAATCCCTATTGGAGATTTATTTAACTCAAGGGTATAAAGACTCTATAACTAGTTTTTTAAGTAAATAGAAGGTATTTCAATGTAATTTGAAGTAAATTATTCCACAATAATACTTTAATCTTGGTAGTTTATTTGTTTTTCATAGATTTAGTATTCTCTCTCTATCATTAGGAATTCTATATCGACTTCTGTCTCATGTGGATCCTATTTTTTCATAAAATGAATTGAGTTAGTCTCTTTATGTTATGAAAAGTGATCTAATTTGGTTTTGAGGAAATCTCCAAAATATATGTTTTTTAGTTTGGAATTGTTTGATTTCGTTGAAAACATAAGTTAGGTGGATTCTATGTCAACTCCATTTTGAATGAGATTGAACAAATAAATTTTAAATTTCTATTTTTTCCTTGAAATCAGTTGTTTTTTTGGCGTTTTATGATTGATTGAAAACAATTTTGTGATTATTTTTTAATTTAGTTAAAATGTGGTCTTTTATGAAATGTGATTTGTGTTGGATTTAGAAAAGTGGATTTTAAAATCGATGTGTCAGTGTTCTATATGAAAAATGTGTTATGAAAATGGTTCTTTATAAAATTTTGGAATTATTGAAATTTGATTTGTAATTTATGTGTAATAATGGTGTTTTTAGTAATTTTTAGTTTTTAAAGGATTGGGAATATTGTTTAATTTTGGGTTTTGGATTAATGGGTAGTTTGGTTTACAATTGTTGGTTTATATAATGTTGTAATTATTTCTTGTAATTTTTTTCAAACCTGGAAAATTTGATTGTCATGGTTATTTATTTATGTGGTTATGCAATAGCTGGATGGGATGGATCATGGTCATGAAGTACCATCATCATGTGGTCGTGAAGTATGACTATAAAATGGGATGAGTTATCGACGTGAGGTTCCACCATCAATAAATGAAGATCTTGTGTGGATTGTTTCTAAAAATGTTTTTTATGCATG
Source organism: Viscum album (assembly GCA_963277665.1). Taxonomy (NCBI): domain Eukaryota; kingdom Viridiplantae; phylum Streptophyta; class Magnoliopsida; order Santalales; family Viscaceae; genus Viscum; species Viscum album. The sequence goes on from OY728132.1 coordinate 1,729,473,793, forward strand.
TAGCCACACAAGTAGAATTGGGTCAGTGAAATAATTGTTTGGAAACAAGTTACGGATTTTTTGGTTTCTTCTCATGATCATGTTTTGTTTATGGTGAAATGGCTACTACAATGATGAGTTTGGATTGTTAAAAATGGAGATGTTGTGTCATTATATTTATATAAACTATACAAACCACTTTATCATAATGGATTGTTTATGAATTTGATTTGGGGATATTCTACTATGTATTATTACTCACCCCCTTCTTTGGTAGTTTAGTACTTTCTTGATGTTGTATTCTGGTACACATGTAATGGTATGTCATCTCATATGCTTAGTGGTAAATCATGATGCTTGGGAGGTATTGTGGTTTTCTGAGAATGGATAGTATTGTGATGTTGTTTATTTTTTTCATATATTCTTTGTATTTTGTTATTTATTTATCTTCTTGGTACTCTGATTGTGGTATTTTGATGGTTTTGGATTTTTCATTCTTTAAAAAATGTTCGATTTTAATAATTTATTCACGCGCATCAGGTAGATTTTTATAGTAATAAAACATTAGATTGGTTATCTACTATCCAAAATTGAATCCTTCCACAACTATTCTAGAAACCCTAAACAATTATTCATAGACTTTGGCACATAGGGAATGACTCTTAAGGTCAAGTGGAACCACCACCTCAACTCAATCCAATAAATAGGGAAATGATGTTAGAGGTACCTAGAGGTAATAACTCTCAAAAGGATACATTTATATATTCTAGATCATATCCTGGTGTATGATAACATGCCTTTTTGCACAATTTGTTTCACACTCCTAGGAAATATGATTTAATAATACAAAAAATCATTTTAAACCATCATGAAAGATTTAAATAGATGATAAATATGAATGTACCAGGATTAAACTATGGGGTCATAGACTAAAAATAATGTTTCTTGATTTAGATCACCAATTTTTTTTAAGCAATGTGATTTTAAATTATGATTAACATTTATCATACTATGTTTGTTTTTTTAATCAATGATAACTAGAAGAAACATTGACAACATTGGTTGTGATATATCATTTAATGATAATCATCCAAATGTGATTATGTATAGAGTAATGTATAGTGTGATTACACCTATTTTTTTTTTATGGATCATGATTAACAATGTGCACCTCCACAATATCATTGGATAACCAAATAAGAGAATAAAAGAGTTTGTCGGGATTATAGGTAGTGTAGACAAGGGTGATGGAAGATTAAGTTTCATATGTGTTGATAATGATGGAAGAAACACCCAAGTAGATGTTATAGTAGAGAAAAAAAATTACTATGGAAAATAAGGATATAATGAATGTAACAGAAAAAAAAAATTTCATTTAATGTAATGGATGAGAACAATGGTCTCCCTATGATATCAATATCTATTGAATTATTTAAATGTGTTTGTTATGTGAATAATGTAAATCATTGTACTAAGCAGAAATCCCTTGAAGAAAGTTAAAATGGTTTTATATGTAATGGTTATATTACTGATGATGAAGAGACAACTTATGAAATATGAAAGTAAAGAATTACTAATTAATAAGATGACAAATCCAAGTTAATGGTTGGATTAAGAAGTGGAATTAATAAATTATATATGTATTTGAATTCAAGAACAATGATATATGAAATATTAAATGAATATGGATTTTTCATTATATGTTATTATTTAGGATATAAAAAGATATTATTATTAGTACTAATATATATGAAATTTATTTAATTGAAATGTAATATGTTAAGGGGAAAAAATAATAAGGTTAGATAAACCTTAAAAACTTAATGCAGTTAAAAAATACTGTTTAGTTACGATAAATATACTATAGGTATATAGATATTAAATTAGATAGCATTGATGACATCATAACTGATAAATGATATATTGAAAAATAGGTTTATGTTATCAATAATTACATTTACCAAATTATAGGATCTATGGAATATGTTCAATAATCTTTCGTTTTATTCTAGGAATGGGAAAAAATTCATGTATTCATTTAGTTTTTAACGTTCGGTTTTACGAAAATATATGATAATGGTATTCCAATGAATGGTATATAAAAATTAGAGGATAATTAATGTTTTTAGGGGTTTTATGATATTATTATTTTTCAAAAATTGATAAAATGTTTATAAATGATTAATTTTTGAAGTCTAACAAGGATTAAATTTTTAATAATGGTTTATATTTAACATTGGATGTGGTTATTAAAATTACTTTATTACTTCACAGAAGGAATATTGATTCATATTATATGAGATGTGGTAAAAAATATTGGTATGATAATTAAATATAGAAAAAATTTATCATTCTATTTATGGATATTATGATCCTTTGGAACTTCAGGAACAAAAAATTCCTTTTTCTTTTGGGATGATGAGTTGATGTAGAAATAGATGATGGAAAAATCAATAAGTGACAGTTTTTTTAAAATTCAATGATATAATGTAACTATATCATTTCATAAAAATTATTTAACATTAAGAAAAGGATGTTGAAATAAAATTTGGTCTGGTGATAATCATTATTGATGATATAAATGATTGTTATTAGGCCTCATTGGTTTTTTCATTTATAGTCATTTACTATCTCATGATAATAAAATCTATTATGGTCAATGATATATATGAATCCAATACTATGTATGATTTAATGTGATGTGAAAATTTACAATTCACACTGATTCTCTTATATGTATAAACCCAGTTCTGAGTTACCATAGATAACCTTTGTGTTTACAAAAATCCCTTTTTAGGGAAATTTTTAGTAATAATTTATAAGACATAGATGAATTTTAAAGAATTTAAAAATATTAATCCTTTGATAACTAAGATGAATTTTTTTATAAATCCATGTCATGGTTAGTGGGGTAACATGTGACACTCCCATATAATGGGATGTATTTTTTAAATTAAATTATATATTTTAGATATTATTTATTACACAAAACAGTATATTTGTCTTGTTTTACATGAATCAATAATTTTATCACTCACTGAAAAGAATATTAATTTTTTTCTTCTATTAAATTCAATAATAACTTTATCTTGTGTCATATGAAGCACTATGATCATCTTGCATCCCACACAACTCCGCGCTTAAATGAAACATGTCATATAATTAAAAAAAATTATATGATAAATAATACATAGCATTTAAAATTATTTTTATGAATGTTATTAATCATGTTATTAAAATACATTTCTTAAAATTATATATAAAATTATTTATTTTTTGATAAATTAATTAATAATGAAAATGAAAATAATTGAAAATATGGAAATGTTTTTCGAAAAAATTATTTTCACATAGACAAACATGTGATAAAAATAAAATTAAATAAAATGCTTAATTTGAATCATTATAATTAAATTTTTATAATATAAATTTACTTAAACATTTTTACATTAATTTTATGTTCTTTCTAGACAAGGGAAAATAGTAAATCCAAATTCACCCTTAAAATATATTTTTCTAAAAAGTTGTTTGTTCGGATATTGTAGTGAGTCTATTTTAAAACTAATTTCATTCACATTTAAAAAATTTATATTAAAAAAACTCAATTTTGAAATTATAATTCCAAATTTTTTTGAATTTAATTTTTAAATGTTTCAGAAATGTTTAATTTTATTCGGAATATTGAAAAATACTGAATTTTTATTTAAATACACCTTTTCATTTTACATATTTTATGTGTAATTATGTATTAAATTGTATTTAATATAATATTACTTCAATAATATTTCAATTAATCCAATTTAGTGCATTTTTATCAATTCAATATTGAATTTTTGTATAAAAACATTGTATACATTTGAACATTTTTTCTTTAAATCCCCAATTTCTCATCACATCTACAAGTTTAATTTTAAATTATATTATGTTACATATTTAATGGAATTTTGAGAAATGGATTAAATAAATGAATAAATTATTATTTATAAAATCTAATTAAGTCAATATAATTTATGGCCCAAACTAATTATAATAATAATTTAATTTATTTAACATTGTTACTGTAAAAACGGATTATTATGGGATTAAAATAATAAATATGGGTAAAAAATGAACCAAAAAATGTAAAAAAATTTATAGAAATATTTATACCTTCTCCATTATAGTGTATATAATACATCAGTTTACTTCCTTTTTACATGAAAAAAGTTGGTGTAATTATTTATATTCAAACAATACAATTGTTCGACTCACCACACATATAAAAGTATTACCATTATTATCACTTCCTTAAATAATAATACACAACTTGAAGGGCCAATAATGGAAGCTTCATCAACAAGTAGTGTTGTTTTATTTTATAATATCCCTCCATTAATTAATATTATACTACTGAAATATTACAAACTCAATATCTCCAATATAATTAGATATTTTATTTTAGGTAATGACCTAATCCTATAATCACATATATAAAATGGGTTACATTTTTATTATTCATATGTATATAGTACTTCCACTCCGCGAACCGATGTCATTCATTTTTTCATTATCACCTCCAACAGTTCGGTATGATAATGGATATAAAATATATATATGATATTTTTTATAAAATAATAAATATGTAATCATTATATCAAAAATACCATTTTCTTACATTCCATTCTATAGGGTAGATTATGACATTTCTCATGTGTACAATGTACTAACGCATCACGTTGTGAGTGGATTTTTTTTCCATAACACTTTAAATGGAAGATAATGAGGAAAAATAAATGTTATATTCATGAAATAATTTCAATTTTAATTAAATTTTTATCATTAAAATATTATAATATATCATTTTATTTTTACCTTTTTCTCTCAGGGAATGACAAAAACGCCATTCGTGAACGTGTGGACTAAACCATCACTTTGCGATGTCACTCTATCTTTTGGTCACCAGTCCACATGGATGACCTGTATAAGAGTAATTAATGAAAATCTATGTCATTTATGCTATTATTATCATTATTTAATGATTAAATATTACATTACACCTTTCCAATATGATTGCTTTGAAATATAAATATTAAATAAGCATATATATGGTTTATCGTCTCTATGATCATAACATACTTTATTTATAAAAGTCAACATAGATGTCTTGAATATAAAATTATAATTTATGTTAAAATATAGTAATTATGCCATTAAATTTTTTATTAGATGATATATCCAAGATAAAAGTAAAAGGAATGAAAATAACTAATCAAAAATTATACGAAAAATGAAGTCATCATTAACTGAAAAGTAATATTAACATTGAATTTTTTATAAATGTATAATAAAAGGTCACAAATGAATCATATATATTATTATATATTTATATATATTTCAATAATTTTTTTTATAAACTTATATTAATTATACAAGAGGATTTAAAAATGTAAAATTATATTGAGACATACATTAATAGATTTATAGACTCTTTTATTTATGGTAGACAAATGTGAATGCACCACACATTTCATTTCAGGGGAAAATATACAGTCAATTTAAATTTTTATAGACATAATACCATTATTTTAATTATATTTATCCTTTTATTGGATTTTATTCCATATTGGGTATTATGATTCAAAATTGTACGTATGCGGGAAGATATTTTTTCCTGTTTTTTTTCTTTAAGAGATATGATATTTTATATAGATATAATCTTTTACAAGGTAATATACACCACCTTTTCTAGGTAATATTATGAATAAATTTATCCTAATGATAATTTATGTTGATTTTTATGTTATTTATTCATGTGTATTATGATTCAATTTTACAAATGGGTTAATTATTTTATTCTACAATCTCATCATTTATCCTGAACTTTTTATGAATATGATTCCAATGATAAAATATTATGATCTGCCTTTAAAAAACACTTGAATTTTCTTCTACAATGAGGTTTCAATATATATTTATTCAATAGTGTGAATTTTTAAATAATTTGTACTTAAAATAAATGAAAAAAAAATTATTAAAAAATATAATTTATTTATCTATTTGACTAGAAATCAATTTTTTTCTAAATTATTGCATCCAAAAAAAAGATTTCAATTTTTTATTATACTTCTTATTTTTTTTATGACATTAATAACCACATTTTATACTTTGAAATATATTTTTAAATGAATATTCATGTCTCTTTCCAAACAATATCTATTTGGATTTTACTAAAAAAGTGAAAAGTATATTAATTTTACAGTTTATGACATGAAAAAAACATTCTATCATCCTTCCCATATTTTAATTAGGAATTAATTTATATGTTTTCAGGTTTATTTTAAAAGAAAATTATTTTCAATTTGTTTTGTGTTTTAAGAATATTTTTTGAAAGAATAAATGTTATTTTCATCATGAAATGATATAACTGATTGATCAAAATCATTTTTTATCTAATATTATATCTCTGTATGTTACCTATTCGATTCTTGGGATATAAAGAAAAGTTGCCATTCTCATTCTTTCCCTGAATTTTATATGATAAAAATATGTTTATAATGGTTATTTCTCTGACATGATTTATACCTTGATAACATTCTTATAAAACCTGCATCTTTTTCAATGGGTTATCCTATAATGAAAAAATGGAATTATTATTGAACCTGTCTCTTTTAAATTGGTATGATATAAAAAAATTTTCAAAATCAATTTAATTTCATGGGTTTTGATATGAATAATGTTTTATGATTATCTGGCATAAAAAGATATGAATTTCATTATTTGATTGGTGGGACCTACAACTCCATCCCATAAATTGGGTATGTATTGATAACTCATGAGTAAACATGTTTTTTGTGTGAAAATGATCACATGTTCACAATGTTATTCATGGACAAGATTAAATGTTGGAAATTTTATGTATGAAACTGATTAAAAGTTTATAATAGTATTAGATGACTGGTCCTTCATATCCATAATGTTATGTGTGGACCTGTCATTCATTTCAATAATGATATTGTGTGGTACTGGTTTCATGTTCATATGTTTTTTGAAGGACTTGATCGCATTTCCTTAACTTAATGAGTGAACATTCATCTATTAATATATGATCACAATGTTATAAATTGATGTGTGTGGAAAATATTCCATGTATTATACAAATGTAATTTCTTCATTGATTTTTTTCTTTGATTTCCTTAATATTCATTCCTTATTTACAGAAATTATTTATTACACAACTCAATATTATGATCTTTGATATTAATGGTATGGGATTCAAATGTTATGATCATATTCTTATACCCTTATGTTCACAATATGGTTATTTTTCTTTGTTTTTCACCCTTACTGAGAATTTGAGCTCACATTTTTTAATATCTTATTTCCCAATGTTATGAAGTGTGGTTTTATGTTGGTTATATATATAGATTTTACTTAATGTTAAGATCTTTGAGAGAGGAATTTAAAATTATATAAGAAATAATTTGAATGTGTTCCATGCTTCATAAGGATGCACACTATTATGTTCCTCATGCGTGTTTTTTTTAATGTAATTACAATTTTTTAAAATATTTAATATTCATGTATAAAAATAATGTATTTATATATATAATCCTAAAAATCCAATTGTATTTCAAAAATAAGAGCCATCACCAGTTATTCACATGAGTCTTCATGAACAACATTAGATTAAGTCTTTTGGTTGAGAGTGTCAACAGCTAAATTTTCCTCTCATGGAATGTAATCAAGATATCAATCATGATAATAAATTTATTCAACCATCATTCTTTATATATGGTCATTTTTTATTTAGGTAATATGAATTGGAGGATTTTTTAAACCATGTGAATCATAATCCATTTTACAAATAAGTGATGTCATCTACAATGTAAGGCATGAACAATAGTAAGAAATAGAAGGATATGTGTGATGAAATTTTTCTCATAAGGAAAAAAATAATGGGTCTCATTTTCTACAATTGGATCCACTTAAATAAGTATATCGTCAACTATATTCCAAATGAATCAATAAAAACAATGTATCCTTAACCACGATCAGGTGAAAATAATATCAACATTATGTTTAGTATTCCTTCACCTCATTAAATGCCTTCTCATAGAAATCATACCATAAAAAGTTTAAAAACTTGTATTCATGTCTATTACGATTCTCTATGGTGTGAAAAAATTTGAATAAATAACTCACAGTGACATGATACACCCACGAAACTTTATATATCAAAGATGTTCAATGGATTCCCATATGAAACAATAGATCTCACCTTCTTTGGATATATATTGTCATTTTTATGATATAATGTGATCCTGGAAGTAAAATTAATCAATCAAAAAGATGAATTATATGATATTCTCTTGAAAAATATGTATTCTTATATTATTCACCATGATGCATAGGTGTTTGTAAAGATCATGTCTAGTCGAAGAATACACTATGATATCATCCATATGTTTAACCAGAATGAAGTCTTGGTGTGGTTGGATAAACTGATTTACAAAAAAATATTCAACTAAAAAGTTATTTTATTAGATGAAAAAACATAACTAGATACTCATCCAAGCCATAACTACATTGAAATATTGTACGTGATTTATGGGAAGGCATAAATTACACCTGATAAGAGCCCGATATAAAATCAATATTGTTGAAGAACCTGAATCTTTATCGCTAATCAATGAGATCATATATACAAGATATTGTGTATATGTTCTTAAATTTCATATGATTCAGATAATGAATGACAACATATAGCACTATGGTTCCATTATTGTTTTAGAAATTTTTTTAAGTGAATCCCTAGGAGAAGTATTGTGATAGATAAACCATTTCGATTCTAGGTTCTCTAACTCCCTCTTGACTAATTTAAAATGATTTGGTTCCATCTATTGTAGAGATATAAAAATAATTTCCACTCATGGAACATGTTTTATTGAGAAATCTATTTCCCTATTTAGAGGATTCCATGGAAATTCATATGGTAAAAAAATCGTTGAATGGTCGAGTCATGGGTGGAAAACACCTTGTTGTACACAATGTTCATCATGAATGAGTTTAAAAATCATGGCCAACATTCCATTCTACCAATGATGTCAAGGTAATTATCAACATTCTTGGACACAAAATTATTCATTATAAACATAGATATATCCCTTTTGTGATAAAAAGAAAACCCTTCAACAATAACAATCGATATGGGAATAATAATTTATTATCTAGAAAATATAGAAAATTTTTGTAAAATCCCATAATCACTTTTATGAAAGGTTTCATAATAAATAGTAACTATCGATCTCATGGGGACACACCTTACATTAGAAAAAACATTGTAAAAGTACTCTTAATAGAGTATGAAGAGACATTTCCTAGACAAAGAATTGATTCTCAAGCCCAAAAATCACTGTTCAAACTATAGATAAGAACAAGTATGGAGTTCCATTGTCAAACATAGTAGATAACATAGTAAAGTATTTTAATATCATACATCATATTGTAGATTACCTAGAACACTTCTCCCTAGTTGTATTAATAAATTCATTTTAATAGCAATATCCATGACCATGAACTATAACATGACCCTCCCATGTATGTCTACTCTTCTATAGATGAACATCACAAGTATGTTTTCCTCTCTCTTTTCAACTTCCCTGATCTTATTGACCATTATTTATCGATCTTCTAGACTAGATTTGTGTCACTATTCTCTTAATAACATCAATTTTGGGATAATATCATATTCTATTGGGAAACAATGTAGTAATCCAGAAAAATATATTTTTATGACCCATTTGTTTATATGATTGATAATCTACTTCATCATAGATACACTGGGGATTTGAGTGACTTGGTTTTACACATTTATAGAATAATTTATATCTATTATTTCATACAATATTTTTACCTCATTCATGTTTATATGGGTTTAGGTAAAACATCCTACCAATAGATTAAATAATTATCCCTCTAGGTGATGAATCTCTATTCCATGTACCATCAGATTCACTCAGATATCACTTATAGATAAGAACATGGTATACTATTTCAATGTTGTTTGATAGTTGGAAGACATTCACCTGTGATCACCCGACATATCTAGGACCATCATCAAATCATTTTTATCAGGATAAATCATCATTTGTATGAGTGGGAGAAAATCAGTGGGGCTCTGTAATGATAACTGTATAGTTCAAGAATTGAATATTTCTATTATATAGGTTAATTAATTCCATATCTATGTTGACTAACATTTTATTCGGGAAAAATTTATAAAATGGTTTTTTATGTACTACAATGCCATACATCGATAATGATCATCTTGAAAAAGTAAATCCCACCATCTCTAGGAAGATCCCTGAAGAAAATATATTGAATGATTCACCCTCAATTCTAGAGGCATATCTAGATAATTAGTGATCCAAATTGTGTCCCTATGAAATAATTCAACATCCTAGAGATTAACAACCATAGAAAAATTAGGTCAATGATTCTGTTTTAAATCCCTTTTCAATATTGAAAATGTCTACACAGGTTGTATAAATCCACCCATTGACTGCACTGTCCAAAGAAAAAACTCCATTAGAAGAGACTCAGTTCCCAATATATGTATAACTAGAGGTATTGTAGAAAGTTCTGCATGTGAATTTATTAATGGGTTTGGACCCACCACCTCAGGATCATAGTCGTCTCCAACATCTTTATTCTATAATTGAGGCTATAATGGAGGCATATATCTACAATTATAGGCACATTTATTACAAATCATATGATAAAGAAATAATTTCTTTGTTGAAAATTAGAACTCTAATCATAGAAGGATTAAAATATATACATTATCTGTCTACCTATTTTGAGGGTCATTTCATAAGGGAATAATTTGTGTTTAATGGAATGTGTTTCATTATATGGTTTTTGATTTTCATTTTATAGCGGAAAATATACTTTTTCTAATTACGGTGACCAATTAATTGATATAGATCTGTTATGAAAATATATTTTCATGATTTTATATAGTGATTTAATCAGAAATATTTCCATTCCAATTTTATAAACACCTCATATTGTAAGTCCTAATTAAAATTCCATTGAACCCAAAAAAACCCATTATATTTGATATATGGATATGAAAAATTCATATATAATGGATCAATTATATGGATCACCATTCGCAATTTAAAGAGATGAAAACAAGGGATATTTTAATTGTAATCCATTCAATCATATTCAACAAAATTTTACAGCTTATAAACCTATGGATCCATGGAATAACTAGGACATAGTTACTCAGCTAAGCTACCATAATAATGTTATATTGGAAAACCCATTTATTTTTATCCATAGAATATATGTAACAAATTATGATTCATATTTTAATGAATGAAACATTATAAAAACTATAGGTATAGAAATCAAGTAATATACAATAATCTAAAAATAATTTGACAAACATGGTGTGGAATATATATCTATATGTCCCTATAATGATGCATTAGGAACTGATACCTTTATATAACAAACCAAGGGTTAATAATAATCCATAAACATGACTTTTAAAAACATTTTCATTAACCATTAATGGATGTACTGACTCGATATCATATGGAAACCAAAACAACAAGTCCCATATATATTACCATGGATTTTCCCTCACACATGCGTTAGGTACTCCTCTATAAAACTTATAACCATGATCCAACACTCTCTAGTGTCATATCTAGCTACCAAAATAGTTTTGAAAATGAAATTAAAGGCTATGATACCACTTTGTGGAATCACAAAACCGGTTCAAACATTTGTAACACAACTTGGTTGTCTACAAGGCCTTAAGCGCACATACTCAAATTCTAGAGGCCATAGACTAGTTACTATGATATATAGTAGTATGGTAAATGTTCTACAACCCATTTCATAGATATCCACATTAATGAATAAATAATAGAGTTTTAGTGAAAATAATAATTAAACATAGTTTAAATAATTAGAAAGAAGGCATTATAACATCCATATAAAATTAACAGATATAACTAGTAAATGACATCAAATACATATGATTTCATGGAGATACAAAAATTAAATAGGCATACCTGGTAACAATAATATATATAATATCTATATAACAAGAGGAAGAAATAACACTAAGTACATTTATCACTATAAGATTCATGAATATTACATCACTTATATTCTTTCATCCCTAAAATTGTTCACAAATCAGTTTTTGGGATTCTGATTATACTTATTGCATCCATGTATTTTGTCTGGGTACCAAATTGTAACATGAATAGTGTTTGAGTAAAACAAAATAGGCCTCCACAAAGTGTGTATAATAATAATATGAAATAAGAATAAAAAATATTATTTTATTTAAGTATAATAAAATTTAAAAAGTTTAAAAATATAAACCATGTCAACTTATGCCTCTCATGGGGTTCCTGACTAACCCTACATACTTCTAGTTATTCTAGGTGTCCCTGAACATAGGAAATATTTATTCTTCCTTATAAAAAAAATAGTATAATAGAGGGTTACATGCATAAAAAACAAGGGATTCATGGGAAAACCATAGACTCTATGACATATGAAGGTAAGACCCACTTGTAGTAAACTACTGAGTTGTTTGTATAGGTGTATAACTGTAATCTAAGGGATAAGCACATGCCATTTCACTCTAAATGGTTCAATCTGGTCATAAGAAAATTTATATTGTAATATCTTGATGGAATCAATTGGAACCCAAGAATACAATCAATGATGGTCTAAATTTTACGGTAATGAAGTTGAATCGATGCAGATGATTGAAGAAATTTTAATTTCCATTTGATATTGGTTAATTATTAGTGTCGGAAGGAGGCATACAGAAGATAATACATTCACCGATCCCAAGTTTGGTATCTTAGTTTGTGGTCATGTCAATGAATCAGTTGTCATCCTATGAGTTCTTCCTTGGGATTATATGTTGGGAACCCATGCCTTACTCAAGGTAGGGCAACCATTAAATAGTGATTAACCTCTAGTATAATAATTATTTAGGATAAATAAAGTTATATAATGGCCATGTAAGGTATTTATTAAATTAATAAAATTAAACTATTAATTTCACTATTAAATTATGGAAATAAATCTTACACGACACAATCTATCCATGAAATAGGTGTGTTTTGTATACAATCATGGAAATGTGTCAAGGCCATTTAATTGGACACAAATTAAGTTGGAGGTTCAGTTTTTTGTTTTTATCATCCAATGGATTCATGGGTATCATTAAACTAGTAGAAAAATGTTTATAAAATAAATATATGGAATATTGTGTGTACGAGTAATGCATGGAATATCTATCATGCATCACAATAATGAAAAATTATATACCACAATAATAACGGGGACAATATTTAGACCACTGACATTATCCTTGTATTTGACTCCTTATCAAGTATAATCCTTATATTATTTATGTATCAATAGGGAAAAATCTAGAAAAATTATGTAAAAATAGGTATATTATATCACATATAAGTAATTATAAAAGAGTAAAATAAAAAAGAGAAATGAAATTAGATGAAAACTTGAAATAATAAGGTGGGTGCAATGGGATGCCCAATTATCAGACCAGAATCCAAATAGAAGAGAAACACCAAATCCTAGAAGAGACAATAAGAGGATCTTGCATGGTTAGTCTACTATGAAAATGACGGATGGGGAAATTTGGTTTATTTTTTTAAGAAAGTATGGGGATAGGTAAAATCCATATATTCAATGGGGGTATATTTTCCCATATAGTTTTATAGACCATCCACTAACCATGGGATGACCACTTCCCATGATCCTAAAGCATTCATAGTTTACGAACATAGCTAGACAAACTCTATGAAAATCAAGTGACAATCACTTTCTATATTTTCATGTTTTTTATAGTTCTAGATCACATTTTGGATGGTTTTAAAACACATGCTTCACCCACTAAATGATTCATTGTTTATGGGATTGATTAGTGATAATCATTCACTCACCTTCCACCAGAACGTGTTTCATGAAAAATCTTTACATAGGGCAACAAATAAAGCCTGAATTACATCAAAACTTGTATAAGCCATGATTAACATACATTAAGGTAAAAAATATGTTTTTATGGAACATTTCTCTATCCATGAATTTATAAATATCAAAAATACAATATGTTCTGTCAGTAACATATTTAAAGTTAATAGGAATGAAATCTCAAGATTATCATGTCATGAAGAAAAACCCTACTTGTTGAATTACATGTCTTACGTCACAAACATATCATATTAATTATCAAAAATGAATTTGTTTTTTCAAATTTTATTTGTAATAAAGTGATCGATATAATGTAATTGAATATTATTAGAGTACCAATAAGTTTATATTCCTTATCAACTAAAAATTTTATTTTCCACCATCCTTATTAATGTCAGTGTATATTCAACTGTTTATTCTATGTGATAATAAATAATTTCTCATATGATATAGTTAGGTTGGATTTATAATTTTGACTAATATTTTTAGATAATAATGTGGAATTATAGGAATCCATAACAACAACATTACTCAATATTTATAATTGTATTTATAGGAAAATTGTTTTTTTAATACCACATGTATATAGTAGAACACATCATTTTCCCCAAATATTACTATGAAAAAGTTTCGTTTTGGTGAATGGGGATATTTTTATTGAAAATAATATCCCATATAGGTGAAACAAATGATGAACATAAATGTATACATTTTGAATAAAAAAATGTAATCATATATAAAATCATATATTAATGTTTCAAAATGTTTTTATCCTTATAGTGAATATATATATATACATGTACTGAATGAGTATATGAATGGATTTTCCCTAAAATAAAGTGAAAATATATAGATATAACATGTTATAAATATAGAGATACCTAGTGAGTGACCCACATTTAATTGTGATATGATGGTATATTAGGACATAAATGTATATTCATTTTCTATCATAGTCTAGGGAAAAGAGATTGTTTTATAATATAAATATATTAATTTTTTATGAAGAAATATACTTTTCAGTGAAAAATAAATACATTATTCATCATCTATATATATATAAGGTGATAAAGAAAAATATATTATTTAACTTATTAAATTTTGAGTTCCTATATTCTGTTGTACACGATGTTTTAGTAACAATATTTATAAACATGATGAAGTATTAATGACGCTTAAGAATATGCAATGATTTGTGTTCACATTTGACCCTTTTATCAAGGAAACTCATAATTTTTTTCCATATCTTAATTTATCAAATATTTAGTGGACTATTATTTTTTAAGGGGAAAAATATAAATATTTTTTTTGACAACAAATTTCGATGATGATGATGAAATATGTGTTATTCTTGTTTACATGGAAATATTTTGAGCTGATATTGATGACCAAAATTTATACATGCTTCATTTCATATAGAAAAAATAATATTTAAGGGATATGTGAAACAATTACGTAGTAATACACTAATATTACATGTGTACTATCATAATTTTATATTTATAAAAAAATTGAGATACATTCTTTCCAGTTATTTTATTTATTTCAGTCGCATATTTTAACCAATATAATAAATATTTATTTAGTAAATGAAATTTCATAAGATATAAAAATCAAATTTAATGGTATTTTAATCATTTAAAATATATCTGAATTATTTTTCTTCATTCTATATCATTGAATTTCACAAAAATATTCTCAATATTAAATTAATTTAGTTAAAAATATAAAAATATGATGCAAATTATGTAATGTTAATTTATTATAAAAATTTAAAATTTTGATTCAATTATAAATGTCAAAAGTATGATTTGAATAATATTTTACTAATTGAATGTAATTTTTATTTATAGGAACATATCAAATAATATAAATGATCCATCGTGATCATATAGGAAGGAACCTTTATAAAATTCAATTGAGGATCCTCTTAATTCCTATATTTAGGAGACTCCTACTTCTATAGGAAAAGTGAATGAATCTAGGGAGGGTAATCAAGGTAGTACACTATTACCTGAATTATCAAGTCCTCATAAATTGGTGTAGTGGAAAACTATTGATTTTTATTTTAATGATTATCTTATAGTTCTATATTTTTATAAATTAAAGTGTTTCATGGATAGATTATATTAAGAAAAAATAATCATTTTGGTTACAATTTATAAAATTTTTATGAAACTAAATCAACCTCAATTATGGTAAAATTTTAGTAATCACATTTTTTATTGTTTTATTTATCTTGTTGTGTTTTTAATAATATATGTCATTTATTTTCTATCACATTCAAATGAAATATTATTTACATACCTCTAATGATGTATCGATGAGATTATTATTATTTTCAAAAAGGATATGGAGGTGTTTTTTGTCAATACTACCTATGTATTTGAATTTTGGTTATATATAAGTTATAATTATGTGTCAACTATATTGTTTTATTAGAATAAGTAATGTGGCAGTTGTTTTTGAAAATCGATACCTTGAATCATCTAATCTGTGAGAAATATTAAGTATTATGTAATGTTATTGAACAATAATTAAATGTTATCATTTTAATTATTTTCCCCGTTATTAATAGGTATCGATGAGATCTCATTAATAGTTAATGTATAATAACATATAACTTCATACATTATCTCATAGAGGGTATCATTACATTGAAAAATAGAGGATGACTAAGAATATTGAAACATTATGATCTAATCATTGAGGTTCCACATATATTTCCCCTTTCACCCCTATATTGAAATGAAAAACAGAAAATGGAATAAATGATAAGTTAATAAAAATATATTAAAAATGAGTTCAATTCTATATGTAATAATATTATAAGATTAATTTTATGATATTTTGAAAATATTTATACCATGTAAGAAAAATATATTTTTTATGTATTCTTTATACAATCCTACTATCTATATAGTTAAATATGGACCATTAATGATCTGGGTATGAAGGATATTTGTTCTACTATAATGGTAATCAAATTACTCCTTGGTCATATATGAGGATACAAGGAGGGCGTATTGATTAAAAACTACTCATCTAGAGTACATTTAACTCATGGTAAGATGTGTATAAAGGAAAAAAATAGAATCTTAAGAATATTATTATCAAAACTAAATAAATATAATGGTTCATAGAATTATATCATCAATTACATTCAATGCTTATAGACATACATATATATCGTCAACCTAAATTTCAATATCATCGAATTACTCCTCCAAAATTTCCTATATTCTATAATTAAAATATGGAGGATCTATAGTAACATATATTTTCATAAATGAACATATATTATATAGAGTGACCATAGACCACCCATATATGTACATGTATTAGATAATTTTAATGGTTTAAGATATTATACATGTATTAATTTGTGTACCATCCCCTAATAAAGAGGATTTTACAATTTGACCATGTGTCTGAATTTTCATACTTTATATTTTCTATTAATGTATACATATATGATATCCTTTATGAAATATTGTTTTTTATCTTTTAAAATATTTTTAAATATTTTTATATTTATATTACATCCATAATGGATAATTTATTCCTTCTATAAGGGAACAACATTTTAATCCCCTTAAACATCAGATATTACATATTCAAATGGTCATTCTAAATTACCTTGTAAAGAATTTTGGTTGTTTAATTTTTATGACCTAATAATGTCTAAATAATTTTCTAGGAAATTCTATCAGGTAATTATTTGTTGGTGAGATATATTAGGGCTTGTAGATACTTTTATGATAGGGTTTATAGTGATACATTTTCATTCCATATAAGTCTATTATAATATTTCATAAAATTATATCGATATGATGTATCATAATATACAAAGTAGTTATTATTTTTTATCTATATATATTCATTGTTCTTGATTTGATACAAAATTAGTGTTAGAAGTGACAGAAGAAAAAAATATTTTTCAAAAAATGAGAAAAAAACATGATAGAGAAAGTGCTTAATATGATTTTCAAATATTTTATAATGAAGCAATTATGTGTTGGATTATTTTTTTTATCATGAAGTTAATAAACCATATAATTTATTATTGTTTACAATGAATCTTACTAAAATAACGATTTTAATTATGTTTTTATACCACTATCTGTTGTATGTTGTGTTTTTTTATTCCTATAAAAATACCACTTAATAAGATGGTGTACACTTAGTGATAAGAGAGAAAACATTAAAATAGCATTTTTGTAGGATGTTTTATTATTGTAATGCTTATATGTATTCCAATAAAATTATTTTTTTTCATCATTATTATCATTTTCAAATAATTTTTGTTTCCTTATCATTAATCAGTAAGATGAAGGGTAGAAATTATATATTATGTGTTTCTGAAATGAGGCTAATTATATAAGAACTATATTTAGAATATAAATAATTATTTTAAATTGCTAACAACTTTTGGAATATAATTTTCATTATAAAAAAGATGGAGTGAAATGTTGTTACTATGTGTAGATATTTATATATGAAATTATTAACAAAAGGAAAATTAGAATTTCATATAAGTTTATTATTTGTTATTAGTTTCCTATATTTGTTATATTATTATATTTTGATTAAATTGTGAATAGTTTATTTTTATTATTAATATTTTAGATGATAAATATGATATGGAAGTAAATAATATATGTAGAGTATGAGAAGGTTTTTTGAATAATAGGATTACGTTTTTGTTTATATCATTGTGGTCGAAAATTTTGAATTTATTTTTTTAAAATTATATTTTTAATGTTAATTTAATTGTAAACAAGTTGTGATATAAATATTTTTAAATTTATCTATTTCAACTTTTATTCCATAGATATTATACTTTTTTTATTATGGTTTTTATAGTTTATATTTTATAATAGTATTTATAATTAAATTTTATTTAAAATATCATTTTGAAATTATAAAAACAACCGATGTAAAAAAATACCTTCAACGTCAGTTAACAGTTTGTATACTTGGATGATCGTTTTTCACATAAATTATTTTTAATAAAGGTATTCAAAATACATCATCCAAATAAATTTATTTAGTTGTTTCATGGAGCATGTTAGGAGTTCCCAAATTTGTTGGATTTTCATCATCGATTTTAACTATAACTGATGTTGAAGATTAATATTTATATTATTTAAAATATAAAATAAAAAAATGTAATAATAGGGATTCACACCTTTATATTCCTTAATAATCAATTATAAAAATAAAAAATTGATTTTATAAACCCTTTATATTATATTGTAACAACCATTGAATCTTATATATAAAATATATGGTGTTCACACACTACAAAATATTACTCATACAAGATATTCATTATAAGAAAAATTATTAGCATAATTGAAAAATATAGAATATATTAATGAGATAAAGAACATGAACACATAAGAGAGATATAATATTAAGAGAGATAATGATTTTATAATCACAATAATATAATAGAGAGTGAAAGAGACCCTATATAAAAAAACATATAAATAAATAACAGATGTAATAAGACCTGTGATAACATAGATATAAATAAATTATACTTAGGATGTAATTTTATATATTTTAGTTCAATATTAGAGAATATGATATTATTTAATGGTACATTAATTGAAATGACTAATATTTTCTATGAAAACACATTATTAAACATTATAATGACTTATCGAAATTATTCGATCAGTTGGTACGGATAGTATAACATTAATAATATATTAACAGTACCATTATAAAAGAAACTTATATTAATGTAAATATATGTAGAGTAAATTCAAAAGGTATTATAATAATATAATTGAAAATTTTTCGTATAGGGATATAAACCATTTCCATAACATGGTAACTTCTTTAGAAAAGGCATTGATGTAATAAAATGAATAATCTCACATTTATAATAGATAAAAAGTATAATTATAAAATGTAATTATATATATGGATGTCTATTAATATAATTTTGTAAAAAGACTATAATATAATAATATAAAATTAATTTTTTTACATTAAGAACACATTCATCAATATAGTAGTGGATTAGGAAAATGTTTCAATGGGGTGAATAAATAATGAATCATGGATAATAGACTACATGGACAAGAAAAACATAGAATTATAATTATTGAAATATTTAAAAAAATTAAAAATGTATTATATATAAAATAACTATTAATTTTTGGGGTATTGGTACTGTAAATTTAATGGAATATCATAAATACCAAATAAATTATCATAAACATTATGTTTTACTAATTTTTATTAGATGTTTATTGAGTTATAGTTTTAGTAAATAATATTCAAAAATATAATATTTTAATTACACATTATTTTATACTGTTTTCATAATAATGTTTCATTTACACTAAGTAATGTACAAATGGGAGAAATAATATGAATAATATCAAAATAATTTAAAGTGTATCTAAAAATTGATTAAAATTAAAATAAGTATGTTGCCTAAATTTAATATAAATAAAAAAATATTAAATTTGTTTTTATACTAACGAGAAGTTAACCCCATCAACTATAATTATCAAATTTACCTTCATTGGCATATCCTTTCAGTTTGGACTAAATTACGATTTTTTTAAAATATCATTTCTATTGAATTAGTGAATTTCACATTGTAATTTTTTTCATTAGATGTATATTGATCAGTTATTTCCTAGGAAAAAAATTTATATATCTAATAGTTGATTTAAAACCCTATAGAAAATGATCATTTTAATTAGATATTTAGATCCATAAGGTTCTAAAAATGTATATTTTCTTATAGACTGGGGTTTGATCCCCATGCTAACTTGGATTAAAAGTAAAAAATAATATATATTTGAACATGGATACCCTTCACATAATAGAAATAGTTTTGGGATATTTATTATTGTTTATCTATAACTCTTACCTATTTTACATTTTATACATTACTTATTCGTTAATAAAGATTATCTCTTTAATTGAGAGGTAATTTACCATATTAATTTTTTATTTATTCTACTCTATAACTATTTTTTTATTTTTTATTTTTAATAAAATTATCTTACATATTTAATATTATATACCAAAATAGTAATTTCACTCTCATTTACTTAGTAATTAAATTTTATTTTTTATATCTAACAGATTCGTCCTTCAAAAAATTTATATTTTTCAGGGGAAATATTTTTTATATTTTTAAAAATTTTATGTCACACCTTTTTGATGTCGATAATAAGAATTTTAAGAACAATAAACATTAAAAAAACATATTATACAATTATATAAATGGTTATATATGATTTAATTAATAATTTATCATCAATTATATATGAACAGGATATGATAACTAATGAAATCTGTTAAAAATTATATTAAGATGATGTTTCAAAGTGATTATTGTAAAAGAATTGCAAAATAAAGGGGTCATATTATAAACCATTACAACAACATAGTAAAGGACTATAAATATTGTTTTATAAGAGGAAAGGAATATCCTCACATTGATAATATATGAAAATGATGATAATTCCATTTAATTACACGTATTCAAACATATCCACAATATGTTTCAAATATATTATAAAAATAAATTTTAAATGAATGTGGTAAAATTTAAAAATTGTACTTCAATAAAGAGAAGGTTTAAGATAGGGGTTAGATAAGAGGGAAATAAAAATATATATGATATAATAATTTAGAATAATTTTTATTTAATGAATCAATCTGTATGTTATTACCAGAATAATAATTTATAATCAGATTACTCAAAAATAATTCTAAAATTAAAGGTGTTGTATTAAAAAACCATTCATAGATATATGAATTTTTTAAGAAAGGTTTTTAATAAGAATTAATTAATAATATATTGATGTTAATATTTTATATTTTTTATAATACCATTTAATTACAAGTATACCAGTATATTATGAAGATGTATAGACCATATTATCACTTATGAAATCCAAAAGAGAAGTTTAGGAATAAAAACTTAACAGTTCATTACAGGCTCATATTTTTTATCCCATATAAAAAAGAATCATGTTATACTTATTAAATAATTTTGAATATATTTATTTGCATCAATTTTTTTTAATTAAAACATTTTAATAATTTAATTTTGTATTTTTTCCTCATACGATCATCTTATCATCATTTCGTCCAATACCCGAAAACTACTTTGATGCAATGGTAACCAATGATTTTCATAATCCAGTGTTTGAAAAATATCTATAAGTGAAAATTTATATAGTTTATTCCACTCTAAAATTACAAGACATCAATATTTCCTTATATTATTCAATAATAGTTCCAAATCGATAAATGTTTTATCATAATCTTCATTATAAAGTATTATAGTATCGTAATTATTTAATTTTATTAAAAATATAATAGTTATTATTTTATTATAGAAATAATAATTATAAAATTTATTTAATATTAATTATATATCTATCCATAAAATTCATTGTGAATAATGTTCCTAAATGAAAAATGGAATATAAGGTATCATCATTAACATAGGTAGTATACAACTACCATGGGTGAATAATGTTTTTCAGAGATTTTGAAAAAGACAAATAACCATCATTATTTATTTTTAATGAATTCCATATAGTATAATTGAAAAAATATTTGAAATTTATTATATATATTAAAAATAGTAATGGTACGGTGACTGGAGAAGAAAACCTAAAAGACATAGGTTATGAATCTGTTACCTTAGTTTTCAAGAATATATATTCATGTTTGTTATAATACACGAGCGGAGAAATTTTTTGATACCCTAATGACTAAGGAACATATATTTTTTGATTTACTAATATATATATACATATATCAAATAAATATTTTATGACAGTGATTTGGAATGGGTGAAAAATCAGTCATTCTAAATCCACGGGGGATAAGAATCATTTAATATCATATAGAATACTATATAATTTTGGTCATGATTTTTAATATGGTCGATTCAATTAAACATTAATTGTTTTGTTTAAGAAGTAATTATTTTACTAGTATTTAAAATCATTCAAATTTTTTGGGATTATTAAAATATTTTATTTAGTGAAAATATTCAAGTAAAATTTGAATTATAAAAAAATATACTAGTATTAGAAAAATTTCAAATATGTATTAAATTTATTATTACTATTTTTAAATACATACTTTCACATGTTAAAAATATTTTCTTCCATGTGTAATTTTTGAAAATTATTGAATTGTTTTAAAAACATACTGATTTCATAATTTTTACACTATATTCTAAAGTCATATTTTTCCCACTTAACTTAAAAATAAAATTTTTCTAAAAAATAAAAAAAATCACACTAAAGAAATATTATCTTCATCATTTGAATTACCAATACATTTTATCAAATTTAGATTCTAAACATAATAAATTTAAATTTAATGTAAAAAAGTAGAATATATTTACTAAATATATTTAGAATAGAAACTATTTTTTTGATATGTGTTTAAAATTATATCTATTATTAATTCATAATTTTTATTTAATTTTTAAATAATTTTTTTTTCATTTCTAATTTATAATATATAGTCCTAATTTTATGTGTTTTTTGAAATAAATATTTGTATATTGTAATTCAAATATGTAAATTCTAGTAAAACAATTAATTTTATTAAATAATTTAAAACATTCCACTATACTTTTTAAACTTATACGTTATTTAAGTTTCATGATTTATGAAATAATTTATTAGTATTTTAATATTACAACATTTATATTTTAATCGGGGTAATGATGTATTGTTATGCATTTTATAACACCAAACATTCTTGTTACTATTTCAATGGTTATTAATTATAAAAATTGTCAATTACTATCCAAATAATAATATTAACATTATAATTATAGTAAGTATTTCTTATTTCCTCCATTATTAAATTATATTTCTTTCAATGTTCTTATATTTTAATTTAAAAATGTCAATATTCTCTTTAGAGATTTATTTTCTTGTAACTATATTGTTCACTACAATAGCATATCTCATAGAACTAAAACCTGTGGATTTCAATGTTCTTTTTTTCTTATCATTTTTTATATTAAAATTTAATTTTTTTATATTTTTTAGAAATTATTTTTCATTGACATTTAATTTCATAAAATAAAATATTAATAATATCTTTAAATAAAATATGTAATTTATTTATTGTATTCCAATATACATGAATTAGTTTTTTATATAGAAAATTATATTTAATAAATAAAAAAATCTAGTGATAAATATTTATATATATTATGGGATAATATCAATAAAAAAATAAAAAAAATATTATTTTATCATTTTCATTTATAATTTCTGGGAGAAAATTTAAAAAATTACTAAATGAAAATATTGGATTATGCAATATTCGCTTGGATAATGATGAAAAAAAATTAATAAAACTATAGAAACATTGTTTATAGAATTATATAGATGATTTGTTATGGTTTAAGTATTATAATAAACTGTCAAACGTAATAAAAAACCAAAGACACATAAGGAGTGAAGTTGAAGATTTATCAACTTCTTGGTTCTCATCTGGACCATTCTTGTACCTGTAGCTGTGGATCACCTACCAGCTATATTTGATGTTATTTTTTGTTAAAAATATAAATGTATCGAAAATGGTATCATAACCACTGGATTCCGTGTATTTTTTACTAAATTACAATAGTGTGAGAACTATGTAAAAAATAATATTTCATGAATGTTCTACATCATTAAATATCAGGTCATCACATTGTTTCATAAATTAATCCATTATTTAATCAGGATTAAAATAATAATGTCAATACATGGTGTTCTATAAATTATTTATTAACATTCCGTTTAGTTATTGTGCATATCTAACATAACCCCCACACATGTGAATATTAATTTTTGTTATTATCATCCTTTTTTTAATTTTATCTTGGATGAAGGGATTATGAGAGTTGACGTATTACCAATGGATCCAAAATGAATGGATAATTGATAAATTAGGGGTATATATCCATTAGATCCATCCATTAGAGATTCCATTAATGTGGTTTAATTACTCACATTGGAATATTGACCTCAAATGGGGATCTTTATGGGTATGCAGGGAAAATCCCTGATATTTTTATGGAACATCTTCATAGGGAGGGACCTTATAGTCATAAGATAAGTTGGAATAAGGAAGAACATTATGTTAGTGGGCTCCCATTGAGGTGACTGATTCAATTAGAATGTTTGTTGAAGAACATTTATAGTGATTCTAAAACCTCCTTCACAATGTAACAATGATATCTTCTTTGGCCACCATTGATATATGATGACATTTTGGGCACCTATAATTATCATTATGATTCACCAATATTGTGAAAATGGGAAGTATTACCCCTCTTGAAACCTTCTGTTTAAAATTCATGATTTATAATCATTGTAATTAATGAATTTTAGTGGATATTGTGGATCTGAAGTTGTGTGACTTTGGAAACAATTAAATAAAATAAAATCCCACTTAGAGGATTCAATCAAAAAAATATTTTATAACTGTCATATCCTCAAACCCATTATATATTTGAGGAAAAAATTTAAAATTCATTTGAATGATCCCTAAAATGGCATCATATAGTTATAGGGGTTGTCTTACCCTACATTATATTTAACATGGATCTGACATCCTTATCATCAAAACCACATTACATTCCTTATAAATCAATAATCATGATATAGGCCCATGATAATCCTACACATAAAATATTGTATGATCCATCCTTCTTTATATTATATCTTTTTGAGATAGTAGGTGAACATGCCTAATAAATATGGAAATTGAATTATTGGTTGAGTATATTTACATAATTTCTTATGCGACCTTCAAAATATAGTAACATCATTAAATACATTTAATTTACCCACACATAGATAATGGTTTACCATATTTTATATCAAAATTTCTCTAGTATTACCCATATAAAATCATTAGGATAATCATATAAATGTAATCTATAAATATCATATGCAATAATTTGATGTGTTGGGTCACTCAGTTACTTACTAAATTGATATTATTTCATATTTGGATCACAATTTTATATTTTTATTTTTAATTGAATTTAATTAATATTAATAAAATCAGAGTGTCATGGGTCAAATAAACTATAAAAGAGGGTATTTCTCTGTTTTGTGACACTATTGTTGACTTAAGAGATATTTTTTAGCACATCCAAATGTCAAACCTCTAAAAAATAGTTAATAAACTCACTCTCTACATGAGGATGTTGGATACATTTAATTAATGTTGTGAATGATATTACTGCATATTGAATAATTCTAACATGGTATATTTTATCATAAGATTTCTTTGAAATTCTATTATCATTATACAATAATGACCAGGAAATCTAAAATTTATAGCATGTAAGAAAGCAACTATATAATTAAATGATTTATTTTGTGGAACTCTATAGTTTTATGTCATAAGGATTAAAATATTTAATTAATAGTAAAATACTAATTTATACTGCTATTTTAATTTGATATATTATGAAGTCTTTATTTTGAAACCCAATTCTTTTGTATTTATAGTCACTAGGGAGTTTAAATACATTAAAAATGTTATGGGATATATAGTATTGTTCAAAGTAGAAAAAAATAAATGTGATTGTAAATATAGATATTAAACTTATCCATGATGGTGATGGGATTTATAATATTATTTATATTCAAATCTGAATACAATTCTATTCAATTTTGTGTCAACTTTAATCTATGAAGTTGTTGTGATATATTCTTAATTTTTTATTTTTATTGGAAGAATATGATAGTCATATAATATTATATATATATATAATATATATATGGTTATGCTAAATTTTTATAGTTTAATATCAAAAAATAATATTATAAATTCCACATTGTATTTTTATTCCATTTATGATGGTTATGTGATTTACCCAATAGTTTAATTACATTACAATTATATTAATGGTAACATTTGAGTTTTGATCAATCCTATATATTGATATTTTAATTTTTTGTAGAGTATCATGGATGAAAACCATCATTATCGAATGTCACTTAAAAAAGATGGTTTACATTGGAAAACAATGATAAATAATATGAAAAGGTAGTGGTATAAAACTATTATTGGTATTGAACTTATAATTAACAACACATATATCATAAATAAAAATAATTAAAACTCACATTCAGTAAAGGGGTATTATAGCATTTGATGTCATGTAATATGCTAATCATACTCAATAATAAAATTTAATTTATTTAGTTTTAATCCATAAAATACAATAATAACATTAATTTCAGTATCATGAAATTATATAAATACAATAAGAAATGGTAAATATATAATTAATATTTTAAGACATACAAGAAATGAATAAAAATAATCATGAAATATAACTTTGCAGTATAATTACATGAATTATTTTATTCCATTACAGTTTGACATTTTATAAGAGGTAGAAAGTATATAATTTGCCTTTGTGCAAGAACAAACATTAACATATAGTTTATAGTAACTTTTAATTGAATATATGGGTTGGAGAATGTTTAGGGGTTACACTGGAATTGTAATTATGGACAATTATACTAGATTAAATATGGACTATTTATAGACGGAATGTAAATTTTATGTGTAGTAAATGTAATGGGGTTGATGGTATAACTGCTAAATGAAATGTTCCTCCTAAAAATGAACCTGTATATTGAATTAAGTGATATGAGAGCATATAATGAGGCCATATTATATGTGACTAAAGAAATTTATCATTCATGTGAAGAGGAAACATCATGACAAGGGTTTTATTTTTGATAATATAATTATCCTTCAAGAAAGATATTTTCTAAATATAGAGAAATAAAACATTTTAAACTCATCCAAACTTAAGGAAGTACATGTTGTATATTTCTTAAATAGAACTATTTATAGAATTGATCAATTAATTCCAAATTCATGAAGGTATGAATTTTCATATCTACATTATCTCTCATCTAGTTAAATTCTAGTTAAAACAACTTGATTGAGTATTTTTTTCACATGTGTATGTTCTTGTTCAATTCAAAAACAATCCCATGAGAGTTTTTTTCCCTAACGAGTTATCAGTAATTATACTCAAATAAGATGAAATATATTTGAATTATTATATGTAAATAGTCTCAGTTTTAATTAAAATTAGTTTATTTGTATACAAAATCATGTTCTGTGTGATATTTGAGACTTTGGTATATTTTTTATTGTATGATCACATAGGTTTTGGTTTTAATATTAGAGAGGTTTCTAGTTATGCGATCACTCATGATATAATTTCTAATATTTATATTCATAAATAAAAAATAATATGACTGTCTTCAAGGTGTATTTAATATAATGTATAATATAATAAAAAATCTCCTTCTCTCTATTAATTCATATATGATCCAATAAATAGTAAACTATTTCATACCCATGTAAATATTACAACTAATGGTTTTGAATTTTTTAGGTCTATGATATTATGTTCATCATAAATAATATAAAAATAAATAAAACTTCTATATTTCTTATAATCATTTTTAGTATTATATATTATATCATATTTTGGTTTTGATGACATAACATTGTTAAAAAATTACATATAAATGATAACCAAATTCAGAGGTTATCTAGAATAAGGGTTAAGAGAAAGAAATTTCTAAAACATAATAAAAATCATAACTTTTTAAATTATATCAATATTTAAGAAACAATAATAATGATAATGATTGATAAGAAATAAAAAATGAGTTTTTTCGTACTCAATATGATCAAAAGTCTATGGAGTCATAAAATTAATTTTTTGGATTTCCTAAATCAACTAATACCATGTTAATAACACTAATTAATTGGAAGGAATATAATGTAATAAAAAATAAAAATGAAAAAATGAAAAAAAAAATTAATGTCTTATTTGATATATATCTCTCATTATATATTCATAATTCAATTTATAAAGGACCCTTTAGTTGATGATGTATTCCATAAATCTCCACCAACATTTTTGATATGCCTAGTAGGATTTTGTGGGGGCAATGATGGGGTGGGTAGTTGAATATTTGGAATCCTGATGAAATAAAATTAATTTGATATATTATAATTGAAAAATACGTACATTATAGGTTTAATGTTTATTATATGTTTCACTCAATGTATTTGTTTCCAATTATCTATTAAAATTAATGTGAGCATGATAGACATTTTTTATAAGATTAAATCCCAATGTGATTATCTATTCAATAATTTGTTTGAGTCAAGTAAAATATGCACCTTCTTTCAATAATAATGTATAGTGGGTAGGAATCTATCTCTAAATACCATATTAAATAATTATAGGTTATTTATAATAGAAACAATATGTTTATATTGGTGATTCAATTTACTATTCTTAAACCTTATCCCCTTGAACTATAGGATGCATCCATATTGTGTGAAAGTCCATCTTCCTTAAACTAATGTATTCAAACAATATAAATTTTTATTTTAAGAATCATTATATGAATCCTCCTTATCTCAATAGAAAATATCACCAACATATTCATCGGCATATTAATGCTTGAATTATATTATTCATCAATATTCTCTTATCCTTATGATAATATTAAATAACATCATCTCTTTATTATTTGAAAGTCTCAATTTCTATGGTATTATTTAGTAAAATAATAACATTTTTACCTATCTTACTTATTTTTATTATCTTATAATTTATTAAAACATTAGATCATGAATCGAAGAAAGTCGACAAGTCCTCTCCATTATTTCATCAATAAAAATGACCATTAATGAATATAAATACTGGATTTTCTCTATAAATTCCTCACATTATCTACTTATTTTATTCTTATAATTTTCCAGATTTTTTTAAACAAAGATATTATCAAATGGATAATAATCATATATTTTATATAGGAAATATCTGTGATATTTAGACCCATGATATACTCATTTTTTCTGGGAAAATAATTTTTATAAAAGTATTTTTTTCTTATTTTATATAAATTAGTTTCAAATATTATTATTTGGTTACTGATAGTTATAATGTTAAAATCGACCCATTATTAAGATTCATTTATAATAAAATTACACAATTTTATACTTCCACGAAACTCATCCTTTATTTCTTCATTTATATCTCTATAATTATCATCATATCTTTATTCCTCTAGTCATCTTCCAAAAAATACAGATAATATTTATATTAAATATTCATAAGCATAATTAAATTCATTCCATCATAGAATTCATAATAAAAATATAAATCCACAAACTTTCGATATTTAAAACATGATTAAAATCCTTAACATCATCATATTTATATCTTAATATTTCCATATTTAAATATATGATGTATCATGCATTAAATAACTCATGGGATATCCCATGAGCTCATTTAATTCAATTATAAATCACATATTATATATTTATTATAGATATTTATACTATTATATATCATGTTGCAAAATATATCTTAATACTATGTTGATCACAACCTTTAAAATGTTATCTTCCAACCCAATTAACTATTCTTACAATATTTCCCTTCATGAATATAACACTAAAATATGGAATTATTTATTTCAATGCTTAAACCTTTGAAACTGATTGTAAACTCAAATTGATATATATTTTATCCTAAAACCGTTAATTTTAAGTTGATTTCATTCTTATTTAGGAAATTTTAATCGTATGTAGATTGGTATCTTCTAGTATATATTATAAGGTACCTTCACAAAATTCAAAATTTACTCTTCTAAAGCCCTAATTAAAAACTTATCACTTCTTTCCACAGTACCCTTTGTATATAATCTTCAATATATCTTTGAAATTATTATTTTTTGACACGTATGTTGAAGATAATCATCTATTCCAACAAGATAACCCTGCATAACATAAGTGAAATGTTATGTTTCAATATGGTACTCCAGTATTTTCTTACGTATCAACCTTAGGATATTACAGATCACAACAAACTTTATTTCCTTTTCAATATCCTATATACTCAAATTATCCCCAAAAACTCTATATGAGATATCTAATTTAGTATTTGGATATTGAATGTTTTTTATTCTTAAAAAACGTTTTTGGCAATGTTTATATTAAAATTACATTTACAAATTCAAAACAATTTCATCTATATAATTTTTAGAATTAATATCCATACATTTAAATTAAATCCTAATTGATATTATCCATCTCAAATCATCATTATATATATAATTATTTAAATCATTATTTATATTATTTCTCAAATAATTAAAATAATTATAATGAATTTAAACTATATATAATATCCCTTTGAGTATATTTTTTTAATTTCCTCACCCCTAATTATTGAAAATAAATTTCTTCTTATAATACATTCAATTAAATTTCATAAATAATTATGAAACAAAAATATCAAATTTATTATATTGAATCTCATCAATTTATAACCCTCATACCAGTATGAAAATAAAAATATGACATGTCATTTATAATTAATTACAAAAGTATGAGTAATCATTAAATGTAACCCATTTCTCATCATCAATATTTAAATTACTTAACCACTATTGAATTACGTAAGTTAATTTATGAAATATAAATTAATCTTAAATATATTTGGATATATATTCATAATTCATGCTAGGATTTAATGCCCTTTTAGAAAAATATAGAAAGTTATCATATATTTGATATTCAATTTCCTTTTCATAAATCTCTATATATCCTAAGTTATTTATTTTTAGTCATCCTATATTGAATTTCTTAGCGTCATAATATATTACTCTCTAAATTTTAATAAATACATCACTTTCATTCTATTGGAATCTTCAATAACATAATTTGGATGTTTGTTAATACCCATTTCACTCATCCATTAAAATTAAAAAAACAAATTGGTTATCATTAATTAGAAATTTCATAATGAATTATACATGGATGTCTACCACCAACACAATATTATTTTTTTCTATGATTAATTTTTTTATATATAAAATCATTCTTTCCTTTTTATTAATTTTCATAAATTTTTTACAATGATCCGTATTTTTTTAATTTTAATCTAATATATAATCCCCACATACGTGGTGAAAAATCCTTCTAAATATTATTATTGGTTTCAGTGTTTTTAGCATACCCCTTTTGTTTTTAAATTATAAAATAGTCACTTTTTTTAATTTTTTTATTCACATTAGATATAGAATTTTTTTCCCTTAAAATATGAAGCTACATGTTATTTTTATGTATACCAACATTCTTACTCATTATGACCACCTTCGATACAATTTTCAACTAATTTCTCATTAAATTTATTTATTATGGAAATTTTTTATTCTTATATGGGCCATCCTTAAACTCTACAAGATATCTCTAAAAATAAGGTATGATCAGGCATAATATAGTCCTTAATTACTTTTCAATAATTTAAATATTATTTCAATAGCTAGGGATCATGTTTCCAAATCATTCTAAACACTAATTACATCCAAATAAAAATTCTTTTCTCAAATGAATATGAATATAGATATTATGAAAACTATAAAAATATTGAGTGAATGAAACATTATTTTCATCACAATTCGAAAAACCAATTATATTGATATGACTCTAATCAACCATTGACGTTACAGTGAATTTCTTATATATTTCTTCCTCACATATTTATCAGTAACATTAATTATAACCTTTAATTTTTTTGAAATCAAATTAGAGAAAACATGGTTTTCTGAAGAATGTGTTCCCAGTTTCTTAAACTATGGATATATGAAGAAATAATTTGATGAAATATTATATAATATACGAATCCTATTAAAATAAAAATAATATAACGAAAATAATAATTATTTTAACAATTATTCTATAATTCATGAGACTATTTAGCTTGGGTGATGTATAGATTTACCAAATTGATGTCCTACTCATGACATTTTTGTAATAATGAAAATGTTTGACTATAAGAATATTTGACCACATAAATAAATTTATTTATCATTATATCTACATGAATTTCATGAATATTATTTTCTTTTAAAAAATTATTTTCTTTCTTTTTAATTTTATAAAAATTGATCTTAAAAAGAAAATTATTTAAGTTAATGACCTCAAAAATTAATAAATGAGTTCCTAAAATATATTTTTAATCTATTATATATCATCCATTAATATTTTAATTTTATTACATAAATGTTGGATTTATCATCACATAAAAATGATAACTATTTATTATATTTAAAAAAAATATGTGAGTTTCATTTTTAAATAATTATATCCTAGATTTTTTAATATAATCTATAACCAAATACAAATTTCTTTTCTAATCCAATATACATATGATAAAACAAAATAAAAAAATATATATATCATGACTTAAACATGGTGGGTTTTTCAATTAATATTTTATTTTGAAGTAAAAATCACAATGTGATTTAATAAGCACATACTTATCACATACTAATCATAATTACTCTAGAGTATAATTTTAAATATATATATAAGAAAAAAATTATATTTAATTATTTTTAACTAGTGTTGTACCACCTTACACTAATGATATATTTCCTAGATCATTAGAAATATTAATTTAATTTTTATTATGGTTTTTCATAAGAAACATCTATATAAGTACTGAAGTGTACATTATTTTTATTCTCCATCTAAAAAAACTAAAAATAATATTTTAATCCATACATCATATTTTACATATAATAAACATTATATGTAATTACATCTAATCATAGTTAAAACCATTAGCTTTGTTACAACGACATATTCTTAATAAGATCATGTAGACACACTATGAGGGTTCAATTGATTTATTTTAATCATAATTTACTGAATTATTTTCATTTTATTTAATTTGATCCTCAATAATGTGTGTTTTCTATTCTAGAGGAAGTAGAAATGCGAAATTAATATTGTACTTGTACAATTATTTCATAAATATATATACTCAAAACTATAAAAAATATCCACGGAATATTCAAATAGTAAATATTTCAATAATATGAATTATATATAGGTTGTAAAAAATTAATAAATTTGAATATAATTTTTTAATTAATGTTTATTTTGTTAAAAATATTGTTGTACCACTGTTTCAATGATAGATATAAGGAATAATCTCTATAGAAGTATCCTTATGTGGTATAATATCCAAGAAAAAATGATCTTGTAACACTCATTTTTAACACAAATAATAATTTATTAGTTAACATCCATCATTGATTGTAATAGGAATACGTTTATCCTTTAAGGATTCTATATATTTCTCTCAGTTATAATATTTTAGGAAAATATCATCCTCCCTCATTATTTTGGTAATTCTTGAGATATTTCTTTTAGTTCTTGAGATAATTTTCATAATATAATATTGTTTTCAAATCATGTTTTGGCACTAGAAATTATATATGTTGGGTTATATAATTTTTTATGATAATAAGTAATTTTTTAATGCAATACACCTAATTTTATAATTATTAGTGAACCCATTGTAAATAAATGATGATAATAATAATAATAATTTATATTTACATATAATAACATTAAAATGGTTATATTACATTTACAAAATAAATAAAATAATACTTATATAATTAATATCAAATAAAATATATCATTTCGTTATTGTCTCTTTACTAGATATAAAATTCCTCGTTGATATTTTAAAAATCCAGGAATAAAATATATTATTCAAATAAATAAATATCACTTATTTTTTTAATTAAAAAATTATTATTAGATGTTGATAATGCAAGATTAATATTTCTTTAATATTAATCTAATATATATTTATTTAAATATTTTTTTTAATTTATGTGATCAAAAAGAAGAAGATAATTAATATTTCAATATCTATAGATTAATAATTTTTTAATTATAAATTCAAATTTAATTTAATTGAGTTTTTTATATATATTGTGTTGGATCCTCTAATAATATTTCTCACAATTATTATTTAAAAAGGGATATAGTTAATATTTTTCATCATTCATCATGTCAAAGAACCTATAGAAAATGATTTTACTATCTCAACAATAATAAATTTATTGATACTCACTATGTAGTGTAATCTTATTTTTTTCAATTTCTGATTCCACATATTGTTTTCCATAAGTTGTTATCTAATATGATTGAAATACCCTTCATAGACAACCTCAAATAATATTATCATCATTCCTCCATGATCATGGAATTAATCTTTTTGTTCAATTTAAAAAAGGTTTTCGTGATATCTACCTAAATTAAAAAAGAAAATGTAAAATCCATTCATGAATTATGAAATAATTTTATATCTTTTTCGAGGGATTCAACACATGCTAGTTCACAAAGATAATATGTCCTCATCATTTTCATTTATAAATTAAATTGAAAATTTCATGATAGAAATTAATAAATGTTGTATCCAATGTACAAATTCATATATAAATATATAGTAATATACTCTAACACATAAAACATGTCAAAGTCATATTTATGGTGTTTTCACCACAACCTCGCCTCTTATAAATTAACTGGAGTGAATATCCATGATAAAAATCCTTATATTATTTAGATAATTAAACAAAAAATTTATTAAAAAATATTTGTTTCTTATAAAAATATTTCATCCAAACTATATGACATATTTTCACGAAAATTATCATGAAATTTCATGGTGTTGAACTTAGTGGGGAACTAATACAACTTCTCGATGTATTGGAAGCTCTATGATTATTATTAAATTAATGATATATATTATAAAACCCAAAATGTGATATGACATTTTTATTTTTTTATTCATTGAATATAGATCTATAAAATATAAAAATTCAATAGTCTTATAGAAATATTGTAATAAACTCAAACAGTATCTTGAGACAACTAGTAATAACATTCATTTTTTTATCTCTTACATAATATCCAAATTTTTAATTGAAAATTATTTAGGAATAGTATCATTATTTTTCTACTTCATAGAAACTCCACTTGTTGCAACTTAACCCCTTTGACAAAACCCCCTTGTGATGTGATAGTTTGAATTCTTACGATTCATCCATTAAAGTTCCATTGGCTCATTTGGGAGGATAACCACTACAATATTATCATATCATAATTTAAAAACTAATTTTCTACCGATATTTATGTAAATATCATATAATATTAGTAATATATTAAATACTTTTGATGATTAACATGGTAAAATATACGAGGACTGTAATATAGATTCAGATACCACTATATTCTTTGAGATATTACCACTCATAGATCATCTAATAAGGAAAAATAAATTCTTATACTATGATTTAAGATCATGACGATTTATCAAGAAACACGAGTCTTTATATTCACTATTGAGTAGCTCCTAATGTAATCTTTAATCCAAAAACAAAGTCATAGTATTTATTAGAATAAATATTATAATCTTCAATGTAGTCTAATGAAATTATATTATATTTTCAATATATTATCATACAATTCCATAGGTTATGGAATCATAAATTCAAATACATAGAATACAAAAATTAATTACACTATTTTTTAATGGAAAAAACCATACTCATCATATATTTATCATCCTATATATCATGAAACATTTTAATGCATAAATATACACCATTAAACATTTCATAAAAAACAACATCTAGTAATTTTCAGAAATGAATTTTTTAATTACCTTATCAATTTATATACTCTTAAACTATATTAGAAGCCTATTTTTCAAATCATAAATGATCTGGATCCCAATAATATAGGCTTTTTAACTGAAATCATTCAAAGATGTTAATTTATTCTACTAAATAATATCTTACCATAACAAAGGAATGTCATTTCGAATCTATAATATATCATTAAAACATAATAATTGTCAAAAACATTACCCACACTAAAAAAATTTAAGAATATATAAAACATAAAATATTTATGAAACACAATTATATGATTTCCTCTATATGAAATTTCATCTAATATAAAATCATGTATCAATACATAAATTTATCTCTGAAACATTTAAACATTATTTAAATCCATTTGATGTCATAACCCATCATGTTGTATCATATTAAAATTCTAGATAATGATCCCATTCAGGACCAACGTTTTGAAATCTATCATCCAAATATCATACCCAGGGTCAATTAATTTTGAAATTAAAATTCTAATGGATTAAAATATATAAACTCTAGAAAATTTTCATTATAATATTAGAGATGAAATTTCATAATTCATCTCATAATATGTCAACATATTTTTGTATTGACATTCTTGAATATGTGTTGTTTATTTTTGAATACTTATATTCAGTCAAAATGATTTATATGTTCTATAAGATCTACCAAAAACTATAATTAGTTTAGGTGCATTAAAACTATCATTAAATTCCCAGATTCATTCTACCTTATATCTATTGACCTTCTTTCAACTTATTTAATGGATATAGGTTCATGATTATAAATCATTATTAATCAACTATATATGGTTACTATAAAACCATTTCCCATTTGTTCTATAACCTATATGGTTCTCCAATTAAATACTTGTATCTTGTAAATAATTTGTTCCATGGGAATTTATGAAATATTTTCGAGCAAAAACTATTATTCTCTTATACCCCGACTTCTTCAATGAAAATATTCATCCAAATTTTTCTTTTGGAGGAACCCTCCATCATTAGAAATGCTTGATGTCTATAAAAAATACATTCGTTAGATAGTTTTTTTAAAAAAATAACTTTTTAATTTTTTTGGATATCCTATATAGATAAACATAGTTCATACGTGTGAATGTTTATTTCATATATATCCTTAACAAATTTTTTACATCGTCATACACATATATTAGAAGACACGTATTTTTTTACACTCCATAACTCTTATAGAAATCTATTTTTTTCTTTAGTTTGCACTCTTTTTAGTATACGTGTTTTATTTTTCTAATTTATATCCCCAAAAGGATAATGGAAGGGGAATATGAATCATCACTGATCTTAGCATTTCCCACAAGGCAAGGTTCCTCATTTCATTGGTATCATTCCACTATTATTTTTATGGAGGAGGGAATTTATAATAAATTAAAAAATCCATTATATAATTGATTTAATCATGGTAAATATATTATATAAATTGATGTTAATATAGTTTTTTTATACCATTTTTCATGTAACATCCCACCCCATCGAATATTATGTATATTAACAAGATTGTTATGATACATGGACATAGCTGCACCTCCCCACTACGAAAGGCCTCCAACTAGTAGAATACGTTTATAGTGGTAATGCAAGTAGACTATCCATACTTATCATATCAAAATTTAAATTGATATAATATCAATAACTAACAAAAACTAGGAAATTAAAAAAAGAATAATATACATGAATGTGATGTCCTATTGTCATTTTTCATTATTTTCCAATCATTGAACATGTTTTCTAATATAATTGGGAGTGTCTTGGGACTCATTGGGATGGAGATAATATTCTAGGAAAATGAACTAATGATAAAGGATTTATTTCGGTTGGAATTAATGGTGTATAGGTATAAACATGTAATTAATTTTTAGGGTTATCCCCGAGTTTGAAGAAATCCTAATATTCTTTGTGTATTCATGTAAGAATATGTTATTTTTATAGTTTTCAGTTAATTAACATTCCATGTAATAGGATTACATGACATATATTTTTTTCCTGGATTATGACATAATCTGAATATACATCATGAATGAGAACACACCATGTACAACCTACATTCCATATTAGTGGTAAATGTTGAATTTTAATAAAACGAAGATGTGTTTTTGAGGTATATTAACCCCTTGTATTAAATGAAATGTATTTTTTTGGAACAACAAATATTAAAAATTATTTCTTATTTTAGGGTGTCGTATAGATGATTCTTATTTCATTATATTACAGGAATTCTACCTATTGACTTAGATATATTACTTGAAAATTCTCAAAACCTATGTTCATTCCGGATAGATTCATTGAGTTGTTGCATCATTAGGGTGTTTTAGTTGCATCTACATAGGTATGTGAATCTATTATTATTATTCATTTCCTTCTTGGTAAGTAGTATCATTTCATTTCATTATCATATTTGTAGATCTATAATGGAAATTCACTAGATTACATTCTCGATCTGTTGTGTGATCTCCTTTATGGGGGTTATATAGTTATTGGTTTTATTGTTACAGGTTTTCGTTCTTGAGGTTCATTGGGATCATTCCAAATATCAAAAACATTTTTTAATTATTTATATTATTAAATTTCAATATTTATGAAATGTCTATATTTATTTAATGTCCTCATTTATCATTGTTTTAAATTCTTTTTAGTGAATCCAATTGGGGCCTGTGTGACTCCCTAGGCTAATTATAATATAAATATGAAAGTACTATTCATAGGTTCACATCTGGGGATATTCCTCTTCTACCATGATTTTATTCATATGTAAAGGTGCTTAATGTGGTTATGATTTTCAATTTTGGAATGATTTTCTAATATATCCTAACAAGGTGTGAATTTTGGTATGGTATTTCCTGTACATTGACATATTTCTTCATTTTTTTCATGTACTATATTTTTTATACTTCCATATAATTGATATGATATATGATACATAGTTTGGTTTAATTTTATATATCTTCTTTGATACTTATTTATGACATTATTTAAAATTGATTTAGATACATTTTTTGGAAATGTGGAAAAGGTTTAAATTATATATTTCTCATCACATTATATATAAAAAAGGTTAAAATATATAGAATTCCATCTTTTATTTAATATTGTTCATGAATGGATTATTGTACTTGTTATGGAACACATGGGTGGGATATTATGAGACATGTTATCTCATAACCTTCATAATATATTGGTGATGTGTATAAATTGTTATATTTTTTTAGGGAATGGAAAGGAATTGTAGTAAGTCAGTTAGGTATTCTCTCAGCAGTGTTTGGGTAGCCAGTGGTTAGATGGTGGGTGTGTTACAACGGTATCACATGTGAATTTCTTCTATTTATATTTTAGTTTTTTTCCATTATAGTTAGACATGCCACATAGAGATTATTTTTATTTCATTTTAGTGTATAACTTATGTTGTTTTATGTTTGTTATAACATATATATTTAGATTTTTTTATTGAGTCGTTATAAATATTTATATATGTCATGTTGTCCGCTTTAGGTTTTGTTAAATAATTACCTATGGTTGTTTTTTGATGCCCATGTTTTCGTCACTAGCCAATGGGGTTCAAGGATGATATTTGGGTAAGTTGAAATTCAGGTAAGGTTCAAGCTTGATCGGTTATCTAGGTCATTTTCAATATTGTTTTGTATAAAAAGTTAGTTTTTCCACATGATTCCTTATCATGGGATGTTTATAATAATAGAGATGGGATTGTTGGGATAAGAGAGGTAGGTTTTGATATGTTATTAACCTATTCGTTCCATAATGAGAAGAAACTTACCATGGGATGCACTGATTTGTGAGTCCTATTTTTGATTTCATGATACTAATCTTAGTTTTTTCAAATAGATTTTTAGTTTGAGAAAATATTATCTTATTTTCTGATAATTTCTTTTTTTATTATGTGTTTTAATATTCCTATAATATGTATCTACTAGTTCCTTGGGAGGCTGCAATTTATGATACAAAAGGGAATACACTACTCAACTTGGATTCGATCCATGCTATCATGAAAAAGATTCATTGGTTGACCATAATATACCACATGTTCATAACATTAATGTTGAGGTTTAACCAAAAGATATAGAAAAAAACATTTATCGCTGGAGTTGTTATGTCAGTAGAAACCATCCTTTTAGGTATGAATGATCCTCAAATGTTGGAATAATATCATAACTGTATTGAACATATCTTCAGTTTCTTGGATACACCTGAGTGTATCAATGTGAAGTGTGTGGTATTAATACATTAGGGTCCTAAAGATAGTTGATAGGATTCCCTGGACATGGAAGATATTCATGTGGTATTGTACTATAAGTGCTTGAAGTCTCATTAATTTCATTTTTTTTCTAGATTCACTAATGAAGAAGAGGTCTCTGGGGTTCCACTCTCTGTAGCAAGGAGATAATTAAGTGTCAGTGTACTCCAATTGTTTTTCTTAACATGTTCAGTTTTCACTCATGGTTTCAAAGAATGACCATATTAATGTTATGATGTTCCTGAATGTATTCTGAACATATATTAGATCATAGTTATGTATGGTGAACCTTTAATATAAGTCCACATCCATCAAATTTACATAATCTTGTGTTAAGTAATGAATTTGACATTGAGGATCATTTATAGGTTTAATGTTTTAGATATTTTAAGGAAGAACATTTACATTACAATGTGAATATTATTAATAGACACTCTTACTCACTATCAATTTTTTTCATAAAACAGAAACATATTAAAACAAAACCTGACATTTTTTTCAGGCTTTAACAGCATAACTTTTCTTGGATCCCATCCTTGTCACTATTCTTCCTTATTTCCTATGAAAAACATTTAAAAACATGGGATAAGAATAAAAAGCTATGTAAGAGATACATAATTAATAAAAACTGTTAGTCTTGGGATAACATTTAAACCATGAATACATTATCAAAAAATTATAATTTTCAACTTTAATAAGTTTTAAATATACTTCAACGAATATAAGATCGTTACAAAACATTTTTATAACAAAAATATTACCATAAAGGCACTAGAATGCAACATCTAGCATATAAAGGTATATTAGGAGATAAACATACATAAATTGAATAACTATATGGCCAACTTCACCAAATATTACTAAATAGAATAGAAATACGAATGACATCCATACCCAATTCATTAGATGTTATAATATAAACATCGTTCCATGGTTTATAATGAAACAAAACATAATTTTTTTTATCACATAACAAACCATCATTGATTTATCACATAAAAAATCAGAAAATGCCCAATGACCATTATAAAATCATAACAAATAATATACTGCAAATATCTACATTTCGTTCATTTGAAATCACAAGAAAAAATTTCAATATATTGAAATACTCATTACATTTCCAAATCCATTTCCAAAACTAAATCACCCAAAAATAGAATGTTGGATTTATTTTATTTTTTTTAAAAAAATAAGGCTTATAGAAGAAACCAAATATCAAATAATGGTTACGGTGGAGGAGTGGTTGTTATTTCCTCTTCTGTTAAAAAATACTTTTGTCATTTATTAAAATGATTCATAGAAAAAAGATTCCAAATGAATGATATAAAATTTAAAAAGGTTTTCTTTTAAACTTTATAAAATAACGAGGTGTATATTATCAAAATATGCCTCAATGATAGTAGATTGAAATAAAGTCCCTTAACCTGAGTCTGATTCGCCACGTAATATAATTGTTCTTTCTGAATAATAAATTTAAGTTAATTTATAATTTCTTATTTTATTATTTAAAATTATTTATTCATTATATATAACTTATTTCCTTGATATAACAATCATTTAACTATTCCAGTTCATATCGGATGTTTGGTCATTGATCGGTAACAAAGTCAAAAATGAATGGGTTATAATTAAAAATTTACTATGTGGTAAAAATTAAATTATATCCATAATAGTATTAATGATTTAAATATCATATATATATAGTATATATATATTTATATTATTCTATAACACTTGAAGATTGCAAAATGAAATGCACCGTTCATGAAGACAGTAAGCCGTACATACTCATGAACGCCACATTAATTTATTTTTCATATTAAAGAAATGAAAACTAAATTATATATAGGTATATTATAATTATAGTATAATATAATATGATATATATGTTACATAAGTTCATTAATTTCATATTTTATAAGTTCCATGTATGTCATGAATGAATAATATCACTTTGAGGGTGCAGTAGTCTGCACTTCATCAAATGAAATTATAATATTTACACAACATGAAATGATTAAAGGCATGTTTGTAAAAAAAATTATAGTTTCATAAATTCAATATATATATATATAATATATATATTATATAATTATAGTTCCATTATAATGGAATCAATTAGAGGTTGTAGGGGAATATCAAACAATCATTATTTCGTGAGGCAATAGTTCGTCGGACACAGAAACAATATATTTGTATCCATTAGATGGAGGTGTGTGTAAGTGTTGTTTGAATACTTATAATTAAAAATAATATTATATTTAGGATTTTGGTGTTTTTTTCAACAAATATTATGAATAAAATAAGGAGTGAAGAGTAAAATAATGGAAAAGAATTTTAGAGAAGATGCTACCTCTTAAAATGTGTAACACACCTTCATTTGAGCCAAAAAGATTTATTGAATTGCCTTATACCTATAGTAAGGATTGTACATGGAATATAGGGATTTTGGGAGATTATTTGGAAGATCTTGGATGATCCAAGTGGATTGATAGGTTTTTTTAAATTGGTATAGGTAATTTATTTTTATAAGAGGGAGGAGGGGCACTTTAAGAATGTTTGGATGTATTATATCATTATAAAATGATTTTCTATTTTAAATGGTTGAAATGTCATTAATTAAAATGATAATATTTATTTATGTAGATAACATCTTAGACAATATGTTTTAGACAATTCTAGGTCACAAATTTAACCATATCTTGTATCATTAACCCATAGTTAACTAATTTGACTTTTACTATGTCTTCTTGTTTATTCATAGTATATGGTTAATATAGTTACAATAAAATGACAATAAAATTTCTACTAGTTCATTAATGACATGTTATACATTATATAACTCATTTTTATGAATCATAAAATTTTTGGACAATTATATAATTTTATAATATAGTCTTTTTTAAAAACACATCTATATAAATTTTTTAACTATTTATATAATGTCTTTTAAAAATCCATAAATACATGATTCATTTGAATAGAACACAATAATTAAAAAATAAAAATTTATACTCTTCCTTGAAATTATTTTAATGTATAAATATTTTAATAATAAATTTATATAAATATTTATAATCTCATTTATTTAAATCATTCATTAATAAGACAATCACTACAACGTTATTGCATCGTAAATAAATCTATTTATTTAATGTATAAAAATTATAAACAAAATATCATGAAATAACAAATATTATTATTTTTATAATGAATATTTATAGTCTAATTTATCTTATATATATAACCATATTAAGTTTTTTATTATGAAGATACACATTTATTTATATTTCCCTTAACATCAAATTAAAATTGATTATATGTCATTTTCACACACATGTTGCTCTGTGAGGTCCCAAAATTTGACCCAAGGATGCCACTGGTCAGAAATATCTCAACCAATAATATTAAGACATTTTTTAGTGTAAATTTATGTTATTATAATATTATATTTACCCTTATTGACCTAATTTACCCTTTAACCATGGTAAACTAAATAAATACTAAAGTTACTATTCATAATGTCTAAATATAAGAGGTG
Source organism: Viscum album (assembly GCA_963277665.1). Taxonomy (NCBI): domain Eukaryota; kingdom Viridiplantae; phylum Streptophyta; class Magnoliopsida; order Santalales; family Viscaceae; genus Viscum; species Viscum album. Next base: position 1,729,518,229 of record OY728132.1, read on the forward strand.
TCTATTTAAGAAATTTTGAAATCTTGATTCTAAATATGGAATCAATTATGAAAAATTCAAAACACATAATTGGTATAAATTAATTGTAATTAATTATGCTCTTCAAAACCAAACAACATGTTTTTAAGAAACAATTAAAATCAAAAGATTGACATGTGTTTGTGTCAAATTTCAAAGATAAATGAATTCTAATGACCAAAATTTAATTAATTTATAAAAACATAATCCAATAATACTTAAAACCAATTAAATGGACGATATATATATCTTAATAAATTATATGAAAAGGCAGTTTTGTATTAAAATGCAGTATTTTTCTCTATTAATTAAAAAATGAACATTACCAGAAAAGTAATGAAATTTCATAAAAGGTAAATTTTGATGTCCCAATTCTAATGAATAATTTTACTTTTTCAAATATAACACATAAATATGTCAAAAAAAATTTAAAAAGGGTTCACCTATAAAATGTGGTAAAACGACCATTTCAAAACATTAGAGTATTTCATGCTAAAAATAAGATTCATTTTTTTTGAATCCTATAGTATTAATTGGATAAATGTAAAAACATTTAATAAATATGTAAAATAAAAATATAGTTAATTATGTTCATACCCACCAATAAAACTACTGGATTTTAACTACCATAATAATAATAATAGTATTATGTTTTTTTGGAATAACGTAACATTGTGTGCAATGTAAAATTTCCAAGAAACGTGTTGTACTGTGTTGAGTACGCTATCAGAAAAATTGTACTAATTAAAATAAAATTAGTATACTATTAAAAAATATTAATAGATATGAGAATTTATTATTCTATAAATACCTAGGTCATTATATCCTTCCCCCCTTTTGGAAATTGCATCCCTGTAATTTTAAAATTAGTCTAAGAAAAATCAATTGAAATTCCACATAAGAAAAAGTGTCAATAAAACTATCACTTTTAAAGAAATAAAAAGTGAAGTAAAAATGTCACCAATGATAACCCATACAAGGATTCCATGTAAGAAAAAATGGATATAGAAGAGAAAACAACCATCATTTTTTGATAGAGAGTGACTGAAAACCTAATCAGGAAAAAGTAGACTACCAAAAAATCCTAAATATGTGATGGATAAATAGGTCATGGATTCTCCAGTAGGAAAAATACATTGTAAATGTTTTTTATTTTAAATTCTTTTTCATAAATATAAATAATTTATTTACGATATTGACTATGAACATAAAAAAATATATTTACATTTCATGTAGAGTTTCATTCTTTAAAAAATTTCTTCCAAAAACTCATATTTTCTCCAAACGATGAGAATTAAAAACTAATTGGTCACATCTAAAGTGATATAATAAAATTATAGAGAATGAAATAATAAAACTAAGGTAAACTATATATATCTCCCAAATCATTAAACATTACCCAAACAAAAATGGTTAGTACAAGATAAGATTATCGACAAAAAGGATAATCTTTTATTAATGTAATACTCTTAATTACCAAAATTCAACAAACAATACCCAATGTTCAACAAAGGACATTTGATATTCAACTATCTATAAACCAATTAAATATTATCCAAACTAATATTGAAACCAAAATCTATGAAGAATTTGATCACATAGTCTTCCATGATAAATCTTATCATTTATAACATCGATTACTCTTAAAGTATAATAAATAAACGTACATATCCTAATCACATATTCTCAAAGGTAGGATAATAATTTCCATAAATAACCCTAATTTATATATGTCCAAAATAAAAACATAAATTATTCCAAAATAAAATTCCACCATTACTCGTCAAATGAAATCCCATTGTATTATAATTTCCTTAGGCATATATTTTCCCCAAAGAGAAAACATCTTCCAAACTATAGTTTTCACTTAATCACCACATCATCTTGTTGTTCAATAGATATAAATTTTATAAAACATAATTTCAAAAAATCCATTTTTTATCCATAAATTTTTTATCTAAAATTAATAAGTTATATTAACCTCGGACATCACATAGTCTAGTGGTAAGCGATAAATCACAGTCGTACATTGGTTGTGGGTTTGTTTCCTGTAGCTTTTTCTGACGTGATGGGTTGTCACATGGTCGTTGTATTGTCCTTTTTGAAGAAAATGTACAATTATAATAACACTAACAAGATGATATAAAATACTCAAAAATTTCTATAATATATTTTAACCTCAATGGTTATTTCATACCTTACATTTTTCATCCGTAAAACAAATAATCCATAATTTCCTTAAATTCATAGATCATATAAACCATAATGGTTAATTATATCTATATCCACAAAAGAAAAGATAATTCATCCATGATTAACATTTTTATGTAATAAATATAAGGCTTAAATATACTTTAAGTCTTCCAAAGTAACCTCATCATCAATACATTTAATAATATCATCACTATAGATCGGACATAACACATCAATTACTAAAATGTATACATCATAATAATCATTCATTTTTTATGATTAAATATCCATGTTTTACATGTCATTATTCAATACTTCATTCCTAAAAAAATCATGTAGAATTACCTAAGATTTCAATAATGTCAAATCATGAGCTAAGAAATAATCAATTCCTTTCATAGGTCATTTTCAGTTTCCTCAGCTTCAATGGTAATGACATTACCTATTGGTAAACATATAATTATATGGTCCCGCTTAACCCATTTTAGATGTTTCTTCTTAGTACATCTATATTAGTAATAACAAAGCACACAACATTGAAAACATTCAATTATTCCCCAAGAAAGAACTTCATTAACCATTATAGAGTCAACTGAATACTTACTATTTCCATGGAAGGTTATGGATTTATGACCTTCATTTCCACATCTATAACATATTCCCATCCCTTTGGAGAATTTTTACAGGTGTTTCTTTCCTCATCCTTCACTGATAGGTTTTTTAAATATATTTATCTTTATGATTCTTACTTGATCTTCACCAGGGATTCGTTTCTGGCCTAAATGATGCCATAGAAAAATCACTAAGGTTCAATTGGTAAATAATGACTCCATATAGTTTCTTATGAATAATCACAAGATTTATAATTAAAGATCACATTTCATTTTGTTTCTTATTCATAAAATCATCATAATTTTTTTTCACATCCATGGAAACTTTGGTCCCTGCTAGATCCAGACATTAAATAAAACCAAAACGGTAAATGTGAGTATATTAGTAAAACCATCATATACTATCTTATGATAGGGTAAACACTAATATATTCTTATTAATTTTATATTAAAATAATTAAATTTATCATAAATATTTATGCCTCATTATAATATGCTATCAATTATGGTTATGTCACTTATTCTTAATTAACACCCTAACTTCTAAAGTTATCTAAATCGACCTCTAATATCATCTATATACAGCCCCAACATTAAAAATTACATAATCATGTTTTTTGTGATGAATTTGAAATTGAGGATATTTTTAGGTTTATAGTTTTAGAGAATTTGGACATAACTATTACATAACAACTTGAATATTACATGTAGACAGTTAGAATCACTATCAATTTTTAATAAAACAAAAACTCTTTAAAACGAAACATGACATCGTTTCATGTTTTAAAAGAATAACTATTTTTTCAACCCATTATTGAATCTATTATACCATATGTCCTGTGAAAAACATCTCAAAACATAGTATGAACATAAATATTCTCGTAAGTGATACATAAATAAAAAAACTGTTAGTCTTGGGATAAGATAAATCCCAATGAATAGTTAATCAAAAAGTAATACTTTTCACCTTCATCAAGTACCAAATATAATTCACTGAATATAATCCCATTACATACCATTTTATTAGCCAAATGATTACCATAATTCCCATAGAATGAGACTATATCATATAAAGGAAACATGAGATATAAAAATACTTAAATGGAATAACCATATAGTCGACTTACTCACAAATCACTAAATGGAATAATCAAACAACTGACTTCAATACCCATTTCATTGGTGGATATAACATAACCAATCGTCCTTGGTTTAGAATGGAACCACCCATCATTTGGTTTATCACAAACCATGCTTCATTGGATTTTCATATAACCATCCGTCAAAAGTCCAAGTACCATTATAAAATCATAACACATAATATATTAAAAATAAAAAAATTTCACTAATAACTTTTCATTTGTAATAAGAAGAAATAATTTCTAGATATTGAAATGCTCAATAAATTTCAAAAACCATTTTCAAGAACATAACATTCAAAAAAAGGGAAATTGATTTGTTTTCCTTTTTTAAAAACTATTAGGCTTCTAGTGGAATCCAAATAACCAATAATGATTACGGTTGCAAAGAGTTTGTTTTTGCATCTTACATTAAAAACAATCATTTTTTCATTTATTAAAATCTTTAGTAAATAAAATATTCCATTTGAATGAAATTAAATGTCCAAGTGTTTTATGATACACCGTATAAAATATGTAGGTGTATAATATCAAAATATTCATTGATGAATGGATATTGAGATGATGTCTCTTACATTGAGTTTGATTCATGACCTAGGTTCCTTATTATTCAAGAATAATAAACATAAGATGATTTATACTTTCTTAATAACCTTAATACATTTTATTATTCCATCAATATCACTTATTACATTTCTATAACAATCATATTATAATTGAAGTACATATCAGTCGTTTCGTTGATGTTCGGTAATTGAGAAAAAATGAACTTGTTAAAATTAAATTTTTTTCATGTGGTCAAAATTAAATTATCTCCAAAATATTATTCATGATTTAACTATCATATATTTATAGTATATATGTATTTATAATAGTCCATAATATTTAGATAAATGAAATTAAATGCAACGTTCATGGAGACAGTAGGCCGTACGTACACATGAACACTACATTAATTTATTTTTATTATTATACAAATGAAAAAAAGTTAAATAGGTATATTATACTTATATTATAATAAAACATTAAATATATGTTACATAATTTGATTAACACCATCCATTAAATGTTATATGTGTGGAATAAATGAATCATTTCACTTCAAAGTGGTAGTAGTCTGCACTTTCTCTAATGAATTTATTGTATTTACACATCATGAAAAGAATAAATGAATGTTTATAAATAAAAATTATAGTTTAAAAATTACAATACAGATATAATATATATCATATATAAATAAATTTTCTTTATAAAAGACTCCATGAGAGGTGGTATGGGAAAATCGATCAACAATCGTTTTGGGAGGCAGAAGTTCGTCGTACACAGAAATAGTATGTTTGTATCCATTATATGGAGGGGTGTGTGAGTGTTTTTAGAATCTTTCACATAAAAAATTCTATAATATTGATTTTACTGGTGTTTTTAGGTAATCATATAAAAATAATTAAATAGGTCATGGACAAGTAAAATAATGGAAAGGAACTTTAGAGAAGAGGCTACCTATTGAAACGTGTAACTCCCATTTATTTGAGCCAAAAGTATTTCCTGATTTCCCTTAGGCCTTAGCTAAGGCTTCTAAGAGTAATATAGGGATTTTTTGAGCTTATTTGGGAAGATTATTTACGAGACAAGGGGCTTGAGAAGTGTGATTAAATGGGTAAAGGTAATGCCCTTTTATAAGAGGATAGAGGTGTACTTTTGGACATTTTTTAAGTATTATTTTATTATAAAAGGATTATCTATTACAAATGGTCCCAAATTCATTTATTTCAAATATAATATTCATTTGGGTTGATTAAATCTCAATAAATAGGTTTTAGAAATGTCTATGTCACAAATTTAGCCTTATCTTTTAGATTTAACCATTAGTTAACTAATTTTACTTTTACCATGTCTTCCGGTATATTCACACTATATGGATAATATAGTTACAATAAAATATGAATCTATCATAAAGTGGTTCATTAATGAAAATTTCCACATTATCTAAGTCATTTGGCTGAATCATTGATTTAGTGGACTATTAAATCATTTATTAAAATATTATTTTTTTTAAAACTCATTAATGTCAATGTTTAAACTATTCATATAATGACATCTTAAAAATATTTTAAAATGATTATTTTGATAAAACATCATTAATTTAAGTATAAAAAGTCATAATAATCCCTAAAATTTGTGGAAGGCATAAAATGTTTCAAAATAATTTTATTTTATAATTTATAATCTCATTTATTTAAATAATTGATCAATAAGTTGATCACTACATCATCCTTGTGTCATAAATAAATTTAATAATTTAATCTCTAAAAATTTTAAATAAAACTCATGATGTAAAAAATATTTTTAGTTTTATAAAGAATATTTTTAGTATAATTTATCCTATGTATAATCCCATATTAATATTATTTTACGACTAAGATACAAGACTATGATACATTTCACTTAACTTTAAATTAAAAGTAATTAAATGTGATTATCACACATAGGTGGCTCCACGAGGTCTCCTAATAGACCCAAGGATGCCCATGGTCAGAATTATCTCAACCAATATGATTAGTACATGCGTTAGTATAAAAATGTATTATTATAATATTATTTTTACCCTTATTTAACTAATTTACATTTTACCTGTGGAAAATAAAATAATTACTGAAGTTGATATTAATAATGTCTAAAAATAAATGGTACCTATATACACAATTTACACGTCCTGATTCCAAATATGGAATCCATTTTCCAAATTAAATACACATTATTGGAAAAATTTAATTTAATATTATCTTCTACTGTTAAAACGAAAAAGTGGGATTTTGAGAAGTAATAATTATCAAAATATTGACATCTATTTATATCAAATTTAAAAATGAAATTATAACCAAAAACCAACATAGAATTAAATTATTGATAAAAATTCAAATATACTTTAAAAAATATTGAACATTCAATTTATCTATATAAATAAATTATATTAAAGGGAAATTTTGAATTCAATTTTAGTATTTTTCATTATTCAGTACGAAAATGATCTTTATCAGAAATATACCGACATTTCTGCCATTGAAAACTTTGAAGTCACTATTGCAAATAATAATATTATTTTTTCAAATAGGAAATCTAAAAGTGTAAAAATCTATATTTAAAAAGGGTTCCCCTTCAAAAGTTGGTAAAACTATCTATGAATAATATTAGAGTAGTTCATGCTAAAAATCAGATTCATTCTTATTTGAACACTCTAATATTCACTGGATAAATGTAAAAAAATATATTAAATATATAAAATCATAATATAGTAAATTATGTTCATTCCTCTTAATAAAATGGAAATGCGTTAACTAAAAATTAAAATAATAATATTACTATATTATTTTTTCTTATAACTGAATGTTTTGTGAAAAGTAAGATTTCAAAAAAAACCATTGTTGTGTGTTGAGTATGCTATCAGAAATAGTATATTATATAACATAAAATTAATATATTATTTATAAATATTAATAGATATTAATATTTATATTTCTATAAATACATCGGTCATTATAACCTTCCCACTTTTGGAAATTGCATCCCAGCAATTTTAAAATTACTCCTTGAAATGTCTTTGAAAATCCCACATTGGAAAAAGTTTCAATAAACCTGTCTATTTTTTAAGAAAGAATGAGAAGTACTAAGGTCACCCAAGATAACACATAATAGGATTCCATGTAGTAAAACATGGATATAGAAGAGAAACTAACTGTCATGTTATGATGGAGAGTGATAGAGATCCTGATTATGAGAATTCTAACTACCAGAAAACCATAAAGATGTGATGGGATAAACAGTCTTTCATTCATTAGTAGGAAAAGTAAATTGACAGTGTTTTTTTATGTTCCTTTTCATAAATTTGAGTTATTAATTTATGATATTAAATAAGAACATAAAGAACTGTACATACATTTTATGTAGAGTTTCACCCTTTAATAAATTTCTACCACAAACTCATCTTTCCTCCAAATAATGAGTGTTCAACATGACTTGGTCACATATGTTGTGCTAGAATCAACATCTAGAGAATAAAATAATCCAAAAAATATGAATTATATATATATATTCCTATTTTTAAACATTAACCAAAACCAAAATGGTTTGTAAAAATCAGATAATCCCAAAGAGGATACTCTTTTATAAAAATAATACTCTTAATCTAAAAAATTCGACAAACAGTACAAAATGTCCAATATTGATCATTAGATAAAAAACTATACTTAAAATTATTCAATATAATATAAACCAATATTGAATCAAAAAATTTAAATGGATTTGATCACATAGACTTCCACAATAAATCTTAACATTTATAACATTGGCTACTCTTAAAGTATCATACTTAAAAGTAATTATCCTAATAAAATATTTTCAAATATAGGTCAATCATTTCTATAAATAACCCAATTACTATAATTCCTGCTTAAATTCATAGATTATTTCAAAATAAAATTACACTATTACTCCTCAAATGAAATCCCATAGTATTCTAATTTCATTAGGAGTATAGTGTCCCCAAAAGAGAAAAGGTATTCCAAAATAGCATTTTTCACATAATCACCACATCATCTGTAAAGACCCGTAAATTTCAAGGAAATTTTTTTCTTAATTTTCTTTGGAATTTTACAAGAGCACAGTCGCTGACGGCACCTGATTCCGAGGCCCGGTGTGCCCGAAATCATTTTCGGAAGTTTGGCTTGGGTACATTCAGTGAACGGACGAGCGGGTTTTTCTAACTTTTGAACCGGTGCCCAGAATCGAATTCTGAGGGCACTGATGAAATCGCAGCGCCGGTATTCGCTTAGAAACGCCTCTTCCAGAGTTGCGTTTGCTCAGGTGTGGTTTTTAATTTTCGGGCTTAAAGTTTAGAAATAAAATAATTTTGCGACAACATTATTTTATTTCACTTAAGCCACTTGGAAGCCACTTGAAGCCACTTAAAGGCGGCTTGAACTGAGTTGAACCGGATAGGATACTATCCAGAAATATCCTACCATGTTGGTAGGATATTTGTGAGGTGGGGCCCGCACGAGCCCCGCCGTTTCTTTCCGCTAAGTAACGCACCCGCAAAAACCCGTCATTATGAAAGTAAACTGGCGTGTTTCTTAAAATTCTTAACAGACCATTTAATTGTGCAGTTTATATCGTAAAATTAAATGAACTGTTTCTTTCATGAATTAATTCAACGAATTGATGGTTCGTTACTTACCCGTTTTTTTTGATGGCATAATAATAAAATAAGACCAACCTATCTTTTTTGGAGGATTACTCGTTGAGAGAGGATCCTTGAACCTTCAACCTCCTTCACGAAGGACGCGAAGAACGCGAAGAACGCGAAGAATGCCGTCATCTGCGGAAATCGACAATGCTCCAATCCGAGACGTTCTTCCCCGCCCCGATCTCCGATCACCAACCGTTTGAGGTGAGTGATTTAGGGTTTCTTCTAAAAGTTCTTTTTGGTTTAAAACAAAACACAGATTTAATTATTTATAATTTAAATATGTTGTTCTTTGTCCGTTGAGTTCGCCAACTCAACGCCGGATTCCGCGACGACGTGACGCCTTCCCGCGACGACGCGACGATCCCCCTCTTCCGCGACGAGCAATTCCGCGAAGAACGCTCACGCGCGACAACTACGATGTAGGGAATTATTTTGAAATTACCCCTTTTTATATTCCCGTAAATGCTTCTTTAAAAATTTAAAGAACTGGTTTTGTGAACAATTTTAAATTCATTAAAATTGTTGTTTCTATTCAAATGAGGAACCCGTTTTATGAAACAATTTTATTTCATTAAAAATTGATTCGGATATGCGTTCATGTGTTGAACTTAAATTACTCCCGTTGTTTATCTCTAACGCGGAGGGTGCGGGCCAAACGAACACGGCCCGACGACCCTCCGTCGTTCTTCGTTTTTGTGCGGATTTGACGGGCAATGACGGAATGTGCCGCAATGGATGTTTGACCATCCCGCAGTGAAGAATGAGTCCCGGGAGGAGCAACGGCGCAGACGGGAAGAAAAACGGGCCACCAGATCGACTCCGGCGGCCCGCGGAAGCCGGCGGCGCCGGCGCCCGGAGGTGGCGGCGCCCGGCGCGCCGCCGGACGAGACCGGCGCAACACCGGCGGTGGCGGCGGCGCTCGCGGGATGCGGCTGAAGCCACGTCCGACGCCAGGGAGACACCCCGCGGGTGTCAAGCAGGGGCGGCGGCTCCCCCCGCGTCACCCGGGACGCGGCTTCAACCGCGTCCGGTCACATGGCCGACACCCCGCGGGTGCCGCGGGGCTATCACACGGGGCGGCGTCTCCCCCCACGTCGGCCACTCGGCCGCTCGGCCGAGCCGGGCCGGGCTGGCCAAGCCAGACCGGTCCGACCGGGTCGGACCAGGTTGACCCGATTCGGCCGACCCAGGGGGGGTCGGGCCGGGTCGGCCCGGGCCCGTACCCCCCCCCCCCCCCCCCCGTCTTCAGACGGTCTTCATTCAAACGCCCGTAACGTGATCTATGGGCCTCCCAACGACTCACCGTTAACGACAACGCGATCCTTGGATCGAGACGGTTGTTTCGGTATATCGCACTCAAGGTTTCGGGATACTTTGAGTTCGGCCGGGTTGGTTTGTACACGTAACCAACCGGGCCCTCGGAGCGGAAATGCTCATATCTTGAGCTACGGACGTCCGATTGACGTGCCGTCAGCTTCGTTGTTTTCCTCTAAGTGAGACGGATCTTTTGGATTACTCCGCCCGAGGTTTGGACGCAGGTGGAGTACGGTCGGGTTGGTTTTTCCTTGAAAACCAACCGGGCCCCTGGGACGAAAAAGCCAATAACTCTCAGACCGGGTGTCTGATCGACGCGCCGTCTGCGACGTTGAGTTCCTGTTGATGATACGGAACTTCTGGATACATCTACTTCGGACTTTGTGTCAGTTGATGTATCAGCCTCTCGGCTCGTGGAGCGGACCCTCCCGAACGAGCTTGTTGTGTGCGGGAACCCCAGTGCTGGCTGCGACTGCTTCTTCGACAGCGACGACCATGCAGAGATCCTCAGTGGACTACGGCGACGACTGTGCAGAGATTCTCAGTGGACTCCGACGACGACCATGCAGAGATCCTCAGTGGACTGCGGCGACGACTGTGCAGAGATCCTCAGTGGACTGCGCCGACTACTGCACTCAGCGATCCTACGTGGATTAGTGATACAGGTCATGTGTGGGCCCGGTCCTATGTGGGCCCGATCCTGTGTGGGTTCGATCCTGTGTGGGTCTGCGCTCAGCGGTTCTGTGTGAGCCAGCGCCTACAGGTCCTGTGTGGGCCCGATCTTGTGTGGGTCATTGCGGGGGTTAGTTACCTATCGATCCTTCGTGGGTCCGACGACTTAGATGCATCAGTGATCATCTTTATCGTCATCCAAAGAAATATTCCTGTGTGAGCTGAATCTTGTGTTACTCTCCATTGTGGATTGTGTTGAGCTATCCTGTGTGGATTTACTGTTTACTCTCCTTTGTGGATTGTGTTGAGCTATCCTGTGTGGATTTACTATTTACTCTCCTTTGTGGATTGTGTTGTGCTATCCTGTGTGAGTATACATTTGATTTCATGTGTGGACTGGGTTGTGCTTGGTCTCAGACGTTGGAGCCGAACGAGAATTGATGACTTAGGTATATGTATGGGCATATACCTAAGCCGTGTCAGATGTTACTTCGTGATTGTATCTTTACTTTGTGGATTATCTTTTGTGGATTTCGGGAGACCTTCGGGGGTCTCGGGGTCCCTACTGAGTAGCTTATACTCACCCCTGCACGGGCTTTGCCTGCAATTCGTGGTGTTGGTTGCAGATGACGGGCAGCGCTGATCGAGGTGGAGGCGTGCGGAGCTGGATTGTACTTGGAGGTGGCCCACTGGGTGGGACGTACTCGGAGCGGACGGCTGGACTGACGAGCTGTGGAGGCTATATGTACCCACCCTTCAGGTGGGACCTTCAGAGGACGGCTCGACGCTGCAGTTTTTCCTTTCAGTTGTTGTTTTTCCTTTCAGTTTTACTTTACAGTTGGACTTGTATTTCCGGGCCCTTTTACTTTCAGCACAGCTTGTACCATTTTTACTTAGTGTTTACTTTTCCACTTGCTTACTCTGTGGTGCTTGTTTACTTTTCAAAGGCAATGCCTTCCCTTTTTTTTGGGATTTACGCCTTGGTGCTAGTCGCCAGCCTCTGGCCTATGGAAGGCGGGCTTGGGGTAGTCACGGCATGGGCCCCGAGGACGGGTCGTGACAAATTGGTATCAGAGGCGGTCGGTTCTACCGCAGACTCTGATCTTTCTTCTATGTGAAGAAATAGTGTTTAGCGTATTGGGTGTGGTTATCAGTCCAGGGAGTCCAGTGTTGGTGCGGCGGCCGACGTATCCGTACACCAGGACCCTGACTTCTGATTTCCGACTTAATGCACGAAAACATTGATTGCATGTGTGTTGCAAGTTTTCTTTGTGATTACTTGTGTCATCTCACCAAGTATACTTTTCTGACCGTGGTGCACTTGATTCCTTTTCAGGATGGCCCGACGACAGCAGCCAGCTAGGGTTCCGAGAGTAGAGCGCGACGATAGCCCGCCGAGTGACGAGGCCTTGGTACAGGGCCCGTTGATAGCAGAGGAACCGGCAGTACCTTTACCCGCCGAGCCCCCGATGCTTCCAGCACTGGCAGCTGACGACGCACGACGCCTCAGAGCTCTGCATGAGTTCCAGCGCCAGCGACCACCCAGGTTCCGTGGGGTGACGGACCCCGAGGCCGCCGAGGACTGGCTGGAGGCAGTCATCTGAGTTTTTAGGCTAGTGAGGACACCAGCAGACCTCATGGTGATCCTCGCGGCGAGCCCACTGCACGCAGCAGCAGGACGATGGTGGAGCTTGATGCTCCAGGTACACGATGAGGCCACCCTCATATGGACGGACTTCGAGAGCCTCTTCCACTCAGAGTTCGTCCCGGCCACCCTCCGAGTGGTGCGCATTCAGGAGCTTCTTCAGCTGCGGCAGGGCAGCTTGATGGTCGCTCAGTACGCGGCAAGGTTCACCGACCTTTCTCGCTACTCGACAGACATGGTACGGGACCCCTTCTTCCGGGACCGGACCTTCGAGCAGGGATTGAGACACGAGATCAGGGCATCGCTGATCTTCCTCAGCATCCCGACCCAGGCAGGAGTGCTGGAGAGAGCCCTTCTGATCGAGAGCTTCCTGGATGAGTCTACAGCGAGACCTACCGTAGGGCGGCAGGTAACAGAGTCATCGGCAGCTGGTAGCCGACGGATGACTTAGGATTCCAAGCAGACCAGACCTTCCGACAGACGACCTTCGGACACTGGCTCAGCAGTGTGGGGCACACAGCGCGGGGCCAGTCTTCCGAGAGGCAGGCAGTGCTACTCGTGCGGCGGGCAGGGCCACATGGCTCGTGACTGCCCGACCCGCCGTACCGAGGAGCAGCAGACGGTGGAGGGGGCACCCAGGTAGAGGCAGAGGGTCGACCATGGCGGTCCGCAGGGAGGAGGCGGACGAGGCAGAGGAGCTGGCCGAGAAGCAGGTGGTGGGCGACGCTTTGAGGCTCTGCCACCACCACCACCACCAGGTCCGCCCCGACCATAGGGAGATGGCGGGCAGAGACAGGCTCAGCTCCAGGCAGTGGAGGCCTACGACCACGGCACTCCAGAGATGATTTGAGGTACGATCTGTGTCTATTCCACCCTTGCTGCAGTTCTGATAGACACAGGAGTGAGTCACTCTTTCATAGCCACTTCCCTTGTTCGGAGCTCGGAGATTCCAACAGAGTCGTTGGCTCGATCCTTACGGCTAGAGACTCCTACGGGAGCAGACTCGACGATTACGCACTGGTTCTGGCAGTGTGAGCTTACTATAGGAGGCGAGAGCATCGGCTGGGATCTTCTTGTAGCGGCGTCGAGGCCTTACGACGTCATCTTGGGCATGGATTGGTTATCTACGGTCAATGCTCAGATTGACTACATTAGGTGCAAGGTGCGATGTGTGCGTACCGATGGGAGTAGGTTCACCTTCACTGGCGAGAAGGGAGCCTTAGCAGCACAGGATGGACTCACGCAGAGGAGAGGACAGCCCATCACTCATCAGTTGGCTTGCCTCATCCTTGGAGCAGTTGACGTGTAGAGTCCTAGTTTTCTTACAGTGGTGGATCACTATGAGGACGTCTTCCCCGACGACGTTCCAGGGCTACCTCCTCGCAGAGAGGTAGACTTTTATATTGATCTGTACCCCATGATAGCCCCAATATCCACTCTAGCATATCGGATAGCCCCCTCCGAGCTTCGAGAGATACGGGTACAGTTGGAGGACTTGCAGGGCAAGGGGTTCATCCGACCCAGTGTTTCACCCTGGGCTTCCCCGATTTTGTTCGCCAAGAAGGCGGATGGGAGCTTGAGACTGTGTGTCGATTATCGTCGCCTGAACCAGGTGACAGTGAGGAAGAAGTATCAGCTACCCATGATTGATGATCTCTTCGACCAGCTCAAGGGAGCCCGGTGGTTCTCGAAGATAGACCTCAGGTCAGGCTATCATCAGCTCAGAGTTCGAGACGAGGATGTGCAGAAGACGACCTTCAGATGTCGGTATGGCCACTATGAGTTCTTGGTTATGCCTTTCGGCGTAACCAACGCTCTAGCAGTGTTCATGAGCCTCATGAACAGGATCTTCCAGCCATACCTCGATCGATTTGTCGTGGTCTTCATCGACGACATCTTGGTGTACTCGACCACCGAGGAGGAGCACGCCTACCACTTGCGTGTTGTACTAGACACACTCCGAGAGCACCAGCTTTATGGGAAGCTCTAGAAGTGTCAGTTCTGGTTACGTGAGGTCCACTTCTTGGGGCACGTCATTTCTGAGGCGGGAGTTGCAGTGGATCCCGCGAAGATCGAGGCAGTGCTAGCTTGGGAGCCACCCAAGATCGTGACAGAGGTGCGGAGTTTCCTGGGCCTAGCCGGATACTATCGGAGATTTGTGTCGGACTTCTCCAGAGTTGCGGCCCCACTCTCAGTGTTGACGAAGAAGGGGAAACCCTTCGTGTGGTCATACAGATGTCAGCAGAGCATCCAAGAGCTAAGACAGAGGTTGAACAGCGCACCTATCTTGAGGTTTCCTGATGAGGGAGTTGGATATGTAGTCTACTGCGATGCATCCGGGACAGGACTCGGGTGTGTAATGATGCAGGAGCGGTCCGTGATTTCCTATGGATCACGTCAACTGAGGCCTCATGAGCAGAACTACGCTACCCACGACCTGGAGTTGGCAGCAGTGGTATTCGCTCTGAAGACATGGCGGCATTATCTGATGGGCGAGTGCTTTATAGTCTTTTCTGACCATCAGAGTCTCAGGTACGTATTCTATCAAAAGGACCTAAACCTGAGACAGCAGCGATGGCTCGAGTTCCTCCAGGACTATGACTTTGAGATAGTCTATACTCCTGGGAAGGGGAACGTGGTAGACGATGCCCTCAGCAGGAGGAAAGGCATCCAACTACTTGAGGAGGCGACAGAGCAGCTAGCCGCCTTGCAGATATCCTTCGTGGATAGAGACGGAGAAGCCTTCCTTCAGTCTCTCACAGTCTCTCCTCCACTTCTACAGCGGGTCAGAGAGGCACAGCGTGGGGACGCTGACTGTGAGACACGGCGTGCACAAATATCCTTGGGACAGGCACCTGATGGTTTCTCCCTTGGAGCAGAGCACGATGTCCTTTTCAGAGGACGTACCTTGGTACCCGTCACTTTAAGATAGGAGGTGCTGAGAGAGTTTCACACTTCTCTTTTGGTAGTACATCCTGGAGTGGCGAAGATGTACCCGGATCTCAGACGACAGCAATAGTGGCCGGGCATGAAGAAGGTTGTGGCAGAGTTCGTTTCGCGGTGCCTCACCTGCCAGCAGGTGAAGGCAAAGCATCAGGTACCAGCAGGCTTGGTACAGCCCTTGGAGGTCCCGGAGTGGAAGTGGGACGGCATATCTATGGACTTCGTGACTGGACTTCCACGCACATCCAGAGGTCACGACTCCATTTGGGTGATTGTTGACCGACTCACCAAGTCAGCACACTTCTTACCCATCCGAGAGTAGGGCTCAGTGGAGAGCTTGGGGAGTCTCTATGTTCAAGAGATTGTACGGCTTCACGGTGTGCCATCGACTATCGTCTCCGATCGGGACGCTCGCTTTACTTCCCGGATTTGGAAGGGGTTGCAGGAGGCGTTCGGGACGCGACTACGTCTGAGAACCGCCTTTCACCCTCAGATGGATGGTCAGATGGAGAGGACCATTCAGACTCTCGAGGACATGCTCCGTGCTTGTGTCCTCGACTTTGGTCGCAGCTGGGAGGACCACCTGCCCTTGGTGGAGTTCACGTACAACAACAGCTACCACTCAACCATCGGGATGGCACCCTACGAGGCGTTGTACGGCAGGCCTTGCAGATCTCCTTTGTGCTGGACAGACCCTGGGGAGTCAGCACTTGTGGGACCAGAGATGGTCCGGGCCATGACAGAGAAGGTCCAGGTCATCCAGGAGCAGATGAGGACAGCACAGAGCCGGCAGAAGTCATATGCTGACAGGAGGCGGAGGCCACTAGAGTTCGAGGATGGAGACCACGTCTTCTTGCGGGTCTCACCTCGACGTGGTTTGCGGAGATTTGGCCGAGGCGACAAGTTTTCTCCACGCTTCATCGGGCCTTTCCAGGTCCTCTGCAGGGTTGGAGAGGTGGCTTATCGCCTGGCTCTTCCACCTTAGTTGCACCGGGTGCACGACGTCTTCCACGTATCCCAGCTGAGGAGATACTTGCACGACCCGACACACATCATTGACTATGGGGAGCTAGATGTGGATGAAGGGGCGACTTTTGAGGAGGTCCCAGTGGAGAAAGAGGATCGAAAGGAGCGGGTCCTATGTGGGCGATCGATTCCTCTTGGGCGCATCAGATGGAAGCACGGGAACCTCCAGGAGAGCACTTGGGAGCGGGAGGCTCAGATGCGTGCTCAGTACCCACATTTGTTTCCCTTGTTTATGATGTATCTTTACAGGGACGTAAAGCCCTGAGGTGGGATTAATGTAAAGACCTGTAAATTTCAAGGAAATTTTTTTCTTAATTTTATTTTGAATTTTACAAGAGCGCAGTCGCTGACGGCACCTGATTCCGAGGCCCGGTGTGCCCGGAATCATTTTCCGAAGTTTGGATCGGGTACGTTCAGTGAACGGACGAGCGGGTTTTTCTAACTTTTTAACTGGTGCCCGGAATCGAATTCTGAGGGCACCGATGAAATCACAGTGCCGGTATTCTCTTAGAAACGCCTCTTCCGGAGTTGCGTTTGCTCGGGTGTGGTTTTTATTTTTCGGGCTTAAAGTTAAGAAATAAAATAATTTTGCGACAACTTTATTTTATTTCACTTAAGGCACTTGGAAGCCACTTAAAGCCACTTAAAGGCAGTTTGAACTGAGTTTAACCGGATAGGATACTATCCAGAAATATCCTACCCTCTTGGTATGATATTTGTGATGTGGGGCCCGCACGAGCCCCGCCGTTTCTTTCCGCTAAGTAACGCACCCGCGAAAACCCGTCATTATGAAAGTCAACTGACGCGTTTCTTAAAATTCTTAAAGACCATTTAATTGGGCAGTTTATTTCGTAAAATTAAATGAGCTGTTTCTTTCTTTGAATTAATTCAACGAATTGATGGGTCGTTGCTTACCCGTTTTCGTTTGTTGGCATAATAATAAAATAAGACCAACCTTTCTTTTTTGGAGGATTACTCGTTGAGAGAGGATCCTTGAACCTTCAACCTCCTTCGCGAAGGACACGAAGAACGCGAAGAACGCGAAGAACGTGAAGAACGCCGTCATCCGCGGAAATCAACGACGCACCAATCCGAGGCATTCTTCCCTGCCCCGGTCTCTGATCACCAACCGTTTGAGGTGAGTGATTTCGGGTTTCTTCTAAAAGTTCTTTTTGGTTTAAAACAAAACACAGATTTAATTATTTATAATTTAAATCTGTTGTTCTTGGTCTGTTGAGTTCGCCGACTCAACGCCGGATTCCGCGACGACGTGAAACCTTCCCGCAACGACGCGACGATCCCCCTCTTCTGCGACGAGCAATTCCGTGAATAACGCTCTTGCGCGACAACTACAAGGTAGGGAATTATTTTGAAATTACCCCTTTTTATATTCCCGTAAATGCTTCTTTAAAAAGGTAAAGAACTGGTTTTGTGAACAATTTTAAATTCATTAAAATTGTTGTTTCTGTTCAAATGAGGAACCCGTTTTATGAAACAATTTTATTTCATTAAAAATTGTTTCGGATATGCGTTCATGTGTTGAACTTTAATTCCTCCTGTTGTTTATCTCTAACGCAGAGGGTGCGGGCCAAACGAACACGGCCCGACGACCCTCCGCCGTTCTTCGTTTTTGTGCAGATTTGACGGGCGATGACAGAACGTGCCGCAACAGATGTTTGATGATCCCGCAGTGAAGAACGAGTCCCAGGAGGAGCAACGGCGCAGACGGGAAGAAAAATGGGCCACCGGACGAGACCGCCCCGGCACCGGCCGCGGCGGCGGCGCTCGCGGGACGCGGCTGAAACCGCGTCCGACGCCAGGGAGACACCCTGCGGGTGTCCCGCGGGTGTCACGCGGGGGCGGCGGCTCCCCCCGCGTCACCCGGGACGCGGCTTCAGCCGCGTCCGGTCACCTGGCCGACACCCCGCGGGTGCCTCGGGGGTGTCACGCGGGGCGGCGGCTCCCCCCGCGTCGGCCACTCGGCCGCTCGACCGAGCCGGGCCGGGCTGGCCGAGCCAGACCGGTCGGACCGGTTCGGACTGGGATGACCCGGTTCGGACCGGGTTGACCCGGTTCGGCCGACCCAGGGGGGGTCGGTCCGGTTCGGCCCGGGCCCGTACCCCCCGTCTTCGGATGGTCTTCGTTCAAACACCCGTAACTTGAGCTACGAGCCTCCAAACGACTTTCCGTCAGCGGAAACATGATCCTTGGATCGAGATGGTCGTTTTGGTATATCGCACTCAAGGTTTCGAAATACTTTGAGTTCGGGCAGGTTGGTTCGTACACGAAACCAAACGGGCCCCCGGAGCGGAAACGCTCATATCTTGAGCTACGGACGTCCGATTGACATGCCATCAGCTTCATTGTTTTCCTCTAAGTGAGAAGGTTCTTTTGGATCACTCCGCCCGAGGTTTGGACGCAGGTGGAGTACAGTCGGGTTGGTTTTGCCTTGAAAACCAACCGGGCCCCTGGGACGAAAAAGCCAATAACTCTCAGACCGGGCGTCCGATCGACGCGCCGTCTACGACGTTGAGTTCCTATTGACGATACAGAACTTTTGGATACATCAACTTCAGACTTTGTGTCAGTTGATGTATCAGCCTCTCGGCTCGTGGAGCGGACCCTCCCAGACGAGCTTGCTGTGTGCGGGAACCCTAGTGCTGGCTGCGACTGCTTCTTCGACAGCGACGACCATGCAGAGATCCTCTGTAGACTGCGGCGACGACTGTGCAGAGATCCTCAGTGGAATCCGACGACGACCGTGCAGAGATCTTCAGTGGACTGCAGCGACGACTGTGCAGAGATCCTCAGTGGACCGCGACGACTACTGCACTCAGCGATCCTACGTGGATCAGTGCTACAAGTCCTGTGTGGGCCCGATCCTGTGTGGGCCCGATCCTGTGTGGGTCCGATCCTGTGTGGGTCTGCGCTCAGCGGTTCTGTGTGAGCCAGCGCCTATAGGTCCTATGTGGGCCCGATCCTGTGTGGGTCATTGCGGGGGTTAGTTACCTATCGATCCTTCGTGGGTCCGATGACTTAGATGGATCAGTGATCATCTTTATCGTCATACGAAGAAGTATTCCTGTGTGAGATGAATCTTGTGTTACTCTCCTTTGTGGATTGTGTTGATCTATCATGTGTGGATTTATTGTTTACTCTCCTTTGTGGATTGTGTTGAGCTATCCTGTGTGGATTTACTATTTATTCTCCTTTGTGGATTGTGTTGTGCTATCCTGTGTGGGTATACGTTTTCTTTCCTGTGTGGACTGGGTTGTGCTTGGGCTCGGACGTTGGAGCCGAACGAGAATTGATGAATTAGGTATATGTATGGGCATATACCTAAGTTGTGTCAGATGTTACTTCATGATTATATCTTTCCTTTGTGGATTATCCTTTGTGGATTTCGGGAGACCTTCGGGGGTCTCGGGGTCCCTACTGAGTAGCTTATACTCACCCCTGCACGGGCTTTTCCCGCACTTCGTGGTGTTGGTTGCAGACGACGGGAAGCGGTGATCGAGGTGGAGGCGTGCAGAGCTGGACGGTACTTGCAGGTGGACCACTGGGCGGGACGTACTCGGAGCGGACGGCTGGACCGAGGAGCTGTGGAGGCTATCTGTACCCACCCTTCAGGTGGGACCTTCGGAGGACGGCTCGACGCTGCAGTTTTTCCTTTCAGTTGTTGTTTTTCCTTTCAGTTGTACTTTACAGTTGGGCCTGTATTTCCGGCCCCTTTTACTTTCAACACAGCTTGTACCATTTTTACATAGTGTTTACTTTTCCGCTTGCTTACTCTGTGGTGCTTGTTTACTTTTCAAAGGCAATGCCTTCCCTTTTTGTTGGGATTTACGCCTTGGTGCTAGTCACCAGCCCCAGGCCTATGGAAGGCGGGCTTGGGGTAGTCACGGCACGGGCCCCGAGGACGGATCGTGACATCATCTTCCTATACTAATGATACCCATTTGATATAACATATGTTCTAAAAATCAACATATTCTTGATCCATAAAAATATTTAATTAAAAATAATAAGACATACTAACTAGAGAATTATTGTAGTCTTGTGGTGTGTGATAAATCTTAGTCGTACATTGGTTTTGGGTTCGACTTCCATAGCTTTGTCCAATGGAGCAAGTTGTCACACGTTCGACATGTTTTACTTTTCACAAAAAAAATGTATAATTATAATAACATTATGAAAATGACATAAAATACTTAAAAATATCCATAACATGTTCTAAACTCAAATGTTATTTCATACCTCACATTTTGAAACAAAAAATAATAACCTCTAATTGCCACATATTAATGGATCATATAAACCCTAATGAATCTTTATAACTATATCCACAAAAGAAAAGACAATTATTATTCAATTAAAATTTATATATAAAAATTGTAAGGGTTACAAATACTCAATGTCTCCAAAAGTAACCCCATTATTAATACATTTAAAAAAATTATCACCATACATCCGACATAAATATTCAATTCCGAAAATGTAGAAATCTTATTAACCAAACATTCTTAATGATCCTTTATTCATGTTTTTCCATATTATTCTTTTATGCGTCATTCAGACAAAAGAATTCATTCATAGTTTCCTATGTTTTCAGAAATGTCAAAACATGTGTTAAAAATAATCTATACCTTTCATATGTCATTTTCAGTTTTCTTACCATCAATTGGAATGGAATTAGGTTTTCATAAACATATAATTGTATGGTCTGAATCATCTAATTCCTGAACCTTCATTGTATGACAACTGTTTGAGTAATAACCATGCACACCACATTTAAAACATTCAATTTATCCCTAGAAAATAACTTCTTTCTTATTCCTGGATTCAACTCAAAGCTTCCTATTTCTATGGATGGTTATTTCATTATTATATTCATTACCACATCTATAACATCTTCCCATCCCTTTGGAGTAGTTTCTAAGGTGTTCATTCTACAACTTTGACACATATGATTTTGAATATATTTACCATTATTATTATTACATGAACATACATTGGGATTTATATCTCGCATATATTAGGCCTTAAAAAATTCAACAATGTTCACGTGGTCAATTATGACTCCCAATAGTTTCTCAATAATAACCACAAGTGTTTTCACTGCAGCTCCTATTTCATTCTATTTCTTATTCAAAATACCATCATAATTACCTTTACATCCATTTTTATGTTTGTTCCTGCTAGATCCAGCCATTTAGTAAAACCAGAAATGTAAGTGTGATTATATCAGTAAAACCATCATATACTACCTTATGAGGAGTCTAAACTCTATGATATAATTATTCGTGTTATCTTAAACTCATTCAATTTATATAAAATAACCATGACTCTATATTATATTCTAACATTATGGTTATGTCACTTAGGCTTAAATAACACCCTATCTATAAGGATATCTATACCAACCTCAGATACCAACTATATGGCCTCAACCATAAACATTACATTATCATGGGTTAAGTCAAAAATTTGACATTGGGGATCATTTTAGGTTCATATTTTTAGAGAATTAGGATACAACTTTTACATAACAGCTTGAATATAACAATTAGACACTTCTACTAACTATCCAT
This sequence comes from Viscum album, assembly GCA_963277665.1. NCBI lineage: Eukaryota > Viridiplantae > Streptophyta > Magnoliopsida > Santalales > Viscaceae > Viscum > Viscum album. The sequence continues at coordinate 1,729,540,626 of OY728132.1, forward strand.
TGTTTTTATAAAGAAAAACCTCTTTAAAACGAAACATGACATCATTTTTGTTTTAATATAATAACATTTCCATAATTCCATCCTTTAATCTATTCTTCCTTATGCCCTATGAAAAAAATTTCAGAGCATTGGATGAGTATAAAAGGATCAGTAAAGAATACATAAAGAAATAAAATTGTTATTCTGGGGGAAACATGAAATCCATGAATACATTATCAAAAAGTATTACTTTTCAACTTTTAGAAGTAGTAAATATACACCACTTAATATAATCTTTTTATATACATCTTTTCAACCAAAATATTACCATAATTCCCACAGAAATTATAACATATCATATAAAAGTAACACCAGACATAAACAAACTTAAATGGAATAACCAGACGACCAACTTTCACACATATCCCTAAATTAAATTTCCATACATCTGACATCCATACACAATGATTTGGAAGTTATGAAAAACCCCCAAATGTGTCTTATCACGGGACCCCCTGTAATTTGGTTTATCCCTTAACAAAGTGTCATTACTTTATCATGTAACCACCCATCAAACGTCCATGTACCATTATAAAATCAAAACACCTAAAATATTTCAAATATCAACATTTCATTAATAACATTTCATTTGAAATCACATGAAATAATTTTGAAATATTAAATTAGTCAATAAATTTCCAAAACCATTTTTAATACCAAAAACATCAAAAAAAAGGGAATAATGGGTTTCTTTTACTTTTTAAAAAAATGTAAGGCATATATGGGAATCCAAATATCAAATAACGATTATGGTGGCAGAGTGATCGTTGTTCCCTCTTATGTTAATAAAATTCATTTTTTCGTTTGGAAAATTAATCATAAAGAAAATATTCCCTTTGATTTAAATTAAAAGTCAAAGGGTTTTATTATACACCGTAAAATATAAGGATGCGTATATTATCAAAATAATGCTCAATGAAAGGATATTGAGACAAAGTCCCTTACATTGATTCTGATTTATGGTTTTGGTTACTTATTCTTCCTAATTAATAAACATATGATGATTTATAATTTCATAAGAACCATTTTATATTTTATTATTCATTTTATATCACTTACAAACTTTCTATAAAAATCATTTAATTATTTATGTGCATATCAGTTGTTTCGTCGATGTTCGGTACTTGAGTCAAAAATAAACATGTTATAATTACAAATTTTCCATGTGGTAAAAAGCAAATTATCTCAAAAATATTATTCATGATATAAATATCATATATATCAAGTATATTAATATTTATAATAGTCCATAAAATTTGGAGATGATAAATGAAATTCATTGTTCATGGAGACGGTAAGACGTACGTATGCATGAATGATACATTCATTTATTTGTCTTATTAAGGAAATTAAAACTAAATGACACTTAAGAATAATATAATTTTAGAATAATATAATATTTTATATATGTTACATTGGTTCATTAACTCCATCATTTATATATTTCATGTATGGCATGAACAAATCATATAATATTTAGGTGGTGGTAGTCTGCACTTCCTCAAATAAAGTTATCGTATTTAAACATCATGAAAAACATAAAGGTATTTTTTTAAATAATAATTTCCATATAATAAAGAAAATATATATATAATATATATCATATATATATACAGTTCCATCGTAGTGGTGGCCATGAAAGGTGGTAGGGGAAAATTAAAAAATCATCGTTTTACGAAGCAGCAGTTCGTCGTACATAGAAACAATATGTTTGTATCCATTAAATAGAGGTGTTTGACAATGAAATTTAGTATATCGATGATAATATTGTTGTAATTTAATAAAATAATAATTATTTTATTGGGAGTGGAGATGTAAAATAATTGAAAAGAACTTCAGAGAAAATGTTGTCACTTAAAATGTTTGACTCCCTTTGAATTATGAAAAAAGGATTTCTTGAATTTTCCTATGCCTTGGTTAAGGATTTTAGGAGTAATAAATGGATGTTAGGAACTCATTTTAAAAGATCTTGGTTGAGTCAAGGGGCTTGAGATATCTGATAAAATGGCTAGAGGTAACGCCATTTTATAAGAGAGAGCTGGGGCACATTATGATATTTTTGACGTATTATTTTATTTTAAAATGATTTTCAGTCTCAAATGGTTCCAATGTCATTTTTTTTCAAATATAATATGTTTTTTGGTTTATAACCTCTGAACCAATATATTTTAGACAAGTATAGGTCACAAATTTAACAATATCGTTCAGCTCTAACCCTTAGTTAACTAATTTATCTTTTACAATGACTTCTTATATTTTCATACTATATGGTTAATATAGTTACAATAAAATATCAATCAAACCTCAAGTGCATAATTAATGATTCTTTCACCATTATATTTGTCATGTTTCCAAATATCAGTTTTAGTGGACTATTACATCATTTATTTAAGTATATTTTTTTAAACTCTATTATGTCAATTTTTATACTATTCATATCATGACTTTTTAAAAATCCATAAAAAAATTATTTTTTTAAAATAAATTCATTAATTCAAATAAAAAGGTCACAATAGTCCCTATATTTCGTGGATTCAAATAAAGGTTTCGAAACAAATTTATTTTAATATTTATAGTCTAATTTATTTAAACCATTCAATAATAGGTTAATCACTACTTAATTATTATGTCTAAAATATATTTATTTATATAGTGTCTATACATAATAAATAAAATATAACTATGTAGTAAATAATTTTATTTTACTAATTAGTATTAATAGTCAAATTAATCTTCTGTATAACACCATATTAAAATTCTTTTTTTAAGAAGATAAATGTTTTTCTTATATTTCCCTTAACTTTAAAAAAAAGTAATTTAATGTCATTTTTCGACAAAAGTTTCTCCATGAGGTCACAGAATAGACCCAAGGATGCCTATGGTCGGACATATCTCAACCAATAGGATTAGGACATGTTTAAGGGTAACTTTGTATTATTATAATATTATTTTTACCCTTATTTACCTTATTTTCCCTTTAACCATGATAAATTAAATAATTACTGAAGTAACTATTCATACTGTGTTAAAATAAAATGTAATTATTTAAAAAATTTAGACCTCTTTATTCCTAATAAAGAATCCATTTTTCCCAATTCAAAACACATATTTGGAAGAAGATAATTTAAATTTAATTCCAATTGTCAAAACCAAAAAAATATATTTTTTAAGATGTAATAACAATCAAAAGATTGACATGTGTTGATATAAAATTTCATAGTTAAATTACATCCTATGAGCATCAGTAAATTAAATTATAAAAACATAATCTAATTATAATTTAAAATAAATAAAAGTACAATCATTTATATAAATAAATTAGATTAAAAAGTTTTTTTGAATTAAAATGATGTATTTCTCATTATTCATTAAAAATGAAATTTATCAGAAAAATACCAAAATTTCATCCAAAGTAAATATTGTTTTCTATATTATAAAGTATAATTCCAAATTTTCAAATAGAACAAATAAATGTGAAAAAATAAGATTAAAAAAGTGTTCTCTTTCAAAAGATGGTAAAACGGCATTTTAAAAATATTAGAGTATTTCATGATATAAATTAGATTCATTCTTATTTGAAGGATCTAATATTATATAGATAAATTTAAAATCGTTTAATAAATATTTAAAACCATAATATAGTTAATTATGTTTATTCCTACCAACACAATGGCAAGGCGTTGACTACTATTTAAAATAATAATAATATATTATTTTTCAGTATAACTCAATGATGTGTCCAACGTATGATTTGAGAGAAACATGTTGTTGCGTTTTGAGTGCTGTATAAGAAAATTATTCCTATTTAACAAAAACTAATACCTTATTCATAAATAATAATAGATATGAAAATGTATTATTCTATAAATACATGATTCATTAAATTTACTCCAATGTAGAGACTTTGGATTTTACTATGATGGAATATACAAACATGAAAGACATTATTGGAAATTCGTCTCTTCATCATCCAATGAGTGGAAGAATTAGTGGGGAATATATGAAAAAGGGAAAGTGGAAATATAGTTTATGTAGTTTTTGGGATGATTCTCGATTGTAGTATTATTTACACCTCTAATTATATATAGTTTTGTGCCTCTCACATGTTATTAGTTTGAAAAAACTCGAAACATCCTACAATCATATAGAAAACCTCTAAAACCTTTTAGGAATTGTGATTGTTATGGTCATATGTAATGTTTCAGTTAGTATATGTCTACCCCTAAAAATGTTTTGGGATCATCCTCTCTAAAGGAAACTACATTACAGTCTTATGATTCTATGACAATCGGGTGCTTTCCATATGCCTCATGAGTGAAGCACCTTCATTCATTAAATGTGTTTCCCGTAGAGGTAGATATAGTTCCATGAATAGTGTGATGTATTATCATTAATTATTATTCAGTATTGATTTATTTATTTGATATTGGTGCTTCACACACACACACAGACACATATATATATATGGATTTTATTTTATTTTCTTAAAAATACAATAGATCTCATGTTTACTGTTATGGATTTAGTGAAACCTCTTGGAATGAAGAATGATTATGGGTTTTTATGTCCTTCATGTCTTTTATCGATTGCTAATATGATGTTATTAGGGGATATCCATGTCCAAATCAAGATATTTTAATCACCCTCATCAGAATGGATTGACTTATCATTATTCAAGTTGATGTTTGTGGTATCCTCAAAATGTATTGTTTCTTGAAGTCGATGGGTGATCTTGGTTCTTTTACGGTGAGTTGGAAGTGTGGTTTGGTTGGGAATAACCTTTATGTACACAAACCTTGTTTTTTTTATATTTTTTCAATTGATCCCAAATATTATTCTTCTATAGTTAATCATTTTACAGTATTTTGTGAATTTTTTGACATTTTACCATATTATATATTCTTTCTTCCTAGAGAGATAAAGGTAGATTTTTATATTCATGTGGTACCATGTATTTATCCAATATTAATACATTCTTATAGATTTACACAAATTTTATAGAAATAGATCAAAATTATGTAGGAAAATATGATGGAGAATGATATTTTACCCTACTGTTTTACCTTGGTATGCCCCTGTGAGCATTTCCATGAACATAGATTGGAAAATTCAGTTTTCATTAAACCATAAGAAGTTCAACTAGGTAATGAATAATAAAAAATATCTTAAACCTTTTATGGGTTAATTTTTTCATCAATTCAAGTGGGATAAGGGAATTTTTATGATCGATATTTTGTTGGGTCACAACAGCTTAGGGTTAGAATATATAATATACTGAATATGTATTTCCAGAAATGGTATGTCCATTTCAAATATCTTATTATTTCCATTGTGTCAACTACTTCTCCTTTAGTTTTTATAGTGCAAATTGAATCATATATTCCATTAGTTTCTTCACACAATTGTGGTACTTACAAAGAATGATATTTTTGTTTATAAGATATCAGATTCCTAGAAGGACCACAATATAGTCTTTTTCTGGAAATCCTAAAGAGTCACAAATTTTATGGAATGAATTCAAAACTAAATTTACAGATTCAGAAGTGGATTTTATTATGGAAAAAAATTTAAATCATTGATTATCAGTTGATAATGAGAATTTTGTGGCCATCTTTTATTGGAAATATCAAAAAAAATGTAATTTAGATTTATATATTCTTTAGTATTACTGGATATTATCCATGGTTCATCATGAATTTCATAAATTTGGATTCACCTTTGAATTACATTTTCAAAAGGGTTAAAATTTCATAGGTATGAAACATGTCAGTCTTATATTGATTAAATGAAATGATTTTTGACATAAAATCCTTTATCTATCTTACCAAAGCCTGGTTTGGGTAATGATGTATTCAATGTCTATTCTGAAACTATTTCTGGTTATCTTTTTTCCTTCAGGATGATATTGTTGTGAATTATAGTTCATATCATCATCAACCAAATGAGTTTAAATAAACACCTCAAGATTTATAACTTATTGTATTTATGTATGCATTTATGTGTGGGATGAACTCTCTATTTCAAGATATATTAATAGTATTTTATGAATATAAGTGTTTCAGTTATATATTTCATCATAAATACAAGAATTTCATGTATACGATATGGTTGGAATACCTTTATAATTTTCAAATCAATACCACTTATACCACAAGGAAGGGAAATTTCAGTGAATATTTTTTTTATAAAATGTTCTGTCACAAACTATTTTTGAATCGATGGTGGAGTAGACCCTTGTGGGGATTATTTCTCAATTTTATATTGATGATAAGGAGGATTTCTCATGTATGTTTCTAAATAGTGTTAATTTATCATCATCTCTCTGTGAGTATATTATGTTGTGTTCGTTGTAGGATGATGTGTTCATAGGAATTCAAGAAACCCTATATGGTTGGGAGACTATTTATAGTCAGTATCTCTCTTTAGATGTTATTCTAAATTTCCAGAATCATTTTTCCATCATGGTATTTGTGAATAGATTGTTTTTTCTTTATATTAATTGTAACTCATAGGAATATTATTAGGGAACTATGAATATGTATGATAACACTAGATGTCATTTATTTTAGTATGGTTTGATTCCTGGTTTTTTTTATTTTTCCCATTGTTACACCTCGTAACTGATAGTGATGGAGTACCTATTTTTTTCTCAACCTCTACTATTGATGTTTTGGAAATGGGATGATGTGTCCATTGAGTTTTTTTAGTACCATAGACATCCCAAGGTAATAATGATATTTTAGTGGTGATGGATCGGTTATCAAAGTCATATCATTTTATTCCAATCACAAAAAAAATTCTAAAGATTTTGATACTTCAAAACTATATGCATTGGAGAACATGAGGATTAATGGGGATCCTTATATAATTGTTCTAGGTAGGTATAATTGTATTAAATTGAGGGATTGGAGGTTTCTCGTTGAGGTGATGGGGTATTAGGTTAGATTTAGTAGAACTTGCAATCCATTCAAATATGGTCATACGAAGTATTTTAATCAAAATTTCCATGACAATATCCATGCCTATGTCATGTATTTTTTTGATCATGGGATATCCATTAGATATTTGTTCAGTTTTATTATAACAAGAATTAAAATCATTTGATTAGAATGGAACATTTCAATACTTTTAATGGTTTCCTTGGAATATCACTTCTTTGTTGGGATTTTTTTCCTAAAGCCTCTTTCGAGGGACTGAGTTTTATTTAGGATATTTCAGTGACGATTCATGATATACATCAATGCCTTGATATAATTAGGTGGTGATATAAATATTATGCATATCAGTGTGATCAAAAAAATTTATTTTCCATTAATGACTGGGTTTTCATGAATTTATATCCCTAGTTGGGTAACTATTGGCATGGAAAAATAGGGAAAGGTGGATCTGAGATATGTTGGTCCACATGAGGTCACTAAGTTTATTGGATATTTTTTAATCAGTTATCATTTCCAGTTTAGAAGAAATTAATTTATGATTTTTTACACATGTCACAGCTTAAGAAATATCATATATACCCCTCTCACATTCTAATGTAGAAAAAATTGAGTTATTTATAGAATAAATTATAATAATGTTCCTAGAGGAAGCCATTGACTCTTATGTGAGTGTATCGTGTTTAACATTGATTTGGTTAGTTAGAGTGTTATGGTGGCACATATCATATTATCATGAGACATGGGAAAGTGATTCATTTGTGAGGGTGATGTGTTCTTACATATTTACTGGATGTTATTCTTGTACATAATATCATAGGGTTATAAATTTTTAAAGAGGTGAGTTTATAAAATAAAATTCCCATTGGTACTGATATTCACATCCCATTAATTGTTTTCCTTTGTAATTTAATGTGTCTTGGGACACTTGAGGGGGGAGAGAATTTTCAAAGAAAATAGTCTAAAGATCTAGAATGCGTTTTTTGTTGGAATTAATGGATGATGGGTATAATTATTTAATGTCTCTATTGGGTTCTCACTATGTTATGAGAATACATGAGTTGGTTTGGGTTTTCATGCAAGAAAATTGATTTTTTATTCAATGGGTAACTTAAATGATACATTATGAGATTAACTGATGTGTATTTTTTTCCATAAACATTTTTGAGATGAATAAAAAATATGAAAGAGTACAAACCATATAGAGATTAAACACAATTTAAATGGTAAATTATTATTTTTTATCAAAAAGGAAAAGGATTTTTTTTATATGTGGATCCTATAGATTAAATGATGTTTAATGGGATTTTACACCTTGTAATAATCATTTGTTGGGACTTTTAGGCGTTGTGTGGTATATTATTATTTTATTATTTTCATCCCTTCCCACTATTGACCTAGAGGTCTTCCATTACAATTTTGGGAACCTACATTAATTATGGATCAATTCATTCATCATTGAAACATTAGGGCAGTTGCATTACATCATTTTATCATTATACCATTCTTGATCTTGTAAGTGATCATGCTTAATGGGATGATCACTTCTCGATTGTGGGTTGTAGGGTATTATTACTTAAGATATTTTTTATCTTAATTATTTATAGAACATTTTTTTATATTTAATTAATTCTGAGATGTTTTTATTGATTTTATAGACGCCATAAAAAAATTTCAACTTATTACGGAATCCTGTAGTTGGTTCCTGTGACTTTAGGTTGGAGGTAGGTAGTTCTATAGATACCCTATTAGGGTGGACTACATTACTCAAGTGTTGATTATATTTTTTTAAATTATATTGCTTGACTAACTAATATGAATTGTCTGTTTGGAAGGGGTATTTGATAAAATGTGGGTTTCCCATTAATTTGGGTAAATGGTAATGGTTTTTTAATGCTTTTATGATATATTTCTTTGAAAAGGTTTCAAAATAATAGTTCTGATGAAAGTGTATTGATGATATGGAATGGAAAATATAACAATTGGGAACCCTTGGGAATATATGTGTTTGGAGTAGTAATTGGACCTGTCCACTATCAGGAGGTTCATTCAGGGGTTGTTCCTCTTCGCCCTAGGCAATTTGTAACTGGGAAACGTTTGAACTTATAGTAGGATCCCTATTTTTTTGTGTTTATATATTTATTAGATTAGAATCATATCTATCGGGGCCAGATGCATGTATGATATTCTAGTTATTTAAACAGATCTTAGTTATTCTGACATAGTGGCATACTTCATGTGATTTAAACTGTAATTCATCTGATTTTGGATTTTTTCTATTATACTATTTTGGATGTACTAACTTTTATATGACAAGATATGTAACAAAATATGTATTATATCTTGATCTATCTACGTTTATATATATATATATAAACTGAATTGAAAATGATATACATGTTTTACAGGGAAATGGAAAAAATGTAAAAATAAATGTTTTCCATGTTTTTTATTTAAAAAATAAAAAAAATTATATCCTTATTTTATAAAAATTTGACCCCGTTACCATTATTTTATATATACATGTTTTATAAAACCATGGTGAAAGCTTATTGAGCCTATTATATGACACCATGTTTACCCCTTTAGTGGTGTATATAACTTGTTATATATTTCAATGTATGGAAATGAAAGGTTCTACAATGAGGTGTGACATTTTCTTATTAGCATGTATTAGGTAACTAGTGGTGTAGTGGGATTTTTCCCATGGAACCACCTGAAGACTATTGGTGTACAAATATTAGTTTCTTTCATCATTTTTGTTGGAATTCTCTCAAGAAGATTATTTTTTATCCATTTTAATTATATCTCGTGAATTTTAATGTATCTTTTTTGAAATATATATCCATTTTTTCTTCCATAGTATATATATATATATATATATCATGTGTTATACTTAATGTTGGGTGAAAACGATAACATTAGATAGATTTCGATGTGTGGGTGTTAGTCTCTAACTAGTGGGGATCTAGAACTCCCTTCGGGTTTGTTGCAATTCAAGTGTGTACTAGTTTTAGAGGGTATCTGGGTTAGGTTAATCATAAGGAAATTGAAAATTGTAAAAAAAACATCCCCCAGCATAATGAACCAAGTGAATAAAATACAGTCTAGGTACCCATTCACACACTCACAAAATAACAGAACCAAGAAAACCATGAAATGTTTCTCTATCCAATCCTTGTCCACAATCCAATGCTCAATCATAAGATCCAATGAGAAACATAATTTATATCATCTACCGTTGAGTACCTATGAACTAGTAGTTCCTTCTCAAGTAACCATGTTCTATAGAGATGCTAGATGTATGTGAGTACAACAATATAGTTCACCACCAACGGTGAAACCACAATAACTACTTTATAAAGATGCTATCTATAAGAATATACAATTACCATTATATAACATGTTTAAAAACTGATAATATGACCAACTAGAGACACTAGTTTCAAGGTTCACCCCTAAAATAGTACAGACCCACTTCATAAAATTTTAGGGAATCTCTGAGCACATTGCATAGAACACCCCAACCATCTCAACCTAACTAACGGTAATATACACATCCTTATTCCCAACAAATATATAGAGGAAATACACACTTTATCAAAGCCTATATCCCTCAGGTTTATCATCACCCTAGTTTAACATGAAATTCTCTCTCTCGCATGGTTGGGGTCACCCTGGTTAACCAAAACAACAGTGTACCTTAGGGACATGGTCACCCAGGTTAACCATAATCCTTGTGTCTCTAAGGGTTATAGTAAACCCAGGTTATCAATAATCATTATACCCTTGGGGTTTATTATACCCTCATGTTAACAACAATCACTATATCTCCCAATTCTTTGTATACTATGGGTTAACTATAACCGCTCCCCTCATGTTGTGGTATCCTTAGGTAAACCATAATAAAGAAATTCCCAAAGGTCGTGGTCACCTTGGGCTAACCAAAATCATTTCATCCCCATGGGTAATTTTCACCCATGGTCAAACATATTCACTAAATACTAATGTTAAATTCTCATCCTAGATTTAACCATCATTAACATTAATAATGTTTACCTTTATTTCAAAAATTCCACCCCAAGGTTCATATTCAATTTAACAAAAATGATTCCAGAAAATATATTATCATTTTCAATTATAACACTTTTCATTCTAATAACTGAAAACAATTTTCTAAACACCCCATTTATATAATTAAACCCATCATATCAATTGATTTTAATAAAAATATAAATTTCCATTTCAAAAATCCATTCATTTGAAATCACCATATCTAAAAAACAATTTCAATTTATCTTCCAAAACAAAAGATAGATAATTTCAAAAGGATAGTTCAAAATCAACATTTTATTCATTACAGTGGATCCCACCTTTCTGTTTAATTGTAATTTGTAAATTGATTAAAAAAGGGGAATATAACTATTGTAATGATTTATTAAAACATTTAATTTATACTAGATAAATATATTTCATATTCATCCCAACTTTATTTTTCACAAATAAAACAAATAGTCGATATAATGAGTTATTTTAAATTGACCACCTACTTCTATTGGTGTCTCTTCTACATTTAAGAAAAATATTTTCAACCCAATGCCCAAGATCATCTAATAGAAATTACCAACAATTGAACCTTCGATGACCCTCTCCGACAACCATATAACTGAATTAATTATTTATAACTAAATATAATTATTTAATAACCTCGAATAAACTATGAATTTCAATAAGTTAGTAAATAACGAAATAGTAACCAATTAATCCTTATACACAAAAGATAATTCATATAATCTTGTAATTTACCATTGAAGTCCCCATGAACTCACCCAAGAAAATCAACAAAAAAATATGATCATAACTATACGATTAATTTATTATTTTATCCCCAATTACCTAATTAAACATATTCCCATATAAATTTAATGCATCGATAGCTGAATATGAACAAATGCCATCTCATATTGTATCTATTACAAGATATAAGGTATCTGCATCCTCTCAAGATGATTCCACAATCATTTAGTGAAATCATCTATCACATACCAGACTTGGGAACTCAATGATTATTGGAGAAGAGGATGATAAGAAGGAATAATTTGAGTTGGAGGGAATTATGATGATATTTTGTCAAATAGAACCTATTAAAAAATTCCACCAAGACGTAACCAAGAATGATATGAAGGGAAGATCCTTTGTCCATGTGATCCATGAATATGGGAAAAATAGGTCTTCCCCTCTAAAAAATATCATTTAATAATTAAAATTTTATCCCCTAAAATCCCATTAATCTAGATTGTATCTTTATAATGTGGATCCATCCAATTCAACTCCCCACTGTTTGTATGGTTATGTTCTTATATCATATCGGTGGAACCAACATGCCAGTAGGCCTTTTGTGTGGAATATGCTACATTAACCACCTGAATTGTCCACTATTCATTCCCACTTCCTTCAGCCCCCCAACCATAAAAATCATCCATAAAACATTTTATTTTGGATATCAAAACTCGAGTACACAAAACCACCCTATATTTCATAAAATCACCACCCATTCTTTTGAAAATTCACACAAATCTTGAAAATTCAAACTTGTTCATAAAACTATATGAACATGGGGTTTTAAAAGTCCAATATTATACATACATGTTCTTATATTCATTAAATTTACCAAAATAACTTTCGTTATATCTCATAGTTAAAACATATAAGAATATATAACACAATGAATTAAAAGTTAATGGGTAAAAGCATCAACATCTATCATTAACTAGAAAAGGTCTACAAAATATTTTTATGAACTTATATAAGAATCTTTAGTCCCCCATTTTATTTTCTACTAATTATAGGATTAGTGGTTTCTCATTAAAAATATGCATGAAAAAAATAATGAGGGTATATTTAAAAGAATATAAATTCTATTATTTAAATAAATTTCTCTAGTGATTCACATTTACATGACCAAGTGTGTGATTCCATAACATGTATTTATTTGATTAATTTGAATTTGATTCTTTATTGATTTCAAATTAGTGAGTATTATATTCCAAAAAATATAGACTATTATTATGATGTTTTATAATATAACATATTTCAGATTTATAAAATTAATAAATCATATTTACGGACATGAAAATAAATCTATACTTATCTAAACTATTTAAAAATATAATATATTTGGTAACTATGGTCACATTATTATTATTATTTTTATTAAAATAAATCATATAGGTAAAATATGGTAGTATTATCCTATTTTCATATTACCTAGTATTTCTTTATTAGTGTTTCAGATATCCACATCAACTCTAGAAACCATAAACAATAAAATTGGTTCTTATATTTAGTTATAATTGTGATAACCACATGATATATCTAAATATATATATATATATATAGAAAATGAATGATCAAAATTGATAATGAACACACAACAAACATACCATTATATTTCCAATGCAGTTATTTTCATATTCCAATAGACTTTATTTCCATATATATAACTTATTGGATATTTTACTATAAAAAATCCCCTGATCCTCCTTCTCTTTATCGGGTATTGTATGGTTTTCTTAGACTTGGTGGAATTTTTAGGGACTATCTTCCTTCCCTTCCTTTTTTCCACTATCCCAACTAAAATTTTATTATGAATTAATCCTTTATAATCTTATAAAATTAGATAATGGAGTTAAAAATGTATATTTTTAATATCATTCATATTGAAATTCATAAAAAATATGGTGACATTTTTATATAGTGGGGAATTTAAGTGGGAAATGAAAAGATTTTCATAGCTAGAGTACTAAAAATTTTCATTTCTAAATATATCAAATCACATTGATCAAATTATTTTTTTATCATTGTACCTTAATAATACATTCATAACAAAATTGACATTGAAATCTCATTGTTATCATGACTACTCTTATCATGATAATGATCATAGAGATGGGACAACAGGATGAACACATCCATGTTCTTTTGAGGAATTTAAGATCAACAGTGATGGATTATAATTTGAGTAATTAAATAATCAATTAATAATTCATATATATCTAGAATAAAATATATTATGCCTCACAATAATTCATATTGGTACTTTTTCAAAGATTGGAGAATCCAATAGAAAAAAAATCTCATCCCGACAAAATATGATTCAAATCCAATTTTAACACTCAAAAAAGATTGGTATAATGGGTAGACTGTCATTCTCTAATATTGATCATAGAGATAATTGCAAGTGTGTTATTGAACATGTTCTATATATTAATAATAGCATGTAATGGTAACTTATATTTAATACCAAAATTTGGATGAAATATATATTATTTTTAATATCCCTAGATTTTTTCAATCTCCAATATCCCTCACCATTGGATTATCAATAAACTAATTCATTTATAATCAAATGGAAATGATCCATATTACCATTTTATATCCTAGGATTTTGATAGTAAAATTAATGAAATGTATTTTTGAAGAAGGCATTTCCAACTACAGAGACCAACACTTCATTAAATCATTGAGTACAATCCCAAGTCATGAAATACAAGATATATATTTCCACAACCATTACTTCTATGGGACCATTTGTATTCCAATATAAAATACTCATTATGAAATATTTGTTGCTTAAAAAATAATTATAAATCCATGAAATATAGAAGTATCCAAAATTGGGATAGACTACTACATTAACCTATGATTTCTATCAAAATGAAGTATTTGAATTAATTTATAAGTTAATAATTATGTGATGTAATTTTGATTATATGTTGAATACATATCATTTATTTTATCTTTTTCATGATTTGTTTTAAAATTATGTGGAATTATATAAATAATTAACCACATAAAAATTAAAATAATTATGTATATTCCATTTATTTTATTCCATCTTGCATTTTGATAAACTCAATTACATTATATAATCATACATAGGCTTTCAATAATTATTTATAACAACAAAAAAACATTATGCTGTGAAAAATAAACAAAATATGTGTTAAGGTCAGGTGCTTTAACTATTGGTTTATTTATTTAATGAATGAAAAAAATTTACTAGGGGAATATATCCTAGTGATGGGGTTGGATTGAGTGGAATCAACAAAATATTAACCTATGTATTTCTTAGGTTTTTTAATATTTGGATATTTTTCAACTGCATCCTCTGGTTTAGTATACAATTCATTACATATTATAACTCACATATAGTTAAGGATAAACATTGGTTTGGGATTACAGAATTTAATATATGGAAGTGGAAACCAATACATAATAATGTGGATGTAATTATATACAAGTCATCATATTTAGTTTGAAATTTTTTTTTACCAAATCCCGTGAAACCAAAATGATATAAAATAGTTACCCAACACATAGACAAGCTAGTAAATATCATGATCATCCAAATATGAAACTTCTATTAATTTAACTCATTCAATTATTAATTAAAATTTAATATTATTTACTTAATATTGCAAATGTATTTATGTAATTAATGAATTAGTTTATTAATTAATAATTAGAGTCTATCCAAACTATCTTTGATATTCACATCCATTAAATTTTTAAATATTTTGATTAAATTATTTTAAATTTTATATTTATTAGTACGTAGAATGTAATGATGGGGAACACGACATGTACCTCGTTGTTCAGTATTAAATTTGTTATTTAATAATATTTATGTCATAAATATTATAGGTAATATGATTTGTATTTATCTTCTTTACACGGTGTGTCTCAACACACACATATTGTATAACAAAGTCGTTATATGGCTGTTTTTGTTTAATGTGTACTTATATGGAATGTAGGTCTACATTTTGTATCATAATATTATGTGGTGTATTGTTTTTTGGGATTTTATAAGTTGTATAAAAGTGGTGATTTAAGATATTGAATGCCAAAATATTTATGAACTATACCGATAGTGATGGAAAATATGTAAAAAAATCATTGACTACAATACATGTTAATTCTATGTAAAAAAATCCTGAAAATAATCAATTAATGAATATAAGTCAACGTTACTACATGAAAATCACTCTAATTTTAATTCAAGTGAAAAAAAATTAACATAGCATGTATATCCATATAAATTTTATTGAGATAAATTTCCTATATATAAAATTTCTTTTAATATGTTGGACTCACATGACCATCATATCTTTGGTTGTGCCTTGCGTGTGTGGGTTGAGTTACATGAAATGTGAAACTAGCTACACTCCGTGTACTCTATTTCTAGACACTATCAATACAATCCTATGGAATCAAAATGAATTCAATGAAGGAATATAAATAATTAAATGAACCATTTCATAGTTAATAGATAATTAACATTGTGTATTAATTAAATAAAACATTATTTTACAACATGACTTCAATCATTTATAATTGATCAAACCATATGGGGTTTTAGGCTACTAAACCCCCTACACACTGTGTATATCTATCAAGCCATTATCTATGTGATTTTCAATAAATGTCATGTATTTTCACCATATGTTGTTCCCTTACATTCTATATTGTGATTTTTAAATATCATCATGATGATGTTGAGCCCAAGTACAATACACAGTCATTTATGTTGCATGTTATATATCTATTTCGTTAGGATTTAATCATCAACACATTTTTTATGATATTTTATAATTCTACATTAGTTTTTTCCCTATTATTTTTCATATAAAATTATTTTATTTTATTATCTCTACATTTGGATGACAAAAATAAACTAAAAATTAAAAAATAGAAAAAAATTACAATTCATTCAATATATAATAAATAATAATAAATTAAAATATGAACATGATAATACCCTAGGATGTTTCTAGGGAATAGACAATGTTTGTAAGAACAAAACCAAAAAATAGTTTTTCATTGATTTATTTTGTCAAAATAAAAAAATATTAAAATTAAACACTATAAGATATGAAGATAGTATGTATTGACATATAATTTATAGTTAACATATAAAAATAATTACCACATCTTTGAATAATTTTTTTATTGATGATTTGTTTTGAAATTATTTCCAAAACGTTGGAAATACTAAAGGATCCATATTACTATAATCCCTGAAGTTATATCCAACGATACTCAACAAATCATGGAAAAACTCCACTAGAACTCTAGTTTATATACCATCTTATCCAAATGTCTTTCATCATTCATAATTTATGAAAAAAACAATCCCTTCAGTATTTATGTATTTTTTCTATTTTTCTCAGCCTTTATAGAAAATAGGTGGATCTTCTTATGCCATTATGTATATCCTAATAGAGAGATTAAATTTTTTGTTAAAAACCATTAATGATAAAATATATTGGATACAATAAATCCTTAATTTCACCACGGGGTTATCCTAGTGGAAAAGGTCATTGATGGGTGTGGAGGATGTCACGACCTGACTGGAACTAGGCTTTAGCTACAACTACCCCAAACCCACCTTCGTAGAAAAGGGTTGGTGCCTAGAATTGAAGGCAAAACAACAGGGGGAGGCCATATCCAATGTACCAATATACACACAAACACAACCAAATGGACGCAAAAGAAAAGAGGGAAGTAAAAATTAAAAGATGAAACCTACAATATAAGTAAACCAAACATGCATGGACCACTAAAAGTACATATACAATAATTTAAGTTGAATGGAAAAGGGTAAAAATAAATTCCCAGTTGAAAAGTATCGAAACCTGACAGATAATTGAATGTAAAAACTACCAAAGAATTCGTGATCCTCAAAACCTAAATATGAACATTATATGTGGCCTATGCTCTTGTATCACTATGCTCCTCAGATGTCATGATCATTCCAATCTCTTATCTACATATGGAACAGTACGTGTGGGCAAGGCCTGTGTATGGGTTATTATAAACATACCAAGTATAGTGCCTTGAAAAAAATTGGGAGTAGTAAGAGATACAATAATAAGCGAAATAATGCTGATAAGACATGGTATAGTAATAGAGTGCAGCTCATCCCCACAGGAGGGTTAAGTAATCTCATCCAAATAAAAGTTGAGAGAGGTAGTGATAAGATAAAATTCATGTCATGTCATTTCTACCTACAGAAGGAGATTAGAATCATCCAACACATATAAGATCGATAGGAAAATCATGGGGCATATCCTGCATGTATTTACCTCTTCTGGAAGTAGAGTAACCAGAACCCAAGGACCAGGTTCTATAAAAGAGTGAAAAATTATATATTATTAAACTGTAGAAAACTAGATGAGAGATTAAGGGGAACTTCATTACAATGATCATCTAAGGAAAATATTTGCATGTAGTCCCAGATGTAACTATCATTGATACAATGTATCCCCATGTCTTCCCTAAACTTCAATTCAAAGGGGATCGAACACCAAACCTTTATACTATTCTCTTTGGGGGGTCTCTCTCACCTTCAATGTTTAAGGTTGTGTCTTATGGACACATCTCAGTGGGGAAAGTGCCCCTCTTACTAGTGAGCCCAAAGTGATGTCAAAGAACATCTTTTTACTGGTCTGAAGCAAGAAGGTCGTCTCATGGTTGAGGACTCATGGCCATCATAGCTAGAGGGATCCACTCTAATTAGGTTTGAGGACCCATTCCAATTTGAGATAGGGGGTTCCACTATAGAAAGGGTTGAGGTCCCATGCCCAGTCTGGCTGAAGGGTACCACTCAAAGATGGGTTGAGGAAACATACCTAGCCCAGATGGAGGGTTACACTCTCTGAAGTGTTGAGGACCGATGTCCAGCCTAGATAGAGGATTCCACTCTAGTGTCTTCAAGTACACTTTCCCATCCTGATGAGAGGGTTCCACTCTGAATTCACTAAGGATCTCACCTGATCACTGATGACGTCAAACACCCCCTAAAGATGATTCAGGCTCGAGTCACATCAAAAGGTCCTTCAAAATTAATTAATTACAATTTATCCACATTTAATGATACCAAGAATAAGGCTCTTTATATCCAAATGGACCAGACTGCTATGATCCTTTCGAAAAAACATGTGAGTTAGACTATTCACTCACCCCAATTGGACAACTGATGAAAAAGTATCATAATGCTGCATTATGCTCATAAGGCATCTTATGGGGCCTACTCCATGGTCTAGAGACAAGTTAAATGGATCGATCCATTAATATACTCCTCAAAAAAATATCGTGTTGATGACATGATCATCCAAAATAGATACATGTGAAAAAGTTACTTTTCACCGCAAAGCATGCGAGTCCGGCCCCATGGGGCCCACAACTCATCTTTATTTCAAATTCACAAATTTGTTTTTAAAATTTTTACCTAATATCTAAAATCCCAACGACTCTAATGTAGCATCAAAGATATATCATTGGTAGGCTCTACGTTTTAAAGAAGGAACCACAAATAATAATAATTAAAATTATTAATCATAAAGAGAGAGTTTCCAACCACCCACCTTTGGACTTGAAAATTAATATTTCTAAAACCAACTCAAATGGTCCAGCAGGACTCATGGAGTGTGTTTCTATAGAATTTACATGAATTGGATGCCCACAACAAAAGATACAGGAATTTATTATACACAAGACCAAAAAAGGTTGTACCAGTCCACAACTTGGTCGCACAGTTTAGATGGCATGCAAAACCAGCGACCCACCTACTGACACCACCCGAACGAGCTAATGGTCACCCTTGATGCTCCCACATTAGAACATGACCCATGAAATGAAGTTCCTTATCCCATGATCACTTCCACGAAGCCCCTGCCTCACCCTGCTCCACCGACACCACCCAATGTCGACTCGTCATCCCACCAGCTACGCCCCATGCTCCAGCCACTGCCGCCACTTCCAGCGGGCTCCAGTAAACCATCGCCACATTGGACTTCCAGGCGAGCACTGCCATCCCCCTATACTTCGATCTAAATTCCACCTCAACCTCATCACCCCACTGCTATCAATTCACCCCAGATCGCTGGCCGCCACCCTTGATGGAGCCACTCCGCCATCTCGTTCCCTATGCAGCGAGGACTACTCTCGTGATAAAAATTTCAAGGCCAGGTCAGTATTAGGATCCTTGTGTCTAAAAATTCATAGATTATTCCTTTTCTCATTGATTCTACACTATTTCTACATAGTGATAAACTTATGGCGATGAATGTTGAAGAATAGAACACAACTGGGGTTTCAAAAGGGCATCAGGAGATGGTTGTGTTTATTTGACCATCACCTGAACATTCAAAACAAAAAATTCACAACAGAATTCTAGAAATAATTGAATAATTTAAAACTGGGGTTCAAAATACAACAAAAAACACCAACGTCGAGAATGGATTGATTTGGGGTTGATGATCGTCATTGGTTTGATCTCAATGCGGTCCTTCGAGGCCTTGTAGAAAAAATCACCAAGGGGGGCGATCTTCTTATTATTCATTAGAGGATAAATTTTGGGTTAACCCTATATGAATCCTTTTAACCGTATATTTAAAAGTGTATATAAGGTTTTTTGGGTTTTAGCTAAACTTTCCAACTAATGATCCCCGAATCTGAAGGTTACGTGGCCACTTATTTTATATCGCACCTCGACAAAACATCCCCTCAGAAACACTATGACCGTCTGAAGTTTTCAATCCAAGTCCCCTTTAAAATTTTATTTTCTTCGACAACAGGGTTAAATAATTAACTTAATTATTATAATTTTTATTTTTTCTCTAGGTGGCGGTTTCTAAAAAAGTCCCACGTTGGTAAATTTTACGCCTCACATTGGGTAAATGCTACATTTCAGACATAACTGTGGACTCAGATTTCCGATCTATGATATGATTAATGATATATCACATTTCAATAATTTAAACTAAATAAAATATATTCAATATTTTTTTATAATTAATTCTAGGCACACAGGTCCTCATAATTTCATGTCGTATGAAGGCGTAACTCTGAAAACATATATAAAAATTTTTCAAAGTATTTCAAGGTGAAAACCAAATATCTAAATCATTCACTCCTTCATGTTTTTTCCCTTGAAATGAAATAACTAGGAAAAAATAGGGATAATGAGCCAGCATCTGGAAAAATTGTTCCAAATAACTCTCCGACACATTTTCATGCTACCAGAGTACGTGAACTAATGGGATGGCCCACCCAAGCTAGGATCTCTCCTGTCGATACTCGATTGCCACTAGGTTCTCCGAAAAGGTGGCTCCGTACTCAATGTCCAACTCGCGCCAGTCAATGAAGTTCATAGGTTATTGCACATATCACCTCAGTTGCAACACGTGGAAGACATCGTTCACTCACCCCTACTATGAAGGTAGGGAATACAGGTAGGCAAACTTTTCAAACCTCTAAACGTTCCTGAACGGCCTACTGAATATCATGAATTGCTTGCCTACCTGGATAAACATTCAACATTCCAGACCACAGGAAACTGTCACAATGATGTGGTCTGAAATCTTGAGCATCTGGGGCCTATGATGGCTATCTATATACGATTTATATCTGGTATGGTTGGTATCCATCTATTATTGTATTACTTTCCCCTTCTTTACTATGGATCACACCAACTCCATGCCCATAATGGATGATTTCCAAACATATTTCCAACACAACAATGACCAGTAGGGTCTCCCATATAGGGCCATTAATGGTCCCATAAAAACATTAGAGTGGTATATGATGTTGTTTGAAAACTATACTAAAGGTGGATGATCCTCCCCACATCATACGAAATAGAGAACACATTCCCTAATCATATCCTCTAGAACCTGGATAGCGTGCACGTTCTGCACATCATTCTTGGGTGAAAGGTTGTACTCATCCACAACTGGGTCTCAAATGCCTCCTACCGACATCTACATAATTGTGATGCAAAATTCACATCATGATCAGAGACAATCGTTGAGGGTGATCCATGAAGGTGGGTGATCTCTTTTAAGTACAATAGCGTGAGACATTCCACCAAACTCTACTCCCTGATGGCATGGAAGTTGGATGACTTGGTAAGCCGATCCACTATCACCTAGATGGGTTCATGGACCATATCTATATATTAAATTCTTGTGAATAATTCCATTGATATGACATCCCATGTCCACTATGATATGTTAAAGGGACACAAAAATTCAACTAGAACCTGATCATCAACCTTCACCGGCTAATAGGTGAGGCATCAAGAGACGGAATCTGAAACAAAGCATCTCATATCAGACCACCAAAACTGATGTTTAAGGTACCTATAAATCATTCCAACATCAGGATGTACAACTAATGGTGAAGTATAGAACTCTCGCATCACAACCTCTCTCATCACAGTTGGGATCAATATTCTCCCCTTGAACAAGATCTATTGATTCCCTACGTCGGAATACCCATTAGCTGCATCACCCATGGATATATAATCGCATAGAACCTAATAGTTGATATCTCCCAAATGGGACTTCCTCACCTACTCAATGAGAGAGGTCATCATAACCATCTATTTCAGAAAAGTTGTACCCTCCGGCACTACCAAGGTCATCTACATGGATTCTAACTACTCTAATTCATCATACAAGATGTAAGCCTGAGACATCCTCCTAAGGTAATCTTCTACAACACTGCCCTTCCCCAGAATATAGGCAATCTCAATGTTTTATTCCTCCAGGAACTCCAACCAGCGTCACTACCTCATGTTCAAATCTCTCTAGGTAATGTTGTACTTCATGTTGTGGTTGTCTGATTAAACCCAAAAGCACTCTCTTATGAGATAATGTCTCCACATCCACAGAGAGGAAACTACCACTACATCCTCTAAGTCATGAGTCACAAAAATCCTATCATGGTATCTCAACTGACTTAACCAATATGAGATGACAACCCATTTTTAAATCAAGATTCAATAGATCCCAGCTCACCAGGTATCTTTGTAAACTAAGAAATCAATAACCTCCTATAGTAGACTCAAAACTAGAGAGATCATCAAAAAATTCCTAAAATTGTAAAAGGACTTATGGAACTTCTCAAACCATGTAAACAATTGTCCCCTCCAAATCAGAATGGTCAAAGAGACTATGATCCTGGAGAAGTCTACCACAAATACATAGTAGTACCTAGCAAATTGAGAATACTACGCACCTCTAACACATTCTTGGGTGGATTCAAAGCAAACAACACCTCGATTTTCATGGTAACCACGGATAATCCCTATTCATAGATGAAATTTCCCTGAAATGAACATATTGTATCAAAAACTGACACATCCATGGAATTAAATAATGTTGGTTCTCTCGAAAAAAATCAAGCACCATCCTCAGTCTCTCTTTGTGATCCTCTTCTATAATCGAGTAAACAAGTGTGTCTTATATAAAGAAAACTAAAAACCGATCCAGATACGGCTAGTTCTTGTTATTTATTGTGGATGGTTCAGTTGATGATAATCCAAAAGATTCCCAAATTCATATCTTCCTTCTTCACATACAAAACTAGATCTACCCATGGGGACACACTAGTTCTTATAAAACCCTTCTCATGATGGTATTCCAAAAGAAAATTCATCTCGTAGAGCTTAGTTGGTGTCATCTGATATTCCACAAAAATATATCAGAGCATTTCCCAGTTTCTAATAAATGAATTGCTTCAAATTTCATCAAGGAGGTAATCATGAGACATCTTGAGGAAGGATGTCCATGGAATCCTCCATAATAGAAGCAACCCAAGATCCGGAAGAGTTTGTTGCACCAAGGGTCACTCTCTCTAACTTATGGAAATAATGTTGTTGTCCCTTGTTAAAAGAACTCACACACTAGGATATAAGGTCTCATTCACCAAGAAAGGTGAATCCTATCCTATCAATGAGTAGACATCTGACTAGTGTTCAACGACATTCGATCTATGATCAAACCATGGAAATCTAATTCATTCCCATGATGAATTCATAAGGTTCCATCCTGAGGACGAGTAAGTCCCACATGATTTTTTTCCTCCAAATGATATTTCACACTATTATAAGATAAAAAAACAAAGAGGAGCATCCTGTAAGAACCTCATGAAAAAGATAATGTGATAAAACCATTACTTAAGCCTCGAACTCCCTTACCTGAAGTAACAATATAAAAGGTTTTCTAGACCATGTGTCTACTAATACTGATGCAATAGTAGAATAAACATAGAGCATGCCTTAGATCATATCGTGTAGTGGAGGATCATAGATATCCAACACCTGAAGCTATCTGTGACCTCGACCGCCAGCACCATGAGCCAAATGTGGGATTCCTAGCGGTGGTGGGGGGACTCATAATTCCTTCCCCAACCTCCCTCTACACATACTACACTGATAGAACCACCTCCCTATGGACCTCTCGGATCACAGTGCTACCTCTCCAACGATGGTCATCCTACTGCCATCCCACTTTGTTCACCTCATCCAGTTGGGAAGTCCCAATCCATGTAACAATTCCCATAACATGTAAAACACCACCACTCTCCAAGTGGACCTGTAGCCCTTCATCTCCCATGTGTTTCTTGACCTAGTGGTCGAGTATAATTATGGTAAGATTCTATGCATTGATGCCCTGCAACCTGGAATCTTCCACCTGCGGTGGACATATCTAGTCAGAAATGACCACTTGTAGTCCCATCTGTCTAGAGTCCCTTCTCTAGTAAACTCTCCTTCATGGACACTCTATCTAGTACCCCGACATAGGCGGGGATGCACCGGGGCAACAATATTTAATAGATCTCCCAATGGAGACTCTTCAAGAACATCCTTTCCTGTATGTAACTATATCAAATCCTATCCATTGAATAGTGGGTATGATTTTTAATCCCAGATGCATATGCAGCCACTTTCATTACCACCTGCTTCACCGTCAGATACTATTATTTCTTGAAGGATCACATGCACAGGGGAAGTACTCCTCACGAAAGAATTTCTCAATCTCATTCCAAGAGAGTGTTTTCTTATCATGCATCTAGGTGAACAGACTCCACTATCGCCTAACCTGAATGTGAAAAGGCTAGATACCAAGGCCACCTTCGGGTCAGCCGGTGTCCACATCAGCTTGAAGAGGCATATTATAGACTCAATGAAGACCTTCATTGAATATGGATCTAGCTCTCTTTGAAACCTCAGGGCCTTACCATTAGAACTCATGAAAAATTCTCATCATGAGACCATATTCAGCCTGTACTTCTAGTGCATGATACTTCTCTAAGGGTTGAGGTACCACTTATATTCCACCTAGAAGAAGTAATCGCTTGATGTACCATAAACTGGGTCCTCAACACTAATGACATCATCTTCACGTGTCAGAGTTGGTGACCTGGCTGGTTTCTTGTACAGAGGCATCCTGAAAATATATCATGGGTTACCATAGTTACATGAGAATATATATATATATATAAGAACAAAGGGTTGATGAATAAACAAGGATAGTTAATAACTAGATCCAATATTATGAATGTACCTATGTTCCCTAAAAAATGTGTATTAGCTTGTGGGTCGACAAGTGGGTAATCAGGATTCTAGTAAATGGATTTGTCGCCCCCCACATCATCATTAGGCTTTGTGGCCTTAGAGCTACTCTTGAGACATGTTAACATCATTTTCCAAATTCTGTCCAATTATTTTTTAGGGGTCATCCAAAAAACATTCCATGTAATTAATTGCTCTGAAAAAACCATTTGTCACAAGCCAATATGTACTGTTCCTGAGCCGCAACTACCCCAATAACTCATCTATAGGCCAGGGGTGGCAACTAGAGTCGAAGGAATAAAAACTCAGGGAGGTCGTTGGGTATGTACCTATACACACACGTGCATATCCAAATGGATGAATAGGTGTAGAGAGAAATAAAAAGTAATACATGAAACATGTTGTAGTTGTAAAGCATAAATTCAAGGAAGACTAAATGTATATACATGGTAAAGGAAGATCAAGGGGAAAAGTGAAAAATACACACCAAACTGGATAGTTTTCCAACCCGATAGATAACTTAAATTAATAACTAATGAAGAATCCCAACTCCCCAAAACACACATGAAACCATCATACGCTCTCCATGATATTTTGACACTACACTCCCCCGATGAAACTATCATACAAATCCATTGTTTCCATAGATCATGATACATGCCAGAAAATCCCATTAACGGTTGAGTATATACTTACCCAATAGGATGCCCCGAAAATAAGGGGTGGCAGTAAGAGATACAAGAATAAGTGAAATATAATATATATGACCTGGTATAGTGAAAGATTGGATCGGAACCTAACAAGAGAGAGAATTAAGCCCTTTCAAAGAGAATGAGATAGATATGATGAGAGGATAAACATCCAATCGATTCATTGTGACCAATTGTTGGTGGGTGGAATTGTCTAACCCTGAGAAGATAGAAACATAATGAATGTGGAAAACCTCACGTGTATTCACCTCTCCTTGATGAAGAAAAACAAGTATCCAAGGAGAGTTTACTAAAATATAGTGAATATATATATATATACACACACACACGCTCAAACCAAGGAAACCTAAACAAGAGAGTAAAGGGATCTCTAACACAAATCTCACCCTAAGAAAATAGTCTCCATTCGTCCTTGAATTAACCCCCATTGATACTCAGTATGCCCACATCTTCCCTAAAATGCATGTCAGAGGGCCACCGACACCACACCATGGTACTATCCTTTTAGGGAGGGTCTATCTCGAATTCATAGTTTTTTTCACTTTATAAAGATGTGTGTAAGTGGGGAAATCACCCCTCTTACTCATGAGTCCAAGTTTAGATAAATTTATGTCTCATTACTGATCTAATGAAATAAGGTCATCTTAAATGTTAGGACCCATGATCAACATAGATGGGGTGTTCCTCTATAAGAAGGTTTGAGGACCTAGGATCATCATGACTGAAGGGTTCCACTCGAAGAAGGGTTGAGGACCCATGCCTAGCAAGGTTATAGGGTTCTATTATAGGAAGTGGTGAGGACCCATGCCAAGCACGACTGGAGGGTTCCACTCTAGAAATAATTGAGTACCTATGCCCATCCCGTCTGGAGGGTTCCTCTCTATGAAGGGTTGAAAACTCATGCCCAGACCTGCTGGAGGGTTCCACTCAGAAGTCACTAATAACATTGCTAGATCAGTGTTGTCCTCGCACACCCCCTGAAGATGAATCAAACTTAGAATAAATTGAAAGGACCTTCCACTGATATTACTATAATCCTTACACATTTAATGAGAACATGAACAAGTCTCTGCACATGAAAATGTACTAAGCCTTTATGATCCTTTCACAAAAACAAGCAAGGTAGAATATTAGCTATCACTAACTATACATGTAACATCCCAAGTAAGTAATGAATAATAGATATTTTTATCTATGTCTATTAATGAACTAGATAGTGTTTTAGATGCTTAAAATGAAAATAAATCCAATCTTAAGCATGGAATACACTAATATTTTTAAAAGATTGTTTTATTGACTTTTGATGGCAAACCATTTTTAAATCTATATTGTGACAATTTTATAATCTATATATGTCAAAATAAACATATTCATTATGATTGGGACATTTAATTTTACATTGGATAAATTTTTGGTATTTTTCTGACAATGTTCATTTTTTAATGAATAGTGAAAAATACTGCATTTTACATCAAAACTGCTTCTTAATCTAATTTAATTATATGATTAGATTATCTTATGAATTGGTCTTAATGTGTAATATGAATATATTTTTACCATTTAATCCAATGGTGGACATTGGAATTAATTCCACTTTGAAATTGGACTTAAACTGGTGTCAATATTTTGATACTTATTGTTTTATAAAAACACGCTATTTTCTCTGACAGCGGGAATTAATTATTAAATTAATTAATGTGACTTATATGTTTTGAATTTAGTAAAATAGACTTCATTTTGGAATTTGGAATATCAAATATATCTTAGGGTGAATTTTTGGTAATTTTCTGAAAAATTTCAATTTTTGATGAATAGTGAAACCACTAAGTGGTACTTATAAAAATTGATTTTCCGTTTAAATGAAATTTTTCCATCATTGTGTTTTGAATTTCAAAAATCAGACATAAATGATTGTCATTAAAAAGTAAAATGTGGTTCAATGAGATTAAAATAATTTTTTGGTGAATAGTAACTTATTAAGTTTTTAATCGTGATTAGTGGTAATTAGTGTTGTTTAAGGTAAAAATAATGCTTTAATAAAATGAGATGAGCTTGACACATGTCCTACCCTCATTGGTTGTGTCATGGCCGACCAAGAAAAGCCATGGTTAAACTTGGGGACCCCATGGATCCACTTTGGTTGGTAAATGACATAAATAACTTTTTATTTAATGTAAAAGTAAAAATGACACAAACATAATATGTTTTACGAAAGCAATTTTTACATGGGGTTATAAAGATCATATTTTTAATTATAAGTAGTCATTGGAAAGCTAAAAAGATTTTATACATCGTAGTATTTTTTTTATAATTTTTAGACTTTAAATAAATTAAATTATTTATGACATCATGATGATGCAGCGATGACCTCATTCTTTAACGATTTAAATAAAATGGAAAGATAATGTAATATCTAAAACCTACACATGTCCAAAACCTATTGTACGGATATATTTCGAACCCTTATTACCTTATACTCAAATTATTTCAATGTGGACCCATTTAAATCAGAAAATCATTTTCAAATAAAGTAATATTTCTTTACTTTCCAAGAGTGCCCCTCCTCTCCTCTTATAAAAGGCCCCCACCTCTACCTCATTTCACACACTCCTCAAGCCTTTGGCTCGGCCATCCCCTTCCCATTTACTCTCTCCACATCCCTCTCCTCATCCTAGAGGATTCCCTTTAGACATAATCCTTTCAATGGAAGCCTTTAGGCTCAAATCAAAAGGAGTTACACTTTTAAAGGTAATTCATTCTCTCATGTTCATTTGTTTTATTTTTCTTCTCCAACCCCCTAAACTCTTTTTATTTACTTCTTTTGTTACAAAAACAGTATTTTAAATATACTAGGATTTTGTTATAAGATTTATTCGAGCTACACTCTCACACAACTACATCAAATGGTTAAAGAACATACGGTTTCCGTGGATGGTGAAATTCTGCCTCCCGAAATGATGATTGTTCAATACTCATCTAACACCTTCAATGGTGGCCATTATGATGCCACTATTTTTATATATGATATATAATATGTTTATTCTTTCCTTAAGCTTCTGTATTTTTCATTTATGGCATACCACTATTGTTTCCATTATGGGTAAACACGATATCTTCATTTTAGGAAGTGCGGACTACCGCCCCCTGAAAGTGATTTGATTCATTAATACCATATGTGGGATGTGTAAAGGATAAAGTTAATGATATTATATATGTTATTATACTGTAATTATAATATACTCTTATATCATTATGATTCCATTCCAGAAATACGAAATAGAAATGGAAGTAGCGTTCATGCGTACGTACGACTTACCATCTCCATGAACGGTGCATTTCATTTCTTACCTCTAAATGTGATGTAATATTATAAATACATTTATATGCTGAAGATATATGATATATATGTTATCCAAATCATTAATAACATTCTGGATATAACTAACCCTTGACCAAATTAACAACATGTAACTGTAAGAAGACTATTTTTGACTTAAGAACCAAATACCGACAAAATGAACATTATTAACTAAAATGATTACATGATGTTCATAACATGGTATAAAAGGAATAATTAACTTGAAAAAGGTTCTTAAGCAAGTAGAGATTAACTAATGTTAATTATTTAGGAGATTAAAGAACGATCGAGTCATGTCGGACCCGAGGTATGGGACTTCGTCTCAATCTCCTTTCATTGAGGCGTATTTTGTTTTATACACAACCTTCATTTATATGGTGTATAAACCCCTTTGAATTTTATGTTTATTAGAAAGGAATATTTTTTATACGAAGCCTTTACTAAATGACAAAAGGGAATGTTTTTGTCGTACGTATGCGGCGACAACGACTTCTCCGTCGTCGTGACCGTTATTTGAGTTTCGGCTTCCTCTACAAGACATACCTTCTTTTTAAAAGAAAAATAAATACCATGTTTTAATTTTATTTTATTTAGGTATTGAAAATGGTTTTCATAATGTTTTTATATCAATGTGTTGTATTGATATCTTGAGATTGAAAGGTGGAAATATTATGTTTCCTTTATGCATGTTTTATGTGATACGATTATGTTAAGGTTCTTGGGCATTATTATGAAGATGGGTGGTTCCGTGATAAACTAAGGGCGGGTGAGCCCGTTATAGCTCTCCAATGCATTGGGTAACGTGAAGGAGTGAAATGTTAAGGTTTCTCCGAAGAGATTTAGGGAATATACTGTGATGGGTATTCCAAACATAACCAAGAGGGTTACTCCCTACGAAAGAATGTTATGAATGCCTCAAGTTACCTTTATGTCTTATGATTTCTATGATTTATTCATGATTTGATGAGGTATGTTAATGTACTTATGTTTTATGGGTAAAGTATGATCTCATCCTTATGTATATATGTACCCATGTTTCCTTTCCATATTTTTATATCCCTTACTGAGCTTTTTATTCTCATCCCAAGTTTTTTTGAAATGTTTTTCACAGGTCAAGGGAAAGGTACATGATATGATGATAGTGTCAAGGAAGTGTCAAGAAAGAATCCATGTTTATTTTAAATATGTTTCCATTGATGGGAATGAAGAATACTATCTTTATGTAACCAATTTGTTTATATGTGGAATGTAATGCAAGTTTTATGATCTAATTCTCTAAAACTCTAAACCCGAAAAGATCCTCAATGTGTAATCTTGTAATAACTCAAGATTAAGTAAGGTTTAAGGCTGGGGCCTTATAGTTGGTATCAGAGGTCGGTTTAGATAAATTTAGGAGTTATAATTCTATTGAATGATTATCCAAAAATATTTTTTTTATGGTCAAATTGAAGTGATATAGCATTTGAAGATTACCATGTTGCTTCATCTAAGGCCTGTTTGTTCAGAATGGTTTTCCACAGAGGAAACAGGGAAGTAGTACTAGGAAGGCATACAGAAGGAAATAACCTTTCGAATCAGCATCCTGAGATGGTCGGAATTGGAACTGAACAGTTTGTTGCAGTGATGGCATAGTTGACTCAGGCTATAAATGTTGGTGGTATCCATGCACGAGATCAGCCAGATCAACCGCAGAGGAACATGTCAGTGGTGGAAGATTTCATGAGGCAACATCCCCCATCATTCAAAGGATCATCTGACCCTGTGTTAGCTGAAGGGTGGATTAAAGCACTGGAGAAGATATTCGATGTCATGGGGTGTTCAGACAATCATAATGTTAGTCTTGCTATTTACCGTTTGGAGAGTGAGGCAGATCAGTGGTGGTCGATGGTTAAAAATATCAGGGACGCTGATGAGATTGATGCTCTCGACTGGGATGAATTCAAAGGTATGTTTCTTGAGAAGTATTTTCCAAAGGCCGTTTGACTTAGGATGGAAAAGCAATTCTTGGAATTGAGGCAAGAGGAAGACTCAGTGGCTGCCTATGAAGAAAGGTTCACTCGATTGGCATGGTATGCTCCAAATTTTATCCGAGACCTTGATAGTAAAATCAATCGTTTTTACTCAGGATTAAAGACAAAATGTCGAAGGGAATTAGCTTCTAGTGAGTTTAAAAGTTATGAAATGCTTGTTCGATGTGTTGAGAAGGTGGAAATGGAGTTTGTCGATGACCAAGTGTTCTATAACAACCAGCAAAAGAAGAGACCGAGGTGGCAGGAGAAAGGTAAGAATTCTTCAAAAAAGTCTTATGGTAAGAAAACTAAGTTTCCAGTTTGTGATAAATGTGGCAAAAGGCTTGCTGGGGAATGTCTTCTGAATTCTGGAAAGTGTTACCGATGTGGTAAGATGGGACATAAGGCTCGTGATTTCACTGAAAAGGATCAATGTGAAGGTAAGAACAAATTTGATTTACAGTTAGTGAAATGTTATAAGTACAATGAGATGGGTCACTATGAAAATGAGTGTCCGACAAAGAGCTTGAGTGATGGGAAGCAGTTAGACTACAAGCAGAAAGGGGTGGTGAAATCTTTTGCAACTACTTCAGCAGATGTCAGGCCATCAAATGAAGTTGTATCAGGTACTTTGTTTTTTCAGATTATGTCAGTGTTTTGTGTGATTCGGGGTCTACACATTCTTTCATCTCTGAAACCTTTTCTAGTAAAATGGGAATACCATCTCAAGAAATGACTCCTAAATATGTGGTAAAAACACCTGGGGTAAATGTTGAGGCAAAAAGAATTTATATGAATCTTCCTATCCTTATCTGTGGAAGGAACCTACTTGAAAACCTTATTGTTCATCCTCTAGTAGAGTTTGATGTTATCCTGGGTATGGATTGGCTCTCTAGTTTCCATGCTAAGATTGACTGTAGAGCTAAAGAAGTTTCTTTTCATAAAGACTTTCAGTTTGTGTACAAGAATGAACCCTTACTGTTGATAACTTATCAAGAGGCCAAGAAACTTGTAAAATATGGAAATGAATGTTACCTTGCACACATCGTTGAAAATAAAGGAACTGTTCAGATTAATGATGTGCCAGTGGTAAATGAGTATCCTGATGTTTTTCCTGATGAGTTTCCTGGAATAATACCAGATCGGGAAGTTGAGTTTACTGTTGACTTAGTTCCTGATGCTAAGCCAATTTCAAAACCCCCTTATCGAATGGCTCAAATTGATCTTTTAGAGTTGAAGGAGCAATTGAAAGATTTATTAGAGAAAGGTTTCATTCGACCTAGCACATCACCATGGGGTTCTCCTGTTTTATTTGTTAAAAGGAAAGATGGTTCTATAAGACTTTGCATTGATTATAGAGCCTTGAATAAAGTCACTATTAAGAACAAATATCCTTTGCCTCATAACGATGATTTGTTTGATCAGCTCTAGGGAGCTCAGTTTTTTTCAAAGATTGACTTGAGATCGGGGTACCATCAGCTGAAGGTAAAGGAGGCAGATGTTCCAAAGACCACGTTACGTACGAGATATGGACATTATGAATTTGTAGTAATGCCTTTTGGGCTAACCAATGCACCTGCTGTATTCATGGACTTAATGAATAGAATTTTCCAGGAGTTCTTGGATAAGTTTGTGGTGGTTTTCATTGATGATATTTTGGTGTTTTATAAAAGTAAAGAGGAGTATGAAAGACATTTAAGGGTTATCTTGCAAACCTTAAAAGAAAATAAACTGTATGAAAAAATCAGCAAGTTTGAGTTTTTGTTGCAACAAATTTCTTTCCTTGGTCATCTTGTTTCTAAAGATGGAATAACTGTTGATCCTGCAAAAACAAAAGTTGTGGAAGAATGGCCAAGACCCACAAATGTAACCGAGATTCGTAGCTTCCTTGTTTTGGCAGGCTATTACCGAAGGTTTGTTAGAAATTTTTCACGGTTATCTAGTCCAATGACTAAGCTAACTCGGAAGGGTGTTAAGTTTATCTGGACAAAATAATGTGATGATTGTTTTCAGGAATTGAAAAGAAGATTGGTGAACGCTCCAGTTTTGGCACTACCTTCCAGGAATGGTGAGTTTGTTATCTAGAGTGATGCTTCATTGAAAGAACATGGTTGCTTCCTAATGCAGAATGATCAGGTAATTTCTTATGCTTCACGACAGTTGAAAACTCATGAGGTAAATTACCCTACACATGATTTGGAATTAGCTACTGTTGTTTTCACTTTAATAATTTGGAGGCATCATTTGTATGGAGTAAAGTGTGAAATATATACCGATCACAAAATTTTAAAGTATATATTCACTTAGAAAGAATTGAACATGAGACAAAGGAGATGGATAGAATTAATCAAGGATTATGATTGTACAATTCATTACCATCCGGGAAAAGAAAATAAAGTGGCTGATGCTTTGAGTCGAAAATGTAATGCTTCATTAGCAATGTTGCGTTTGGAATGTGATCCTTTGATTAAGGATTTGATGAACTTTGGCATAGAAGTTGTTGGTGCTGGAAGTTCTTCTGTTTTGCTTCAGGTATCAGTGAGATCATCTCTATCAGGAAGAATCAAGCATGCATAGAAGCAAGACAGTGAGTTGCAGAAAAAGGTAGAGCTGGTTCAGAAAGGTAAGTTGCCTGAATTCAACATTGATAATGATTGTGTTTTGAGATTTGGGAAGAGATTGTGTGTGCCTTGTGATTCACAGTTGAAGATAGATTTGTTATGTGAAGCTCATAGTTCTCCGTTTTCAGTTCGTCCGGGAAGTACTAAGATGTATAGAGATCTGCGAGAGTATTACTGGTGGGATGGAATAAAAAGAGATATTGCTGATTTTACTGTGAAGTGTTTGACATGTCAACAGGTTAAAGCAGAGTGGAAGTTACCGAAAGGGATGCTTCAGCCTTTACCAGTGCCAGAGTAGAAATTGGAGAATATATCCATGGACTTTGTTGTGGGATTACCGAAGACATCTCAAGGTAATAATGCAATCTTGGTTATTGTTGATCACTTGACCAAATCTGCTCATTTCCTTGCTATACGAGATACTTTCTCTCTTGATCAACTTTCCTGTTTGTATCTTAAATAGATAGCCAGGTTACATGGAGTTCCTCTCTCCATTGTATCGGATCTTGAACCCAGGTTTACCTCTAACTTTTGGAAAGGCCTTCAGAATTCATTGGGTACTGAATTAAATTTTAGTACAGCTTTTCATTCTCAATCAGATGGGCAGTCAAAACGAACAATTCAGACATTGGAGGATATGCTTCGAGCTTGTTCGATGGATTATCAGGGAAGTTGGGACCAACATCATTCTTTGGTAGAATTTTCATATAATAACAGTTTTCATTCCATTATACAGATGGCACCATTTCAGGCATTATATGGGAAGCGGTGTGGAACTCCAGCTTTCTGGGATGAAGTGGGTGAAAGGAAGTTGATGGGACCAAAGTTGGTGGAAGAGTTGGAAGAACAAGTTCAGCTAATACATAAACACATGAGAACAGCTCAGAGCAGGCAGAAGAGTTAAGCAGACAACAGGAGGAAAGATCTCTCTTTTGAGGTAGGTGATCATGTTTTTCTCAAAGTATCACCATGGAAAAGTGTGATGCGATTTGGTAAGAAAGGAAAGCTGAGTCCAAGGTTCATTGGACCATATGAAATTCTGGAGAGAGTTGGATCAGTTGCATACCTAGTAGCTTTACCTCCGAGTTTTTCTCAGGTACACAATGTTTTTCATGTTTCGATGTTGAGAAAGTATATGCCAGATCCATCTCATGTTTTGAGTCCAGAGGTAGTTCAGCTGGAAGAGAACCTCTCTTATGAGGAACAACCGGTCCAGATTCTTGACCACAGGGAGCAAGTGTTACGAAATAAGGTGATTCACCAGGTAAAGGTTTTGTGGAAAAACCACATGATTGAAGAGGCAACATGGGAATCTGAAAATGCAATGAGGGAATAGTACCCACATTTATTCGATAAGTAAATAAATTGCGGGGACGCAATTTTCTAAAGGGGGGAAGGTTGTAACATCCCAAGTAAGTAATGAATAATAGATATTTTTATCTATTTCTATTAATGAACTAGATAGTGTTTTAGACTCTTAAAATGAAAATAAATCCAATCTTAAGCATGTAATACACTAATATTTTTAAAAGATTGTTTTACTGCCTTTTGATGGCAAACCATTTTTTAAATCTATATTGTGACAATTTTATAATCTATATTTGTCAAAATAAACATATTCATTATGATTGGGACATTTAATTTTACATTGGATAAATTTTTGGTATTTTTCTGACAATGTTCATTTTTTAATGAATAGTGAAAATACTGCATTTTACATCAAAACTGCTTCTTAATCTAATTTATTTATATGATTAGATTATCTTTTGAATTTGTCTTCATGTTTAATCTGAATATATTTTTACCATTTAATCCAATGGTGGACATTTTAATTAATTTCACTTTGAAATTGGACTTAAACTGGTGTCAATCTTTTGATACTTATTGTTTTATAAAAACACGCTATTTGCTCTGACACCGGGAATTAATTATTAAATTAATTAATGTGACTTATATGTTTTGAATTTAGTAAAATAGACTTCATTTTTGAATTTGGAATATCAAATATTTCTTAGGGTGAATTTTTGGTAATTTTCTGAAAAACATCAATTTTTTGATGAATAGTGAAACCACTAAGTGGTACTTATAAAAATTGATTTTCCGTTTAAATGAAATTTTTCCATCATTGTGTTTTGAATTTCAAAAATCCGACATACATGGTTGTCATTAAGAAGTAAAATGTGGTTCAATGAGATTAAAATAATTTTTTGGTGAATAGTAACTTATTATGTTTTTAATCGCAATTAGTGGTAATTAGTGTAGTTAAAGGTAAAAATAATGCTTTAATAAAATGAGATGAGCTTAAAACATGTCCTACCCTCATTGATTGTGTCATGGTCGACCAATAAAATCCATGGGTAAACTTGGGGACCCCATGGAGCCACTTTGGTTGGGAAATGACATAAATAACTTTTTATTTAATGTAAAAGTAAAAATGACACAAACATAATATGATTTACGAAAACAATTTTTACATGGGGTTATTAAGATCATATTTTTGATTATAAATAGTCATTGGAAAGCTAAAAAGATTTACTACATCGTAGTATTTTTTTTTATAATTTTTAGACTTTATATAAATTAAATTATTTATGACATCATGATGATGCAGCGATGACCTCATTATTTAACGATTTAAATAAAATGGAAAGATAATGTAATATATAAAACTTAAACATGTCCAAAACATATTGTATGGGTATATTTAGAACCATTATCACCTTATCCTCTAATTATATCAATCTAGGACCATTTAAATCCGAAACTCATTTTCAAATAAAGTAATATTTCTTTACTTTCCAAGAGTGCCCCTCCTCTCCTCTTATAAAAGGCCCCCACCTCTACCTCATTTCACACACTCCTAAAGCCTTTGGCTCGGACATCCCCTGCCCATTTACTCTCTACACATCCCTCTCCTCATCCTAGAGGATTCCCTTTGGGAAGAATCCTTTCAAAGGAAGCCTTTAGGCTCAAATCAAAATGAGTTACACTTTTAAAGGTAATTCATTCTCTCATGTTCATTTGTTTTATTTTGCTTCTCCAACCCCCTAAACTCATTTTATTTACTTATTTTGTAACAAAAACAGTATCTTCAATATACTAGGATGTTGTTATAAGATTTATTCGAGCTACACTCTCACACAACTACATCAAATGGTTAATGAACATACGGTTTCCGTGGATGGCGAAATTCTGCCTCCTGAAACGATGATTGTTCAATACTCATCTAACACCTTCAAAGGTGGCCATTATGATGTCACTATTTTTATATATGATATATAATATTTTTATTAATTCCTTAAGCTTTTGTAGTTTTCATTTATGGCATACCACTATTGTTTCCATTATGGGTAAACACGATATCTTCATTTTAGGAAGTGCAGACTACCGCCCCCTAAAAGTGATTTGATTCGTTAATACCATATGTGGGATGTGTAAAGGATAAAGTTAATGATATTATATATTTTATTATACTATAATTATAATATACTATTACATCATTATTATTCTATTCCCGAAATACGAAATAGAAATGGAAGTAGCGTTCATGCGTACGTACGACTTACCGTCTCCATGAACGGTGCATTTCATATCTTACCTCTAAATGTGATGTAATATTATAAATACATTTATATTCTGAATATATATGATATATATGTTATCCAAATCATTAATATCATTCTGGATATAACGAACCCTTGGCCAAATTAACAACATGTAAGTGTAAGAAGTCTATTTTTGACTTAAGAACCAAATACCGACAAAATGAACATTATTAACTTAAATGATTACATGATTTTCATAACATGGTATAAAAGGAATAATGAACTTGAAAAAGGTTCTTAAGAAAGTAGAGATTAACTAAAGTTTATTATTCAGGAGATTAAAGAACGATCAAGTCAAGTCGGACCCGAGGTATGGGACTTCGTCTCAATCTCCTTTCATTGAGGCATATTTTGCTTTATACACAACCTTCTTTTATACGCTGTATAAACCCCTTTGACTTTTATGTTTATTAAAAAGGAATATTTTTTATACGAAGATTTTACTAAATGAAAAAAGGGAATGTTTTTGTCGTACGTATGCGGCGACAACGACTTCTCCGTCGTCGTGACAGTTATTTGAGTTTCGGCTTCCTCTACAAGCCATACCTTCTTTTTAAAAGAAAAATAAATACCATGTTTTAATTTTCTTTTATTTTGTAATTGAAAATGGTTTTCATAATGTTTTTATATCAATGTGTTGTATTGATATCTTGAGATTGAAAGGTATAAATATTATGTTTCCTTTATGCTTGTTTTATGTGATATGATTATGTTGAGGTTCTTGGGCCTTATTATGAAGACAGGTGGTTCTGTGATAAACTAAGGGCGGGTGAGCCCAGTATAGCTCTCCAATGCATTGGGTAACATGAAGGAGTGAAACGTTAAGGTTTCTCTGAAGAGATTTAGGGAATATACTGTGATGGGTATTCCAATCGTAACCAAGAGGTTTACTCCCTACGTAAGAATGTTATGAATGCCTCAAGTTACCTTTATGTCTTATGATTTCTATGATTTATTCATGATTTATGAGGTATGTTAAATTAATTATGTTTTATGGGTAAAGTATGATCTCATCCTTATGTATATATGTACCCATGTTTCCTTTCCATATTTTTATATCCCTTACTGAGCTTTTTATGCTCATCCCATGTTTTTTTGAAATGTTTTTCACAGGTCAAGGAAAAGGTACATGATATGATGATAGTGTCAAGGAAGTGTCAAGAAAGAATCCATGTTTATTTTAAATATGTTTCCATTGATGGTAATGAAGAATACTATCTTTATGTAACCACTTTGTTTATATGTGGAATGTAATGCAAGTTTTATGATCTAATTCTCTAAAACTCTAAACCTGAAAACATCTTCAATGTGTAATCTTGTAATAACTCAAGATTAAGTAAGGTTTATGGCTGGGGCCTTATAATACATCTGATGGAAATGTTGTGTAACGGCGTAGAATGTAGTAAAGGAATATTGTGGGGCCCTCATCTCAGTCCAAACAAAATAGATCAACTCATTGTGATACTCTCAAAACAACACACAGTTTTGACTAATTGACCATCAAAATATGGATACCCAGTGAAAAAGTTATTTTTCTCAGCAAAGAGATTGAACTAGACCTCATAGGTTAAACACCTAAACATTAGTTTTAATTCCATAATGTAGTATATACATGTTCATCAAACTTATTGGGTCATTAGGCCTTTGATGGCGTGTCAATCAAACATCAGATGCGAGAATTACGTCTTAAATTAAAAATGATGATAATAATAATAATTAAATTTCTTATTGATCAAGCGAGCATTTCATCCCACACAACTTCAGCCATGAAAACTAAAATTTCCAAAACCACCTCAAATGATCGATCTGGACTCTGCGATATCTATTTCATAGACATCACAGAAATTGGATGCTTTCATCAAAAGATATGGGAATTTAAAGTGCCCTTGCCCAAAATAGGATGGATGGGCCTAGTCTGGCCTCTCCACCCTAACTAGGCAAGTCTTCACTAACCGGACCAAAACACACTAGCTGGCCTGGCCCAACGGCCCATGACCTAGTCACGTAGTCCAGCCTGCCTACATAGCTCGTGGACCGCTAGTCTACATCGACCAACCACGTTTCATTTCACCATCGTTGCACCTGAGTTAACACACAACCCATGGGACATGGTTCCTTATCCCTTGGATAGTACCTTGGTTCCCCCACCTAACCTCGCTATGATGGAACCTCCCAACACTAGCCGACCATCCCACCAATAATGACCTGTGCTCTAGCAGATGCCACTACTTTTGACAGGCTCCCATGACCCGTCACCACCCAGGACCTCCAATCGAATGCAATCTGTAGTGACCCAAAGTTTCATTAATGGAAAAACCCTTCTTGATCTAGTTAAATGTAACTTTATGAAAAATGTTTGTATAATATGTCAACTTCTTTGGTTTTATGTTAAGAATTTTGGCCGTTTTTAATATAGCCATTGAA
Organism: Viscum album; assembly: GCA_963277665.1. Lineage (NCBI taxonomy): Eukaryota > Viridiplantae > Streptophyta > Magnoliopsida > Santalales > Viscaceae > Viscum > Viscum album. The sequence continues at coordinate 1,729,580,754 of OY728132.1, forward strand.
CAGTGACCACATGATTAGTATAAATATAGGACCTTCACAAATCCAATTTACTCAGACAAAAGAACTGATGGTCGCATCTAGTAGAATTGCTCCATACAAAGACCATTTGTCGGAGCATGGAAAAGAGGCGGCATCCTTGGGCTTCGCCCTTAACCAAGACCAAGCTGAGCTTCACCATGTCAAGCTCGAATGAAACCGTCTACGGGAAAAGTGGAAGTTGATAGAGATTACCACTCGAGTGATGTTATCCGAGCCACCCCAAGAGTCGTTCACCATCGCACACCTTACCCTTAGGTCTTATGCGACTATTTTAAGGGGTTATGTAACAAATAAGTAGTACTATGTTCATGTACATTATAATTGTATATAATAATGAATATAATTTCTAGTCATTTTTGATACATTGTAAATAGTTTTTTAAAGTAAAAATGGTGTTTTTAGTTATTACTTAATTAAGAAATCTATTTTATTAAATTAAGAGATTTTTGAATTAAATAATATTTTAATAAAATAATAATATTATTATTAAATTAATTTTTATTAAATATAAATGATCTTATAATTTTATGAATGCAATTAAAATTTTATATTAAGGTTTGAAAGCCATTTCTCTCAAAACCCTTGAATTTTCGATAAATGTTGGTTTTTAATTTAAAAGTGAAAATTAACATATTTAAAAAAAATTAGATAAAATAAATTTCATTTCTGGAATCAGGACGTCAAAATTATCCAACGGTGAATTTTTCATAATTTTCTGAGACAGTCAAATTTTTGGGTAAAAATTAAATACCGTTTAAATATATAATGTGTTTTATGACATCATAATGACCCAATGGTGATGAAATAAAATACCATAATCCTTATTTTCGGACAATATATGTTATATCAATAAAATTATGTGATTTTGGGTTTGTTTGACTTACTTTTCAAAGAATTAATGGACCCCTCAAGACATATTCAACACTTTGCCTTTTTAAATTAATTTCCATGGGAGTGTGACTCACCTCCACATAAGCAACCTTATTATTTTAAGAGGTTCAGACATGGGAATTATAAAATATTGTTTTTCTCTTCACTTTTCCAAAAACCATGGTCAAAAACAATGGGATGGTTTGTGGTTTGGATTAATTTAATGTAAGTGGACCCAAACCTAAATAATAAAGAATTCCCTCACCTTTCCTATATAAATCGACCCAAGCTCCCACTTCATCCTCAATAAAATCCCTTGGAGTTCATCCAACCTCTTCCCAACTCTTTCTATAATCCTCCCAAGGTAACCCAATCTCCCAAGAAGCCTCTCACAAGCCCCTCTCTAGCCTTTGGAAGCACACTTCCAAGTAAGGGTTTTTCTTCCTTTCTCATTTTTTGTCAATTTTCATTAAGTTGTATTGACCTTTTAATTTAAATTATGAATGTTGGGGTATGGTTTTTTACCTCCCACATACTTCCCTCTTATTTTTTGAATGATGGGAGACCCCTTTCTCTCTCATTAAATGCCTCCCATGTACACCCGTTACTATGCCGAAATTCCGAAAGGAACTTCTCTATCCTCTATTACATTCAAGAAATACTTTTGTATCATGAATCTAAATTCCATTACAATTGTTGGGACATGTATCTATATGACCTCCTTACTTTCAATTACATATAAATATGATGAGGAACCCCTTCCTCTCTCATCAACCATTTTTATTAATTCTTATGTCAAGCCGTTATGCTGCCGAAATCACACCGATTTTCTAAGCCAATGCCATTGTGTAGTGGATACCATGTCAATTTCTCCATCAAGTTCATCCAACTTTATTCACCTTTACTTATTTATTACAAAGTTTCATGTATGAATTCCACTTTCCTTTATCGTAGAATAAATGATTATGTTTTATGAATCCATGTTTTATGATCCATGTGGCACACTTATGCATGAAATGAAATTTTTAAGAAGGGTGTGCCCTTATAGCGCTCCAATGCATTGGGTAAAGTATAGTATCATGATACGTCATGTGAAATGAGTGTTGACTCATGATAATTCAAGTGGAACGAGGGTTTACTCATGCTTTATGTGCAATGAGGATTTACTCATGCTCCATGTGTAATGATCCTTGGCTCATGCTAATTCCATGTTAAGTGTTGTTGCCACATTTCCATGTTATGATTATCATGCTTTATCAAGCCTTTATGTTCATGTTTCTTTTATTCCCTATTGATATTCCTATTGTCTAACATGTATTGTACTCCTCATGTTATTCCTTGTGTACTCCCTTACTGGGATTTATAGCTCACCCTTTTCTTATGCATGTCCTCAGGTTATCCCATGCAATGCTAAGTATGAGGGAATGTAGTGGTTATTTAAAGGAAGTTTTCAATAAAGATGTTGTATTTCATGTTTCATGTTTTTATGTAATGATCTTAAGCCCTATAGAAAGTAAACCTCTAGATCTTCTTTGTTGTATCAAGTGATGTTTTATGTAATAAATCATTTTTATGTTGTAATAAAAATCAGGGTTGTCATAGTTTGTATTAGAGGATAGGTTTGGGTATTTTTGGGATTAGGATTAGAAAACCCTATTAAAGCCTTAGATACAAGACTAAGTATAACAAAAACATCCCTATGTTTGGTAAGTACTGAGTAAGTGGTTTATCAAACAAATACATCCCTATCTGGATACGAGCAGGTAGAGGCGGCTCTGGCACAGATGTATCCTAGGGGTAAAACCCAAAAACACTGCTTTGAGCTAGACTCGAATGGGAACTGGTGCACAAAAACGGGCATTGCTGTACTCTTGGTTACGACACTCCTGGGGGATATGTTTTGATAAATTCCAAAGCATAGTATGAACCCTTATTCAGGGAATTAAAAAAAATTCCCTAAGAATATATGTTAGAAAGTATATCATGAATAGCCTAGATTGAAGCCTATAGACTCATGAGTTAAGGAAATAAAAGTTTATTTTTGATTCATCAAATTTTGTCTTTAGATTACCCTTTATGTGTTACCCCTAACATTCCTTTTATTCCAGCCAATGGATGGTAATAGGAGGACTCAGGCTAACAACCGTTGTGAAGATCAGTGTGATGACTGTACTAATGAGATGCCAAATCCAATGGGAGCGAGAATCGTGAACTTTGTCACGCTTCTCTCTAAGATAACTCAAGTTTTGAATAGAAACGTGGGTCAAGAGGAACTTTCAACCCCCCCCCCCCCCCCGAAGAAATAACAAGTCTCTATCGAGAGCTTCATGAGACAAAGGCCTCCCACTTTTAGTGGATCATCCGATCCCACGATTGCTGAACAATTGATCAACTCCATTGAAAAGATCTTCTACATCCTCCAATTTTTTGAACAAGAGAAGGTTCTCCTGGCTGCTTATCATATGGAGGGTGAATCTGATCAATGGTGGACGTTAATCAAAAATATAAATCCTGAGGAGGAGATCGACGCTTTGGAATGGAAGGAATTCCAGAAGATGTTTTTCGATAAATATTTTCCACACACCCTACAGCTTAAGATGGAAAGGGACTTTGTTTCCCTCAATCAAAAAGATGAATAATCTATTGGAGAGTACGAGGAAAACTCTACAAGGCTTGCACGATATGCTTCCAGCTTTGTCGTTACCCCCAAATTCAAGGTTGACCACTTCTTTTGTGGGCTAAAGCCTAGCTTGCGGAAGGCATTAGCGATCTGTGACTTCGACAGCTATGAGGAAATTGTCTGATGTGCCCTCAAGGTCGAAATGGAGATCGGGGAATCACAAGGGAATCATGGGGAAAAGAAGCGTAAGGTGGACTTCAATGCTGGTGGTCCGATGGATAAATCCAATGGTGCTATGAAAATACAGCACCCCACTTGCCAAAAAGTGCGGAAAAAAGCACCCTGGAAATTGCCTTAAGTGGACGAGAAAATGCTTCAGGTGTGGAAGAGAAGGGAACCTAGCTGTTAACTGTCGGCAAGAAGGACATGCGGCTGCGACAGAGCAGAGGAACGCTCCGTTCGAACCTCAACGCGTTGTTCAATGCTACAAATTCAAAGAACCGGGTCATTTTTCAAATCAGTTCCCTAATCCAAGGGTTATCGGAGGCAACCAACAACCTCCAAGATAGCAAGGAAGAGATTTTCCATCACTTCTGCTGAAGTGAACCCCGACAACGAAGGGGTGACAGGTACGCTAGTTATTCATTCAATAATAGCGAACATACTTTTTGATTCAGGTTCTATGCATTCTTTTATATCTCGAAATTTTAGTAGAACAATCCAAACACCACCACAAATCATGGATGTAAAGATGTCGGTGAGTACGGAAAATGGGGAAATCATTGCATCCCATGAGTATAAGTCCTCCCCTATTATAATCTTTGGATTGAATTTCCCAGCGAACCTCGTCATACTCCCTCTGGTGGAATTTTATGAAATTCTTGGCATGGATTGGATTTCCTTATATAGAGCCAACATAAATTGTCGGGAGAGGGAAATCACACTCCATATGGAGAATCGACCTCCGATTAATTACATGTGTCATGAGGAAGATGAATCTCCTTTAGCTCCATCATCTCAAGCATGGATATTACTGACTTATGAGCACGCATATCTGGCTCATAATATTGAGTCCAAGGAAGAAACCATCTTTGAAGAAATGCCTATTGTGAGGGAATTCGTTGAAGTGTTTCTCAAGGAACTGTTTGGTCTTCCTCCAAGAAGAGATGTTGAGTTATCTATTGAACTTATTCCTGGGGCACTACCAATATCCAAGAATCCATATAGAATGGATGTTATAGAGCTTGAAGAGTGGAATAAACAACTACAGGAGAATCTGGATAAAGGGTTTATATACCCAAGTGCTTCACCATGGGGTGCACCAGTCCTCTTCGTCATGAAGAAGGATGGGTCAATGCGGATTTGCATCGATTATCGTGAACTTAACAAAATCACGATAAAGAACAAGTATCCTCTCCCAATAATCGTTGACTTGTTTGATCAGCTGCGTGGAGCACAATACTTCTCCAAGGTGGACTTGCGGTCGGGATATTATCAATTAAGGGTGAAGAAGGAAGATGTCCCCAAGATTGCTTTTCGTACAAGATACGGGCACTATGAATTCATAGTAATTCCTTTCGGACTCACCAATGCTCCAGCAATATTCCTGGACTTGATGAATAGAGTCTTTAGAGATTACCTTGACAAATTTTTGGTAGTCTTTATAGATGATATTCTAATATACTCCAAAACCATGGAGGATCATGAGGAGCATTTAAAAACTATACTAGAGACTTTTCGCAAGGAGAAGCTCTATGAAAAGTACAAAAAGTGTGAGTTCTGGTTGAAGGAGGTCTCATTCTTGGGCCATATCATCACAAGAATTGGGATATCTGTAGACCCCTCCAAAATAGATGCAATTGAGGGTTGGCCGAGGACAACATCGGTAACGGATATCCGTAGCTTCTTGGGGTTAGCTGGATATTATTGAAGATTTGTGAGGAATTTCTCACGATTTTCAAACCCTCTTACCAAGATAACTCGAAAGGGAGTAAAGTTTTCTTGGAGTGATGAATGCGAAGAAAGATTCAAGGAGTTGAAAAGGAGGCTTATCACTGCGCCCGTGCTAACTTTACCCACAAGTGGGGAACTTTTTGTGGTATTCAGTGATGCCTCAAAGAAGGGCATAGGCTGTGTGCTGATGGAGAATGATAAAGTGATATCCTATGCCTCAAGGCAGTTGAAAATCCATAAGCGAAACTATCCAACACATGATCTGGAGTTGGCGGCGGTGATATTTTCCTTGAAAATCTAGAGGCATTATCTCTATGGGGAGAAATGTGAGATCTATTCTGACAACAAGAGTCTTAAATATATATTCACATATAAAGAGCTTAATATGCACCTGAGAAGATGGATAGAGCTCATCAAGGATTAAGACTGTTCAATACATTACCACCCTGGGAAAGCGAACAAGGTGGCAGATGCCCTAAGTAGAAAGGATCCAACGATTCTATAAATGATGAGAATTGAGAAGGATCCAATCTTTTTAGACTTGATGAAGATGGATGTGAGAATCTTAATGAGGGGAACATCATCAATCCCTTCACAAATGATTTCTCAACCATCTCTTTTGGAAAGGTTAAAGGATTCTCAAAAGGATGATGTGGGAATTCAAGAAAAAGTGGAAGCTATCAAAAAGGGGAAATCCTCGGAGTTTAATGTTAATGAAAGAGGAAATTGTGTGGTTTGGGAAACGACTATGTGTTCCATCAAGTCCGGAGCTGAAGAGGGAACTTTTGTATTATGCACATAGTTCAAATTTCTCTATTCACCCAGGGAGCACAAAGATGTATCGAGATCTCCGAGAAAACTTTTGGTGGGATAATATGAAGAAGGAGATCGCCGAATATACATCTACGTTCCTGGTGTGTCAGCAAGTGAAGTCAGAGAGGCAGAAGTCTAAGGGGATGATGCAACCATTTCCCATACCAGAATGGAAATGGGAGAACATCACCATTGACTTTGTCACCGGACTTCCGAGGACATCCAAAGGCAACAATGCAATCTGGGTTGTTGTGGACCGTCTTACAAAGACTGCACACTTCATTGCTATTCATGAGGATTTTTCCTTGGATCAACTGGCACGGATATATATCAGGGAAGTGGTAAGTTTTCATGGAGTACCACTATCTATTGTGTCTGACCGAGATCCAAGATTCACCTCTATGTTTTGGAAGAGTCTTCAACATGCTCTGAATACTGAACTGAACTTCAGTACGACCTATCATCCTCAAACTGATGGCCAATCCTAGCATACTATCCAAACACTTGAGGACATGTTGAGAGCATGATCAATGGATTTTAAAGGAGGATGGGATCAACATCTTCCTCTGGTTCAGTTCTCTTATAGTAACAGTTTCCACTCGAGCATCCAAATGGCACCATATGAAGCCCTTTATGGGAAAAGGTGCAGAACACCGGCATGTTGGGATGAGGTCGGTGAACGTAAGCTACTTGGACCAGAAATGGTCGAAGAAATGGTGGAGAAGGTGAAAACCATTTAGCAGCATATCAAGGTATCCCAGAGTCAACATAAGAGTTATGTAGATAATTGTAGATGAGACCTTGAGTTTAAAGTTGGAGACATGGTGTTTCTATGCATATCTCTGTGGAAAAAGGTCATGAGGTTTGGAATTAAAGGGACGTTAAGTCCAAGGTACATCGGCCCCTTCTAGATTCTTGATCGTGTTGGGGATGTGGCCTATCGACTAGCACATCCACCTACAATGGCCAAAGTGCATGATTCTTTTCATGTATCCCTCTTAAGGAAGTACATACCGAACCCTTCACATGTACTCTCTTCTGAGGTGGTACAATTGGAAGACGGTCTTTCTTATGAGGAGAAACCAGTGAAGATCTTAGATCATAGAGAAAAAGTTCTACGAAATAAGACAATGCCCCGCATCAAGGTGTTGTGGAGAACCCACAAGTTGGAAGAAGCAACATGGGAATTGGAGGAAGTGATGAAGCTGAGTTACCCACAACTGTTTTAGTGTGGGAAAAGGAAAATTTCGAGGGAGAAATTTCCTAAGGGGGGAATATTGTAACGAAAAAAAGTTTCATTAATGGAAAATCCCTCTTGATCCGGTTAAATGTATCTTTATGAAAAATGTTTTTATAAGATGTCAACTTATTTGGTTTTATGTTAAGAATTTTGACTGTTGTTAATATAGCCGTTGAACAGTGTTCAAATTATTAGTATAAATATAGGACCCTAACAAATCCAATTTACTCAGACAAAAGAAGCGATGACCTCATCCAGTAGAATTGCTCCATACGAAGCTCATTTGTTGGAACTCGGAAAAGAGGTGGCATCCTTGGGCTTCGACCTTGACCAAGCCCAAGATGAGCTTCACCATGTCAATCTCGAATGGGACCGTCTATGGGAAACGTGGAAGTTGATAGAGATTACCACTCGAGCGATGTTATCCGAGCCACCCCAAGAGTCTATCACCATAACACACCTTACCCTTCGGTCTTATGTAGCTTTTTTAAGGGGTTATGTAACAAATAAGTAGTACTATGTTCATGTACATTATTTTTTTATATAATAATGAATATAATTTCTAGTCATTTTTGATACATTGTAAATAGTTTTTAAAGTACAAATGGTGTTTTTAGTTATTACTTAATTAAGAAATATATTTCATTAAATTAAGGTATTATTTAATTAAATAATGATTTAATAAAATAATAATAATATTATTAAATTAATTTTTATTAAATATAAATGATCTTATAATTTTATGAATGAAATTAAAATTTTATATTAAGGTCTAAAAGCCATTTCTGTCAAAACCCGTGAATTTTCGATAAATGTTGATTTTTATTTTAAAAGTGAAAATTAACATATTTAGAAATTTTTTAGAAAAAATAATTTCCATTTATGGAATCAGGACGTCGGAATTATCCAATGGTGAATTTTTCATAATTTTCTGAGACAGTCAAATTTTTGGGTAAAAATTAAATACCGTTTAAATATATAATGTGTTTTATGACATCATAATGACCCAATGGTGATGTAATAAAATACCATAATCCTTATGTTCGGACAATATATGGTTTATCATTAAAATAATGTGATTTTGGTTTTGTTTGACTTACTTTTCGAAGCATTAACGGACCCCTCAAGACATATTCAACACTTTGCCTTTTTAAATTAATTTCAATGGGAGTGTGACTCACCTCCACATAAGAAACCTTATTATTTTAAGAAGTTCAGACTTGCGACTTATAAAATATTGTTTTCCACTTCCCTTTTCCAAAAACCATGGGAAAAACCATGGGATGGTTTGTGGTTTGTATTAATTTAATGTAAGGGGACCCAAACCTAAATAATAAAGAATTCCCTCACCTTTCCTATATAAACCCACCCAAGATCCCACTTCCTCCTCACTAAAATCCCTTGTAGTTGTCCAAACTCTGCCCTACTCACTCTAAAATCCTCCCAAGGTGCCCAAAGATCTCAAGAAGCCTCTCACAAGCCTCTCTCTAGCCTTTGGAAGCACACTTCCAAGTAAGGGGTTTTCTTCCTTTCTCATTTTTTATCAATTTTCTTTAAGTTGTATTTCCCTTTTAATTTCAATTATGAATGTTGGGGTTTGGTTTCGCACCTCCCCAATACTTCCCTCTTATTGTTTGAATTATGGGAGACCCCTTTCTCTCTCATTAAATGCCTCCCATGTACACCCAATACTATGCCGAAATTTCAAAAGGAACTTCTCTCTACTCTAATACATTCAAGAAATACTTTTGTATCATGAATCTAAATTCCGTTAAAATTGTTGGGAAATGTATCTATATGACATGATTACTGTCCATTACATTTAAATATGATGATGAACCCATTTCTCTCTCATAAACCATTTTTATGAATTCTTATGTCACGCCGTTACGCAGCCGAAATCGAACTGATTTTCTAAGCCAATGCCATTGTGCAGTGGATACCATGCCAATTTCTCCATCAAGGGTATCCAACATTATGCACCTTTAATTATTGATTACAAATTTTCATGTATGAATTCCACATTCCTTTATCGTGAAATAAATGATTATGTTTTATGAATCCATGTTTTATGATCCATGTGGCACACTTATGCATGAAATGAAATGTTTAAGAAGTGTGCGCCCTTATAGCGCTCCCATGCATTGGGTAATGTATAGTATCATGATACGTCATGTGCAATGAATGTTGAATCATGCTAATTCAGGTGAAACGAGGGTTTACTCGTGCTTTATGTGCAATTAGGATTTACTCATGCTCCATGTGCAATGATCCTTGTCTCATGCTAATTCCATGTTAAGTGTTGTTTCCACATTTCCATGTTATGATTATCATGCTTTATCATGCCTTTATGTTCACGTTTCTTTTATGCTCTATTGATATGCCTATTGTCTAACATGTATTGTACTCCTCATGTTACTCCATGTGTACTCCCTTACTAGGCTTTATAGCTCACCCTTTTCTTATGCATGTCCTCAGGTTATCCCATGCAATGCTATGTACAAGGTAATCTAGTAATCATGTAAAGGAAGTTTTCAATAAAGATGTTGTATTTCATGTTTCAAGTTTTTATGTAATGATTCTATGCCCCAAAGACACTAAACCTATCGATCTTCTTTGTTGTATCAAGTGATGTTTTATGTAATAACTCATGTTTAAGTTGAAATAAAAAACAGGGTTGTCAAACCATCACCACCCTGGACCTTGAGCCGAAAGAATCTGTCACCATAAAACCATAGCACCATCCATCCATCCCCTATCAAAGGACACCACCCTTGCCAGATATCCTCTGCCTTCTCCTTCTGTAGGCCTCCAGGACAGCTTTGGTGGTCAGAATTTTGGAGCATGTTTGTTTTTAGGATCCTCGGGGTAAAAGCTTCACAACAACATCATCTACTCAGGGATTCAGATATGTTACAACTTAGAGAGAATTTTTTTTGAAGAACAACATAGAACACATCGAAATGAAGGAATCAAAAGAAGATTGGGAAATGTATATGTTCGTTTTTCCATCTCCTAGACATTAAAAACATCAAATTAGTGAATGAAATCAAGAAATAATTTAATCATTAAATATTTGGGTGTCAAAAAACCAAAAGAACGCCTACCTCAGTAAAGGATCGATTTGGAAATGACGACAGTCCTTGGTTTGATCTCGCGAAGGTCCTTTGAGTTGTTGTCTCTAAATTCCCCATGTGGAGAGAGATTATTCGTTTTCATTGGAGGATAAATTAGGGGCTAACCCTAATTTAATTCCCTTAAACATTTATTTAAAGAAAAACATAAGGTTTTTAGCGGTTTATCTGAATTGTCCCACAAATGGGTGTGGAATTTGAACATCATGCATAATCTTATTTTATATCGTTCTTAGATAAAACATCAAATTCTGAACTCAGTGTCGGTCTTCAAATATCAATCAAATCCAAGTTTTCGTTTGAATGTTATATCATTAAGAATTTGGGTATAATAATTATGTTGATTATTTTTTATTATAATTTCCCCCTTGGTGAGGTTTTCTAGAGAAGTCCTATGTCGTTGAATGTTGTTCCCCACATAGGGAAAACATTGAATTTTAGATACAACAATGGCCTCATATTTCATATTTGGTCGATGATTTGAGTGATTTTCCATTGATGTTTTTTGTATAGTATAAAATATACTGAATTTTTTTATAAAATTATATCTAGGAAAACTAGGCCTCAAAATTTCACACTGCCTAAATGCCTAACTCATAAAACATATATTGACATATTAAAAATTATTACATGGTGAAAACCAAGAATCTACAGGGGAGGTCATGGGTTTTAGTATTCCTGAAATCGTATATGCTTCTGTATAAGTGTTTTATTGTATCTTTTTTGTTCTACTTACTTGAAAATTTGTAATAAAAAAATCTAAGTTGTAGAAATTATATAAGGATTCATATATACATAGTTTAAATAGTATGTTATATCATGATGGAATTTAATAAATTTATTAATTGTTTTTAAACCAAACATATATATATAATAATAATTTTTTTTGTTAATTTTTGTGAACATGAATATATTTATATATAATTTATTTAATAAATAAATTTTTATTTATCTTACAAATATTAAATTGAATATATCAATTACTTTTGAACTCTAAACACATACCATAAATCCTCTTTTGTATTTATTGATTCATGAATAATATATAATTATTTAAATAAATAAAATTCACTTATGTTATTTAGGAAATGACTTAATGAATATTATATTCCCTAACTGGCCAATAAATAAATATGTAACATTCAAACAACATATATTATTTTGAATAAATAGTTGCTGAATTTATTGAATAAAAAATAAATAAATATTTATTATTCAATAAACTAGATAATAATTATAATCCATGTGTAAAATTAAAAAAAAAACTAGAAGATTTAGATCAACATAGTGTGGGACATTCTATTCATCTTTCTAAGTGGAATTTGGAGTTCTGACCTAATGTCTATAATTGATGTCAAAAACCATACTAGGGGAAAATAGATAGATATGTTAATGTCACAATGATAACAGCCTTTTATCGATACTCACTGTGTAATGTAATATATTTTTATGCGAATATCATTAAGAAAGATCGATTACATGTTTCAGGAACATGTATTCTTGATTTATCATTCATTGTGTTCTCGATAGAAGATCTTCGACAATCTTCTTATGGGTACATACATAATAATAAATTTCCATGTCAATTAAATTGCTTACATATATACTTATACTATATATAGAATGGGTAATTCCTTTCAAAACTAATTAATTAATTTCAAATCTTATATGAGGTACAGAAAACATGTTACTTCACCTGATGTATATTTCATCATTATTTTCACTGATACGTGAATGTAAGTGATTCATTATATATATTAAGAATAATATCATGTCCATGGTCTATCACATGAATAAATATATATGAAAAGAAAATGAAATATAAAAAATATGTAATTCATGTTGGATCTTCTTTATCATGACCTCCTCTATTGGATATTACTATACGTGAAACTTAGAGATAAGAATATTTTTCCTCTTATGAGAATTCTCCCCTTCATAGTGTAATAATATTTCATTTTTGATTTAATGATGTTATATAGAAAATAAAAAAAAAATTAAAAATATTTTCATTGAATTTTTAGGTACTTATCATAGTGGAAAACATTGATGAACTTTCATTGTGACAAATACTCGGTTGAAATTATCACATTAATGTTACATAGAAGAACAAAGATCATGTTATAATATCATTATTAATATTTGCATATTTTCATTTATTGGTATTCAAAAGTTAAAAAGAAAATTTTTATGTAACACCACTTCTATATACAACTATGAAGACTAATTGATCATTAAACACCACAAATTAATATTTAATATATTTATTTATAACATTAAATTATACCATTTGTTCAATTAAATTTAGTGAGAAATTTTGAATTTATTTGATTCTTTTATGGGTTTTCATTATTTGATAAAACATACGAGTTAAAATGTATGACAAATATATTTTTTTTTAAAATATTGATCAAATATTGACTACATGGTTTAGTAATCCATTTGAATAAACAATTTGTTTTACTCGGATTTGGTTAACATGTACATTTAATTTTCTTTTTTAATTTAGGTCTCCCCATTTTAGTTCCAGATTTGATCCCTATAATGTTGGTAGCATTATCAGAATCTCATCTTCATCTCTACTCCATCCATGGGGAATTTTTAGTATTTTCATTGTGATACCTCCACCAATAGTCATGTTCTATTTCTTTTTCTCTATCTTAATCTACATTTTTATGGGTTTCACTATGTTTACCTATACCTTTGTAAACATAGTGTCTGTGGATTATAAATGTCACGAACCGCCTTCACCAAAAGGAGGGAAGGGACAACAAATTTCCAGACCCTTCCTTATTTAAGTTGAAGGAGAGATAATGACCTCCAAGACCCACCTTCAATAGGTCCCGAAGTGGCGACTAGCACCAATGGTATAGAATCTCACACAAAATGGAAGGCATTACCCTTTTTATTTTTATAGGATCGAGAGATAAGATAGCAATCCCAACAATACCAAAGATTAAAGTAAAGTTAAATCCAAAAGTAACCCATTCCCATATGCATGTTCAACGGTAAGTAATAGAAGCCGCAAAAACTCCAAAGGTAAAGTACCAAGAAAAGGAAAACGACAACAACAACTACCCCAAGTTCTGAGCTAGTACGGTCTCACACTATCCCTGAAGTCCTCCTGGAAACCTGAAATAAGTTTTATATATGTAGGGTGAGCATACAAGTACACTCAGTAGGGAAAACCAAAGACTCTCATGCACAAGTGGAGGGGCATTCTAATGCCCTGTGAGAAAAGAAAAACCAAATCACCTTGCAAGAAAAACTATCCACCCAAGTCTCACCAGGGAACACTCCCCAAATAACGCAAGGAAATTAAAGTATAGTAATATCACATCGATATTTGGGTTCCGCACGCCACTTTCCCACTGGTTGTTAAAGGCATCTTACGCATTAAACCAATCTCGCCATTCTCACCATAGTCCCACTTCCAAACTCGGCCCGCACACACCTGGGCCACAACCTCACCACAGTACCACTTCCAAACCCCACCCGCACACACCTGGGCCACAACCCCACCATAGTCCCACTGCCAAACCCCTCTCTCACACACCTGGGCCACAACCTCACCGCAGTCCCACTTCCAATCCCCGCCTGCATACACCTGAGCCACAACAACTACTACCACGCCCGAAGACACCTGAGACTCACCCCGAAGACACTTGGGAAACAACTTGCCTGCAGACACTTGGGCCAACCACCACAACTACCCTACCCAAAGATTCTTGGGCTAATAAAGGACCTCAGGCCATCACAGTCCACCCAAAGAGTCTTGGGATCTTTGGGAAAGGGAGCAGAAAAGGATCTAATAACCATCCACTCATAGGAGTGTTGGAAAAAACACCCTCCCCATGAAATGGGTTGTTTGGCACTAAGTGCTCAACTTGGGTGGGGCGTAGATAAGAAACATAAGAAATGAAATATATGTATAGGTTACAGTCACTCATCCCAAACTAGGGGCTCCAAAACCTAAGCACAAACACCCTTGTTACTATTCATTTATAAAAGATTCCACGACACTCAAAGCCTAGTCGCAACTCACTCCCAACTAACTCCCCATTCCACCATTCCTGTTTTCATGTTCAAGTGATGCCATTTGGGTGATTTTTTGCACTACAGGGTAACTAACATGAACAACCACAAGCCATGAAAAATAGAAACAACCAAACAACAATTTAAGCATTCACACCTGATTCTCTTGTAGAGTTGTATCAACAAAAAGGGGATTAGTGAGATCCCTCAAGTACTAGAACCAAAGAAGACCTCACAAAAGGGATAAGTGAGATCCCTCGAAGTACTGGAAACAAAGAAAACCCTGAGACACAACCCCATGTCCCCTAAAAAAGGAACAATGATTTCTCAAAAGTACAGGATTCCACCCCAATTCATGATATAATCATTGCAACCACAACCCCAGATTCACAACCAGAAACCATGCCACATCATAGGATCCCATCCTCACCCACATCACCCCATAAGAAAAAAAAACAGAACAATTCACCTAATATCAAAACAGAGTAGATAAAATTTCATTTTCAAGAATATCATTTAACTGTTTCCACTTTTTATTAGTTAACCGGGGTGACCACACAAGGGTAGATGTTTGCAGGGAATCCATTTCATCCACCTAGTTCACGTGATTAATAAATTTATATGTTACAGAAATTTATTCATCACTTGAGACAAGAGTTTATCAGTGCACAGAGAAAGACCCCCAATGAACATGATTTTTAGTAGGCATAAATTTATACATTTCACAACATATAGCAATTAAAAAGAGTATAGCAGAAAACCAAACGCACCCCATCAGCTTTTAACAGCCCATTTATTAGATTTGTTAAGGTTTCGTTAGCCTAGAAACATTAGCGCACCCATCCTACATGATACCCATAAAGGAGAGATGAAGGAAAAATCCCTACTTGATTGATCAAAGATCGAAGTTTTTCTCCACGTTCCAGGAACAGGGGATGCGCGGCTTTCAGGGGAGGAATTCCGGGGACGCCAAGGGGTGAACGAATCTCCAGCATAGGCGCACCACAATCCACAGGAAGAAGGGACTCCAGCCGCACCAGGGGGGAGAACGAAGCCAATCAAAGGAAGGAGATGAAAAGAACTTCCAATGTGATATATAGATAAGATTTCGTTGTTATGGGTTATTGGAATTTTGAACTTCTGGAAAGTCGGATCGTGGTTTCCCACGTTGTTTGGTAGTTACGCACAATGGCATTAAGTTGTTATTTAATACCCCCATCGGGGAGGTTTCTTGGGATTTCTAAGAATTAGTTATGGGCATTAAATGACTTTAAAAAGGTTATTAAGATTAATTTACGTCAAAAGATACGTTACGGGAGTAGAAAAGTTGGGTACTGGAAAAAAGATGGAAAGGATTGGCAAGATATGGTGCCACCGTCACAGTGCCACCCTCACGGTGCCACCATCACGGTGCCACCATCACGGTTCCACCTTCATGGTGGAGCCCGGTTTTTAGCAAAGTAATGGCCAGGGGGGTCCGGGCCATTACATCAGATACCTCTCAAAATATTCTCGCCCTCGAGAATTAAAACCAGGCCTGAATAAAGGGGAGGGGTCCGAAAAAACACCTCGAAAGATACCTCTCAGGAGTGAACCTCATCGTCACCTAGAAACACTTATCCCTCAAGAAACCAGGAAACATACAGGGGTCAAAATGCCTAGTCATATGTTTTGGGGAGTCTCTTCCTCCATGTGAAGATATTATCTGCTTTGGGTGGCACTGACTCACCCGCACGGGTTTAATCGCATCCACCTTAATGCATCTTGATTTGGGATTGGGCCCTCCCCTCCCCATAGCCAGGACATTTCACACACATTTAGAGAAAAGGAAAACCAAACATTCCATAGTATAACAAGAAAATGGGTTCCATCAACCAAGTACAAATAGAACAGAACAAAACTCAAAACAGCTCGAGGTACTAGGCACGCATTTACGTCTCTTGTTCCCAGGTACTTTCCTAAATACCACTATGCCTCCTAGAACATGAACCAAGGGAATGGTTCATCCGCGAAGCACCTTCTTTTCACGATCCTCGACCCTCACCGGTCTTTCCACAAAGGTCATGTCATCCTTGACATCCTTCTCTCCCCAATCGAGGATGTGTGAATCGTCGTGCAGATACAGACGGAGTTGGGACACTTGGAAGACGTCATGTATCCTTAGTAGCTGCAGTGGTAACGCAAGATGATAAGCCACTTCTCTGACCCTCTTCAACACTTCGAAGGGTCCGATGAATCTGAGAGAGATTTTTATCCCCCTACCGAACCTCTGTTGTCCACACCGAGGGGACACCTTCAAGAACACATGGTCCCTAACCCCGAACTCCAAGGGTCTCCTCCTATTATAGGCATATGAATTCTGTCAGTCTTGTGCCGCCTTAATCCTTTTCCGTATAAGCTGATCCTTCTCTGTCGTTCTCTACACTTCTTCTGGGCCTAGAACACTCGCTTCCCCAACCTCATTCCATCACACGGGTGAGCGACATGGCCTCCCGTACAAGGCTTAGAATGTATCCATGACAATTGTAGAGTGATAGCTATTATTGTAGGAAAACTCTACCTAAGGAAAGTGTTTCACCCATGATCTTATTGAGTCCAGAACACATGCCCGAAAACTATCTTCCAAGGTCTGGATGGTGCGCTCCATCTGTCCATCTGTCCGGGGATGGAAAGCAGTGCTAAGACGTAGCTGGGTGACAAAAGCGTGCTGCAATCCTCTCCAGATTCATGAAGTAAACCATGCATCCCTATCCAAGACTATGAATCTTGTAACTCCATGCAACCGCACCACCTCATCCACTTACCTCTGTGTTAAATCATCCCCTGCACCCAACTCTTGGATTGCCAGAAAGTGATCCGATTTCGTCAACCGGTCCACCACTAACCAGATAACATCACATCCCCCTCGAAACATGGGTATTCCTATGAAGAACTCCATCGTGATGTCGTCCCACTTCCAGTTCGGGACATCTAGAGACTGCAGCAGACCACCTGGAACCCGGTGTTCGGCCTTCACTTACTGACACATGAGGCACTTTGCTACGAACTCTACTACAGCCCGTTTCATCACGGGCCACCAAAACTGTCCCCTCAGGCCCTGATACAGCTTAAAAACTCTCGGTTTCACTTCCAGGGGTGAGTTGTCGAACTCACCAAGAACTCTCTCATGCATCGCCTCTGGAACGAACAACTTCCCTCGGGAAAGCATCCGATTCTGACCATCCTCCACCCATCCTTCTGGGGCATCACCTTTGGTAACCCAGTCACACGTCACTTCACTTTCTATGTCCCCCCACTGGGACTCCTCCACCTGCGGTAGAAGAGAGGATTGCCCTGTCATTTGATATAGGCAACCTCTACCACTATCCATCCTCACATCTAGGTGCAGGGAAACCAACTCCTCCATCGCCTTCCAATCATCTGCCGACTCTCGAACCGCACCATTCTATGACTTCCTGCTCAAGGCATTGTCCACTACATTCCCCTTTCCCGAGGTGTTGGAAATCTCAAAGTAGTATTCCAGAAGGAACTCCATACACCAACACTGTCTTATGTTCACGTCCCCCTGAGAGAATAAATACTTCAAGATATTGTGATCCGTGAAGACCATAAAGCGCTCCCTGATGAGGTAATGCCACCACAACTTTAGGGCGAAGATGACCGCCGCATGTTCCAGATCGTGAGTGTCATAATTACGCTCATGAGGGCGTAATTGTCTAGACCCATAAGAGATCACCCCCTGCTGTTGCATCAACACACATCTAAGTCCTTTCCCTGAAGCATCACAGAACACCTCATACGTTGCCCCTTCTTCTGGAAACCTCATCCCTGGGGTAGTAACGAACTTCTCCTTCAGATAACTGAAGGCCGCCTCCCTCTACTTGTACCACACAAAAGCCTGGTACTTCTTGGTCAAGGATGTCAAGGGTGACACAACTCGGGATAATTTGGGCACGAACCTTCGATAATAACCTGCCAGGCCTAGGAAACTATGAACTTCTGCCATGTTCTTGGGTGATACCCCAGAAAAAACCGCCACGACCTTCGATGGGTCCACTGCTATCCCTTTCTCGGACACCACGTTCCCAAGGAAAGGCACCTCTCATATCCCAAACTTGCACTTGGACAACTTCACATAGAGCTGGTGCTGTCAGAGGACTTCTAAAACCATTCTCAAGTGCTTAGCGTGATCCTCCTATGATCTTGAGTAGATCAGGATTTCGTCAATAAACACGACTACAAACCGATCTAGGTATTCCTAAAATATGGAGTTCATGAGTCCCTTGAACACGGATGGAGTGTTCGTAATGCTGAACGACATGACCACGAACTCAAAGTGGCTATATCTTCACCTGAAGGCCATCTTTGAGATGTCACCCTCCTTAACACTCAAATGATGACATCCCAACCGCAAAATTGATCTTAGAGAACCATCATGCCCCCTCAACTTTTCAAAGCAATCATATATCCTTGGAAGAGGGTACAGATTCTTGATCGTCACATGATTCAGTCTCCTGTAGTCTATGCATGGCCTGAGACCACCATTAGCCTTCTTGGTGAACAAGACTAGAGCACCCCATGGTGACACACTTGGTCGAACAAAACCCATATTCATCAGATTTTCAATCTGAATCCGAAACTCTTGGAGCTCAGAAGGTGCCATCCGGTAGGGGGCCACTGATATCAGACAATCACCAGGCTGCAAGTTTATCCCAAACTCGATATCACGTCGAGGGGGTAGAGTCGTCACCTCCTCAGAGAAGATGTCCATAAACTCACTGAAAATTCTTGGCACTTCCACTATTTCTACATCCACCGAATCCATTGACAGCTCATCCAGCAAGGAGAGGAGGGGTTCCCCTCGCTTGATTCTTCCCTGGAAACTCCGCTCACCGATGAAAGTCACCCATCGGCTGACCAAGTCTGAAAACAAGACCCTTCCTCAGAAGTAGTCAATGACAGCACATACAGAGAACATCCAGTCAATGCATAGGATGACATCGTATGGTTGTATCTGCAACAGTAGAAGATCCTTGACTGACAGATGTGGCCCTATCATTAGTCTGCATCCTCTACCAACATACAACATGTCGGTCTCACATCTGACTGGAGTGGTCAGCACTAGAGGGCACTGGAAGTATCTCAGTGTCTAAACCCAGATCATGGGCTAGATTGGGTGCATCAAAGGAGTGTGAATCTCCTGTATCGAACAAGGCAAATGAAAGGGTACTAAAGAAGTTGATCATATCTCGAATGACCTCGGACCCTGCTGGAACCACTGCCTCTTTAGTGTGCAACAACCAACGCCCAAATACTCTACCTCTCGGCTGTCGACCACCTCCCTGACCACACCCTGGTCGAGGTCCCTGAGGAGTGACCTGAGGTCATCCTGTTCTTGCATCGTCTTCCCTCAGAGGGGCGGGAGCTCGCTACCCCTGCTGCTGCTGATAGGGCCCAGCTAGAAACTACTGCTGCTGAGGTTGGCGCTGAACCTTCCCACCCCTACTATATTGCACTCTATTCGGGCACTGGTTTTGAAGGTGCCCATGGCTTCCACAGATGAAGAACCTAGGTCCCGGGCCTGAAGGGAGAGGGAGAGGACCGGGAGACCAGAACTGGAACTGCTACATCCTGCTCCCTGCTGGTCGGAACCTAGACGACCCTAATGCTGGAGGCCTGCTGCTAACAGCCTTCCCCTTTGACGAGCCCAACTAGATTCCCTCTCACAACACACCTCCTAGAGTGTGCATCCTCTCCACCACTTCAGCCTTCTTATGCACCTCTAAGTATGTCAGTAGGGTGAAGGGAGCAACCGCGTACTGAATAGAAGGTCAGAGTGCCTCCTCTAAATGTCTCGCCCGAGTCTCCTCATCAAGAAAGCAGTCCGAAGAAAAGAAAAAGAGATCCTTGAACTTGATACCCAAATCTCTCACTGACATACCCCCTACTGGAGGGAGAGTGGCTCTTTCCTCTTCTCAAATTTCATCATAGAAGAGAGGAATTCCGCCTGGAACTCCCTCTGTAAATCAGCCCACACAACCTCAGTCTCCCTCTTCCCTCTAAGATAATGTGCTCACCACTGACGCGCTACTCCCCACATCTGGTTGACGGCTAGAGGAACCCAATACTCTTCCGGAGCCTGGATCAGGTCGAAATCTATCACCAAATCTTCTAGCTAGCACTTGGTCTCCATGTCAGAGGTGTTTCCCTCATACTTCTTGATGGTCTGTCGCTGAAAGGCACGAAGCATCCTCTACCACTGGTCGTCCTCCTCTTCTTGGTCATCCCTCCATCGATCAGTCGAGTCAAACTCTTGGGCCTCAATCACCCGCACAACTCGTGGTCGTCTCCCTGGTGCCATAGCTGCAAGGTAAATAAGGAATGCCTAAGCCCGAGTAGTGAATAATATTGCTCTTAAATTTTTTTTCTTAGACTTCTGATTCATTTAAAATTCCCAAAACACCCCAGAAACATCAGAACACAAGTCATTATTATTCATGTACCTTTTCAGGGGTCTCTACCTGGCAATCATTATAGCCTCACTTGGTTGTTCGGTAGGTCAAGAGTCCTTGCATCGCATCACAGGGGGGGCCAAAATCCCGGGCCGTAGCTGTTCATCCCTAGCCTATTTCATGCACCAAGATCACCCAACACAGTTGC
Source organism: Viscum album (assembly GCA_963277665.1). NCBI lineage: Eukaryota > Viridiplantae > Streptophyta > Magnoliopsida > Santalales > Viscaceae > Viscum > Viscum album. The sequence goes on from OY728132.1 coordinate 1,729,602,118, forward strand.
CCAACCAGCCCATGCAATCCTCACTATGCCTAACTCCAGACTCCATCCTATCCCTCAACATCCCCTCTGATAAAATTCTGTCACGACCATCCTTCACCAAAAGAAGGGAAGGGACAAAAAATTGCCACACCATTACTTCTTTTAGTTGAAGGAGAGATAACGACCTCTGATACCGGCCTTCATTAGGACCCGGAGTGGCGACTAGAACCAAGGGTATAGAATATCACACAAAATGGAAGGCATTACCCTTTTTATTTTTATAGGATCAAGGGATAAGATAGAAATCCCAACAATACCAATGTTGAATGTAAAGGTAAATCCAAAAGTAACCCATTCCCATATGCATGTTCAACAATAAGTAGTACAAGCCTCAAAAACTCCAAAGGTAAAGTTCCAAGAAAAGGAAAACGACAATAGAAACTACCCCGAAGTCCATACTACTACGGTCCCATACAATCCCTGAAGTCCTCCTGGAATCCTGAAAGAAGCTTTATATATGTTGGGTGAGCATACAAGTACACTCAGTATGGGAAAACAAAGACTCTCGTGCACAAGTAGAGAGGCTTTCTAATGCCCCGTGGGAAAAGAAAAACCAAAGCACCTAGCAAGGAAAACTATCCACCCAAGTCTCACCAGGTCTCGCTCCCCAAATAACGCAAGGCAAGTAAAGTATAGTAACATCAAATTGATATGTGGGTACCTCGCGCCACTTTCCCACTGGTTATTAAAGGCATCCTACACATCGAACCAATCTCTCCATTCTCATCGCATTCCTACTGCCAAACCCTTCCCGCACACACCTGGGCCACAACCTCACCGCAGTCCCACTGCCAAACCCCGCCCACACACACCTGGGCCATAACCTCACTGCAGTCCCACTGCCTAACCCTGCCCGCACACACCTAGCCCACAATAACTACTTCCACGCCCGAAGACAACTGGGCCTCATCCAGAAGACACTTGGGAAACAACTTTCATGCAGACACCTGGTCCAACCACCACAACTACCCTTCCCGAAGATTCTTGGGCTAATAATGGACCTCAGGCCATCACATCCCGCTTGAAGAGTCTGGGGCTATTTGGGAAAGTGAGCAGAAAAGGGGAAAATAATCATCCACTCATATGAGTGTTGGGAAAAACACCCTCCCCATGAAATGGGGTGTTTGGCACTAAGTGCTCAACATGGGTGGGGAAAGAATAAGAAACATAAGAAATACAGTATATTTATAGGTAACAAGAACTCATCCCATCCTAGGGGCTCTAAAAACTAAGCACAAACACCCTTATTACTATTCATTCAGAAAAGATGCCACGACACTCACGACCAAGTCACAAATCACTCCCAACTAAATCCCCATTCAACTATTCTTGTTTTCAAGTTCAAGTGATCTCATTTGGGTGAATTCTTCACTACTGGGTAACTAACAGGCACAACCACAAGCTAGGAAAAGAGAAACAACCAAACAACAACTTAAGCATTCACACTCGGTTCTCTTGTAGAGTTGTATAAAAAAAGGGTATTAGTGAGATCCCTCAAGTACTCGAACAAAATAAAACCTCACAAAATGGATAAGTGAGATCCCTCGAAGTACTGGAAACAATGAAAACCCCGAGACACATCCCCATGTCCCCAAAACCAAGAACAAAGATTTCTCAACAGTAGAGGATTCCACCCCAATTCATGATATAAGCAGAGTAACCACAACACCAGATTCACAACCAGCAACCGTGCCACATCATAGGATCCCATCCTCACCCACATCACCCCATTAGAAAAAAAACATAACAATTCACCTAATACCAAAACAGAGTATAGAAACTTCCGGTTTCAAGAACATCATTTATATGTTTCCATTTTTTGTTTGTTAACTGGGGTGACCACACAACGTTATATGTTTATAGGGAATCAATTTAATCCACCTAGTTCACGTGATTAACAAATTTCTATGTTACATCCATTTAATCATCACATGAGACAAGAGTTTATTAGCGCACAGAGAAATACACCCAACGTCCATGATTTTCAGTAGGCATAAATTCATACAGTTCACAATATAGAGAAAATTAAAAATAGTACAGTAGAAAACCAAACGCACCCAATCATCCTTTAACAACCCGTTTATTATCTTTTTTAAGGTTTGGTTAGCCCATTACCATAGAAACATTTGTGAACCCATCCCACATGATACACATAAAGGGGAGATGAAAGAAAAAATCCCTACTTGATTGATCAAAGATTGATGTTTTTCTCCACGCTCCAGGAACATGGGATGTGTGGCTTGTTGGGGAGTAATTCCGTGGACTCCAAGGGTTGCAGGAAGCTCTAGCACAGGCGCACCACAAGACTCGGGAAGAAGGGACTCTAGGCGGACCAGGGGGGAGAACGAAGCGGGCCAAAGTAAGGAGAGGAAAAGAACTTCTTGTGAGATATATAGATAAGATACCATTGGTACGAGATATGGGAATTTTGAACGCCTAGAAAGTCGGATCGTGGTTTCCCCTGTGGTTTGGAAGTTACACACGATGACATTTAGTTTTTATTTAATACCCCCCATCGAGGAGGTTTCTTGGGATTTTTAGGAATTAGTTATGGGATTTAAATAACATTAAAATGGGTATTAATATTCATTTACATCAAAAGATAAATTACTGGAGCGGAAAAGTCTGGTACAGTAAAAAAGAACGAAAGGCTCGGTGGGACACGGTGCGCCCGTCACGGTGTCACCCTCACGATGCCACCATCATGACGCCACCGTCACGGTGCCACCATCATGACGCCATCGTCTGAGCACTTCCTTCCATCCTCAAACAGACGGTCAGACTGAGCAGACCATTCATACACTTGAGGAAATGATACTAGCTTGTTTCCTCGACTTCAGTCACATCTCAGAGGATAACTTACCTTTGGTTGAGTTTTCATACAAAAATAGCTATAAATACACCATAGGGATGGAACCTTTAAAATAATTGCATGGGCGACCTTGTAGATCACCCTTGTGCTGGAAGAATCATGGGGAGTCAGCACTGGTGGGACCAGAGATGGTACGGGATAGAACATAAAAGGTGAAGATCATCATGGAGAAGATGAAGACTACACAAATCAGGTATAAGTCATATGTTGATAGGAGACGAAGACCTCTAGAGTTCGAGGATGGTGACCACATCTTTCTACGGGTCTCACCTCAATGAGGTATACAAAGATTTGTCCGAGGCATCAAGTAATCTCCAAGATTCATCAACCATGGAGTGATGGACGTCGACGACGGGGTAACTTTTACGGAGTTTCCAGTGGAGATTGAGGATCGACTGGAGCGAGTACTATGTGGATGGTTGATACCTTTGGTGTGCTAATGCTAGCAGCACGGGATCCTCCAAGAGAGCACATGGGAGCGGGAGGCTCAGATGCATGCACAATACCCCCATTTATTCCCATAGTTTGAGTTATAGCTTACTGGGACGTAAATCCATATGGTCGGGATAATGAAAAGACCCGAAAATTCTATGGAAAATTATTATTATTTAAATACATGGGATTTTTATGAGCCTGTGAAAATTTACGGCGCTTGATTCCGAGGCCCAGTGCACGCCGAATCAATTTCATAATTTTTGTTCGGGTACGTTCAGTAAATGTACGAGTTGGATTTAATAATTTTTGAACCGGTGATCGAAATTGAAATCCAAGGGCACTGTTAAACTCGCATCCCTAGTATTATCTTAAGAAGACTTTCATCTCGACGGTAGATGGCCGAGAATAAAAGTTAGTTTTGGGTTTTTATGATATAAATTAAATAAAAATAATGTAGTGACGTTATTTTTATTCAAGGTTGTTAAAACCTCCAAGATGAGGTTAGAGGTGGTGGACACCACACCATAACCTACCATAAGAGGTTATGGCGGTAGGTCCCACCCGAGGTCTAAACACCTCTTAACAATTAAAGTGGTAGGGACCACACGAGGATGAATCCCCTTGAACTCCCCATTTATGGTGCCACCACCACCTTTGGAACCTTTTGAACTCCCTTAATTAATATTGTGCCTACACACAAGAATTAATTAAGTGGATCCCCCAATTAACTGTTTACTCCCATTCTGAATATTTTGACAACAAATTAATGGGATAAAAAACTATTATTTTGGTTGGAATATTCACTTTGGGTCATGGAGGAGAGGAGGAGCTCTTGGAGATAGAACTCCAAGGAGGAAAGAACTATCCAACGAAGAACACTTCATTCACCAATTATGGACACCTTCTTCTTTATTTAACTAGAAAAAATGAGGGTGTGTGATCTAAGAAGAATGACGATGATGCCATCCTCGACATCTTCGTTCCCAACAACATCGAATCGACATTCACTTTCCGTGACTTCGTCAATGATCATCAATACGAGGTAGAAGATTTATGTTTGGAATTGTTCATGTTCATCATTGTTCAAACCTTGGTTTACGTTTTGCCGATTGATATCACCATAATGTAGAGGGCGTGGGCTGAAAGAACATGGACTGATCCTTCCCCTTCATTTTTTCTTGCTTGTTGGCGATGGTGGCGGAGAAACGGTGGCCCGCAAAGGAAACCAACCACCAAGGAAACCAGCCGTGAAGGAAACTGGCTGCGAAGGAAACCGGTTGTGAAGAAAACTAACTGTGAATAAAAATGGTGGTGCAGGGGCGCCATGTCATCGGAAGGGCACAACACTGTCACACCGTGTGAAAGAAACAAGATGCGTCCCCAGGATGTGGTGGAACACACGGCCGGACAGCAGGCCGCCAGAGGGGCGTGGTGCCGTTGCACCGTGCGGAGGAAGAAGCTGCGGCCAAGGCATGCCATGACAGTGGAGAAAAGGCGGCCGACGTTGGGCAGGACACTAGCAGTGCGGAAGCGGACAACCGCTCGGCCACATGGAAGGAACAAGACTCAGCGGGTCTCGCGTGTCGTGGACCAGCGCCACCTGGCACCGGTTTGGTTCCCACCCAAACTGTTCTACCGTGTGCGATTTCCAGGTGGCGCACAGACTGCCCATGGACGCTGCTGAGGCGGACCCCCCACGGGCCACCGGGCCATACCCAACGTGGTCTGGGCCGCCCGGTGCGGGCCGACCTGTCCCCGCGGGCTGGGTCAGACCCACAGAACGGGTCAGAACCCAGTCCGGTCCTGCTGACCTGATTTCACCATTTCGCCCATAACATGGGCTACGAGTGTCCAATTGATGAACTGTCTATGATGATAGAAAGATTGAAATTAGAAGGTTCTTTTTAAATTACCCACATGAGGTTTGGATGTAGTTGGGGTATGGTTGGGTTTGATTGAACCTAAATGCAACTGGGCCCCCTAAACGGAAATGACAATAACTCAAAGATAGAGTGTCTGATTGACGCTCCTTCTGTTGCGTTGAGATCCCTATAACAAGGTAGAACATTGAGATACTTATACAATGGATTCTGTGGAAGTTGTAGAATCGACCTGTAGCTTGTTGAGCGGATCCTCATGAAAATGAACGACCGAAGTACATAGGCCTAGTAGCTGGCTGTGACCTGATGACTGATAACCGATTCAACTCGGAGTGTTTCGACTAGCCCAGTGGGGAGCCCCTATGTGTGAGTGTGGAAGACCTACAGTGGGGAGCACATCTGCGTGAGAGCAGTAAACCCATGTTACTCGACAGGAGGAGTACCTCAGCAAGCTATTAGGGGGAGTGCCTTAGAGTGATCGTGGTGGACCCACAGTGGGGAGTGCCTCTATGTGATCACAATAGACGTACGGTACCCGACATGAGGAGTACCATAGCAGTCCAGTATAGTGGGAAGTGCCTCTGTGTGATGCGACATGCCCACAATACTCTATAGAAGAGGAGTAATCTACCAGCTGAGGTTTTGAAATATTGACTGGGATGTTTCTTGATACTACACCTAGAATAAAATCTTGGTTTGAGCTGAGTCAGTAACTATGTGCTTTCCTCATGATTGATATGGATTACATTATAACGTAGGTATATGTATGGGAATATACCATTGTGGGGTTATTTGTTGATTTCATAATTTGTGGTTTATCCTTGATGGGTTTTGTGAGACCTTGAGGGTCTCGGGGTCCCTACTGAGTATCATTATACTCACCCCTGCATGGGCTATTCCCTCTCATCATTGTGTTGGTTGCAGACAACAGACAGCACTGATCGAGGCTAGGTGGACAGCACTAGACGGTACCTGGATGTGGACCTTATGACGATTCAGTACATGGAGGATCCGGATGGATGTTGAGCTCTGAGGAGGCTATCTTCACCAACCCTTTAGTTATAATTTCCCGATGGATGATCCAACAGCTTTTTACTTTCTTTCAGTTGTACTTTTACTTTTCTGTTTCCTTCTACTTTACTCTAGGGCTTGTATTTATGGCCCCTTTACTTTTTAGTACTCCCTTTTGCATACAGTGTTTCTTAGTTCTTTGCTTCCATATTACTCTGATTGTGTGCGTTTACAATTTATAAAGGCAATTCCTTCCCAGCATAGGGATTTACACCTTTGGTGCTAATCTCCAGCCCCTGGCCTATTGAAGGAAGCCTTGGGGTAGTAACGCCACGGGGCCCGAGGTCGGGTCGTGACAACCAACATAAAGGTTATCTGAATATTTAACATTGATATATTTAAATAAAATTCATTATATATAATTATTAAACATCATTGTTTAATGAAATTGATTCATTTTTTATTTGAATTATGGTAGTCTATTAGGGGAAACTATGAAATTTCAACATTTACTGATACCATTAAGAAATTATAATCTTTAAGAAGTATTAATTTATTGGGATCTTAAATTTCCCCATATCGACATAAAATTTTATTAAAGATATATTAAAAAACATGGAGTTTTAAGTTAATCATTTTACGCGGATTTGGGGATTGTATATTTTGATGTTTAGAAGGACTCAGAATGAAAATATAGAAACATATTTAATGGAATTCCAAAAATATCTTCAATATTAGTTATAGATGTGTTAGAATTATAGTTTGAAGCTACAATCCTGATATCATAGTAAATATATAACCAATTATTTCATTCAATAGTATCATTCATGAACCATGATACCACACATTAGCCATCAATTGAAAATTTATTATCAAAATCATGAAAAATTATAATGATATATGAGTAAATAAATTTTAGATAATATCTATTAAGGATATGGGGATGTCTCTCCATATTCAATTTTAAATCCCCCTCTAGGGATAAATCAAAATTTATAATCTTGGTTTTATTAAAAAATTTCTATGATTTGTTTCTAAACATTACATGCTTTCTCTTTAGCAATTTAGTCCACTGTAAAAGATAGTAGAATTTTTCATGACCTTGGTTTTCCTCTCCCCCACCCATAGTGTTCAATCATATATATTTACTAATTTTTTTGTACCTATTAGACCATAAATTTCATGGATCTCATAATGAATATATGAAGATGTTATATGAATTATGTATCATCAATCCATTTAATAGTTACTTATTTAGGATAATTTGGACTAGGGGGATTACCTTTCTATCATACCATCATTGGTTTGGGAATATTTGAGTAATCCGTGCCACAATTAATTTTCTTCCATGAAAAAAATAAACAATTTCTTGAATCCAAGTCACTATTTACCAATTTTTTTATATTAATCTTACAATAAAATATTAGTTATCCATTAACACTTCTTTATATACTGAAAAACCCTACAAGGTTGTATCTATTAAATTTTATTCATTATTAGATACATCCATTTATAATTATATTGAATCATTAGTATATTGACAAGGTTATAAAAATATATCCCATTAGAGATTTTTCTTCTTCAATGAACCCATATGATTCCATATTTAATTATACATTAATAGTGATATAAATTTAAACTCCAAAATCGTTTCAGGGTCTTAAAATTAAATCAATTACTCTATCCTAAATTACATGGATTTTACTACAAAATACATGAAACAAAATATTATCCCCTTCATTTAGTTGCGATTTCATGTCAATGACTAGTCTATTCATTATGAGTAAAAGTAATAATTCTTTGATCAACACACAAAGTTGTAATTTTTTTGAATGTATAGACTCATTAAACATGCTAGGTGATTTGAAACATTTGAAATAAATATCATGATAAACCACATTCTCAAGAACATTCCACTATCATTTTATTATTGGTTTTCAAAATTAATAATTATATTGGATAATCATGGAATAGATCTTGGAATTAGAACTCACAAATACTATATACTAATTATTTCAATATATAACCATCTTGAACATATAATAAATTCAATATACATAAATACTAATCTACAATAAAATCATTTTTCCGAATCTTGGCTAATAGGGGTCTATTTGAAAAGGAAAATTCTTGTTAAATATTTCCTTAGATTCAAAATTTATCATTTTCAAAAAAAATAGTGTCTTCCATTCGGTGAGAAGAAACCTCATCCTATTTATTATAAGTGACACTTTTTCCTATTATGGAGAAAAATGAGGGAAATATATTGATGTGAGATCTTTAAGGATCTCTATCTGAATAAACTGAATCTAGCAATCTATAACTACATTTAAAATATCAACATTAAGAGACCTATTATTGAAAACCAAATTGATATGAAAAGAAGAAAAAACCATCCCATGAAAATGGTCAAATAATTCTTACATGACTCTTCACTTTTGATCTCAATTCAGATAGAGTCCCTTAAGATTTTTGATACACCTTTCTCTACACAATTGATAGGGGTGAATATGTGACAATTGTTTTTTGAACTATTTTCAATGCAAAAAAACCCAAATTTCCAATCACCATAATGATTAATATTTTTTAAAAAGGAAGGGGTAACCAAATGAATCATACCTAATAGGTATATTTATTTGATAAACACTCATATATATACTCCACATACCACAAAATATTTTAAAAATAATTCATATATAAGATATTTAGGGAACTATACCCTAATGAAACCAAATAATCTTTTTTCATGAAGTGAATCTTTAAGAGATGTTTGTCCAAAATCCCAATGAAAACACATTACTATGATCTATATTATTCCATGATTAAAATATAAAAACATCAATAGATTGTTGATAAACTGAAAGAAAATCCATCCAAATATTTTTTTAGATGATTAATCAAATTTCTAGTCCCAAATAGAAAATGGGGTGTCTTGGGTAGCCATTATTGATCACATGAACTGAAAATAAAAAATAATTAAATTGGAATGTTCGTATATGATATCGATATTTTAATGGCGAGAAATCCATAGGGATAGATTGTAGATGACTAATGGTTAATTATTATACCACCCCTTCACTAGTGATGGTATATTTACAAAAAACCATAACCAACCAAGGGAAAAGAGAACATAGGTGAATAAAATCGATATCTTCCACATTATTGGAAGTAATTAGACCCAACGATGTATGTTTAAGAGAGAACATTGGCTATAGTAAATTTTATATAATGATAAAATAATCGCAAGTTTAAACACAGTTATATTGGATTCCCTTTAAATTACAATGGGGTTGACTTAATGGCCAAGAATTTTAGAAACACACCAAAACAACACTTTTTTTCATTTAATGTAGAAATAAATTAATAATTTTACAAAAATATAAATTCAATGAAATGGTTTTATAATGGCATAAATATCAGAATATATTATTATGAATATTATTTATAGATTTAAATATGGAAGAATAGTTATATATAGGATATATCCATATATCTCATTTATAACACGGAAATAATAAGTGTCTGTCAAATATTGTGTTTTAAACCATATCTCATATGAATATATGATTATAATATATCTAACATTATATAAATTTTGTGTGTAATATCTTTTAATATTATAATCATACATATAAATTTATTTGAATATATTAAAAAACATTTTTTGATAATATATATAACTATTTATTACTTTTATTCAACCACATTGTAAAAATAATAATTATTCATACAAAATATTTATTACCAGATGGGCCTTTCTAGTGTTGAATAACTTATGAAATAATAAAATATTAAAAATTATCTAAAGAGTTTAACAACCCAAATAACTCCTCTTTCGATATTAGTAAACATCTAGATTTTATTTTTGACTAACTTTACCATGTGCAGATTTTGGCGTTTGATACTCCAACACAATTTTTTATTTTATTCGTAAGGATAATGATTTAATTTTTTCCCTAGACCTTGATGTTTTTTGAATTATTTTAATTATAATTTAATTATGACTTCAACACCATATTTAAAAATGATTCACTTTTTTATAAAAAGTTAATTTATTAGTTTAGTATCTTGTATTTGAATAATTTAACAAGAAAATTAATTATATTTGAAGAAACTAATATTAATACATTGTAAATTATATCAATTAATTTAATATGGGAAGATCTAGGTGAATATAAATAATATTTGTGGGGTAATAGAAAAATAAATTCTTAGTTCTCATGTTAATTTTCCTTTTTATGGATGAAAAATATATTGGGAGGGGATGAATATGAACCCTTTAAAATAAAGCATCAAAAAAAGACAACATTAGTTTAATAATCCTAGTAATGAAGCATCAAATAGAAATATAATTTTTAAAAACCCATTTATAATGTATAACAATCCCTATATATTATCATTCAAAATAGTATTGATTTAGATAGTCTTAAATAAGATATGACAGTAGATGGTCTTATATCTTATCTAAATTATTATAATGAATTAAAATTTCAATTAAAATAATATATATATATATATATATATCTAAAATATAAATATGGATTTGGGTTTTTTGTAATGATAATGTTGTATATAACATAGAGAAATAATAAATAATATAAATTTTGGTTTTTATGAGAAAATTGTGTAATATGTAATTCAAAAAAAACTATATAAATATTGGTTTGAAATAGGAATTCACCTTCATTGGATATAGAGATATAAGAATACCACGAATATACTTGAATACACAATGTTCTATGAAATATCAATATTGATTTATTAAATTAACAATAGTAATTTCGTATCTTTAGAGGGAAATTTGTTTAACCCATTAATATATGGTATTAAGGGGTTATAGGTTATAGAACAATACAAGGAAAAAATATTGAGTAAGAGAAGTATTTTAGTAAATTTAGTGGGATAATGATGTGTTAATGACCTCATTACGTCATAATGGGGGATGAGGTGGTCTTGTTTTGGTTGTGGAAATGGAAGATGGATATTTTTATAGAAATGTGCTCTAAGGAATTAATTATACCCATTTTATAATATTTTTACATTCATGTAGTATATTATAACATGAATAACATTTTTTATTATCATTTTTTGGGATGATTTCCCTATTTTCCCATTGGGGTGGAAATCCAAATTATAGAATAACTTTTTTTTGGATAGTGGCTAAAATACCATTGTGAAAAAATTACATTGTTATAGTGTATGTGGGTAGGAAATATTACACCAAATATCAATTTTATATATTGAAATGGTGGATGAGGTTTTAGTGGGAATGAAAATTTTAATGGCCCATTATTTTTTGATTTTCATTTTTTGAGTTCCACTAGGATGTGATCAGTCAATCACCATGTCATGTTGTTGTCATCCAATGTTTTATTTTAAATGTATTCACCCCTCTATAGTCCTTTGATTCATTTTCTTCCATAATAAATTTATATTCGATTGATCCTCAGTTTTAAATATTTTTTAAATCCATGGGGGATCATATGTCTTTCAATTTGTGTGAATGATTTGTCTTGTTTCAACATTTCATCATCTTCCCTTTGCTTCATTATTCCTTCTTTAATTATTCTCAAACAATCGATCTTAGTTATATATTAATTTTTTCATTGATTTTATTTAAAGTATTTAATAAAGGATGAATGTTTATAGGATTTATAAGAAATGATAAAAGAAAATAGTACTTTCATCATGATTATATTATCGTAAATATTTATATTATATTGAATAATAATGTATGTTAGGTTATTCATACATTATATTTTTTTTATTTTAAATGTAAATGTCAGATTAACATAATTTAGTTTTTAATTGATATAGATTGGGTATTGAAAAAAATATAAAAATAACCATGTCAAAATTATATAGCTGAGAGATAATATTTTATTACACGATTTCTACTATTATTACCACGATATTATTAGTAGACGATTTTTAACCATGATTTTGAGATTTATTTTTTTTTATAGATTTTATACATATTGTTTTAAATTGGTAAATTCATTAAAATATGACAGTGAATAGTCAAAAAGGTATATTATTATTGTTTACTATTTTTATATTGATATTGTGATTTATTATAAAGATGATAATAATAATTTTAATGTATTATTATTATTGTTATATTTTAATTTTTGTATGTTTATTTATTGGTTGTAGTGTAATAGGTTTTTATAAATAATTGGTTGTTATTGAAATTATAATTTTAATTTTTAAATATATTTATTGTGAATTCTCAAATTTCATTTCTTGTTTTTGGTTTTAGATAATTAGGGAATACCACATATATTAATAAACCATTCATTATAATATAAACACATCCACTCGATATTTATAGTTTTCAAAATAAATTACTTATAATATGAAAAATGTATTATTTTCATAATAAATATTCATAATTTTCAACATGAATTTACAATTGTCTCCCTATCACCATTATATATTTAAAATAATATTCCTAAAAAATATAAATATATTTAAAAATTCAAATGAACCCATAATTCATGTGTTTATAGACACTTCATTCTTCAAAAAATATGATTTCTTTGAAAAATTATATATATTTATTTTTTAAGGGAAAATAGATAATTTTTTATTTATAAATATAATAAAAATAATTTGTTAAAATTAAAATCATTTTGAAAGAAAATTTTTTATGAATATTTATGGATGAAATGTTTTTAAATTTTTTAACTAATGCATATTTCATTGAATATGGAAAATTATCATTTTTTGAAGTACGATCATTTAGATTCATTAAATCAGGTAGTAGAATAATCCCATTATATTTTATATTTTTTATTAATGTTTAATATTATATATTCTGTTAATAACAACCTAATAAATATCAATAAAACAAAATAAAATCATGATATTAGTATATGTATATTATTATTCCTTAAACGCTTTTATCTGAAAAATGTTCTTACTATCATATGGTTTATACATTCTATTTTTTTAAAGTATATCCTTACAAGGGAATTTGTTAATTAATATTATATTATATATGTATATATATATATATATTAATTCATAAAATGATAATTTCAATTCATAAAATAAATATAAGATCATATATTTATTGGAAAACAGATATTCTGAATGATAACATGGTATCATCATGTTTTACTAAATTAATTTTAATTTCAATTATTCCACCCATAAGAATTTAATTTATTAAAATAGATTATAAAATTTTAATAATAATAATTAATCTTATGTAATAAGGTTAAAATAATCTTTTTGTAATGATGATGATTAAATAATTTAATATTTATTTATTATAGTTTATGTAAATATAGGTTTAGTGGGAGTAAAATTAAATAAATAATGGTTTTAATCACCCATAAATATTATAATTTATCATTTTTTCCGTATTTCCATCATATATAATAAAATAATTGTAAATGGTACCTTTTGAAATATTGGGTGTTAATAACACATTAAAATAATTTATTTATTTTAAAAATTCTTTGTGGGTCCTCTCCCCCACTTATAAAAGGAAAAAACCACTCATATCAACTAAAAAATCAAAACCATGTTGATTATCTAACCCATAAAAAATTTCTTCTCTAATACAATTCTCATGTTGTAGATTCATTTTTCAGTAGAATCACATTCATGGCAGGCATTTAATGAAAACTTAAAGAGGTTGTCCAAAGATAAGGTATCGTTCTCTATCTAGTATTTTCTTCATCTTCCCATTAATTAACATATTATTCTTAAATGATTATATAATAACATATGTATTTATCATATACTAATTTTTCATTATATTACTATCATCACACACATAGACATCCTTTTCCGTCAGTTGGGAAATGAAATCATCGTTAGTTTGTATGACGAACTACCGCCTCTGGACCAAATGTATATCAACTTACATCAGCACCTATTAGAAATATTTTTTTATGATTTATAAAACAATATATATATATATATGATATTTATGAAATATTTATCATTTATAAAATTTAATATATCATATATTTTCTGACCATTAAAATAAATAAATGACTATTACTCCCTTCATATGCATGTGTCTATTACCCCCTCCACGATACAATGTGAATAATTTTTCATTACAAAATTATATTGATGGTAAATATAAGTGAATTTTAATAATTAAATTATATTTAAGATATAAATATCATTTGATAAAGGTAAATAAATTCATACCATCTTTCAATCATGATCATTGGAAAATGGTAAGATTACTCCTATGTACGTATGACATACAACCTTAATGATTGCAACAAAGTTAATTTTTCATATCAAAATTTCATCGTTATTTTTAAATTTTTATATTATATAGAAAAATAATAATAAAATAACAGTATTATAGAGGAAAATGTGTAATAATAATCACTTTGTACTTTGTCAAATTACCAAAGAGATTTTGGATATATGAGATGAATATCATTAAAATCCTGATATGAATATAAATTTTAATGTAACTGATTATCAAATAGAATTAAATGAAATAATAATCACAATAAATATTACAATGGTTATTAATCATTTAAATCATTAACATATGTTCATTAGTTAGGAAGATAAATAGTGTGTGTAATGATTCAACCTCAATGTATGGGATCTCGATAAACCATCCCTTTCATAATGATATGACCATTATATCTCCCTCAAATTATATACCTCTTAAAAATAATGAAATTATTATAAATTTTGTATATATGTGTATAATATATATATATATATATATATTATACTATATTCCTTTTATAGGGTAATACATGGCTTCTGTTTATTTCTCAAATGTATTTAGTATAGAATTTCCAATGATTACGATATGTGGAAATATTATGCGACCTATTTTATTTCTGTTGGTAATTTTTTTGTGTATTCATTAATTTTGAATTCATTTGTTTGGAATTCATAAAAATATATATCTAATAAGGGTGAATTAAAATAGTTATTCATTTCATTGGGTAGTATTATTATCTCTAGAGATGCTATGTATGATATTTAGCGAGTAGACTAAATCTACTATATGTCTTTGTCCACCGAAGAAAGTTTTCTTTTTAGTTATCCTATAGTTATTCCCATTCATGTTTATTATGTGTCCTGAACTATGATTCTATGATATTATTGTTTCATGATCATTATTTGGTGGTTTTGTGTGATTACTCATGGGATTTATCTTTTATGATATCAGGTTTAGCTTTTGACTCACGCATTATGTTACCTTATCGTGTTTATTATCTTACAAGTATTTTTTAATCAAATCATTAATTTATATATTAGAAAAGATATCCTATGATGATTTCGAATAGAAAATATATTTAGGATCTCATTATAGATAACAAAATATTTATTTCATGTTTTAGATTCCTTTCAATGTATTTTTAACCTTTTTTCCCCAAGATAATAAGATCATGGTCTCTATGTTGAACATATTGTTGGTTTATGATAAAAATCATACAATAAAATGGGTCAAATGCATGGGTAAATAAAGTTGTTATAAAAAATGGGCTTGTTATTTTTATTTAAATAAATAGATAAAATTAATATTAATCATAGGGATTTTCCTATGTAGAGGAAAATGTCCTCATGTTTCGGTGAATCGTAGAGTTAGCAGTTTCTATGGAATTAGATCATTATATAGATAATAAATTGGATATGGGTCTGGATAAATTTTAAAATATGATAATAACTACATAATGATACATTGCAATTTGAATCATTTTCACCTAGTGAAAAACTACGAGGGATTACTATACACCAGGTTTGACACTCATAGTAGATATTATTTAGAAATTTTAATCTATTTATGAACTGTTTTGAAAGACTGGATAAAATTTTTATGTTAGAAAAACTAATATGGTCATTACCATTGATAAGATAAATTGAAACATAAAGACTCATAATATAGGATATAATTATTATCTTTAATTTATTCCTTCACAGTTTATAAGATTCCATTTTCTAAGTTTATTAGTTAATGTATTTGTCATATTAATGTTTTCATCTTTAATTAATGTTTTAATATATAAGAATCCATAAAAACAACCAACATTATTGGAAATGTGATTATTTCCTTGCTGATGTGCCAAAACTATTTGTAGAAAGATCTTAGATCATCATCGAAATGTTGGATTAACTAGATCATGTTATGAATAACAAGTTGAACCATGAGAAACACCCTATTACAATGAATGTTGAAATACAACGTGTGGTTTTAATAGAAATGGACTCTTTAAATTGGTATATATTTGGATTCCCTCATCTCAATAATGTAGATTAAATCTATTGAGAGGATATTCTCTATCTTATGATTCTCAAAGATATAGAATTTCATGCCTTCCATTTTTCACATGTTGGGGGAAGCTGATTAGTGGTGTATGTTCATCAAGAACACATAGTCCAAAGAGGACATTGATTTTAATTAATGCGATGAATTCATAAAAATACTTTTCAGTAAATATTTTCCTAAAACTCAATTTCATAAAATAGTGAGAGAGTTTCATGGATTGAATAAAAAAAAGATGAGTCTATTGCGGTGAATGAGTAAAAATTCCCAATCCTTGCACAATATTTCTCTAGAATTATCATCAATGCCAAATGTAATGTTGATAACCTATTTTGTAGATAGAAAACAATATATGAAAAGGTATATATATTTCTGACATTTAATGTTATGATGTGATTATTAATTGTTCCATCAAGGCAAAGATGGAAAATTTATACTTTTAGTGGTCTCATGGGAAAAGATATTAGAATAA
Source organism: Viscum album (assembly GCA_963277665.1). NCBI lineage: Eukaryota > Viridiplantae > Streptophyta > Magnoliopsida > Santalales > Viscaceae > Viscum > Viscum album. The sequence continues at coordinate 1,729,619,094 of OY728132.1, forward strand.
TAAAATGGTGCTTACATCGAGTGGATGAATTAAAAATTATCATGGGATAAAGGTAACCAAACATCCAACATGTTAAATATTTTGGAAGAATCATCATGGAATCATACTTAAGGGAAGATAGAGAAGATTCAAATATATAAAAAAGAATATTTGGATAATCAGTACCACTAATATGGAAGGTGAAAAGAAGGTACGTCTCAACAATAAACCTAAGCTTGAATGTTTCAAATATAAGAAACATGATAAATATGAAATACTATTTCATAATAAAAGGGTTGTATGAGGAAATCAATGACAAAAAAAAGACCTAGAGGTGGAGGGTATGGTGTAAGCAATCACTAATTCTACGGGGGATCCTGAAAATGATGTGGTGACGCATAGAATATCTATTAATTAATGAATAGTGAACAAACCTTTAATTTCGATCCTATCAATGTGTTCAACTAATGAGTTGGTGGAATATTTATTTAAATTCAACCTCAAAACATGGGGTTTGAGCTATCTCTGAAAATAGAAAATGAGTAAATTGTTTCATCCTATGTTTAAAACTCCACTACTGTAATTTCTTATAGAGTACATCATTATATAAATATTTTCATAATTAAATTAGTAAATTTTGTCTCTATGTTAGGAATATATTTGATAAACTTATATAAAGTCAACAACCACAATTAAGAGGTGTAGAGTAGTATTCATTTCCCAATTCATCATCCAGTTATGTGTATGGTTAATGGAGAGGCAGAATATGTCATGGATTCTTCTATTCAACCATTGATATAATTTCATTGGTAGGAAGAATATATGTCCTAAACGATTGATTAGATGAATTGAATAATGCTTAATAAAATGAACATTATAATGTATTATACAGATATATTATTGGATGAGTTTCATTTCCTTCTTACAAATCAAGAGGTTGAGTTTTTAATCAAACATGCACCTGGATATCATTAAAAAAATGACTCTATAAAGAATTACACTACATGAATTGAACAATCTAAAAAATAATTATGAAGACAATTTCAAAAAGGGTTTCAAATGTTACTCTTCTTCACTATGTAGTGCACCAGTCGTCTTCATCCTGAATAAGGATGGGACAATGTGCCAATGTATTGATTGTCATGAACTCTAAAAAATACATAATAATGAACATGTATCTCTTGTCAAAGAGAGATGACTTGTTTGATCAACTAGACGAGGCCCATTATTTCTCTCTGTTTAACCATATGTAAGGGTATTACAGATTAAATGTGAATATGAAATACCATATCAAATCAACCATTTGAATATGTGATGGAAAATATGATATCAGAGTGATGCCTTTCTGAATCAATAATTGTCTTGTAATATTTAATGATTTCTTCAATAGTATTTTTAATTATTTTCTCAATCAATTTTTGGTAGTATTTATATATGATATCCATGTGTTATCAAAATTCATGTATGAGAATTATAAACATTTGAATATTGTTCTAAAAACATTTAGATTACAAAATATATCTAATCAATACATTAAATATGAGTTCTTGATTATCAAAGTTTCATTTATATAGAATATTATTGCCAGTAAGATGATATATATATAAACCCTTATTAGAAAAATGAATATAAGTGTTTCCCTAAGAAAATACTTATTATAATGATATTTTATTTCCATAGACTTTTGGGATATTAGAGAAATATTCTATGAGACATTTGTTTATTTTCAAAACTAAAAACCATGATAAATATGAAGTTGTAATGTTTTTATGGAATAGTGACTGTGAAGGGAGATTTATGTAGTTTAAAATAAGATTATCACAACACCATTACTAATACTACCCTCTTGTGTGGAAATATTCATGGTATATTAAAATTCTTTAAAGAAGGGATTGGGTTGTATGTCGAGGCATAATGATAATGTGATGTCCTATACCTAAAATAATTTCAAATTTCATATACAATACTATCCAAAACGTGATTTTGATTTACCTATTATGCCTTTTTAATTGAAACCCATGTGGAAACATCATTATGTGGAAAATGGATTAATATATATGTGGATTATAAGAGAATCCAATATATATACACAAATAATAATATTAATATGTTCATGAATAATAAGGTCAGAACATACCATAGAATATTTCTAAAAAATCTACCACCATCCTCAGAAAAGAAAAAATATGGAGAATAATTTAAGAAGAAAAGTGTAGAAAACATTATCAATAATTATAATTGAGAAGGATCCAATCATTAAAAAAAGGAATCAAGAGGGGAGGAACATCAAATTTATATTCTCAAATGATTTCTCAACCATCCATTCAATAGAAGACAACAGATAGTCAATGATATGACGTAAAAATTTAGAAGACTATGGAATGTATAAGAAATTACAAATACTATATGTTCAAAATGGATGATGTAGATGTATGATTTTGTCCAAAATAATGTGTGCCCTCAAATCATGTGATAATGAATGAGTAGTTGAATGATATACATTCATAACCCATATGCATTCACCAAGGGTGTATGAATATGTATCAAGATATCCGAGGACAATATTTTTTGGACAACATGTAGGAGAGTGTAGATTATACATCACAGTGTCTTTTATGTCAGGAAGTTAAGGATGAAGGGAAAATGTTTAATGGGATTATTTAAGCAATACCCATAGTTACCTGGATGTGAGAAAATGTACTGACAAAAATTGTTTCTATTGATGAAAATAAATAAATGTGAGATAATTCTATATGGATAGAAGTGGGTCATCATGTAATGATAACTCACATAAAGTAAATTTTATATTTATTCTCATTTGATCTACTGGTAAGGTTATACATCATGGAGGTGGTGAGGATATATTAAACACCACTATCAATTATATCTGATTGAAATCCCAAAATAATCTCCATGTTCTGGAAGAGTATCCAAGAAACTATAAATACCAATTTGAACACTAGTAAGTCTTATCAACCTTAATATAATAGCCAATATGTGTAGATTATTAAAAAAAATAAGAAGACATGTTGAGAAAATTATTGATGTACTACAATGGAGGGAGGGATCACCATCTTTATTTGGTTGACATCTCATACAATAATATCATTCGACTATACATCAAAATGAATCCATCTAAATCCCTTTATTAGAATTTATTTATAATTCCTACATGTTTAGTCTATTTTTTTAATAGAAGATATTCATGAAAAAATAGTTGAATAAATGATAGAGAAGGTCGAGACTGGTTCACAACACATCACAAATTCATAGAGTCTAGAGAATAGTTATCCTAACAATCATTGATGAGACATAGAGTTTGAATTCAGAGATAATGTGTTTACCCACATGTATCTATAGATTTGATTCAAGAGATTTTGGATGTAGTGAATACTAGGCATAGGTAAATAATCCTCTTTTAGATTTCATATCACATCGGAGCTCTCCCTTATCAACTAGTACTCCCTCCACACCCTCTTAAGTACATGAACTATTCTATGTATATATCTTGAGAAAGTACAAGAAAAATTGGTCAAAAGTAATAAATTAATGGGTGGTAAAAATAGAATATATACTCTCTTATGAGGACTAACTGCTGATGATCTTGGACCAGAAATTTTATTTTTTAAATAACAAGATAACTCCCCATGTTAATGTACTATAGAAAAACAATAAATACAGATGGGAAAATTTACACTGTAGGATTTCATAAAGAAGTACACAAACATGTTTTCCCCATATTATGTAATATGAAATATCAAGGTTGATCCTCTTTATGGGTGGTAGAATATTACTTACAATGATTTATGAAATGAAACTATCGCAATATATATATATATAACATGATTTTTATACTAAACTAATAATAACTATTTAAATATGAATTTTATAACCTATCCGTTGAATTTTAAATTATAAATATAATTATACAATTTATGAAAAAAATTATATTTAGAACTTAATATAAATTTATTTAACAATAAATATGAAATAACTACTCAAATTATTTAAATACACTTTATGCTTTATAAAATTTATTAATTGAAAAATGATTTCAATTTATTTATATGAGAAGATGTTATAATTAATTTCATAATTGTTTTCTTTTTTTTTTGATAAAATAGAATGGATTTTTAAATATGAATATTTAAATTAAAATAATGTGAAATTTTATTATTTTTTTTGAAATTAATGATTTTACAATTAATAGCGAAATTAACAAATTTTTTAATTACAGTCAATTCATTTTGTTAAATAATTTAATTTCAATTCCCCATTATATTTGTCATTGTTTATTAAATGACATATGGAGAATTTTGTTCTTAATAATCCAATTATTTTCATTTTAAAAATTTATTTAAGTTATTTTTTAAACAAATTATTTCTAAGATTAATAACACAAGTTTTTATAAAACCATTTTTATATGAAAAATCATTAAAAAAAATTATTTAATTTTAATAACACATTAAAAATAATTAATGACATAAAATATAAATATTTTATATCTATTTATATATATTAAAATTCATATAATGCTAAATTCTTGTCACAAAGTTGATTTAAATTGACATATTTCATGAAAAATTCTTTTTCATAAAAAATTAATTTTCATCATTTTTTATGGGCTTAATTTTAAATTAAACTCATCCATTTTTTTGAATTGAATTTATTAACATATATTTTATAAATTAAAACATAATTTTAAATAATATTTAATATTTTTAAATTAAATTATATTTATAATGAATATTAAACATTGTAGAAATCTATTACCATTATTAATGTTAAAAAAGAATATTGGTGGTTAAACTAGAGAAATAATGTTATAAAAGACTAAAAACTTGGATAATTTATATTTCATGGAGATATTTGGACCATATGTTTTCTATTATTTCTTGATGTACAATTTTGGATCTATTTTATTAGAATAATACAATTGTATATTATATTCTTTTTAAAAAATCAATTTGGATCCTTCCCTTCATTAATAAAACGATGCCATCTATTATATCTTATCCACTCTTAAATGTTAAATAATTTAGATAGGTACTTCTTAAATTCATTCATTAAATATATTTCCTAATAATTGAATAATTTTTTTAACAGAACACCCTCCTAGAAAATCATTTAGACAAAACCTAAAAAGGATGTTCGAAGACGATGTATAATTCAAAGTAGAGTATGTTTATTTAATATATTATTCCTTCTCATTCAAATATATTTCCATAATGATGTTATAATAACATAAATATATCACATGTAATGAAAAAATATTTTTATTTAATAACAAAAAACAATATCATCTTTAATATAATTGTATAGAAAACCATAGTTTTTGTGTGTGGAAGACTACCACAAGATGAGTTGATGTAATTCATTTTCCATCAGTACCTTTCGCAACTATTTATGATTTTGGATTTATTGTATATATATATATGAAATTAATGACATATTTATATTTTTATACATTTAATATATAAAACATATTCCAAAATTTTAATTCCTTAAATGATGAGAATGTCATTTTATTTCATGATTGGATCACTACATTTACTAAATGACATGATTCATTTTTTATTACTGAATCAATTGGATGGTATATATAAATTTTTTTAAAGAAATAATATGATATTTATTATTTAATGATTTTTTACATTTAATATAACACTTAAAATTTACCAATCTTGATCACTGAAAAAATGGAAATGTAAGTCAAGCATATATACATCTTACCATATTCAGGATTGTAACACAGTACATTTATCATAACCATATTTCACTATTTATTTCAAAATCACAATTGATTTAAAATAATTATAACTAATTAAGAAAAATTTCCTAGATACTATTTTATAATAACATCCTTGACCTTATTCAACATACAATAATTATTTTGTATATATGAGAAGAATATCATTAAAACATACATGAAGAATTTAAATGATTATGAAATAAATATGAAATGATAAAAAATTTAATGAAAAGATTAATAAAATTGAAAACTGTTCTTTTGAAAGACAATAGTTAAAAAAAATTATTAATTAGGAAGATAATGACGGTATCTGAAGATTCATACTCAAGGTAGTCAATCTCTCTAAACCACCCATTTATTCTTGTTATGACCATTTTTTCCATGACATAGTTTCTATCTCTCTATCTCTTTGTCTTTAATATTACATAATGATTCAAAATTATGTATATATTTCTATAATGTATATGTATATATGTATATTAGTCTCCCTTATTTTTATAATTTAATAAATAAGTTAAATTCATTTCTCAAAAAGCTTCATTATATAATTTCATTCGATTATTAAATGAGACATGTTTATGTAGCCCATTTTCATTCGTTGGTAAATTATTCTATTTATGACATATTATCTATTTCATTATTATGTGAAGTAAAATCATGAACATGTAATTATGGGTGTTCTTTGATAGAGATCAAATGCATTTGTTAAATATATTCTCTCATAATATCATATCCATGTGATTTTAGAAGTAAACCATATCCATTGTGGGACTGGGTCCACCAAGTGAGGTTTTCTTGATAGTTAGCCTTAATTTAATATTATGTCAGGTTATGTATTGCAATAAAATTTCATATATTTATTTAATATTATTATACAATTTTAATTATTTTATGATTTATGGTGATTAGTTAAGAGACATACCTTTTATGATATCATGTAAAACATTTGAATAATATGTTATGTTTCGTTATCATGGTTATTCCCTTAATATACTTTTTAAATGAACTATTATTTTATATATTACATAGATTCTCCTATGATTTTTTAAGTGCCCAAATGGATTAATGACTTCATTATGGAGAATAAAATTTATATTTCATGTTTCGGGTTTCTTTCAATTTATTATAGACATAGTCTTTCAATGAAACTATGGGTCATAATCTTTATGTTGTAGTCATTGAATATTTTTGTTAAAAACAATATATTAAAATTTATAATTGGGTTGGGTCACTATAGATCCTTCACATAATTAATTCCTATGAAAGAAATTGGAAATGCGGGATGTGATAACAGATCTCAGTAAGGGATATATTATCCAATTAATTAATGAAAAATGATTCACCATTTCAAAAAAATGATATCATATAGGATAGTTTTCCAATATCATAATTAAAAATGAGATCAAATAATAAATTACATTCATATTATATCATCCATACTACCAAATTATTTTTTGAGAAATTCATTATAATAAAAAATAAAATTAATATCATAACCATGCTTGTTTTATAGAAAACATTATATTACATGAAAAACATTTTCTTAAGAACATAAATTTCACCCATATATGTCCTAATAATACCTTCAAAAATCATTATATTACCTTATAAAATAAATTTTGTCCATGTAATGAAATTTTAAATTGTTGAAAATTTAGGTAGGTTCATTGTGGCATCATCATCATAGATCCATTATAATAACTCTAATATATGGAATTCTATAAACTATTAATTACAACAAAATTATTCAGAGAATATAATTATTACTCATTTCATTAGAGTCCTATATAAGGATAAAATTTCACAAAAAAAAATTAAATAGGTCTATAATAAATAATAAATACATAAAATATTTTATATCCATCATCATAGTAATAAAAATATACTTTTAAACACATATGAAATGTTTTTTCAGATACTCATATATCCCACTCTTTTAAAAAAAAATTGGAGAAAAAAACACAGTTAAAATTGTATAATAGTATCTCATTGAAAAATTGTGAATTTTCAAATTAAAAAAAATAGTGGTGGGGAAATCTTTTTATGATGTATATTTTAAAAACTTATCAATTGTACTTATTAAATAAAGTAAAACATTTTGTATGAAATAGGAAATGATATTACATATGAAGAAATTTTAAAAAAAATATATAGTGGAAAAAGGAACATCTTAATACCATTATTTTATAATTTAAACATTCATAAACACAAATGGTATTGAATGGAAAAATTTAAAGTAATCGTGATGACATTTTAAAACTAGGTTACAAGAAAGAATATCCCATAAATCGTGTGAGACTTGTCCAATACAGTATTTTTTTCCATGATTAATAAATTTATAATATTTGGTTACATGATTAATAATATTTTTCAATTTTATTATATTATCAATATTCAGTTAATTTTAATTATTCCCATGTCATACTTAATCACAATATAGATTGCGTTTACATAAAAAAATTCACATTATCCATCACATAAGTCCAAAACGACCTCGATAGGATGACTATGTACAAATATAACATGATTATATCATTAAATGAATATAAATAATGTTATAATTATAATATTTATAAATTTATTATACATTTTAATGAATCAATTTAAGGTGTTCATTAAAACCGAAGAGTGTTTCATCATGGAGATGGTAATCTATACGTGCACATGAGTTACATTTCCATATTTCATTGAACATGAGATAAATAAGGTTAGTATTATTTTATATTCAAAAAAATATTATTATATCAGAACTATCTTATTATTTTTCAAAATCTATACATATGTTCCATCCATGTATGATAGTCATTTAAAATAAAATACACCGGTTTTGGGGGTAGTAGTTCGTACGTATGAATGGATATATATTTTTATATTATATTAGATGGATATGTAGATCAAATGTGTTATGTAATAAAAACAATCACATTGATTTATATGGAAAATATTTATAATATTATATCATAAAGGTTATTAAGGGTTTAATTGTATTAAATAAGAATTAAAAAATAAAACACTATGTTTGTAACTACACATATCTTTCAGAAAATAACTCTATGATTATACCTAAATACTTATTAGGAAGGTATTATGTTCATTTTATGTAATGGTAATTGTTGCTACAAAATTAATTGGGTAGGTTTTGGTATTTATAATAGAAACCTAGTATGTTGAAGGAGATGACAGTTAGTGTAATTTTATAAGTGAGGGATATGAAACACATAGAGTTATTCAAATCTTTAATATATAATAATATATTTTCGAAATTATGTTGGTCAAAAATGACACATATTAAAATATTTGAAGATCTTGACTTGAAATACGACAATAAATAATGATTAATATATGGTTTTAGATAATTATAATCCTTATCATACTAGTTATCATCCTTTTAACCTTTTTTAAACCATGTTTTGGTAATTGTATTTTTTTACATATCTTATTATTCATAACTAAGAAAACATTTATCATCTTATTTCCCAAATTAGAACAATATATCATTTCAAATATGATAAAAAATTTCTGTATAAAAACACTAAAGGTTATAAAAAATAACTTTCCGACTAGAACATTTATCATAATGAAAAATTATTTAATGAATAAATACCATCATTATATATATTAAAGTTTCAAAAAACATTCATGTATAATGTTAATAAAAATTAAATTTATTGAATCATTTATAATTAAAAGTAAATTAAATAATTTTTAAAATGATTAAAATAAAAATGATTACTTCAAAATATTTGATAATAAAATGAATTTTTTTTATAAAAATTTGTATTTTTAAATATTCACCAAAACATCATATGTTTCAATAAAAATTTGAAAATTTGTGCTATGATAATTTTTAATATATAATATCACAAATTGTATCAATTATTTCAAATAATAATTCAAAAAAATTTAATATATATTTTTCAATAATATTATATAATGCATGAAACTAAATATATTATAATATAAATTTTTTTTGTTTGAATAAAAAAATTACATAATATTCTTATAATGAATTTGAAACAATGAAATAAAAATCCTAAATATTGATATGGATTTGAATTTATATGTTATAAATAAGATATACTTCAAATTATTACCTTTTTCTGAAATGGAGTCCTTATAATATTTAATCACTTCTTGAACATGTGGGTATATTTTTAATTCATTACATATTCCAATTCTCATATTGCTTCATCAATCATATGGGTTTTCAAAAAAACATAACATTGATAATATGAATATCTTATAAAAATGGATCACCATATTTATAAATATATTTAGGTTTTTCAAAAAATAAAATCATATATTCAAACATAAATAATTGATGACTCAATTTATGAGATGCATATACTGCATTCTTCCATAACAATGAAACAAGAAAAACATCATGAACCTGAGATAAACACATTTTAAAATACCAATGAAATGAAAATAATCTAGATATTTAAAATTTTAATAATTACCAATGAAATATGAATGTAATATTACCTTATTATAAAAATTAAAAACACTTTTACATAGTTATATATAAATAAAAACATGTTTTCCTACATCAAATTAAATATATTTTGAATGATTGTACTCGTGAATCTTCATCCAACTATGATATCACTTCATATGTTATTGAATCACATTAACACTCCCCACCATCTCTTGTACTAATTTCAGCCTCAAAAACCATCATTCACAAAATTCTTCCAATTTACATGCTTTCTAACACCACATTCAATATTAAAATTTAAAAGAAAACATATTTATACTAGATGGGAAATAATTATTATAATATAATTATAATAGTGAAAAATATTGATCCCAAATTCACTTGAAATGAAGTGAGGAATTTTAAAGCATATCTTCTAACGTGTGAATCAATCAAATTGAATATACATTAGGTTGAGGCTGAAATTATGTAAAAATAAAAAATTCAATACCCAATGAATTTTTAAGGATTTTCTAAAAATTTGTGGAAATTCATTGATCAATATCATATATAAAAAAATTTCGGATAACATGATCGCTAATTTTTTTATTTAATATAATGTCTAGAAATATGATCCAAATATATATTAACATAAATAATTTGAAAATATATATATTTATCAAAATACCAAAAATAAATCATATATCATTTTTACATCCACATGTATTTTTAAAATCTACCAAGGAATCCATGGATATAAACTCCCATTTCAATTCTAGCACAAAAATAGGATGAGTCATCCCATTTGGTAATTATTATTCCTCATTAACCTTTGTTAATTTAAACTCTTTTAGTATAAATTATAAAATATAACATTACATTACATCCCACTAGAAATGCCTCCAAAAATCAATATATATCTTAGTGTCACAAGGATTAATTGAAAATAGGGAGATATATGATTAAATCAATTTTTTCTTTATTCAGGTATAAAAAGGAAAACATATTATTTTTATGAATGCCAAAACACATTATTTATTAGGATTAATCCAAGAAATAATCATTCCTTAATTTTTTAATTTTTTTTCATATACATCAAGACCCTATTTATATGCTTCCAAACTCTATCTAAATTGATTACTATACTAAAAATAGAAAAATAAGGGATGTTCAAGTGTAAATAATTTATGCTCCAAATTTCATTATATTATTCAAAAATTGTAATATTTCATTCACTATATTTTTAATGATACATAATTTTACCAACATTAAGAACCACCCACTCTTTTTCTTCTTCTAGGAATGTAAATAATCATGTGGTTATTATCCTTAATATATTCTAGAAATGTTCTCTATATCATGTTTAACTATTTTTTTGTGTAAATATAGTTCAAATATTTATAATCAAAATATATTTTGAAATTTTAATTCATATAAATAATGTCACCTGAGGTTTATAGAAAGCACATTAGCCACCAGTTCAAGGTAATTTCGAGGATAATTTTTCTCATAATGATTCAATTTTTATGATGCATTACAAATTACCAGACCACTCCTTGTTTAAGAAAAACTGAGTATCTTTAAAAATGATTTTTAATGATAAATAACCCACAATTACTAGATATAATGGATGAAATAGGAGTGTTCCCTAATATTATTTTCTATTACAAGATGCATTAATAAAATTATTTCATCCATATTAAATTAACACATTTTTAGGTTATCATATATTTTTCTGGAAACCAAATAGATAAAATTTTTCATAAACCATCAGTATTAACATGATAATCATCGAAAACTAATTATATCAGGGACATTTTTTGTTCATAAAGGCTCATAAACAATATAAATTTTGTTATATTAATAGTTATTCATTCTTCATTTTGAATATTTTCATGGAAATAAATCCATTAAAATCGTAATTCATATTTTCATAATATTCCTTATTAAATAATTTCAATTATGGTTTTCAAAACATCCATTATTTTTTTCAACATCATCATAAATTATAGAATATATCTACATGTCATTAATATAAACAACCACAAAATTATCTAATAACCCATGTAAAACCCTATTCATAATGTCTATAAATATTTCTAGTGAAATTTGTAAGCAAAAAGAAATAACCAAAAACATATAATACCCATACATACTATGAAATGTTATATTTAGAATATAATCCCCCTATAACCTCAGATGATAATACCAAACCTGTTTTCTATCATAAAATATTAATGGGATCCCAAAAAAAGATATATTATTTTATCTATACAAATAAATAAATTCATATTCTTAATTGGTATGGTGTTTAATTATCTACAATCAATTAAAATACTCATTTAACCCGCATGGGATCAAAAAATCAAAATATATCATGCATTAGTGAATTTATTAGTTCAATGAAACCATTCCCAAGAATCAATTGTAATTTATTTTCAATTAAAAATAATCTACATGAGACATTTAAACAAAAATATTTGATATGAGAAGAGCATCACATACTATCTATATTTAATTAAATCTCCAAATTAGGTATAGTTATAGACAAATCACAATGAAATATATCATAAAATCTATTCACTAAATGAAATTCATTATTTTAATGTTATTTAATCTTCTCAAAAATTGTGAAAGGTAAATTCGATTTTCATATTTAGTGAAATTCTAAGATAATATATTTTATATTTAATTTATAAATTTATTCTCTTATAAAAAATAAAATTCATTTTGAGAAAAAACATAATGACTATAATCTATCATAAAATAATAAAAATAAGACTAGTTAATACCTTGAATATAATAAGACCATTTAAAGTTAATGATAACATTCTTTTTATGTTAATCCTTTCCATAAACAACAGTAAGAAAATTATTATTTTTTTCATTTTACCTTATTACTACTCACTTGTGTTTTATCAAAAACTTATGTGTTAATTAATTGAGGTGAAGTATTAAATTTAATGAAAACTTCATATAAATGGGTGAATGTGTAGACACTGAATCAAAAAATACAATGTCTTAATAAATATAAACATTTAATGTACATAAAACCAAATTTATAAAATGTTTAACATCCAACAAAGTGGTCAAAAATGATATAGACTCAATATTAATCATGTGGTATTGATGAATTACATTAGTTATCCATACATTCAAAAAATTATTGTCGTAATGTCCCTTTTTTTTATAATTTACACCTCTTAATGTATACATTTAATTATTTTTATGATCAATAAATTTATCATTTTTTTATATTGATGAGCCAAATGTCCCAAAAACACAAAAACATCTTATTTTTTATAATAAATTGTCTAGGTTTATTTTTTGAAACATAGATCTGAAGATGGAATCATTATTTTCTTACCATTGGATTCCCTTGATAGATGCTACCCCATTGGATACAATATAGGGTACTTTTTCTGCTTTCCTTCATAGAAAACATGACCATAATCGCACTCTCTTAAATCATTTTCAACACCTAAAACTTCTTTCTCATAAATTAATTCTTCAGAAGTAAATTCCCTTCAATATCATATCTTCACAACTGAGTAAAAATGATTAAGTTTACAACCATGATCCAAGATATAGTTTAGTGAATACAATTCCAATCACCTGATGGTTCTGTCATACATATCAACTAGATAAAACTCCATATACCTCAATCTTATGTTCTCAATTTCCATACATGGTTGAATAGATTTAGGAATATATTTCAGAAAAAAACATCTCAAAGTCTCCACACTCCAAGGCGTTAATTACGTATCATTCATATATATTCATAACCATTAACCACTCGTAATGTGTTACACCTTTATAGTAATAAATTTATAGAATACAAAATTATCAAACTCATAACCCATGAATTTCAATATAATTTAATATGATATAATTCATCAATCATCTACACCCTATTCAAAATATCCACTGAATTTTATAGGGTGTTATTTAAAAAAAATTCTACTACACACATGATCCCCTACAATGAATTTGGATTTTATATGAGACAAATGACAAAAAAATTAAAAATATAGATAAAATAATACTCACAATTAAAATTAATTAATTTTAACCTTTCAAGGACAAAAATCTGGAATGATATTATCCACTTTGTGGAGTCGAACATCATCTTCGATATTTCTTTAGTAAATATTCATTTTAAATAGACATATACTATAAATATAAAATCATAATAATTAATATATATATATGCATAATTTCATATAATTACAATGATAAATCTATATCCTATCTTTTATAATTCATTAATTTAATTATATAGAGTAATATTTTTTATAAGAATATATTAAAAAATTATATAATAAAAAAGGAATAGTTTAATTCTTCCTAATTTTTTTATATAAATTATATGGAATTATTTAAATATTAATTTCATACATGATCAATTTTGTGTTTTAACAATGACTTTATTTTAATATAATCATATAAATAATATTTCAGAGTGAATTTTTTATAATTTTTATAAAATATTTATTTTATTGTTGAATAAAATAATATTTCATTTTTTATGAAAATAATATTTACATTCATATATATATAATAAAATTATATTTTAAATTGGTTTTAAAGATTAATTTATCCTTTTGATAAATAATGATCCATTTAATGCCATTATTATAAAAATTAAATATTAATTTGGAAGAATTTTCATTTAAAAAATAATATTTTTTTTAGAAAAACATTTCATGTATCATTAGGCTGGTATATTTTAAAATTATTATATTCATATTATAGAATCATAATTTCTATATTTTTTAATTATTTCACATTCATTTTGGGTTCCTGTAAATATTAAACTTTTTAGAAATGTTTGTTACCATTAAAGGATTCAAAACAAGTTAAAGGGGATTAAAATAAAATGATAATAGTAAATTGACCAAAAACCCCATATGAAATCAATTTAATGCTCATATAACGACTATAAATACACTATAATTCAAATAAGAATATTTTAGAAGCCATTTATTTTGAGTAAGATATTAATATATTTTATTCTTTTCAGAACACCCATGCGTGCCATGTACCCTTCAGTTAAAAAGAAAACACATCTCATCTTTTATCCTTAATTAATGAGCATACTTTCTCAATCAATACCAACCCAAAAAGTTTATAAAATCTATAAATTATAACTGATTTATATGATAGAAAATAATATCATGAAACAATGGTTTATATGTATAGACCTACGGAGGTTGCATGAAAATAGTTTTAGATCCTAACTAAGTGTTTTATTTACATATTTATAAATTAGACTCCATCAAACATATACTAATAATTGTTAAATATTAAAAATAGTCTTTCCCATATAATTTTTCTATTTGTTTTATAAACCTTTTCTTCTATTTTTCTATAACGAACCAACATGTGTTACCCTTAAACATCGCACCTGACCCATTCCATCACATACCTATATGGTATTTGAAATCCCCATGATCAGGAGATAAGATATCGGGCATCAAAAAACAATAGAAAGGGAAAAATTTTGAACTACCTAAACAAACACGTGGAATATAAACACATAGAGCATGAGGTAATAGTGGAATGATTGTCAATATATTCCATAACTGTATAAAGACAATGTAAAAAAGAAACCATTAAAGTTTACAAAATCTCCGTGATACATTTCCTACTTGTAAGATCTTGGTATTTTCTGGAGTCATCTCAAACTTGTTTTTTGGTACATTTGAAGCTTTTTAATACCTTTAACACTGAGTAGTGGATTGGGGTGTGTTTAGGTTAAATTTTAAGTAAAATTGAAGGATAGAGGGCTATGCTCAGTTTTAGCACAGTTTGAAAAACCAAACGACCAAAATGTTCCATGCGTACGCAATTGGGCAGAGGTGTCCACACGTCTCATGCACGGTTTTCCCTAACCGTGCACCCCTTCCCAAGAAACCGTGCATGAGGAATTTTAAATCCGAAAATCATTTTTAAACCCACTCCAAGCCTGATACATCAATATTTTTAATCATGGCTCGGTCTTGAAAAATTCTAGCTGTTTCCAGAGCTTCCCAAAGATATTACAAGGCAATCCAATCACCTTTGTTTGATATTGAAAGCCCGGATTTATGATCTTCTATTCTTATTTTATGTTTATTTCATCCTGTTTCTTCTCTTGTTCTATCTCATATCATTTCTAGGGATTCTAATATAATATATTCACCATTTTTACAGTTCCAAACCAAGGAGTTATGATATAGATATAATATTGTGGATCTAAATCTATATTTTCAAAGATCAGGTTGAATATGATCTTAATTTTGGCTTTAGGGATTTAGATCCGGACCTTGATCGATGACATTGTGCTGCGCAGATTTTGGGGGATTTTTATTGTGCTAACATCCATAAATAAACCTAGGTAGGTGGTATAAATTTAACTCCCATGGTTGTGATTTTAGATATGTGTATGAGTTTATGATTGATCTCATAAATAAAATTGATGATTGATTTCATAAATTCGAGTATTTAGGAATGTAAAATTTAATTCAGTTGACTTAGGGATTTAATTAATAAATTCACCAAAAAACAAATGATGGGGGTGGTGCTTCCAAATTGTTAATTTTGAGATATGATATTTGTATATATATTATAATTGATATATTTGATTGTTTTCATAAGAAAATTAATTGGGGGAAATTAATTATGGAATTATGTTTGGAAATGAGAGATAATTAATTGTGAGAATACATTTTGTTCCATTATGATGACCAAAGATAATTAATTCAAGGAATTAATTATGTTTCATGATTCGATCTAATATAATTTATTTTGATAATTAATTATGGAAAGGTGAACTTGGGTATCGATAATTAATTAGGAATAATTTTTTATGGAATGGGAATGGTATTGATTGATGGTTTAATTGATGAATTAATTAATGAATTTGTACTTAGTTAATTGTTTGGTTAAATAATAGACTATGAAATTTTTAACTAATCAATGGATTAGTAAAGGATTAATGTGTAAAATAATTATGACATAAAGAATGATTAAATGGATGAGATTTTGTGGTTCTAGGCATGGAATCCTATACAGATTATAATTTTGGACATGAACATGGAATTCCTCACCAATTGTTATCCATGCATCAGATTAGGTGGTTATAGGCATTATGACCTACACAATATAAGAATAGAAGTGATATACATGATGACCTACAGTCAAACATAATTGATGTTCTAGGTATGAAGACTTAGAAAAAAATGATTAATGATAATAATGAATAATTATCCAACCAATAATTGGGGTGTTGGGCATGAAGTTCTACACTAAATGAAAAATGATAATAATTAATGAAGATTCAATTGATAACTGGAGTGATAAGCATGATGACATATACCATATTATTAATGATACTAGATGATGATTCAAACGGGAAAAATGATTTGAACTTGGCCAATGTGTTCATTAAATAATAAATGACAATGTGATAACTATTTAAATTATGCATTATAATTATTGATTCATAAATCTGTATGCACTATCTTTTTCACTTGACTCGTTTTAGAAAGTATTGGTGGTGGCCTACTGAGACTTACAGATACCCTATTTTGGCCGCCTGATCGGCACCCATGCAGACGTTGTTGTTTTAGGACAGGATAAGGGCAAGGCCCTGTGATAGGTTATAGTTTGGGATTGTAGCATGGGAGAGGGAACCATATGTGGTTCGGGACCTGTTTGGGTGTAGATGCATCTTTACATTTAGTTTCATTGTAGAAACATGACATTTATAATGTAATAGCATGATTTACCTTTCATTTGTGTATTGTATTTTTTGTTTTTGTCATCATATTACCTGGATTTGTTCTTTGTAATTTTATTTGCTTTTTTGGGTATTTTATTTTGATAGCAGAGGGTATAGTCTATCCAAGACCAACACACTTATCCCTCACATCAAGTCATCACCCTTTTGCATATGTTTAGATGCACATGAGGTCTTGTGGCCTACTAGCTGAGGGCACCGTTCAGTGGCTCCCTGGTTAGGACACCAAAAAGTGGTATTATTGGAGTTTTCTTTCTTTTGCCTTACTATTTGGGAGTGGTATATTGGAGACTAAGAAGAGTTGAGGGTTGGTAATGAGCTCGTAAATGGGAGTTTTAAACCCATGTATGAGGGAAAATATGAGTACTCATGGTGGGATAGTTGTGATTGTAATTCGATTTTATAGTTGAATATTATTTCACATTGGATGAAACATTTGTTACGTGATGTGATATATTTTTAGAAAATTGTTGAATTTTTATTCATTTCCTAAGGAGGAAGGATACTTGAGTCTCCATGCATCATTCTAGTCACTTAGGGTTGTTGTGACATACATCATTATTGGCACTGAAAGGAAAACACATTGTGTGTAAGTTATTGAACATGAACTAATTTTCATTGATGTAAGATTGGAATAATGATGATTAATCAGAATAAATGGTTGTCTAATGAGAGCCTCGATTAAGTAAATGGGAATGAGAAATCAATTTATTGTTTAACTAATTAATTTGAGATAATGTAATTAATTAATGTGAATGAATATACCCTTGTTAACCAAGACCAAGGATTATGATGGTTAAGGGTAGTGATAAGGCCATGGTAATTACCATTTAGAGAGAAAAAGGGGGAAAGACATGTTGAAACTTTTTATGTTAGTTTATCCTCTTACATTAATGTTATAAGGTTGCGTTATGATACCCAAGACATGTGTTTGGATTTGTGAGAGTATGCCTCTATGATGCTGGTTGAGGGAGAGACTGAAGGGTATGGCCCGTAATGATCTTCCAGATATAGATCTTGAGGAACCATTGGTGAAAGATGAGGAATATGGTGAATAGTTTTGAGATATAATTGATTGTTTCAAGAAATTCATGGGGATAGACCAAGGGTGGGTTCAGAAAAGAATGTCTGAGTTAACAAGGGAGTTTCAGATGCAACACCCTCATAATTTTACTGAAGAGGGTGGACCATAAAGAGATGAATTCTGGATTTAAACCATAGAGATGATACTTTACCATTTAGAGACATAAACTGGGAGGAGGATCACGTTGGCTGGTCATATTCTGTGGGGTACTGCGAAAAGCTGGTGCGAGATTCATGTATGATTTGGATAGACTGACGAGATGTTATGAAAGGACGTTCTAGAGAAGTTCTTAGATCACTTATATACAAACACATTTATAAAATATAGGGATTTAAAGTCTATGAATCTAAAACAAGGAAGCATGTACATGATGGAATATGTCGGAAATTTTAAAGTTTTACATCATTTCTCTCCAACTTTGGTGGTGGATGAGGATTCATTAGAAAAACGATTTCAGGACACAAAAAAGTGTCAAATTATGTCCCAGGTGAATATCTTTAGGTAGGAGAAGTTTTCAGAAGTGGTTAATCAGGATCTCATTTCAGAGGGGAAACTAAATGAGACTTATAGTACTGGACTAGTAGCTTCACGATCAGGGAGTGGGAATTTTGAGTGTAGGATGATCCTCGATGAGAATCTTAGTCAAGATAGTGGAATTAAAGTTGGACAGTCAGGACGGGTAGTTAAATAAGATCTTTTTCATGTGATTTTCCACCAGTGTCATAGGAAGGGACATTACTGTACATATTGTCCTTTACCCCCATTGGAGTGATGGTTTTATGGAAATATGGTACACCTACAAATTTTCCGCATGAAGTAGCGGAGGCTGGTGCGGAGGGAGTAGCTTCTCAGATTCAAAGTCTAGGAAGGGGGTATTCTACATCATATATGTATGGAAGCTGGAGTTCTACTGGAATAGGAGGTAAAGGCATGAGATATAACGACCCATACTTTACATACATTGTTATTACTTCAAAACTGAATCATACTTATTACAACATATAAAAAAATCCTGATAGGATCATATAGGTATAGTGTCTTCAGAAAATGAGAAACATAAACAACAGATTCATAAAGCATATACATTGTCTCTCATTTATTTCATCATATCTAGAGTCTGATTTGTAATATCCAACTTAATACCCTTATTCCGGAAAAGGGGAAAAGAAAACGTACAAAAAGGGTGAGCTCAAATGCTCAGTAAGGGTCAACAAAGTAAATATCAATCATATCATATTCAAAAAAACATAACATTTTAAAAATCTTAACCTGAAAAAAAGATCAAAATATCATAACATGGGATCAATCATAGTAGTGAAATGTAATCCCAATGATCATAACATATAACATGAAACTGTTTTTTATAGACACATAATCATAGAAGATCATTTCTTATTAGTCAAGACTCATTTCCCAGACTATCTTAGTGGACAATGTCCATTTCTGAACCGAGTTCACTCCTCATTTTAGTCCTGTATCACCGAACTAGATTAACATTCTGTTCCATCCATGTCTATCTCATGAGATATAAATCTTTACCCAATGCATTGGAGGGAGATATAGGTCCCACCCATATCATAATGAAACCATTCTTATGTGTTCCACAAAATCACAAATCACACATCATAGCATAACCCATGTAATAAAAATGGGATTCTTAAACATCGTGACATCATAAAATAATTCATACAAGATAAAGGACTTCATAAAAATAATTCTATCACAACATAATCAAATCAATATAATAATAGGGATAGAAACAGAGCCCTATATTATCATAGATGGAAAATAATTTTGATAAAACACTTGAACTCCATTCTTGAGGAAAATATTCCTTCTACTTCAAAATCATTTTTCCTTTCTTAACATGTCATTACATTTTAAACTAAAAGAAGTTAATTAAAAATAAACTTCAAAACTTGTAAAGGAAGCTTCATTGAAATAATGTTCTATAAAATCATAAAAATACATTAATATCGTATAAGTTAAAAAAAATTCTTCTCATACTTTGGCTGGAAAATTCAAAAAGTATCTCGTATTGAAAAAGACAGAAGATTTCTTTCATATCATTTACTAAAAATTCACCAGTAGATAAAATTGGATTTAAACAGTTCTAGGAGGATAGAAATAATATTAAATATTGAGGAAACATGTATGTGGATGATAAATATGCCCAAGTAATTTGTGAAGCATAAAAAATCTTTGATAAAATGAGATCGTCTAATTTTCCCTTACCTTAGGTCTGATATGCTTCGTACGTATCTGAACCTCCTTTTCTCTATCGCACCTCTTCTTAACCTCCACTTAGGACACTAATTTTGGTCTTTGAAGAAGACCAAGACCTTTAGTATTTTTCTAGGGAAGTGGAGAAGAGAAATTTGAAGGGGTTGGCCGAGATTGAAGGCTCAAAGTCGTGTGAGGAGGAGAGGTAGGAGTTGCCCTTTTATAAGGGAGAAGAGGGGCACCTTCAGAATTATAAGAAATATTAATTTATAATAAATTATAACCCCACTTAAAAACCTCAAAAAATTACTCAATTTGAATATGTGATGAGATATGGTTGTATTCTCATCAACCAATAAAATTTAGAAATGTTGGAAATTTATTTTAAACATTATCAACTTGATTTATCCTGATTTAATCTATTTAATTTTATTTGTGGTAATAAGAATCTAAATTTTAAATTATTTTAAATAATTACTTATCTGCTATGAATAATCAATAATTAGATACTTTTTGACATTATAGACCATATAAATTTAAATTTATGATTTTTGAATATTTTTATGATTTTAAACAATTTTATAATATGTTATTTTTATCAAATAACAATAGTGTCAATTTTGACAGTATTCATTTATTTGAATTTAAATAAAATCTACAAAGAGGATATGTTCGAAATAAAAGATTTAAAAGATTCATAACATGTAATATTTATCTAGAAAATTCATGGACCACATTAAATAGTTCATATAATATTTATTTTAATATTTTTAAAACCATTTATTCGATATTTCAATAAATAAAATAATTTCATCATCACAATTGTGTCACCTTTAATGATAATTATTTAATCCACAAAAATTATAAATAAATTCACATGATGTAGATAATTGTTTTATATTTCTGGAAACTATTAATTTTCTATGTTTCATGAATTATATCACTATATTTAAATTATTATACTTATAAGATTTCAGAGAGTGACATGTTGTCACTTTCTTTGGTTTTAATAATAATTAAATTATTTTCATGGTCAAAAGTCCATAAAATTAATCTATTCAGACCCTTAAGTGATATGGGTCTACTTTTAGTCATCCAATATAATTTTTTCAGGTTTTAGGGTAATTTTATAATCTTATTTTAACCCTTAATTGCCCAATTTACCTTTAACTACAGTAAATAAAAATTACCGTAGTTACTATTCATAATATCAAAAAAAAAACAAAGTTACCTATTAACATAATTTTAACCCACTTAATTAAAATAAGGAATCTATTTTTCAAAATGAAAAACATAAATGTTTTAGTTATTAATTTAAAATTAATCACGTTGTTAAGAAAATAGGTTTTAAAAGTTAAAACATTGCCAAAGATTAAAATGTTTTTACCTATGAATTCAATTTAAAATTAATGGTAATGACATACATTATATTAAATGACAAAAATATTTTCTATTTATACTTTAAAGCCATTAAATATTATAATTTAACCATATAATATATTTCGATGAAAAAGTCGTTTTTAATTAAAATATAGCGTGTTTTTGCTATTCATTAAAATCGGAAAGTTATCATAATAATATGAAAAATTTATCCAAAGTAATTTTTTTATATCCTGATTACAAAGAAGAATTTTATTTTGTCAAATTGAACTTATAAACTTGTCAAAAATTATATTTAAAATTGGTGCGCCATCAAAAGGCGGTAAAACTGCATTTTTTTTAAAATAATTATTTTACCCGAATTTTTTTTTCACATACCATGTTTTATAAAATGCGTAAGATGAATAATAATGTTCAAAATGTAGGTAATAATATTCATAACGGCTAGTACATAATAATATTATAAGAATATATCGTTGTTTAGTGAAACTCGGTATTGCGTACTACACACGCTATCGAGGAAGGTCGCGATTGTGTGTAACACAAGCCAAGATAGTGTTGCGTACAGTGAAAGATTCCTTTGCGTATAACATAAGAAATTAAAAAAACTATCATAAAATCTTAGGGTGTTAAATTCTACCCCCCTTAGAAATAATTTCTTTCTTGAAATTCATCACTTCGTAACAAACAAAGGGGGATACCTCTCCCTCATCATATCCTCAAGTTCCCATCTAGCTTCTTCTAATTGGGGGTTTCTCCATAAAACATTAACCAAGAGAGTGGTCTTGTTTCGCAGAACTTTTTTTCTACGATCAAAAATCTATATTGGCTATTCTTCATAAGATAGATTTGCTCCAGCGGTACAACTTCAGAGCTTAGTATATGTGTTGGATCAGGTATGTACTTTCTTAGGAGAGATACATGGAATACATCATGAACTTGAGAGAGATTCGGTGGAAGCACCAATCAATAAGATACCTTCCCAACACAATCCAGTATCTCAAAATGACCAATATACCTAGGGCTCATCTTTCCCTTCTTTCCAAATCTCATTAATCTCTTCTAAAGAGATATTCATAAGAACACTTTATCACCCACTTCAAAATCTAGGTCTTTTTTTTAGTTATCGACATAACTTTTTTTTCAACTCTGAGCTGCTCTTATGTGATGTTGAATAGATCAGAACTTTTCTTCCATCTCATCAACTTGATCAGGTCCTAATAGATTTCTTTCCCCAACTTCATCCCAGGAAGTTAGAGATCTGCATTTCATTCCATAGAGAGCTTCATAAGGAGTAATCTGATTACTGGAGTAAAAGATATTATGATAAGAAAATTCAACCAAAGGTAGGTGTTGATCCCAACTAACTTTGATTTCCATAGAGAAATCTCTCAACATGTCTTCTAGAGTTTGAATTGTTCTCTCAGACTGACCTTCTGTCTGAGGATAATAAGTGCTGAAGCTCAACTCTGTATCTAGAGTATTCTGAAGACTTTGCCACAAGTTTGAGGTATACCTTGGATCCCAATAAGATATAATGTAAAGTGGTACTCCATGCATTCTTACCACTTCCGTCACATATATCCTGGCAATTTGATCAAGAGATAAATCTTTTATAAGAGCAATGATGTGCGCTGACTTCGTAAGACGATCAACTATAACCCAGATAACATTATTTCCTTTGGATGTTTTAGGAAGTCCAGTGACAAAGTTCATAGTGATGTTTTCCCATTTCCATTCTGGTATGGGTAATGGTTGTAACATTCCCTTAAACTTCCATCTCTCATCTTTAACTTGCTGAAAAACCTAGAATCGAGAGACATATTCAGCAACATCTCTTTTCAAGCCATCCCACCAGAAGTACTCCTTCATGTCCTAATACATCTTCAGGATTCCAGTGTGAATAGAGAATGAAGAACTATGAGCCTCATCCAATATTTCCTTCTTTAATTCTGGGATGGGAGGAACAAAAACCTGATTCTTGATGCTTATTATTTCATCACAATAAATGTAAAATTCAGGAACATTTGTCACCTTCTTTTGTAACACTACATCTTCTTTCTGTACCTCTTTAATCATCACATGTATAGATAGTTGAACATTCATTTGAGAAAGATAAGACTTTTCCCATTCCATTATAATTCCAATATCCTTCCTTCGTAAATCCATAAATATTGGATCTTTTATGATCCTCATCATGGATAATCTAGCATGGTCTTGTCGACTTAATGTGTCTGCCACCTTTTTTTCTTTCCCTGGGTGGTAATGAATTGAGCAGTCGTAATTCCTAATCATCTCCAACCATCTTATTTGGCGCATACTCAACACCTTTTGTGTTAAAATATACTTTAATCATTTATGATTAGTATAAATATCACACATTTCCCCATAAATATAATGCCTCCAAATATTTAATGGAAAGATTACCGCAGCGAACTCCAAATTATGAGTTGGGCAATTTTTCTCATGGATTTTCAGATGTCATGAGGAATAAGCTATCACCATATCGTCTTGCATGAGAACACATCCCAATACCTTATTGGATGAATCACTATAGATCACAAACCTTTATCCACTACAAGGTAGTGTGAGCACAGGTGTATTGGATAACCTTCTTTTTAACTCCTTGAAATTCTCTTCACACTCCTCCATCCAAACAAACTTAACTTTTTTTCGAGTCATCCTGGTAAGTGGATTAGATAATCGTGAAAAATCTTTCACAAAACGTCGATAATATCCAGCCAAACCAGGAAAACGTTTTATCTTAGTTAATGTTGTTGGTCTCGAACATCTTTCGATAACATTAGTTTTTGCTGGATCCACAGATATCCCCTCTTTTGGGATTATGTAACCAAAAATGAATCTTTTTGAAGCCAAAATTCACTTTTTTAAATTTGGAATAAAGCTTCCCCTTTTTCAGGGTCATTAATACAATTCTCAATTGATCTTCATGTTCTTCCTTGCACTTTTAATAGACAATAATATCATCTATAAAGACTACCACAAACTGATTAAGATAGTCTCTAAAGACTCTATTCACCAGATCCATGAAGATATCAGGGGAATTAGTAAGACCAAATGGAATCACTATAAATTCATAGTTTCCATAATTTTTACAGAAATTTGTCTTTGGTATATCCTATTTTTGGACCCTTAATTGATGATACCCTGAATGAAGATCAATCTTGGAAAAGTATTGAGCTCCACGTAGTTGGTCAAATAAGTCATCAATGTGTGGGAGAGGATATTTGTTCTTGATAGTGATCTTGTTAAGTTCTCAATAATCAATGTAGAGTCACATTGATCTATCTATATTCTTAACAAATAGAACAGGTGCTCCCCAAGGTGACACACTAGGGCGTATGAATCCCTTATCAAGGTTCTCTTAGAGTTGATTCTTCAATTCCTGCAACTCAATTGGGGCCATTCTATAAGGTCTCTTTGAAATAGGCATAACACCCAGTATGAGTTCTATTGAAAACTCAACATCACGATTTGATGGAAGACCTGGAAATTCCTCTGGAAAGACATCATCAAACTCCCATACAATGGGAATATTCTTAATTGTGAGTTTCTCTAACCATTTGAGATAAATAACCTTCGTTTATTGGAATCAATACCCATAAGATGGAAGAAATTTCCACTGGAAGGTTATATTCATCCTTGCATTGATAGATGATCATTGATTGATCATGAATATGAAATGTGACTTCCCTTATTTGGAAATTGATATGAGATCCGTATAAGGAAATACAATCCATGACAAGAATCACATCAAATTCCACTATAGGAAGGATCACAAGATTTACAGGAATAACTTTCCCACAAATTTCAATTGGAGAATAATTATAAACTTTTGATGCAACTGTTGTGCAATTAGGATTTGTCACAGCTAACTCAACATGTAACATCCCAGGTAAATAATGAATAAAAAATTTTCATATTTATTAATATTTACGAATTAAATATTAGTTTTAATTAAAAGGGGTTTCTACATTCGATAGTGTACTCGATACACAACGATGAGTTTCTTTGAAAACTTACATTGTACACTAGTAATATAATAATATTATTTTAAATGGTAGTTAACATGTAGTAATTTTATTGGGGGGAATGGATAGAAATAACTAAAATATGATTATATATGTTTTTTAAATGTTTTTACATTTATCTAATAAAAGATAAAGGCTTAAAATACGGAAAGAATTCTATTTTAGGCATTTATACCCTAATTTTCACTAAAGGTTCACTTATCACCTTTGGATGGAGAACCGTAATTAAATATAGTTTTGATCACTCTTATACATTCTATTAGACCAAATATAACTCTTTTTTTAGAATCAAGACATCAAAATTTACTTTGTGTAAATTTTTGGTATTTTTTCGATAAAATTCATTTTTTAATGAATAGTGTAAAATGTTGTATTTTAATTCAAAACCTCTTTTTAATCTAATTTATTTATAAGATTAGATTATATTTTGAATTGGTTTTAAAGTTAAATTAGAATAAATTTTTACCAGTTAATCCAATGTTGGTAATTGGAATCAATTTCACTTTGAAATTGGACTTAAACTAGTGTCTATCTTTTGATACTTATTGTTTCATAAAAACACGCTATTTGCTCTAACAACGGGAATTAATTATTAAATTAATTAATTCAACTTATATGTTTTGAATTTTGTAAAATGGAATTCATATTTGAATTCAGAATATCAAATATAGCTTAGGGTGAAGTTTTGGTATTTTTCTGAAAAACTTCAATTTTTGATGAATAGTGAAACCACTAAGTGGTAATTAAAAAACTGATTTTTCGTTTAAATGAAATTTTACCACCTCTGTGTATTGAATTTAAAAAATACGACATACATGGTTGTCATTAAGAAGTAAAATTTAGTTCAATGAGATTAAAATAATTTTTTGGTGAATAGTAACTTTTTAAGTTTTTAATCGCGATTAGAGGTAATTAGTGCAATTTAAGGCAAAAATGATATTATAAAAAAATGAAAATACCTAGAAACATGTACTACCCTTATTGGATGTGTCATGGCCGACCTAGACAAGCCATGGGTCATCTTGGGGACCCCATGGAGCCACTTTTGTTGAGAAATGACATAAATAACTTTTTATTTAATGTTAAAGTAAAAAATAACACAAACATGAGATGTTTTACTAAAACAATTTTTAAATGGGGTTATACAAGTCTGATTTTTGATTATAAATAGTCATTGGAAATCTAAAAAAGATTTCCTACATCATGATAGTTTTTTTATAATTTTTAGACTTTAAATAAATTAATTTAATTATGACATCATGATGATGCAGCAATTACCTCATTAATAAATGATTTAAATAAAATGAAATGATAATGTAAAATCTATGACCTAAACATGTCCAAAACCTATTGAATGGGTGGATTTAGAACCCTTATCACCTTATACTATAATTATATCAATTTGGGACCTCTTAAATCCGAATATCATTTTAAAATAAAGTAACTTTTCTTTACTTTCCAAGAGTTCCCGTCCTCTCCTCTTATAAAAGGCCCCCACGTCTACCTCCTAACCCACACTCCCAAAGCCTTTGGCTCAGACAAACCCTGCCCATTTTGTCTCTAAACGTCCCTCTATTAATCCTTGAAGCCTCAATTTGGGCAGAAGTATTCCCAAGGAAGCCTTTGATCTCAAACCAAACGAAGTTAGCATATTTTAAGGTAATGTCTTCACTTGATTCCTTTTGTTTTATTTTGCTTCTCCAACCCCCTAAACTCTTTTTATTCATTTCTTTTGTAACAACTCCAGTACCTTACATATACTAGGATGTTGTTATAAGAAGGATTCAAACTACAATTACACACACCTACATCTAATGGTTAGAGAACATATTGTTTCCGTGGATGGCGAATTTCTGCCTCCCGAAATGATGATTGTTCAACATTCTTTTAACACCTTTAAAGGTGGCCATTAAGATGACACTATATTTATATATGATATATGATATGTTTATGTTTTCCTTAAGCTTCTGTATTTTTCATTTTGGGAATACCTTTATGGTTTCCATTATGGGTAAACGCGATATCTTCATTTAAGGAAGTGCAGACTACCGCCCCCTCGAAGTGATGTGATTCGTTAATGCCATATGTGGGACGTGTAAAGGATGGATTTAAAGTTATTATATATTATGTTATACTGGATTTATAATATACCTCTATATCATTATTATTCCATTCCATAAAAATATGAAATAGAAATGAAAGTAGCGTTCATGCGTACGTACGGCTTACCGTCTCCATGAACGGTGCATTTTATTTCTTAACCCCAAATGTAATGTACTATTATAAGTACATTTATATAATGTATATATATTATGAATTATACATCTAAATGATGAATATAATTTTGGAATTAAAATATACATACCTCTCATTTAGTTTTAATTCCATTAATAAGACAAAGAAATGAAAGTAGCGTTCATGCGTACGTACGGCTTACCGTCTCCATGAACGATGCATTTCATTTCTTACCTCTAAATGATTTTGTAATATTATAAATACATGTATATGCTGGATATATATGATATATATGATATCCAAATCAGGAATGTCATTCTGGATATAAAGAACCTTTGACCACACGAACAATATGTAATTGTAAGAAGTCCACTTTCGACTTAAGAACCAAATATCGACAAAACAATCATTATTAACGTAATGATTACATAATGTTTATAACATGGAAATAAGTGATATAAAAGGAATAATAAGCTTGAAAAAGGTTCTTAAGCAAGTAGAAATTAACTCAAGTTTATTATTCAGGACGTTAAAGAACGACCGAGTCAAGTCGGACCCGAGGTAAGGAACTTCGTCTCAATCTCCTTTCATTGAGGCATATTTTGTTTTATACACAACTTTCCTTTATACGGTGTATAAACCCCTTTGACTTTTTCTTTTATACAAAAGGAATCTTTTTCTATGAAGCGTTTTACAAAACGACAAAAAGGAATGCTTATTTTAACGTATGCGGTGACAATGACCTTTTCCGCCGCCGCGAGTATTATTTGGTATTTGGCTTCCTCAACAAGCCGTAATGTTTTTGAAATAAAATTAATACCATATAATATTTTATGTATTTTGGTATTAAAAATGCTTTTGATAAAGGATTATATTATGTCAATATGTTTAAATGATATATTGTGATTGAAATGTGGAAATGTTATCATTCCTTTATATTGGTTTTATGTTTTATGATTTTATATTGGTACTTGGACATTTGACGGGTGGTTACGTGATAAACCATATGACAGGTGGTGCCGTGAATACCAGGATGGGTGGTAACGTTATAACCTCCAATGCATTGGGTATGGAAGTCGGCTGTATGGCTATTCCATTAAGTATGTATGGAAGTTGTCCGTATGGCTATTCCATTAAGTGATATGTGTGGAAGTCGACCGTATGGTTATTCCACTTAAGTATGTTTACGTCCCAAGTTACCTATATATGTTATGTGTTCTTTATATGGGTTTTATGGTAATCCATTGGTTACAAAAAGGTATGTAATGATATTTTATTCATTGAATAGTTTTTACTACTTCATGAAGGTGAAGGTATTACTTTGATAAAGTTATACATGGTTTACTTGATGTTTGAAAAACTAACAGTTTTCATTCTTTGTGTATCCCTTACTGAGCTTTTTATGCTCACCCAAAGTTTTTTTGAAATGTTTTTCATAGGACTTAATGTGGAATAGGGTCAAGGATGGGATCAAGGGAAATTCATGCTATATAAAACATGGAACTAGAATTGTTTCTTTTTAAGAGTTTTTATTTTATGGAATCTTAGTATAAGTGTCTACTTTGTAATATTTTGAGATGTAATCGTTATGTCCTAATTCTCTAAAACTCTAAACCTGAAAAGATACTCAATGTGTAATCTTGTAATAACTCAAGATTAAGTAAGGCTTAAGGTCGGGGCCTTATAGTTGGTATCAATGGTCGGTTTAGACAACTTTAGGAGTTAGGAAAGTGTTAAATTATAATATGATTGAAATGATATAGCATTTACGGATTACCATGTTGCTTCGCCTAAGATATTTCTATGTTCAGAATGGTTTTCCGCAGAGGAAACAAAGAAGCTATGTTGGGATGACATCAGGAGGAAGACAACCTTCCAAATCAGCAACCTGAGATGGTCAGAATCAGAAATGAATAGTTTGTTGCAGTGATGGCATAGTTGACTCAGGGTATAAATGGTGGTGGTATGCATGCATGAGATCAGCCAGATCAACCGCAGAGGAACATGTCAGTGGTGGAAAATTTCATGAGACAACATCCCCCGTCATTCAGAGGATCATCTGACCCTGTGCAAGCTGAAGCGTGGATTAAAGCACTGGAGAAGATTTTTGATGTCATGGGGCGTTCAGAACATCAAAAGGTTAGTCTTTCTATTTACCGTTTTGAAGGTGAAGCTGATCAGTGGTGGTCGATGGTAAAAAATATCAAGGATAGTGATGATATTGAGGATCTTCACTTGGACGAATTCGAAGGTATGTTTCTTGAGAAGTATGTTCCTAAGGCTGTTTGACTTAGGATGGAAAAGAAATTCTTGGAATTGAGGCAAGAGGAAGACTCAATGGCTACCTATGAAGAAAAGTTCACTCAATTGGCAAGGTATGCTCCAAACTTCATACGAGATATTGATAGTAAAATAAACGGTTTTTACTCAGGGTTAAAGCCAAAGTATCGAAGGGATTTAGCTTCTCGTGAGTTCAAAAGTTATAAAAAACTTGTTCGAAGTGCGGAGAAGGTGGAAATGGAGTTTGCCGATGATCAGGTGTTCTATGAAAAACAACAGAATAAGAGGTCCAGTTGGCAGGAAAAGGGGAAAAATTCACCAAAGATGCAAGGAGGTAAGAAAACCAAATATCCATCCTATGAGAAGTGTGGTAAAATGCATCCTGGAGAATGTTTATCCAAGTCTGGTAAGTGCTTTCAGTGTGGTAAGTCCGGTCATATTGCTCGTAACTGTAAGGAAGATGATCAAGCAGGCAATTAAAAGCCAATGGTAAGATGTTTTAAGTGTAATGAAATGGTTCATTATGCAAACGAGTGTCCAATGAATAACTCAACTGGGGGAAAGCAGCCAGACTACAAGCAGAAAGGGGTGGTGAAATCCTTTGCAACAACTTCAGCAGATGTTGGGCCATCGAATGAAGTAGTATCAGGTACACTGTTTGTTTGTTCTGATTATGCCAGTGTTTTGTTTGATTCAGGGTCTACACACTCTTTCATTTCTGAGAAGTTTTCTAGTAAATTGGTAATTCCATCTCAAGATATAAATCCTGAACTTTTGGTAAAAACACCCGGAGGGAACGTTGAGACAAAAACGAATTATAAGAACCTTCCTAGCCTTGTGTGTGGAAAGAATCTACCAGAAAACCTTATTGTTTTGCCTCTAGTAGATTTTGATGTTATTTTGGGAATGGATTGGCTTTCTGTTTATCATTCTAAGATTGACTACAGAGCTAAAATGGTTTCTTTTGAGAAGGATTTTCAGTTTGTGTACAAGAATGAACCCTTTCTTTTGATAACATATCAAGAAGTTGAGAAACTAGTAAAATATGGAAATGAATGTTACCTTGCACATATTGTTGAAAATAAAGGAACTGTTCAGATTAATGATGTGCCAGTGGTAAATGAGTATCTTGATGTTTTTCCTATTGAGTTTCCTGGTATTATTCATGATTGGGAAGTTGAATTTACTATTGAATTAGTTCCTAATTCTAAGCCAATTTCAAAACCCCCTTATCGAATGGCTCAAGTTGAACTTTTAGAGTTAAAGAAGCAATTGCAAGAGTTATTAGATAAAGGTTTCATTCGACCTAGCACATCACCATGGGGTGATTCTTTCTTGTTTGTTAAAAAGAAATATGGCTCAATGAGACTTTGCATTGATTATAGAGCCTTGAATAATATTACTGTTAAGAACAAGTATCCTTTGCCTCATATCGATTATTTTTTTGATCAGCTCCAGGGAGCTCAGTATTTTTCGAAGATTGACTTGAGGTCGGGGTACCATCAGTTGAAAGTAAAAGAAGAAGACGTTCTGAAGACTGTGTTCCATACTAGATATGTGCATTATGAATTTGTAGTTATGCCTTTTGGGTTAACCAATGCACCTGTTGTATTCATGGACCTTATGAATAGAATTTTCCATGAGTTCTTGGATAAGTTTGTGGTTGTTTTCATTGATGATATTTTGGTGTTTTCTAAAAGTAAAGAGGAGCATGAAAGTCATTTAAGGGTTATCTTGCAAACCTTAAATGAAAATAAACTATATGGAAAATTCAGCAAGTGTGAGTTTTGGTTACAAAAAAATTCTTTCCTAGGTCACATTGTTTCATAAGATGGCATAACTGTTGACCCTGCTAAAACAAAAGTTGTTGAAGAATGGACAAGACCCTCAAATGTAACCGAGATCCGTAGTTTTATTGGTTTGGAAGGTTACTACCGAAGGTTTGTTGAAAATTTTTCATGGTTATCTAGTCCAATGACTAAGATAACTCGGAAGGGTGTTAAGTTTATCTGAAAAAAAGAATGTGATGATTGTTTTCAGGAGTTGAAAATAATATTGGTGAATTCTCCAGTTTTGGCACTTCCTTCTAGGAATGGTGAGTTTGTTATATACAGTGATGCTTCGTTGAAGGGACTTGTATGTGTCCTTATGTAGAATGATCAGGTAATTTCTTATGCTTCAGGTCAGTTGAAAACTCATGAAGTAAATTACCCTACACATGATTTGGAATTAGCTGTTGTTGTTTTTTCTTTAAAAATTTGGAGGCATCATTTGTATGGAGTAAAGTGTGAAATATATACTGATCACAAAATTTTAAAGTATATATTCAATAAGAAAGAATTGAACATGAGACAGAGGAGATGGATAGAATTAATCTAGGATTATGATTGTATAATTCACTACCATCCAGGAAAAGCAAATAAAGTGGCTGATGCTTTGAGTCGAAAAAGTATTGCTTCATTAACCATGCTACGTTTGGAATGAGATCCTTTGGTTTTTGATTTGATGAAATTTGGCATAGAAGATGTTGGTGCAGGAAGTTCTTCTGTTTTGTTTCAAGTATCAGTGAAATCTTCTCTATCCGACAGAATCAAGCAAGCACAGAAGCAAGACAGTGAGTTGCAGAAAAAGGTAGAGTTGGTACATTAGGGTAACTTGCCTGAATTCAACATTGATAATGATTGTGTTTTGAGATTTGGGAAGAGATTATGTGTTCCTTGTGATTCATAGTTGAAGAAATAGGTCTTTTGTGAAGCTCATAGTTCCCCGTTTTCAGTTCATCCTGGAAGTAATAAGATGTACAGAGATCTGTGGGACTATTACTGGTGGGATGGAATGAAAAAAGATATTGCTGATTTTTATGTGAAGTGTTTGACTTGTCAGCATGTTAAAGCAGAGCGGCAGTTACCGAAAGGGATGCTTCAACCTTTACCAGTGCCAGAGTGGAAATGGGAAAACATATCCATGGATTGTTTCGTGGGATTACCGAAGACATGTAGAGGTAATAATGTAATCTGGGTTATTGTTGATCTCTTGACTAAATCTGCTCATTTCCTTGCTATACGAGATACGTTTTCCCTAGATCAACTTTCCCATTTTTATCTTAAAGAGATAGTCTGGTTACATGGAGTTCCTCTCTCCATTGTGTCTGATCGTGATCCCAGGTTCACTTCTAACTTTTGGAAAGGCCTTCAGAAGTCATTGGGTACTGGATTAAATTTTAGTACAACTTTTCATCCATAATCAGATGGGCAGTCAGAACGAACAATTAATACCTTGGAGGATATGCTACGAGCTTGTTCGATGGATTATCAGGGAAGTTAGGACCAACATCTTTCTTTGGTTGAGTTTTCTTATAATAACAATTTTCATTCCAGTATACAGATGGCACCATTTGAGGCATTATATGGGAAGCGGTGTCGATCTCAAGAATTTTGGGATGAAGTGGGTGAAAGGAAGATGATGGGACCAGAATTGGTAGAAGAGATGTCAAAAAAAGTTTAGTTGATTCATAAACACATGAGAACAGCTCAAAGCAGGCAGAAGAGTTATGCAGATAACCGGAGGAAGGATCTATCTTTCGAGGTAGGTGATCATGTTTTTCTCAAGGTTTCTCCATGGAAAAGTGTGATGAGATTTGGTAATAAAGGAAAGCTGAGTCCAAGGTTCATTGAACCATAGGAAATTCTGGAGAGAGTTGGATCAATTGCTTACCGAGTGTCTTTACCTCTGATTTTATCTCAGGTACACAATGTTTTTCATGTTTCGATGCTGAGAAAGTATATTCCAGATCCATCTCATGTTTTGAGTCCAAAGGTAGTTCTGCAGGAAGAAAACCTATCTTATGAAGAACAACCAGTCCAGATTCTTGACCGAAGAGAGAAAGTATTGCGAAATAAGGTAATTCACCAGGTAATGGTTTTGTGAAAAAACCATATGGTTAAAGAGGCAACGTGGGAATCTGAAAATGCTATGAGGGATAAATACCCCCACTTATTTTGATAAGTGAATAAAATTGTGAGGATGCAATTCCCAAAAGGGGGGAAGGATGTATCATCCCAGGTAAATAATGAATAAAACATTTTCATATTTATTAATATTTACGAATTAAATATTAATTTTAATTAAAAGGGGTTTCGACGTTCGATAGCGTACTCGATACGCAACGATGAGTTTCTTTGAAAACTTACATTGTACACTAGTAATATAATAATATTATTTTAAATGGTTGTTAACATGTAGTCGTTGTATTGGTGGGAATGGATAAAAATAACTAAAATATGATTATATATGTTTTTTAAATGTTTTTACATTTATCCAATAAATGATAAAGTCTTAAAATACGGAAAAGATTCAATTTTAGGCATTTATACCCTAATTTTCACTAAAGGTTCACTTATCACATTTTGATGGAGAACCGTCATTAAATATAGTTTTGATCACTCTTATACATTCTATTGGACCAAATATAACTCTTTTTCTAGAATCAGGACATCAAAATTTACTTTGTGTAAATTTTTGGTATTTTTCCGATAAAATTCATTTTTTAATGAATAGTGTAAAATGTTGTATTTTAATTAAAATCCTCTTTTTAATCTAATTTATTTATATGATTATATTATCTTTTGAATTGGTTTTAAAGTGAAATTAGAATATATTTTTACCATTTAATTCAATGGTGGTAATTGGAATCAATTTCACTTTGAAATTGGACTTAAACTAGTGTCAATCTTTTGATACTTATTGTTTCATAAAAACACGCTATTTGCTCTGACAGTGGGAATTAATTATTAAATTAATTAATGAAACTTATATGTTTTGAATTTTTTAAAATGGACTTAATTTTTGAATTCGTAATTTCAAATATAGCTTAGGGTGAAGTGTTGGTATTTTTCTGAAAAACTTCAATTTTTGATGAATAGTGAAACCACTAAGTGGTACTTAAAAAACTGATTTTTCGTTTAAATGAAATTTTACCACCTCTGTGTTTTGAATTTCAAAAATCCGACATACATGGTTTTCATTAAGAAGTAAAATGTGGTTCAGTGAGATTAAAATAATTTTTTGGTGAATAGTAACTTATTAAGTTTTTAATCGCGATTAGAGGTAATTAGTGCAATTTAAGGAAAAAATGATATTATAATAAAATTAAAATACCTAGACACATGTCCTACCCTTATTGGATGTGTCATGGCCGACTGAGAAGAGCTATGGGTCATCTTGGGGACCCCATGGAGCAACTTTGGTTGGGAAGTGACATAAATAACTTTTTATTTAATGTTAAAGTAAAAATAACACAAACATGAGATGTTTTACTAAAACAATTTTTACATGGGGTTATACAAGTTAGATTTTTGATTATAAATAGTCATTGGAAAGATAAAAAGATTTCCTACATCATGATAGTTTTTTTTATAATTTTTAGACTTTAAATAAATTAAATTAATTATGACATCATGATGATGCAGCAATTACCTCATTAATAAATGATTTAAATAAAATTAAATGATAATGTAAAATATATGACCTACACATGTCCAAAACCTATTGTATGGGTGGATTTAGAACCCTTATCACCTTATCCTAGAATTATATCAATGTGGGACCTCTAAAATCCGAATATCATTTTAAAATAAAGTAACGTTTCTTTACTTTCCAAGAGTGCCCCTCCTCTCCTCTTATAAAAGGCCCCCACCTCTACCTCCTTAACCACACTCCCAAAGCCTTTGGCTCAGCCAACCCCTGCCCATTTTTTCTCTAAACTTCCCTCTATTAATCCTTGAAGCCTAACTTTGGGCAAAAGTCTTCCAAAGGAATCCTTTGAGCTCAAACCAAACGGAGTTACCCGATTTTAAGGTAATGTCTTCACTTGATTCCTTTTGTTTTATTTTGATTCTCCAAACCCCTAAACTCTTTTTATTCATTTCTTTTGTAACAAATCCAGTACCTTAAATATACTAGGATGTTTTTATAAGAAGGATTTGAGCTAAACATACACACACCTACATCTAATGGTTAATGAACATACTGTTTCCGTGGATGGCGAATTTCTGCCTCCCGAAACAATGAATGTTCAACATTCTTTTAACACCTTTAAAGGTGGACATTAAGATGACACTATATTTATATATGATATATAATATGTTTATGTTTTCCTTAAGCTTCTGTATTTTTCATTTTGGGCATACCTTTATGGTTTCTATTATGGGTAAACGCGAT
The DNA here is from genome assembly GCA_963277665.1 of Viscum album. Taxonomy (NCBI): domain Eukaryota; kingdom Viridiplantae; phylum Streptophyta; class Magnoliopsida; order Santalales; family Viscaceae; genus Viscum; species Viscum album. Next base: position 1,729,656,499 of record OY728132.1, read on the forward strand.
ATCTTCATTTAAGGAAGTGCGGACTACCGCCCCCTCGAAGTGATGTGATTCGTTAATGCCATATGTGGGACGTGTAAAGGATGGATTTAAAGTTATTATATATGATTTTATAATGGAGTTATAATATACCTCTATATCATTATTATTACATTCCATAAAAATATGAAATAGAAATGAAAGTAGCGTTCATGCGTACATAGGGCTTACCGTCTCCATGAACAGTGCATTTCATTTCTTATCCCCAAATGTAATGTACTATTATAAGTACATGTATATAATGGATATATATGATTAATCATACATATAAATGATGAATATAATTCTGGAATTAAAATATACATACCTCTCATTTAGTTTTAATTCTATTAATATGACAAAGAAATGAAAGTAGCATTCATGCATACGTACGACTTACCGTCTCCATGAACGGTGCATTTCATTTCTTACCTCTAAATGATTATGTAATATTATAAATACATGTATATGCTGGATATATATGATATATATGATATCAAAATCAGGAATGTCATTCTTGATATAAAGAACCTTTGACCACACGAACAACATGTAATTGTAAGAAGTCCATTTCGACTTAAGAACCAAATATTGACAAAACAAACATTATTAAATTAATGATTACATAATGTTTATAACTTGGAAATAAGTGATATAAAAGGAATAATAAGCTTGAAAAAGGTTCTTAAGCAAGTAGAAATTAACTCACGTTTATTATTCAAGACGTTAAATAACTACCGAGTCAAGTCAGACCCGAGGTAAGGGACTTCGTCTCAATCTCCTTTAATTGAGGCATATTTCGTTTTATACACAACTTTCTTTTATACGGTGTATAAACCCATTTGAAATTTAATTTTTTACAAAAGTAATCTTTTTATATGAAGCGTTTTACCAAATGTCAAAAAGGAATGCTTATTTTAACATATGTGGTGAAAACGACCTTTTTCGCCGCCGCGAGTATTATTTGGTCTTTGGCTTCCTAAAAAAACCATAATGTTTTTAAAATAAAATTAATACCATATACTCTTTTATGTATTTTAGTATTGAGAATGGTTTTGATAAAGTATTCTATTATGTCAATATATTTAAATTATATATTGTGATTGAAATGTGGAAATGTTATCATTCCTTTATATTGGTTTTATGTTTTATGATTTTATATTGGTACTTGGACATTTGACGGGTGGTTACGTGATAAACCATATGATGGGTGGTGCCGTGAATACCAGGAAGGGTGGTTACGTTATAACCTCCAATGCATTGGGTATGGAAGTCGGCCGTATGGCTATTCCATTAAGTATGTATGGAAGTTGGCCATATGGCTATTCCATTAAGTGATATGTGTGGATGTAGACCGTATGGTTATTCCACTTAAGTATGTTTATGTCTCAAGTTACCTTTATATGTTATGTGTTCTTCATATGGGTTTTATGGTAATCCATTGGTAACAAAAAGGTAAGTAATAATATTTTATTTAGTGAAGAGTTTTTACTACTTCATGAAGGTGAAGGTATTACTTTGATAAAGTTATACATGGTTTACTTGATGTTTGAAAAACTAACAGTTTTCATTCTTTGTGTTTCCCTTACTGAGTTTTTTATGGTCACCCCATGTTTTTTTGAAATGTTTTGTCACAGGACTTAATGTGGAATAGGGTCAAGGATGGGATCAAGGGAAAGTCATGCTATATAAAACATGGAACTAGACATGTTTCTTTTTAAGAGTTTTTATTTTATGGAATCTTAGTAGAAGTGTCTACTTTGTAATCTTTTGAGATGTAATAATTATGTCTTAATTCTCTAAAACTCTAAACCTGAAAAGATCCTCAATGTTTAATCTTGTAATAACTCAAGATTTAGTTAGGTTTAAGGCCGGGGCCTTATTCAACATCTAATTGTTGAGGTAGTACGGTGATACCCTTAGAAAATTATTCAGAAATAAAAGAGTGGGTGGATCCAGAATCAAATAAAAGATTTTATGATTTAGAGGGGATGATAAGTGTACCTTTCACCACTTTGTTATCGTACTCCACATCGCCAATAGAAATTGCATGTGACTTTCCATTTTCTTTGGCCTTAAGAGTTTGTTGACACTGATCATCATCAACAACCCTTGGATTTGAGCATTGATTAGCCTAATGCACCATTTCCTTGCACTTGTAACATTGAAGTCTAAGAGGTTAATTCTGTGTAGCTTTTTCTTTGTTCGCATCACTAGGCATATTTTTCCCATCATTGCGGAATTCAAACGCCCGATGAACTTCTTTTCAACATTTGAAACATTTAATTGTCCCTTTAAGACAATTCCCTCCATGTTTCTTTCTACACATTGAGCATCTGGAAAAAATCATCTTATTTTCAGTGTGGTCTTTATATTTCCCTTTGAATTCCATTTTCTTCTTCTTAACAAACCCATATGACTGATGGCTTACTCTAATCTCCATCTCAACCTTGAGAGCACATCGAACAATTTCCTCATAGCTATTGAAGTCCCTTATGGATAACACCCTTTGAAGACTTGTTTTTAAGCCACTAAATAATCGATCGATCTTACTCTAAGGTTGGATAATAATTCCGGAAGCGTACATTGCAGGTCTTGTAAAATTTTCTTTGTAGGTACCAATAGATTCATCATCATTTTGCTTTAGTTCATGAAACTCTTTCTCCAACTTTGTTCTAAGAATTTGAGGGAAGTACTTATTGAAAAATAAGTTCTTGAACTCATATCATTCCATGGACTCAATTTCGTCTCTTTTCCATGTATACTTGATAAGATTCTACCATTGATCAGCTTAACCTTCCAAACGATATAATGGTAAGATGACTTCATCATGTTCAGAACATTACAGGACTGAAAATATATTTTCAATGACACTAATCCATTTTTCATCCACTAATGGATCAGAAGACCCACTGAATGAAGGTGGATGCTACCTCATTAAAAGATTCAACAGAATGTTGCTCATTCCTTTGCTCGTTTGGAAGTCCTGCATGATTCATAGCTTGAGAAAGTTGTGTTAGCATGGCTACATGATTTTTCATTCCATCTACCATAATGTTTGGTTGCCCAGGGGGAAAATCATTGCATTGCCCTTCGCATTCAGCATTAACATGGTTCCTTCGGTTTCCATCCATTGACTAAAACCAATAAGAATAGTGTGAGAAACACTAATAATAATAGGAAAACCACATAATCAATAATAAAATTTCACACTTTAGGTTTTATCATATGTTATTCAAGGCCATTTATAAAACACTAAAATTTTATTCTATTCTTAGACATATCCTTAGGGATCTTACTAAGGATTTTACATCCTAGTTTCTAAAGGTTGATTGTACCTTTCCTCTGGTACCAACTATAACGACCCATACATTACATAAATTGTTATTAATTAAAAATTAAAGCATACTTATTACAACATATAACAAAACCCTGATTGGCCCATATAGGTATAATGTCTTTAGAAACTAGGAAACATAAACAACTAGTTCATAAAGCATCTACACTGTCTCCTGTTTATTTCATCATATCTAGAGTCCCTTTTGGCATATACTAATTAATACCCTTTTCCCTGACATGGGGAAATGAAAACATACCAAAAAGGTGATCTGAAATGCTCAGTAAGGGTAAAAAAAGAAAATATGAATCATATAATATTCATAAGAACATAACATTTTGAAAATCATAACCTGCAAAAGAGATCATAATATCATAACATGGGATAAATCATACTAGAGAAATGTAATCCCAATGATCATAACATATAACATGAAACATTGTGGAATACACACATAATCATAGAAGATCATTTCTCATTAGTCAAGACTCATTCCCAAGATTATCTTAGTGGACAAAGTCCATTTCTGAACGGAGTTCACTCCTCATTTGAGTCATGTATCACTGAACCAGATTAACATGTCGTTCCAGCCATGTCTATCTCATGAGATATAAATCTTTACCCAATGAATTGGAGGGAGATATAGGTCTCTCCCATCTCATAAAAAAACCATTCTTATATGTTCCACAAAATCATAAATCATACATCATATCATAACCCATGTAATAAAAATTAGATTCTTAAACATCGTGACATCATAAAACAATTCATATAAGATAAAGGACTTCATAAAAATAATTCAATCACAACATAATCAAATCAATGTAATAATAGGGATAGAAATAGAAACCTATATTATCTTAGATGGAAAATAATTTTGATAAAACACTTGAACTCCATTCTTGAGGAAAAAATCCTTTCTACTTCAAAAACTTTTTCACTTTCTTAACATGTCATAACATTTAAAACTAAACGAAGTTAATAAAAAATAAACATGAAAACTAGTAAAGGAATATTCATGGAAATAATGTTCTATGGAATCATAAAAATCCATTCATGTCGTATAAGTTAAAAAAACATTCTTCTCTTACTTTGGCCAGAAAATTCAAAAAGTATCTCGTACTGAAAACGACAAAAGATTCCTTTCATATCTTTTACTAAGATTTATCCATTAGGTAAAATCAGATTTAAACAATTGTAAGAGGATATAAATAATATTAAATATTGAGAAAACGTGTTTGTGGATGATAAATATACCCCAGTAAATTCTAAATTATAAACAATCTCTGATAAAAATAATATTGTGATATTTTCCCTTACTATAGGTCTGATATGCTTCGTACGTATCCGAACCTCCTCTACTTTGTCACGCCTCTTCTTAACCTCCTCTTAGGGAACTAAAGTTGGGATTTAAAGAAGACTAGGAACTATAGTATGTTTATATGGAAGTGGAGAAGAGAAATTGGCAAGGGTTGGCCGAGCTTGAAGGCTCAAAGTGGTGTGAAGAGGAGAGGGAGGAGGTTCCCTTTTATAAGGGAGGAGAGGGCCACCATTGAATTATAAGAAATATTAATTTATAATAAATTCCAAACCCACTTAAAAACCACAAAAAATGACCCAATTATAAGATAAGATGAGATAGGGTTGTAATCTCATCACCCAATAAAATGTAGACATGTTGAGAATTTTTTTTAAACATTATCATCTTTATTTATCATTATTTAATCTATTTATTTTTATATGTGGTAATAAGATTCTAAATTATAAATTGTTTTAAACAATTACTAATGTGTAGTAAATAATCAATAATTAGCTAATTTATGAAATTTTAGACCATATGAATTTAAATTTATAATTTTTAAATATTTTTATGATTTTAAAACAATTTTATTATATGTTATTTTTATAAAATAACAATAGTGTCAATTTTGACACTATTCATTTATTTGAATTTTAATAAAATCAAAAAAGAAGATATGTTCAAATTATAAGATTTAATAGATTCATAACATGTCATATTTATCTAGAAAATTCGTGGATCACATTAAATAGTTCATATAATATTTATTTTAATATTTTTAAAACCATTTATTCGATATTTCAATCACCAAAATAATTTCATCATCACAATTGTGTCACCTTTAATGAAAATTATTTAATCCCTAAAAATTATAAATACATTCACATGATGTATATAATTTTTTTAGATTTTTTATACTATTCATGTTCAATGTTTCATGATGTTTATCACTAAATTAAAATTATTATACTTATAAGATTTAAAAGAGTGACATGATGTCACTTTCTTTGGTTTTAATAATAATTAAATTATTTTTATGGTAAAAAGTCCATAAAATACTCTATTTCAACCCATAGGTGATATGGTTCGACTTTTAGTCATCCAATAGAATTTTGGCAGGTGTTAGGGTAATTTTATAATCTTATTTTTACACTTAATTACCTGATTTACCTTTAACTCCAGTAAATAAAAATTACCGTAGTTACTATTCATAAAATTAAAAAAAATAAAAGTTACCTATTCACATAATTTGGACCCACTGAATTAAAATATGGAATCCATTTTTCAAAACTCAAAATACAGAAGTTGCAGTAATTAATTTAAAATTAATCCAGTTGTTATGAAAACGAGTTTTAAATGTTAAAACATTGCCAAGGATTGAAATGTTTATACCTATGAATTCAATGTAAAATTAATGGTAATGGCATAAATTATATTAAATGATAAAAATATATTCTATTTATAATTTAAAACCAGTAAATATTATAATTTAACCATATTAATTATTGCGATGAAAAAAGTTTTTTTAAATTAAAATATAGCGTGTTTTTAGAATTCATTAAAAAATGAAAGTTATCAGAATAATATGAAAAATTTATCCAAAGTAAAATTTTATATCCTAATTCCAAAGAAAAATTTTATTTTCTCAAATTATACTTATATACTTGTCAAAAATTATATTTAAAATGGGTGCGTCATCAAAAGGCGGCAAAACATCATTTTTTTTAAAATACTTATTTTACCCAAAAAAATTATTTTGTTCACATACCATGTTTTATAAAAAGTGTAAGATGAATAATAATGTTTAAAATGTAGTTAATACTATTTATAACGGCTAGTCCATAATAATATTATAACAATATATCGTTGTTTAGTGAAACCCGGTATTGCGTACTACACACTCTATCGAGGAAGGTCGTGATTGCGTGTAACGTAAGCCAAGCTAGTGTTGTGTGCAGTAAAATATTCCTTTGCGTAAAACATAAGAAATAAAAAATATATCTATCATAAAATCTCAGGTTGTTACACTTGACATTGTGCTTCAGAAAATGAGTGCCCGTATAATAATAGTTGGGCTACTCAGGGGAGTCAGACGACACCATAGGGAAGAGGGGAAAGAAAGTTGCATGAATTGTAGACTACACTTTTGGAGGGAGAGGTTGTTCCATCGATAGTGAATTGTATTATTATAGTTTCGTATACTTTGGCTACTACCTTTTTTGATACTACTACTTCTCAATCCTTTATATCTGCAAATTATGTTAGTGGACTGAGTCTAGATGTGGAGTCCATAAGAGGGGTTTTGAATATCAATACACCTTTGGGAACACAATCTATGGATATCTATTTATGCAAGGGATGTTCTCTAGAAATATAAGAGTTTCATTTCCTTTGGGATATCTATGTCCTTGATATAACGGGCTTCAATATGATTATCTGTATGGACAGGCTAGTCACATACAGAGACCGCATAGATTGTTATCATGAGAGATTGACCATTGAAAATCTTGATGGTGACAAATATGTCCTTCATGTAAAATGAGATATCCATGCATGTAGAGATGGGCCAACTACTCAATAACTAGGTGAGCTCACAACCAACATCTCTAGTCTTTTACTGGATGATGGGAGTGGTAGGTAAGATTTCCATCCACCTATAGTATAAAAATTATAGGATGACTTTCCTAAAGACTTTTTAGGGTTTCCACTTAAGAGATATATATATTTCACTATTTATCTCATGTCTGGGTATGTGACGGTATCTATTCCACTTTACAGAATGGCACCTACTGAGCTTCAAGTGCTCAAAACACTGTTGGAAGAGTTGGATGATAATGTTTTTATCCATCCAAATACGTCACCTTTGGGATCACCTGTTTTTTTGGAAAAGAAGACGACATGAGTTTATTCATTTTCATTGATTATCAAAAAAAATATAAAATGACAATGAAGAACTGACATCCTCTTCTGCGTATCGATGATCTGTTTAACCATAAGAATGAGGATAGTGTATCCTTAGGTGAGATTTCAGACCTCTGATATACCAAGAAATTCTTTTAAGAGAAGGTATGGCCTCTATAAGTTTTTCATAATTTAGATTGGGTTGACTAATGTTTTAATAGTGTTTATTTCCTTGATGAACATGATTGTTCATACATTCGTAGATCAATTTTTGGTTGTGTTTGCGGAATATATCATAGTGTTCTCTAGGACTCATGAAGATCATGTTCAACATCTTGACATCATCCAGGGTAAACTCAGAGAGAACTTTTTATACGCCACACTATCTAATTTTCATCTTCAGATTGATAGGGTACACTTTTTGAGGAACATCATATCGGAAGAAGGTGTGGCAGTGGATGCAAAAACAGTTCAGACCGTGATTTCATGGGAGCATCCCAAGAATGTTTTGGATAATAGAGGCATTTTTGGATTAGCCGGTTATTATAGAATGTATATACTATAATTTTCATGAATGGAATCACAAAATACTAGTCTGAGAAAGAAATGGATTAAGTTTATTTGGATAGATTCATGCAAGAATGGTTTCCATGAATTGATGAAGCACTTGACTTCGGCACCAATTTTGAACATACTCGAGTTAGGTGAGGAGTACAAAGTGTTTTGTGATGCTTCTGGGATCGGGCTCAGAGAATTATTAATGAATGGGTATAGAGTCATTCCTTATGGGTATCAGAAATTGAGGCCACATTAATGGAATTTCCCTATGCAAGACCTCGAGTTGGCCGCAGTTGTTTATGATCTTAAGTGTTGGATACACTGTCTTTTGGGTGAAAATTTTACATTTATTATGGAAAAAAGCAGTAAGTATATATTTTCACAACGTAACATGAATCTATAGCAATCAAGATGGGTAGATTATATGCAATCCTTTAATTTTGAACTGGAATATTTCCCAGGAAAGGGGAATAGTTTGGCTGATGCCTTGAACAGAATAACTTATAGTCATTTGGTACAAGAGTCGAGTGCAGAGTGGAAGATGATGACACTACTGGCAGAAATGCATGTCGTAGTTAAGGTGTGTCATATAAGGATAACATTTATTTCTATAGTAGTGGATTCTACACTCTTGATATGGATCTGGGACATGAAATACAAGGATCCAGAGTTCTTATCCTTGAGGGAAAGCCTTGAAGGTGGTGAGAGAACATCATAATAGAAAATTGATAAGGATGAGATTATCTATGTGAAAAAACTGACTTGTTGTTCCAATGAGTATTCAAGAGAAAATCATTCTATAATTTCATGAATCAAGGTGGGATGTTCATCATCTGGTGATGAAAATGTATAGGGACCATCGATGATATTTTTGTTGGATAGGCATGAAAAACGAGATAGTAGGGTTCATAATAAGATATTTCTCCTATCAGCTGGTTAATACATTGCATCAATGACCTGTAGGACTATTGAAGCCATTACCTATATCGAAATGGAAGTGGGAGGACGTGATTAAGGATTTTTTGGTAGGAATTAAAAATAATATTAAAAATAATGAGGATATTTGGGGTCATTGTTCACTGATTAACGTAGGTAGAATTTTTTTTACTATTAGGTAAACCTTTATAGTAGAGTGGTTGGGAGAACTATATGTGAGGGAGATATTTTGTTTTCATCAGCTGCCACAAACTATAGTTTCAGAATATGACTCACGCTTTAATTCACACTTCTGGTAGGGCTTACATAAGGCACTTGGTACACATGTTTTATTATGTATGGCCTTCCACCCATAGATAAATTGGAATATGGAGCGTACTATACAGGTGTTAGAGGATATGCTGCGAGCATGTGATCTTGACTTTGGTTGTTCTTGGGAATAATATTAGGCTTTAGGTGAGTTCCCCAATAATAATAGATGTCAGAAAACTATACAGATGTCACCATATAAGGATCTATATGGTAGACCTTGTAGATAGTCTCTATGTTAGTTAAAATCAGTTGAGTAGAATCTTTTAGTACCGAGTCTCGTTAGGAAGTCATCAGAGTAGGTGCAGATGATTTGAAATCATAAGGATATGGATCAGAGTAGGCAGAATTCATTTGCTGATAAACAATGATGACCCATAGAATTCACATAGGGTGATAGTGTATTACATTGGGATTTTCCTAGATTGGGTCCCCACAGGATACAACGTTAGAGAAAGTTAGTGCCCAGATTTGTGGGACCGTTTGCGGTGCTGAAGTGAATCAGGCTGATGTCAGACCGATTAGCAATTCCTCAAAAAATTCAGCATTATGCTTTATGTTTTACATTTGTCATAACATAGATGGTGTCACCTGGATCCTTATCATGTGGTTTATTTGGAGGAAGTTTTTCTCAAGATAGATGCATCCTTTGAGGATAATCAGGTACGTGTACTAGGTCAATGCGTGAAAGTGTTATGGGGAAAGACCATGTCGCCAGTTCATGTGTTATAAAAACATGGAAATGATCAAGTGGAATCATAGGAATATGAAGCAGAAATGAGGACTCAATGGTCAAATCTTTTTGGGTCAAAATATTAGAGAGGTGAAAGAGTGTACCTCGATAATGAGTTGTTATAGAGTGGGGAGATCGTAAGATGTAGTCCTTTTAGAGAGTTATCTCGGGTGTGTTTTCATGTAATATATTAATGAATTTATGTACCTTTAACTTGGAGTAGCATCTTTGGTTGCATTAGGGTGAACATATAATGAAAACTAATAGACAGTGGGTGGTGCAATATTTTCTCATGGTTTGACAAATCGTGTGACCAAACAATGCCAAGCGTGTGAAACTAGATAGAGGGGTCTACATAGTTGGCACACAATTTTCCCTGACCATGAACCTCTGCCTAGGAATTCATGCATGTGAGGTTTTAATTCTAGAAATCCTTTTTAAACCCACCTGAACCCCCATGAATTTTATATTTTTGACCATTTTGTGGAATTGATGAATTTTAGGTGTTATTAAATCCGCCTAGATATATTCAAAGTGGACAAGAACAATATTATTCAATATTTAATTCCAATATTGATGATATGATATCCTACCAGTAAGTGGATTTCATCCCATTGCTTCTCCCATTTTTTCTATCATCTTTTCTAGGTCTTTTTCGGGAATATTGTTGCCTATTTCTTAGATCTAAACCTATGAGTTATGATTTTGATCTAGTATTTTGGGTCTAGATCTATATTGGTAATGAACTTGATGAATTCAATATTAATTTCAACTTTTGGGATTTAGATCTGGATCTTGATCGACGGCGTCGTGTCGCGCAAAATTTTTGGGGATTTCTATTAGACTTACATCCTTTTATAACCTAAGGTAGGTGGTCTAAATAAAACTCCCATAGTCATGATTTTAGAAATGTTTATGAGTTTATGATTTTTGTCATACAAACTCTTGATTATTGATTTACTAAATTAGAGTTTTTAGGAATGTGATTTTTAATTGAGATTCCTTTGAGACTTAATTGATAATTGAACCAAAAAAATGAGGGGGGTCCCAAATATATATTATGGGGATTTTATATTGGTACAGATATTGTTATTGAGATATTTAATCATTGTGACAAGATAATTAGTGGGGGAAATTATGGAATTATGTTCGGTTGTGACAGAAAATTAATTGTGGGAAATAATTATGTGTCATGATGCTGACCAAAGACAATTTATTCAGAGAATTAATTATGTTTCATGATGCAATAAAAGATAATAAATTTTGAGAATTAATTATGTCAAATTGAACCTTGTTATGGATAATTAATTACGAAGAATTAATTATGGAATGATAATCGTATTGATTGATTGATTAATTAAAGAATTAATTAATGGGTATGTGCTAAGATAATTGTTGAGTTAACTAATGGCCTTTTCATTTTTAAACTAATCGATTGATTAGTAAAGGAATAATGTGAAAAATTATTAATACATAAATAATGATTAAATGAATGATATTTTGTAGTTCTAGGCATGGAGTCCAAGACTAATTAGATATTAGGACACAAACATGGCATTACTATCCAATAGTTATCCAAGAATGAGATTTTGTGGTTCTAGGCATGATGACCTACACCAAATAGAAATTTGATTTCTCGGCCGGATGAACTACACTCAGCATGATTTTTGATGCTATGCATGACGACCTACACCAAATTATTAATGATAATAATGAATAATTATTCAATTGAGAATTGGGGTACTAGGAATGATGAACTACAATAAATGATTAATGATGATAATTAATGATGATTCAACTGAGAATTTCTGTGCTATGAATGACAACCTACACCAAAGGATTAATAAAAATGAATGATGATTCAAATAAAAAACATGATTTGAACTTGGCCTAAGTTAATGATTAATGAATACATTACAATGTGTTAAAATTTTAAATTTTTATTTTTATTTATTCTTTCATGAATATTTATGCACTATCTTTTGATTGGACTTGTTTAGAAACTATTTGTGGTGGCCTACTGATTTATACTAATACCTTATTGAGGTTTCCTGATTGGAACCTGAGTAAAATTTCTTGTTAGTAGAAAGGATAAGGGAAAGGCCCTGTGATAGGTTGCAATTTTGTATTGGAGCATGGGAGATGGAACCAGACGTGGTTCGAGACCCATTTTGGAGTCGATGTGTCTTTACATTTAGTTATATTGTAGACAAATGACATTTTCATTGTCATAGCATGATTTACCTTTTAGTTGAGTATTGTATTTTCTGTTTTGGTCATCATATGACATTGATTTGTACCTACTTATTCTTATTTTCTTCCACTAGTGTTTTATTCTAATAACTGAGTGTATAGTATCCCTAAGACTGAGTTACCAGACCCTCTATTCTAGTAGGAACCCTCTAGTGTGCGGGGAAGCGTTCTTGAGGGCATGTGTCCAACCGACTCGGGGCACCATTTAGTGTCTCCTATGTCGGGAAATAACAAAACAATAAAAGAAAAAAATATCTACCCTAAGTGATACCAGGGATGAACCACCATAATATCACACCAGCTACCCAACCCAGCTGATGGAAATCATCACATCCTCACTAAGATAACATTATTTTCCATCCATTAGAAGAAAAACATAGGTCTACGCACTGCCAAATAGGTGCATAGGGTGTGAGCTAATAGGCTCACTAGATCCCACCATGGTGTTCCATAGTATGTTTCTGTATAAATATTATTTTATTCTCATTTAATATAAAACATGGAATTATGTGAAGTAAGGTAGTTTTAATAATGTCATCATAAACATTCCCCCAATACCTAGTTCTAAAATAAGAACTATTTTATCACCATCAAATCTTATTTTTTATATAATCATTCAAAAGAAAAAACATATATATCAATGATATATAAACAAATCAACGCAATAAAAAAAGAAAAAGAACATGTATCATCACAAAAGATGACTACATGTCAGACTAGAAAGGTATTTATACAATAATCAATCAATTGTATAATGTCACACCCATGACTTTTTTTTAAATTCATTACTCATTTAATTTCCATTACCGATTTGTTTTGGGGGTTTACCACTCATTTTGGTGAAAATGGTGGGTTTTGAAAATTTGGGCCAAACCGTGAGCCCAAACCCAGATTTAAAAACAAATTTTGATTCTTATAAAACTCCTTCAATTTTTACTATTTTAAACCCGTTCCACTTCCCAATTGGCATACCATAATATATTAAAATCACCATATCCTTTTGAACCACATAAAAATCCCAAATCATGATGGATTTGGGGTTTTAATTAAGGTAATGGGCCTTCCCGTAAGCCCATTTCCTGCTTTAAATTATGTTTTTTAAAATTTCAATATCTCATTAATTTTTTACTGTTTTTCGGTGATTCAACCTCCCAATGGAAGCCAAAAACCTCATCCTCACCCCCTGTATCGCGTTTTTCTCTTTGGATCTCATATACCCCGCGGATTTGGACAATCTTTCTCAATCTTTCTCAAATCGACCAGATTTGATGAGGTAAATGAATCTTTCATAACTCCTTCAATTTTCATCCTTTTCCCCCTATTTCAGTCCCCACATGACCTAATATGACTCCTTCGGACCTCCATATCAGTTTTGGATACTTGGAGATTCATAGTTAGGTGGATTGGGGCCGATTTCTTCAAGATATTTCAAGTAGGGGAATTCCTTCTTGGTTCCTTCCATCCTCTTTTAGTTTTATTTCATATTTTTGAAGTTCCTCATGTCCAGAAGATAGGTTCCGATCCTAAGGTCTGATTTGGTATCTTTTGGGTTAATTTTTGGTGGTCTAGGTCTGGATTTATATTCCTTGTGGTGTGGCGGTGGTGCGCTTAAGGTTTCACATCATGTTTTGAGGGTTTCGACTCAAAAGGTAGGTGATTCCATGTGTAACCATTTTATGATGAGTTAGCTTGCTTGTTTTATTAATTTAGTATGTTTACAATCTGTCTTGTGTGGTTTGAAAACTATTTTTGATGAATTTGGTTAAACATTTAATTTTTAGTTGTATTTTACCTTGAAATTGGGTACTTTTTATGTGTGACTCTTGGGGTAATGTTTGGGTTTAGTTTATAAAATATGAAAGTGATCTATTAGTCTTGAAAGGGGCTGCCAATTCTGTTTTGTTAATTCCTTATTATCATGTGGGCCTTGAAAATTTGTTTTTTTGAATGAGTTTAAGGTGTAAAACCGTGTTGCACTTTTTGAAGGTTATTTATGAAAACATTTGTTTTTCATGTGTATCTTTGTGGTATTATATGATGTATTTTTATAACATTTGGAGGTGCTTTAATAATTGTTTTAGGGCTGAAAATTCTGTTTTGGATTGTTATTGTTATGATTTTGGTTTTGAATGAGGGGTTTGAAATGGGTTTAGTGTGCAAACAATGGTTATACCTCTTGGGTTTGTTTTATAAAAATTGAAAATGTTGTATTTTGTTAAACAAAGTTGGGAAAGGGTGTATATGTACTGTTTGGGTGAGTGTGTTCACCTAATGTGGGTTTTTGAATGGTAAAGTGGTGATTTGAGATGTCAAACATTTTTAGAATGTTTTATAATTGCCCAAATGTTTTACTAAATTGTGTTTTGTGTGCGAAACACGGGTGTAGGATGTTTCATGTGAGTTTATTGATAAAATGAATTGTGAAGGTGAGAAGGGTATTATGTGACATGTGTGTGGGATGTTATGTGACTTGAATATCTTCTAAAGGTTTTATAAAATCATTTAAAGGATTTTTGTAAGTGTTAAAGAAATGTGAAAAGTTTTGTAGGGAATTTTGGTGTGAGTTTGATTTCAAAATGCATTTGAATAAATAGTGTAATTTTTGACTTGTGTGATGTACATGGGGCTGTTTGGTTAATGTGTGATGTGGAATTGATATTTTCATGTGAAAACAATAATTCTTGGATTGTTGAACTTGTTTGAGCACAAAGGGAAAACTCGGGTATCTAGGTGGGTGGACGTGTACTAGTATGCTAGTGAAACCGTGGGGTTTAGCCTCAGTTTCACTTAGCAAGATTGACGCTTACAACTCTAACTAAACAATGATGATGATGATTGGGGACCAATAGGTTATGGGTATGATCCCTACTAGTGGCTCGTGCACGAGAACGGATATTTTTTGTGGTTACTCTCATCGAGATACGAGGTACTTGGGACCCACAGCTAGCTAGTGCCTAGGGGTTATTTCCTATTACTTGTGCTCATTAGATCCTTTGTAATTACCGTCGGTATACGGTATTGTTGGCTGGAAAATTCATTATCTTTTTTATTTATTTTAAAATTGTTGTTCCTTTAAAATTATCTCACATGGAAACTGTTTTCATTTATCATTTCATCCTTTTGAAAATTATAACTAGCATTTCTTATTTACAAAACATGCAATGCTTTTTGTCATGAAATGTTTATCACATGGAATCTCATAGAGGTGGTATCCTACTGGGCTTTCGCTCACACCCTACATATACCTTTGGGTGTAAGTAGACTTTCTTATTTTATGTCACAGGTTTGGATACAGGTTTTATGCCTTTGGTTCGGGTTTTTAGCGGTCCATCGTGATGGAGTGTTGTGGAGATGGCTTGAGGGCGGTGCCTCTTTCCATTGGGAGGTTATTGGGCTGTATTTTCTTGGGTTTGTAACTTTGTAATGGTCCTTAAAAATTGTTTAAAATTATGTAATTCAGTTCTGAATTTTTGAAAAAGATTATTTGGTTTGAAAAATCCAGATTCGTTTCATTGGATTCTTTTGTCGTTTTAAGTTTATAAACTCGGGTAAATCATTCCCAATTATCATTTTATGATACCCGGGAACTTGTGCCAGCCCGTGGGGATCGGGAACACCCTTCGGGACTTGTCACGGTCTGGGATTGGTGCCGGTTTTGGCAGCGTCCAGATTCAGTTCGTGACAAAATGGTATCAAAGGAGGTTCGCTCCATTGGAGTCATGTTATTTGGGAAATAGTCAGGATAGTCTAGAGTTATGATTTTTGGGACATGAAATTCTAGTTATGGGTAGTGTGCTTGATCACCACACCTCATTTCAGGATTCAAGTCACTAGGGGAAGTTGGGATTTGTCTAGGTCTTTTGGTTTTCTTGGTTTGATGATGATTAGGGGAAATGAAAAGAGAGTTGGGTTAATGGTCTCAATGAGCTCGCAGGGTCTGGCAAGCCATGTGGAGCCGGGGATATTCCCTAGAATACTCTCTGTGACAGTGAAGTGATTGGAATATGGCCGCCAACCATATGTCCAAGTCACCCACTGAAACTAGTTTCCTCTCGCATTGTCTGGTTTTCTTTAGTTTTGAAATCTTGGAACTTTGGTTTTAAAGTGACTTGGTTTTAGGAAGTGTAATGTTTTTGTGAAATGATTTTCAAATAAATAAGGAATGGTTTGATTTATGAAATGGCAGAACTGAATATTCATAATTATTTTGAAATGGAAAATTGTGTTCTTACACCTCTTTTGAAAGCAGAAACTATATTGAAGTTGGTTTTGAAAAAGTGTTCCCATTAGAGTTTTCTAAACTATTAAAAGTTTGTTTTTGGGATGAGATGTTTTGAAATTGATGTAAATAAATTGAATGTGAGTTTTCATTGGAGCGATTGTGCCTTTATGAAAAGTTTTTTTTAATGTGTTAATTTGGGTTCGGCCTCCTGGTTAGCGGTTTTGATAAGAATGATATGTTTGTTGACCGTTTTGGTTTTGAAAAGTGGAAAGAATCAATGCATTGACCTTTGGTATTTCCATGAGTGACCACATGCATTGGGTTATATGGGATGATATATGGATGATGTCATGACTGGATGAGTGCCAGGACGGATATGAGGAGGGTGCATAGTGTGGCACAAAAACATGCATGTGTGAGGCCCATGGGGTACCATTGGTGGATACGCTCACCGCTAAACCGTTTTTTTTTCAGAAATGGTTTTAAAGAAAAACATGTTTTCTTGATGAATATTTTGGGATGGTTTTTATTATGGGTTTTCGAAAATGTTGATGTTGTGGGATGTTTTGAGTCCAAGAACCCCTCCTGTTCGAACTGTTTTTTTTGGGGTTGTGTTTGGTCGGAAAGCTAGGTAAAAGGTCCGGTTAGTAGTCTCCTATGATATATGTTTCAGGACACCATTAAGATGGTTCCATTAACGAGTTTGGATCTATTTTGTGGTATGTTTTTACCAATGGACCATCTTGGTTGGGTCCTTGGGTTCTCTCTTTGGATAAGGTACGCCCCATTAAGATTTAGTGCACTACTGAAGTGCAATGCAGATTGTTTCACCATTAGAAAAATCCTCCAGTAGAACAATGTAAGGAATATTTTCTTGAGATTTGTGGAATGAGTCTACACCATTTACTTTCTTGGTTTTTTTTTTGAACCTCTTGTTGCGTAAGAGTGCTCGTGGATGGTTGAAAGAGACCTTAGTTTCTTAAGCTACCTAATTCATTGAAGGTGAAAGTTGTCTGGGGTTGTCAGTATGGATAGTTTCTAAGAGGGCCTCTAAGTCATTGATAGTCTCTTCGTATAAGGGGTTTATGTTAAACTACCAGTGTGGGAAATATCGACATGAGAGGCTGTTATGGACACTTTTTGGAATGCTGTGATATTTGGTGATATTGTATAAGGCCCCCTCCTTGTATTATTTTTCGCAGTCGCTTTGGACTTGTTCGGTGACGTGATGTGATGTCACGTGCTCGTTTGATTGTAAAGGTGAAGTTGTACAATATTATGTGAGTCCATTTGTTTCAAAACTTTTTTTAATTTTGGGAGATCTCGACATCCTCTATTTTAGAGGAAGGTGTTTATATGTGTCCTTTATTTCTGTTGTTTCTCACCCGAAGAAGCAGGGTGTGATGTGAGTGCATCCTCTAAAACCTTATTTCAGTGAATTTAAAAGTTAGGGTAAAGTGAGTTCTGGAGTGTGTTATGTCTGGGTGAACCCATCTCAGATTGCGTGTAGTTGTTTTTAGCATCGGAAGAAGAAGTTCTATTTGGGGGTTTCCAAATCCTAACTGCGAGGCCGAAGATGCTTCAATCATTCCAGCTCTAGCCATAGGTCCCGAAGAGAAGCTGGCACGTAGTCAATGGAAATCCCATGGTAGTTTTTAACCTTGAACAAAGAAATGTTCTTAGTATGAGAGATGGGAATAGTTTAAAAATTTGGTGTTTTCATCTTTCTTTTTTTGTTCCCATTTGGTGGAAAGAGGTGGAGTGCCTCATCCCCATGTTATCTCCCAATGACTTTCTTTTCCCCTTTGGTTTCCTTTGGGTTTGGGGAAAGGTTTTGGATTTGTCTAGACATGTTGAGTGAACATTTATTAGTAACCATTCACCAGAAAACCATGTAGGTATAAGGATCCACATGGTTAGAGCACAGTTTCCCAAACTGCGTGGGCTAACCGTGTTGTCGTCCCAACACTTTAAGTTTTGGGGTTTTTCTATGTCGGCCCATATTGGTCAGTTAAGATGGATGGTTTTTATGGTGGGGAGAACCACTATGAGTCTCATGTATATTATTTTGAAAATTCCTAATGGGATTCTACCCCTTGTACTACGGAGTTTGTTCGGGGCTCCCCTGTTAGTGTCTTGATTCTTTCTCGGAAAAAAAATTTAAGTTGTCTCTTATGGTTGGGGAGCCCATTTGTGTATCCTTGTACCAGTAACTCACTCTGTACTTGGTCTTGGATTGGATGTGGGTAGTCTTTTTCGGAGCTATATAACCACATACATCTTCCTTGAGTAAACGTTGGGATTGGAGATTTCCCAATTGTTTAGTTATATCAAGGTAAGTGTAACATTGTTCGATGTTCTTGTTTGTTTGGGTAAATTTTTTGAGCCTTGTTCAGATAGTGTTTGAGGAGTTTTGTTTTAGGATAAATCTTGAATGTGCTTGATAATTTCAGTAATGAGGTGTATGTTTTGGTTGTGAAGTATTCCTTCCTTAATTGATCACTGGAGGTGTTTTGACCTTTGGGGGTGAAGCTTAGCAAATGAGTCCATTTATGCCTTTTGGTTGGGTTTGGTTTTTGCTTTATCCGTGATGTGGCTTTCCGAGGGCGGAAAGTTTTATGGTGGGGAGAATTGTCACACCCATGAATTTTTATTAAATTCATTACTCATTTAATTTCCATTACCGATTTGTTTTGGGGGTTTACCACTAATTTTGGTGAAAATGGTGGGTTTTGAAAATTTGGGCCAAACCGTGAGCCCAAACCCAGATTTAAAAACAAATTTTGATTCTTATATAACTCCTTAAATTTTTACTATTTTAAACCCGTTCCACTTCCCAATTGGCATACCATAATATATTAAAATCACCATATCCTTTTGAACCACATAGAAATCCCAAATCATGATGGATTTGGGTTTTTAATTAAGGTAATGGGCCTGCCCGTAAGCCCATTTCCTGCTTTAAATTATTTTTTTAAAATTTCAATATATCATTCATTTTTTACTTTTTTTCGGTGATTCGACCTCCCACTGGAAGCCAAAAACCTCATCCTCACCCCCTGTATCGCGTTTTTCTCTTTGGAGCTCATATACCCCGCGGATTTGGACAATCTTTCTCAATCATTCTCAAATCGACCAGATTTGATGAGGTAAAATGAATCTTTCATAACTCCTTCAATTTTCATCCTTTTCCCCCCATTTCAGTCCCCACATGACCTAATATGACTCCTTAGGACATCCATATCAGTTTTGGATACTTGGAGATTCATAGTTAGGTGGATTGGGGCCGATTTCTTCAAGATATTTCAAGTAAGGGAATTACTTCTTGGTTCCTTCCATCCTCTTTTAGTTTTATTTCATATTTCTTGAAGTTCCTCATGTCCAGAAGTTAGGTTTCGATCCTAAGGTCTGATTTGGTATCTTTTGGGTCAATTTTTGGTGGTCTAGGTCTGGATTTATATTCCTTGTGGTGCGGCGGTGGTGCGCTTAAGATTTCGCACCATGTTTTGAGGGTTTCGACTCAAAAGGTAGGTGATTCCATGTGTAACCATTTTATGATCAGTTAGCTTGCTTGTTTTATTAATTTAATATGTTTACAATCTGTCTTGTGTGGTTTGAAAACTTTTTTTGATGAATTTGGTTAAACATTTAATTTTTAGTTGTATTTTACCTTGAAATTGGGTACTTTTTATGTGTGACTCTTGGGGTAATGTTTGGGTTTAGTTTATAACATATGAAAGTGATTTATTAGTCTTGAAAGGGGATGCCAATTCTGTTTTGTTAATTCCTTATTATCATGTGGCCCTTGAAAAGAGGTTTTTTTGAATTAGTTTAAGGTGTAAAACTGTGTTTTAATTTTTGAAGGTTATTTATGAAAACATGTGTTTTTCATGTGTATCTTTGTGGTATTATATGATGTATTTTTATAACATTTGGAGGTGCTTTAATAATTGTTTTAGGGCTGAAAATTCTGTTTTGGATTGTTATTGTTATGATTTTGGTTTTGAATGAGGGGTTTGAAATGGGTTTAGTGTGCAAAAAATGGTTATACCTCTTGGGTTTGTTTTATAAAAATTGAAAATGTTTTATTTTGTTAAAAAAAGTTGGGAAAGGGTGTATATGTACTGTTTGGGTGAGTGTATTCACCTAATGTGGTTTTTTGAATGGTAAAGTGGTGATTTGAGATGTCAAACAATTTTATAATGTTTTATAATTGCCGAAATGTTTTACTAAATTGTGTTTTGTGTGCGAAACACGGGTGTGAGATGTTTCGTGTGAGTTTATTGATAAAATGAATTGTGAAGGTGAGAAGGGTATTATGTGACATGTGTGTGGGATGTTATGTGAGTTGAATATCTTGTAACGGTTTTATAAAATCATTTAATGGATTTGTGTAAGTGTTAAATAAATGTGAAAAGTGTTGTAGGGAATTTTGGTGTGAGTTTGATTTCAAAATGCATTTGAATAAATAGTGGAATTTTTGACTTGTGTGATGTACATGGGGCTGTTTGGTTAATGTGTGATGTGGAATTGATATTTTCATGTGAAAACAATACTTCTTGGATTGTTGAACTTGTTTGAGCACAAAGGGAAAACCCGGGTATCTAGGTGGGTGGACATGTACTAGTATGCTAGTGAATCCGTGGGGTTTAGCCTCAGTTTCACTTAGAAAGATTGATGCTTACAACTCTAACTAAACAATGATTATGAGGATTGGGGACCACTAGGTTATGGGTATGATCCCTACTAGTGGATCGTGCACGAGAACGGATATTTTTTGTGGTTACTCTCACCGAGATACGAGGTACTTGGGACCCACAGCTAGCTAGTGCCTAGGGGTTATTTCCTATTACTTGTGCTCATTAGATCCTTTGTACTTACCGTCGGTATACGGTATTGTTGGCTGGAAAATTCAGTAGCTTTGTTATTTATTTTAAAATTGTTGTTCCTTTAAAATTATCTCACATGGAAACTATTTTCATTTATCATTTCATCCATTTGAAAATTATAACTAGCATTTCTTATTTACAAAACATGCAATGATTTT
Organism: Viscum album; assembly: GCA_963277665.1. NCBI lineage: Eukaryota > Viridiplantae > Streptophyta > Magnoliopsida > Santalales > Viscaceae > Viscum > Viscum album. The sequence goes on from OY728132.1 coordinate 1,729,678,110, forward strand.
TGTCATGAAATGTTTATCACATGGAATCTCATAGAGGTGGTATCCTACTGGGCTTTCGCTCACACCCTACTTACACCTTTGGGTGTAAGTAGACTTTCTTATTTTATGTCACAGGTTTGGGTACAGGTTTTATGCCTTTGGTTCGGGTTTTTAGCGGTCCATCGTGATGGAGTGTTGTGGAGATGGCTTGAGGGCGGTGCCTCTTTCCATGTGGAGGTTCTTGGGCTGTATTTTCTTGGGTTTGTACCTTTGTAATGGTCTTTAAAAATTGTTTAAAATTATGTAATTCAGTTCTGAATTTTTTAAAAAGATTATTTGGTTTGAAAAATCCAGATTCGTTTCATTGGATTCTTTTGTCGTTTTAAGTTTATAAACTCGGGTAAATCGTTCCCAATTATCATTTTATGATACCCGGGCACTTGTGCCAGCCCGTGGGGATCGGGAACGCCCTTCGGGACTTGTCACGGTCTGGGTTTGGTGCCGGTTTTGGCGGCGTCCAGATTCGGTTCGTGACATATAATCTAGTTCCTAGAATAGAGTCCTAGTAATCATATGAATAATACATGACTAAACACCCTAAAAATGTCAATATCATTCACCAAGAACAAAAGTCACAGGAAAAGAGGAAATCCCCATGATCACACCAATTGATATTAAAAAAAGGATGACGACATCAAACTAATCCTTCCACCTGTATACCAATGGTAACCCATGTTCATGTTTTTCCAACTTAATTTAAAAAATTTGAAGACAACTTCAAAACAATTTCACATTTCATTTCAATTATTTCAATTCCCCCTTTTTATTAAATATATCAACAACTAGAGAAACCGATTTTTATTTAAAATCTATTTCCATCAAAGAGAAATTAGTCATTCTAATTTCATGTATAAATCATTTTTTAGAGAAGGAACAATATGGATCATCAAGATATCCTAGAGACAGATCCAACTACCTCAAAACTCATGTCACACATGCCCTCAATAGGATCCACCATCATCCAAAACTCAATGACCTCAATGAAGGCCCAATAACCTATTATAAATATAAAATAATTGATGCAAGTTAAATAAGGGTACCATGAGAAAAGGAAACAAAACATACATCATTAATGAACTCCCATCACACCACAACCAACAATGTAAAGGTCTTCAAAATGAGATCTCATAAATGATCTTGAACAAGACATGAAAAAAACCCAATTAAGACCAATGCATCCAGTCATGGAACTCAAGGGTGCTATCAAGATCAATTTTAATGAAAAAGAAAAAATTTAACTCAATTAGATAGATGCAGCACAATATCAAAAAAGATTGAATGAAAAATAGATCAATTATGAAATAATAGATTCTCAAAAAAGTACGATAGAGGAACCCTTGTTTTAGAGATAAAGAAAATTAGTAGCCAAATTGGAACTCAAATATTGTATGAAATCCTAAATAAAACATCCTAAGAAATTTAAAGATGTGAAATGTATGTACACATCATGAATTCCATGATTTAAAAATACCCAAGAAAATTATGTCGCCATAGGGTAAAATCTATTAATTAATTAACTCTAGATTTCTAAAATCTCATCATGTCATATAACCATTGATATCATAAAAAATTCTCATGGAATGAACCCAATAACCATCACACATCGTGTAAAATAATAATATTTCATGAAAATATCCTTTTTACCATAGAAAATCCAATATCCAATATCTAAAATCACCATGAAAAAAACAACATTGTGTGAGGAAAAACACACTCTATCAAGGTAATGATATGTTTCAAACACCCCATCATAATGTATTCCCACCACTAAGAATTCATGTAGAAGATTTAACCCCAAGAAAATGATTAAGACAATAATACCTCATAAAAAATTTGGGTTCCGAAGATTCATGAGAATTTGATACATGTTTCCATATAACCTTGACTAACAGAATCAAAATCCCACACAGGAAATTGAATTTGGAGTCAATGGTCACAACTGGTATCTCCAAAATAAAAACATCTAGCTCTAACTAAATTTCATCTCAATAAAGAATGTTAAAAAGCTTAGGATGGTACTTCTTGATCAGTGAAATGTGGAAAAAATCATGAATATATATCATTAGAACAAGAATTGATAACTAATAAGCAACCTACCTAAGTTACTCAGTGACCTCAAACAGTCCAACAGATCTCGTAGGAAACATTCCATGTTTTCTATGATGATGGTGACCCATATGAAGAGAAAATTTCAATAATACCCTTTCACCATGAGATAATTACCAAGGTTGGTGTTTTTGATATGTATAAGATTTATGTCAACTCTATTTTATAACCAGACATCAATGTACATCTGAATATTCTTTGACGTCTCTTGAACCAATCATGTTCCCAACAATGAATCATTGTGCACGTCATCCAAACAAATATACGATCTTCATAAGCTTCCATAAAATACCTCCAAGGGATCCATTTTCATTAATGACTGGTGAATGTTGTTGTAAACAAAAACAACTATTTTAAGATGGATTTCCCATTATCAAGTAAAATCTTAGACAGATGCCTGAAGCATATCCTCCAAGATCTGAATCACCCACACCATCTGATCGTCGGTCTATACATGGTACATTGAGCTCAACTTGACACAAGTTCTCATATCCTCTTGGAGCCTCCTCGTGAATATATAGGTAATCCTTGGATCCCTATAAAAATAATTGTAGAAGGGATCCAATGTCACCTCACCATCTCATGTACATACATATTATCTAGATCTTCAATCTTCATAGTATCCTTTAATGGTATAAAATAAATATAAATCGTCAAACGATATACCACTTCCAAGATAGAATTCCTCTTTAGGGAGAGAGTCATGATCCAACTATAAAACCAATGGATATACCATCCCATTTGAAGACTGGAACTTTATGATGCTAAAGAAATATAGAGGGTTTCATGTTTTGTACATTTATCTATTAGATGGTGTAATAGAGGGACTCATAATATACAATGAAACACTTCATACAGAATCACTTGACTTTTTGTTTCATGTCATAATATTTCTTCGTTGTTTCTAGACGAATTTCGGATGATGATTTATGACAAGTAAACAAGACAAAACTATTCATAGATGTTGGAATGATAACATAATTCCCAATGTGGAGCTTACCATCTAAAGAGAGAGACTAACTAGAAAAATTATCCCCAGCATAATGAACATATCATATTTTCTTAACTCATCTTCCCACTCTATAATCTATAGAATAGACTCCATGAGAGATGATGATAAATGAACACTAGTTATAACCACACCAAAAACATCCTCATGCTCATCTAGGTGAAACTATGGGAAAAAACCCAAATGGTTTCAATCCTCTTTAGATTATGAATCAACCTAGAATGGTACATTCCTACAAAGAGCTTCTACAAAGACATTACTCTTCCCCAAGGATTACACAATAACGAAGAAAAGATATCGATGTTATAATACCCATCATATCTTTTTGAGATGAATGTCTTTTAGAGAAAAGATATTACTCAAACTATTATTATCAGAAATGACCATGATCCAATCCCCAAAAAGATAATTCTACCATCATTTATGTACATTGATAACCACATCAAGATCTAAATAGTGAGTGGGGTAATTATTCTCATGCATCCAAAGGTAAATATAGTTATTAGCCACCATAACGTCATCCTACATAACCACACATCCCAAAAAAGAAATAAAATCTTAAAAAAACAATTAACTTTTAAAGGGATCACTTATAATCAGAAGAAGGGATGGTGTTAGAAGTTATTTTAGTTAATAAAAAAAATATAGTCACATCTCATCCCATGGTAATTTCACTAATGTTTTTGAAATATCTTCTAAATGTGTCACCGCCATAGAGAAATACTTAACACAACATTAGTAGTACCATACAGGATCATTGAAACTAAATATATCAAAGACATTATGTGGTTATTTATATGAGAATACATTATTCTCCATTTCATGATAAAATAATAAATAAATTTCATAAATTTCATACCCTTAGAACATGAATTTTTAAATATATAGACTACAAATAAAAATCATTCAACACAAATACTGAATTATAATAATTTCATAGACCAAACTCTGAAGGTGATCATATTCATGCTTAGATACTGTGTAAACTAAATTATCATGCATGAACACTAAAAACATTTGTCGGGATATTGAAGTAATATCTAATTCATCAAAAATATAAAACTGAAGGATAATTTGATAGAACATAAGGCATCACAATATATTTTTAATGTCCCTATATTCCACTGATAGCATCATTCGGTATATCAGGCTCCCGAACTCTGATATGATGACAACGCAACTGAAGATCAATCATTGATAACCTCTTTTTCACTACTAACTAATAATAACAGTCAACCCCAGGAGCCCAAGGATACATGTTCTTAACTATTACCTGGTTCAAGTTCTGATAGTCCACACAAAATCAAGGTGAAAAATATGAATTCTTGTCAAAGATAACAAGGGAGAGTAAATCCTTTTTACAATAGTTCATCTAACTAAATATTGAGCTTTTTTTTCTCCACATGTGCCATATGGTAAGAAGGCTTAGATATCATATACATACCTATCACAAGGTAAACTAAAAAATCAACCACCGTATCTGGAGGAAGATCAGAGAAATATTGTGGGAAAACTTATGAAATTTCCCTAATAATAATGTGAATATATAAAATAAAAGATACATAATCGATATAAATAGTTATAAAATAAAAAAAACTCTAGAGATCTTGGAGGGTAGGTCATGCACAACCATCATGGGGTCACACGCACACAAAAAAAAATTAGGTATCCCGTTGTCCAAATGAAACAAAACATGACAATTTTAAAAATCAACATCATATTGAGGTGTAGTAATCCAATCCATACTAATGATGATGTAAAATAGAGATAGATAAAGAATGAAAAGGTCCCAGACCTACAAAATATTATATATCATTAACAAACAATGACACCAAAACAAATTCTCTTTCCCCTTACCAAAGGGCCTTGATAACTCCATTATAAAAGAAAATAAGTTCAATTTTATGTTTAAGAATTTCATAAAAAGGTAAGATATTAATGAGTTGGATTCACTTGTATAAAATAAAGAAATTCCTACATAAGATTCAATAGAGATAGTACATCGCAATGTTTCTATACCTACATCAACTTCCGGTAGAAACTCAATGAATACATGAAATTTATTCACATATGAGGGTTGTGAATGTATAACATTATTCATTGAAGCATCTTCCTTCACCATATTTTCATTTGGAGCCAGCAAACCCTGATCATAAAAAGGCATAGTCATAGCCTGATAGGAGCACTATAATTAACCAATGTATCTCCATATATTTCTAGTCATCATGAGAATAAGACAGGAATGTATTGTGTGTGTGACCTTGCCTCATTGAGATAGAAGAAATGGTACATTGCTAGATATAGATGATGTTGCTGAGTAGGCTCTTTGCAGATACCCATCTCAACTACTACTATGATGATCTTACCATATCATGGTTTTACAACATGCTCCACTAAAGCTACCACTAGATGGAAGAGAAAGGTAGTGAAATCCAACCATTCCTTCTATTCACATCTCTCCCATCATAGATCTTTATATTGTTTCCTAAAAGGCAGAATGATTTAACAAAAACACATGATAAATGCTATTCGGTTGTAAATAGAACATGTACTTTTTTGCCTTCAAATGGCAACGTTTCCCTACATATAGAGAAAAATTGACAAGCATAACCAACCAGTTGGTGTATTCCAGCACCGAACACTATCCCTACTATTATTATAGAGACTCGAGATACTTTTCCAAAATCAAGGACTTTGGACAAAAATACTACATGTATATGCATTTAAAACACATTCAATCCATGTCCATGTTCCTGTCTACATGGACTATGGAATCCCAATATCACTTACTAAAACTATCGAGCATAAACAATACACAATTTACCTTTCTATTATCATTTGTCTCAAGGAAGTCAAATAATTTATTTATCATATCTATCCATACCAATTTCTTTTGAGGTTTTCTTGTTCCATTAATCTATGGTTTCTTCTCATGTAATAATTTCTATGACCAATCTCTCTCTCTCACTTTGAGCTCATGGTTGTACCTCAAAAACTATGTCTTTGAATCATGGTATATTCTAATGAAAACAAGATCTTCCCATATGATATATTTTTTGGGATTCTGATCCACTGGTGAATTCCCTTGTGAGAAATAACTATAACCTCTTTCGGTAAGGATGGAAAATATCTTTAAGGCATACTAATGCATGCCAAAATACAATTAATGATATAAGAATATATTAAATCATAGTTCAAACTAGAAAAACCATAATCAAAATCATATATTTAAATGAAAAACCCACAACAATGTCACATTTCCCAATATTCCATGGAATCTAGATTTTAATCATGAAAATAGTTATTCATGCAATTATCACATCATACTATCATGTCCAAAAAAAAACTAATATATAGTCTAATAGACGTCCAATTTCAATGACACTTTTGGAAAAACCACTTTTGATTCAACTTTGTAACGAACTAACCCATGTTACCCTCAAAATAGGAACTCAGACCCATTCAATAATATACCCGAAGGGTATTCCCGATCCCCAAGGGCTGGGGATAAGCACCTAGGAATCAAACAACGATGAAAAAGAAAATGGGTTCACCCTTCTTGAACAATCACATGGTATATATACACATGGAGTTGGAAGGAATAGTTTAATTCTAGTAAATATATTTCATAACTGTATGAAGAGAGAAAAAACAAGTCAATAGTATAATTATAAAAAATATCAAAGAGACATGTCCAAATACAATGTTCCAGAACCAAATAGATACTCCAAGTGATAACATGGATGAACTCCTACAATCTCACCATTGGCTACACAACTCAGCTAACATGAATCCTCGTGGTCTCACTATGGTGCATTGTATTTCCCAACATCAGAGGACATACGCATGTCTACACACCACTGAATAGGTGAGAACGGTGTGAGCTAACATTCTTAGTAGGATCCCACCAAGTTATTAAATAAGAATACTCTATAATAATTATTTCATGTTCATTTCAAAGAAAACATAGAATGATATGTAGTAAATATGTTTTATTGAAATCATTCTAAACATTTCCCATTTTCACATTTCGAAAAGAAAAGTACGTATATCAATTTCAAATGACATGTTTTATATCTTCTTTTATAAGCTTAAGCATGCATATCATTCCTATAGAAACAATGCATCAGAAAATAAAAGCAAATGGATCAATACAAAGCATCACTATAGTTCAGGTTAGAAGTCTTATCATTCTAAAATCAATAATTTTCACAATCTAGTTCCAATAACACAATAGTAGAAAGAAAAGGAACACCCCAAGAGAAAACCCCCTAACAGTGTCAAAAGCATCCCTCTAGAACAACCATACAATGAAATAGAATAAATACCCATGAAGAGGTTATGAATTCTCTAAATCATACCCCCTAGGACTGTTAAAACCTGTGTGATGAAAGAAATGTTGTCATGAACCATAATACCCCATGTTATGCATATAACAACTTGTTATAGTTGTTACACATAGGTACAAGTTTTCTAGATCCACACATACTATTAGTATATAGACCGTGATGTTCTCCAAAGAAACCACTCACTCTATCCTTTACAAAAATTCAAGGATATTTTCCTATGATTTTTTTATCCACAGACTTATCCATAGAAATTTTCTTAGGGTTATCAAAAAAAATTTCTCATCCTAGTTTATAATTGTTAACAAAAAAATTTCTCTAGTACCATATATAAAGTTATAGTCATGCAATAAAATAAAATTACATCACTATTCTCGAATACATAAACATTATAAAAATAGTCACAAAATATATGTACATGTTTAGTTCCTTTGGAAAAATGGAAACATAAAATCTGAATCATAAGTGAGGAAAATCATCTCCTACTAGGTTATTCATAATTAGAACCCTTCTTTGACACAAAAAAGATAATAATTATATTCGTAAATTTTGGAAGGAAACATAAAAAGTGTTGAGTGAAGATGCTCAATAATGGTAAATAAGGGAAACATGTCAGCATAAACATTAGCACAGGGGTGTGGCAATTTGATCATATCACTGAAAGATAATAACCAGAATATCATGTATCTTAAACATGAGTCACCAAATAAATATTGATAGTTTATAAGAATTGAATGATAAGTAAATAAAGAAAATAATCCTTGAATGAATAACATAGGAATAAAAAATGGAATTTTGGAAGACACATAATGATATAGTATTATTTACATAGTATACAAGTAATCACATCAATGTCCATATTATTTATATAGGTTCAATCCCCATACCATCATGGTAGTCATAGTTCTCACCCATGGCCATATTAGTAGCAGTAGTTTACTCCGTATTCCATCTTGGTATTCATGGTTCCCTCCCATGTTCATCTTTGTAGATAAGGATCACTCCCAATAACCTCTTAGTTAATCTCATGAGATATATATCTTTACCCCATACATTATATAGATATATAGGTCCCACCCATCTCATAATTAAATCATACAAACATGAACCACAAAATTATAAATATTTATATCATAACTGATAAAATTAGATGGTTATCAAAATCATGTAATCATATAATAAACTATGAAAAAATATAAATGATTTATAAAAATTTAATCAAAATAATTACCCATGAATGAGATATATATTTCATAAATATATAAGCCATGAAATATAAATGGTATTCATAAAAATATAATAATGAAATAGAAAATTTTTTCATAATGACTGTGACCTCAATCATAACACTTTCAAAGAAATAATATGAAAGGAACCATTAAATAATTTTCTAGAAAGAGACGAGTAACATCAACAGATGTCATCATAGATTGAAAATATTATTAAAAGATCCTCACATATTTTTTTGATGAAAATATGATTTCATAATTTAAAAAAAAAAATTGATATATAATACCATTTTTAAATTAATTTTCATAGAAAATAAATTGAAAATTGATAAAGAATACTTCAAATCATATTGAATACATTTTCCATGAAAAAAATATAATATATGCTTCAAAACAGTTGACAAAAATTTTCCATAATTTTTTTTAAAACATTAAAATAATGCATGAAAATGTTTTGAAAACCATTATCTTAGAAAACTTATAAATAGCTCTAAAATGTTTTGAAAACCTTTTTCATTGAAAACACTTATAAACAATAAATTTCCCGAATATTAGGAAAGAAATTATTTCTTAAAATAAAACAACTTATTAATGATGTAAATGATTCTTAAACAGATTTTTAGTCATGATTTTAGATAAAACCAAACGCAATAAACATTCCATTTAAATCAAAATAATTTTAGAAAGATGAATCAACAGAAAAAAAATATTCCTTATTAAAAATCCATTTTTTGAAAAAGATAAAACTTTGGTAAAAATGTTATTACAATATCCTAAGAGAATAATAGAACATTTTTTGGAAACTATTAGGAGGAATGGGTTTTAATGAATACATATTTCCGACCGAAGAGAGTGGTGTAGTAAGGATTTGTTAATAACACATTCTTAACTAGCTTATGTACCAAAGAGTTTAAAAATGGTACCAGTACATGAATATATCATTAGTAAATAGGAAATTATAAAACTATTGAGTTTTATTGAGATATGGATCATTATATTTCATAAAAAAATCATAATGACAAACAATCTCAAAAAGTGATGAGATTATTTCAATAAAATCTTTTAACATTGAAATTCTGAACCATATAACCTATGTAAAAATAAATAAACTTCATGATGATAAAAATATTATTAATGGTATTATATATATAATAAATCAAATTAAAGGTAATATATACACCTCATATAAAAAAATTGGTGCATAACATGGCGTGCTTCTTAAAGAAAGAAAATTGAGACAAAAATTACATTACCAATTTGGTAAATTTTGAAAGGTAAACCCCATGACAGAATGTTAATAAAATGGATAGATAAATTTTTATATATTTAATTATATGGGGTATAATGTAAATTAATTTGAAGTATATACAACTCAAAAAATATGTGAGTGGTGAATAAGGAATTTATCTCATGAAAACAAGGGGTGAGATGAAATTCCACAACCTCTTGTCTTAACTATAATCGTACTTGTTCAAACCTTCTGTATATTAAATATATATTTACTATAAATATATCATAAAACTATATTTTTATTTATACTAACATATATTTTTTATGACATCATATTACCCACTTTTTAACAATTTTATGATAAGGATTCACTATGGGTAATATCTGTTTGTTCTTCACGTGTTTCTACATTTTTCATATCATTGGTACTTATATTTAAATCGTGATCTACAAAATATAAACCATGATTAAAATATATATTATATTGATATTTTTTTATTCTAATAATAAATATAATATATATGTATCAATGGGGATACACCATTCATGTAGACGGTAAGCTGCATGCATGCATGAAAGCTATTTCAATTTAAATATCATATTGAAGGAATGATGGTAAAGGAATTTATGTATATATGTTAATATATAATTCTTAAAGTATGTCTATTATATCATATATAACATATATATTTACTAATTTTGTCCTTAATACATTATATGTAGTATTTGAAAAGTCACATTGCTTTGTGGGGTAGGTAGTCTGCACTTCCTCAAATGAAATTATCGTATTAACACCAAATGGAAAGTATAGTGAATTTAATTGAAATTGAATTAAATAATATTAAACTAATAATAAACGTAGTATAAAACATATATAAATATATTTTTCATCCTAATTTCCACTATGATAGGTGGTAAAAGATAATTGAACAATCATCATTTTGTGAGGTTGTAGTCCGCCATATACATAAACAGAATATTCGTTACCAATTGGATTATTGTGTGTGTAAGTGTAGGTATAATACTTAGCATAATAATATCCTTGTATTTGGATGATACATGTTTTTATAAGATCATGTAATAATTATATTTTAGGGATTGTAGATGGTAAATAAAACAATAGACATTGAGGGAGGGTGTTACATCTAAATCGGGTAACTCTACTTTGTTTGAGCCCAAATGATTATATTTATTTCTTTTTTCCCAAGGGAAGGCTTATAGAAAAAAAAGAGGGATGTTGGGGAAATATTGGGTACGTTTTTGTAGAAACAAAATTAGCTTTAGAGCTATGAGTATATGCATGAATATGATGCATTTTATAAAGGTGGTGGGGTGGAACTCTTGAAATATTTTCAATGAAAGGAAAACAACAAACATTTGATTTATTTAATGTGGTTAAGTAATGATTAAATGTCTATAAAATATATTATAGCGTCTATATATGGAAATAAAATTTCTTTTGGGAATGTGTTTAGGTCGTTTGGTCTTTAATGTTATGTTTTAGTCTCTTATTAAGCTAAGTTCATCCTTAACCGTTGTAATTAATTTTCATTACTTCACCAATATGTATTGTAAAAAACTAAGATGAACTTATTAAAAATTATAAATTATTATTACTCCAAATATGGAATCCATTTTAAAAAATTCAATACATATAAGTGGATTAAATAAATTTAAATTTAATCTTGTAGTTGGGTTGACAATACAAGGTTTTAATGTAAAAATATTCAAAAGTTTTCTATGTTTTCATCACAACATTAAAATTAAAATTGATTATAATGGTATACATAAGATTTATTGGTAAAAATATTATCTATTTATACTTTGAAAAAAATTATTTATAACAATTTTTCTTTTTATATAAATTAGATGAAAAAGAAATTTTTAATAAAAATCTACCATTTTTAACAATTCATTAAAAATTAATCTTAACATAAAAATACCAAAAAATTATCCTAACATAATTTGTATGTTAGAATTTAAAATATAAGGTTTATATTGAAATATTAGGTCTATAAAAGTCTCCAAATGAGATTTAAATTTAGATCACTGTTAAAATAAGGTAAAAATAATTTAATAAAAATATTGGATATTTTGAGTTATATTGGTTTTATTATTATCTTATGTTTATAAAATAAATTAGATGAATATTAAAAATATTTACATGGATATATAATATATTTCTATCATTAATATTTATTAAAAATTATAAAAATTTATTAGGATTGAAATAAATTTTTAATATAATAATATATTTCTATAAAATTACTCTCTTTATATTCAATTAGGTGGATATATTTATTTCTAAATACTTTTTCACTAATTAATTAATTTTTTATAATGTTAAACCCTATATTTAAAATATTTATTTAAATATATTCATAAAATTTAAATTCATGGATATGTTATCTATTATTATATTTTTTATAATATATTAAAGTTCAGTTACACTCGGTCTTACATGTTTAAAAAGCCATAGAGGAATGTCATTGTTGCGCAAGCTATACGTGAAGATCGGTGTAGATAATGATAATGTTTATGTTGTGTGTAGTGCATGAATATCAAACCATTTCATAGAAGGAAACCAAACTAAATTCAATAACATATATAGAATAACAATTTTCAGTGATTCGAGAAATGAAAAATATCAAAAAGGATAAATTAATTTGAAAAAAATAAATCACAAAATCTTGGGGTGTTTCACAAATGGGAAACTTGTAACCTACAAAGGAATTATTATTTATCAAACATACCTTTCTTATATCATCTTGAATTATCTGATTCATTATCTGAGGTTCTAATTATGAAAGACCAAAGAAAAAATCTATCCCAATCAATGAAAAAATAATTAAAATAATTAATTTAGCATAGCATTAATTATTTTATGAACAAGAATAATCTGGATTTAGGTTTATTAACCAACTAAATTAAACATGAATACTTGAATCAAGTTTATTTACACCAAATTACAACAACAACCAAATTCATAAAACACCATCTTTAAGATTTAATATAATAAAAAAATTTATTTATTCAATAATTATATTCATTACCAATATCCATCATGAATAACATGATAAACCAAGGAAGCCATATATATCACACTATCTAGAAAATCAAGAGGCAAAATTTTAAAACTGTACAAAGTAGAAACATCATTATATGAATGATACCCATTCTTTTATCTAGATCAAATAATTATTGGGTGAATTTAATTGTGATCTATGTGGATAAATTATGAAACTTCTATGATTGAACATAATTAAGTAGAGAGGTAATGAATCTCTAACCTCAAAATGACATTACCATTCTTCACATGAGAACAGACCACACAAAGGATTGACGATCACCCATTTTTCAAGAACTGAATCCATATGAGGATGCCACAACACCACAACATCATTAAAATCAAAGAGAAAACCCATCAGAAACATGTGTATGACACCTCCATCGCATGATGAGATGATACAAGACCAAACATGATAAATCATTGAGAACCATTGGAAAATGTAAGAAAAGTAGATAATGGATATATTAGTACTACTATAGATTGAATATGGATGTATAATATAGATTCTTGTCAAATGGTTCACCAAAATACCAATGATTGGATTGTTCAGTATCTTGGAATGATAGAAAGGAAATCCTCAACTATAGGGGTTGACAACCTTGGAATCTCGAATGTTTTTAAAACATTATATCTTCAGTGTATTACATCATGTGTAATCCCATTTTACATCATGTAATGGATCTAGTTATGTTTCATCCGAATAAGTATTATCATTTTGATTTAATTTTATTTTTCAAACCATGAAATATTACATAATATGAATCCCACTTTCACATTGTGAAATAATTCTTCAAGGTGTGAAACCCTCTTTTACTCTTTGAATGATCCCGCACCCAGTTTGTAGCACACAAACTCTTAAAACATTTTACCAAGCCTCCTATAAGTTCTATGAGCCTCAAATTCATGTAAAGGTTTGATACATGTAGATCCACTTCCTTACATAAAATGGCACTATAAATATTCCTATCCTCAATAATCCCAAACCACCCTAGAGAAGAAATGTAAAGGGGTCATCTGAATGGTAACCCTCTGAGATACCACCCAATCCTCTCGTCACCACATGAGCTCAAACACCTCATTAGGGGAGCAGTAGAAACCCATGAAACAACCACAACCACCTACTCATCAATATCTTGGGAAGATAACTCTCAAATGTGATAATTCCAAAAAAATCCATAAGAGAAATATTTCACAAAACTAGGAAAGTTCTACAACCACAAACTGAACATTGATAAAAGATAAGAGATAAACATAAAATATATCTTAGTATTGTGTGTGTATATGTGACTCACTTTCCTTGGTATTATACTCCATGCCACCATGTCTCCACAAGACTCAATATGAGGGGATAATAAGCCCATACAACACCTTCTCTTGGATTTCTTGGATCTCTACAGACCGGTCCTCAATGGTTTCATCTTTGTCAACATCAATCTTACCCCAATAATGAATTTGACAGTTGTATTTAATATATCTATGAATCAATGACATTTAAAAAAATCATGTATCTAACTCATCTATGGGGGAAGTGTTTCACTATATGTCATGACTAAACACCATTCACCACCTCAAGAAGACCAATCAACTGGGGAGAATATTACTCCCATGAGAAAACCATCACTTTCCATGATGGGGAGTCACCTTCAATAACACATTATCCCCAACGTAAAACTCCAGAGGTATCCTCCTATGATCTTCCTATAATTTCTGATGATCATTCTCATCTTTCATCCTCTCGTGTATCACCTAAAATATTTCTATCAGATTTTTACTAGTTCTAGAATGAGAATTTTGGACCCTCTAACCAAATTTTATCATAACAACGAATAAAATGGTAAACCAACCAAGTACTGAATTTTATCCATTCTAATGGCAGATTTAAAACTATTTTTATGTAAAGACCATAATATTCTATTGATTTTTTTAAAAATTATTTGGGATTATTAATATTCTGCAAAAATTTATGGAACTTGATTCTGAGGCCCAGTGCGACTGGAATAGAATTTTTAATTTTTTAAGGTATGTTTAGTAAACATGCAGGAGTTGTTTAATATTTTTTTAATTGGTGCACAGATTAAAAATCTAAGGGAACTATTGAATCGGTATCATTGGGATTCATTTAAGCGAGGATTAACATCGAATGCAGTTGGTCGGGTGAAAAAGTTACTTTTTCGTACTTTTAAATGAATAATAAAATAACATATAATGGTTATTTTATTATTCTACCAACATTTGAGCAGCGGTGGCAGGACAGGTGGCTTATCAAGACAATAAATGGATTATCACATTGTTTTTGTAACCACACCATGGAGAGATTAATAGGTTCATTCATTAATTAACCTCATTAATCTTTCATTGCATGAATCACTATTACCATCTATTTAAATGAGGCTTGGGCATTGATTATTGACATGGATGTGAGGAAACTCAAACGAAGTTCCGCAACATCATCCACCAACGAAGAACAGAAGCTTAGATGACAACGTTGGAGAAATATAACTAGAAGTGAAAAACATAGACAGCTTCCTCAAGCATGGATTTTTATTCCAAAATGCTTATGTCTTCTCTAAATCAGAGGTACGGGTTTCATTTAAACTGAATTTAATTTGTTTCTTTTCCTAATTTTTTAAAAGAATGATGAATTGAAAAAGTATTAGTTTATCTATGTCGAATTAATCGCTACCAACTTGTTATGATCCAAATGTAGAATGCACAAACCAAACAAAATAGGCCCATACCCTCTGCCACTTTGGTTTTGTCACATCCATCATGGGAGAAGTTTGAACACAACACATACCTGATATTGGGAGCCACACAAAGTTTACCGCATCACGTGTGACCCTTAAGCGAGTTTATAAGGGAAAATTCACCACCAGAGCTCACATGGTGGCCTGTAAAAGATCTGCTGGTGATGGAGACTGCGACGGCAGGCATCGTCCTATTGCGTTGGTAGTAGGAGATGCACCATCATGCGCCACAACATGAAGCCATGACATCAAGCCACATCAGCAGGGGTGGTCGGCTCTTAACTGACCATGTTGACTGAAGGTAGCGATCCACAATGAGTAGGCCACGACATCGATGTCGCGATGGAGGAAAAGGGGACCCTCACCCCGCAGGTCCTGCTAATAGGTAGGCAGTTCCACATGGCACCGCCTTAGATAATACAAATGACTTTCAGCCATTCGGGAAGGGGGAGAAGCCTCCCCCGCATGAGCCACCCAGCTGGGAACCATACCAGCTTCCTGGCCAGGCCGCCTGGTGGGTCTCACCCAACCAAGACATGTATGGTCGGTCTGTGGCCGAGTGGGCTAGTTTGTGGCCTAGTGGGCCGAGCCTGAGGTCTAGTCCACTTGGGAAAACCCAGACGGTGTGAGCCGGGCCGGGCCAAACCCGAGTCGGACCCGGTCCCTTTTCATCCATGATACGCTTAAAAGGTCATATCTCACACACCAGACGTTCGGTTGATAAACCATCTATCATGATAGAATACTTGGAATGATACAATCCTTTTAAGATACTTCTCCAGAGTTCTGGATAATGTCGGAGTATAGCTGGGTTGGATCGAACCTGAATCCAAATATTCCCTCGGTAGTAAAATTATTATAAAACACGGACTAAGAGTCTGATTGACACACCGTATATTTCATTGGGACCCTTACAACATTGAGGTCCTTTATGTTACTCTATTTCGGAACAATGTGGAAGTATAGTAAAGAATGATATCTTTGGGAATAGATAATACCGAACTCATGTGCACCAGGTACGGGGAATCCTATGGCCCACTGTCAATTGAAGAGTGACAATGTATGGATCATAATAATAAAGGCCATATGTGGATAAACATCTTAGTGACCATGTGTGGACCAGAATCATCACAACCTTGTTTGGATCTTCATTCTAGCGACCTTGTATGGATCATCATTTTAGTGACCCTATATGGATTTTCATTCTAGAAACCCTATGAGGATCCACAGTGTGTGACCTGATGTGAACCATCCATAGAGTGGACCATCATTGATAAATGACACATGAAATTATGTGGATCAACAATAGAACAACCCTTTCATGGTTCATTTGTGGAAGCATCCTAACAGAATAATATTATATAGCTTATGACTTGTCATCTTTTTTCTTGAAATATGAGTTGTATACCTGGTTTTAGATGAGTCTTTTACTTTCTAATTTGTGATTTCAATCATAATTTGTGGTTTTCCTATGTGGAATTCTAAGAGACCTTTGGGGGTCTTCAGGTCCCTACTGGGTATTTTTATAATCACTCTTACATGGGCTTTGCCCGCACGACTAGCTGCTCAACTGAGAAAATAAGAGCCGAGACCAGGCGATACACAGAGGTGACTGGTTTATATAGAGATATGTGGATATGATATATACCTACCCTTAAGTTAGTAACCTTGTTGTATGATCTCATGAGATATTTTTTGTTTTGGTTTGAGGGTGCATCTTTTCAGATGGGCTTGTATTCCGGCCCCTTACTTTCAATACACACATTTACAACTACTGATTTACTATGTGGTTTGCATCATACCGTGTTCTTGTTCTGTGTGTTTGTAGGATTAAAATAAACACCTTCCCTCATTCAAGTATATGCCTTTATGATGCTAGTCACCAACCCCCTTCTAATGGATGGTGGGCTCGGGGTTGTCATAGAACGGGCCTCAGAAGACGGTTTTTTACAATGTGGTATAAAAGGAGTCAGTTCTACCGATGAAATATGACTCTGATCTTTCCAATGAAGCAATACTGTTAACTGTTTTGAGTGTATTTTTTAGTTATAGGAGTCTATTTGTTGTGCAATGACTGATGCATCCATATACCAGGACCCTGAATTTTTATTTCCGACTTAGTCCACGAAAACACTGATTATGTGTGTTTTGGAAATGTATTAATTTTGATCTCTTTTGGGCCATCCCACCATGTATAACTTATTTAACATATAACACCTATTTCCTTTTAGGATTCCACCATGTATATAGCCAACTGAGATTCCTGAGAGATATCATAGTCACGGACCACCGAGCGATGAGGCTTCAGTGTATGGACCTCTTACATTGATATCACCATTGACTGGTGCTCCAATAACACCATCACCCTATGGGAATCCGTTTCCACCAGACACACTAGAGGATAGTGAATGCCAACTTAGAATGTTTCTAGAGTTCTAGGGATAGAGGCCTCTGAGGTTTTGAGGCATGAAAAAACTCCAGGTAGCTAAGAACTGGCTGGAGGGTGTGGATAGAGTTTTCTGCCAAATTGCGACACCAACAGAGGAGATGATGATCTTAGCTACCAGCCACTTCCATGGAATAGTTGGGAGATGGGGGAGGATGATTCTATAGTTACATGATGAGTTGAACCTCATCTTGATGAACTTATAGAGCCAATTCACGGCGGAGTTCATTCTAGCAACTCTATGCTCTGTGCATATTTTGGAGCTCCTACACATACAGCAGGGAAGCCTAACAGTATACCATTACTCAGTGAGATTCAATGAACTCTCGTGATACTACACAGATATGGTACATAACCCTATCTTCAGGGACCAGGCTTTTGAGTAGGGTCTCCGGTGGGAGATCAGAGCATCGATGATATCGCTCACTATCCTGACGCAAGCTGTAGTGATCAAGTGAGCATTATTGTTGGAGAGCTTCATTGCTGATCAGGCATCGACGGTGAGATCCACAACCATGCAACTGGTAGCTGAGTCATTGGTAGAAAGCAGTAGGAAGATTATGTAGGGGTCCAATAAGTCCATACCTTCCAGATTATGACCCCAAGATGTTTTGTTAGAGGTGTGGAGATCACGGGAGAGAGCAGGCCAAGAGAAGAGCATATTGTGCTTCGCGTGCTGTGGGTATGGCCACATGGCTCATCACTGCCCAACCCACCATAATTAATATCATCGGATGGTCAAGGGACCACTGAGGATGAGGAATAGATTCCATTGAAGATGTCCATAGGTCGGTGGACATAGTAGAGGAGTAAGTCAGTAGATATGTGGTGGGGGAGATTTGGGGTTCTACCGCCACCACATTCAGGCAGTCTACCCCAACCTTATAGAGAAAATGGATGGGGAAAATCTCATATTAAGGAATCTGAGGCTTATGACCTCAGTCCTCCAGAGATTATTCGAGGTGTGATCTATGTCTACTCCACCCTAGCTGTAGTACTTATAGAAACATGTTCTTTTCAGTCTTTCATTATCATGGATCTCGTTCATAGCTCAGAGATTCTGGTAGATTCATTGGCTTGGTCCTTACAATTATAGAGTCATGTGGGAGAGGATTTTATGATTACAAACTGGTTCCGGTAGTGTGATCATAATCTAGGAGACAAGAGATTTGGCTGGGATCTCTTAGTATCAGCATCGAGGCCATACGATTTCATCTTTATTATAGACTGGTTATCCACAGTTCCTGCTCAGGTTGATTGTTTTAGGTCGAATGTGTGGTGTGTCTGTCAGGATGAGACTAGGTCGTCCTTCAACGGTGAGAAGTGAACATTTGCAGTAAAGAATAAACTTACTTGGAAGAGTGAGAAGCTGATCATTCTTTGGTTGGCTAGACATAACCTCAGAGCAGTTGATGTGAAGTGTCCAAGTTATCTTGTATTGGTTGACCAATATTCAGAAGTCTTTTCTAATGATGTTCCAAGACTTCCTCCATATAGAGAGGTAGAATTATTATCAACCTGTACCCTGGGATGACACTAATATCCATACCAGCATATTATATGTCTCCCATGAATCTTCGTGAGTTCTGGGTATAGTAGGAGGGCTTGTAGAGGAAGGGCTTCATAAGGCCCAGTGTTTCTCTACGGGCATCCCTAATTATGTTAGCCCATATGGAATATGGGAGTCTAAGGTTTCGTGTTGACTATCGACACCTTAACCATCTGACTGTGAAGAACATGTATCCTCTACCATGGATTGATGATCTATTCGACTAACTGAATGGAGCTTGATGGTTTTCAAATATAAACCTTAGATCAGGCTACCATCAACTCAGGGTACGGAATGAGGAAGTACCAAAGATAGCCTTCAGATGTCGGTATGTCCATTATGAGCTCTTGGTGATTCCCTTTGGTGTATCCAATGCTCCATTAGTGTTAATGAGCCTTAGTAACTTTATCTTCCAACCCTATCTCAATCGCTTAATGTTATTCTTTATTGATGGCATCTTGATATACTCAACGTCAGAGGAGGATCACACCATGCACCAACAGATTGTTCTGGATACACTCTGAGATCACTAGCTTTATGAAATTCTCTTGAAGTGGTAGTTCCTAATATGATAATTCCACTTCATGGTGAAAACTTATCTTGAACGCTTGAGTTGTAGTGGATCCGTCCAAGATATAGGCAATGATGGATTAGAAGCCACCCAAGAGTGTGGCCGAGGAAAGGAGTTTCATGTTATTGGTTGGGAACTAACAAAGATTCGTACCCAACTATTCATGAGTTTTGACACCCTTTCTATATTTGAAAAAGAAGGGAGAGCCCTTCATGTTGACCGAGATATTCTAGTTGAGTTTTCAAGAGCAGAGGGAGAGACTGATGAGTTCCCCCATATTGAGGCTACCAGAAGAGGTATTTGTGTTTGTAATCTATTATGATGCATCAATGACGAAAATTGGTGGTCTCCTGATGAAGGATCTAGTGGTGATCTCTTAAACCCAAAAAATTTCAGAAAACATGAGCAGAACTACGCTACCCATCACCTGGAGTTAGTAGCAGTGGTCTTTGTATTGAAGATGTGGCAGCAGTAGTTAATGGGGAAAATTTTTACAGTCTACTATGATCACAAGAGTCTTAGGTATATCTTCTCATAGTGGGACAAAAACTTGAGACATCGACAATGGAAAGAGTTCCTCCCAGACTATGACTTTGAGATATTATACAATCTGGTGAAGGGGAACGTTGTAGTAGATGCACTCAACAGGAGGTCTGGTCTATAGTTGCTGAGTGAGGTGAAAAAGAAAAAAGTTGTGTTTGAGATATCCTTCATGGATAGTGATGGAAAATATTATATCCTGTATATGATAGTCACTCCCCCACTCCTTCAGCAAGTCATGGAGGCACAAATTGGAGACATAGAATGTGAGGATTGACGTGCTCAGATATCCTTAAGACATTCTCTTTATGGATTTTCTAAAGGTGGGGAACACGTCATCCTCTTCAGAGGACGCACTATGGTACCAATGAAACTACAAGATGAGTTATTGAGGGAATTCCACACATCCCCCTTGGCGGTATATCTTGGAGTGGCGAAGATATACCAGGACCTTTAACATCAGTACAGGTGGCTAGGGATGATGAAAGAAGTGGAAGAGTTCGTATTGCGATGCTTCACTTGTTAGCATGTGATGGCCGAGCATCAGGTACCAGCAAGCTTAGCTCAACCACATGAGTTACCAGAGTGGGATTGGGATAGTATATCCATGGAATTCGTTATAGGGATACCATGTATTTCCAAGGGCCATGATTCTTTCAGGGTGATCATTGACTGACTCACCATGTCACCCCCCTTCTAACCCTTCTGATAACAGGTATCAGTAAAGTGTTTGGGTTGCCTCTATGTACAAGAGACTATAAGACTTCATGGGGTGCCAAAGACGATCATCACAGATTGAGAAGGTATCTTTACATAACTCATGTGGAAGGGATTATAGGACGTGTTAGGGACTCAATAAAATTTGAACACCACCTTCCAACTTCAGACAGATGGTCAGATAGAGAGAACCATTCTGACAATCGAGGAAATGATTCGTGCGTATGTCCATGATTATGGCCACTATTGAGAGGACCACCCTCCACTAGTGGAGTTCGCTTAGATCAATAGTTATCACTCCACCATCGACATGGATCCATTTGAGGTCATATACGGGGGACCTTTAAGATCACCACTATGCTAGAAAGACCTAGTGGAGTAAACACTTATGTGTCGAGAGTTGGTACATGATACAACAGAGAAGGTGAAGATCATCTATGAGAGGATGAATACTGCATAGAGCAGGAATAATTCCTAGGCCGACATGACACAAAGACCTTTGGAGTTTGAGGAGGGAGGCCATGTCTTCACACAATTCTGACCCTAGTGAGGATTACAGAGGTTTCTCATGGGTGTAAAGCTATCTTCGAGGTTCATCAGACCTTTCCAGATCCTCAGTAGAGTAGGAGAGGTGGCGTACCATCTAGATCTTCCCCAATAGACACACTGGGTGCATAATTTTTCTATGTGTCGCATCTGAGGTGGTATATTCATGATCCATCCCATGTTAAAGACTGGGGCGATCAGGACATTGACAATGGGGCGGTGTTTGCGTAGTTCCCGGTGGAGATAGAGGATCTATAATATTAGGTATTTCATGGGTGGTCGATTCCTCTCGTGCGAGTTTTTTCGCAGCATGGTAATATCTAGGAGAGCATATGGGAGTGGGAGGATCATATACATGCTCATTACCCACATTTGTTCCCCCACTTATGGTGTATCTTTCGAGAATGAAAATCCTTATAGTTGAGATTATGTAAAGACATGGAAATTACATATAATTTTTAAAATTTTTTTGGGATTATTATGAGTCTACAAAAATTAACGGCGCTTATTTCAGAGGCTCAGTGTGGCCAGAAAAAAAAATTAAACTTAATTAAGGTAAGTTTATTAAATGCACGAGCATCATTTTCTATCTTTTGAATCTGTGCTCCGATTAAAAATCTAAGGCCACTATTGATTTTGTAGTGCCATTAATTTCTTATGTGAGGTTTAACATTGACCGATGTAGATCGGCTGATAATATTTGGAATGTGTACTTCTAAAAGAATAATGAAATAACATAAAATTGTAATTTTATTATTCTACCAACGGTTGAGTAGCAGGGGCAGGATTAGTGAGTTTTCAAGAAATTTAATGGATTGACTCTCTGTTTTTGTAACCCCACCATTGAGAGAATAAGAGATTCATTCATTAATGAAACTCATTAATCTCTTATTTCTTGCATCACCTTTCCCCCTCTATTTAAATGAGGTTTGGGCATGGGATATTGACATGATTTTGAGGAACATCTAATGAAGTGTCACAAAATCTTCCACCAATGAATAATAGATAATTGGAAAGAAATGTCGGAGGAATCTAACTAGAAGCAAAAAAACAATGATGGCTTCATTAAGCATAGATTCTTATTCCATCACCGCGACGATATCACCAAATCCAATGTAGGGATTTATTTAAACTCTATTGAATTTGTATCTTTTCCCTGTTCATAAAAAATTGATTAAACACTGAATTATTAGTTTATCTATGTCAAATTAATTACTACTCACTTGTTATGATGGTAACATAGAGGGCGCGTGCCAAATGAAAAAGGACTTGACCCTCCGTTGCATCGGGTTTGTAACATCCTTCATGGTCGAAGATGGAAGATGACTGCTACTTGATTTCGGGAGCCATGTAGTGTTGGTAGCATCTCGAGAGACCAGTATGAATGTTCAAAAAGGAAATATACCAACGAATCTCACCTGGTCGCCCACAGAAGTTCTATCGGTGGGCGATGGTGGCGACCATCATCGGCCGGCTGTGGTGGAAGCAGGTGGCTCACCATCGCACGTCGTTGAGGGGAGACGCGGCCCAATGGGTTAGTCATCGGACCAATAGGCCAAGACCACGACCTAGACTACTATTGCTAGCCCAACCAGTGTGGGGCGTTTTTATGAGGTTAGACCGGACCAAAACCCTTTTCATCCTAGATATGCTTAACAGGATATACCTCAAAAACTAGATGTCCATTGGACGAACCGTATACAGTGACATAATCCATTGAACGAGATGATCCTTTTGAGATACTCCACTTGAGTTTTGGATAATGTTGGAGTACATCCGGGTTGGATCGAACCTGAATCCAACCGAGGCCTCGGTACTAAAACACTTAGAACTGAGAGACCAAGCATCTGATTGATGCACTGCCTATAGCATTGTTACCCTTACTAAATGTAGGTCCTTTGGTTTACTAATTTGTGGAACGCCATGTAAGTTGATGCACAACCGATATCATGAGGATAAAATATTATAGTATTTAAGTTCACTGGGTGTGGGGAATTTGGTGGTTGGCTTTCAATTGAAGAGTGACCCTTTGTGGATCAGCATCATAGAGACCTTGTATAGATGAGCAGCATAGCGACCCTGTGTGGATCATCGTCATAGAGACCCTATTTGGATTAGAATTATAGGGACCCTATGTGGATCAGCATGCTAGCGACCCTTTATGGATCAGATTCATAGCCACCCTATGTGGATCAGCATTCTAGCGACCCTGTGTGGATCAACATAGTGTGACCCGATAAGGACCAGCCATAGAGTAGCCAATCGTTGATCAGAGGAATACGACCCTATGTGTATCGATAATAGAACAACTCTTTCTTGGTTTAGTTGTGGAAACATCCTAAAAAAATAAAATTATATTAATTATAACTAATCATCTTTATTCTTGAACTTTGAGTTGAATACCTGGTTTTAGATAAGTCGTTTGATTTGTGTTTTGGGATTGAGATCCTTATATTTGGTTTTCCATTTTGAAATTCTGATAGACCATCAGGGGTCTTAGGGTCCCTATGATGTATTTTTATACACACCCCTACACAAGCATCGCCAATACCATTTTGTGTCGTATGAAGATGTTGAGCAGCTCAGCTGAGACTATAAGAACTAGGATCAGGAAGTAAACAGTGGTTACTAGTTGACCTGGAGAACTGTAGAGATGAGCTGTCCATACCCATCATGTCGGAACCTTGGTAGATGTTATAAGGTGTTATTTTCTGCTTTTTATTGTATATGTATCACTATAGTTGTGCTTGTATTCTAGCCCCTTACTTTTAGTACAATATTTTACTACTGCATATTTACTACATGGTTTTCATCATGCCATGTTTTTGGTCTCTCTGTTTGCATGTTTAAAGGAAATTCCTTCCCACTTTCAGGGATATTCCTTTCTGGTGCTAGTCCCCAACCCATGGCCTATAGAAGGCGGGATTGGGGAAGTCATGACCCGGGCCCCAGGGAACAGGTCATGAAATTTTTTATGAAATATCTATTAAGGAAGGATCTTTAACCAAAAACCACCAAAATCTAGGACATAATAGCACTACCAGGCTTCAAGATTTATGATGGTCTGCACTATCTAACCATATGTCTACAGTGGAAAAATAAGTGTTATGATATTTTTAAGAACCAAATAGTTAAATGTGACCTCTCCACACCCTGATGGTAAAATGAGGATCTAAATAATAAATGATTGTCTTCGAGACATTGTAGAGTCTCACCACCACCTCCAGATATCTCCTCGACAAAACCTCTAATATGCTTGACTCATTGATTTTTATAAAGTTGGATGACTTCATCATATGATTCGCTTCAACCCATATAACATTGCATCCTAGAAGATCATGATGAAAATAGGTAACAATGTCTATATATATGTCCCCCCTTCTAATGATGATCATATAATAGCTAAAACAATCCATTGGTGATATGGTGTTCGAAACTCACCTTATGGCAGACCAAAAATTGAGAGACATACTCTACAACTGCAAGTTTCACCCTAGACCACCAAAACTGACCTCTCAAAGCATAGTTCATATTTTTAATTATATTATGGACCACTAATGGTGATCTATTGAATAGTTAGTAAATCATTTCACACATAATAAAAGTAACAAAAAACATTCCTTAAAACCAAAATCAAAGTTGTTAATCTTAAGAATAATCATCAGGGGACTCACCACAAACAACTCAGTCACTACAAAACCCCACCTGAAGATACCCCAAACGTGATTCCTCCACAAGCTATAAATGAGATGACAAGACCATCATTTGAAAAAATAATCCTCCTCCCCAAACATCTCCATATATAGTTGCAAATTTGTATGTTATTCCATCACTGTCCATGAATCTACTGATTCCTATGCTACAACACTGGCCAACTTACAGTGTAGAGAATCAGCCATGAAATTACCCATTACAGAGGTATATGAGATATAGAAGTCATAATCCTCAAATAACTCAATCCAGCGACACTATTTCTAGTTCATGTCATGTTTGAAGAAGGCATTCCTCAGGCTCTTATAATACGGGAAGACCAAAAAGTGATTTTTGATGAGGTAATATCTACAGAACAACTAGAAAACTCAAATTCTACTAAAAATTGATAATTTTTGGCATAGTAACATTCGTGGGGACTTATATTCCAAGACTCATAAGAACCTACTAATCTATATTGCATCAAAACATATCCCAAAACAGTATGTTTAACGTCACAAAAAACCCCAATCTGAGGTCTTTATGCAGGTAGAATAAAACTAGAGCATTGGCCGAATTATCTTTTAGATACTCAAAAGATGTCTGATGCTAATTTTCCCTAAATAATGCCTCATGCTTTTTAGTCAACACTATCAGAGGATTCACAAACCGATAAAAATTTCCTATTATCCTCCTATAATAGCTTGCAAAACCATGGAAACATTGTACCTCTTACGTTGTCATTGAGGATTTTTGAGACATGATTTCTTCTATGTTGAATGGATCCAAATCTACTCTACACTAGGATACAGAATTCCCCATGAAAAAATATTATGGAACCCAAAAATTATATTTATACAACATACAAAATAACTAGAGCATTCATTTCATTGAACGAAATCACAATGAACTCATAATGCCAGTGAAAACAATAAAAATATGTATTTGAAATGTATATTCCAACCCACTCATATGATGATATCCTGACTGCAAATCATTTCTTGAGAAACAACTAGAACCCTTCATTTTATCTATTAAATCATCAATCTATGGAAGCAGGTAGCTGTTCTCAACTGTCACTTGGTTCAAGCGGCGATAATCTATACACAACAATAGACTATCATTATCTTTCTTCACAGAAACAATTGTTGCACCCTAAGGTGACACACTTGGGTGAAACAAATCACACATTAATGGACTATAAATCGGTATATAGAACTATCAAAACTTCTAGGGCACTATCTTATATGGATTCATCGAGATTGGGGAAACTCTTAACTATTTTTCAATCCCGAACATGATATATCATGAAGGTGATAAAATATAACCTTCACTTTAAATAAATAAATGTTCACTTCTATGAATGTAGGAATAGTCAACTACTAAACCTTAAATGAACTCAGAATCAGCTCATCCATCAATGATGATAAAGAAAGAACACACCTCAGATCCATCCTAGGGTCTCACTTCCCAAAAAACTCTACTCGATGACCAACAACATCGATAAACACAACATAAATCTTGAATCCATCCAAGATAGCATGAAAAAAATAAAACCAATCAATACCAAGGGTTTATGTCATATGGTTTTATCCATAACCATATGAAATCTCCCAAATAGTTGTTCTTCCCTATCACTAGGTCATAAATTCTACATAATTAAAAAAAATCCATTTTTACCTCCAACTAGTGTAGTTAAGGTAAAGGGTATTGGAAAAATCTATACCATATAACTCAAAGCATCAACATGGTAAGGTAATATAATGTAGTGTGTCACTATTTGTTCAAATAATTAATGCATCAAAAGTAGAATAAAATAAAAGGGTACCTCAAACAACATCTGGATCACCTTTGGCTAGCAATTCTAAAGAGTAAATCTGAACAAGGCCTGCTACAATACATACCTGACAAAAATTATGGCCACCTAGATGGACTCACTCTACTCTATAAAGATGGGGATAATCCTGAGGTTATCCTCTACCATCCCCATATACTCTTTACTAATCCAAAACTGGAGCAACCTGAGGTTACTATCTTAGTGGAGGATCATGATGTGAAACAACAAGCACAAACTTACTACTTTGAAATTCCTTGAACTCTCACCAATGAAGACACAAGAATCTACAAGAAGAAGATGCATATGATCCCTATTCATAGGTAGGAGAGCCGCTTCTCCTGAGAAATATGAATTTTTGGGATAGGACCTACCCAATCAGATCAGAATTGCTTTTTTCTTGAAAATTGGGAACCTCATACCTTATCCATGCTTTATGAAGAAGCATGAATACTCCCATATCATGACAATATTGATCCGGTTAACGTTATGAAAATGTAATCTAATCTTTATAGTACCTCGACATACATATTTAATATAAATTTTTTTCTTGGCACTGTATATCAATTTAAAAATCCCCCCATCAAATTCATCACATGGGCCTCCTCATCTTGAAACAGGTCTGAAGTATATCGTAGAATATTCCTAAAATAGATCTTAAACTCTCAAACACTACAACTCCCATATTAAAGGGTAATAAAACCCTAGATATTAGCTACCTTCTCATTCGAACAAAGAAACATGGATATGAATTGGCCTTATAACATTTAAACGAGACTGCTAGCTCCACACGATCCCCATGGAACAAGAATTGCCACTCCATAACTACCCCACAGAACATCATCCGTGGAAATTATACCCAGTTCTCCTTCCGTTCATAGATTTTTTTAGAGTCTATCTGAACCTACCCTACCAAGTATTCAATGAATTCATCAACAAAAGATCCCTCATATATCTACAAACTATGGAGATAAAACTATTAGAGTAACATCCTACAACTCTCATCATTATCAACCTCTACTCTGCATAAATCTACGAGATCAATCTGCAAAACATATTTTACCTGAACATAAAGAAGACAACAATATGGATCCATGCATAGAAGAGTAAAAAGAATTTAATCTCCTAACATGTAATATAGAAGACTTTAACATTAATTAATTGTTTTCTTTTATTCATTTTAGGTCAACCGATCCCATGGTTTACCAACTCAGACATTGGTCCAAAATGAATAATGCTTGATCTCTTCTATTGTATCTACCTTGAAAATAGTATACTCTATTTTAGTATCCACATTAAGATTCAATGTCTATTCATTAAATAATAGGGGGACGTAAATACCCATGTCTTATCTAGTCCCTCGTATTTAAAGTTCATGATAATCCTAGCTAAAACACTTTCCCTACAAACTCATGCAACCTCACCTATTAAAAACACCAAACTCCATCATATCACTGTACCCGAACTCTGATACAAATCTATCACAACCCCTTAAATTCAAAGTGCATCCATCCTAGGACAACAAGAGAGAAGAGATATTGTGAACCTTGATTACCTCCTCCAGAAGGCCTTCAGTTGGTGAATAACACTGAGGGTATAATAAACACATAGATAGGAGGAATATCTCTGCAAAAGAAACACATGTAGAAGAGATAGATAATATAGAAACCAAACAGATCATTCCCACACTCCAATGTAGATAAAAACCAAAGTTTACATATTTAAATTCATTCATGAACTTCTATAACATAATATAAACTTCAATTACTAAATAAAATGTAATAACGGTAGTGGACACAAAGCCCCATCAACTACTACAAATCCCCCAAGATAGTAGTAACTAGATAGATATCCAAAATACTTCAGATGATTGGAGATATGTTTATATATATATATGTTGGATATAACAATATAATTTGTTGGATCCTCATCAGAGTATCTCATGATAGAATTTAAATAATGCATGCTGAAGCATAGAGAACAACAGGTGAAACTCACTCCTCACCTAAAAAGGTATACTAAGTTCTCATCCTCACCACGGATACTCCCACCATGTGTTTCACCCAAGAGAATATAATATAACAAATAATATCATTTTTACCAAGCTTCCACATCCTCAATTTTTTTCTACTTTCCCCCAACATTTCTTATCATGAGAATCTCTCTCCAAAAGTCAATCCCACATACACTTGAGAGAAGAAACAAAACATCCACTTTGTGCAACATATCACTATGTATAGGATATCAGAAGTTAGAGGTAGTTTTTTGGATCCACCACACCTTGTATAATGTGTATCATTAATTGTGATTTATACCTCATTCCATAAGATTCCACACAACAAGGATCTTCTATCCATCATAACAATAACATGTCATACCTATAGTAGTCCTTAAGAAATAATATCAGGAATATATCTGTGTGAAATTGACACACTCCATTATTTCACTTTATACACATATATGGGGAAATATAACCATCACTCGTACCAAAACTAGTAACTCACAAGAGATATGATTATGGACAATGGGTGTAGTCAGCTATCTATCATTTCACCAGGATGTTGGAGAAAACACCCCCTATGGATAAGAATCTCTGGGGTGTAAGTTTCCTTAACCGATAGGGTGGATTAGATTATATAAACACAAAAAATACATGATATAATATGGATAAAAACATATCTATGATCATTACCTTGTCTCAGACTCAACTACAACTAATTTCACTTGGACACCCAAATGCCCCTGCTAATAATATATATCATTTAATAACACAACCGTTAAAATTTCTACATTAAATTACATTATCTATTTTTATGTGTCAAAATTTACTATACTTAATTCATAACCATTAATTATCCATTAATAATTCCAAATTACATTTCACTATAATTTCAAAAAATATCCATTCCTTCTAGGCATGATCAAACCAATTACACTGGTACACATAATTTCAACCTCAGTAATCTCTAACCCCATGGTTTAGAAATTTATTCATTTATTATCGTTATTAATTTAAAAATATGTAGACACTATAAAAAGCATCTATGCTCCCCATGAAAAGAGGTCTCATCACGTTGAGTAGATTAACAACCCACCAAGTATTTACATCCTATAGTAGGAGTATAAACCCATCAAACCATGAAGAGATAAACACAAAATCACATGGAATACCCTATGATTCATTGCCTCACATAGAAAGAGAGTTACCAAACACATCTATTATAATCATGTTGTGGGGAAAGTAAATAAGATAAAAAAATACCCAAAAACCAAAGAACTAATTCAATTAATCATCCATCATTCATAATAATAGTGAATCCAAGTTTCAACCAATTACAGATTCTTTAGTGTCCTCCCCAACAACCACATGCATATATCATTTCATCTTTCCACTCAAGTTAGTAAATACTGCCACATAAACTGGGCCTTCCCAACTATCATTCAAAAAATACATATAGGCTCATCCTTTACATGATCATGTCACATCTAGGCCTCTCATTCAAAAATACCATGTAACACCTCGAGCTTCCATGATACGCTTCTCATTCAATAATGCAATGGCTTGCATTGTACGCAACTTCGAGTTCTAAAACACCGCGACTAATCAATGTAGCCGTTATGAATAGTAATAACCACTTTTTAAAATTATAGATAATTTATATTTCAAAATGGACTTCATTTTTGGATTCGGAATATCGAAATTAGCCTATGATGAATTTTTGGTATTTTTCTGAGAACTTCTAATTTTTTATGAATAGTGAAAAATACTTAAAACAACTTTTTAATAAAAATAATTTATTGTGATAAATTATACTATTTAGTGGTTTTAAGGTGTACTTAGAATATATTTTTACCATTTTATCCAATGGTGTTCATTAGAATTAATTTAACATTGAAATTGGACAAAAACAATTGCCAATCTTTTGATATAAATTGTTTCTTAAAAACACGCTATTTGTCGTAACAGCGGGAATTAATTATAAAATTTATTAATGCAACTTATATGTTTGGAATTTTGTAAAATAGACATCATTTTTGAATTTGGATTATCAATTATAGCTTAGGGTGAAATTTTGGCCTTGTTCTGAAAAACATCAATTTTTGATGAATAGTGAAACCACTAAGTGGTAGTTAAATAACTGATTTTTCGTTTAAATGAAATATTACCACTTCTGTGATTTGATTTTCAAAAATCCGACATACATGGTTGTCATTAAGAAGTAAAATGTGGTTCAATGAGATTAAAATAATTTTTTGGTGAATAGTAACTTTTAAGTTCTTAATCGTGATTAGAGGTAATTAGTGTAGTTTAAGGTACAAATAATGTTTTAATAATATGAGATGGCCCTGACACTTGTCCTAATCCTATTGGATGAGTCATGGCCGACCAAGACAACCCATGGGTCAACTTGGGGACCCCATGGAGCCACTTTGGTTGGAAAATGACATTAATATATATATATATATATATATTTAATGTTAAAATTAAATTGACACAAACATGAGTTGTTTTACTAAAACAGTTATTAAGTTGGGTTACACAAGTCCAAATTTTGATTAAAAATATTCATTAGAAATCTAAAAAGATTTCCTACATAATAGTATTTTTTTTATAATTTTTAGACATTAAATAAAATAAATTATTTATGGCATCATTATGATGCGGCGATGACCTCATTATTTAACGATTTAAATAAAAGGAGAAGATAATGCAAAATTCAAGGCTTACACTTATCCAAAGCCTATTGGATGAAGATATTTCGAACCCTTATCACCGAAGCCACGAATTATATAAGTGTGGGACCTTTAGAATCCGAAAATCATTGTATAATAATGTAACATTTCAATCATTCCAAAAGAGCCCCTCCTCTCCACTTATAAAAGTCCCCCACCTCTCCCACCTTATTCACACATTCAAGCCATTTGGCTCGGCCAAACTCGGCCCAAATACTCTCCCAACTTCCCCCTCTTACTCCTAGAAGCCTCACTTTGGGCAGAACTCTTCTCAAGGAAGCCTTTGGCTCAAATCAAAAAGAGTTACCCGATTTTGAGGTAATGTCTTCTCTAATGCTATTTTGTTTTGATTTTCTTCTTCAACCCCCTAAACTCTTTTTATTAATTTCTTTTGTAACAACACCAGTATCCTCAATATACTAGGATGTTGTTATAAGATGGATTCGAGCTACACTTACACACACCTACATCTAATGGTTAAAGAACATACGGTTTCTGTGGATGACGAATTTCTGCCTCACGAAACGATGATTGTTCAACACTCATATAACACCTTCAAAGGTGGCCATTAAGATGTAACTATTTTTATATATGATATATAATATGTTTATTTTTTACTTATGCTTCTGTATTTCTCATTTATTTCATACTTTATGATTTTCATTATGGGTAAAACGCGATAATTTCATTTTAGGAAGTGCGGACTACCGTCCCCTCAAAGTGATTTGAATCGTTAATGCCATATGTGGGATGTATAAAGGATGGAGTAAATGGTATTATACACTATATTATACTGGAATTATATTATACATTTATATCATTATGATTTTGTTCCATTAAATATGAAATTGAAATGAAAGTAGCGTTCATGCGTACGTACGGCTTACCGTCTCTATGAACGGTGCATTTCATATCTTACCTCTAAATGTTACGTAATATTATAAATTAATGTATATACTGGATATATAAGATATATCTGACATATGAATCATGAATATAATTCTGGAGATAATGGATATTCTACCACATAAACAACTTGTAATTATAAGAAGTTTATTGTTGACTCAAGTACCAAAGATCGACAAAACGATCGTTATTAACTTAAATAATTACATAATCTTCATAACATTGTAATAAGTGATATAAAAAGGATAATGAAATTTAAAATGGTTCTTAATAAGGTAGATATTAACTCTAGTTTATTATTCAGGAGGTTAAAGAACGGTTGAGTCAAGTCGGACACAAGGTAAGGGAATTTCTTAACCCAATTTCTATTCTTTGGGTTAATCTCCTACTTTCAAATTATGTCATGATATTATTATGTCTTATTTTGTATTTTTACTTTCTTTATGTGTACCTATAGTTAATACACATAATATATCTATTTTATTTTAAAAATGATCTTTGTAAGGACTTCGTCTCAATCTCCTTTCATTGAGGCATATTTGGTTTTATACACAAATTTATTTTATACGGTGTATAACCACTTTGAATTTTACGTTTATTCAAAAGGAATATTTTTTATACGAAGCGTTTACTAAACGACAAAAGGGAATTTTTTTGTCATACGTATATGGCGACAACGACTTCCCTGCCGCCGTGACTACTATTTGAGTTTCGGCTTCCTCTACAAGCCATACCCTTTTTTTTAATGAAAAATAAATACCATGTTATACTTTTCTTTTATTTTGGTATTGAAAATGGTTTTGAAAGCGTTTTTATTATATCAATGTGTTTTATTGATATCTTGTGATTGAAATGTGGAAATGTTATGTTTCCTTTATGCATGTTTTTTTGTGATACAATTATGTTATGGTTTATGAGATGTTTAAACCTGTTCATATGAGGAATGTATTGGACTTAATAAGTGACGGGTGGAGCCCGCTATAGCTCCTCGATGCATCAGTAGGTCTCATGAGACAACTAGACGTGGATTTGGCCGAGGCCCTTTCCCAATTTGATTTATGGTTTTGTCCGAGTCCTTAATCATTTTAGACGTCTTGGCCGAGGCCTTGACAAAATGTTGCAGAATGTCTGGCATTATACATTCCCTCATTATGATAGTGGTTATTGATATTTCATGTGATTATTCGACCAGTAGAATATCCATGTGAAGAAGTGAATGGCATTATATCATTTTAATTTTTCCATATTATGTTGATGTTCAAGTTTAAAAGGCTTTTGTTTTAGTTATACATTGCCTTAAATTTTTATTTATGAAAGCTTCAGCAATATTGTTAACCTTACTGATCATCTGAGCTCACCCCTTTCAATGTTTTAATATTTTCCAGGATGTGAAGAAGTATTTTATGAATGACCTGCAGGGATAGTCCGAGGAGGATAGAAGTGTGGACTATAGAGACTATGTTATTATAGTTTTTCACTTTGTGATGTAATGTAACATTTATGAATGTATCTAGTGTTTCCAAGGCTACTAAACTAATCGGTCTTTCAAGACTTGATCTTTTGTGATCATGCCAATGTTACGAAGTAATGCACCGGCTCTGGGTAGCTGGGGTCGGGGCGTGACAGTTGGTATCAGAGGAAGTTTAGTACAAACCTTGGAAGCTAGATTTAGATAAACTCTGATTAGAGCACGAAGACCTAAGATGAACTTTGAGGATTAGAATAGAATAACTTCCTAGAATTTTGTTATTGTAGAGATTTTGTGAGTTTTCCGAGCAATACATCCCTGTCTGGATACAAGCAAGTAGAGGCGGCTCTGGCACAGATGTACCTAGGGGTAAAACCTGAAAATACCGCTTTGAGATAGACTCGAACGGGAACTGGTGCATGACAACGAGCCTTGTTGCACTCTTGGTTACGACACTCCCGGGGGATATGCTTTGGATAATTATCATTTTCTTTATAAACCACTATTAAGGGTTATGAGTATATACTTTATCAAAGAAAACATTTCTTTTTATGATTATGGATTATATCCATAAATAGTTCAATTTATGTAAAGTGTTTTACAAATATGGAATTATATATTTTAATTAATAAACTAATTTAGTTTATGCCATTGTTTAGAAATTGAGCCTAGTGGAAGGAATGGAAACCGTATCAATGCACGCACTCCGTGTAGGGATTTCCCTCCTGCTCAAGATAATTATTGTGGGTCTGGAGATACAACTGGCGCTGATCAACTGATTACCATACTGGGACAACTCACTCAAGTTATGAATAATAACCTTACTCGTATGGAGCACCCTGATCCGCAACGTGGAGGATCAATGTTAGACCGCTTCATGAGGAAACAACCACCAACATTTAATGGGGGTACAAATCGGTTAGTAGCTGAGCAATGGATAAACTCCTTAGAGAAAATATTCCATGCCTTGGGGAGTAGCGAAAGGGAGAAGGTTGTCATGACAGTTTACCACCTCACTGGAGATGCCGATCAGTGGTGGTCGCTGATTCAAAACACAAAGGAAGATGATGACGTATCAAATATGGAATGGAGGGAGTTCAAAGAGATTTTCTTAGAAAAATACTTTCCTCGTGACCATCGAGCAGATATGGAAAGGCAATTTCTGAGTTTGAGGCAGAAGGAGGATGAGAATATCACAAAGTATGAGGCTAACTTTACAAGGTTAGCGAGGCATGTTGCCGATTATATACGTAACCCAAGGAGTAATATTGATCGTTTCTTTGATGGGTTAAAACCATTTCTCCGTCGAGCTTTAGTATCACAATCCTTCTCATCATACGAAGATATTGTCTCGTGTGCTATCAAGACAGAAAAGGAATTCTCTAAGTCTTATGACAACAAAGTAAAGCAAGAGAAGAAGAGAACGGTGGAACAAGAGACAGATAAAGGGAAAAAGGGAAAGAAGGATTTTCCATTATGTGATAATTGTGGGAAGAATCACCCTGGTACTTGCCTAAAAGGAATGGGAGTTTTTTATAAATGTGGAGAAAAGGGTCACCAGGCTCGTGATTGCAAGGGAAAGAAAGAGGCTGTCAAAGTTGAATGCTACAATTGTAGAGAAATGGGTCATTATGCAAATGAATGTCCTAAGCGTCAAGGAAACTTACCCCAAAAAAGGCCAAGGGATCAAGGACAATCTTATGTTGTGACTACAGTTGAAGCAGAATAATTAATGTATTGGTGCTTTTGGACTCAAGGATTATATTCTGGTTATAAGAATAATGTGATATATATAAAGATTGTACTGCAGTACTTTTTGATTAAGGTAATATGATTAAGGTAATCATATTTTTAGTATGTGACAATAAGAGAATCTTTTCTTTGTTTGGGGAATCTGATGTTACAATTGATTTTGGAATTTAGAGACCTTTTAGAGAAAGTCTGGACGGAGGTATTTGGGATAACTATTAAGGTTGGAATGGATTAAGTTGAACCATGGATAGTATTGTTTAAGGTTAAACATTTATGAATATTATTTTTGGAATATTATGATACTATAGTTTTAGGAAAAGGACAACCTGCAGGGTGGGGCATAACCCATCGCGTCGGACAAAGCTGCAGGAATCGAACCCACAATCATAGTGCGACAGGACTTTATTTCCTACCACTAGCCTATAGGAAGTCCCTGGTTATTACAAAATAATTTTACTAATCTAAATGGTATGTGTTAATATTTGGAACCTTATACAATTAGGATAAGTATAATATTTTTTAGTTCTATATCTTTTTGAGTGAAAGATGAGTTGAAGGTTGAAACTCTAATTGTAAAGCATTAATATATATATATATACCTATCTCTTATTCAATGAATAAATTAATTCTTAAACTTTAGTAAAGGGATATTAAAAAAAAAAAAAATGTGTTATCCAAATACCTTATGTCTTTTTGAACTGATGATATTTCAAATCAACATAGATTGAAGGCTTTGAGACCCTCAATTTGACAGTTGATTGTGATTGATGACCTCAATCACTCCCTACAAATATTTACGTTTTTCCTCCAATTATATGTCTCTAATTGCCACCAATGTTCTCCTTATCGAGATCATAGTTTGGTGGTGACTTTCTTATTTCCATTTCCCCCTTATTAAGACTAAATTTTATTAACCTTATTTCCGATGTGGGCTTTCCACAAAGGTATTTTCTATTTTCAACCTTTTATTTTCAAAGAAAAAAATTTCAAATTACGAGGACGCAATTTATTGATGGAGGGGAGAATGTAACACCCCGAGCTTCCATGATACGCTTCTCATTCAATAATGCAATGGCTTGCATTGTACGCAACTTCGAGTTCTAAAACACCGCGACTAATCAAAGTAGCCGTTATGAATAGTAATAACCACTTTTTAAAATTATAGATAATTTATATTTCAAAATGGACTTCATTTTTGGATTCGGAATATCGAAATTAGCCTATGATGAATTTTTGGTATTTTTCTGAGAACTTCTAATTTTTTATGAATAGTGAAAAATACTTAAAACAACTTTTTAATAAAAATAATTTATTGTGATAAATTATACTATTTAGTGGTTTTAAGGTGTAATTAGAATATATTTTTACCATTTTATCCAATGGTGTTCATTATAATTAATTTAACATTGAAATTGGACAAAAACAATTACCAATCTTTTGATATAAATTGTTTCTTAAAAACACGCTATTTGTCGTAACAGCGGGAATTAATTATAAAATTAATTAATGCAA
The DNA here is from genome assembly GCA_963277665.1 of Viscum album. NCBI lineage: Eukaryota > Viridiplantae > Streptophyta > Magnoliopsida > Santalales > Viscaceae > Viscum > Viscum album. Next base: position 1,729,716,151 of record OY728132.1, read on the forward strand.
ATTATATGTTTGCAATTTTTTAAAATAGACATCATTTTTGAATTCGGAATATCAATTATAGATTAGGGTGAAATTTTGGCCTTGTTCTGAAAAACATCAATTTTTAATGAATAGTGAAACCACTAAGTGGTAGTTAAGTAACTGATTTTTCGTTTAAATGAAATATTTCCACTTCTATGATTTGATTTTTAAAAACCCGACATACATGGTTGTCATTAAGAAGTAAAATTTGGTTCAATGAGATTAAAATATTTTTTGGTGAATAGTAACTTTTAAGTTCTTAATCGCGATTAGAGGTAATTAGTGTAGTTTAAGGTAAAAATAATGTTTTAATAATATGAGATGGCCATGACACTTGTCCTACTTCTATTGGATGAGTCATGGCCGACCAAGACAACCCATGGGTCAACTTGGGGACCCCATGGAGCCACTTTGGTTGGAAAATGACATTAATATATATATATTTAATGTTAAAATTAAATTGACACAAACATGAGTTGTTTTACTAAAACAATTTTTAAGTTGGGTTACACAAGTCCAAATTTTGATTAAAAATATTAATTAGAAAGCTAAAAAGATTTCCTACATCATAGTAGTTTTTTTATAATTTTTAGACATTAAATAAAATAAATTATTTATGACATCATTATGATGCGGCGATGACCTCATTATTTAACGATTTAAATAAAATGAGAAGATAATGCAAAATCCAAGGCTTACACTTGTCCAAAGCCTATTGGATGAAGAGATTTAGAACCCTTATCACCTTAGCCACGAATTATATAAGTGGGGACCTTTAGAATCCGAAAAGAATTGTATAATAATGTAACATTTCAATCTTTCCAAAAGAGCCCCTCCTCTCCACTTATAAAAGGCCCCCACCTCTCCCACCTTATTCACACCTTCAAGCCATTTGTCTCGGCCAACCTCTGCCCAAATACTCTCCCAACTTCCCCCTATTACTCCTAGAAGCCTCACTTTGGGCAGAACTCTTCTCAAGGAAGCCTTTGTCTCAAATCAAAAAGAGTTACCCGATTTTGAGGTAATGTCTTCTCTAATGTTGTTTTGTATTGATTTTCTTCTCCAACCCCCTAAACTCTTTTTATTCATTTCTTTTGTAACAACACCAGTATCCTAAATATACTAGGATGTTGTTATAAGATGTATTCGAGCTACAATTACACACACCTACATCTAATGGTTAAAGAACATACGGTTTCTGTGGATGGCGAATTTATGCCTCACGAAACGATGATTGTTCAACACTCATATAACACCTTCAAAGGTGGCCATTAAGATGTCACTATTTTTATATATGATATATAATATGTTTATGTTTTACTTATGCTTCTGTATTTCTCATTTATTGCATACTTTATGATTTCCATTATGGGTAAAACGCGATAATTTCATTTTAGGAAGTGCGGACTACCGCCCCCTCAAAGTGATTTGAATCGTTAATGCCATATGTGGGATGTATAAAGGATGGAGTAAATGGTATTATACACTATATTATACTGGAATTATATTATACATTTATATCATTATGATTTTGTTCCATTAAATACGAAATTGAAATGAAAGTAGCGTTCATGCGTACGTACGGCTTACCGTCTCCACGAACGGTGCATTTCATTTCTTACCTCTAAATGTTACGTAATATTATAAATGAATGTATATACTGGATATATAAGATATATATGACATCTAAATCATGAATATAATTCTGTAGATAATGGATATTCTACCACATAAACAACTTGTAATTATAAGAAGTTTATTGTTGACTCAAGTACCAAAGATCGACAAAACGATCGTTATTAACTTAAATAATTACATAATGTTCATAAAGGTGTAATAAGTGATATAAAAAGGATAATGAAATTGAAAATGGTTCTTAATAAGGTAGATATTAACTCTAGTTTATTATTCAGGAGGTTAAAGAACGGTTGAGTCAAGTCGGACACAAGGTAAGGGAATTTCTTAACCCAATTTCTATTCTTTGGGTTAATCTCCTACTTTCAAATTATGTCATGATATTATTATGTCTTATTTTGTATTTTTACTTTCTTTATGTGTACCTATAGTTAATACACATAATATATCTATTTTATTTTAAAAATGATATTTGTAAGGACTTCGTCTCAATCTCCTTTCATTGAGGCATATTTGGTTTTATACACAAATTTCTTTTATACGGTGTATAACCACTTTGAATTTTATGTTTATTCAAAAGGAATCTTTTTTATACGAAGTGTTTACTAAACGAAAAAAGGGAATGTTTTTGTCGTACGTATATGGCGACAACGACTTCCCTGCCGCCGTGACTACTATTTGAGTTTCGGCTTCCTCTACAAGCCATACCCTTTTTTTTAATGAAAAATAAATACCATGTTATACTTTTCTTTTATTTTGGTATTGAAAATGGTTTTGAAAGCGTTTTTATTATATCAATGTGTTTTATTGATATCTTGTGATTGAAATGTGGAAATGTTATGTTTCCTTTATGCATGTTTTTTTGTGATACGATTATGTTATGGTTTATGAGATGTTTAAACCTGTTCATATGAGGAATGTATTGGACTTAATAAGTGACGGGTGGAGCCCGCTATAGCTCCTCGATGCATCGGGAGGTCTCATGAGACAACTAGACGTGGATTTGGCCGAGGCCCATTCCCAATTTGATTTATGGTTTTGGCAGAGGCCTTAATCATTTTAGACGTCTTGGCCGAGGCCTTGACAAAATGTTGCAGAATGTCTGGCATTATACATTCCCTCATTATGAAAGTGGTTATTGACATTTCATGTGATTATTCGACCAGTAGAATATCCATGTGAAGAAGTGAATGGCATTATCTCATTTTAATTTTTCCATATTATGTTGATGTTCAAGTTTAAAAGGCTTTTGTTTTAGTTATACATTGCCTTAAATTTTTATTTATGAAAGCTTCCGCAATATTGTTAACCTTACTGAGCATCTGAGCTCACCCCTTTCAATGTTTTAATATTTTCCAGGATGTGATGAAGTATTTTATGAATGACCTGCAGGGATAGTCCGAGGAGGAATAGAAGTGTGGACTATGGAGACTATGTTATTATAGTTTTTCACTTTGTGATGTAATGTAACATTTATGAATGTATCTAGTGTTTCCAAGGCTACTAAACTAATCGGTCTTTCGAGACTTGATCTTTTGTGATCATGCCAATGTTACGAAGTAATGAACCGGCTCTGGGTAGCTGGGGTCGGGGTGTTACATACCACAATATCCCTCTAGGCTCATCCATCCCAGGCTCACATCACAAAATAAGAAGCAAAAAACAAACATAGCAATTGGATCTCGGCCCCAAAGCCTGGAATCCACCATTCAAAAAATAATCTCTCATGGATAAAAAACACAAGGGACAGACCTTTACAGAAAAATGGGAAAATCAATACAAATAATGAAATTTTATTTTATCACACAACTGGTTATTATTACATTCTTAATTAAACAAATCATTATCATAGGTTCAAACTATGGTAAAACTATGAAACATGCTATCTCAAGCTATCTAAAATTAATATAATCATTAATTTGACATTCATATAATTTATTTTTCAATAATAATCACCATGCTTTAGGTTCACTATCCAAATAAATTATCATGCATAATTGTATTAATTTGATTAAAATTTATTTACAACAATAACCAGAATTAAAAAAAGCTACATTAATCTTTTAGACATTTAATTATCCACTATTTCTGGTTTTACATTATTTAACAATTTCCAACAATTAAAACATGATAAAACATTTTAGGGATATATATCAAAGTATCTAAAAAATCAAGAGGAAATTCATTTTCATGGTACAATGTAGAAACATCATTATGTGACCGATACCAATTCATTAATCTATTTCCATCAATTATTAGGCCAATATCATTGTGATACAAGAGGATACATTATGATAACTCTATGATTTCACATAATTAAATTTAGAATAAACGAACTCCCTAATAAAAAAGGTCATCGATATTCTTCACAAAAGAGTAGGCCATGCAATTAATCTGTTATCACCCCTCTCACATGAACTGCATCCATATGTGGATATCGTAGTACTGATTCATCAGTAATAATAGAGTGAAATATCATTAGAAACATGTCTATGAAACATCTATATCATGATGAGAATATATAAGATTAATCAAGATCTAACCATGATAAACCTCTAGAAAATAGTAAAAAATTAAAACATGGATCAATCCCCATTACCACAGATCGAATATGTAAGCCCAAAATCAATTATCATTGAATGGATATCCAAAACTCTGAAGAGGGAATATTAGGTCTTCTAGGATGAGAGATATGTACATTTTATCCCTATGGTTCTATAACTAGAGCAGATATAATATTTTTATAATATTATTGTAATAGGGTATCACATGACATGTAATTCGCATTCACATTGTGTAATGCATTGTGGTCTGTCGTAAAATAAAAATTTTCCACCTTTTTTATTTAATTAAATTTTCCAACCCTGGAAATATTACATGAGTTGAATCCAACATTCATGTCTTGAAATTATTCTACTTGGCCTGAAATGCACAAGAACATCCTGAAATTTCTATGCTCTATGTTCATAGGTCATGACCTCTTTTAAACTTCTTTTCTTCCTCCTCTGAGTTCTTTGTGACTCCATAAAATGAAAAGGGTCAATCCACATCGATTTGGGCATTTTTAGAAACTATCTAAAGGTTCAATTTAGATTCCTCATATTGATGATTTATGTTTCTATGAAATTATATTTATGAAACCCATATCTAATACATTTGATATATATATAAGAAACTCATTCCTCTTCCCCAGGTTTTAGGCTTATGAAATCCACTTCTTTTCACTTGTTATGGACTGAATCCTTGATTATGAAACCTATATTTTTCTATAGGTTAGAATATTATTTCATGTTTGTGACATCAATTTCATTTCATAGGTTATGATCAAAATATTATGAATCCCATCTATGTTTATGGTTAATGATATGATGAATGTTACAATACCTTATCCCATATGTATGGATAATTTTATGATGAAATGGGTGAGACCTATATACGCCTCTAATGTGTTGGGAAAATAGTTACATCTCATGATAATGTTATTACAATCAAGTCGATGAGAATGATCTGATACCGACATATGGGGAAATTCGATCCCTTACAAGGAATTTATTATGACTATGGATATTATTGTGTCCCACCATGTACGTGTAATCACCATGGAAAATGGGGAAACCTGATCCATAATTGGATGATTAGGAAACATGGGTAACTATCGGATGATGCATAACCAAATACCTTACAAGGAATAGACTATGAATGTGAATGATGGTGTGTCCCATGATGTAGGTGTAATCTACATGAAGTTCCTTGATATGTTCTAGTAATGTTTCTTTACTTATATGGAATCATAATACCTATTTATGTGTATTACAAAATTTTATCTCTTATTACAATGTTTTTATTTCATGGGTTATGCTCTTGATTCACACATGATTAATGTTATAGGAACTATTTATATTTTTCCGATGATTTACATCTATGATCATTGATATATTGGGTATGATTTTCTAATGTTATGTTCATGTTACCATATATTTATTCTTAGGATTATTCTTCTCTGTCTCCATTGTTCAACACTACTAAACATCTGAGCTCAGCCCTTTTTATGATTCATTCCCCGAGATATGATTATATGTATTTAGTATGATGTATCTATGAAGGTTTATTGTAATTTAAAACCTAGTATGAGATAATATTTATCCCCCATGTATCATCGTTTATGTATCCATGTTTCCAATGGCACAAGAATAATATGTTCTTTTGAAAAATGAGTGTGTAATATACTTTTTTTTCATAAAAATTGATGTAATGGTTATATAAATTAAGACTAGTTTGTTATTATTGGTATCAAAGTAATGTTTTAGTTAATATTTGGAGTATAGGATGAGAAAATTATAGGGAGAACATTGTGGAATTTTCAAAACAAAAGTCTAAGGATAAGATAATAATAGGAAATTGTTATGGAATTTTGGTAAAGGATAGATTTAGTGGTTCCCATGAAATGAATCATTATCTAAAAACTATTAGTGGATATGTATCATGTTAAAATATACTTAGAAGTAATAACTATGAAAAGTTATTTTAGTCCAGAATTCAGTGTAACATGGTAATTGAAAATATGCCTAACTATGCACCAGGTTGGACACTCTTGGGGATATTATTTGAGAATTCACAAACCCTTCACGAACCATCATGATGGATTTAAAAATATTTTTTCTATTAATAACATAGGATAATCCTATGATGTCATAGAATAAAGATGATGTCAAAATTTAGATATAATAGAGGTTTTTTCATGATAATGAGGTCCTTCATTAGGAAAACTATTTCTTATACATTATTTTTGTTTTATGTTAATAGTGGGATCCATAAAAAACATGGTTAATGATGAATGTGATAGAAAACATGAAGACGAGAAGTTAAATGGGATGATCACTAGAGTAAGGGACATTACAACCATGACTAATACATTTCATGGAATATGACTACCAATGTGTCCATTAACCAACTCCTTAACTCACCAAATAATTTAATGAAATAGATCACTAATAATTCATAAAATTAATCCCATCAAGGTTGGAATATTAAATTTTGTATATGTAATAAATGTGGGGACAAACACCGATGTGAATGTCTTAATAGAAAAAAGTCATATTGACTGTGGAAAAGAAGTTCATGAAGAATGTAAATTTAAATGGTAAATTTAATTCTAAGTTGACATAATAAGTGGGAAGTATGGACTAACTAAGATATTATTATAAGATGATTACATTAAATTTTTTACATAATTGGATAATGAAAAAAGATATTCATATCGAAGGCTCATGAGGAGAATCAAGAAGGTGTAATAGGTTATGTTTTTTCTATTGATGACATGGATACCAAAAATGACATATTAAAGGAATTTGTTTTTCATAATAGTATTGTTCATAAGAATGATTAAATTGATTTTGATAAATTTTATTTCATGATTCATATTTCATATTCAAAGAATATGGTATTAAAGAATATTCTGATGAAAGCATAGAAAAGAAACAATAATAATTTTGGATGATTAATCTATATATGTTATGGAATTCAAAGATTATATTTCATTAATCGAGAAATATATATTTACTTTCAGTATATATTTTTCATTTAGTATTTGTAAGGATTTTTTGAATAGCGTGGGCAAGGTTGAAAAGTTGATTGATGGAAAATTAATATTATTATTAAGGGAATGTATCCCTTTTTTCATTCCTGATGATGAGATAATGACGTTTGGATAATGATATGATGGATATAAATAAGTAAATAGGATGGTACTTATTACCTCATTCATATAAAATATTTTTTAAAAAATTAGTCTATTTTATAATGTATTAAATTTTAAACACCTTGTATTTAACTAATAGATCTGGTTGTCTTTGGAAAATGGAAACATGCATGTTATAAATGAGAATTTGGTTAATTTTTTTACCATGTTTCAAAATAATATATGATGATGATATTCCCAATATTGGAATATGAAAATAAATATCTACATTATGATATTTGGGAACAATGTTAATGAGATTTTGTGATATTCTTTCTAATGTTGTATATTTCTATATTTCATATGGGTAATAAGGTTCAAAATTTATGGAATATTTATGATAATGTTTTTTTGTTTGTTCCATTAATGAATTTTCTCCCCACATGAGGATTTAATCATATTAGAGAGTCTTATCTATGAATATTTTAATTACGGAAACTAAAGATATATTATATGATTTATCATTGATCTCTTGACCAGTTAGTGCTTAAAGAATGAAAAATTAACACTATTTTCATAAGAAAGAGGTGAGGTAGAAATTGGAAAACACATGAATGATGGGTGATGTTTTACTTATGAAATGTAATGAACTCAAGAATGCATAACCTATCATGAAAATTATACAGCTCTAGAGAATTAATTCTGAAATCGAAATGGTTATCCTAGTAGATTCTTTTCCAATGACTCAAATGGTCCCTCAAATCATCATAGATTTTTGGAATTCTGATTTTTAACTTTCTCTCAACCATGTTCTCTATAGTTTTCCTCCAAAATTTGGTAGTCATAATTCTAATACATATCTGTATTTTAAAATTTCACCTATGTTCACCTATGTGTAATCTCATCTATGAGTTTTTTTGGGGTAACATTATTGTTAAAAAAATATTTTTCTAGAGGTTGTTTTAGTGTTCATTTTTAGGAATTGTGATTCAATTAAAGTTACATAAAATAATTGAAACATTGATAAAAATGAAGAATTTTGGGGGGGGAAATCTTTTTCAGTGGGGTACACTGTAACACATTGAGTTATTCTGATCTTATTTGAATTAAATTAATCATTTTGATATTATTAATTTCACACAATAATTATTATACAATATGTTCTATGAACAGAAAATGTTATTCTTTCTTTGTACATGACAACATGTAATGAATTCATTATATGATACCCCAAAATAATTCTCTTTTACCCTCAACAGTGAATTGGCATCCCTTACACCCAACATTGAGTTTATAAGAAATGAATCTTTTTTAATTAATTAAGAGTGATAACTATAAATTTCATTAAACATGGAAATATGAATTGCAATATTGTTTTTAAAACTATTTCTTATAATTTTTTATATAAATAAATCATAATGAGGATAAAACAAATAATTTTTTGTAAAGTTTTTATATGTTTGGAAATACCATCTAATCAGAATAACTATATCTACGTAATTCTATGAACCATAATAAAAATTATTTTAAAAAAAATTATTTCTCCATTTTATAAAAAAATAAATAAATTTTGAATAATTAATTTCAAAATTATCTTGGGGTGAATATTTGGGGGTTTATGAGAAACACCATTTTGTATGAATATTAAAAAATATAGAATTTTAATTCCAATTTTATTTTTCATCTAATTTATTTAATTATATAAAAGGTATCTTATGTTGTGTTTAAATTATAAATAGGTAAATTATTCTTATATTTATCTATTTAAGGTTATTGGAATAATTTTTTTCTTTAATATATATAAAAATGGTTAATGAGCTTTTGAACATTTTCATTTTAAAACCACACTTTCTCACGGCGTTTGTGAGATAATAATTAAAAATATCTTTTCAAATTATTCGAATTGAAATTTGAAAAAATGAAATAAATATATTTAATCATTAAAAAATTTATAATTTAATATTATCAACTAAACTTGTCACCAAAAAGGTTATTGAAGGTGATTAATATTAATTACAACAATTAAGGTAAAATTAAGCTTAATAAGGGATGATATCTTAATCAAAAGGGCCCAAATTACATATCCACATGTTAAACACCCATTGGATTCCCATATATCGGCCAACAAATATACATTATTGAGATTTTATTTATTCTTGATGACTATTTTTAAGTAAAAACATTCATATACATATATTGTTTAAAAAATGGCAAGTGTGTCACGAACCAACCCGGGTCGACCCTGAACCGGTCACCCGAGTCGGCCCGTGACATGGCCCAAGGTGTGTTCTAGATCCCCACGGGCTAGAAACTAGTGTCAGGCATCTAAATTAAATAGGTGGGAATGATTTGGCCCAATATAAAATAATCTAAGCAGCGAAAATAAATAGAAAAAAAGCAAATAAATAAAGAACAACCAATAATGCTACTAACCTGACCATGACCAAAACTCCACGTGACCCCATTGGTCACTCTTCCAATACTACAACCATCGTCGCTCAAGGAGAACAACTGAAGATAGAACCTGCAACAGAACTAAATACAAGAAAACACTACAGGCGTGAGTATTAAAACTCAGTAGGTGTGCCCAAAAAACTATTCCCAAAGCACTACCTTTAAATAATGAAATTTATTAATTCTAGGTTTGAACTAAGATATAGAAAATATGGGTTTCTACACAGACACTTCCATTTCAAAGATAAGTAACAGACCATTTCCCTTTTTAATTTATAACAAGATTAATGTTTGAAAGGAACAGGTGCATTGCATATTTAAAACATTTCTGCGAGCAATTTTGAAATTCAAATTTCAGTTGTCAGTCTAAGGGAAAACCACACACAACACACAACACACAGTAAGGGAAATTTAAAAAGAAGTGGAACATCAGGGCCAACAACCAAACTATACCTCTCAATCATCCTCCACATAAAAGTAAACACCAAAGAAAACACGGGTCGAACCTAGGAGATCATGAACAATCCAGAACATACCATACATGTGACTCATCCTGAAAGCATGCTCTAACTTGATGACGTCATAATGCCCTAACACTCAGTATAACCTTACATTCCTAACTGAGGGGCCCAATCCTCATAGTATCAATAAATCAGTATTCCCCTACTATGGGGCCATTAGCCAGTGCATAATCTAAACTAGTGAAGCAATCGTTCTCATAAGATTCACTCACTATTCCAGGTTCCCATGTCAACACAAGAAATAAAAAGTTGTGTGTCCACAATTCAAATCAATCAGTCACGATGCACAAACATTACATACAGCTCACTCAATCAATGCACACCAAAGATCACACCTGAATGGGATTTCCAAAATAATTTATATTTTTAAATTTCCAAACTAGACTTCACCAATTTCAAAGAAAAACATCATTTATCGAGAAAACCCAAAACAATTGTTCAGAAGAAATAATTTATCTTTTAAACTAGAAGTAAATTTTAAATTCAGTGAATTATGTTGAAATTCCAAACATGCATTCTTTCAATACTGGGTGTCCACTCTTCAAGAAAATGTTTCAAGTGTTCGTTATAAAATAAACTGCTCTTTTCACACAAAATAATCATTTAAAATTTAATTATCATATATTATTTCTCATTCATTAAAATTAATAAAACATAAAGCAATTAATAAATTATAAATTTAAAGGTGTGTGCTGTGGGAACCTACCTTAACTCGCTGCTCGAACATGAAGACGCGACATGCCTCGCAAAGGTGTGCAAGCACGCACACGCTGATGATCGTAGTATCGCGGGTTTCCTCACCGATATGCTACAACAACCACAAAAAAAACTAAAACAGATAAACATGGACTTAAAACGATCCAAACGAATAATCAACTCAAAATAACTAGATCGACATATTTTGAAAAACATCACATGAAAACATGTATCAAAACACAACCAATATCTTTATTAGAATCCAATTACGACCTTTAGACACACCAACCACTTTACAAACATCATACACACCACATGATTAAAGTAATAAACCATTTGAATAATTTATAAAACATCTCCAAAAGGTGAAACCAAGGTTCCCATCAAAACATACTCAGTTTCACATAAGAAAACAGTTCAAAATAAAAAACACAACATCATCACACCCAAAACAAGTCTTGAACCTAACAACCAACCCATAAAACATTTTATAAAATAACGCATCCATTTTAACACACAAAACATTGCCGCTTTCAATTAAAAAATATTTTCTCAACACTTACACATTTTCACCACCTAAAAAATATAATTCTCACCCAATAAACAATTGATTAAAAACATCTATAAAATAACCAAAACAAAAACAAAAGGAAAAAAACACCATTTCTAAAAGAAAATACAACTTCATCACACATACATGCCAAAACAATTTTAAATCTCACTTCGCACCTTCCAAACACTCTTAAAACCCATTTTGAAACCATGCACACACCGCTTTAAAAACTGTAGACCAAAATTCTACCTTTGAAATCAAGCGCTCCTAAAAAATACTCCCAAAACACAATATGCACCACTTATAATACTTATAAACCATGTTAAAAGGTTATAAATGAATTTTAATAGCATCTCAAGCCAGCAAATAATTATCACAAACAAAGCACAAAACATGAAATTAGTTAATACTAAGAGAAGATTTGTTCAAAATGGTAAACTCACCTCAAATGATGAATAACATCCCGAAAATGGTGTGAAACACTGTTTGCACCTCGACCGCACCAGCAAGGAACCAAAACAACCCTAAACAGCAACCTCAGACCATTAAGGTTGGAATTAAACCCTATCATCTAAGATTTGGATTAAAAAAATTAATAATAATAATAATAATAAAGTAAAAAATAAAACTCCACCAAGGGAGGGAAGTTCACTAACGAAGAGGATGGGGTTATCGCTGGAAGAAGTCACTACTATCTAGAGGGGCTCCAGAAAAGGGAAGGCTGGTGGTAATCTGACCAGAAAAATAGGGGTCGCTGGATTTGGTGTGGTTAGACAGTGCGAGGCCGGCGTGAGGGTGTGGTCTGGGCGAGCCGAAGGGAGGTGAAGTAGATGGGGGGGGAGCTGGTGCCGCTGACAGGGGAGGCGAGGCAGCTTGGTAGAGGTGTAGCCGCATGAGAGAGAGGGAAAAAGGCGAACGGAGAGTCTTGGGGTCGGGTGCAGTGCGGAGCGAGGCTGGTGGTCAGACGGGGAAGGCGGCGCAGAGGAGAGGACCTGGTGTGGGGGAGGGGGGATGTGTTGCGATCGGCTGGACAGGGGCACCGACGGAGGGCGAAGACAGGGTGTCGGGGTAGCTGGGAAAGGATAATGCGAAGGGGGGAGCGCCAAGGGGTGTAGTGCGGGGAACGGGGTGGCTACAGCAGTGCAGGTGGCGAAAAATGGGGTCGGGCTACAACCCTGCTGCACAGCCAATCCAAGGGAAAGGGGGGGGGGGTACGCGGGTAGATTAGAATTTTTATTTATTATATTAATAATAATATTATCAATATTATTAATGATATTGATAATAACAATAACATCAATAATAATAATAATAATAATAATAATAATTACAAAATAATATCATTATTATCAACGGACATTATTTTTAAAACATGGAACATTTAATTATCAAATTATGAAAACTGGGTACCCGCATGCTCATCATATGAACTAATGAAAATGTGCACGTAGAATTCGTACCTCAACGTGGTCCGCTCGGGCTCCCACACAAGCACCTAGAGCGACCCCACTATCATTGCTAACCACCAGTGCCCGTGCACGGGTCTAAAACTAACCAAGAACATTAAACATTAGAAATTTTAACATCGGGACCCAGCTTGATCCTTGACGTGAGAAAAAAGAGCCCAAAAATAATAAAATAATAAAATTAAATTCAATTAGGAAGTCGGGGCGTGGCAATTCTCCCCACCACAGACACTTTCTTCCCCCAGAAAGTCACCCAGCCAAACGATGGACCAAACAAGAATCCATTCCCAAATAAAACTAGAAGAAACCACCACATTAGATAATGGGAGAACTCGAGAGGGTTATCCCCACCACAATAACTCAACTAGTGTGGAAATTTTAACACTCAAACATGCCACCTCGGGAGGGGGGCGACGTGGGAACTCATAAACAATCTAAACTAAGTTCTATAGCACGAGCCGACAACACCTCCACTAAAACCTAGAACTCTTAACCAAGACCAAACACTCCCAACACTTGGGGAAAACCTTAGAGTAGAACAAACCCCAAGCAGCGAACCAGAAACAACCACAAACATCGGCTCTTTCATAGGCACTTACATCTCCAAATGAACACAGCTAAACCAAAATTAACCCACAAAAGGTCAAAACATACTTTTAAGAAAAACACACAATCCAGAACACTATAATCAAACAAACGAGACTATTTGGATTACAAACGAACATGTTCATCCCAACCTCACGGCGACACAATGAACCAACAACAACACCAAAACATTAAGAGTGGAAGGGCGAGAATGGAAGGACATTAAATATTTCATTGCCAACATGGAACATGATACCTGAACCAAGGAGTCACACCCCCGACAACTCTTAACTACGCGCGAGATTCTCCCCAAGACCTATGGCTAAGGCTCTAATGGTTGAAGCATCTCATGCCTCACAGTTAGGAACAGGAATCTTCAGGTCACAGTGTCTTCCTCAGGTGACGCTTCCTGCAAAGATTCTCTAGATGTTACAGACACCGGCAATGATGGCACATCTTCAGAGGGGTGTGACATGACGTCTCGTATGCCCTAAACGTCCATACTAATGGTACACCATTAGACGGTTCGATGACCTGGAAGTTAGAGCCACTACAAATAACTCTTTAGAAATAAATTTACCTGACAGGCTCTGCTCGTCGGATGGGGGACCTTCACGAGCAACTAGATACGGTGGATTTCCAACAGTTTGCACTCTGGAAACCAACTCATCTAAGAACACCTCATACACCAACTTCTCAAAAGTGATGCTCCCAAAAAGGGAGGACTCACTCCTTGATCTCTGGATGAAGACCCCTGATGAAGGAAGAAGTATTCCTCCAGTCCTCCGACACTACCCAGGAAAAAGAGACATAAGATCCTTGAAATGGTCAACATACGCTTTCACCGTCTGATTTCCATGTTGAACACACATGAGCTCTTCCATTTTTTTCGTCTTAACCTCCACATGTATAAACCATCAAACGAAGACGACTTTAAAGACATACCACATCATCCCAACTTGCAGTAATGGTGGGGTGAATAGCTCTTACTCGTCCAGAGCAAGACCTTCGAATAGACCCAAAACAACATCCACTCTAACATCTTCTAGAGTTCCTAATACCCTAAAGACGCGTTCGACCTCTTCAAGCTACTCCACTATCTCTAACATACTCCAATCACCTTGGGGGACATACAACATCTGAGAAAGATCAAAAACTAGGCATGACTCATTAAAACTCTGGGCACCTTTCTAGGTAGAATTTCTGAACAACACATATAAATCCAAGAAGAAACCGATATCAATCAAAGAAACATCAATAAAGCACCCTCATCCAAAAAAACCATCTAAAAAAACCTATCAACCACAAATATAACCCAAAATTTCCTGTCCAAAATTCCAGTTCCATTTTAGATTCCAAAACAACACTTTTTTTAGATTTCAAGACCGCCTTCTTTCAAGGCCATTTTCCAAATACTAAACCCAGTTTTCAAACAAAATTAAATTTTCCAAAAGGAATTTTTTCTCTTTATAAACCAATTTAGAAAACATGGGAAAGCCATTAATTTCAAACACACCCAGGTAATCCCCTGAACCATTGCACATGTATTCATACACTTTAATTCATAGGCACCAACATGCACATTCCACGCATCCTCTCACATGTGCAATCGTTCATAAAGAGTACCAGAGGATTCACCCCAAACCATTCTCAACCAATTTCCAAGAAAACATCAGTTTTCCAATCCAAAGGCATTCAATTTTTAAACCCATTTCATAAACATAAAGTCTTTTAAAAGAAATCAGTCCCATTTTCAAAGACCCTTTTTCATTTCCAAAAACACACTTACACCAACTAGAATGAAAACATCACTCAAATTGCATCAAACTACCAGAGTGAGGGTCTAGCGGTAACACTTAACCTGGAAACATGGTAGTTGGACATGCCCCAAGTAAACATCAACAACTAGGAGGAATTCAAACCGTGTACCCGGACTCCACATGTGTCGCTACTCCATGTCAGATCACGATGTAACATCGGTCTACATCTGTTGTCATCCCTCAATCCAAAACAAACCAAAACGAAAAAAAGAATAAATTCCCAAAATATCCCAGACTATCCCTGGACACTCGAGGTTCGGAACGGGCGAGGGTTCCTGAAGTCCTTCCCATAACCACATCTCGAGTCCCGACAGTCCTAATCTCCTTCTACCGGACATCCCAAATAACAAGGGCCCTCTGATACCATTTTTTCACGAACCAACCCGGGTCGACCCTAAAGCGGTCACCTGAGTCAGCCTGCGGCATGGACAGAGGGGCATTCCTGATCCCCACGGGTTGGAAACTAGTGCCAGGAATCATAGTTAAAGAGGTGGGAATGATTTGGCCCAAGATAAAATAAATTAAGTAGTAGAAATAAATAGAACAAAAGTAAATAAATAAATAACAACAAACAATTCTACTAACATAACTACGACCAACACTCCACGTGGCCCCAGGGGTCACTCTTCCAATACTACAACCATCATCGTTCATGGTGAAAAACTAAAGATAGAACCTGCAAGAGAACTAAAAATAAGAAAACAATGCAGGCATGAGTATTTAATCTTAATAGGCTTTCCCAAAAAACTATTCCCAATGCACTACCTTTAAATATGGAAATTTATTAATTCTAGGTTTGAACTAAATTACACAAAATATGGGTTTCCACACACACACTTCCATTTCTAAGAAAAGTAACAGTCCATTGCCCTTTTTAATTTAGATCAAGTTTAATGTTTGAAAGGAACAAGTGCATTGTATTATTAAGACATTTTTTCGAGCAATTTAGAAATTCAAATTTCAGTTATCAGTCGAAGGGAAACCCACACACAAAACACAACACACACTAAGGGAAATGGAAAAAGAAGTGGGACACCGGGGATAGCAACAGAACTAGACCTCTCAATCCTTCGCCACATAAAAATAAACACCAAAGAAAACATGGGTCGATCCTAGGAGATCGTGAAAAATTAGCAACATACCATACATGTGACTCATCCTGAAAGCATGCTCTAACTCGATGATGTCATAACGCCCTAACGCTCAGTATATCCCTACATGGACTAACCGAGGGGCCCAATCCCCATAGTAGCAACAAATCAGTATTCCCCTACTATGGGGCGAGTAGCTACTGCATTATCTAAACTAGTGCATCAATCGTTTTCAGAATATTCACTCATTATGCTAGGTTTCCATGTCAACACAAGCAATAAAAAGGGGTACGTCCACAATGTAAATCAATCAGTTGCGATGCACAAACATCACATACAGATCACACAATCAACGCACACCAAAGATCACCCCTGAATGGATTTTCCAAAATCATTTATTTTATTAAAGTGCCAAACAAGCCTTCTCCAATTTTAAAGCAAAACCACATTTCTCGAGAAATCCCAAAACACTTGTTCCGAATAAGTCATTAATCTTTCAAAACTAGAAGTACATTTGAAATTCCGTGAATTTTGTTTAAAGTCCAAACATGCATTCTTTTAATATTGGGTGTCTGCTCATCAAGAAAATGTTTGAAGTGTTCAGTATAAAATAAAAGGATACTTTCACACCAAATAATCAATTAAAAATTTGTTATATTATATTATTTATCATTCATTAAAATTAATAAAACATCATGAAATTAATAAATTCTAAATTTAAAGGCGATTGCAGTGGGGACCTACCTCAACTCGCAGCTCAAACATGACGATGCGACATGCCTCACAAAGGTGAGTAAGCATGCACACGCAGATGATTGTTGTATCGTGGGTTTCCTCACTGACACTCTGCAACAACCGCACAAACAACTAAAACACATATACGTGGACTTAAAATGATCCAAACGAACAATCAACACAAAATAACTAGCTCAACATGTTTTAAAAAACATCACATCAAAACACACATTAAAACACAACCAATCTTTTTATTAGAATCCAATTACAACCTTTAGACACACCAACCACTGTACAAACATCATACTCACCACATGATTAAAGTAGTTAACCAAATGATAATTTATAAAACACCTGCAAAAGGTGAAACCAAGGTTCACATCAAAACATACTTAGTTCACAAAAGAAAACACTTTATAATAAAAAACAAAACGTCATCATACCCAAAACATGTCTCACACCTAACAACCAACCCATAAATCATTTTATAAAATAACGCACCCATTTGTAAACACAAAAAATCACCACTTTCAATTAAAAAATATGTTCGAAACCGTTACACATGTTCACCACCTTAATAATATAATTCACACCAAATAAAGAATTTATTAAACACTTCTATAAAATAACCGAAACAAAACCGAAATAAAAAACACGCCATTTCTAAATGAAAATAAATCATCATCACACACGCATTCCAAAACAATTGTAAAGCACACTTTATACATTCCAAACTCTCTTAAAACCAATTTTGAAACCATGGAAACACCACTTTAAAAACCATAGTCCAAAAGTCTACATTTGAAATCAAGCGCTCCTCAAAAATACTCCCAAAACATAATCGGCACCACATATAATATTTATTAAACTAGTCAAAAGGTTATAAAACAATTTTGATAACTTCGGAAGCCACCAAATAATTATCATAGACAAAGCGCCAAACATGAAACTAGTTAATACTATGAGAAGATTTGTCGAAAATGGGAAACTCACCTCAAACGATGAATAACATTGCGAAAATGGTGTGAAACACTATTCACACCTCGACCACACCAGCGGGGAACCAAAAACAGCCCTAAAAACAACCTTGGACCATTAATTTTGGAATTAAACCCTAGAATATATGATTTGAATTAAATTTTTTTAATAATAATAATAATAATAAAATAAAAATAAAACTCCACCAAGGGAGGGAAGGGGACTACCGAAGAGGATGGGGGGTTATCGCCGGAAGAAGTTGCTGCTGGCCAGAGGGACACTGGAAGAGGGAAGGCCACGGAATTTGGCCAGAAAAAAGGGGTCGCCAGATCTGGTGCGGTTGGACAGTGTGAGGACGACGTGAGGGTGAGGTCTGGGTGAGCCAAAGAGATGAGAGGCAGATAGGAGGAGAGGCCATTATCGCAGATAGGGTAGGCGAGGAGGGTTGGTAGATGTGTTGCGGCAAGAGGAAGAGGGACAAAGGCGGACGACAAGGCTAGGGGTCGGGTGCAGCGTGGAGCGAGGATGGCGGCCGGACGGGGACGACTGCGCAGAGGAGATAACTGGGTGGGGGGGGGGGAAGGTGTCGCGATCGGCTGGACAGCAGCACCGGAGGATGGCGAGGGCAGGGTGGCGGGGTTGCTGGGAAAGGCGAACACGTAGGGGGTACCGCTAAGGTGTGTAGCACGGGGAGAGGGGCGGCTACAGGAGTGCAGGCGGCGGAAAATGGGGTTGGGCTACAGTGTTGTTGCGCAACCAATCCAAGGTAAATGAGGGGAAGGGGGGGTGACGCGGGTAGATTAGGGTTTCTTTTTTTCTATTATATTAATAATAATAATATCAATAATATTAATGATATTGACAATAATAATAATACCAGAATAATAATATTAATAATAATACAGATAATAATAATAATTACAACATAATATCATTATTATAACCAAACATTATTTTTAAAACAAAAAACATTTAATTATCAAATTATGAAAACCGGGTACCCGCAAGCTCATCGCACAACCTAAAGAAAATGTGCACATAGAATGTGCGCCTCAACGCAGTCCGCTCTGGCACCCACAGAAGCACCTGGGGCGACCCCACGGTCATTTCTAACCACCAGTGCCCGTGCACGGGTCTGAAACTCTCCAAGAACATTAAACACCATAAATTTTAACATCGAGACCCAGCCTGATCCTTGATGCGAGAAAGCGGAGCCCAAAAATAATAAAATAATAAAATAAAATTAAATTAGGGAGTCGGGGTGTGGCAAAGTGTGTCTGCTCCCTCCACTATAAGAGGACACCACCAATCAACATTCTAAAAACATATATAGCCACATATGTTTGACCAAGATCTATTTAATTCACTTCCTAGAGCCCCTAAATTCCTCATTTAATCCTCTATTTTTGAATAAATCAAACAAATAATTCCCTTTTGTGCAATATAAAAAGAGTTGCCCAAAGATGAGTTAATATCCTCCCTCAATCTCTTATTTTAATTCACATTTTAAACATAAAAATTTATTCTTATTTTAGGAAAATATAATATCCCAAATATCCTTAATATACATAAATTTTTTATGCTACGTTATATACTAACACATACACATTCTATTTATTGTGTAATGAACATACAGTTTTTGTTTACATCGAACTACCTTCTCCTAAAATGGTGTGGTTTGTTTTCAATAAAGCACAATTTATGTTTGGTAATTAATATGGAAAACCAATTTATATGTGATATATTTAATATTTATAATGTCTTTATGATTATATAATATTTATATTATTCTTTTATGATTTCCCTTTTTGTGACAGTGTTAATTTTTTGGGGAAGTGTGGACTACCCCCTTCTCAAAGTGATGTGATTCGTTCACACTCTACATGGAATCTATTAATGTTGGGTTCAGTAAATTTATATGAAATATATAATATAATAATTCTACATGAATTAGTATTTATATATATAAATATATTTAATTTACATTCTTTCTCATAATCAAATAATTAAATAGAAACAATGTTAATGTATAAGTACGACCTACCGCCTCTATAAACAATGTCTTCTATTTCATATTTTTGTAATACATAAACTATTATAAAATCATATAATCATAATATATATGATATTTATATCATCGTTTACATTTAATAAATCCTGATATAACTATTAGGGTAAAAAACATAACAAATTATGACCCATAATAAAAACAATGATGATATTACCAGAAATGAAAAAATAACATGAAATTGTTAATAATTTGGTTATATAATGGCACAATAAAACCATATATGGGATTATATGTAAGATTATTATTATTTAAAATATATATAATGATCTTATATTTATTATAAATATTTTTTTATGAATATAATTAAGACACGTGTTAACGGAATATCATGTCACCATTTTTTTCGTATTCATGCCTTATTCACCACTCATTTATTTTGTGAGGTGTGTATATTACCCATGGATGAAATATATAACTCTTATAAATAATTATTTTTATATAAATTTCTTTTTTATGATAATTTTTTTATGTGGATTATGTTTTACATAATACCAAATCATTATATTAATGTTGGATCATTTTTCCTTCTTTGAGACAGATGCTATTTTATGCACATATATGTATCCATGAGGGGTATATGCTGCCATCCACAAGTTATATCATCAATGAGATTATTATCATGATATATTAAGCATCGTGTAATATTATTCTTTGCATTAATTATAATTCTAATTCACCAAATAAGATAAAATATATTGCTACAATCAAACCATTTATTGAGATTGTTTATGATTATTCTTAAATTAATGAAATATCAGGATCCATCTCTCAATAAATATCTTGAGATTAATTAAACACTAGTTACCCATTTTATATCCATTTAATGTTACCATTTTCCCCACTATTAGGTACATAAGATAATTTGTTATTAATAAAATCCCATCATTGCCTATCTATTCAGTTAGAGAACTAGGTTCTTTCAAAACCATGTTTTAAAAAAATTGAAATTATTCTAATATTCTACTATGATATTTAAATTAAATTTGTACCATTTTTATTCCTTTTAAAACAAAAATATGTTTGAAAAATAATATTATTTTCATTTTATAATCGATGATATTTTCTATACATTGTTATGGTGAAAATAGAATGATCGACATGAAGGGATTAACTCACCGACATGAAAATAATTCCTTTGGAGATTCATTTATAAGATGAAAAAGTTAATATTTGTAAAGAAACATTTCCCTGATATTCTAAAAATTACTTGGTTTAAAGTGGTTTTCAATGAAAAGGTTTTCTTGGCTGTTTTATGAATAAAATGTTTTTAAATGATTTTCCAAACAATTTTCAAAAATGGTCATTACTTTTTTTTCAAATAAAATTAATTCAATTATTTTGAAGCCTCATTAATATGTTTAGAATTTATTTCAATGAGAATTTTTTTCATAAATAATAAATATTATTTTATATGTATTCAAGGGAAATTATTTTCAAAAGGATCTGAATCCATATTTCAATGATTTCAAATATTTTCAAAGAAAAAGGTTTTAAAAATATTTTCAAGCTTCTTTTATTAGTTTTCAAGTAAAAACGGTTTCAAAATATTTCACAATTATTTTATATTAATTGATGGGAATACAATATCAAATTGAGTAGAAGAATTTTATCTTTAATTTATATTTTTTACAAATAAGAACTCTTTCAAATGGGTTAAGAATTTATTTATTTATTTTCAAGGGAAATGTATTAAAAAATGGTTTTATGACATATTCTTTGTTCTCAATAAAATATTAATTTAAATTGTTTTCAAATGTCCTTTTATTTTAAAATTATTTTTTTAAATATGAAACGATATTTTCATTATGAATAGTTTATAAACGAAATATTCTAAATTATTTTTCATCCATGAAGACATCAATTGGTTTTACTATTTAATTTATGGGGAATGATCCAAATTTTAGATTAATATTATTTGTCTAAATGTTTTAGGTTTCCATATAAGTATTTTTATGAAACATTTTCCTCTTTCATGGGTTAAATGTATATGAAACCTATTCCTATTCAATTGGTTTTTTCTTATAAAACCCAAAAAATTTCATGGGTTATTAATTTATTATATGATTATGAAACATATATTTTTCCATTGCTTAAGATATGATTACCTATTTATTAAATGAATATAATTTCATGGGTTGTGACAGGATGTTAATGAATCTAATCTTTTTTTGGGTCATGATCTGAAAAATGTTTTATAATATTGTGGCACATGTATGAATTATTTTATTATGGGATTGGTGGGACCTATATCTTTGTATAATTCATTGGGTATTTATTTATATATCATGATATATGATGGGAATCATGATGACAGGATTGATCGACTATTTGATGATGGGGAAGCATGATCTCTTACAAGGAAAGGACTGTGGCTGGGGATAATGTTGTGTCCCAACCAGTATGTGTAGTCACTATGAATATGGAAGAAGGGGAAATTAGATCCACTTAGAGAATATGGGGAAACCCGAACCCTTACAAGGAATGGACTACGATTGAGGATGATGGTTTTTCCCACATAATAAGTGGTTTCCCCCATGAAGTGCCCTGTTATGTTATAGCAATGTGTCTTGACTAATAAGCAATTTTATTTCCTTTTTATACATATAACACAATTTAATGTCATATCCCTATTTTATGACTTCATGGATCATTCTATTGATTCATTATAATTTATTTTATATGAACTAGTAATCTTTTTTCCATTATTTACCTTTAGGATCATTGATCTTAAGGGTATGATCTTCTATGTTTATTATCACATTCTCATACCCTTATGCTCATGTTTATTCTTACTTATCTCTCATGTTTAACCTTACTAAGAATTTGAGTTCCTGGCCTTTTATGTTTCATTCTTAGGGATATTATAAGGACCCCTACTTTACAAACATTGTTATTTCTTCAAAATTGAAGTACACTTATTACAACATACAATAAAACCATGAAAGGACTGTAAAGGTATAGTGTCTTTAGAAACTGGGAAACATAAATAACTTGTTCATAAAGCATCTACATTGTCTCCCATTTATTTCATCATATCTAGAGTCCCTTTTTGGCATATCCTACTTAATATCCTTCTTCTTAACATGGGGAAAAGAGAACATTCCAAAGGGTGAGCTCAAATGATCAATAAGGGTAAACAAAAGAAATATCAAACATATCATATTTAAAAGAACATAACATTTTGAAAATCTTATCCTACAAACAAGATCATAACATGGGATAAATCATAGAAGTGAAAAGTAATTCCAATAATCATAACTTAAAACATGTCAATTTGTGGCATACACACATAATCATTGAAAAAAATTTCTTAGTAGTCAAGACTGATTGACAAGACTATCTTACGGGACAAAGTCTTTTTCTGAACCAAGTTCACTCCTCGTTTCAGTCCTATTTCACTGAACTAGTTTAACCATCCGTTCTATCCATGTCTATCTCAAGAGATATAAATCTTTACCCAATGCATTGGAGGGAGATATAGGTCCCACCCATCTCATAATGATACCATTCTTATGTGTTCCACAAAATCATAAATCATACATTATTGCATAACACATGTAATAAAAATGGGATTCTTAATCATCATGCCATCATAACATAATCCATATAAGATAAAAGGACATCATAAAAATAATTCCATCCTAACATAATCAAGACAATGTAAAAATAGGGATTGAAACAGAACCCTATATTATCTTAGATGGAAAATAATTTTGATAAAACACTTGAACTCCATTCTTGAGGAAAATATCCTTTCTACATCAAAAAAATTTTCGTTTCAAAACATGTCATATAATTTTGAACTAAAAGAAGTTTATTAAAAATAAACGTGAAAACTTGTAAAGGAATCTTTATGGAAATAATGTTCTAAAAATCCATTCATGCCGTATATGTTTAAAAAAACATTCTTCTTGTACTTTGGCCGGAAAAGTCAAAAAGTACCTCGTACGAAAAATGACAAAAGATTTCTTTCATATCTTTTACTAAAAACTCACCGAAGGGTAAAATTGGATTTAATAAATTGTAGGAGAATGGAAATAATATTAAATATTGAGGAAACATGGATGTGTATGATAAATATTCCCCAGTAAATTCTGAAGTATAAACAATCTCGGATAAAAATGAGATTGTGAGATTTTTCCTTACCTTAGGTCCGATAAGATTTGTACGTGTCCGAACCTCATGTAGAATGATTTAAATAATGTCATTGACTTATTAAATAATCATATTCATTGTTATTATATCATATATGTTTCAATTATGACTTTATATTACCCATTCTTTTGTAAATTCTATGTTAAAGCAGCGTTTTGGGTAAAATCATTTCATTTATAGTATGTGTTTCGACTTGTCATTCTTGATATTATTACATATACCCGGATTTAAATAATTCCTGAATTTAAAACATGATTTATATATAATATATATTCATCATATACATATATATTATAGATCGATAAAAGGAACGAAATACACCGTTCATGGAGACGGTAGGCCGTACGTACGCATGAACGCTGTTTTCGTTTTCTTATTGAATTGAATGAATCTAAATAGATGACATAAATATATATACACATAAATCCAGTATCATTATTATTTCATATATTTCATGATTACTTATTATATATACATTATAATCATTCATGAATGGTTAACATGGAGAAGGAATCTCATCGCGTCGTGGAGACGGTAGTCCGTACGTATGCACGAGCGATGATATCATTCCCATTATCGTGGAATTGCATTGAAGTGTATGTATAATATTTCAAAATCAATATAACTTTACAATAATCATATATAGTTATTTATTTACACCATTATACCCATCCAAGTAAGGTGGTGGTTGAAAACAGATTACACCACAGCGTGGAGACGGTATTCTGTACGTACGCATGCACGGTGATTTCGTTTTCCGTAGGATGGATAGATGGTGAAATATGGTTGTTTCATAATTATAATAAGATATCATTATATGAGTGATACTTATGTTATTACTTCATAGTGAAACAACTAAAGAATAATAAGTATAAGAAGAACTAAAGTTGAAAGAATCGTTAACGGATATTACCTCTTCTTTCGACATGCCTTTTTGAAACCTCCTCTTAGGGCACTATGATTGGTCTTTGAAGAAGACCAGAACCTCGAAGATGTTTCTAGGGAAGTGGAGAATAGAAATTTTCAGGGTCTGGCCGATCTTGAAGGCTCAAAGTGGTGTGAGGAAGAGAAGGAGGAGGTTCCCTTTTATAAGGGAGGAGAGGGGCACCTTTGGAAAAACAAAAAATATTATTTTATTATAAAGCCATATTCGGGTTTTAATAGCTCCAAATTGAATTATTTCGAAGCTAAGGTGGGTATGGGTCACAATCATCTAATCCAATATAATTTAGATATGTTTAGGTCATTATATTAACCTTATCTTTTAGTTTTAACTCTTAGTTAATTAGATTGACATTTACCATGTCACTTTGTATTTTTATATTTTATAGTTAATAAACTTACCATATACATACAAGCGACCCCCAAGTGGTCCATTAATGATACACCTATAAAGATATATTTATCTTGGCCGAAACATATATTTTTAGGAATTTAATCATAATTAATAATATAATATTTGTTTTAAATACTATTTTATGTCAGTTTTGACAGTATTTGGTAATTGATTTTTGTGAAAATCATAATAGAATGATTTGTTCGAAAAGAGTTAATTAAATCAATAATAACATGTAATATTAACATATAAAATTATTGGAATTCATAAAAAGTCTCAAATTACATTTATTTGGGTATTTATAACATCAATTATGTCAATATTTCATTAATAAGATAATTACGGCATCATCATTGTGTCATAAATAAATTAAATTATTTTAAGTCTAAAAATGAAAAATAAAATACCATTATGTAGGAAATCTTTTTATATTTCTAATGAATATTTATAGTGTAATTTATCTTATGTATAACCCTATATTAAAAATGATTTAGTTATTAAACATTGATTTTAACTATTTTAGCCCTTCTTTAAATAAATTAATAATAAATGTACTAATCTAATCCAAGTGGGACTAAATGGTCCTATTTTAATCCTAATGTTGTTTTTGGTCGAATTACACTTATCCAGTAGAATTAGGACATGTGTTAGGGTAATAATAATAACATTTTTACCCTTAATTACCCTATTTACTTTTTACCGGGGTAAAAAAATTTAAAAGTTACTATTCACCAAAAATTATATTCATCTCATTGAAACAAATTTTAGTCCTTTATATTAACCTTGTCTCTCATATTTTCAGAATTCCACTCACAGAAGTGGTAAAATTATGTTTTATGTGAATTTAGAAATTCTCCTAGGAGGTGGGTAAATGACGGTGAAAAGTTCAATAAAATTTTTATATATCTAAAATTATTATAAAATGACTCCAATGAGTTGCATTGTTATTATATAGGTATTATGTATCAATTTTGACCTAAAATAAAATAAATATTTATTTAAATAAAAAGTCGGTTTTTAAATAGTAACCCTGTGTTTTCACTATTCATCAAAAATTGAAATTTTTCAGAAAAATACCAAAATTTCACCCTAGGATAATTTCGATATTAAAAATCCAAAAATGAAGTCCATTTTGAAAAATAAAATTTTCATAATTTAAAAAAGTCGGTATTACTATTCATAATGGTTAGTTTCAATAATATTTTAATAGCATATCATTGTTTATTGAAACTCAGTATTGCGTACGACGCAAGCTATCGAGGAAGGTCGCGATTGCGTGTAAATCAAGCCAAGATAGAGTTGTGTGTAGTAAAAGATTACTTTGATGATTTATATAACATAAAAACAAAATATTTCTCATAAAAGTCTCTGGTGTTACATTCTACCCCCCTTAAAATAAAACTCGCCCTCAAAATTCATCACTTTGTAACAAACAGATGAGGATACCTCTCCCTCATCATATCCTCAAGCTCCCATGTAGCTTCTTCTAATTGGTGGTTCCTCCATAAAAATATCACCAAGCAAGTCATCTTGTTCCGTATGACTTTTTCACTACGATCCAGAATCTCTATCGGCTGTTCTTCATATGAAAGATCTTGCTCCAGCGGTACAACTTTGGAGCTGAGTACATGTGAAGGATCGGGTATGTACTTTCTTAGGAGAGACACATGGAACACATCGTGAACTTGAGAGAGATTCGGTGGAAGCGCCAATCGGTAAGCTACATTCTCAACACGATCCAGTATTTCGAAAGGACCGATATATCTAGGGCTCAACTTTCCCTTCTTTCCAAAACTCATTACTCTCTTCTAAGGAGATATTCGTAAGAAAACTTTATCACCCACTTAAAAACTCTATGTATTTTCTTCGGTTATCGGCATAAATGTTTTGTTGACTCTGAGCTGCTCTTATGTGTTGTTGAATAGATTTGACCTTTTCCGCCATCTCATCAACAAGATCAGGTCCTAATAGCTTTCTTTTCCCAAATTAATCCCATCAAGTTGGAGTTCTTCATTTCTTTCCATAGAGGGGTTCATAAGGAGCCATCTGAATATTGGAGTGAAAGCTATTATTATAAGAAAATTCCACCAAAGATAGGTGTTGATCCCAACCACCTTAGAAATCCATAGAGCAAGCTGTGAACATGTCTTCTAGAAATTGAATTGTCTTTCCAGAATGACCGTTTTTCTGAGGATGGTAAGCAGTGCTGAAACTCAACTCTATATCTAGATAATACTGAAGACTTCGCCAGAATTTCAAGGTAAACCTCAGATCCCGATTAGATATAATCGAAATTGGTTCTCCATGCAATCTTACCACTTGCTTTACATATATCCTGGCAAGATGATCAAGAGAAAAATCTTCTCTAATAGCAATGAAGTGTGCCGACTTCGTAAGACGATCAACTATAACCCAGATAGCATTATTGC
The DNA here is from genome assembly GCA_963277665.1 of Viscum album. Taxonomy (NCBI): domain Eukaryota; kingdom Viridiplantae; phylum Streptophyta; class Magnoliopsida; order Santalales; family Viscaceae; genus Viscum; species Viscum album. Next base: position 1,729,744,374 of record OY728132.1, read on the forward strand.
CTTTGGATGTTTTAGGAAGTCCAGTGACAAAGTCCATAGTGATGTTTTTCCATTTCCATTCTAGTATGGGTAATGGTTGTAACATCTCCATTGACTTTTGTCTCTCATCTTTAACTTGCTGACAAATCAAGCATCGAGAGACATATTCAGCAACATCACTTTTCATGCCATCCCACCAGAAATACTCTTTCAGGTCCCTATACATCTTCATGCTTCTAGGATGAATAGAGAAAGAAGAATTATGAGCCTCATCCAGTAGATCCTTCTTTAATTCTGGGATGGGAGGAACACAAACCCGATTCCTGAACCTTATTATCCCATCACAATCAAGGTTGAATTCAGGAATATTTCTCACCTTCTTTTGTAACGCTACATCTTCTTTCTATGCCTCTTTAATCTTCACATGTATAGATGGTTTAACATTCATTTGAGAAAGATACGATTTTCCCCTTCCATTATAATTCCAAGATCCATCCTTTGTAAATCCATAAATATTGGATCTTTTGTGATCCTCATCCTGGATAATCTAGCATGGTATTTTCGACTTAATTCATCTTCCACCTTTTTTTCTTTCCCAGGGTGGTAATGAATTGAGAAGTCGTAATCTTTAATCATCTCCAACCATCTTCTTTGGCACATATTCAGATCCTTTTGTGTGAAAATATACTTTAAACTTTTACGATATGTATAAATTTCACACCCTTCTACATAAAGGTAATACCTCCAAATCTTTAATGCAAAGATTACCACAGCTAAATCCAAATCATGAGTTGGGTAATTTTGCTCATGGATTTTCAACTGTCGTGAGGCATAAGCTATCACCATATCGTTTTTCATGAGAACACACCTCAATCCCTTCTTTGATGCATCACTGTAGATCACAAACCTTTCTCCACTACAAGGCAGTGTTAGCACAGGTGCACTGGATAACCTTCTTTTCAACTCCTAGAAATTCTCTTCACATTCCACTGTCCAAACAAACATAACTCCTTTCCGATTCATCTTGGTGAGTGGATTAGAAAATAATGAAAAATCATTCACAAAACATCGATAATATCCAGCCAAACCAAGACAACTTCAGATCTCAGTTACTATTGTTGGTCTCGACCATCTTTCGATAACCTCTGTTTTTTTTGGATCCACAGATATCAACTCTTTTGAGATTATGTGACCACAAAATGCAACTTTTTGAATCCAAAATTCACACTTGGTAAATTTTCCATAAAGCTTCTCCTTTCTCAGGGTCTTCAATATAATTCTCATGTGATCTTCATGTTCTTCCTTTCTCTTTGAATATACAAGAATATCATCTATAAAGACTACCACAAACTGATCAAGATAGTCTCTAAAGACTCTATTCATCAGATCCATGAAGATAGCAGGGGCATTAGTAAGACCAAATGGAATCACTATAAATTCATAGTGTCCATAGATTGTACAAAAAGCTGTCTTTTGTATATCCTCCCTTTTGAACCTTAATTGATGATACCTTGAACGCAGATAAATCTTGGAAAATTATTTATCTCCGCGTAGTTGGTCAAATAAGTCATCAATGTGTGGGAGAGGATATTTGTTCTTGATAGTGATCTTGTTATGTTCTCGATAACAAATACAGAGTCTCATTGATCCATCTTTCTTCTTAACAAACAAAATAGGTTCTCCCCAAGGTGACACACTAGGTCATATGAATCCCTTATCAATATTCTCTTGGAGTTTCTTCGTCAATTCCTGCAACTCAATTGGGTCCATTCTATAAGGTGTCTTTAAAATATGCAAATCACCCGATATGAGTTCTATTGAAAACTCGACTTCACGATTTGGTGGAAGACCTGGAAATTCCTCTGTAAAGACATAAAAAACCTCTCATAAAATGGTCATATTCTTAATCGTGAGTTTCTCTCCAAAAATTTGAGATAAATAACCCTCATTTAGTGGAATCAAGACCCCTAAGATGGAAGAAATTTCCACTGGAATGTTATGTTCATCCTTGCATCGATAGATAATCATAGATTGATCTGGAATATGATATTTGACTTATCTACTTTGGAAATTGATATGAGCTCCATATAAATAAAGCCAATCCATGCCAATAATCACATCAAATTCTACTATAGGAAGGATCACAAGATTTGCAGGAAGCACTTCCCCACAAACTTCAATCGGAGAAGGATTGTAAACTTTTGATGGAACCGGTGTGCCATTAGGAGTTGTCACAGCTAACTCAACATCTAATTTTTGAGGTAATAAGGCGATACCCTTAGAAAATTCTTCAGAAATAATAGATTGGGTGGATCTAGAATCAAATAAAACATTTTCTACTTTAGAGTGGATGGTAAGTGTACCTCTCACCACTTCGTTGTCGCACTCCACATCGCTGATAGTAATTGCATGTGACTTTCCTTTGTCTTTGGCCTTAAGAGTTTGTTGATGTCGATCATCATCATAAAACCTTGGATTTGGGCATTTATTGTCATAATTCCCCATCTCCTAACACTTGAAACATTGAAGTGTAGTAGGTTCATTCTATGTATCCCTTCCTTTGTTTGCATCATTAGACATCTTCTTCCAATTATTTCGACATTCAATTTCCCGAAGACCTTCTTTTCCACACTTATAACATTTGCTTGTCCCCTTATGTAATGTCCCGGACCTCTCCGACCCATTCCTTTGTCAAAAAGAAGGCCACGAAGTGTTCTGAAGGGTAAAATGGACTTTTCCCACACTTTCCAGAATTTTGAAACTACACGCCGTGTAGTTTGAGTACACGTCATGTACCCTCTTGTCGGGTATACCCCATGTGGATGGTCGTGTCATTTCCGCATGAAGAAAATAGGTTCATGTCGTGTGTCCAATCTACACGCCGTGTAGTCCTTACTCGCGTACGCATTACCGTGTGTTGACCAGTCAACGGCCGCAGAACCGTGTTGGAGGCCGCATGGAGACCGTGTGAAAACGTCCGAGTACATTCCGTGTACCATAAGTACACGCCGTGTACTTTTGATTTTCACACCTATAAAAGGAGGGGTCCCCTCCTCCTTTCAACTCACACATCTCATCCCCTCTCCTCTAAGCAGAGCTCTCTCAAGAGACTCGAAGGCTCTTTCTTCCATAACTTTTTCGTCTGAGCTCCGATTTACGATCCATCAGTGGCCAAGGGATCGTAACGACGAGGCGGAACTTCCGAGATTGGATCCGTTGTCTTTCCTTCGGCCTTTTCTCTCTGACTTCCACCAAAGGAGGTTTTTCCGGGACGCCGACGAACGTCTTCTAAAGTTGATCCGGGGGCGCGTTCTGACCAGAACCTATTCAGGTAGGGATTTTACCTTCGTCTCTATAATTTGTGCATCATGCGGGGTGGGTATCCTTTTTGTTTTCATGAAAAATGGTTGAACCTTTAAATAAAGATAATAACTGGTTAAAGAATGGGGATGTGAAGTTTGTGATTGCCGTTACTTTACCTTTTATATCTTGTGATATTATGTTGTGAAATGAATAGGCTTATGCCTACTGAAAATCACGGTCGTTGGGGGCCTTTTCTTGCTCAATTAAATGTTTCCCTATCTTTCTAAACCGTTTTTGAGAGTGGAACTTTGTTGAATGTGGAAATTGGATAATCACGTAAAGTTGGATGATTAAATGAAAATCTGAAACACTTTTGTGATCACCCCGGTTAAACAAAATGGAATAATGAACATATGGGTGTTGGCTTGGTTAGATGGCATGTGATGGGGGTGTTTTTGTGGGTTGTTGTGGTTTGGGTGAGCAGCGGGGCTGCGGTTGACTTGGTTGTGGGAAGGTGTGAATGTTTAATGGTGATGGGCAGTAGGGCTGCAATAAGTGGTATTAAAGTGATAACGATGTGTGGTGTGGTTATGTTGGTTGGCAGCGGGGCTGCAGGGATGGGTTTAAATGTGAGCGGACTATGGGTTGTGTTTAATAAATAATAAATGTGGAAGAATGACGGGGCTTGGTAATGAAATAGAAATAATAATAAATGGGTTGGTTGGTTAATAAGAAGGTACTTGCCATGTTGCTTTGTTTTCCTAACTTGCTTTGTGGATGGCAGGGATATGATTACGAATGATCGCTGTGGTTGGTTGTGGATAGTTTCCCAGTAGTTAAGGAACTAATAAGCTAATTTCTGCTGAAACGTGAAAACCTAAATGGGGTTGGGGTTGTGTATTGAATGCATGCTTCGTGGTAGTAGTGCCAAGGCATGTGCTCAGTTTCTCTTTTTAAAAGCCATAGGTTTGGCTGAGTGGTTGCTATATATATATATCTGTATCTTTTGTGTTTTATCACACCACAACCATGTTGAGCACATAGTGTCGAACACTCCCATTTCATGGGAGAGGGTGTTTTCCCATAGTTATTAGCTCCTTCCTGATCCTTCTCCCATAGGCTGTGATGGCTTGAGGCGACCTTACACCAAAGACTCTTCGGGTAGGTTTCGATTGGGGTGATTAGGCCCAAGACTCTTCGGGCAGGCTTATAGGCTATAATGGCTTGAGGCATCCTTACACCTAAGACTCTTTAGGTAGGTTTTGATTTAAGGCCCAGGTGTCTTCAGCCGAGAGTTCTGTTACTATTCCCAAGAATCTTCAGGATGAGACCCAGGTGTCTTCGGGCGGGGATATGGTTGTGGTTGTGAGGCCCAGGTGTGTGCGGCCAGGATGTGTGGTTGTGAGGCCCAGGTGTGTGCGGGCGGGATACGTGGTTGTGAGGCCCATGTGTGTGCGGGCAGGGAGAGTGTGACAGTGTCAGGACGTTCAGCTAACTATTGTGAAATGGTGCGGGGTACCCAATACTCTTGTTCTTACTACTACTACTTGCTGTGACCGTTTTTTGGTGAGTGTGGCTGGTGAGATTGGGTGGATAGTTTTCCTTGTTAGATTTCTTCTGTTGTTCTCACGGGACATTAGGATGTCTTCCCACTTGTGCACGAGAGCTTTAGGTTTCCCTATTGAGTATACTTGTATTCTCACCCAACGCTTACTTTCAGGTTTCCAGGAGGACTACCAGGGCTGTGCGGGACCCTACTAGTCGGGCAGTTGGAGTTGTTACAGTTGATGTTCTCTTGTTTTCTTTGGTATTGTACTTTTGAGCTTCCTTGTACTTGTACCTTGTTATAAAATTGTTTAAACTTGCATGTGGGCTTGGTTTGGGTTTATTTATATACACTTGTTCTTTACTTTTTTGGTGGTTGACTTGTCCTATTTCCCGATCCAAAATAATAAAAAGGGTAATGCATCCCATATTTGTGAAAACTCATACCCTTGGTGCTAGTCGCCAACCCGGGGACTACTGGAGGCGGGACTCGAGGGTCATTATCTCCCTTTCACCATTTCCCGCTCAAGAGGGGTATCTTTGGTGGGAGGGTGTCGTGACAGAATGGTATCAGAGGTGATGGTTGAGATATAGGATGGAGTCTGGAGTTCGGAACAGTGAGGATTTCATGGGATGGTAGGGAAACAATGTTAGTTAATCTTGGTGCGTGACATTGGACAGGGAAGACCGGCTAGGACACGGGATTTTAGGGCCCCCCGTGATTCGATGCAAGGACTCTGAGCCTACCGAACGACCGAGTGAGACTACATTGATTGCAGGGTAGAGACCCTTGGGAAGGTAAATTCATCATCATGTTTGTGTTTTACTTGATTTGGGTGTTCTGGAAAGAAATTGAAATAAAATGATAAAATAAAACCTTGTGTTTTTCCTTACTACTTGGGCTTAGGTGATCCTTGTTTACCATACAGCTATGGCACCTGGACGTCGTCCCTGGGTGGCTCAGATGGCCAAGGCCCAGCATATTCAGGCGGTCGATCAGTTGAGGATTGACCGAGAGGCGGAAGATAGCCAGTGGTAGAAGACTCTCCGTTCCTTCCAGCGGCTGACCCTCAATAAGTACAAGGGTAGTACTTAGGATATGGAGAAATAGGGGTGGCTTGAGGAGCTAGGGATCACTTTCACCTTGATCCGTGCTCCGAGGGAGTATTGGGTTCCCCTAGAAGTCAGTCAGTTAAGAGGTGCGGCGCGACAGTGATGGACGCTCTACCTCGGAGAGAGGATAGAGGTAGAGGTTCCATGGGCTGACATTTAGAAGGAATTCCGAGAGGAATTCCTTTCTTCCATGATCAAGGCAGAAAAGCAGTCGTAGTTACTCTCCCTTCAGCAGGGGAGTTTGTCAGTACGAGAGCTGGGGATGAAGTTCAAATATCTCATGCGCTTTGCTCCGGATCTCTTTCCGGATGAGGAATCTCGGGCAAGATGTTTGGAGGAGGCGCTTCGTCCTTCGCTCCAGTATGTTGTCACCCCCTTCACCATTCCGACGTACTTTGCAGTGTAGAAGATGGCATAGGTCGTAGATAGGATGCACTCGCTGGGAGGTGAACCACGTGAGGTGTTTCAGCCAGGTTCGTCGAAGGGGAAGGCAGTCAGCAGTAGGTCTTCTGCGACAGGACCTTCCAGGTTCAGGGCAGTGGGGAGCAGGCCCTAGCAGTTCCAGTTCAGATCTTCGGGTCCCCATCCCTTTTTCACGAGACCAGGACCGAGGTTTTTTTCATGTGGAGGTTTCGGGCACGTTTAGAGTCAGTGCCCGACCTGAGCTCCGTACAGTGGAGGTGGGCACGTTCAGCGCCCACCGCAGCAGAACCAGTTGCTGGCGAGGCCCTTCCAGCAGCAGCAGGACCATGCTCCTCCGAGGGCAGACTTTGCAGGAGGAGGCCGACCTCAGGGTGCTCCTCAGGGACCTCGACCAGGGCGTGGTCGGGGAAGTGGACAACATCAGATAGGCAGAGGAGCTGGGCGTGGATAGTTTCACGCAGCAGAGTTGGAAGCTCCAGCAGGACCAGAGGTGGTGCGAGGTATGATTTGTTTGTTCAACACTCTTGTTTCTTCTTTGTTCTATTCGGGATCCTCACACTCTTTTGTTGCACCTAGTCTAGCCCATGTTTTGGGACTAGAAGTAGAGAGACTTTCCATACCACTGATACTGAGTACACCAGTTGGGGGCCAGACCAACGTATCTTGTGTTTATCGGGGATGTGAGCTGACGTTTGGACCACATCGATCTACTGGAGACCTTCTGTTACAGATGCAGCCATACGATGTCATCCTAGGCATCGACTTGTTGTTTTCTGTTAGTGCCGTTATCAACTACTTCCGGATAAGAGTCGTGTTCTCCGACGTAGATGGGCAGCGCGTATCTTTTGTTGACGAGTGGAGCAATCAAGCGGGAAGCCGGCGTGTGGAGCCTCTCCTTTCTTTGTTGAGCGGGTTATCAGTGGTTCCAGCTGATACAGAGATGATGGATGTTCCAGAGTTTGTTGGGGAGTTCCTCGATGTTTTTCCTGAGGAGGTTGTAACTCTACCCCCCCGATGAGACGATGAGTTTGGGATAGATTTACAGCCTGGTGCCCATTCGATTTTGATGGGCCCTTATCGGATGGAACCTTCAGAGTTGCGGTTGTTGTGGATTCATATTGACGATCTCATAGAGAAGGGTTTTGTTTGACCCAGCATGTTGCCATGGGGTGCTCCAGTTTTGTTCGTGAAGAAGGTAGATGGTGGTCTCAGGCTATGCATAGACTACCGAAAGTTGAACCAGGTAACGGTCTAGAATCGATATCCCCTCCCGAGGATAGATGATCTTTTCGAACAACGGAGGGGAGCAGGTTGGTTTTCCAAGATTGATCTATGATCAGGATATCATCAGTTGAGGGTGAGGGACAGTGACATCTTGAAGACAACTTCCAGGTGCAGTTATGGGCACTTCCAGTTTGTAGTGATTCCGTTTGGAGTTACGAATGCGCCAGCTGTGTTCATGGGACTTATGAACTTTGTCTTCTAAGAGTTTCTGGACCGGTTCATCATTGTGTTTATCGATGACATCCTGATCTACTCAAGATCAGAGGAGGAGCACGTTGAGCATCTCAGGGAAGTCTTGGAAGTCCTTCGACACCACCAGATTTACGGGAAATTGTTGAAGTGTATGTTCTTGACACAAGAAGTACACTTCCTTGGGAACGTAGTGTCTCAGCATGGAGTATCGGTGGACCCGTCGAAGGTGGAGGCAGTTGTTTCTTGGGAATCACCCAAGATCATGGCAGAAGTTCGTAGTTTCCTGGGGTTAGCAGGTTACTATCGTAGGTTCGTTTCGGACTTCTCTCGAGTTTCTGCTCCATTGACAGCTTTGACTAGGAAGAACCAGGTCTTCCTGTGGAGAGAGCAGTGCCAGAAATCTTTTGACTACGTGAAGGAGAAGTTGGTCAGTGCTCCCGTACTCAGGTTGCCAGAGGAAGGGTTGTTGTATGAATTGTTTTGTGATGCTTCTGGGCTTGGTCTGGGGTGCGTGCTAATGTAGAAGAAGGGCGTGATTTGTTATGGGTCTAGGCAGTTGCGCCCTCACGAGCGTAACTATACCACCCATGACCTGGAGCTTGCAGCAGTAGTGTTCTCATTGAAGTTGTGGCGACATTACATCTTTGGGGAGCGCTTTGTGGTATTCTTAGATCAAAAGAGCCTGAGTTATATCTTCTCCTAGCGTGACCTGAACTTACGACAGCAAAGATCGGTCGAGTTTCTCCAAGACTATGACTTTGAGATCTCTTACACTGATGGTAAGGGCAACGTTGTGGCTGATGCTCTGAGCAGGAAGTCACATAAGGAAGTGGTTCGGGAATCTGCTGATGCTTGGAAGGCAATGGGAGAGTTGGATACCCTGCACTTAGATGCAAGGGAAGAAGGTGTTAGAGGCTGTTTGTTCCAGATGATGGTGTAATTCTCCTTGTCACAGTAGGTGGAGGAGTATCAGTGGGGGGACTCCGAGGAAGAGGTGATGCGGGATCGTGTTGATCAAGGGAATGCTCCAGAGGGATGGTCGGAGGAAAACCGACATCAGATGATTTTCCGTGGAAGGTTGTTTGTCCCAGAGGCGATGCACGAGGGAGTTCTCCGTGAGTTCTAGACCTCAGCCTTGGAGGTACATCCAGGAGTTTCAAAAATGTACCGAGGCCTGAGGGATCAGTTTTGGTGGCCCGGGGTGAAAAAGGCAGTGGCAGAGTTTGTGGCTATGTGCCAAGTGTGTCAGCAAGTGAAGGTTGAACACCGTGTTCCCGGTGGTTTGTTGCATCCTTTATATGTCCTCGAGTGGAAGTGGGATGACATCTCGATGGAATTCATCATAGGACTACCTAGATCTCAGGGTGGTTATGATGCTATCTGGGTAGTGGTGGATAGACTGACGAAATCGGATCACTTATTAGCAATCAAGGAGTCGGGCCCAGTGAGTACATTAGCACAGAGGTACATAGACGAGGTAGTGAGTTTTCATGGAGTTCCGAGGACTATCGTCTCATACTGGGATACTCGGTTTACCTCACGAGTCTAGATGGGGTTACAACATGCTTTTGGCACCCAACTACGCCTTAGCACTGCTTTCCACCCCTAGACCGATAGGAAGACAGGGCGGACTACCCAAAAGTTAGAGGACATGCTGCGAGCATGCGTTCTGGATTTCGTAGGATCATGGGTACGACACTTGCCTTTAGTAGAGTTTTCCTACAACAACAGCTTCCACTCTACTATTGGCATGGCACCATTTGAGGCTTTGTATGGAAGGCCATGTCGTTCACCCATTTTTTGGGAAGAGGTTGGTGAGATAGGTTCTCTTGGGCCAGAGGTAGTGCAGACCACCACAGAGAAAGTCCAACTTGTACGTGAGAGGATGAAGGAGGCTCAGGACTGACAGAAGTCTTATGCTAATCGTCGGAGGAGGCCCTTGGAGTTCGAGGTTGGAGACCATGTGTTCTTGAAGGTTTCCCCTTGATGGGGGTAGTGGAGGTTTGGGTAAGGGAGAAAGATATCACCTAGGTTCATCGGACCTTTTGAGGTGCTGAGGCAAGTCAGCGAGGTGGCATATCAGCTGGCCCTGCCACCTCAGTTGGAGAAAGTTCATGACGTCATCCACATCTCCCAGCTTCGTCGGTACTTACACAATGACTCTCACGTTATCGACTAGGGAGAGTTGGATATGGGAGACGACGTGACCTTTGAGGAATGACCAGTCATAATCGAGGATCGTAAAGAGAAGGTGCTCCGTGGATGAACCATTCCCTTGGTTCATGTTTTGTGGAGGCATGGCGGCCTCGAGGAGAGAACTTGGGAGTGGGAGACCCAGATGCACGCTCAGTAACCGGAGTTGTTTTGACTTTTTTTCCCTTGTTCTTCTGAGCTTTGTGTTGATGTTTTACTCTGTACCTTTAATGTATGGAATGTTTGTCTTATCTGTTGTGAGACCTTTTGGTTTTCTTGTTCCCTGGTAATGTGTTACATGTCCGAATGCGTGGTAAAGGGAAAAACCTGACCCTTAATCGAGACGCATTAATGTGGATGCGATTGAACCCGTGCGGGCGAGTCAGTTCCACCTAAAGCGGATAATATCTCGACATAGGTGAAGAAATTTCCCAAACCCATGTGTTCGGGCAGTGTGTTGGTTGTGTGGTGTTGGGGGGTAGTTCGAGTTGAAAATCCTAATGTATGGAAGTGAGAAGAGCCAATCCTTAATCAAGATGCATTAATGAGGATGCGATTAAACCCATGAAGGCGAGTCAGTGCCACCTAAAGTGGATAATATCTCGACATAGGAGAAGGAATTCCTAACACATATGATTAGGGTTGTTGGTTGGGTTCCTGTTATAACGAGAACCCTAAGAGGTATCTTGTTGGGTTCGTCTGGGTTGGTTTTTGAATTCTTGGGGATGAAAATGTTTTAATAGGTATCTGATGTAATGGCCCGGACCTCTCCGACCCATTCCTTTTTCAAAAAGAAGGCCACGAAGTGTTCTGGAGGGTAAAATGGACTTTTCCCACACTTTCCAGAATTTTGAAACTACACGCCGTGTAGTTTGAGTACATGTCGTGTACCCTCTTGCTGGGTATACCCCGTGTGGATGGGAATGTATTTTCCGCGTGAAGAAAATAGGTACACGCCGTGTGTCCAATCTACACACCATGTATTCCTTCCCCGCATATGCGTTACCATGTGTTGACCAGTCAAGGACCACAGAACCGTGTTGGAGGCCGCGTGGAGACCATGTGAAAACGGCCTAGTACACGCCGTGTACTTTTTCTTTTCACGCCTATAAAAGGAGGGGTCCCCTCCTCCTTTCAACTCACACCTCTCCTCCCCTCTCCTCTGAGCAGAGCTCTCTCAAGAGACTCGAAGGCTCTTTCTTCGATAACTTTTTCGTACGAGCTCCGATTTACGATCCGTCAGCGGCCACGGGATCGTAACGACGAGGCGGAACATACAAGATTGGATATGTTGTCTTTACTTCGGATTTTTCCTCTCCAACATCCACCCGAGGAGGTTTTTCCGGGACGTCGATGAACGTCTTCTAAATTTGATTCGGGGGCGCGTTGTGACCAGAACCTGTTGAGTTAGGGATTTTACCTTCGTTTATCTAATTTTTGTATCATGAGGGGTGGATATCCTTTTTTTTTTCATAAGAAATGGTTGAAACTTTAAATAAAGATAATAACTGGTTAAAGAATGGGGATGGGAATTTTGTGATTGCTGTTACTTTACCTTTTATATCCTGTGATATTATGTTGTCAAATGAATAGGATTATGCCTACTGAAAATCACGGTCTTTGGGGGCCTTTTCTTGCGCAATTAAATGTTTCCCTATCCATCTAGAACGTTTTTGAGAGTGGAACATTGTTGAATGTGGAAATTGGATAATCACGTAAAGTTGGCTGATTAAATGAAAATCTATAACCCTTGTGTGATCAACCTGGTTAAAAAAAATGGAATAATGAACATGTGGGTGTTGTCTTGTTTACGTGGAACATGATGTGGGTGTTTTGTGGGCTATTGTGGTTTGGGTGAGCAGTGGGGCTGCAGTTGACTTGGTTGTGGGATGGTGTGAATGTTTAATGGTGATGGGAAGAAGGGCTTCAATAAGTGGTATTAAGGGGATAACGATGTGTGGTGTGGTTATGGTGGTTGGCAGTAGGGCTGCAGGGCTGGGTTTAAATGTGAGCGGACTATGGGTTGTGTTTAATAAATAATAAACGAGGAAGAATGATGGGGCTTGGTAATGAAACGGAAATAATAATAAATGGGTTGGTTGGTTAATAAGAAGGGACTTTCTGTGTTGCTGTGTTTTCCTAACTTGCTTTGTGGATCACAGGGATATGCTTATGAATGATCGCTGTGGTTGGTTGTGGATAGTTTCCCAGTAGTTAAGGAACTAATAAGATAATTTCTGCTAAAACATGAAAACCTAAATGGGGCTGGGTTTGTTTATTGAATGCATGCTTCATGGTAGCAGTGCAGAGGCACGTGCTCAGTTTCTCTTTTTAGAATCCATTAGTTGGGCTGAGTGGTTGCTATATATATATATATATTTGTATCTTTTGTGTTTTATCGCACCCCACCCATGTTGAGCACATAGTTCCGAACACTCCCTTTTCATGGGAGATGGTGTTTTCCCATAGTTACTATCTCTTTCTTGCTCCTTCTCCCCTAGGCTATGATGGCTTGAGGTGACCTTACACCCAAGACTCTTCGGGTAGGTTTCGATTGGGGTGATTAGGCCCAAGACTCTTCGGGCAGGCTTATAGTCTATAATGGCTTGAGGCGACCTTACACCTAAGACTCTTCAGGTAGGTTTTGATTTCAGGCCCAGGTGTCTTCGACTGAGAGTTCTATTACTATTCCCAAGAATCTTCCGGATGAGGCCCAGGTGTCTTCGGGTGGGGATATGGTTGTGGTTGTGAGGCCCAGGTGTGTGTGGGCAGGATGTGTGGTTGTGAGGCCCAGGTGTGTGCGGGAGGGGAGAGTGTGACAGTGTCAGGACGTTCAACTAACTATTGGGAAATGGTGTGGGGTACCCAATACTCTTGTTCTTACTACTACTACCTGCTGTGATTGTGTTTTGGTGAGTGTGGCTGGTGAGATTGGGTGGATAGTTTTTCTTGTTAGGTTTCTTCTATTGTTCTCACAGGACATTAGGATGTCTTCCCACTTGTGCGCGAGAGCGTTAGGTTTCCCAACTGAGTATACTTGTATACTCACCCAATGTTTACTTTTAGGTTTCCAGGAGGACTACCAGGGCCGTGCGGGACCCTACTAGTCGGGCAGTTGGAGTTTTTGCAGTTGTTGTTCTCTTGTTTTCTTTGGTATTGTACTTTTGAGATTCCTTGTACTTGTACCTTGTTATAAAATTGTTTAAACATGCATGTGGGATTGGTTTGGGTTTATTTATATACACTTGTTATTTTATTTTTTGGTGGTTGACTTGTCCTATTCCTCGATCCGAAATAATAAAATGGGTAATGCCTCCCATATTTGTGAAAACTCATACCCTTGGTGCTAGTCGCCAACCCGGGGCCTACTGGAGGCGGGACTCGGGGGTCATTATCTCCCTTTCGCCATTGCCATCTCAGGAGGGGCATCTTTGGTGGGAGGGGGTCATGATACCTTAAGACAATTTCCTCCATGTTTCTTTCCACATTTTGAGCATAAGGGAAAACTCATCTTCTTTTCAGTGTGGTCTTTATATTTTCCTTTGAATTCCATTTTCCTCTTATTGTCAAACCCATGTGACTGATGGGTTACACCAATATCCATATCAACCTTGAGAGCACATCGAATAATTTCCTCGTAGTTATTGAAGTCCCTTATGGATAACGCCCTTTGAAGACTTGGTTTTAAGCCACTAAAGAATCGATAGATCTTACTCTCAAGTTGGATAATAATTCTGGAAGCGTACCTTTCAAGTATTTTAAAATTTGCTTCGTAGGTACCAACCGATTCATTATCCTTTTGCTTCAGTTCAAGAAACTCCTTCTCCATCTTTGTTCGAAGAATAAGAGGGAAATAATTATTGAAAAATATGTTCTTGAACTCATCCCATTCCATGGACTCAATTTCATCCCTTTGCCTCGTATTCTTAATAAGATTCAACCATTGATCAGCATCACCTTCCAAACGATATACTGCTAAGATGACTTTATCATGTTCAGAACATTAGAGAACTGAAAATATCATTTCAGTGGTACTGATCCATTGCTTAGCCATTAATGGATCAGAAGACCCACTGAATGAAGGTAGACGCTGCCTCATGAAGGATTCAACATAATGTTGCTCCTTCCTTTGCTCGTTTGAAAGTCCTGCATGATTTATTGATTTAGAAAGTTGTGTGAGCATGGCTACAAGATTCTTCATTCCAGCTCCCATAACATTTGGTTTCTCAGGGGGACAATCATTTCATTGCCCATCGCATTCTGCATTAACACAGTTCCTTCAGGTTCCATCCATTGACTAAAACCAAGAAGAATAGTGTGACGAACACTAATTATAATAGGAAAACCACATAATCAAGAATAAAATTTCACACTTAAGTTCTTATAATAGGTTTTACATGGACATTTCTAAAACACTAATATTGTGTTCTATACTTAGACATATCCTTAGGTTTCTTACTAAGGCTTTCACATCATAGTTTCCAAAGGTTGACTATACCTTTCCTATGATACCAACTATAACGACCCATACTTTACATACATTGTTATTGCTTCCAAATTTAAGCACACCTATTACAACATACAACAAAACCATGAAACGGCCGTATATGTATATGTCTTTAGAAACTGGGAAACATAAACAACTGGTTCATAAAGCATCTACATTGTCTCCCATTTATTTCATCATATCTAGAGTCCCTTTTTGGCTTATCCTACTTAATATCCTTCTTCCTGACCTGGGGAAAAGAAAACATACAAAAGGGTGAGCTCAAATGCCCAGTAAGGGTAAAAAAAAGAAATCTCAAACATATCATATTTATAAGAACATAACATTTTTGAAAATATTATCCTACAAAAGAGATCATAACGTGGGATAAATCATATAAGTGAAATGTAATACCAATAATCATAACATAAAACATGAAACTTTGTGGAACACACACATAATCATAGAAAATCATTTCTTAGTAGTCAAGACTCAATGCCAAGACTATCTTAGCAGAAAAAGACCTTTTTTGAACCGAGTTCACTCCTCGTTTCAGTCATATTTCACTGAACCAGTTTAACCTTCCATTCCAGCCATGTCTATATCATGAGATATAAATCATTACCCAATGCATTGGAGGGAGATATAGGTCCCTCCCATCTCATAATGATACCATTCTTATGTGTTCCACAAAATCATAAATCTTACATTATTGCATAACCCATGTAATAAAAATTTGATTCTTAATCATCATGCCATCATAACAAAATCCATATAATATAAAAGGACATCATAAAAATAATTTCATCATAACATAATCAAAACAATTTAAAAATACGGATAGAAACAGAACCCTATATTATCTTAGATGGAAAATAATTTTGATAAAACACTTGAACTCTAATCTTGAGGAAAATATCCTTTATACTTCAAAAAAAATTTCCTTTCGTAACATGTCATATAATTTTGAACTAAAAGAAGTTGATTAAAAGTAAAATTGAAATTTTTTAAAGGAATCTTTATGGAAATAATTTTCTAAAAATCCATTCATGCCGTATAAGTTAAAAAAACATTCTTCTCGTACTTTGGCCGGAAAAGTCAAAAAGTACCTCATACGAAAAACGACAAAATATTCCATTCATATATTTTACTAAAAACTCACCGAAGGGTAAAATTGGATTTAGACAATTGTAGATGGATGGAAATAATATTACATTTTTAGAAATCATGGATGTGTATGATAAATATTTCCAGTAAATTCTGAAGTATAAACAATCTCAGATAAAAATGAGATTGTGAGATTTTCCCTTACCTTAGGTCTGATAAGCATTGTACGTGTCCGAACCTCCTGTAGAATGATTTAAATAATGTCATTGTCTTATTAAATAATCATATTAATTTTTATGATATCATATATGTTTCACTAATGACTTTATATTACCCATTATTTTGTAAATTCCATGTTAATGCAGTGTTTTGGGTAAAATCATTTCATTTATCGTATGTGTTTCGACTTGTAGTTCTTGATATTATTACTTATATCCTGATTTAAATAATTCCATAATGTAAAACATGATTTAAATGTAATATATATTCATCATATACATATATATTACATATCTATAAAAGGAATGAAATACACCGTTCATGGAGACGGTAGGTCGTATGTACGCATGAACGCTGTTTTCGTTTCCTTATTGAATTGAATGAAACTAAATAGATGACATAAATATATATACACATAAATCCATTATCATTATTATGTCATATATTTCATGATTACTTATTATATATACTTTATAATCATTCATGAATGGTTAACATGGAGAATGAATCTCATCGCGTCGTGGAGACGGTAGTCCGTACGTACGCACGAGCGATGATATCATTCCCATTATCGTGGAATTTCATTGAAGTGTATGTATAATATTTCAAAATTAGTATAACTTTACAATAATCATATATATATATTTATTTATTTACACGATTATAACCATCCATGTATGGTGGTGGTCGAAAACATATTACACCACGGCGTGGAGACGATATTCCGTACGTACGCACGCGCGGTGATTTCATTTTCCATAGGATGGATAGATGGTGAAATACGGTTGTTTCATACTTATAATAACATATAATTATATGAGTGATGCTGATGTTATTACTTCATAATTAAAAAACTAATGAAGAAGAATTAGAAGAAGAAATAAAGTTTAAAGAATCGGTAACGAATATTACCTCTTCTTTCGACACACCTTTTTGAAACCTTCTCTTAGGGAACTAAGATTGGTCTTTGAAGAAGACCAGAACCTCTAGGATGTTTCTAGGGAAGTGTAGAAGAGAAATTGGTCGGGTTTTTCCGAGCTTGAAGGCTCAAAGTGGTGTGAGGAAGAGAGGGAGGAGGTTCCCTTTTATAAGGGAGGAGAGGGGCACCTTTGGAAAAACTAAAAATATTATTTTATTATAAAGCCATATTTGGTTTTTAATAGCTTCAAATTGATTTATTTCAAAGATAAGGTGGGGATGGGTCGAAATACTCTCATCCAATATAATTTATACAAGTTTAGTTTATTATATTAACCCTGTCTTTTAGTTTTAACTCTTAGTTAATTAGATTGACATTTGCCATGTCACTTTGTATTTTTATATTATATATTTAATAAACTTACCATATACATCCAATATACCCCCAAGTGGTCCATTAATGATACAACTATCATTATATATGAATCTTGGCTTATCCTTAGATTTTTAGGAAAATAATAACAATTAATAATATAATATTTTCTTCAAAAACAATGTTATGTCAGTTTTGACACTATTTGGTAATTGATTTTTTTAAAAATCATAACTGAATTATTAGTTCTAAAAATTTTAATTAAATAAATACTAACATGTCATATTAACATATAAAATTATTTTAATTCATAAAAAGTCTCAAATTAAATTTATTTGGATATTTATAACATCAATTATGTAAATATTTCTTTAATAAGATAATTACTACATCATCATTATGTCATAAATAAATTAATTTATTTTAAGATTAAAAATTACAAATAAAATACCATTATTTAGGAAATATTTTTAGATTTATAATGAATATTTATAGTTGAAATTATCTTATGTATAACCCTATATTAAAAATTATTTAGTTATTAAACTGTGATTTTAACTATTTTAACCCTTCTTTAAATAAATTAATAATAACTGTCCTAATCTAATCCAAATGGGCCTAAATGGTCATATTTTATTCCTAATGTTGTTTTTGGTCGAATTAAACTTATCCAATATAATTAGGACATGTGTTAGGGTAATAATAATAATATTTTTACCCTTACTTGCCCTATTTACTTTTAACCGTGGTAAAAAAAAGTAAAAAGTTACTATTCACCAAAAATTATTTTCATCTCATTGAACCATTTTTTAGTCCTTGATATTAATCGCATCACTAGGATTTTCGAAATTCCACTCACAGAATCGGTAAAATTAAGTTTTATGTGAATTTGGAAATTCTCCTAGGAGGTGGGTAAAAGACGGTGAAAAGTTCAATAAAATTTTTATATATCTAAAATTATTATAAAATGACTCTAATTAATTGAATTGAACTTATATAGGTATTATGTATCAATTTTTACCTAAAATAAAATAAGTAATTATTTAAATAAAAAGTTGGTTTTTAAATAGTAACTCGGTGTTTTCACTATTCATCAAAAATTGAAAGTTTTCAGAAAAATACCAAAATTTCAACCTAGGCTAATTTCGATATTCTGAATCCAAAAATGAAGTCCATTTTGAAAAATAAATTTTAAAAAATTTCAAAAAGTGGGTATTACTATTCATAACGGCTAGTTCTAATAATATTTTAATAGCATATCGTTGTTTTTTGAAACTCGGTATTGGGTACAATACAAGTTATTGAGGAAGGTCGTAATTGCGTGTAAAGAAAGCCAAGCTAGTGTTGTGTGTAGTGAAAGATTTCATTTGATGATTTATATAACATAAAGACAAAATATTTCTCATAAAAGTCTCAGGTGTTACAGATATAAAGATTTGTATTTTGATTGACGTATCTATAAATGGAGAAAGTCATGAATAACCTACTCAGAGACAATCTGTCTTCCTCCTCTATCATCATTTATGCTTATTTGTTTCTAATGGAACTAGAATAAAATTCTCTTTTAGCTTTAATTTGTGTAATGTTTAATGTTTTCTAATAAAATATTGTAATTTCTATATATGTTATCACTCAGTTTTTATAAAAGTTTTTTTTATGAAGAATGTTAATTCTCTATGAGGTAAATAATTATATTATTTGTAACATTATTGATTATCAAAAATAATCTTAGTTATAAATAATTAAAAAAACAAAAATTTATAGTGTGAATAATATTTGTAAGTAACCACATTATTTGGAAAATTAATTTACTGAATGTATAAATAATGAAACCATATTTTCAATATATAAAACTGTAGTATTAACCTAGGTCATTCACAATAGCCATATATTCAAATACACTATGATGGATTATAGATAATATTAAAATTAACCATCGAATATCCCATGGTATTGTAAATCCAGGTTCTTAGAAAGGGAGAAGTCCCCTTGTAAAAAATGAATAATGAGATTAACTAGAATAACGTTTTTGGCTATTATTACCGCTTTATGAATTTTTCAAAAACAACATCCAATTGTAATATCTAGATAGAGAATTTATTCTTGTAAAATCAATCTTAGTAATGAATCACACTATAGAACATTTTCTTATTCTAAATATCATTGTAAGTGTAATCAATAATTTTTTCACCACTTGTTTCCATTGTATAAAAAAACATTCTCTAACGAAGACAATAATGACTCATATTTTTAATATATAGATATTACATGTTAATTGATGAATATAATTCACAATAAACTGATCAAAACCAAAATAATATAAATATAGTATCGTTGGATACATGGATATGTAAGAAGATTTCTAAAAAGTGAACAACAGTACCACCTAATAATTTATTCATAAGTAAACCCCTATTAGATATATCATATTTAATACACTTCTTAATAATCATTGGATATGAATCACAAGAAAGGGTGAGGTCTAATGACCAGTAACAGTTAATATGTTTAATATCACTGAAAACCTAAATGTAAAATAATGAGAAGAATTTTTTTTAAATTAGAATAAAATTTAAAATCCATAATCTATGTATCATAGATCATAAAATTTATTCATAAAAAAGGGCATGGTATCTCATAGGATATAAATCATAAGGGAATAAAGAACTTTTCCATTAGAGAATAATATTAGAATAAGAACCAGATTTATGGCATACAAATATGTATATAGAATATTTTCATTAGTATTACCAGCTCACTTTCATGAAAAATATAGTTAATTAGGGTCCCACTTTAAACTGTCTTAATAGATATGGAACACTTCCTTGATTATCATAGTGGAAAAAGACCTTTATTGAACTATTTTTAATCTAAATTCTGTCATTTCTTATCTCATTACGTATCATTTATTACCAAAGTAATTAGAAGAATACATAATTATACTCCAATATCTGAAAAAAAATCATATAGTTGTGGGACCTAAGATCATAAAATAGTCATCATATAAAATATAATGATTGATAAATGGGTAACATACACATTTGATCATGGCGCAACTTGTAATAAAGAAATATGCTTCTTAAAAATTCCAAAAACTTATCATAACATAACCCATGGAAAAGAAACATTATTCATAAAAAATATATCATAATCATAAACTATCTAGAGAGAGTATACACATGAAATCAATGGATAATTTTCTAGTAAAACATATGTAATTCAATGTATTCCAAAAATTGATGAAAAACTGCTTTCAAATAGTTTTTAGCATTTATCGAGGAATGTACACATTTCACATTTAATAGAAAAATTTAACAACTAAAATTGAACTAAAATTATAGAAAATATTTTCTTTAAAATAAATCATATAATGTAAACATCAATGCTTTGAGTGTCTATTGGGACATGAAATTATGTCCATTCACTATAAGATAAAAAGAAAACATCCCTATCACACTATTTTATAAATTCAAAAAGTACCTCTTTTGGAATATAACATCACAATTTATTTTTAGGATTTTTTTATATAAAAATTAATCATGGTTAAAAATTATATTAAAATTAATACATAAATATTTAAAAAATTAAGAAAATGTTTTATTTTAAAATAATTACATGAAAAAAAGTATTTTCAATAAGAGATTAAAATAATTTTTTTACAAAAAAATATTTTATTTCATTCTATTAAGTACATAATTAGAGAGAATTGAAAGGAAAAGATATCTTCTCTAGAAATAAAAAGAATATAATAAAAATCAAGAAACTCTTGACTGTTTGATTGTAAAATATCATCATCATAAACATAATAATAAACAATCCTGAAAAATAATGAGATTATAATTTAAATCCATTAGAACTAGTGAGTTTTGAATCATAATCACAATTAATAAATCAAATATAATGTAACATTATGTGTCATTATAAAAAATAATGATATAACATTAATATTTTAATTTATATAAATCTTCCAAAATCATAATAGTGAAAACTATAACAATTTTCACAAATTAAATAAAATGAGAAGATAAATCAGTTCAATAAATTTCCCTTATTTTTGTGCACAATATAATCTTTTATAATATTTATAAATTTATTATAATTTAATTAAATGTTCTTTTAAATACATATAATATCATATATGATATCCTTATATGAATTAATTTTTAATTTAATTATAATTCTAAAATAATTTTATTTTTTGAGTGTAAATAATTTCATTTTTCTCATGGGGTTTTCAGTACTTTTAGTCCTTATACACTAAAAATGGATCCATTGACTCCATTATGATAATAATTAAATAAATATTATTTATATTAGTTATAAATATATATGGATTCATCTTTATATTAATTAAATACATCATCCTTGGTGACAATATGACGTACGTATGCATGAATGCTATTTCAACTATTCAACAAGTTTAATGAAAGAAGGGTAAATTGTAATTTGCATCTAAATAATCATTTTATACAATATATATCAAATATATTTATTAAATACATAATTCTTATCATCCACCATAAATATAATCTAAAAAATCACATCGATTCGTCGAGGATATAGACAACAAGTATACTTGAGGGACATTATCATTTTCTAATGAAATATAAGGGAAGATGGTATATGTGATTATATATATCAACATTAAGTTTATTTCATTAATATTATATATAAAATTTATACCACCTAATAATCTTCTGCAAAATATTGTTATGTAAATGCAATTTTATCACCATGTGTAGAAGACAAGATGTATGTCCGCATGATCAGTGCATTTTCTTCCCATTTGATGGGAAAGATGTTCTACACAGATTTATTAATAATCATTATAAAATATTAGAGTCTTCAGATTAATTGATTAATTATTTTATAAATAATATAAATGATTTAGATGATGTAAAATAAGAGGTAAAATGAATGTGATCAGTTAAAGAAATTATATATTATTTTAATGGACTCCTTCAGACTCCTTTTTAAGGATATAAGGGTTTGTTTATTAGGAATATTATAACTGAATTAATTTCCATAATTATGTTGGAAATATAATGTATGAGTGTTTCTGAGATAGATATAATGTAGTTTTATAAATAAGTGAATAGAGGGGTTTTAAATTATATGTGTGGGGAGGGTTACTATTGGTGTTTCTTACAATACTTAAATATAACAAATTAACTATATAGAAAAATTATTCAAAATGTATATATAATGAAATATAATTTACTATTTGGTGGAAATATCATGATATTTAATGTATGAGATTATGGATTTAACCTAATCCTTTATGGGACTATCCCCACAATATGATTTAGTCATATAAATGATAATTTAATCATGTTTATGTCATGTTTTGTGTTTTATACACATCATTATGGTACCATGATCATATATTTCCATGTTATATAGTATATTTTACAATTTTTCTATTCTTGTAAAATTCAATTTATTGTATCATTCTATTAATTCTGACTCATGTGTTATGATTTATTTATTTTCTTATTCCCTGCATAGGATTTTTATATCATCACTTTGGTTTATTTATTCACTAGGTTATCATATACAAATATAGGAGATAAAAGGATGAGAATATACCTTTATAGAATTTTAATATATATATATATATACATATATATTAATTTGGTTCCACGTTTTTGGTTTTATTTAACTATTCGTCTAAAGACTCTAAAATTCACCATCCTTGGTTATTATATGATGGATAAATGGGCATAAAATAACGTAATAATATGTGTAAAACGACAGGCTCAACATATTTGATGTCTCCAATGTAATTTTATTTGAATATATTCTTTATTATTTGAGGAATTTGAGAAATTGTTTTAGATTTTTTATACATGTAAATGTAATTTTCCCCATGAAATGTTCTAATTGACCATTATAGATAAATTTCAAACAAAGATGAAATAATTTGAAGTTACTTTTTTTAAACCAGACATATAACCAAAGGATACAATCCTTATTCTTTGAACAAATGTATTAAGATTATTATTTTGAGATACTAATAATACCCATTATTTTTCCATAGGATAACATATTATGAATTTATGTGATGATTAAGCAACCCATTTTATTTTGTTGGATTATAAAATGGTGACATGTTTGAGAAACTCGTTTCTTTTATATGGGTTATAATGTGAATAATGTTTTATGATCTTGTGGAAAATAAATGTATGTATATTTTGATGGGTGTGACCTATATCTCCCTCCAATTCATTAGGTAATGATTGATATTCTATGATCTATAATGGCATATGGAAGGTTATATCAACCCCAAAATCAAGTACAATGGAGATTATCCAAAGAATGAATGCGTGTGTACGAGAGGCTATCTGAATCCCAAAATAGGGTACATGAGATGTTATCCAAAGCTCAAAAGAGAGTACATAAAAGTTTATCCCATGACTAAACTATGTATTCCGGTTGTTATCCCAAGCCATATATGTTATGAATGTCTTGGTGTATAGTTTTGACATAAGATTTTTTATTCTTATGTGTATTATAAAATTAATTATCTTATGTTAATGTTATGATTTGAAGGAATATTTTGTTTGATTATTCAATTATTAATATATTAAAAAATGTCATTATATATTCCATGAATCATGTTTATGATCTATGATATCTAAGGGATGACTTTTCAAATGATATTCTCATGTTCCCATAAGATTATCTTATTTTCATGTTAACATATCCCATTATTACCATTATAATTTATTTTAAATCACCCTCACATAAATTTACATTCCAAAAATTATTAAGATAGGAATTATGTATGATAGTTCCAAAATGGTGTTGTTTTTAGGAACTAAGTGGGACATAATTATGTTCAAATGCAATCTAGTTTTTTTTGTATCCATGTTTCCAAAGGCACTAGACCTAAATGATTAAAGTGTGAATCATTATTTAATGTTATGAATATTCAAATATTAATTTTTGATATCTATTTATTATATATTTTGGTTTTTTAAGATGGATTCAAGGAAATTATTTAGTCCATAGTTGTAATCAAGGTTCATAAATTTTTTGGAATATTAAAAATGTCATATCTGAGGGTGCACCTAGAGATATTTAAAGGTTTAATAAAAGGTCTTGGAATCATTTTCTAGATTATAATGAGTTGTTTTTATGAAAATAACTCATTATATGAATAATACTAGTGGATGTGGCTCAAGAATAGTTGAACATATGATTAATAACTTAAAAAATGGTGTATAATGCTATAATCGATGATCAACCGGTTCATGGAAATGGTCCAACCTAAAAATTTATATTGAAAATATTTGGGAATATATGTTAGAAATTCACAAACACAACATGAACCACCATGTAGGATTTTCATAATATCAATGAATTGCCTAAGAAAAACCAAATACGTTATATATTTTAAATAGGGTGTCATGATTTTTGAAATCCAATTAATTAATGATCACATTAATAAAAATGAATAATGGTCATGATAACCAATTTTTTTACTATGATATTTAATATAGAATAATGAAGAAGATGTGATGATAAATATAGTCAAATATTGCAGTATCAGATTGGAGAATATTTACATAATTTCACATAAATCATGAAAATTGTCCTTGTATTTTAATTCCTATAACAAGTTATTAGATGTTAATGATTTCATAAAATCACTTAATGGTATGATAAACCTTTCCAATGTCTATATTCATCCCCATTTGATGTTAATGAGATCATCATTCTTGAAAATATTTCCTTTCCTCATATAGTTGAACTCAATGTCATCTTAAAAAATTACTAGATTTCTCGACATATATCCCACAAAAATTTCCAATGAATTGATGTCACCTTTGATATTCCAAATTAATCTATGATAGTCTATAAATGAGAGGATAAAAATAAAATTCTAATAAAAATCATATTGATTGTATGGGACATGATTCATATTCAAAATGGTTATTTTTTTATAATATTTAAGAGAAATTCAATATCAATTATATTCCTTTTGTATAGGAGTTCCTCGATGAATATATAGAATATTTTCTTATTGTTCCATTGAATCATGAAGAATATTTTTTAATAAAACTCATAAAGGTAATTATAATTATTTCAAATACTCCGAATTGAATAGAAATTACATAGTTGTATAAAATAATGAATAAAATCTTACTAAATATTGGGAGGGGATTTATTTTCACAATTGTGACAACTTATGGAGAACCATTAATTTTTCTTATGAATAATGATTGATAAATGTGACCCTACATTTAGTTTTTTGGAACTGTACAAGATCACAAATTTTAGCATGTATCATCAATCCCATATTTATGATTCTTTTAGAAATTAATGGATCTCAATAAAATTCAATGATTTTAATTATTTATGGATATAATCTGATAATTTTTAGAAGTATAATTTAACCAAGACTACATTCCTTACAATTAAAGGAAAATATCTATTAATAGAGATTCCATTATTAAGTAATTCTGAATCTATGATCATGGATTTAATGAAAACTATCTATAGAAATTAAATAAAATAGATTTTTTTTTAAGGATAATATTCTTATATGATTAATGGTATAGAAAGGGCATAAAGATTACTTGATTATTTTATTGATGAATATATAGTGGGAAAAAATGTTTTCATATTTATAATGTGATACTTGTGGCTAAATGTTTCATTTTGGAGCACATTATCTTTTATGAGGGTATATCATCGGATCCATCAACAGCATAAGCTATTGAATTTTTTCCAAGCCCAAACAATATGATTAAGATAAAATTGTCACATGGTTTTCCTGGAAATTATCTATATTTTTTAGTTATTTTTATTATCTAATCGAACAACCATTTTATCCTTGAAGGGATCCATGTTTCTTTGGACCAATAATTTTAAGAAAACTTTCGATAAACTAAAATGAAATTTTTTCATCACACCTATTCTGAAATTACACTATAGATAAGAAGTGTTTTTAAATTATATATATATACATATTACACCATTTATCATATATATATATTGAATAAATATCATTAAGTGGGATCATGAGGATTTGATTAGGCTTAAGATTTAATTTTTTATTGAATTGAAGTAATAAAATTTTGAGTATGAATTAATGTAATGGGTTTTATAATGTAACACATACTATTAATATAAAAATAATTAATTTCATATAACCTCCATTTTTTCGAAATATTGAGTTAAAAAGAACACTGAGTTTTGACGAACCATGACACACTATTACTATCTTTCTTCAAACATGACTATTTTATCCTAAATGTTAAAATTTTCTTAATCAATAGAAATTGAATCAATTTTAAAAATTTATATAATGGTTTGAGATAATTAACATATATTTATGAAATGCTCTTAAGGTTTTTTCAACATATTAATATGTGTATAATATATAATTCTATAACATTTTTGTTTTTTAAAATTCTGTGAAAAAAAATATATTCATATATAGAAAATTTATTTTTCAAGAGAATCATAATTTATGAAATCTATAAGTGAAAATTATAATAGAGTTACATTTTTAGAATATTTTTCAAATATTAATTTTTTATTAATAGTTAACATTGATTATTCTTATTATTAAATTATTTTTTATTAAAATAATTTACTAGTTAATTATGTTAATATTTTTTTAAAAGTAAAATTAGTTCAATTAATTAATAACTAATAAAATTTACCTAATTAGAATCTATTTTGATTTTTTAATATTTAATATTAATATACTATTGAAAATTTTCTCTTTTGAAACCCACTTTTTAATCACTACAATAGGTTTTCAAAAAATATTTTACAATCCAATGGATTGAATTTAGAAAAAATAATTCCATATTTTTTTAAAAATAAATTTATATTATATAATATGTTAATTTTTTTTATGATGAATAGTGAAAACATTAAAAAGAAATTAACACAATTATGGTTTAAATTGAGTTTCTATTGGTTAAACTGAAAGGATTAGGGTTAAATTTACATATAATCTTAGCGAATATATTTCTTATGGAATTATTTATAACTTATCATATATTATGTTTTATAATGTCACATTTTTATCCTTTTTAAAGTCTAAATGGTTGTATATGTTTTTCTATTAAAAATAACTTATGTGTCCTCCCTCTTACTTATTAAAGGTAAACCCATCTCATTTCATTTTCAAAATTTTAAAACCAATTATTTCTACCAATACCTAAACAAACACATTAAATAATTAGTTATATAAATCATAGGCCATATTTTGTGAATGTTAATCCCTCATAATGGGGATTTATGTGTAACCCTAATGGGTTCTCCAAAGAATAGGTATAGCTCTGAACCACCTTTTCCAATTTAATTCCTCCACAAACCCATTAAAATATTAAAAAAATTAATGATATAATAGAAATAGTATATCCCAAATAATGAGATAATTTTAGTGAATGTTAAAAACCTATTTTGACATAATATACCCTAAAATTAGAAACAAAATATACAATATTTTTTAATGAGGAATAACGCCATTTAGATGGAATAACCAATAAAATCAAATCACATACACAATGCATTGGAGGACTATCACAGAGCAACCAAACCTTTTTTTTATTAAAGGACCCGCAATCCTTGTTTTATAACAAAACCGCCCATCCATGGTATAAAATAGAACCACCCAAAATAATAATTTTTACAAGAACATTAACACAATACTAATCAATAAAATTTACAGATTCAATCATTATTGTGATAAAAATAATATATTCACCAATAAGAAAAAAAATTAGATATTGGAAAATAAATTACATTATAGAACAATTTTTGAAAAAAATACTAAATATTAATATGGATAGTTCATCTTGAAAGAAATATGGAATCACTATATGTATTTATAATATAAAATAAAGTTTACAGTGGTGAGAAAAATTATTATTGTAGTATATGTTAAAAAAGATAATTACTTGTTATTTAATAAGGAATGTTAGTACATAAAATATAAAATGTGTAAAAATATTTATTTTAAAACCCATTGAATGATTGTGAAAAAGATATATATAATTTAATTATTTATTCATTAAATTGACAGAAAACTCCATAATATTATTTTAAAAATATAAAACCAGATGAAAATGATTTGGAAGGGATACATTAAAAGATTTTTTAAAAAAAATGTTCCTCACATCGTTTTTGACTCTCCACACATGATATTTGTCAAATTAAATTATATAATTATGTTATTTAATAAATTACTTATGAATATTCAACAATTTTATTTTTAATTTTAATTCCATGAAATATTATATTAAAAAATAAATTGAATTCACATGAGTCATTTTGATGATATTATACTTATATGTCCAATATAACATCTGTAGGATGATTATGGTGAAAGTTTTTCTTGTTCCACCAGATAAATAATAATAATCAGGATATACATATTGTTAATATTTATAAATTATAATTCTTAGACCAATAATTAAATATTGTTATGAAAAAATAACTACAGTACATTCAGGTAGGTGTTCTTCCATTCACACGCATAAGATATGTATTCATTTTTCAATCCTCAATATGGAAAAAGGTATTTATTATTTATTATTTCCTGAATTATCATCATATAATAACAAATTGTACTTATTTATTTATTCTAATATATCATATATGTTATGTGGTTATGAAAAATGGTTCCCATAACTTCATCGAGGTCGTAGTATACAGATATGAACAAACAACATTATCATTTTTCTTTGAATTAAAAGTTAAAAATTGAGATTATATATTATATAAATTGAATGGTAAATATATTAAAAAAATTTTATATATAAATTTATACATTATTTTATTTATATGATGTAGGTGGTGACGTAAAACGAATTATAATGGTTTATGAGGCAGTAGTCCCTTAGACATGTGAACGATGGTTTTATTTCACATTATGTGGAGAATGATATTGGTAATGTTCATGAAATGAAAATAAAAAAAAAATATTTTTTAAAGAATATTCATGTTTTATTTTTATATTAGGATCTAATAATGTTTTATTTAGGTAGAATAATAAATAAATAGAAAATGATTGATTATAGAATATACCGCTTCTTTGGAAAATGTCTTGTGATTTACACATAAATCTTTTCTATGATAGTTTCTTAATTAAACTAATGCCACTAAAAAAATGGTACTTATGTAAGGAATATATTTGGGAATTTATTTTATGATCCAACCTGAATATCATGTGTCAATAAATGTGTATAGGTTGTGACATTTTACAACAGTATAAAGGGGATCTATGGGAATTTCATTATTTATTAAATTAATATAAGATCAATTTATTATTAAAATGGATGAAAATTAAATAAAATAGAATATAAAATATGAAAGAGTATAAATAAACTCATCCAATAAAAACTAGTCATTTCAAGGTCATTTTATCACCATTATCTTCTTGTTTAATATAGTGTTAACCCTTTTTGAAAATTTTTATGGTATTGATATTTTTTTTGTTTCTAGGTCAAGAAAGTTAGTATAAAAGGAAAAGAAGAAGATAAATGGACCATGGTAGATATTATAAATAAAAAAATTAATTGGATGATGATAATATATTTTTGGATGATCAAATATTTAATAAAACATTATTTATTAAAAATCATCATTATTGTAATTTTTAGACTACTCATTTAACATGAATTTTAATAATATTAAGAAATAAGTGGAATTAAAATATAAAACATTACATCAATGAAATCATGTTATAAATATCTATATATAATTTTTAATATATATATTTATTTAAATATTTTTTTTAAAATATTTTAAATTCATTAAACTTATTTTTTTAATTATATTTATATTATGATGACGCAACATGAGAATTGATAATAATTAATTAATAACTCTTATTTATAAATAAATAAACATCATGAAAATAATTAAATTATTAAATAAATAATAAAAAAATATTATTCCACATTCTGTTTTTCCATTAGTTAATAAATAAGACATATTTAAAATAAATAGTGTGAAATGCTTTCCTATTTCCATACATAACATTTTCTAGGTCACATTCATGGAATAATTTACCCTAAAAAATAAATATATAGAATAAGGTGAAAAGGGATAAAATAACATAATCAAATCACATTGATGATAAAAATAGTGGACTTATTACTTTGTTTTAACATCTGTTCACTTGATTTACCCTTTTACCACGACTAATTTTTTATTATTCATTATAACCAAAAATTAAGTTTACATTATTAAATATTTTTAATTTATATTATTAAAAATATTTAATCAATTATACCATTACATATTTATATTATTGAAGAAAATATTTAATATAAGGAACCCTCAAAGCGTGATTAAAAGCATTTTTCGGGAAAAATCCTTTTCCACAAAATAGATATGCTTACATTAACTGAAGGTCTTAAAACCATTAGTATATTAATTTAAAGTCATATAAACATGAATTATATATATATACATATATTTTGTATGTATTTAATTACTAAGGTTTCTTTAAAATAAAAGGAAGTATAAAATATATTCACATTACAATTTTTTTTGGGAAACATAGTTTTTATGGATAAATATAAGCATTCCAAGAAAGCATGAAAACTTATTGTTAAAATGAAATTAATTATTTTATTCTAAATATAATTATTCACATACTAGTTTATGACCCAATTATAATAATATTACATTTTAATTTCTTGATTTAAATTTAATTTGTTACAAATTTTAAAAAATGAGTAATTTCACTATTCAATAAAAAATCAATCAAATCTGAAAAATCAATAAATATTATTAGAAGTAAATTTTTATAAGATGGTTTAAAAGTATAATTTCAATTATATTACATACCTTTTGTAAATTTTCAAAAAATCGATAATATTTTATGTGATAAATAAATAGATATCATTTCTGAAAAATATTTTTTATGGATTAAATTTCATCATTAAAAATTGAGTTCCTATTTCTAATGTATTTACCAAAATTTTATATATTGAGAATGATACATATAAATTATTCATAAGGCATTCAATATTATTTTATCAACCAATTTAGTGACTAAGGTATAATTTTAATATATAAATAAGAATATTTTAGGGTATGTTTAAAATCAATGTTGAGTGTCATATAATCTATCAAGAGTAGTATTAATTTAAAATATATAGTTATATTCAAATAGAAATGGATGATTCCTAACTAAAAATAAGAGACGTGGTTGGTTTCAATTCTAAAAAATATATGAAACCAAATATGTGTCAAGTGGAAATTAATTTCTTTTCTATATAAAAAACCCCTATGAAAAACCAATGAAAATTATGATGAATTCTAGAAAGAAAAATAAACTATTCATATGTGATATCTCTACAACATTAATTATCAAGTAAAGATAATAGAAAAACCAATATAATTTGATAATATTTTTTCTAAAAACCAAAATGATGAGATATTATGGAATTGAACCGAAAAGGCCTTATATAAAATTTAATTCAGTATATGACATCTTAAATGGGGAGTGTATAAAAAATATAAAAAACATGGGTTGAAAAATCAACCATATATCATGGATTTGAAAATGGTTACAATATAATGATTTAACCATAGTATCATTTTAATCAATATCAATTTATTTAATTAAGAGTATATGGATCTACAAACCCCATTAATTACATAAATATGTCTAAAATACAATAAATAGGTAGTAATCACATCATATCATTGTTATCATACTGCACAATCTGAAATATAACTCATGTAGTTATTTTAGTAGAGAATTACCCCTTAAATTATTTCATTGTATCCATAATAGAAAAATAATTTTTTGTTATAATTTTTTTCTTAATCACCTCTTTTAGAAAAATATTTCTATCTATTACCATTTCTGTTGTTTATTTATATTTAATCTCCACTAGAATCTTACTGAGTTATTATATATATTTAATTTCTTATGTTATTAATCATGATCATTATAAACATGTTTCAAAATAGTCTCAAAACCCCCTCCTAACAAGGAGTACCCCTCCGAGGCTGAAAATAGAATAAGAGATATAGTGACCCCCAAGTCTCACATATAGTTTTCCCTGTGTTGGAGAATAGCGCTAAGGATATAGTAAACATACTAATGGGAGGAATTACCCTATAAGATAACATATTTAACAGATTGAGACAATATAAGCATGAATAAACTACTTCATAGACTATAATATAAATGAAAATACAAAATGAACATATGTTATATCATGCAAGAACTACTACAATTAAAAGAAAAACTGCAAGTAGAAAAAGAAAAGTAAATAATATTATGACAATGATGCCCAAACAAATCCTAAAAAACCCCAAGATATAATTAACAATCTTGATCCCCAACCTTATTCAACTAATATGAAAATTGATTTTATATTTATGGTGAGTATAATAGTATACTCAGTCAGATCCTTCCAATAACCTCTCATGGAAATGGAAGTCAAAGTATGCTAATGTACATTGGACAACAAGAGAATCTAACTCATCATTTAAATTGGTATACTATGTTCATAGCCTCACCATGTTTACTCTCACAATTAATAACATAGAAGAGAGTATAACATAATAATGAATATAAAGGATTCCCCAATACATTTTTTCCATTAGGTTGTCACTCTACCTTATTGTCACATTTCCATAGCATATATCTCATGAAGGCTAGCCCACATACACATTGGTAAAAGAACCACAACATGAACCTCGTGAAACAAACCACCTTGTCTATGTAACCAAAGGTAGTTACCTGGATCCACCAAATCCCACATAAAATCTATTAAGAATCCATTATTAATCCTCAAGCCATCACAACCCATAAATGGAGTAAGGATCCTCAAGCTGTTATTACCTATACACATTTTACCAATAGGAGTCTTTATGATTCTATATCTAGAATATATATGTGTAAAAATAACCACAAAAATTACACCCATGTAAAAACATATATGGGGAAAATTAACCACTATGTATAATATCACATATAACATGCAATATAAGAGAGTGGGGGAAAATGGGGTAGTCCTCTATCCATCCTCCCACTAAGATATCAGAGAAAAAACACCCCTAGGGATTAAAATCCCTTGGAAGTCAGTTTCCCTAACTAATAGGTTGTATTGGAGTATAGAAACACATAAAGTACATGATATAATATAGCTCAAAACTATACTATGGGAATAACATAGTCTTAGACTCAACTACAAATATCATCTCTTAGAATCTTGGATTCCCTTATTAAGACTAGATATCCAATAAAAACACAAAAATTTAAAGAGATAATATATATTAATTTATTCATTTTTATTTAAATAAATTTATATTAATAAATTTCATATAAATTAAATAACAATTACCATCTCCACATTACATTACATTTTCATTACTACAGAGATCAATTTCCTCAAGGCATAAGAACATCGATTTTATAGATTCTCTAAATTCAAACCTTATTATTGAATCACATAAAGATCCATCCCCCTGGGGTAAAAATATATTCATATATTAATAAAAATATATTACATATTACCAGGTACAGTAGAAAAGAAATCATAAGCTACTAAACATGGTAGAAAACCAAGCACATATTTCTTTCTCATGTAGTGGGGGAAGAAAGTGGAGAAATGAGAAACATTTCCTCCATCACAATAATATATTAAAACTATTATCCAGGTTTCATTTCAATGGTTATTCCTAGCTATAAACCACTCCCTCATCCATGGTGTCTTTTTTGACACTGAAATTCATATCTGGTGGTATCTCTCTATCTCATGTGTGAACTTTAGCCACAACCAATGGGACATCACTACCCTCATACCACAACGAATATCATGGATTAGCCAACCCAGAATAATTTCACTTCAAGGCCTCCCCACACCATATTCCAAAACAACACTCTAGGATTTAAAATGAAAGGCTCAGGTCACATCACAAGAGGTAGTAAAAAAACATATGAATTTTATCGTGGCCTCTAAAAAAGAAATTCATCCTTCTGGCACAATGATCTATCATAGATCAAAAGCAAAAAGACCTCATCCTTTAAAAAAAGGGAAACTACTGCCCTAAAAAGGCATTATCATTTATCATAAAAATGGTTCTTATTCTATCTTTAATTAATTGATTCATTTTTCACTAGTTCTAACTATAGTAATCCTAAGAAAAAATATATCACAAGCTATAAAAATTTAATTAGACAATTAATTAAATGTAGATTGTTTATTTTCTCAATATGAATCGTCATTGTTCAGGTTAATTAACTAATTAAATTAAATATACATACATACATCAATTTTATTATCATAAGATTACATCAACAAAAATAACCAGATTCATTTTGCATTCCTTCGTATCCCTTTATCCAATTAATGATCAATTAATTCTAGATTTACATTCATTACAAAATTCACATTCATAAATATTTATAATAAGAAGATCATGGATACCAAACTATATATAAAATCAAATGGCAACCTATTATCTTGGTAAAAAAAATATCATCATAATGCAATTGTTGATAATTTTTTAACTTGTTTTAAAAATTAATTATATTAATTTCATTATGATCTAATCAGATAAATTATTCCAAATATACGATTGAATATAAATAAATTGATAAAAAATGAATCCCTTACCTCAAAATAATTTTAATTTTCAATGAATTAAAAGAAACTACACAATGGATATCTGATCACCCCTCTAGTAATAACTGCCTCCATTTGAGGATGTCGTAGTACAACCTCACAAACAAAAGCTAAGTGAAATACCATTAGAAACATGGGAGATCATCTTTAAATATAAGGAAATTATTAATGTGAGGTAATGGATCATCCTAAATGTATGAATAGAGATAGAAGATACATTATTTTTATGATTTATCACTACACATTAATGGATGGACACACAAGATCGATCCATGATGAAAGAATTCCAAAAAAACAAAGATGGGGTTATCAAGTAGCCTAGAGTGAAAGAGAGGGAAGATGAAGCCATATGTTTTAACAAACCAAGTAACTGAAAATATTAAATATTGAAAAATTGTGTGGAATTACATGATCTGTAATCTATTTTCATGTCATGCTATCCTTAGTCTTCAATTCTGCTTAAAATACAGCTTATTTTTTTAGACTAAAATATTAAATATCTTGAACCCGACATACAATATGTTTAATTCATACACGCTGAGTAATTCATCCTGTTTTCATCAATTCATTTAAAAGCTCTTCCAAACATCCTCCATGCATCATCTAAGAACCATAGTCTTTGAAAGAAAATATCATTCACTACACGTGGATCAAGAACCTTATATTAGATACCCTTAAAAACATTTGTTTCATTGAGAATCAAATACCAGCTCAATGAGGAATTTAAAAAGAATTCATTGGAATATCTACCCCATGATATACCTCTAAAAATCTATTTCAACCAAATGAGATAAACCACCAACATGAAAGCACACGAGTCTTGACATGGGGAGTATATGAACAAATAATCACGACTTCACCGCCTATAGTAGGAGTGTAGACCCATTTAACCTAATGAAGATAAACATAGAAAGTATGTTTCATTCCCCATACCTATTGACCTCCCATGGAAAGAGAGTAATCCACAAAAAGTAAGTATAGAGAGAAATAACATAAACTAGAAAATGGTCTACAACGATAAATGAACAATTTTACAAGAGAAGAGAAAATCCTGAAAAAGATTAGGCATTGAGAATGTTTCTTTGACTCATGTTACTAGGTACTCTCCTATATGCAATCATGTTACCTCATGGAATAATCCAATTTGATAGAATTTCCATGAAACAACTTCTACAACTAGTCCTAGATCTTTATTGTTTTCTCCTTTAAGATCGCACCATCGTCAACATCGATCTCACCCCAATGGGTGATGTGAGAGATTTCTTGATGAAAATGACATATCAAAGGAATTTAAAAAACATTGTGTATCCAGATCATCTATGGGGGGGAATATATCATATTCCACGGCTCAAACATAATATTACACATTAAAAAACCCATTAAATCATGGAGAATGATTACTCCCATGACCAAACCATCACTACCCATGACAAGGAATAACCTTCAAGGTCACATGTCCCAAACATCAAATTAAAGATGTCTCCTAATATGATAGGCATAAGACATATGATGATAATGTGTTACTTTCATCCTATCGTGAATCACCTAAACCATATTATTTCTATTATATACCTCTTCCGGCATGATAATTACTGATTATCCGACCTCGATGCAGTATAACATATAACAAAAAGTTTCTACCTACATAGAATTAAGTGGAACCATGTTGATAGTGGAGTGAAAACTATTCTGGAAGGGAACATTACAAAGGTTTGGTTTCTCAACCACAATCCTCCAAAATGTTGAACAAAAGATTAAGACATATGTTCAAATGTTTAGATGGTCTCCACTTCCTGACCATACCTATATGGATGAAATGAACTGAAAAGGAATATATGAGTACCAAAATAATTTTGGAGAACTCTCATCTCCTGGGAGATGAAATGGGGGTCTCGATTAGAAATGATCATCCTTATTACTTTGTGAAGTCACACCACCTCCTCTAGAAAATGCATCGACAAAACATCCACTGATATTGACTGCATGATTATTATAAAGAGGGTTTATTTCATCAAATGGTATAATAACACCCATATAGTGTTGCATCCTTCCTTTTCTGAAGGTAAAATGGAAATATAGTCCATCAAGATGTCATCCCACTTCAACTAAGTAATATCTAGCAGCTAGAGAAAACCACTTGTAACATGGTGTTCAGCCTTCATCTTCTGTCATACCAAACATAAATAATGAAATCCTGTGACTACCCACATCAACCCAATACCCGAAAACATGCTTCTCAAAGCACATTACATCCCTTTCATTCTAGGATGCACCAACAATGGAATAATATGTTACTCTCTTTGAACCATCTCACACATTTCAGAAGGGAAAAAATCATGCCCAAAAGAACAATTACTGTAGTTCATCAATAGACTAATCATCATCAGCTTCTTTACAAATAACCTGATCTATCTAGTCCCCACCTCATGTTCCACAAATCAAAATACCTCTACCTGCAGCACATGAAATGACTACACTGTTAACTAAAAAAATACAACCTCACCCCCTGACCATTCCCATATCTAGATGCAATGCGGAAATTTCATCTATCACTCTATATGAATCAATCGATTCATGTAATTCATCACTATTTGAAATCCTGATCATCACACCGGCTCAGAAATTCCAATTTCTATGTGTATACAAAATCCCAATTTCGTAATATGATAATAAAACTATTCAACAATGTCCGTGAAATTTCAAGTCACATTATAATTAAACATTCATCATGATCTTATAATTGATGAACACTAAAAACCACTCACTGATGTGTTAATGTCTATATGGCATAAAAAAAACACCATCACATCTAAATCATGATTTTACGTGGAATTTTTACACTCCAAGAGACATAACAACTGAGACCCATAATAAATGACTGATCTATATTACATCAAAACAAAATTCAATCTAAGACATGAAGCATCATAATACCCTAAAATTGTACTCCATATATTGTGAGACAATGAATTGGAGAACTAGACAACAACCCCTTTAGAAATTCAAATAATTTCTATCACTTATCAGTCAATAGGAACCCTAAATACATTCAAGTCAATGGGTTAGAGAATTACCAACCCAAGAGAAATAATCTAAAAACCACATATAATATCCTGCAAGGCTAATAAAAATTGAACCTCTTCCACTATCTTGGGGGCTGAAAAAGTTACAAATTATTCTACCTTCAGAGGATCCAAATAAACTCAGTAATAGAATACAAAATGACCTAATAAATGGACTTATTGTTCCCAATAATCACACTTTAGAAAGCATTTCAAATAACTAATGATGATGATGACGTCCAAAAATGACATGTAGATGCTCTATATTTTAATCCTCATATGTGGAGTAAAAAAGTATGTATTCAATGAACAAAAATCATTTCTATAAACTCATGGAACACAATATTCATCAACCGTAAGATATCAGTTAGAGAATCCATTATATTGGATGGTATAACAACAAAATCAAAATTCCCATGACAACAAGAGAAACTATTCTTCGAGTAATCCTTGTGATTTAAACACATTTAATGATATTTTTATCAAAAATAAATATTTGAGAGAAAACATTCCCCATTTAGCTAATTGAATAAATCATGAATCTTTGTATGATAATAGGGGTTCGACACTTTCACTCAGTTCAAGTTGATGATAATCGATTCACAATTGTAGACTTTTATATCATTTATTTATCAATAAAACAGGTTCACCCAATTATTTTAAACTCAGACAAACAAAACCAAATACAACATTCTATCAATCTATATATGTTGTTCTTGAAAACGATAAGGTGTATTCCTATATCAATCCATTGAGATAGAAGTCATTCCCATCTATATTTTGATCCCAGAACTGATCCCTCATTGAAGGGGTAATACTATAACATCCTCTATAAATATATATTTGTAGTCTTATATGTCAATAGGAAACACTGAGTGATGATCCCTAGAAAGACTCAACATCATCTCGACCATTAAGGATGAGAAGGAAGGAACACACCTCTGAGCCATCTAAGGGATTCTCCCAATAAAAAATTACTGGCTCTCTATCAGCGTTTATGATCACAATGTGCCTCCAAGAGCACTCCATGATAGCCTGCACCAAATAAATAAAATACATACAAAGGATGATTTCATATGGCTGTAACCATCATTTTAAGAAATATCCAAATGAGTGGTTCTTCCCCATAACATTCTCAATGACTCTGTACACATGAAACAAGTCACATTGACCTCTAACTATCTTAGTCAATGAAATGGGAACTGGATGTCTCTATACATAATATCTTAAATCATGGATAGGGGTAGAATATATGAATGATTTATTCACTTATAGATAATAAAATTCTTTAAAAAGGTAAAAATCATGAAAAGGGTTCCTCAAATGACATCTTCATTTTCTTGGAACATGTGACGATAATGAATTAAACTGACCAAGACCTTCATCATGACCTATATGACCATGCTGGTGACCACCACCACAAATAAGATCTTCTCCATGAGTATGGGGAGCATCCTGAGACTATCCTATGCCTACCCCAGATTCTCTCTACTTATCCCAAAATAAAGCAACCGACTACTTCTACATCATCTAGAATGACCTAAGTGGAGGATCCTACAACACAATATCTAGTGGACACTTGCTTTTCATAATGGTCAGGCACTATCACCACTAATGAGCTCGACATCCACAAGAAAAATATGTGCATGATCTCTTGTAATATTCCACATAGATTCTTTCCATGGAGAAGTCATACATTTAGGGATGGGACCTCCCCTTATATAATAAGAAACAATTCTATACTATCAATTAAGTACCATGGGCCAAAGATAAACTTTTTGAGGAATCCTGATGAATCCGTTCACATGATGACCCGGTTCTAGATAACATCGTCTTAATATAATCTACTCACACCAAAACCTAAAGACACATCTTCATCATAAATGGGGTGACCAGTAATTAGATATATGGATGGGAACCATCCTTAACATTCCTTACAATGTTATACTCATCGAGACTTTGATCTATAGAATAATATGTAAGGTTACTAAAATAGATCCCAAATGCTCCCAAACTAGATCTCCACTTTTATAGGGTAAGAATCTCTTGGAGAATGGCCACCATTGTGTTCAAATAATTAAAAAAATATCAAAACCGGTCTCAGATATCCTCATAGGAGAACATAAATTCTTCATGATCCCTAAGGAATAAGAACAACCACTTCCTCATTGACCCACATAGCATTGTCAAAACCAATGATACCCGGTTATCTTTATTAGAATGGACAAAACCGAAGGATATCTCAAACTCATTCCACTATTCTGATATGTCATTATCTAAATGGAGCATTCATACCTATATATATTTTGGTTATGAAATTATTGGAGGCTCCTAAATGTGTTGTCGTCATCATCCTCTACCCGGCACGATTTTTAGGCCTAACTTGCTGAACATATTTTGTGTGAAAAGGACAAGGAAATCGGCCTGAAGCCATGCATGAAAAATTAAAAATAGTTTTCCCTCCTAAAAAATGGAATATTTTAAAAATATTCAGTAATTAATTGGTTTCATTTATTCATTTTAGGGTAACATATTCCAAGCTATAGCCATTAAACCACTATGAAAATGAAGAATGTTGCATGGTCCATTACTAGTACTCTGCCGTGAAACTAGTATCACCTCATTTAGTATACTTTGTAAACATAAAGTTCCATTAATAAGCTCACATGGGCCCTAAATACCTATTTCTATACTTATATCCAATGCCTCAAGCACTCACTAAACATACATGACATTGATTCCCTACAAATATATGCAACATCACCTATTCTTAACACCAAAATTCACCATATCCCTCAACCAGACCTCTAATACAACTCAAGAAGGACCCTCTCATGATAATGTGTATTCCTCCTAGGCCAAAAATTGGAGAAGAGAGATTGTGATACATATTTCGGACCTCTAGTAGGCTCCAGGATGAAGACTAGAACTGATGGTATATTAAACATGTATATTAGAGGAATAAACCTCTAAGAGAAGACATGAGAAATATAGGTATAAAAACTAAATAAAATAAAACTGATACCCAGAATACAATATAAATGAAAATAATAAATTAATATATAGAATGTACTTCATGAAATACTAAAAAATAAAGGAAAATTACATGTACCAAAAAAATGTAATGATGATATCAAACGAGAAACCAACACATTTCCAGCCAAACCACAAGAAAGTAGTAACTAGACAAATCTAAAACATGCTCAAAACTATCCTAAAAAAATTATATATACAAAGGGTGAGTACTATAGTTTACTCATTACGATCCTCTCTTGAAAAAATCATTCAAAAGGTAATGAATCCATGCGAATGGACAAGGAACAACAAGTGAAACTAACTCACCATCTAATAAGGTTTACAAAGTTTCCAACCTCAAAATGGAAACTCTCCCAAAGTATCTCCTTAAATTTAATATAAAATAATAATAAAAATATTATTGGTATAAAAATACAGCTACCCCATTGGGTTTCCACTCTGACCCATCATCATAGTTCCTATGAATATATCTTCAAAAAATCATTCCCACAAACACTAGATACAAAAAAATAGGGGGGGAAAGGAATATAGATAAAAAATTCATCGATATCGTCCAAACAATAGATTCAAACAAGAATCCCACTTTTATATCAACGGGTAAGCCATTATATAACACATTATGTCATCCACAAGGTTTTCATTGACACCTACATGAATATATCGATGCATCTCACCATCAAAAGCATCAACTGCTTCCACATTAATATGGCCTCCCCACCCTTCATAGATAAAATTCTATCAAGGATCATCCATCCCTAACTCACACAAAATCCAGTCCTACCACCTTGTATTCCACAATATCCTTCTAGGATCATCAATACCATGTTCACATCACATCATATTAAGCCAAAAAAGACACCAAAACCAGGATATTCGCCCAAAAAAGTATTTTTTTCACACACAGTGAGATATCAATTCTCCAAAGCACAAGGTATGTAGCCTTTATAATATAACAAGGAACTCAGAAAATATAGGTTAATTATAATTTATCACAAAAATACAACTTATTCCACCTTGAATTAGCTTATTCATTATTCAGTGGTTTCAACTATGAGAAACCTATGCAACAAGCTATCATAATGTACCAAAAGTAGATTAAAGATTAATTTATCATTCTTTTATTTATTTTATCAAAAATAATCATTTTTCTTTAAGATAATTAACCAATTCAATTAAACATGAATTTTTTCATCAATTTGATTATCTTCAAATTACTACATCAATAACCAGATTCATTAATCATATCTCTCTAAACATTAAAGAAAACTATTTATCAATTATTTCCAAATTTATTACCTTTACACATTTCACATGATAAAAAAATTATAAAAAGAAAATAATATATACCAAAATATCTTTGAAATCAAGAAACAACCTTTTATCACTATAAAGAATAAAACATTACAATTTGATTTATAGAAATTCCGTAACCTGGTTCAATAAATTATTTATGTTAATTTCATTTTGACCCAAGTTTATAAATCATGTATCTCTATGAATTCACATTTATAAATACATAATCAATGATTCCTATATCTCAAAAGGGTGTCAACATTATTCTTATGAGAATGAACCATGCAAAAGATCTCCAATAACCCCTCTAAAAAGAGCTACATCC
Source organism: Viscum album (assembly GCA_963277665.1). NCBI lineage: Eukaryota > Viridiplantae > Streptophyta > Magnoliopsida > Santalales > Viscaceae > Viscum > Viscum album. The sequence continues at coordinate 1,729,786,849 of OY728132.1, forward strand.
ATATGATGATGTCGTGACACAATCGTACCAACAACAACCAAGGGAGACCACATTTGAAATATAAGAGATCATCTGCCAATACATAGAAAAAATTAATCTGAGAAAAAATATCAATGAAACCATATGAACGGTGGTAGAACCCACTTTAGATTGATGTCATATTTGTACAGATTTAATGAGGAAATCTAAGGATCAATCCTTATTTAAGAATAACCTAAAACATTAATGAGTGGGTTGTCGGGTCACCTAGAATGAGGGATAGGCAACCTTTTGCGGCAGGGTTTGACAAACCCAGAAACTGAAAACGTGTTGAAAAACACTAACTAACAGAATTATATGATGTGTAATAACATTTAATGTTGTGTATTGTTTACGTTTTGGTTCCACCTGAAACATTTGGCCATATTAATTATTTAACCATAAAAACATTCATGTCTTGAACCTGACATGCATGACATGAAATTCCTACCCAATATGTAATTCTTCATATTTCTAGAAATTCACATTAAAACTCTTTCTAACGTCATATGTGCCTCCTACCTAAACCTTTTTCTTTAAAATCATGCAATAGGTCGATCCACGGAGATCAAGACCCATACACAGTGGTGTTTTTTTCTTTTCCATCACAATATCCATCATTAAAAGAAAATTATATTTTTTTATAATTGTAATTTATAATTATTCAAATTGTAATATTTTAAATATATATATTTTTTGGTTATGAACTATAACGATTCAATCAACTACGAAAATGATTTTTGGATTTTAAATGATATGATGATTTTATATTTTTCAATGAGTATGATTTTTTTTAATTGAAGCAGAAAAAAACAATAATTATTTGCATATTTATATCATATATAACCCCTAACTATGTTCCCATAGTCAAAAATTATATTATTTTATTATATTGTTTATTTAGGTTGAAAAACTGACTCAAACATGAACATGCAACAATTAATGGACAAAAGTTATGTGATTTACATTAAATGTCAATACTCAAAATGAATATTGATGTTTCATAAGTTTTATAAATAATATATATCATAAATAAAGTGATGTATAATAATTATTAATGAATATAAATATACTATGTATAATAAATAATTTTTTTCTCTTAGAACCCTCATTTGAGATAGTTGTTTTTTCCAAGATCATTTATGCTCTTATTATTAATATTTTGTGAAATTAAACAATATGGAATTCATATAATTTTATAAAAATAAACATTATCCATTAAATCCATTCACATTAGCATCTTTGTTATGGGGTGATGAAAAATAAAATACCGTATTCCATTGGTGGGCGGTTTACACATAAGTATGGATAATGATTTCATTTCCATTGAAAGGGAGAAATTTTTAATAGTTATTATAATTTAACAATATATAACATGAAATAAGTATCATACTTATTTATTAAGTTTCAAACTTGGACATGGTAGGAAAGGTGTAGAGAGAAATTGAACATGATGTTTCATGGAGTCAGTAGTTGGAACACACACATAAATATCATTTACATTTCCCTTCATGAAAAAGATGAAATGTTGATAATTGAATTTATAAAAATATAAATAAATGATTATGATATATGTACTGAATGAAAAATTTATGATTGGTAAAACAATTATTTTTATTAAAATAAAATAGAATGTGTTATGGAAATGTTAGTACTTATTTTGATAACATTGAGCTATCCTTGGAAGGTTCCACTAAAATGGAGGAAATCTGAAAATCAATTCTACAATATCATACTAAAGTGAAAATGGATGGTAGTTGAAGAAAATTATGTATATAATTTATTGAAAAATATAATCTGTGGGTGGTCATTATTGGTTGGAGAGAGGATCCCTATATTAGTTATGAGAAAGGAATTCTTGAGATTATTTCAACATAATATAAATAGATCATGTGGTTCACATTTGAATATGAGTAAAAAAGTAAAATAATATATTAGAGTTATTATTTGGTCATATGGAACCTTAAAAAAATTATTATCAATATTTTATAATCTTATTCCTTTTTCATGTTTCGTTCTGTTGTTTACACATATGGTTTTTATTTTAGAAACATGTTTTTATCACAATAATTAATTTTTTATTCCTAAATTTAAATTATACATATTAAATAATATATTTAATATCTTAAAAAAATTTAATCCATTTAATTATATTCACAACATTGTAGGGATACAAATTAATTTTTAAATATTAATAACTAATTTTTTATTAAAATATTATGAAAAATATTATTACATAGGTAATAAAGTATAAAACCTTGGTTAGTGACCCAAAATCATTATTTAAAAAATTAAAATATCCATTATACACTACATATTTATTCTATATATATGATCTGAAGCCTTCCATGAAATATTAATATAAAAATTATGTTATAAGTGTCATAATTTTGTGAAATGGCAGTTTTTTCTTTTCACAGAGATATAAATCTTTTATGAAAAAACTGCAAAATTTTTCATAAGATAATATTTTCTCGAGGAATGAAGAAATGAATTATATTTTTAAAAAAAATTATATTCATTAATTTTTAATTTATACATTGAAATAAATTAATATATATAATGAATTAAAGTTATTATATGAAAATAAATTTCAGGAAATAAAAATTGCTGTTTTTCATAATTTTTAAAAAATTATTATAATTCTATTTAATCAATTAATATTTTATTTTATTAATTTATTAAGTTAATGAGAAAATTAGTATTTTTATTTATTGTAATTTTATATGCATAAAATATAATCCATTACTAATAATCTTTTTATGCCAAAAATGAACTATGAAAATTAGTACTAAACTAACTTGATATTAATTTAAGTTTATATTTTAAAATTCTAAGACTCTTATTGAAAAATTATAAATTAATAAAAAAATTAATTCGTGTTTTCAATCTATACAAAATATATGGATGTTTTTAAAATTTTAGTGAGACCTATAGTATAATATATTAAAATAATATAAATTTTATGAAAATAAATAGTAAAATTTTAGGTTGTTACGTTCCCCCTACACTAAATAAATTATGTCTTTGAAATTTAATTTTTCTAATGAATGAACCTACTAGAGGGTTCCATAAGATATACATGAATTTAAATTTTGTTTCAAATGATGATTCATCCACACTATACATTGTATGACTATTGAACCAATATTTTCACTCTTAAAACGATTTTAACTAATGTTGAATATTTCATTAATCAAATTTTATAAATACCAAAATAAATTTGAGAAATTTTATCATAGGGAGTTTATCATTAGTTTTATAATATGTTAGGGTTATAAAATTATTTGTAGATTTTATTTTATTTTATTGGTAATTATCATGGCCTTTATTATATTTTATCCAATCCATCACAAATGTAACATTACATTAAATTAAGGGATGGATATTTGGATTTTATAGGAATCTCATTATTATAATAATTTATTAGAGATGATTTATTTTATTATGATACCATAATCTAAACACTTAATATATTATTAATAATTCATCATCTCTCCATTAGGTGGTTGATTTTATGTTTTTAGGTTCATATTCATTAAAAGAAAATTATATAAAAACAACTCTCATAGTTCTTTACTATGTTATCCTTACAAATCATTAAATCTCATTTCCAAAACCCATGTTTATAATTGTTGTAGTGTAAGATTTCATTTATCAAGAAAGGAATTAGTTTTTCCATCCTTGTTATCTCGTGGATATGGAAATTAAGTTGAATAATTTTCATATATACCATATTTATGTTATATAGTTGTTACCGGTACATTTTGGTGAACTCTTTTTTCCTTTCATCACGTTTGATGAAAATATTTTTTGAATTAAGAAAAATGTAACTATTCCCACATTATCACAACAAAAAATATCTCTATGTTCCTTTGATACATTTTTCTAGATAATTATTCCAACATTTCCCAAAATGTTTGAAATTATTTATCCTTTACATCATCATTATGGTCACTAAATCAACCATTAGATTCGATCATTATCCTCAATGGATTATTTTTGAAAGTGAATAATTTTTAAATTATGAATAATTATTATATAAAATTATTATGAATAAATAAAAGATTTATTTTCATTATGTTCTCTTTATTTGGTTTTTTTAATTACAATACCCACATTTTCGATATAATCTATTATTCTCATGACTTTTTAGGGATTCATACTTTATTAAACCTAAATGGTGTTAATCATGATTGATGAATAGTTAACAACATACGATACTTATTGTAAAATAATTTCATGAAACATTCAACCTCAATGTGGCATTATCTTCAATTTTTTAAATTATCATTCATTCCAAATTAGGTCACTACTATATTAATCAATGATTATTTAGGTTTGGATCATTGATTTTCCATAACCTAATTTAATATCATAATAAATCAATTATAATGACTTTTTAATAAAATGAGTGTAAGAAAAGTATACCCCCTTTTTTCCTAGACAATTATGTTGTCTTAGACCCCTGATCAAACACTATAGTAAAGATAGAGTTGATACTCAACTGACCATTAACATGGTGATTAACCGTAGGTTTTTTCTATTATAAAACTGCATCCCCTTTATTATATCATAAATTAGATGTACATTTATTGAGTAGAAGACAATATTTACGTCACCAGAACATTGATATATATTTATACTGTTTGATATATATTATTCGGATTATCCCCAGGGTTTTCAATAATGCTTTACAATCCAAATATATTGTATATCAAATTATACCACAACTAAACTAAAGTGTTATCTATGACATTAAAAGTATTGTATGACATAACTTATCTCCCCATAATGTCATTTACATTCTATGTTGAGGATACCATAATATCCAATTTTATTTAAACCCTACTCGGATACCAAAATATAATAGACCGTGACGATGAACATTTAATAATTACATGACTCATAGATAATATTTCATTACAACACATTATCATGATAATTTCAGTTTGGAGTCATAGAGATGTATAAAAATACACTAATTGAAAAAACATATGTCTTTTCAAGTAATGGGTATTTCTAACAATATAAAGGTTACTGCATAATCCCTATCATATATTGAAAACATTTGAAAAATAAACCACACGATAAACATTTTTAGACACACCATACACATATATCTTTTCATAACAAGGGTTAATAGTCATGGACGAATGGGTTAATGGGTAGTCTCTCATTAAATGTAAACAAAAGTGATTAAAATCAAGTATACAAGTGAGAAGAAGATGAGAATATGGGAATAATTAGGACACAATATAATTTTATACCCAAATAATAATACATAAATAATAATTCATAGATTAATTTCATAAAATAAGAACATGTTAAGTATTTTCCCTTTATTAAAGAGTTACAATAATGATAAGATATCATTGATTAAAAAAATAGTCTTCATTCATTCGAGATGTGTGAAATATCATATTAATTAGTCGTAAACATGGAATATAACCTAAAATAAATAAAAAAATTTATAAAGGTGTAATAATCCTAATCATATCAAAAACCATTTGAGAGAAATAATTATTCCCACAACATTGTGAAACAACTCTTTCTATGCACACATTAAAATACGAGAATACTCAATATTCACTCACCATAATGAACAAAATTAACTTTTTTTGTTTCATTTTATTTCATAATATATCTACATTAACTAATGAATTTAAGATTAATATAGGACCCCACTCATCTTCTTCCATATATATGTGTCCCACTTAAGATCAATCATCTATATATCTTAATGAACCCATTATAAAATTGGTCCCATAAAATTTTCAAATAGAATAATATTAGATATAAATATAAATCCACAAATAAAAATGGTAAACCCATGGAATTATATTGAGTTTCTATGTATATAATTATCATCCTAGTCACATATAAGTCAATGATCTATACATTATTTACACCATATAGATATGGGGTATAGGATTTAGTCAATAATTATCCCAATAATTAAATATATAGAATCAGGGTAAACACCCACCAATCAATGGAAGGAAATATTGATTATACATGGATGAATTTATGTTTATGAAAAATTATATTCCTAAAATTTTGAAGACTATTATAGGAAAAGTTAGTGATAGTTAATATTTATGATTGAATGTAACATTGCATAATCCATCCAAAGGTAGAAGTGTTATTATAAAATTTTATTAATATTCTCTATAATAAATAAAATTTTACAAATGATGATGATGTAGGTGAAAAATACTCTTTAGTATAATTATAAAAATAACATTAGAAAAGAGGAATATCATAAAATTTAAAAAATACTTATTTTAAAAATTATTATATTTTTTAAAATGTACAAGATTATAATTTATTTTAGAATCCATGAAGGTATAGAGATGAAGCCTCATATTAAATGAGAAAATATCTAAATTATGTGTTCAGATAGAAACATGAAAATGATTTTGTTTTCATAAATTGATGAAATCACCAAATATAGAAAATATTTCAAATTAATTATAAAATATTAATGAAAGAAAATGTAGTTGAAAATCACTTTAATCAATTATTTTGGCATAGATAAATACATATTGAAAATCATATAATTCATATGAAAATTGAAAATGGGGTTTCCACACTAAAAACATGTTTTCTGGTATGTTTATCTTATAACAAACACATTATGTAAAATTAGTGTCCATTAAAAATGAAATTTGCATCGATCATATAAAACCAAATGAAAAATGAATTTTTTTGAGGATTTTAGAAAAAATAAAACATCCCTATATGTATTAACATTTCAATAATATATTTTAGAAAAATAATGAATAAAATACAATTCATGATATACCATCTCAAGTCTCCAATGCATTCACTATATTAAAAAATATGAACTAAACATGTCATATGGATATGAAAGTGAGACAATGAAGCACTTACAATTTTGGAAACATTTTAATAGAAATACATTTAATGAAATAAAATGATATCGATCTTAAAACACAATTAGTTACATAAATAAGTTTAAAATAAATTTAGTAGGATGTAATAAATCCATATGAAATATATCATTGTTCCCAACAATATATATGTATCAATAAATAATATTTTTGGTGAAAACCCCCTTCTCTTAACTGAAAGTATCTAATAAAGTGGTTAAAAATATTGTATAAAAATAGTATATTTTAATGACCTATTATATAACCTTATTCATATATATAAATTTTATAATGGTTATTTATTTTTATTCTCTACATTTTAATAGTTTGTTATAATCTATTTTCAATATCAGGTGTGAGTCATCTTTATCGTTTTATTGTAGTTTGGCAATTGGAGTGATGTTCTTAATTCAATAAAAAACTATCATTATTATAATTTTATAAAAAGTAATATAATTGACGATTTATAGTTATTTAAAATGTTTAATTTTCAGTTTAGGGCTATTTTGGTCTTTGAAAATAAAAATGAAATATGTAATTAGAATGCTTCAATGATTTTTACTAAAGAAAACATGGTATATTATATAAGTATTTTAATATTATTGTGACCATTAAAAAACAAAAAAAAATATTTAATTTATTTTGTATATAATCTCTTATAATTATTTTATTTTTCATAGTCATCCATGATATTATTTTATATCATATCATATATAGGTGGATATAATGATAAAATATGATCGTATAGAAAATAATAAATTATTATGAAGCGATTTTAGTGTGATATCATTATTCTAGATACATAATGATTGTTTTAATATTAAATTAATGTGAGTACTTTGAATTTATGATAATTTCAATACAGATTAATGGATATAAAATGATAAAATAAAATGAATAATTTTTCCCTCATTGATTACATGTTTCAAATGGTTGAATTTAAAATAATTAATTTTTTTCATTATTTTCATTAAATTTTCCATGATTTCATGACAATATACAAATTGTTTTAGAAACATATATATTCTTTTAATTAAACACATTTTCATGAACATCAATGAATGGTGGTGATGAAAAACAGAAAACATTGTTCTATGAATGTAGTAGTCCACACAAAAACATGCATCGTGATTTCATTTTACATAAAATTGGGCACATATATAATAATTCTTACTAATTAATAATATAAATAATATTATAGATATCATATTTATTTATTTGATTTCAAAATATGAAAAAAAATTATGTTCTCCAATGTGACATCCTAGAACTATTCTCATAATTATTGTTCCACAAACACATAATTTACGTACACTAATGGATAAAAAATGAATTATCCAGGACATAACCACCCATTATTTGAAAATGAACAAGGACTACTTTATCTATGAAATCCATTATATCTTTTTATAGATAAATATTTATATAATTATTTTTGATAAATAACTATCAATGATAATGATATTTATATAAAATAGAAAATTTTCTATTATATATAACAAAATTATTCGAAGAAAAGTCTTTAAAATATTTAAATAAACTCGTCCATAGGTTCCATCTGAATGAAAATTTCATGTTCACTTTTTTTATTTCAAAACCTATGGAATGTAGGTTTATGAAAGGCATCAAATTATATACTCGAAAGAGAAACATATTAATGAATATTTCAAAACTAATCATGGTATACATAATTAGGGAAGAATATACATTAGAATGTAGTATATCATCATTATCATCCAAGAGTATTCTATATCCACGGGAATAAATGAAATCATGTATAATAATAACTGAAAACATCATATTGATTGAATGAATAATATAAGACATAAAAAACACATTGTTTGGTCATTTTTCTAGGTAAATATATTGATATGGGGATAGTTATAAACCAAAACCCATGTAATTTTTTCCATGTGACATGTTTATGTATTTATGGAATCTATAATTATGGTACCATTGCATTATTTGATTAATTCCAACGAATTTAATATAAGATTCAATATAAAATATCATTCCATTGCCGAGGGAACCAATAGATAATTAGAAACATGGATATCCAAAAAATATATATATATATTCATTTCAAGCCATCATTAGCAGTGAAAAATCATTATAAACATCAATACATCCCCATATAATTAATAAATGTTCTTTTTAAGAGAAATAGTGAAATTATTAATTTTATATAATTAGATATTCAAATAGTTTATTATAGTGAGTATATGTTTAAGTCAATGAAGGAATAATATTATCAAAATAAATATGAAGAAATATGGTCTATGATTTCACTAGAACTAATCTATAGTACAATAAAATAATAATAGAATGGTAATTCTTTAAATTAAAAACACCATCATAAATGGATGCATCAAATAAAATAATAAAATGTGGGGTCATGAAATAAAATTTATACTATTTTGAGATTAATATCCAGGATATATATATATATATATATATATATATATATATATATATTAGAGGATAAATCAGGAAACATATACATGATAATGGAAAATTATTTAGAAAATGATGAGGTAAATGTAATTGAAATATTAGACGATCATTTAGAAATATATTTTTTATCATTAAAATTAATTTCATGTTTTTAATTTCTTGGATTTACATGTATTGTTTTGAAATATTATATGGAATTTTTATGAGATGAGGGTCTACGATAGCGGGCGATTCTGAGGGCTAGAGTGCCCAGAATAATTGATTGAATTAAATAAAACTTTTCAATAATGCACACAAGCATTTTTCATGAAAAATTTTAATAAATTTTATGCAGGTTTTCGAATAAGAAATCTGAGGGTACCATTACGTTCAGAGTAGGGACATTACCTTAGGCGATTCCTAACATTGACCGACATAGTTTGAGAACAAAAGTTAGTTTTTGGTTGTTTTAAAAGAAATAAAATAATTTAATAATTTTTTTATTTCAAATTTTACCTTAAATATAGTGAAGATTGTTTTCTTTTAAATAATAAGGATCACTAGGTTAGGCTTATAACCCTAGAAAAATCTATTTAATCATCTGGAGCAGTGGAGAGTAGCCACCTGTGAAGAATCCTCTATGAAAGATGATAAATGATTATGTGTGGATTGTTTCTTATTGAGATCTATTCCTAATCGACGGCTGATCTAACTCTTCATTGACGATTGAGGCAGGGGTTTGTTTTTTTGACTTTGTTCTTCCCATTTATTTAATCATCCAATGATTGTGGATCAACCCACAAATAGGTTGATCCACATATCAGGTGTTCTTGTTGGAGGGTGTTAATTTCTGTTTCCTCTCTGTCATGACCCCTCCCAGTGGGGCCCACTTTGCACCTCCCCATGCATGCCTCCAATAGGCTAGGGGCTAGTGACTAACACTATGTGGTAAAATCACTAACAAGGGTGGTATTTCATATGTAATTATATACACACACATCTACAAGACCACAAATGAATAAAAGTAAGAACCACTAAGGAAAAAAATGCATGCATATAAAAAACGATCCAATAGAGTACAATTAATGTAAATTGTGGAAACTAAATTGAGCCAGAATACTAGACCGCCATAATAAAACAAGAGTTTTTAAACTACAAAGTCCAAAGTGTAACCTGAAGGAGGTATTGGGACTACAAATCATATTTATAGGAACACATCAGCCAATAAGGAACTCAGAAATCTCAGTCTGATCTTGATCTGCCATGGAAATTGTCAAAAGGTTGTTTGAATGCACTAGACACAACACATGCTGAGAAATCCCATATAGGGGTGACTATAACAGAAATTAGTATGGGACCCTAAACACAACAATATAGTACACAATGTAAAGGTACAGTCATATCTATATAGTATATTACTACGAAACATATAGCATGAGAAACACAACTAGATATACTTGAGACCCAAACCCATAGTCTAGATTCAAGTCATTATAACAGTACACCAATGATAGGGATTCAGTTCAAATAATCCACAAAGTAGTTATCCAGGAGAAACCACTCCATGATTCTGATGGATTTGATGACTTCTGTCTAAGAAGTACACTTTTTAGGAAAATCCATGAGAGATATATATTCACTTATATATCTGGATGGAGAAAATTTTCACTCATTCTGGGTGAGCATACTCATGATTAGTAATGATCATGATACACAGATTAGGATCACTACAAAGGCCTTGGAAGATACCACGATTCATCCGAATTCACCTTTTATATAGAGGATCAATTTCCTATAGGATTAGTCACGTCTATACCCGACTCTTCCTTGGGTCAATATTGGAGATCAGATTATCTATAGCACTCTCAGAGTGATACATGACTCTATTTTGGAAAGTCCTACTAAATGGATCATACTCCTAGGAAGGGGAATGATGTGGAAGATTCTCTCAGTATGATATTGAGTTTTTAGCAGTTGAGGGAGGCATTAGTGGAGTTGGCCTCCCAATAGTTATCCTTCTTGGATAGAGATGATTCATCCTATCTCTAGGCGATGGTTGTCACCCCTCAACTCCTACTATTTTTCTGGGAGACACAACATGGGGATGTCGACTGTGAGACTCTACGTGCTCAATTATCCATAGGGCATGCTCCAAATGGATATTAGGAAGGCGGGGAGCACATCACTATTTTCATAGGACACACATTTGTTATAGTGGCACTGTGGGACGAGGTTCATGAGGGTTTTTCATAAATCCCACAAGGCAGTATATCATGGAGAGGAAAAAATGTAATAGAACCTACAACATTAGTTCTAGTGTACATGTATGATAAAGGGATTAGTAGAGATCCTTTTTCAATGACTTACATTCAAGTAGGTGAAGGCTGAGCACTAGGTTCTATCCAGTTTAGCTCACCCCTGGAAGTGCCATAGTGAAAGTTGGATGAAATATCGATGGACTTCATAAAAGGCATACCATGGACATCCAAGGGAAATTATTCAATCTGGGAGATCTTTGAACAACTCACCATGTCATCCCAATTCCTAGACATTAGGATGAAGAGTTCCATAAAATGTTTTGCACATCTTTACATATAGAAGATAGTTCAGATTCATGGAATCCCTTCGATGATAGTCTAAGATAGAGATGTATGCTTCACATCCCAGTTGTGCAGGGGATTATAGGAGGTGTTTGGGACTCAACTATTATTGAGCATGACGTTCCATTCCTATACCAATGGTAAGATGGATTAGATCATACAGGTTATGGATTTTATTTTACAGGCATGTATGATGGTCTTTGGTCATAGTTGGGAGGGAAATGTAACACTAGTATAATTTTTATAATAATAAAAACTACTACACCACTAATGGATGGGACTCATTTGAGGCCTTATAGGGGTGAACATTCCATTCAACACTTTGTTGGACCAACCATTGAGATTCAGCACTCATGGCTCCAAAGTTTGTGTGAGCTACCACTAAGAAGGTGGAGGAATTATAGGAGCAGATGGAGGTTGCATAGAGCAGGAAGAAGCCTTAAGCTCAAAGATGATGGATACCTAAGGAGTTCAAGGAGGGAGACCATTTATTCAATAGGGTCTCACCTCGTCGAGGGTTGCAAAGACATGGTCGGGGAGGAAGGTTTTCCCAAAGGTTCATTGGACCATTTTAGATACTATATAGTGTTTGAAAAGTGGTATACCGCCTAAACCTACCGCTGCTATTGCATCTGGTTCATGATGTTTTTCCCATTTCACAGTTGAGGATGTATGTGAATTACCCATCCCAACTCATTTACAAGGGATAGATGGACATAACGGATTGAGTGACCTTTTCAGAGTACCTAGTGGAGATCATGGATTGACTAGAGAGGATACTCTCTGGGAGAGAGATTCCCCAAGTGTGTGTCTAGTGGTAGCACAATAATCTTTAGGAGAGAACGTGGCAGTGAGAGGCTCAGAATCACGTGTAGTACCCATATCAGTTTGAGTTGCCTTTTGTTTTGGATTTTTTGAGGAAGAAAATTACTAATGGGGGGAGAATAATTTCATGTATTTATCATGTTTTATTTTTAAATGTTATATGTAATTATTAAAATAATCAGCTTTGTGACGACATGTATTTCAAGGCTCGGAGTTCCTGAAATAAAGTATCAAAATTTATTAATCTTTTAAATAGCACGTGCGAGAATATTTTTTGAAAAAAGAGGAATAACATATAAAAAGATGTCTGGACAAGATATTTGAGGGCACTATTGGGATTGGACATGTAACTTTACCTTTGTAAAGGCATAACATCGATTGACTTATGCCGACTGCAAAATTTAGTTTTTGGATGTTTTAATGGAAATAAAATAAAATATTAATTTATAATATTATAATGGTTTCATTAAATGAAATGAAACTTATTTTATTTTTTATAATAAGGAGCTTGGGGTTAGGCTCATAATCCTAGAAAACTCCCAAGAATCTTAAGGAGCTTTGGATAGAAGCCACCCTTGGAGAATCCTAGATGAATACTATTGAATGATGACATTTGGATCCTTATGTAGAGAGATTTAATCCCAATAGACATCTGATCTCCCACTTCATAAATTATTGAGGAAGGGATTTTTTGTTTTGATTTCATTTTTTTTGGTTGCTGAATTAACCATCAAACCCTGATCAAACCACTAAAAGGTTGATCCATAGATCATTTATTCCTGTAGAAGGGTGTCAATTTCTGTTGCCTTTAATGTTTTGATTTGAGATTTGATTTTGTGATAATTGTTAGATTGTCATTTTAATACGCCTTCAAACCAATTTATTAGAGTGGATTAATGTCATGATGAATAGAGGGAAAGGTGTGTTTCTTCTTTTTTGTATATTTCTTCTCTTCCCACCCTTCTCTCTTTATATTCTTCATGGGGCGACTAACAACATATCGTTGCGAACATGTTTCACAACACAACGATCCCAAATGAGATCGAATGCTGTGATGACCATGCGGTTGTGTGATGATGATGGCAGATGAAGAATGAACTCAAGCCCAGGGGGATCATTCATTCAAGTGTTCTTCATATGGGTTGATTAAGACATGTTTTTAGGCTGATCAGAGATCTGATAACAATTGAGATAGTTTTGGGATGTCGGGGTCACATCATCTTTAGAGTTTCACATATGTTAAATTGCTAGATCAATGAACTGGTAATTCCCTGGGGCACAGAATGAAGAACGGTGATTACAAGAAAATACTAAAGAACATAGTGTGTTCTCCAAATAACATATCATGTAGGATCATCATTATCACGACCCGTCCTCAGGGCCCGTGCCGTGACTACCCCAAGCTCGCCTTCCATAGGCCAGGGGCTGGCGACTAGCACCAAGGCGTAAATCCCGGTAAAAAGGGAAGGCATTGCCTTTGTAAAGTAAAAAAGCACCACAGAGTAAGCAAGCGGAAAAGTAAACACTACGTAAAAACAGAGTACAAATGAAGTGCAGAAAAGTAAATGGGCCAGTATACAAACCCAACTGAAAGTAAAGTACAACTCGAAAGGGAAAACAACAACTGTAAAGTAAAAGCCGCTACACCGAGCTGTCCACTGGAAATCCCACCTGAAGGGTGGGTACAGATAGCTCTAATGCTCCTCGGGTCCCACCGTCCGCTCCGAGTACGTCCCGACCAGTGGACCACCTCCAGGTACCGTCTTTCTCTGCAAGCCTCAGCCACGATCAATGCTGTCCGTCGTCTGCAACAAACGCAACGTAGTGCTGGCATAGCCTGTGCAGGGGTGAGTATAACGATACTCAGTAGGGACCCCGAGACCCTCAAGGTCTCACTAAATCCAACAAGGATAACCACAAAGAAGATCTCAACAGATAACCTCTACTTAGGTATATGCCCATACATATACCTAAGTTATCAAGTAACCCATCTCAATCATGAGGCAAACACAAGGTCAAAAGTCTCAGCTCAAACCAGGATTTTCATCATCGAAACCATAACTGTTGAAGAGCTCCGTCTCTGGAGTGTACAGTGGTCCTGTCACAACTCCGAGGTACTGCCCATTAACTTAAGACTGCTGTAGTACTCCACCTAACGAGTATTGTGGGCCAGCCGCTACAACCAAGCGCTCCCATGTGCCGCTACAACCATGCGCACCTCTGTCGTGGGTCTGCCGCTACAACCAAGCGCTCCCATGTGCCGCTACAACCAAGCGCACCTCTGTCGTGGGTCTGCCGCTACAACCAAGCGCTCCCATGTGCTGCTACAGCCAAGCGCACCTCTGTCGTGGGTATGCCGCTACAACAAAGCGCTCCCATGTGCCGCTACAGCCAAGCGCACCTCTGTCGTGGGTCTGCCGCTACAACCAAGCGCTCTCATGTGCCGCTACAACCAAGCGCACCTCTGTCGTGGGTCTGCTGCTACAACCATGCGCTCCCATGTGCCGCTACAACCAAGCGCACCTCTATCATGGGTCTGCCGCTACAACCAAGCGCTCCCATGTGCCGCTACAACCAAGCACACCTCTGTCGTGGGTCTGCCGCTACAACCAAGCGCTCCCATGTGCCGCTACAGCCAAGCGCACCTCTGTCGTGGGTCTGCCGCTACAACCAAGCGCTCCCATGTGCCGCTACAGCCAAGCGCACCTCTGTCGTGGGTCTACGTCAGCTACACGGTCTCCGTGCTCCGCCCGCTCGTCTCCGGGAGGGTCCGACCCACGAGCTACTGGTCGATACTCCATGTATCACAAAGTCCCTCAAGGAAGTATCTCAAAGTACCACCTCGTCATAGGGGTCTCAACGCAACAGACGGCGCGTCAATCGGACGCCCGGTCTGTGAGTTATTAGCCTTTTCGTCCCAGGGGCCCGGTTGGTTTCGTGTGCGAACCAATCCGGCCGTAACTCAACTATACCCCGAACACTCATAGGGTATACTCATAGGGACCGTTTTTCAACGTGATCACCAATGCCGCTTACGGTTCGTCAAACGGACGTCTGGTCTGAAAGATATCAGCTTTTCCATTCCAGGGGCCCGTTGGATTTCAGTGCGATCCAACCCGGCCACTATCCATCTGCATCCAAAACTAGGGTGGAGGATGCCAAATGTTCCGTCTCATCAAGAGGAAAGCAACGAGACAGACGGCGCGTCAATCGGACGCCCGGACTGTGAGTTATTGGCTTTTTCGTTCCAGGAGCCCGGTTGGATTCGTGAGCGAACCAACCCGACCGCACTCCGATGGCATCCCAACCTCGAGCGGAGTAAGACAAAAGATCCGTCTCACAAAGAGGAACTCAACAAAGCTGATAGCATGTCAATCGGACGTTCGTAGCTCAAGATATGAGCGTTTCCGCTCCGAGGGCCCGGTTGGTTTCGTGTACGAACCAACCCGGCCGAACTCAAAGTATTCCGAAACCATGAGTGTGATAGACCAAAACGACCGTCTCGATCCAAGGATCGTGTTGCCGCTGACGGAGAGTCGTTTGGAGGCTCGTAGCTCAAGTTACGGGCGTTTGAACGAAAACCGTCCGAAGACGGGGGGTCCGGGCCCGGGCCGACCCGGCCCGACCCCCCTGGTTGGCCCGAACCGGGTCGGGTCCAACCCGGCCCGACCCCCCCTGGTTGGCCCGAACCGGGTCGGGTCCGACCCGGTTGGCCCGTTCCGGCCCGGCCAGGGCCGGTCCGGCTCGGCTCGACCGAGCGGCCGACGCGGGGGAAAGCCGCCGCCCCGCGTGACACCCCCGCGGCACCCGCGGGGTGTCGGCCAGACAGCCGGACGCGCCGTGTGACAACCCCGCGGCACCCGCAGGGTGCCGCCCTGGACACCCGCGGCACCCACGGGGTGTCGCCCTGGACACCCGCGGGGTGCCGCGCGACAACCCCGCGGCACCCGCGGGGTGTCGCGCTGGACACCCGCGGCACCCGCGGGGTGCCGCGCTGGACACCCGCGGGGTGCCGCGTGACAACCCCGCGGGGTGTCGCGCTGGACACCCGCGGGGTGTTGCGCTGGACACCCGCGGGGTGCCGCCGCCTCCGGCCGCCGGCGCCGCCGCGCCGGCGACCCGCGCCGCCACCAGCTTCCGCGGGCCGCCAGAGTCGCTTCGGTGGCCCGTTTTCCTTCCCGTCTACGCCGTTGTTCCTCCTGGGACTCATCCTTCACTGCGGAAACATCAAACATCCATTGCGGCACTTTCCGCCATCGCCCGTCAAATCCGCAAAAATGAAGAACGGCGGAGGGTCGCCGGGCCGTGTTCGTTTGGCCCGCACCCTCCGCGTTAGAGATAATCAATGGGAGAAAAATAAAATTTTCAACACATGAACCAAAAATTTTAATAAAATAAAATTGTTTCTTTGATTCCAGTTATTTAATTTTTAAAGAATGTTCACGGGAATATAAGTAGGGGTATTTCCAAAATAAATCCCTACCTCGCTGGACGTCGCGCGTGAGCGTTCTTCGTGGAAATTGCTCGTCGCGGAAGGTGGAGATCGTCGCGTCGTCGCGGAAGGGTGTCGCGTCGTCGCGGAACACGACGTTGAGTCGGCGAACTCAAGCAGCCGATCGAAGATCCGTCGCGGAGGAAGAGACGTCGCAGAAGAACGTTGTCGGCGTCGCGGATCACGGCGTCGCGTCGTCGATTTCTGGGTTCGGCGTTCTTCGCGTTCTTCGCGTTCTTCGCGTTCTTCGCGAAGGAGGCTAAAGGTTCAAGGATCCTTTCTCAACGAGTAATCCTCCAAAATAAAAAGGTTGGTCTTATTTTATTATTACGCCAACGAATTTGAAAACTGGTTAAGAAACGATCCATCAATTCGTTGAATTAATTCAACGAAAGAAACATCCCATTTAAATCACGAAAGAAACAGCCCATTTAAATGGTCTGTTAAGAATTTAAGAAACGCATCAGTTGACTTTCATTAAGACGGGTTTTCGCGGGTGCGTTTCTTAGCGGAAAGAAACGGCGGGGCTCGTGCGGGCCCCACCTCGCAAATATCCTACCAAGGGGGTAGGATATTTCTGGATAGCATCCTATCTGGTTCAACTCAGTTCAAGCCGCCTTTAAGTGGCTTCCAAGCGGCTTAAGTGAAATAAAATAAAGTTATCGCAAAATTATTTTATTTCTTAACTTTAAGCCCGAAAATTAAAAACCACACCCGAGCAAACACAACTCCGGAAGAGGCATTTCTAAGCGAATATCGACGCTGCGATTTCAACGGTTCCCTCAGAATTCGATTCCGGGCACCGGTTCAAAAGTTAGGAAAACCCGCTCGTCCGTTCACTGAACGTACCCGAGCCAAACTTAGGAAAATGATTCCGGGCACACCGGGCCTCGGAATTAGGCGCCGTCAGAAACTGCGTTCTTGTAAAATTCCCAAGAAAATTAAGAAAAAAATTTCCTTGAAATTTACGGGTCTTTACATTACTCCCACCACAGGGATTTACGTCCCCGTAAAGCTTCAACACAAACTAGGGATACAAAGGCGGTACTGAGCACGCATCTGAGCCTTCCGCTCCCATGTGGTCACCTGGACCTTCTCTATCGTGGCCCAGAACACCTCTGGTCCCACTAGAGCTGCCATGATTTCTTCCTTGCCAATAAGAGAAATCTGGTCTCATCCCCTGGATGAACCACGTTCTTCGCCTAATACGGTCAATCCCAACATGGATGATAATAATCCATACCAATGATGACGTCGTAAGGCCTCGACGCTACTACCAAGAGATCCAACAGTTACTCTCGCCTCCAAGGGTTGAGTCACACTGTCGGCATCAGTGTGTGGTAACTGGGTCTCCTCCAGTAGATGTCTCACAAGTGAGGGTCAAGTCAACAGTCAAAACTGGAACCTCTTAGTAACAACACAAGAGAGGACAGGGAAGTAAATTCCACAAGGAAAGGTGTCTTTTATTACTGCAGCTCATGTACAAAGACACAAAGCATCTACAAACATACATCAACAAAACTAGAAGCAACATAAACAAAAGTCTCCAGGTCTGGAGCTAGTCTCGCTCCTGTCCATCTGCTCCCGGAGCCCCATGATCGTAGGCCTCAACTGCCTGAAGATGAGCTCTCCCATGTCCTCCTGTCCCCTGCGGTCGGGGTGGACCGCCTGGTGGTGGTGGTGGTAGAGCCTCAAAGCGTCGCCCACCACCTGCTGCTCGGCCAGCTCCTCTGCCTCGTCCGCCTCCTCCCAGCGGACCGCCACGGTCGACCCTATGCCTCTGCCTGGGAGGCCCCTCCACCATCTGCTGCTCCTCGGTACGGCGGGTCGGGCAGTCACGAGCCATGTGGCCTTGCCCGCCGCACGAGTAGCACTGCCTGCCTCTCGGGAGGTTGGCTTCGCGCTATGTGCCCCGCACTGCTGAGCCAGTGTCCCGAGGTCGTCTTCCGGAACCCTGAGTCATCTGTCGGCTACCTGCTGCCGAAGACTCCGCCACCTGCCGCCCTGCGGTAGGTCTCGCTGTAGACTCAGCTAGAAAGCTCTCGATCAGAAGGGCTCGCTCTAGCACTCCTGCATGGGTCGGGATGCTGAGGGAGATCAGCGATGCCCTGATCTCGTGTCTCAATCCCTGCTCGAAGGTCCGGGCCCAGAAGAAGGGGTCCCGTACCATGTCTGTCGAGTAGCGAGAAAGGTCGGTGAACCTCGCCGCATACTGGGCTACCGTCAAGCTGCCCTGCCGCAGCTGAAGAAGCTCCTGAATGCGCACCGCACGGAGGGTGGCCGGGATGAACTCTGAGCGGAAGAGGCTCTCGAAGTCCGTCCAGATGAGGGAGGCCTCATCGTGCACCTGGAGAATCAAGCTCCACCATCTGCCTGCTGCCGCGTGCAGGAGACTCGCTGCGATGATCACCATGAGGTCTGCTGGTGTCCTCACTAATCTGAAAACTCAGACGACCGCCTCCAGCTAGTCCTCGGCTGCCTGGGGGTCCGTCTCCCCATGGAACCTGGGTGGTGGCTGGAGCTGGAACTCGTGCAGAGCTCCGAGGTATCGTGCATCGTCAGCGGTCAGCGCTGGAAGCATCGGGGGCTCGGCGGGTAAAGGTACCGCCGGTGCCTCAGCTGTCAAAGGGCCCTGTACCGAGTCCTCGATGCTCGGTGGGCTGTCATCACGCTCCACTCTCGGAATCCTAGCTGGCTGTCGTCGTGGGGCCATCCTGAAAGAAACAGGTGCGCCACGGTCAGGACAGTATACCTGGTGAGCTGGCACAAGTAATCACAAAGAAAACTTGAACACACATGCAATCAATGTTTTCGTGCATTAAGTCGGAAATCAGAAGTCAGGGTCCTGGTGTACGGATACGTCGGCCGCCGCACCAACACTGGACTCCCTAGACTGATAACCACACCCAATATGCTAAACACTATTTCTTCACATAGAAGAAAGATCAGAGTCCCCGGTAGAACCGACCACCTTTGATACCAATTGGTCACGACCCGTTCTCAGGGCCCGTGCCGTGACTACCCCAAGCCCACCTTCCATAGGCCAGGGGCTGGCGACTAGCACCAAGGCGTATATCCCGGTAAAAAGGGAAGGAATTGCCTTTGTAAAGTAAACAAGCACCACAGAGTAAGCAAGCGGAAAAGTAAACACTACGTAAAAACAGAGTACAAATGAAGTGCGGGAAAGTAAATGGGTCAGTATACAAACCCAACTGAAAGTAAAGTACAACTCGAAAGGGAAAACAACAACTGTAAAGTAAAAGCCGCTACACCGAGCTGTCCACTGGAAATCCCACCTGATGGGTGGGTACAGATAGCTCCAATGCTCCTCGGGTCCCACCGTCCGCTCCGAGTACGTCCCGCCCAGTGGAACACCTCCAGGTACCGTCCTGCTCTGCAAGCCTCTGCCACGATCAACGCTGTCCGTTGTCTGCAACCAACACAACGTAGTGCGGGCATAGCCCGTGCAGGGGTGAGTATAACGATACTCAGTAGGGACCCCGAGACCCTCAAGGTCTCACTAAATCCAACAAGGATAACCACAAAGAATATCTCAACAGATAACCTCTAATTAGGTATATGCCCATACATATTCCTAAGTTATCAAGTAACCCATCTCAATCATGAGGCAAACATAAGGTCAAAAGTCTCAGCTCAAACCAGGATTTTCATCATCGAAACCGTAACTGTTGAAGAGCTCCGTCTCTGGAGTGTACAGTGGTCCTGTCACAACTCCGAGGTACTGCCCATTAACTTATGACTTCTGTAGTACTCCACCTAACGAGTATTGCGGGCCAGCCGCTACAACCAAGCGCTCCCATGTGCCGCTACAACCAAGCGCACCTCTGTCATGGGTCTTCCGCTACAACCAAGTGCTCCCATGTGCGGCTACAACCAAGCACACCTCTATCTTGGGTCTGCCGCTACAACCAAGCGCTCCCATGTGCCGCTACAACTAAGCGCACCTCTGTCGTGGGTCTGCCGCTACAACCAAGCGCTCCCATGTGCTGCTACAGCCAAGCGCACCTCTGTCGTGGGTCTTCCGCTACAACCAAGCACTCCCATGTGCCGCTACAACCAAGCGCACCTCTGTCGTGTGTCTGCCGCTACAACCAAGTGCTCCCATGTGCCGCTACAGCCAAGCGCACCTCTGTCGTGGGTCTGCTGCTACAACCAAGCGCTCCCATGTGCCGCTACAACCAAGCGCACCTCTGTCGTGGGTCTGCCGCTACAACCAAGCGCTCCCATGTGCCGCTACAACCAAGCGCAACTCTGTCGTGGGTATGCCGCTACAACTAAGCGCTTCCATGTGCCGCTACTGCCAAGCGCACCTCTGTCGTGGGTCTGGCGCTACAACCAAGCGCTCCAATGTGCCGCTACAGCCAAGCGCACCTCTGTCGTGGGTCTACGTCAGCTACACGGTCTCCGTGCTCCGCCCGCTCGTCTCCGGGAGGGTCCGCCCCACGAGCTACTGGTCGATACTCCAAGTATCACAAAGTCCTACAAGGAAGTATCTCAAAGGACCACCTCATCATAGGGGTCTCAACGCAACAGACGGCGCGTCAATCGGACGCCCGGTCTGTGAGTTATTAGCCTTTTCGTCCCAGGGGCCCGGTTGGTTTCGTGTGCGAACTATTCCGGCCGTAACTCAACTATACCCCGAACACTCATAGGGTATACTAATGGGGACCGTTTTTCAACGTGATCACCAACGTCGCTGACAGTTCGTCAAACGGACGTCTTGTCTGAAAGATATCAGCTTTTCCGTTCCAGGGGCCCAGTTGGATTTCAGTGCGATCCAACCCGACCACTATCCATCTGCATCCAAAACAAGGGCGGAGGATGCCAAAAGTTCCGTCTCATCAAGAGGAAAGCAACGAGACAGACGGCACGTCAATCGGACGCCCGGACTATGAGTTATTGGCTTTTTCGTTCCAGGAGCCCCGTTGGATTCGTGAGCGAACCAACCCGACCGCAATCCGACGGCATCCCAACCTCGAGCGGAGTAAGCCAAAAGATCCGTATCACAAATAGGAACTCAACAAAGCTGACAGCATGTCAATCGGACGTTCGTAGCTCAAGATATGAGCGTTTCTGCTCCGAGGGCCCGGTTGGTTTCGTGTACGAACCAACCCGGCCGAACTCAAAGTATTCCGAAACCTTGAGTGTGATAGACCGAAACGACCGTCTCGATCCAAGGATCGCGTCACCGCTGACGGCGAGTCGTTTGGAGGCCCGTAGCTCAAGTTACGGGCGTTTGAACGAAAACCGTCCGAAGACAGGGGGTCCGGGCCCGGGCCGACCCGGCCCGACCCCCTGGTTGGCCCGAAACGGGTCGGGTCTGACCCGGTTGGCCCGGCCTGGCCCGGCCAGGGCCGGTCCATCTCGGCTCGGCCGAGCGGCCGATGCGGGGGAAAGCCGCCGCCCCACGTGACACCCCCGCGGCACCCGCAGGGTGTCGGCCAGACAGCCGGACGCGCCGCGTGACAACCCCGCGACACCCGCGTGGTGCCACCCTGGACACCCGCAACACCCGTGGGGTGGCGCGCTGGACACCCGCGGCACCCGCGGGGTGCCGCCGCCTCCGGCCGCCGGCGCCGGCGACCCGCGCCGCCACCGGCTTCCGCGGGGCGCCGGAGCCGCTCCGGTGGCCCGTTTTCCTTCCCGTCTGCGCCGTTGTTCCTCCCGGGACTCGTCCTTCACTGCGGAAACATAAAACATCCGTTGCGGCACTTTCCGCCGTCACTCATCAAATCCGCAAAAACGAAGAACGACGGAGGGACGCCGGGCCGTGTTCGTTTGGCCCGCACCCTCCGCGTTAGAGATAATCATTGGGAGAAAAATAAAATGTTCAACACATGAACCAACAATTTTAATAAAATAAAATTGTTTCTTTGATTCCGGTTCTTTAAATTTTAAAGAATGTTCACGGGAATATAAGGAGGGGTATTTCCAAAATAAATCCCTACCTCGCTGGACGTCGCGCGTGAGCGTTCTTCGTGGAAATTGCTCATCGCGGAAGGTGGAGATCGTCGCGTCGTCGCGGAAGGGCGTCGCGTCGTTGCAGAACACAGCGTTGATTCGGCGAACTCAAGCAGCCGATCGAAGATCTGTCGCGGAGGAAGAGACGTCGCAGAAGAACGTTGTCGGCATCGCGGATCACGGCGTCGCGTCGTCGATTTCCGGGTTCAGCGTTCTTCGGGTTCTTCGCGTTCTTCGCGTTCTTCGCGAAGGAGGCTGAAGGTTCAAGGATCCTTTCTCAACGAGTAATCCTCCAAAAGAAAAAGGTTGGTATTATTTTATTATTACGCCAACGAATTTTAAAACTGGTTAAGAAACGATCCATCAATTCGTTGAATTAATTCAACGAAAGAAACAACCCATTTAATTCACGAAAGAAACAACCCATTTAAATGGTCTGTTAAGATTTTAAGAAACGCGTCAGTTGACTTTCATTAAGATGGGTTTTCGCGGGTGCGTTTCTTAGCGGAAAGAAACGACAGGGCTTGTGCGGGCCCCACCTTGCAAATATCCTACCAAGGGGGTAGGATATTTCTGGATAGCATCTTATCTGGTTCAACTCAGTTCAAGCCGCCTTTAAGTGGCTTTAAGTGGCTTCCAAGCGGCTTAAGTGAAATAAAATAAATTTTTCACAAAATTATTTTATTTCTTAACTTTAAGCCCGAAAATTAAAAACCACACCCGAGCAAACGAAACTCCGGAAGAGGCGTTTCGAAGCGAATACCGGCGCTGCGATTTCATCGATGCCCTCAGAATTCGATTCCGGGCACCAGTTCAAAAGTTAGGAAAACCCGCTCGTCTGTTCACTGAACGTACCTGAGACAAACTTCGGAAAATGATTCCGGGCACACCGGGCCTCAGAATCAGGCGCCGTCAGAAAGTGCGTTCTTGTAAAATTCCCAAGAAAATTAAGAAAAAAATTTCCTTGAAATTTACGGGTCTTTACAATCATGGTGGGATATAGGTATTCTATGCTACACACAGTGAAGGAAATGGCATGATCCTGGGATGATATGGACTGTGGGCCCCACCCAGTAGTCGCTGTAGTTCTGGGATACAGGAAGCGTAGAAATGGAGTCTTAACGTATTCACATGGATTGTGGGTCCTCACAAAGACTCATTGTGTGTCTTGGAAGATACATGAACATGTGGCAGAGTACACGACATGTACTCCACCACACGACCAGATGTGTCCTGGCATGTGGATTGCCTCATGTATGGGTAAACGGTTTTGGACACACGTGTTGATGCCATGTAAGGGACCATGGGAAACATACATAGTGTCCTCTCTGGGTAGTGCAACATGATGTGTCACTATATTAGAAATCATGAATACCCTCTTGTACATAACAATACCAATGATATATGCCATTGTACAGGGGAAGTAGCTTTGGCCAGAAGACACAATGTATAACCATCATACAAACCATGTACTTTTAGGACATGGATTGATCCTATTGTACACCATTTCTTGGATACGTTTCATTAGGCTTAGTTCCCCTTTTCGCGGTTAGCTATTGTTTAGGTATTTTTTCAATTCAATGAAGTATCACACCTTTAGAGGGAATTTTGAGATAGAGTTCAGTATCCCTTCGAGAGGCCAAGAGTGTGACCCAATATCCATCATTGACCCTAGGTAGAGTCTGGTATCGATGCGACTAATCCAATAGAATTTTGATCCTCTACATAGTAGTTGAATCTAGATGAGTCTCGGTATCTCTTAATTCCCTATCAGTGGTCCTCATCTATGTATCATGACCTTCCCCACTCATGAGTGTGTTCTCTCGGAATGAGTGAAATTGTTCTCTCTTTAGACCTATCAGTCAATCTATCTCTCTCATAGATTTTCCTGATGAACAGTACTTCACATATGGACTTCATAGGATATATGAGACACATAGAGTAAGTTTTATTAGATTAGTGGTTTTTGTAATCATCGAACTGAATCCCTTTATGGGTATGCGACCATTGTTCCATTTCTCTAGACTATGGGTTTTGGTTTCAAGTATATCAGGATCTATTTCTCTTGATACATGTTTAGTGTAGATATAATATGTAGAGCTGACTGTAACATTACATTTTTTACTACATGTTGGCTTTCAGTGTCCCCTATTGGGTAATATTATACTCACCCCTATACAGGCTTTTCCTATATGTGTTGTGTCTTGTACAGATGATATACCTTTTTATGGCTTCTAGGGCAAATCAGGACCATACTAAGATTTCGGAGGTCCTAGAAGGCTGAGGTCTTCCAAAAACAAAGAGCATAAATCCCAATACCTCTTTCTTGTTACAGGTTGGAATTTTTAGTTTTAATACTCTGTTATTCTTTTTGTGGGATTGTATTATGTCTTATTTTATATTTATCACTTTACATCCATTGTACTATATTGGTTGGGTTTGGTTTTATGCTTGCATTTTGATCCGTATTGGTTTTTATTTTTAATCATTTATGGCATTAGAGATGTGTGTGAGTATATAGGTACTTATGAAATGCATCCCATGTTAGTGATATGCCTTCTCATTTCTTGTCCCCAACCCCTATCATATGGATGTAGGCATGGGGATTCACGACACGGGCACAGATGGGATGGGTTTTGTTAATGTTTACATTAACATTCAAAGGAAACTTTTTAGAAGGCCACATTACTAATTTTGATAAAATTATATTTACAAATATTCTGTAATGATATATCTTTGAAAATTAATATGGTTTATCATGAATGAATGAGGATGTGATTAAATATATTAAGAAACTAAAATTAAAATTACTTTTCATTATTTTGAAAATAAAAATTTCAAACACTCAAATCAATAGAAAACATTAATTTGAAAAAAATATATATTATTTCACCATATAGGTTTAGAAATTAAAATATAATAAATAATTATTGATCAAGAATTAAATCATGGAATAATGATTTGGATGGCCTACCAATTTATTTGAAGGAAAAGATACTTTAGTTATCCATATATTTTATAAACCAGAAACACCTGGATTTAAAAGAAAATATTTTCAAAAAAGATTTATGTGGTAGATGTAATATGAAAATAATATAATAATTGGATATAATTTACACCTTTTAGATAATATAAGCATATGAGAATCAATTAAAACTTATTAATGAAAAGTGAGTAACAAAAATTCCTTATAGCTTGAGTAACAAATGAATCAAAAAAATTTTGAATAAAAGGAAGATATTTAGTTAAGTATTTAAAATTAATATTTAAAAAATCCTGATAAATATATATCTATTTCTGGTGAATATAAAAAATATATGAAAACACCCTGTATATAATAATCATTTCTCAAGGAATCAATGATAGATACGAACAACCATTGTAACCAGAGTAAACAATTCAACAAACCCCATTGAGTGAGATGGATTTTCATTACCAATGAAATTCAAATAATACATGATAATTAATGATATTATATCTCTAATAGGTATTACAAACTCAATATAAACAAGATTTGGGGCATAATCCAAATGATGTCTCAAATAGTAAAATTCTATATCAGGACCCTTACCTCGATCCTAATTCATTCTGAACATGAAAATAATTTCCATAATAGTTAATTTCAATTAAAACACTAATTAATAATAGACTTTTTGGTACATATATAAAATTTAAATCATATTTCATAATCAGTTTTTACATATTTTCTATTTTTTGACCACTTTTCAATACTGATTGTTAGTTACCTTTATCACTTTTAACATGTTTTCTAAAAACAACATTAGTATTCATTATTTTCAATGTTGTTCATTATAATATAATTAAAGGTTATAGGATT
Source organism: Viscum album (assembly GCA_963277665.1). Lineage (NCBI taxonomy): Eukaryota > Viridiplantae > Streptophyta > Magnoliopsida > Santalales > Viscaceae > Viscum > Viscum album. Next base: position 1,729,813,933 of record OY728132.1, read on the forward strand.
TGTGTTCCACGATATATATAAACCTCAAATTTTATTCCACTATTGTCTTGGTTAAAATGTATGATGATAAAATATATGATGATCGTGTTTTTATGATTCTTAATAGAAAAATGTAGTTTTCTTATATACTATGTAAAATATTGATATAAAAATAAAATAATAAACATCATTAAATTTTTATATTACATTATAATAGTAAATTATTCCTCATATTGATCTATAATATAAATTGACAGTATTGTTTTGGTAGGTGGTTTGACTACCCAAAAAAGAACATTACGTGATTAATGGAAGATTATGTTGTGGTTTATATATAATATTATAATACTGAAAGAATAATGATATAATTTACATATTATTGGTGTGAAAAATATTTAATTTAAATATTTTTAAAGATAATATAATTTATATGTAGCCATTAATTAAAATAATATATCATATTATTATCAATAATACCATTTTAAAAGAATAAATTAATGATTAATTCATTTTGATTATATCCTTAGTTGGTTCATAAATCTGACCGAATATAAAATTAATGATCTTATAACCTTAATAATAAAAAATTAATAAATATTTATATTCATACATGAACTCATTTAGTTAAAAATAGAAAACATCATATCAATGATGTAGTAGTTCGCACACACTCATAGATTATGATTTTATTTAATTAGAAATGGATGGAAGATCAATATGGATTATCATTAATTAGTAGAAAAAATACAATAAATAATATATATATATATATATATATATTAAATTCTTTATTATCACAAACCACATAAGTTGATTAACTAAATAGAAACATGTTTCTTTATAGAGGCAGCAGTCAACAGAATGCATTAATAATAGTTTTGTTTTTCTAAATTTGATTGGGGGAGGTGTTTAATGATTATTACCAATGTATAAAAAAATAATATTTTATATAAACATTTATTTCATCATAATATTTTGTGAAAAAATATTTGGAATGATAATTTTTTAATGAAATTAAGTTAACGAAAAAATATATTTTATATTGATAGCTTTGGTATTCTCTTGGACAATTATTAGAATGGAATGATATTAAATAATGTATTTTTAAAGGAATCGTATATTGGTGAAATAATATTATAGTGAATATAAATTGGATAGTGTTTATAGGGTTATAATAATTATCAATGTGGTATATAACTGTTGCTGAGAGTCCCCTTCTTTAAGTGGTGAGAATAGATTTTCCATAAATATATAAAACTCATATAATCGGAGAATAGGTAAAACGTGTCATGGAGTTCCTAAAAAACAAAATATTTGTTATTATGTTGAGATAAGTTATATAATATCTTTACAAAAAAATTTAATAAATTATTTTATCATGTTTCAAATTCTTTAACCCTTGAATTATTCCTTTTACCATTTCAGCTATTTTCGTGGAAACTAATTATTACCATAATGATTAATCATTTAATTATGGAAAATGTAAATTTCTATATAATTAGGACATACACATTCCCATTTTATCATAAACTTTATATCATTCAATTTATAAACGACATAAATTTTAATTTAAAAATAATTAATTTAGAATGTTTCTTAATAAATTATAAAAAATAACACTAGATAAAAAATTTCAAATATGAGTATTTAAATTGAAAAATAATTTTTTAAATTAGAAATTATATTATATAGTAAACAGTTGGTTTTAAAATGGGTTTCATATATTTTAATCATACAATTAATTAAAAAATCTTTTTATTTGTAAAGATGATATTTTTCAAAATTAACCCAAAAATCCAATATATATAAACGATATAAAAAATTAATATTATGAATATAAAGATCATTTTTTCAAATTCAAATTATTATTTTTAAAATTATAACTATAAAATTAGAATTTGTGATATAATGATACATAATTCCTAAATGAAAATAGATTTTTAGAGTACTAACCAATATCATTCATATTTTATATTATTTAATAACTAAATTATGATTAAAATATAATAAATAATAATAATATTTTATCAAAATTAACCATATAATATTAATGTAGATTGTGAAGAAACATAATATTTACAAAAATACATCTCACAACATAAAAAGAATTTATATGTCATTTTTGATATATGAATTTAATTTCATTAAAATTAAAAGTATCATTTTTTTCTTTTATATATATATATATTTCATAAATTCTTAACTCTTATTCATTCATAGTAATTCGACATATTTTTTTAACAAACTATAAATATTCTAGTTTTTTTTAGTTTGATTTTGTAGGTGGATAAATCTATTATAAACATAAAATTAATTAATGGAAATCATATATTAATGTTTTTGGGCATAACATTACACAAAAATAAATGGTATCCTCTCAATTGACTAATAGTTTCATAGTAAAATATATAAGTAACTCATTAAGAAATATAAAACTCTAAATCATCTTGGGTTTGTTTAAGATGTGGAATGTGATTCTAAAATTTGAAAAAATATTATATGATATTTATAAAGAGAGGTAAATAATTTATATATTCACATATTATTTTATATTGTGAAATAGATTTTGATCCATATAGAATAAAATCACACAAAACATTAAATTTATTTACCTGATAATGATAACACATGAGGATAATATTTATAATTATATTTTAGGTATAAGGATAACAAAAAGATTATACTTGGAACTGTATAATATTTTGGGAAAATCACTATCTTATACAATAGTTGTAGTTTCATATGATTCACCAAATCTACATTTTTTTGTGTGACTATTTCCTTTATAGTCCATATGATTTATACATTGAGTCACATAATTCTAAACTCACGTGAAATTTAACTAAATTTTTTATATTATATCTTTACATTAAATTATTAGGTTTTATGATCCTCATCTCCACACTTATTGAGTATAAAATTCAATTTAATATAGCTTCCCCCATGATTTTCACACATTTTGTAAATGATGGATATTGAGTATTTTGTCGTTGGTCATATTTTTGATGAAATTATTTTGATATTCCACCTTAATACTCTATGATATGTATGTTTTTAATCAATTTCAACATTCTTATTCATAAACCATAATAGATGAAACTTCATAATCCTAATAATTATTAGTCTATGTTTTATCCACTTTTTTATTTATTAGAGTAGTTTACACATTTTCCATGGAATCCAATATCATCTTTTCATTATAAATTCATCTATTACTAAGACCAAAATACATATTATAAATAATTATCATTATTATAGAATAATAAATAATATATTGAAAAAATTACATCAATATGTATTACTACTTATCAATATTATATTAGTATATAGTTCCTATTACATAACTTCAATCATACTCGGTTAAACCTATAACAGACATTGCGAGAATATAAATATATGTCTTTATTATGACATTCAAAGAGATGAATAGGAGGAGATAATGGAGGAGGAGCGCAAGGGGGTCTAAAAAAGTATAGAACAAGGAACTACCCTACATTCACCTCCATGTCGCCCAGTCAGAGGGAACTGATGGAACTATACACTATAAGGGCAGATAATGGGGGACATTGGAGGTCATGAAGTCCGAAAGATGATTTCCCTCATGCCTTGTATGATGTGTATATGAGCTGTCTAATAGAAGTGGCATGGGCTAGTGGATGATATATAAAATTTTCTAGGGGAGGGGAGGCACCATTAAGCGAGCTCTAAATGACCCTAGAGTCTATCTCTACCGAAGGGAGGGGATATTCCTAGAATTTCAGAGCTCTATCCCATACAACAAGGCTCTTTCCATCCCCATTAAAGAGTCCCCATTTTTGATGAAGGAACTGAATGTTAGGATTACTGAACCATCTAGATCACAAATCTCTCCATCTACCCTCATAATACAATGATTTCATGAACCATCAGAAATCATATTTATGCCCTAGGTTGGGGGAGTCCATCTCACCCAAGACCTGAACTAAAGGGGATGATAAGGGGACTGGGCAGAGCAATAGAAATGCCTGAGATAAAGAGCATATTCACATCTATTATGAAGGGTAGAAAAGTCAGCGATGAGACATATGGTTTTTTAGACCAGGTTATGGGGATTGGTATGGGTGTCATTGTGGCACACCCTATTGTGCACCTTCCAAATGCACCAAAATACTACCGCTAGGAGAATGCATCAACCAAATTCTTCCTGGTTACTCGAAGCACCATTAAACCAGTGCTGAAAGAAACCCCCATTCCTCTAAAGGCCTCCTAATACGATGATTAGCTCCCCTAGGGTGCTCCAAACACACCTTGACCAATCCTCATGGACAAAAATATGAATAGAAGTAACCTCGTGGGGTTCATGATAGCATGAGAATCTTGAAACAATAGTGAAACCTCTAGACACGATAGTTATCTAGGTAGGAATTGTGTTAGAGAGATTCCTCCAAACCAGAATGTTATACTTATCTGGCATTAATTTGTACCCAAGGAGTATACCCAAGGGGTATGATACTGGCCACACTTGCATGGATCTTCTGTACGGCTTTACTGAGAACCTTCCATATGGGGAGGCTGAGAAGAAGCATCTTTCAGTTGAGCCATCCATATAAATATTACTAGAGGTGATTTGATGAATGGGGTTGAGAATTGACATAATAAATGAAGGGGGTATAATATAGCTTCACTAAAGAATAGTTCATGAGTTGGACATCTCCGGGAACCTAGAATTGCATCCTCTATTTACATTTTCTAGAAGATGGAGTCCCCCGGCTAAGAATCCAGTGGGTGTGGTCTTATAGAAGTGGTATGTGGATGCAAATAGAGGCCCATAGAGGAGAGGGTTTCCTGCATATTTCTCTAAAACCATACCCATACATAGTTATAATAAAGTTTATCCAAGTGTATTTGCCCTCCATCACCTTCCAAGCCAGCATTCCTTGCAAAAAGAACAGGCCTTTCTATGAGCAACCCACAAAAATGAATTCAAGGACTTCTCCATATAGTAAATCTTATCTTTGTGAACTTTGATAATATCCATGTTTTGAATGTGAATTGAGGATAAAATATAGTTGGTGAGAGTTATCCTACCACGAAAAGGGATAATATGGGTTTTCTAGTTATTAATACGGATGATCAATCTATTAGATATATCTATGAAGTGCTGAATACAAATCCTGTGATGATATAAAGGAGAACCAATGTATGTCATTAGAATGTTCTTGTCGTGGATTCCCACGGTATCTTTGATATTAGTCATTTTTCTCCTTGTGAAGTGAAAAAGGAAGAAGATCCTACTATTCTCATTATTAACAAACATCCATCTCAAATTACATTATTCCTCAATCAGCCTTCCAAAATTCATGATATATGAGGTTGACCTGTTTATGATGAAAATTGAATCATCTGCGAAGAAGAGATTGGAAACCCTGGAAAAGTGATCACCACTGTGAATGGGGAGGATTACACTAGCGTTAGTTTTAAGAGATATGAACCAACCAAGAGCATCATGGGCAATGATGAAAATGCTAAGAGATAGTGGGCCACCCTACCACATGCCCCTAACTAATTTGATGAACCCACACTACCTCCCTACAAAGAGAATACTAAACCATGGTGTGCTGAAACCTCAAATCATGATATCAAGGTATCATGAGGGAATCCCCATGTTTCGCAAGACCCGAATAATGAATCTCCACACCATGCAATCATAGGCCATTTTCATGTCTAATTTCATAATCAAATTTGAACTCGTTACTTTTCGATCGTTATCCCGAACCATCTCAAGAGAAATCTAGATTGCACCTTGAATATTTCTTCCTTTAATTAATGCATGTTTCTCATCTACTACCCACTCATGAATGAACTTTGAGAGATTGTGGTTGATAACGGTGGTGAAGATGTTGTATGCAAAGATACAAATGCTAATCGGGCAGTACTGGGAATGGGACAAAAGGGAGCTGACCTTGGGAATCAGGATCATCGTATTTCCACTAGCGACCTAGGAATGACCCCCCCTGAAGAAATAATGAATATCTTGCATGATATCACCCTTGATAATGCTCCATGAGGACATGAAGAATGACCCCGGGAAGCCATCGGGGCTGGGTTCACTGTCCGGGTTGATGGAGTTGATGGCCTTCCAAATAAGTTTCCCAATAAGGGGACTCTCAAGGATGGTGTTCTATTGACATGGTACAATAATGTTGATGGAGTCGAAGAGGTGTGACCCCCATAGGGATAACTATTCCCTAACTGCGAGTTAGATTTACACATGAGTGACTTGTTGTTCAAATGAACTATAACGTTAGTGAGCTCGTGATCATTGAAAAGGGAGATTTCCCCGAGAGGGATGTTGGGATGATTCAGCTGATGATTCTATTTCAGGAATTCATGGAAGAAGGCCGTATTATGATCACCTTCATTGTGCCAGCGGATCCAAGACCGCTCACGTAACCACCTCTCATGTTCGTGCAACAACACACTCAGGTGATTTTTTCTGAGAAAAATCTCACCAAAGACTACATCACTTCACTCCTCGTCTAAGGAGACCTCCATGTGCTCAATGTCCCTCGTGAACTCATTCATGCATGATGAATACAACTCAGGTAGGGATGACCAGGATTCTATTCCATTCTTTAGGCAATGTAATTTAAATTGGAGAAGCCCCCAACACTAGATCTAGCAGGGATGATCCCAAGAGCGATGGACCATATTAAGAATGTCAAGGTCATGCATCCAACTCATAAGGATAAAGAAGAGGTGAGGTCCTAGGGGTCTGGACTTAAGATGAACCAAAATCAGGGAATGATCTGAGAGAGCACAAGTATGACGACGAACCTCTTGGTTTGGGATGTATCCGATATCTTGGAAGGTCCCTATACATCGATCCAGCAAGCACCAGGTCGTCCTATTTCCCCTCTGGTAATTTACCCAGGTGAAACTATCCCAAAGAAAACCAAGATCCTGAAGCCCAACCTGGGCTGTGAAAGAAGAGAAGGCGGGCCTATCCACCCTCGGAAGAGTGCTTCCAAGTTTCTTTTATGAAGGATGCATAATTATGTTGAAGTCACATCCCATGGTCCATGGGTGCACACCTGGATTAAGGACCGTGATGTCCTCCCAGAGTTACTCTCGTATGCCTGCATCACACTTAAAATAAATGATAGAGAACACACAATGGAGACCCCCCCCAGTGATATCCTAATAGAAAGGTGTTGGTCAGTGGAAGCTAGCAGAACAATGCTAACCCCGGTTTTCTAGAAGACCAAGATATGGTTGTTATCCGGCTCACCATGCAAGAAGAACTGCATACCCATTCTTTTGTAAAAGGCATAAATCTGCAAAGAATGTTGTTTGGGTTCGAGAACAATAACAACATATGATTTATGTATAATTTTTTCATTCTTAACATATCATCCACTAATTATTTTTCTAAAAATATCATAATCTTTAAATTTATCTTTACCCAGCTTCAAAACTAGCTATGTCAGGAATGATCCAGGTACTATAGGAAACCGATAAGCAAGACGACATTTAAATATAATGAAGGTCATTCCCTATCCCCATGAGTGAGTGACTAGAACCTTGAATAATAGGAAATTAACATTGTAATGTGGATGTATATTAATAGGTCTGTATGAATAAAAAAGAAAATCCAAATGGAGAAGTGTACCATATGTAAAATAGGTATATCCAACACAATTTACCACAACAATATACCCAAAAAACAGGATTTATAACCCATGTTCTAATGGATGTAACTATCAAAGACTATAGATCAACAAGTATAACCACCTGTAACTAATGATTTGACCACTTTGAAACCTGGAAGGAGATCATAAACATAAACCTGAAGGCACATGTAGTGTTTGAGATAAAATCCATTTTGAGTCACTCTATGGATCCCATAAAATATACAAATATTTAATTATCCAAATAATGATATATAAATATTTAATTGAGAGGATTGGAATATCAAAATCATATTTAATCAAATCTTGATTTATATTTCAATTAGTTTAATACATTAAACAAAAACATCTTTTTTAAATTGATGTAATTTATTTAATCATATCAAATAATATAACATTATATATAAAACAGATTATATAAATTCACAAAGAATATAATTTAGTTTAAAATAATGGAATATATTTAATTCAAATAAAAACAAGAGAGTAACACATTTATATTTTGAAAATTTATGATATTTCTTGGATACAAGAATCCACAGACTCTAGGTGACATGAAAATATGTCTATACACATGTCCCTATGTTTTGGAAAAATAAAAAATCATCACCATCCTCTCAGGAATTAATCATCAGTTATTTATGTTATGGTATAGAATAAATCATAGAGTGTTTTACCAATAACCCACTAACAACCTAATTCATTCATGGGATATAATAACAAACAAATATTGGAAATTTATATCAAGAATTTTGTAAATAAAACCTATGACCTTTTCCATTTCAACTATTCCAATTTTCCATTTAATCCCCATAACGGATTTTTAATCAAAACATCCATTTTCCATGATAAAACACAAAATTTTCTATCAAAACAATTTTATGCCACTTTCATCATTTATAATTTGAAATCAATCTCATCTAATTAATATCCATAATGAAATTCCCTAATTTTATGTCAAACCAATTTCTAAATTATTAATTCTATAATTTAAATTTGATGATTTTCCATCAATTTCATGAACACACCAAAAATTAATGGACTAGGGGGTTTTCCCAATATCAATCAAAAAATAAAATTTCACAATAATATACCCCAATTCGGTTGAATTGGTTTCTAAATTTAGAAATTGAATGTAATTTGAAGACATTTTCTTCAAATTAAACTATTGAAATTAAATCATGTAATTTATGGTTAATTATATTAGACAATAAAAAGGTAACAACCTACCATGGGATCATGGGATGTCGAAACGAAAATCCCTAATCTGGATTCACCAAAGGAGAACATTGACAATGGGAATAAAGAATAATAACTCAGTTTAGAATTAAAAAAAAATATTTGATGCACAAACCAACACATGGATCTTCAAACACATATAGAGGAAAGAAGATAGAGTGGGAGACCATGAATGGTAAGGGGAAACCAATCGGGAAGAAAATTGATGATCTTTCTCCTGTATTTATTTTACTTTGTTATGTGTTTATAGGGTCAATGAATAGCTCTTACGATCCTCTAATAAAAAATAAACTAGTTTGTCGTCATACTAGTTGATCGAGGGCCTCATGTAAGGTTTTTTATTTTAAAATTATAATAAAAAAAATAAAATACGAATGGTTAGCTTGGAAGATATGCACTATTTGGAAAAACATAAGCCCTAGATGTGCACCCATTATTTCTACGTGCATGGTTACGAATACTTAGTAACATAGACATTAAAAATTTATACAATATATGAAATCTCCCACTACCATAGGTTATATGGATTCCAAAATAATGACACAAGTTTTGAGAAAACTATATGCCAACCATGCCAAAATAAATAATTTTAAAAATTAATTAATATTTCACTTAAACAAACCCTAAATAAAACCCATCCAAATATTAATAGAAATATAGGTTTTTGAATAGAAGTAAAATAGTAATTATATTTTATAACCTCCCCAGTATATAAATATTATATCTCTAGAAATCCAATGAAGAATCATTAATTCAAAAAATATGTTGCCTCTACTCTCCCATCTATGCCCCTCTCCCACATTACATGATTATTAGAACCCTACTACCATATCACATGAACCTAATGTGTTGTCCTCCCAAAAAATATCTTGGTCTCAAAATCAAGATTCATGGATATGCTTTCTACCATAGATAAATCATGTTTGACCTCAAGATCACTCCATATGAGAACATGAGATGGATTAGATATATTTCATAGAGATAAGATACATGAAACACATTATGTATCATCTTTAGGTATGGTGAAGTTTATAACAAAAAATACACTATCCCACAATTGCTAAAAAGACAAAAGTTGCAAAAAAATTCGGATAATCCTTCCCTTTCCTCCAACGACATTGATGAACCATCATGGGTGAATCATTCAGCATCACCTAGACACCAACTAATTATTACAATAGTCTATGACACTAACAATGATATGAATTATATGAGCTCAATTTCATTAACATTATCTGACAAATAAAAAAACCTTTGTAGGAAGCTCTGGGATGATGTTTTATCCAACCAAGAAATCATTCCCAAATAAGTGACCAACAAAACGATGATATACAAGTCCAGCCATACAAGTACTTAAATGAAGCATTATGATAATGGAATGGTCACTATTATTATATAAAAACTCATCCATCTAGAAATTATCATCCCAAACGCCATTAGTGTTTAGAACAAAATCACATAGCATATCCTAAAAAATATATATATCTATTTCTGTTATTACATCCAACAGTCGAGGGTATGTCATGTTGAAAAGGACCTGATATCCAAATTCTTCCCAAAGGACTCTCAAAAATGGATATGTGAACCAATGTTCCCTATATGATACTATAGTAGATGGAACTCCATGAAAATAAACAAAATAAATCAAATAGAGATTTACCAACTCCTCAGTGGTGTTTATATCCTAAATGGTTATAATGTTAGATGATTGAGTGATCTGGTTAATCAAAAACAATATTTTATTATCCATTATCTATGTATGTGAAAACCCAGCCAAAAACTATATTGATATATCATCCCACATCCATGCAGGTAATGGATGTGGGTGAAGAAAACCCAAAGGATTTTGGTGCTCATGGTCAACATGGATGCATGTATAACAATGAGATACAAATACAACAATGCCATGTATCATACCTAGACACTAGAATCTACACCTCATGTTATATAAATTATTGGGGTTTTTAGGATCACTACCCAATGGTAATTATGGAAAGCCCCTATAACAAATTTTCTAACTAAAAAAGAAACAACAATGTGATTCCAAAATCATAGAACATCCTCTTTGTAGAACGACCAATAATCCACAGTCCCCAAACTATAAATAGAGTCTCTAATTCTATAGAAATAATTATCATGCTATTTTTTGGATGAATCCTCATGAGAATTGTTGAGGTGAACTAATCCCTAGACAAAGAATCCCCATCCCCCTAATTCATATACACTAATATGGAACTATGCAGATAGACCAATCATGATCCCCTCTTCTGATTATTCTTTCAATAATTCTTTTAAAAGATCCCATATCAAGTTATCTCTGATAACATTATCTTTCAAATGGGTGTATTTGATTTCAATGTTAAAATACATTATTTTCTCCAAAAAAAGCTTATAAAAAATATTGAAAAATATTTAGAGATGAAATAACTCATGATGCCATGGTCAAAAGAAATGGTAAAAATTTATTCACAGTGGTAATGCCTAAAAAAATAAAGCTCATAAATCACAACTACATTTTAAAGGTCATGGGTTAGATAATTCTTCTAGTGTTTCCAAATCTATTGAGATCAATATGAATCACATGATCACCCTACATAATAATGTAGACAAAACCGAAACAAGATGCATCACAAAAAAAACATATCCATGCCCGTCCTTTAGATGATTCAACACCTATGAAGTTGTTAAGAGATGTTTCAGATCAACTAATGAATTATGAGATTTTTTACCTAAGAAAAAAGATACTGCCTCCCGAGTTATATAATTCATCTTTTTATCCATCATATTGATGTATATAATGAATCAATAATAATACATATATACAACCTAGATGCTTCGGATATTGAAAACATTTCATGGTTATTTACATTTCATAAAAAACTTTAACGTTAGGATCTACATAAATAACTTGTTCCAATATTACTTGTCCATATAATTTCACTTCACGAAACAAAAAATAACATTCAGAATGGTTTTCATATACGCGATGATTTCTCAAAAATTTCATAACTGATCTCATATCATACACAAGATTCTCCACATAATTAGAGAAAAAATGTCATCCACAAGGACTATTTAACCATCCAGAGTAATAGGGTACTCATTATGGTCTCCCTAATTTGAAAATTGGTTTTCAAAATTTTATAATTTTTACTGTAATTTGATTGTAACCATACTGAAGATCAATATTTGAGAGCTACATCTTCCCTTTCAACTGATAAAATAGATCCTCAATCCATTATAGGGAATACACATTCTTTAACATAATGTTTTTTTGAAAATCAAAACATAGGTTTTCTAAACCATTAGATTTCATTGAAATGAAAACTAGTTCCATCCTAGGTGACACACTTTAGTATATAAAGCCTTTAGCTAGAAGACCATCAAACTGGGTATTCATCACTTTCATTTTATCTATTTTTGTACGACAGGTGAGAATTGAAATTGGTTGACTAGCAGGCACTAAATCAGAAAAGAAAAATTTACCTACCTTATATGTGGTAGACTATAGAATTTATAATTAAAGGTAATAGGAAGAACAATGAAAAATTTAGGGATATCACCTCACAATGATTCTGAATCCATATCAAAATAAAAAAACAAATACCTCTTTCCCTAACTCCGAAAAAGAATGCCCATCTCTACTCAACCATGAGTCCCATTCTACATGGAAGACAAAGAAGACACCATAATATGTAGTAAAAAAGACACATTAAAGGTAACAATAAATATGATATTTATTTTAAATGATCTATTCCATCATGAAAATGTCATCTGAAGACTCTTTGTTGAGAACCAACAAAATCCAAAAATAATGACATCTAATAGAGATAAAAATCATGTGGGACTACATAGACCACATCTCTTTCCTCATACCAATGGGTGTCATATTACTCAATAAATAATTTAAAATATCTATATCAATATATACTATAATAATAGATTGGTTTGTAATAAAAAAAGTTGATGCATTTTTATCCAATAAAAAGACAGTAAGGATGATGTAATAGTGATGGTACCTCTCACTATCACAGTAATCATACCTACTTCCTATGGAGATTCTTCATCTTCATGACGATGACTTATTCAATATACCAATGGCTGAAACCCTTTTAAAAAATTACCATATAATTTCCTGATATATTTAGATGAAGATTATGATCATGCAGTAATACACGAGGTAAAATAAACATGAAAGTATTTTTTTAGGTAACCCATGTTTCTATTGAAGCCACATATACTAGGTTCCTCAGTGAAAACACTCTTTTAATTTCCTAGTCTCCCTTAATGTTATGAAATTAAGGGTCACCTCCTAGGAACTACAAGAGGTATAGAATAACCCTAATTTGGAGAAACCCCATGGAATTCATCATGATATCTCTTTCCCTTAGAGGAAAACACACCTTCACATGGAGAAAAAACTGACTCCTATCAAACTTGACATTCCAACCAAGTCCATTTTTACCACCAATTACGTATCCATCACATTTTTATAGGAAGGAAGATTCAACAAGAAAACATGATAACAAATATCAGTTCAATGTATCAACTCAAAACGTTGGGACTTCATCTTCACATTTGATACAATATCTGTTAGAAATAGCTTAAAATCAACCAAATAGATTATATATTCGATCAATGTGGTATATTAATTCTATTATTTAAATAATATGTATCCATTAACAACATCAATGGATATAAATTAAAATGTTAATTGAAAATAACATCGACACCTCCCCACTCAAAGACCTCATACTTCATAATTGTCACCCTCATGTCACATTTTCTCTTGCTCAGTCTTTCAAGAAATAGAGTGGAACACTTCACCTTGATAACCTCACATGTCTCTACGAAATAAAACAAGTTATAAATCATGTTCAACAATTTATCAACATATTGAGGATCATTTAAACATTTAAACACTAGAGGCATTCAGAAAAGGAACGATTGAGAACAATTCAATATATAACCACTTTGAGGTTCTAAAGATAGAGCCTAAACAATATCTAGTGGTGGTGCCTATCCTAGAACATGGAAAATATACACAATATCCTCAACGAGACTCAGATATATGAGAGTATTTCCTCATTGTTGTTCATCAGCATATTCCTTGTGGATGCGATTTTTACATCTTCTCATATGCATGATGCTACACAACTTTAGTTGACATAAAATATGACATTAAAACAACAGTAAAATAAATACACAAGAAAATATTAATAAAAATTGATGTGATTAGTATTTGGATTTAAATTTATTGTAATAATATTCATGGAGTAAAATAGAATTTTTCATTAATATGACATTCTTAATCAAACCCTAATTATTTTAGGTTTATTATAGTGAGAGATTCCTAGGCACTCAATAGAAACTACCTCCCAAATCTATATTAGAATACACAATAGTATACTGACATTATGGTAAGATTAAATTCCAACTACATTTGCTACCAAAGTGTCATGAACCATTCCAGAACCCTAGTAACCTAGTAACTGAGCCACCACATACATGAGATAAAGGGTCTTCTCGATCCCCATGTATTGTAAATTAGCACCTGGTATCTTAGAAAATAAATGTCTAAATTAATATTCCAAAAAATATATGTAATAATATTAAAAATTTGCTATTAATACAATACAAAATCCAAAAGGAGAAGTTTACTAGAAGTTAATTAGGACTAAACATATTAAATTAAAACAAAAAAGTACTATAAAACAAAGATAGATAACCCATGTCCAAATGGACACAACATTCAAAGTCCACATATCGACAGCTAAAACCACATACAGGTGGTGATTTCACCCTACTCAAACCTATAAAGAGATAATATATAAAAACATAAAGGCATAGGTAGGGTGTGAGATAAAATATCAGTACGGTCTCACCAAGGATTCCATGAAATATTCCAACATTTAATTAACCAATTAAAGTGAAATCATTTTTAAATTAATAGGATTTGTATTTGAAAAGAAAATTTTATAAAAATCAGTACATTTCAAATTATGTTATACTTTAAAAAAATGTTTGAAATTTAAATAGATGTAATATGTTTTTAATTATTAAATGATAATTTTTTTATATAAAATAGATTATATATATTCCCGTGGAATGTAAAACACATTATAACAATGGGACATATTAATTTAAAATAAAATAATTGAGAAACACAGTCATATGATTAGAAGGAATGATAATTATATGATATTTGACTCCACAAACTCTAGGTTTCTTGGAAATATGTTTATAAACACATCCCTTTGATACAGACAAAAGTTACTTCATCACCATTCTACCATGGATGTGAAATTCTACATTAATGTATTAGAACATTGTAAACCATAGAGTGTTATCAAAATATGTCACTAAGTACGTGAGGATTTCATGTGATCTAACAACAAAAAAATGAAGGGAAATTTATTTCAAGACTACTATAAATAAAATTCATTGCATTCAATATTTAAAATATTCCAATATTTTATTTAAAACCTAGAATTATTTTTTAATAAAAAATGCAGTTTTCATGATAAAAACCATTTTTCCTATAAACTCGATTTAATCTGCTTTCATCAAAAATAATTTAAAATCCATTTCATTAAATTAATTTCCACAATTAAATCACATAATTTCCATAAAACCAATTTCAAAATATCAAATAAACAATTTATATTTCACCAATATCCATTAATTTCATAATAACACCACTAGTTTAATGGAATTGGTGGATTTCTGCAATTTTATTCGAAAAATATAATTTCACAGTCAAATTTTCCATTTCAAAGGAATTGATTTTAAAAAATCAGAAAAATTATTATCAACTAGATTCAAATGAAAAAACTCAAATTAAATAATGAAAATTAAGGTTAATTAAATTGGAAAATCAAATGTGAACCACTGTCCTCGTGATCATGTGATCTGGAAACATGAAACCCTAATCATGATTTTCTAATAACGAATGAACAAAATGGGAAAGAAATAATCAAAGACAATTTATGATTAAAAATAGATAGGATTAAACCCAAGAACCAATAATGGGATCTATAAAACGTTCTTAAAGAATGGGTATAAACAGGGAGATTCAGACCAGGAAGAGAAAAACTACTGAGAGATGTCTAAAAATCGTTCTCCTTGCATTGATTCACCTCTGGAGGGATGGGGAGGTGATACGAACTGCTCTTGGTTTCCTTTATGAAAAAAAAATTCGGGTCGTACTAGTCTATTTGGAACCTAAAATAGGGGATTCATTAATATTTTAATTAATTCCAATATTAAAAAATCTCATACATACGGTTTTCCATGAAGATATACTCAGTTTGGACAATGAGTGGATCCTATAAGTGCACCAATTATTTCTAGGGGTATGATTACTACTAAGTGGGATCATGATATTTCTAACTATGTGCCAATAATGAAAGAACAAACTTCCTTGGGTTATATGATTTTATATAGCATTGAACACAGATTGGGAAAAAATGTACCTACCCTACACGTCCCAAATATTTTTAAAATTATTCACATTTTTACTCGAAGCTACCCCAAATGAAGCTAATAAAAATATTAATATGAAGAGGGGATTATGAATATATGGTAAATGTTAAATGATGTTACAAACATTGATTCTCAAAAATCGTGCTCTTAATTACGATTCCATAAATAAATATATCACATACTCACATTGATACCAACTATAATCTCTAGGATGTCACCATTATAAACATCAAATTTACTAGTGATTTTTTTGACTCTTATTATTAATTTATCATGTCAATTTTATCTTATTTTAGAATTTAGAAAAAATAGAGACTATGTGTTACCATATTCATTGTATCAAAAATAAAAATTTTGTATTATATATGAAACATATTAATCCATAATAAAAATTAATCATATTATATAAATTCTTACACACATTCTATTCCATTAAATAATTAATGTCTACAAAATTAATTAATAACCATGGAAATTGAAATAATAGAAAGCAGTTAGATCAAAATATACATAATAAATACATATAACTAATGATTTCAAAAAAATAAACATAGTATATTTATAATATGGTTAGAATAATATATCTGAATAATGCTACCACCAAATGAAATAGTGATCATTTTATATCCATGATAATAAATGAAAACATGGATAATGAAAAATTACTGATCCCTTACAAATGTAATTCACTTTAGCTAAATAAAATTTCTTATTATTTTCCCAAAACATCCATGATTCTAAAAATATCAATTCAAATTTAATATTGAATAATATATTTTTTTAAAAGACATAATGATTATTATGATAAAATATGTAAAATGAAACTAATCCTTTGATCTTATATATGTAATAGGAATGTTGCGGTTTATTATTTGAATTTTAATAAATGAATCACATTGTAATATAACATTAAATAGTATAATAATATATTCATTCCATATAGTGGTAGAAGAATAATATATATTAAAATATTCGGGTGGATGAGTTCAATATTGGATGAAATAAGTTAATGATGATACCATACAACAAGTAGAATGGAGAGTTTTGTTATCAAAATATTTTACAAGAAACATACTTTATAATGAAATATATGAATCAAAAATATAAATATGTGGTAGAAATATGAATAGTCAAATTAAAATATAATATAAAAGGGTAGAGTTCCTCTGTAATTTTTTTCAATAATAAGAAGTGATATGATCATAAATAAATGAATGAAAATGGAGTTAATAAAAATCATTAAAATTGGGTTAACAATAGTGTCAAAATTCATTGGATGAAAATTAAATAATTTGGTTTAGTATTATCTATGAATGATAAATAGAATATGATAAATATACATCTATGAGAGGAAAATAATCCGTTAAAAGGAAACTATGGCATATAATATAAACATGTCTCATTGAATCATTGTTTGATACAATGAACTACTATAACTTGACTAAAATTCTAGTCAATCCAAAATGAGAGAGAAACATGTTGTTGAACATAAAATAAATTTTAGTAATGATTAACCATGATATTATATCCCATATATGAATTATACATTGCACATAATTGAGATAATTTGTACAATTAAAAACACATCTCTATGAGAGAAAGATGAGACGAAAACACTTACTTTGAAAATGAATCATTATACACATTCACTAAACAGTTGAATAAATAAAATTTGTTCTGTATGTAAATACAAAATAACATTTTTCATAACTATAAAAATTTAGAATCAATATTTATAATAATTATATAAATATATATTATGTATTTTTTAATAATTTCAATCACTGAGTGTAAGTATTTTTTATCATATTGAACTATATTTTCAAAAACATCTGTTCATATTCATTCATTTAAAAACATTCTTCATTCCATGATAGTTGGAGATACTCAAATAGTGGTTTCAGGATAGTTATAAAGGTATTATTTCATTAAATTTTAGTCCTCATTGTAAACCATGTAATTGAAGTTAGTGATGATAGTGTTTTGTGGATTCCTAACAAACGGATGATGCTTTATTAATTAATGAGATAATTTTTTTTATAAAAATACCAAATATAAATTAAAATATACATATATTTAAATCAAATTATACTAGTAAAGAATTTTTCATTTACATCAATGATATAAATTCATTATATTGTTCAAATGGGTGGTCAAAATTATGAAAACATGAATCTACCAAGACAAATGGATGATTATGAGGTGGTTTAGATATAATATAATTATAATTGGAAAATAATGATAATATTTATTATTTATTATGTGTGATAAATAATAATTATAAATAATTAATAATTGAAAATTATTTATAAATTTCATTTGGTTGAATGAAGAAATCACTTTCTTCTTAGATTACCCATTTAGACTATTGAAAAAACAAAAAAAAATTGATGATAATATCATTATTAGGTTATAAAAGTTTGAATAAAAAAAATTAATTAAATAATAATCCATGTATTTATAATATAATAATTCCATATACTCCTCCATTAAATTATGAAATGAATAACATAATACATTGTTCAATGTGGGTGGTATTCCACAAATATACATAGATGATGGTTTCATTTCACTGAATGAAAGGATGAGGTAATGTGGTTTCTAATTTAAGATTATAAAAAATTTCATATAAATGATATATATATATATATATTAAATACCTTATTAAGAACATCCTTTTATGGTTGTGATGGAAGGAAATACATATTTCATAATGGATGTGATATTACTCACAAAACCTGAATAAAAGCTTTATTTTATTAATATTATGGGGGAGGGGTGGGATTTTTAATAAAAAATTAATGAAATATTCAGTTCAGGGTAAATTTCTATGATAATAAGGAAACATGTATAAAAAATTAATTCGAGAAATAAAAGGTAATTATTTCATAAAAAAAATTAATTTACATATATAACATTAGGATTTTCATGGGGACTGCATAGAACAGAAGGGATTAGTCTAATTTATTACAAAATACATAAATAAAGTAATAGATTATTTCCCAATATGTTATGTTTTGGTGATTCATTTTAAAACTAATTTTTAGAGTTGGATTGAATAATTTGTGAGGGGACCCTTTTTTATGTTACGAGGAGGAAATTTTTTAAATATATCAACTTATTATAAAAAGACCACATGTTTTATTTAAATAGTAGATCAAAAAATATAAACTAATTTTGTGGAGGTTGACATAAGGATTAGAATAACTAATATAAGAAACTATATAATTGTTTTTTATCTTATTTCAATACCATTACAACATTAATTAATACATTTATCATGTTTATTTCTTTCGTGTTAAAAAGATTTATTTGATAAATTTATAAATTATGACTAAAAATAAAATGGTCTCATTTATATAATTAGGACCTCTTGATATAAAATGTTAAATTTATTTTATTTGACTAAATTTTTAGAAGTGATGATAAATGATTTTTTAATAATAATTAAATAATTGAATGATTATTTTAAAAAAAAAATATAGCATTAGTTTTAAAATGTAAAATCTGATTTTTATATTCAATAAATTATTTTTAACACCAAGGAGTCCCATATAAAATAAATATATGGTTATAAGAAAAGGCTACTCTAATTTACCATATATACTTATATAGTAATACTATCATTAAATTCATGTTAATTGTTTAAATGGTATTTTTAATTATTCAAATGAACCCTTATATATTATAAAATGTCCCAAAAAATAATTTTATGTAAATATTTCAGTGAATAATCCAAAAATAATTTTTAATAAGTAAATTATAAATTATAATTTTTAAAAATTTAACATTTAAATAAAATAGTTAGAAATATTCAAAATTGGTTTTAATAAGAAAGTATAATTTTTAGAATATTAACTATTGTAATTGTAATTTAATATTATTTAATAATTTAATAAATATCAAAAAATTATTCAAATGAAATTCTAAATATCATCCTTAATCATATGATTTATAAAATTGAAATCTAGTTTTTATAAAATAAATTTTTTTGGGAAAATATTATTACAAGCATAACATTAATATTTCAGTCATTTTAATTAAAAAATTAATTCCATTCATAACTATATTAGTGTGTTTTTTATAACTATAAATATATCATTTAGTGATTACCCATGTTCATTCTTGTAAATTCAATGGTTAGGGTTAACACTATAAATATTTCATGTTTTTATTTTAGTTTTCTGTTTCTTGTGAAGAATTTGATCCAAGATGTTGGATTATTTAATGATTTTTGTATATTAATATTTTAGGGTGTTATGTTAATGGAAATTGAAACAATATTCTTCATCGAGTTGGTAGTATACACATACACATGAATATTATTATTTTCATAGTGGGGAAGGGGTTACGTTTGAAAATAATCATTCACATAATAAATCATCATTCATTATATGATCAATACTAATTCTTTTTATAAAATATTTGAAATATATATATATATATATTGTATTAATATAAAAGAAAAAAAATAAAGAATGATTACTATATACATTGAAAACTTTTAGCATCCCATGGAATATTCATTTGAAATGTCTGAGATATAAAAAAATCATGTCTCTAAATTATTTATTATGTTAAAGTGGACTCTATGGTAAGGCATGAGAGAATTTTTTGAAGATGAATCCTAAATATTTTAGTAGTCTTAAATGGGCGGCATGATTATCTTATTTTATGTAATGATTACTGAATTATTTTGAATATTTAATAGAATAATATAGAGAAAACATTTTTAAAAAGATCGGAGGACTAAAAATAGACAATAATGACTAACATATATTATTTTTAACAACATATCAAAAACTGAATCATTAAAATTCCATTAATATGCAATGTCTTTTACATGTTTCATTGATCCCTTTTTACCATATCGATATTTAACAGGGTAACTAGTTTTCAAAAATATAATTTATTTTTATGCATGAATATAATAATTTACTTATTAAATAACACAATTTCTATTTCCCAATTTGAATTCAATTTTTTTAGATTCACATTTTACAAATGATAAAAATTATTCCTAAAATAATATAATAATAATGCATTAAATTTTTTTCAATGTATCAAAACTGAAGTTCCAAAATGTTAATAAGGAATATAAAAAAATTAATTTCTTGAATACAAAATATCTTTTATAAAATTATTAAAATTTCATGCAATGGGTTTGAAAAATTTCATGATCACACATATATAATGATAATGTGAAAAGGGGAAATATTTTTAAAGATAGTATTTTACCCCATTCGAATTAAAATAATTTTCTTAAAAATGAATCCAAAATTAATCATTTTATAACATTTTCGTGGTGAATATAGAAATTATATCAATTTTTTAAAATAATGTTCAATAATTTAATATTTTATCCATTAATTAAAATAATTGAATATAATTGTTACACATTTTATATTAAAATAAAAATTTAAAATACTCATTGTAGTCATTAATATATTCTATTAAATGATTATAAAAATATATTTAATCATAATATATTATATTTTATCAAAATAATCATTTTCAAATAATATTCATCTTTTTCTCTAATAAAATGTACAACTCATAAAAAGAAAACTACTGCTAAAAATGAATTTTAAGAACAGAATTAAATATGTGAATTTGTTTAAAATGAGAATTGAATTTATTTATATGTATATTTAACAATTATATCACTCATATTTATATATGGTAATTTTATATTTATATTTTAAAAGTATATTTTATTAAAAAAAATTATATCACAATTTCATTTATGTCCAGAATTGTGTATAAATGAAGCCATTGAACTAATATTTAACTATTTAATGTATATAGATAATTTTTTGGTCTTTAAAACTATACAAAATGGTGAAAATTATTTTAGACCATGATACTAGGACCAAAATGTATAATTTGATCATTTTAATATAATATAATTCAACATATAATATATTCGATGTTGGTGGATCAACCATGTTCATATAGTTTTAGTTCAGTAATTGTTTAAGGATGATCATGGAGTCCATGTTTGGGGTTATTAAAATTGATATTCTATTAGGTATATGATAAATATGTAATTATATATTTCAATAATGTGATATCCAAATCAGTGTTTATAAATTTATTTTGGGCTTATTCAATAGATAGATATATTGATTTGATAGATATATTGAAATGATTTTTTAGTTTTGTATTGATTCCACACTGATTGTCACCAATAATTTGTATCAATAATGTATTGATATGATTATGTTTATTCATACATAGATGAGTGGGATGTAATGGAAGATTTTTTCCAAACCGTTACAAACTATTTTGGATCATGATATAGTTTTCTAATCAATTTTTAGATGATACATAGTAATTTTTTGTGGTCATTCATATTTTAGTTGATGAGTTTCAAGATATTATTATAGGGTATTTCATGAGGATTTTAATGAATGGTGATATTGTGTTTTAGATTTATATTATTACACGTTTATTAAACTTTTTTATTTTAAATCACATGACGTCTCTAAAAAATAATCTTGTGATAAAGGGTTAGTTAGAGAATCTGAATGTAATGGGTTTTATTTAGCCAAATATGTCCACACATGTTGTCTCATTAATTTTTAAAACAGGGAGAATTTTTTGATGATATGTGGATTATAAAATATATAACTAAGTACCGGTCAAGAATAAACATCATTCACCATATATTATTGTTTCATTTTCATTATTTAAGTCTCTTATGGTGTTTTTTGAGACTCACAAAAGATCATGTTTTCATTATATGAGGGTGTATCCTTAGGAATACCCATGTAATTTTTTTTGAGTATGTATGAAAAGTAAGATTATTATGGGATGCGTGTTGGGTTTATTAAAGTATTATTATTAATTCTTGATATAATGAACATTTTCTCCCATTTTAGCATTTATTTATAATAATTTTTGGATGATGTTTTAGTATTTTTTATATTATTGGAAGATAATTCCATGAATTTATATAATATTTAGAGTAGGCATAAAAATTAGTAGTTTTATAAAAAAACTTTGAGGATTATGTTATTGATCAATACTGTACAAGTATTTGAAAAAGTGATATCTAATTCATGTTTATCAGTAGATGCCCAGATTGTTGAGTTTGTGGATTATTGGGATAAATTAGTCATCATTTTTGAGATTTATAGTTTTATGTGATAAACAGTTTACAAATTGATGTTCATACATGACAACCCCATAAAAACATATATTTTTTTATTATCATTAATGGGGTTATATTTTTGGTCAATATTCATTTGTGGTAACCGTATATATATATATATAAATTGTGGTTGATGGTTGCATTAATCAATAACTTACATCATATGGGTAATGATTATATGAAGTAATGTGAATCATCAGGTGCTAGGCATGGAGATGTATTGATGTAGTATGTGCATGTTGATGATTATGGGATAAGACATATGAAGATACATATACTGATCTATGAAAATAACACTTCCATGTTTTTTGGAGGGGGAGAAAACATTAAAGATTAGTAATTTTTACATTTTGGAAAATAGGATCTTGGTATGAAATTTCCACTTGATCCTATAGTTTATAAACTCATAGTGATAATTGAACCTTTGAGAGCCATTATCGGTGTTCTTTAATTATCCATTAAACATTGAGTTTCCTACACCCTAGTAATGGATAACTTCATCACTAAAATTATAAATTGGAATACTAAATTATTATGTTGTAGTAATTAATCATTGAGTATCATATAATGGGTCACATTATCTAGGTTCCACATATTGGTAAACACTATGTGGGTAAGGATTCCCTGGTATTATTAAATCATATATCCTTACTCCTCAATGGGCGAAGGTTATCTAAATTTTACAATTATTCCCATTTAATAAGTCAAAAATTATATTGTGGCTATCCACTATATGATTTTTCCCTCAATTCCACTAATATTAGTTTATTTAGTTTGTGGTATTTTGTCTGTACGATCATGAAAAAGGAGTTGATGAGGGTTTAATATTCTATAATATGATATGTTCATTTAAGGATTTCGATGATATAACAAAAATTTTAAATATAGTTTTGGTTCCTGAGATGAATAAAAGTATAATATGGTTTTTTCACATGGAACTCTGCCTTTTAGCAGTTGAAGGTGTAAGGAAATTATAATGATGGTATCAGTTACTATTTAATAAATCATCAGTGGAACTTCTTTTTTGTTATTATGAATTTAGTTATGATTTTTTAGAGGATAACTCATAGAAATGACTTGTCTTGGATTATAGTGAATCCGTTAAATATGGTGAAAAAATATTATGGTATGAGAGTATTATTTAATTTATCTTTTGATCTAATTATATATAAGAAAATTATACATTATTTTGGTTTACATAGTAGGATTATATGATTCTAGTATTCTATCATTATATCACACATGTTGTTAGATATATATAAGTTTCATGATAAAATAGTTTTTTTATGAACTATGTACCTTCTAAAAAATTTATTAATTGTATTATCATATAATCATGGGGTTGTAGAACAAATTTTGGTTAAGCATACTTGGATTTTGGTGTTTTGGGAGAGTCACATTGGACATATAGATTATTACATAAATATTATATATAAATATTAAATTCAAAAGAAATCCATTTTGCATTATACGATATATCATTTTGATATCCTATATATTAGTTAGATATGTAGAGGATTTTTTATGAGACCATGTATCATGAAAGTCACCAATGTGAATATCGGGTAGGTTAAAATCATGTTTCTGACCTCATAGTGTGTGAAATGATCATATGTGGACTGATTATTTAGTATTATGGATTTTTATGTTGGAGTTTGGTTACTAATATAAATATCACCATAATTTTTGAATAATCATATTTAGAGGCATGCCATGATTTCAAGAAGGATTATGATGGCATTCAATATCATATAGAAGATTAGTCCAGTGGAACACAAATTATCTGAAACATAACATATTTGTTCAATGGATGATTTATTTCAGTTATATCAACTCATGATGTATATTTTCTTTCCATCACTTGTGATTTAAAATAATTATATCAGTATTGAGTGTGTCATGTATTATGAGAAGTGACATATTCATATTATGGGTTATTGTAAAATTATTATGTAACAAACCAATATTTTATCATTGGAAATTAATTTCTTATAATGATGTCATATAATGACATGAATCCACAACATAATGAAATATTAAGTTCTAAGTGACCTTTAAAAAAAGTTTATCACTTTTGTGATTTGAATATTGAAAATTTGACATATATGGTTGCGATTAGTATGTTATTTGGAGTCCAATAAGAAAAACATAATTTTTGGGGAATAATAACCAACCCTTATAAATAGTAACATAACTTTATGAATAGTGATATATAATAATGAATATTAAACTTTCCTTTGTTAATATATAAATAATATTCCACTAAAATTACAATATACCCATATCTATGAATAAGAAAAATAAATATTTTAAATTTGTTATTTTTTGAGTAAATTGTGATTTTTTATTAAATATTAAATTAATCATATATAGAAAATTGTTTTCAAAATAATGGTCTTCATTTTAGAATTATAAAAATATATAAATGGTTACGGTGAATTTTTTTTATTTTTCTAAAATAATTGATTTTTTGATAAAGAGTAAAATCCGAAAATTTTCAATAAATTCTAAAACCTAAATTTCTGCATCAAGATTTTGTCTTGGATGAAGTAAATGGCCATCTGTTTGATCTCAAAAGCACATATTGTTGTTTTTTTTCAAAATAATCATCACTATTTCATGTCTCATGGAAAAATAATAATCTAATGATTATTATATTACGAAAACTCTCCTCTCTTCCACTATAAGTACCTCCCATCCTTACCTCTTATCCTCACTTCTCTAAATCCTTGTTCATTATATAAATTCTACCCAAATATCTCCCCAAGATATCTCCCAAATTTCTTAGTGCTTCCTTTCTCATAAAAAGACCAATCCAAGGTTCCTTAAAGAGGTATCATGAGGCAATTCTTCTCTTTATCTTTTCATTTAATTCCCTTTCAATTTCATGTTTTTTCTTAAATATCCCCCTCTTATCTAAATACACATGTTATAATAACTCAATTATCTTACATGATATTTATTTTTATTATAATAATGGGATAATATATCATCCAACCCCGTTCTCCTCTACTTTTTTATTTTATAAAGGAAAATACTGTCTATGAGATGTTAATTTATCCCCTTCCAGAAAAACATGTTTTTATTTTCTTTTAAGACCTTTATATCTGTCATGAAACCATTTTTAAAGTTGAACCATGAAATGCTATATTTATTATATCATATTTAATGTTCTATAACTTACTTAGGTTCAAATTACAAAATTATTAAACAAAACAAGTTTATTATGGTCGAAAAACCACACGAATTAACCAAAAAAACAATCCACTAATTATTATAAAATGTCTCAATCTCTTGGTATATAAAAAATTATTTATAAAATATTTTCTTGTTCTTTAACATCATAAATAATATATAATTAATATTCTGGTCGTTTATCCACATATAAAATTAACATCCAATTAGGAATACAAGTGAACCTTTCAAGGAAACTATAAAAACAAACATTCCCAAAAAATGATATAGAACCACCTAACGCATTAAAAAGGACATAAATGAACTTAAAAATTGTATAATAAATCAATTAAATATAGAATATTTTTTTAATTATTAATTAGTAAACCTAATTTTTGTATTCCGGTTCTCAATAAAAAGGGAAGAACGCCTTCAGGGAATATATAAGAGATCCTCTCCATTTAAATTTTATTCAAGATTGTCCTTTATGTTATTCTGTTTTATGTGTAATTACTAGAAATGTTGTATGATTACTCACCTACACCATAATATCTATTTTACATATAAAATATTATAAATTTATTTCCCTCTCATAAATCTCTCTTAAGTATACAAGATATCATGCGAATAATCTGTAAAGAATTCTACACAAACTACCCTTATTATTTCAGGTTCCTCAATCATTATTTTTACCCAAATGAAGTTGTATTTTATTTTTATGTTTAATGTCTGCATGATATTTTTATTCTCTAAACTAATGTTTCAAGATCCACCCCTTATTCTCTTTTGGTGATATATATTCATTTAACTGATTCCCTCCATGATACTTCCTAGTAACCTAACTCATATTAAAGAAACATCCCAAATTTTTAACCAATTTCATGTTCACTCTATACTATATTCTAATCCATTATTGACTTTATAAAATCAGTTTTTTTAATCTAAAAAAATCTTAGTTCACATTATGTTTTATATAAAATATTGTAGCCTTTTCATTTTTAAAATCACTTTTGTGTTTTCTTTAAAACCACACTAAACGTGTTTAATGATAAGAATTTCCTAAGTACTCTTCTTACATGTTGTTACTTTTGTTTGATATATCATTCCATTATATATATCAATTTTACCTTATTAATGTCCATATATGTTTTAATTCTATTCTCACATGGACACTTTTATGATACACCCATTCATTAGGAATTATGTTAGGAATATGATACCCATTTCTCTCTATGAGTTCCCTTACGTTTATGTATGATTGATCATGTATAATTATTTATGTGGAAAAAATATTCATGAACATGTTATGATTAGTGCATCCTGATAGTAATCCAATGCATTGGGTAAATTTATATCTAATGAGGTGTTATTTTCGACAGTCATCGCAGTTATCCTAGGCTTCTGCTACTATGGGAAATGATCTTAGAAGTTATCCTTGAATGGTGCTAAATCCATATTATACATTGGTTCAACCATTATATGATTCCATTTTTATATGACTCCATGTTTATATGTTATCATCCCTAATGTTACATGACTTTTTATTTATTTATGTAATGTTTTTTAACCCATGTGCTAAGTATTTATTCTTATTCTTAGTCACTTACTGGGATTTTAACTCATCCCTTTGTCCATGTTATCCCCTGGTTATCCCATGAATATGTTTCAGAAAAATGGAAGTTAGGAACTATTTATGAATAAAAAATAATGAAATTTTTTATTTAGTTCCATGTTTTCAGTTTTATGTGTATAGTCTTTTAAGACAAGAGACCTTACAATCCATGGATTTCACTTTGATTTATAATTATTCTTAAAATCAAGTAATGATAAGGCTACGGTCACTATAGTTGGTATCAGAGAATGGTTTGGTTATTTTTAGAGATTAGGAACAGATCATTTTATTATGAACTATAAGGATGAGATAAAGTATAATAAAACACCTATAAATTTGGGTATGTATAGAGTATGTGTTTTATAAAGAAAATATGTCTATATCTCAATAAAAACAGGTCTTGGAGGATATGGAATATGTGTATATTGGAATAGAAACTCTGACATGGAGTTTTAGGATTGACTCAGGTTATCTAGGTACAAGACAACTTGCTTTGCTGCACTATGGGTATTAACACTCACGTGGGATATTCATTGGTAGATTAATGAGGTTAGTACAATACATTTTTAGAAAAAAAAAAGAAATCATATAAGAATATAATTGAAGAAATTCATCAAGGATAACCTAGACATAATCCTTGGGAATTAAAATTTAGGATATACTTCTCCATTATATTTTTATTTACTTATGTTCAAAGTTTCCATTTAATTATCAATAGCTAAGTATTCGAGCCCTCTAATTGTACGTTATTTTTCATATTTAATGACAGGAAATAGAAGAACACGTTATATAAAACTATGTGATATGAAATGGGATGAATGACTTAATGATATTATATTTATGATAGTAATGAGTGCTTAAAAATTCTTGATAGTACTTGATCAGCAAGATCAAATTATGAATAATAACTTGAATCATGTTGAATTACCTCCTCCTCCATGGAAAGAGAAATTTTCTATGGAATCCTTCATGCGGGAAAGTCCTACCATGTTTAGAATCTCTTTTAATCCTTTCCTCATGGAAAAGTTGATTAACTCCATTGAAATGATATTCTCTATCCTCCTTTTTCCCAGAAGAAGATAAATTTTTTCTTCTTGTAAATCGTTTTGATGGGGAAGCTAGTCAGTGGTGGATGATGATCAAGAATATGAATACGTAGTTGGAAATTGATTCCATTGATTGGGAGGAATTCAAGAAGTTGTTTTTCAATATATATTTTCTTCAAACTCTTCATCTTATGATGTAAAAAGAGTTCCTCAGTCTCATGCAGAAGGAATTTGAGTCCATCATGGTGTATGAAGAAAACATCACAAGGCATGCAAGGTACACATCTGGGTTTTTGATTCAAACCAATTTAAAGGTGGATAACTTCTTTAGCAGGCTAAAGAAAGTTCTATGGAAGGTGTTGGAAATATGAGACTTTGACAGGTATGAGGATTTTTTATGTTGTTCCCACATGGTTGAAATGGAGATATCAGACTATCTATGGTCTTGTGGTCCTAGAGAAAAGAAATAAAAAATGGGGAACAACATGGGTGGTGAAACAAACAAATACCATGATGAAATGATGCCCGAATACCCACTTGTAAATTTTTTGGGAAGAAGCATCCAAGGAACTATCTAAAGGGAACCAAAAATAACTTCAAATGTAGAATGTTGGTATATCTGGCCATAAAATACTCAAGAGATATGAAAAATATCGCTAATGTGGAAGAATAAAGGATGGTTCATGTAAACACACAACCAGTGGTGATGTGTTACAAATACAAGAAGAATCCTAATTATGTCAACAATTTTCCAAAGATAAGGGTTGTTAGAGGAAATCAACAACAACCTCCAATGAAACAAGGAAGTTATTATGCAATCACAAATACTAAGGTAGAGTCAAAAAATGATGTGGTGACAGGTATTCTAGTTACTTATTCAAGAATTGAGAACATTAATTTTTATTCTGTTTCTATAAATTCAATTATATATTTCAAGTTTAGTAAAACTATTGACACACTACCCCAAAATTTCGAGGACATGTTATATGTCACAACATCGAATGGGGAAATTGTTGCGTTCATGGTTTATAACTACTCCCTAGTTAATTTTTTTGGAGTGAACCTCATAGAAAATCTCATCATACTTTCTTTAGTGGAGTTTGATGCTATCATGGCCATGGATAGACTATCACTAAACAAATCCAACATCATATATCGGGAAAGGAAGATCACTCTTTACATCCCAAGTCATCTTCTGATTCTAAACAATTGTAAGGCGGAAGAAAAATCTACTTTAGAATCATCATCTCAAGTGTGGATATTAATACCTTATGAGATATCATATATAGCCCAAATGACTGAGACAAATGAAAGAATCATGCTTGAAGACATGCCCATCATGATGGGTTTCACTGATTTATTCACTAAAGAGTTTCCTCATATTCATCCTGACTGAATGGTTGATATCTCAATTAAACATATTATTGGATCTCTAACTATATCATAGGAAACATACTGAATGGCCACCATAAACCTAGAAGGGTAGAAGAAGTAGTTACAAGAGAATTTGGAGAAGGTTTTTATACGCCCAAGTGCTTCACCCTGGGGCACCCCAATCCTCTTCATCAAGAAGACGGATGGATCAATGCACCTCTTCATTGAATATCACAATCTCAATAAAACCACGATAAATAAAAAGTATCCCCACCACATATAGATGACTTATTAGATCAACTTCATGGGGCCTGTTATTTCTCTATGTTGGACCTTTGGTCGATATACAAATAAATTAATTGGAGAAAGGAAGATATTCCTAATACTACCATTATAATGATGTATCGACAATATGAGTTCATTTTGATTCCATTAGTAATCACGAATGATTCATTAATTTTTATGGATTTAATGAATTGTGTCTATAATGATTACCTCAATGAATTTGTGGTATTCTTTGTTGCTGATAATTTGATATAATCCAAGAGAAAGGAGGAACATGAGAAGCACTGTAAAACTGTGTTAAATACATTGCGATGGGAGAATATGTATGTAATGTATAGTAAATTTGAGTCATAGATGGAGGAAGTATCATTTTTGGGGCATGTTATCACTAGAAAAGGGATATCTGTGGTCCTTTCCAAGAAAAGGGAAATTGAAGGTGGCCAAGTGTAACATTTTTAATAGAGATATGCAACTTTCTAGGTCTATTTAATTTTATAGATGATTTTTAAAAACCTTTTCAGGATTTTCAAATCCAATTCCCAAGCTAACAGAGAAATGTGTAATGTTTTTTTGGACTCAAGAATGTGGAAACTGTTTAAAGGATTTGGAGAAGATGTATATCACAATGCTAGTACTCATAGTACCAACGAGTGAAGATATTTTGGTGGTGTATAGTGATGCTTCAAAAGTGGTCATAGGGTGTGTGGTGATTCTAAATGATTAAGTGATATCCTATGTCTCATGTAATCTAATGTTTTCTGAGAAAAACTATCCTATAAATGATTTGGAGTTGGCAGCGGTTATATATACATTGAAAATTTGGCAGCTTAATCTCTATGGGGATATGTGTGACATATATACTGACCACAAAAGTCTAAAATATATATTCACAAAAAAGAGCATATCATGAACTAGTGAATATGGATATATCTTATTAAGAATTATGGCTGCTCGATCCACAACAATTCTGGTAAGGGAAATAAGGTTGAAGATGCTCTAAGTAGAAAGGATCTTATATCTTTTTTGATGATGAGAATTGAAAAAGATAAGATCTTCTAAAATTTTATGAGGATCAAAATTGGAATCATTAAGGGGGGATCATAATCAATCATTTCTCAAATGATTTCTCAACCATCCCTTATATAGAAAATAAATGATTCTCAAAGAAAAGTTATAGAAATTCTGAAATGGGTGGAAGCTATCAGAAATAATAAATCATTAGAGTTCAAGATTGATGAAGAAGGAGTAAAAAGATTTGGAACATGATTATGTGTACCGTCCGTTCTAGAGATAAAGTAGGATATTCTGAATGACACACATATTTCAACCTTCTTTATCCTATAAGGGATCACGAATATGTACCAAGATAATCGAGAAAATTTTAGGAAGGACAATATAAATATGGATATTGTTGAATATAAATCAAGGTGACTGGTATGTCAGGAAGTGAATAATGAGAATAAACGGACTATGGGAATGATGCAACCACTACCCATACCATCATGGAAGTGGGAAAACATTACAATGGACATTGCCACTAGAATTCCAAGGCCATCTAGTAGAAATAATTCTATTTGTGTTGTTGAGTATAGTTTTACGAAGATAACTCACATCATCTCAATTAGAGAAGACATATCGTTGGATCATCATTCCTAGATTTAGAATAAATAATTGGTAAGGCTGCATCATATACCAATATATATTGTATCTGATCATGATCAAAGATTCTCCTCGATGTTCTGGAAAATCATCCAACATGCTCTGAGAAATGAACTGAACCTCAGTATGGTATATCATCCTCAAACTGATTGCCAATATGAGGGAAATATTCAAAAACTAGAATATATGTTGAGATCATATTATATGTAATTCATAGAGGATGAGATCAACATCTTCCAATTGTTGAATTATCCTATAACAACAGTTTCCACTTGAGAATCTGAGTGGCACCATATGAGGCTCTTCATTGGAAAAGGTGCAGAACACTAGCGTGTTGTGATGAAGTCGGTGATCATAAGATGCTAGGACATGAAATGGATGATGAAATTGTGGAGAAGATGAAAACCGTTCTTCTGCATATAAAGGAAGACTAAAGTTGATAGAAGAGTTTTCTAAACAATCATCAGTATGACCTTGAGATTAAATTTGGTGACGAGGAATCTCTACACATATCTCTGAGGAATAAGTTCATAAGGTTTGGGATGAAAGGGAAGCTAGGTACCAGGTACATCTGACCCTTCCAGATCTTTGATCAAGTCAGATCTATGAAATATAGACTGGAACAACCACTTATTATGTCCAAAGTACGTGTTGTCTTCCATGGATACCTCTTAAGGAAGTACATACAAAATCTTTCACATGTACTCTCTTTAGAGCTGGTTCAGTTGGAGGATGATCTATCATATGAGTTGTAACCAATTAAGATCATGGAATATATAGATAAATTTTTACATATAAATACTACTCCCCTGGTCAAGGTACTATGGTGGAACCATATGTTTAAAGAGGAAACATTGGAACTAGAAGAGTAAATGAAGTAAATGTAACTGTAGCTTTATATTTCCTAGAATGTAAACAAGAAATTTCTGGGAAAAATTTTATAATAGGGGGAAAATGAAACGAACCAATATTTTATCAATGGAAATTAATTTCTTATAATTAATTAAAATAATTACATGAAATCATAGCATAATGAACTATTAAGTGATAGGGGAACATTAAACAATATGTTTCGTACTTTTATGATTTTAATTTCGAAAATATGACATACATTGTTGCGATAAGTAAGTTATTTGGAGTCCAATATGAGAAACATAATTTTTAGAAAATAGTAACCAACCACATTGAATATTAAAATAACCTTATGAATAGTGAAACTCCATAAAAAATATTATCATTACCTATGGTAGTATATAAATAAAAATTCATTAAAATAATGATATACCTATATATTGGAATAAGAAAAATAAGGGTTTTCAAATTGTCATTTTTTAGTAAATATGATTTTAATTAAATATAAAATAAATATTATATAGAAAATACTTTTTTATAAATAGAAATCTATTTAGGATTATATACATCAAAAAATAGTTAGAGTGAATTTTTCGTATTCTCTTAAAATACATGAATTTATTATGAAAATTAAAATCAGATTATTCACATTAAATTCTAAAACCTGAGTTATTGCATCATTAATAAGTCATTGGTGATGTAAATAGACATTGTTTCAAACTCACATGCACATATTATTATTTTTTGTCAAAAGAACCATCACTATTACATGTCTCATGGAAAAATAATATACTAATGATGATAATATTATGAAAACCCTCTTCTCATGCACTATAAATAAATCTCGTCCTTACTTATTATCTTCCCTCCACTAAATCCATGTTACTTCACTAAATGATACCCAAATACCTCCCTAGGAAATATCCCTTACATCCTCGGGATTATGGTCTCATTAAAGGTACTTTTCAAGGTTCCTTAAGGAGGATTCAAGAGGTAATTACTCTATCTCTCTTTTCCATTAATTTCCTTTCAATTTCAGTATATTTTACTAAATATAACCCCACCTATTCTTATCCACATCATATTCTATATATAGTATGGTATATATAATTAATTTTATGATAATAATGGGAGAATGTATCATCAGGCCCTATTCTCCTCATCTTTTTATATTATAAAAGAAAATTTTGTTCATGAGTTGTAAATTTATCACCTTCAAGAGTGACATGTTTTCATTTTCCATTACCCGTTAAGTTATGGTAATGAAAACGTTTTTTGGTTGAAACATGATATGTTATATTTACAATATCCTATTTAATGTTCTGTAACAAACTTATGTACATATTACTAAATGACAAAACCAAACAAGCCTGTTGTGGTCAAAAATAGCCCGAATTAACCCAAACCGTCATAATTAAATTCTTTTCTAAAGTTACATTATCTTGTTATATTAAAAAATTATTTATAAGATAATTTCATGTTTTGTATCATTATCAAAAACATATAATTATAATTAGGTATTTTTATCAATGTTGTAATTGAACTTCCATTTATGAAAGTAAGTGAACAATTCAAGGAAACTAAACAAATGAACATTCCCAAACAATGAAATTGAACAACTTAACATATTATATAGGTGATGAATGAACATAAAAATTGTATAATAAGTCAATTACATAAATAATTTGTTCTATAATTATTAATTAATAATCTTAATTTTTTTTTCTGGTCATTAATAGAAATGGAAGAACACCATCAGACAAAAGGTAAGGGATCATCTCCATTTCACTTTTATTCACGATTATCCTATATGTTATTCACTTTTATGTGAAATTAATAGTGATGGTTTAAAATTAATCACCTCCCACTTACATCCCTCTTGATTTATAAAAGAAGATAAATCCTTTTCTCTCTCTTTAATCCCTCGTTTTGTACACTTGATATCATGCTGATAATCCGTAATGAATTTTACCCAAATCGCCTTTATTCATTGGGGTTCTTATATATTTAATTATACCCTAATGAATTTTTATTTTACTTTTATTTAAAACATTTAAATGATATTTATATGCTCTGAACTATATTTTCAAGATCCACCACTCATTTTCTTCTATGGATATACCTGCGTTTATGTGATTCCCTCAACGAATCATCCCTGTAATGAAAGCCATTTTTAAAGAACTTCAAAAATTTCCACCCAATTTCAAGTGAATTATATCATCTATTTTATGAAAATATTGTCTTTAAAGAATCAATATTTTTATTATTAAAAACTCTCATGTTCACTTATGGTTTTATAAAAATTATTGTCCTATTTTTATTTAGAAATCATTTTAAGGGTTTCCATAAAACTTCACCAAAAAGGATTTAATTCTATGAATTTCCTAAATACACTACTTACATTTTTATACTTCAAATTTACATCTCTTACAATAAAATATAAATATTTTACCTTATTAATATCCCTGTATGTTTTAATTCATTTCAGTCATGGAAGATTTTATGATTTTCCCATTCATTATGCTTTATATCATGAATGTGATACCCATTTCTCTCCATGGACTACCTTATATTTTTTTCTGATTGATCATGTATAATTATTTGTGTAGAAATAATATTCATGAAAATGTTAAGATTGGTGAACCCAATTAGTTCTCAAATTCATTGGGTAATTCCATGTCTCAAGATATATTATTTGTGACGGTCTTGGCAATTAGCCTTGGAATTTTCTACTATGGTAAATGTTCATGGATGTTAGCATTGACTCATAATAAAGTCATATTTTATGTTGCTTCTACATTTCTAGGACTCCATGTTTATATGAGTCCATGATTATATGTTATGATACCTTATGTTACAATCCTTTTTATTTCATTATGTCTCGTTTTCTAACCCATATACTAAGGATTTATTCTTATTCTAATTCCCTTACAAAGCTTTTAGCTCATCCCTTTGTTCATGTTACCCCATGGTTATCCAATGAAGATATATGAGAAAAATGGATGTTATGGGATCTTTATGAATACAAAATAAGGAAATGTTTTATTTAGATCCATTTTTTCAGTTTTATGTGCCTTGTCTTCCAAGACACTAGAGTTCACAATCAATCGCTTGTACTCTGATGTATAATTATGCTTAAAATCATTTATTGTTATATGTAAAAGTCTAGGGTCTCTATATGTTATTTATTAATGTATACTTTATCAAGTACATGTATATTTACATTATGTTTATATCAATTATGAGTCTAGGGATCATGAGTTTGATATGTTAGAACAACGTCTAAAGTCATTGTGATAGCTCAATATTTTAAAATATAAATACTATGTTCGATAGTGTCCATGATATGAAAAACCAATCTTAATTTAAAAATTAAATACTATTATTTAAATGTGACTATTATAACTTAGTAATTAAATTATCTATATTAAATTATATTATGTACATTACTAAATATATAATCTTCATAATAATTAATAATTAACTAATTAATGTTTGTTAAATATGTACTATATTGTCATTAAGATAGTTTAATTCATAAAAAATATATTTTCTTCTAAAATGACTATTATCACATTCTTGGGTGATTACTAGAATTAAATTATTGAAATTTTATAAATATTATATTATAAATTAATTGAATTTTAAAATTTACCAAGAATTTGTTTTCATAGGATTGAATTTTGTCTTTTTTAAAATATCGATTAATCATTGAATGTTGAAATAAAGTGATTTGAATAAAAAAATATATTTATTTGTAAATTATATATAAGGTTACACGATGTTTTGGATTGTTTCTAAATTTTAATTATTACAAATATCAATTAATATTATCCAATTTTGGTCTTTGAAATAGATTTTATACTTTTTTTGTATTCAGTCATTTTATATTTTGAAATGAATTTTTTTTCAAATGAATGTTCTTTATATTTTAATTGTTTGATTTTAAATTATATTCTAGAAATTCAGATATTTAAAATTAAACAAATAGATTAAATATTTTTAATCATGTAGTAAATGTTTAGTAAATAGGTCAATTGATGTTTTTCATAAATAATAATATAAAACATTGAAATTTTCGTACCATGATGAAGGAAAAATCAAGTAATTTAGGAAAAATTTAATATGATAAGATAAATAAAATGACTGAATCATTACATAAATCTTATTTTATGAGTATATCTCAACCATAATATTCCAACGAATGAATATATGAGCTTTTGGGGACACTTGGATGAGATTATTACCATTATAGTATGTTGTTTATAGAAAATTCAATGTGTACTACTATTTGTTTTAAATAAGTGTAATATTTTTTCTATTGTATTTTTAAAGTAAACATTTCACTATAAATATTATTTCTCAATATGTTAAATAAATAATCATAATAGTAATTTATATATATATAAATATATTAGTGAATAAATAATTTCAAAAAATTATTTAAGAATAACAATTTAGTAATTATCTAATTAATGGGAAAAAATAAATGATCATTGAATAATGGAAATGTTATATATGCGTACATATGACCTACCATCTCCACAATTCTAATGTATTTTACTTTTCAAATAAATATTTAATGGTTAGATTTAAATATCATATTTATATATAAAAATGAAAAAATATATCATGATTATGAATCTAGAGATTGTAGAATAATGAACACTATGACCAATGCCAAATTACTAATTACATGTTAGACATCAGTACAAAATATTATAAAAACACCCAACATCAATGTAAATGATTAGGTGACCCTATATAACATGGTCACAATTAATATAAGAGGAACAATAAACCTGAATAATGTTATTAAGAAAATATAATATTATAAAATGTTTATTATTTGGGAAGTTAACGTGCATATTTGACAAATCAGATGTGAGGAAACAGGCATTCATTAAAAAAATAATTTATATATAATAGCTTCACAGAAAAAAACTTTTCTTCAATTTCCTTATGATTTCATTGTAAAAATGATTTAAATAATATTTTTACTATGCATATATTATTTTTAATGTAATTTGTATCTAGGATATATTATTTATAGTAGTTTTTGACCAGAATATTATTGTCATTTTGTAAATGATGTACATTGTAACTTTTTGGTGAAAAATAAAAAATTAATGGTTTTTAAGTTATATAGATTGAGTGTAATTTTCCTCAATTATAAAACCTTAATAAATTTTTGTTTACATTATAATTCTTCATTTAACTTACCTATGAAAATGTTTTATTTGGTATGTGTTCAATTTTTGTGTTTAATAAGTGAATTTTAAAAAAATTGGGTGATTTTGTTTCAAAACATTCGTTGAAAACAAATTTAAATTATTTTTTAGGCGTTTTATTGATCATATGGTACTTTTAATATTTATATAAATATTTTTTCCCCGTTAGATATATTTATATATCTAGATAAATATTATACAAAGGTTTCTCTATAATTGTTATCAAATAAATAGGCATCTATTGATGTGTATGTCGACAGTATGTTTCTTCCATTTATACGAGTGATTGTTTGAGTGATTTGTTAATTATGTCCCTATAAACATACCTGTATTTTTTATGATTAATAATGTGTTTTCATTGAAATAGATTTTATCTAAAAAATAATATAAAGATATTTTTAAATTATAATTGCTTATTTTTTTTTAATGAAAAGGATATTTTTTTTTCGAAAAGGATCTACATGGGATTCCATGGTTTTCACCACACTAATGGATTTACTATTATATTTCCCATAGTTTAGTTTTTATGATCTTATAATGTTTTATTATTTTTTTTCACAAGCCTTAAGCTTCAATAAGGAATAGAAGAAGTCATGTTGAATTTTCTGAATACATTTCATGAGAATAAAAAAATTTCTAACTAAATTTTTTTTGGTAAAAATGGGTAATGAGTGTAAGTGTTCTCTAGTAATGTATAGGCGGCTGTATATTATTTTTTCATAGTAATTTATTACCACAAACATTAAAAAATTGGGAATGAAAATGGAAAATTCCACTCTAATTCAATAGATTATTTAATTTTAATGGTCGGGTCCTTAAAATTATAATCTAAGAAACGTTCAGAACACTTTACATATTGTGATCTTATTTAAGAGTTTGTTACAAGTCCTATAGTACATGAATTCATAGATTGAAAGGAAGTGTAAAAGGTATTTTGGATAAATTTAAATGGTTAGAGATGACATGAATATATATATCTTAGTTTTTATCCTACCCAATATATGTTATTTTCTTATTTTACAGGTATGATCCCACTAATATTTTTTTTGTTTTAGTAAATCATGGGACCCACTAGGTACCAGGGTAATAATAAATGAAGAGGAAAATGAGGTGGTTTTCTATATAAGAAATCGAAAAAATGGGATCTATAATGTGAAATATTAATTTTTGGCCAAATATCTATATTATTGATTAATATCTTGAATCTTAGTGAGTTTCTTAATGCTTTAAATATGAGATAAATGATGAATCTTGGGAGTTCAGGTCATAACAATTAGTGAGGTAATTATATTGAATGAAAAATGTGGAATTAAACACATAGGAAAATATCATTGAATAATGGTATGATGTTTTATATGTGGTAAATAATTTTATAATTTAAAAACCTATATTTTAAAAAAGAACATATTGGTTATGATCAAGAAGGGGAATTATGTTAATTTTGATTTATCAATTAAATCTTTTAAATGTGGGGGCTTTGGTCATTATCAAATTGAATTCCTTGGTAGACTTATCATGAATGATCCTAACACGGCCATGCAATTTTTGATTCAGAAAAAAAATTCCATTATTGGTGAATATGGGTAAAGAAACAATGGAAAATGAAATGATTGAATTATTTCTTGGATAATATTTTGAATTTGTTAAATCAAAAAACGTGATTAAAAAATTGCAGGGAATATGTAATAAAGTATTAGATTGAAATTCATGATTATGATATTATGAAGAACTATAAAATATAAAGAAATCAACATATAATAGATTTTAGAGTAATAAAATATTTCGATATTGTTAAATTTTTAAAATTATAATTACTCTTTTTGATGTGGGTATAAATTGGGAGTAATTTATTGAGTTTGAGTATTCATTAATTTAATAATGTGAAAGTGTTATTTGAGTAAGAAAACTCTTACCATTTTTTGTTCACATGTTTCATTCTATGGCTATACATTATGGTTTTTATGATATTTTATTATAAATAAATAATTGGTATTTACAAATTCGATATGTTTTATGAAAACATTATTTAGTTATTAATGATAATCTTCAAAAGTCTCACTATATTGGGATCCTTATATAATTTTATGGTATTTTATTTTAGAAACAATGGTTTAATTACATTTGAGTTGATATGTGATCTAATTGTGGGTTGTGGTGATTAATGTTATTTATTTATGTGATAACTATGTCATGGAGATTATCTGATTATGAAAATTTAATATTAAAAAATATATTAAGATTCATTCATGTGATTTTAAGATAAATATTAACTTTGTCATAAAAATCAATTTGAATAAATCATAATTTTTTAGGGTTAAATCATTGCCTATAACATTTTTGAGAAATATTCAGGTTACTTATT
The DNA here is from genome assembly GCA_963277665.1 of Viscum album. Taxonomy (NCBI): domain Eukaryota; kingdom Viridiplantae; phylum Streptophyta; class Magnoliopsida; order Santalales; family Viscaceae; genus Viscum; species Viscum album. The sequence goes on from OY728132.1 coordinate 1,729,855,057, forward strand.
TTTTTTATTTCACTATGCTACACTTTGGGTATTAAAATCCTATTTTTTGGAAATTAATGTTGTTTTTCTTATTATGAAGGATAAATATTCTTTGGGAATTATGTAATATTATACTTTTTTTATTTTGTTAATTCAAATGACATTTTTAATATATAGTTAATATATTTTAGATTATGTTAATCATGAGAAATTTATAATAATGCATTATTAATGAAATATTCATACACCTGATTTGGATGAAAATATTTGTATGTAGTAGAAAATTATTAAAGGATGAAATAATACATTTTAAGTAATTTAATATCTCTATTGTACTTTTATAGTGTGTAATTGAATTCATCAACTTTAGGTAATGTATCTTTAATAAATAAAATTATCTTTTTCATTCTAATACTGAGAAACCGATGTCCTTTTAATGCATAAATGATTTATAGATTTGTGATTGTTAACATTAACATGAACATGGTACATATAACACCATATCTATCATTTTGAGTTATTTTTCTCTTCCATATCAATGTTTTCAATTCCCAGTTATGCTCAACAACTATGAATCCTAGTATGTGTTACTCCATATATTTTTAGTATATCCATATTCTCTTTAATGATGTGGATGTTTTATTAATACAATTTTGGGATTTATTATTCCAATAATTTATTTTATAAATATAGAAACTATAATTCGATTACTAGTTATAATTATCACAAAACAATTCCACAAAGGGGAAATAATATAACATTTATAATTTTAAAAAAATAAATTATATGCTCGATAGAGTATATCATAAAAAACAATGAGTTCTGTTAATAATGAAATATTATTATTTATAAGTGACCAATATAACATATCAACCAAATATGATGGAATAAATAGTATCATCTATATTATAAAATATATAATGTATCTGCCCATTTATAATGTATGCAGTAATAATTTTAACTAACAACTATATTTTTATTAATTTCATTTTAGTCATAAAAAAATATGTTTAAAAAATGATTTTACTTATTTGGATGGGTAATAATTATTAATAATTTTATGAAAAATGAAAATTTTATTAGATGAGATTAGTTTTTTCAAAATATATGATGAAAATTTTTCATAGGATGACTTTTTATTATGTTATAGAAATAATTTGTTTCAAATTATCTTGTAAAATAGATTTTTTTATTGAAAACCTTATTTAAATTTAAAACAATTATTAGGTACGAATTTTTTTTGGAATAGTTATAATTTTAAATAATTAATTTTTTATTTTAAATAATTTAACATTGGGTTTTTAAATAAATTTAATACATTTATTTATCATAAATAAATTTTACATTTCAAAAGGTAATACTTCTAAAAAACACTTTTCTCTACAATTAGAAATATAATTTTACTTTAAACACTAAAATATAAAAGATAAATATTTTATAAAATAGATTTTATATTTAGAATAAATGGTTCCATATTTAGTAAATCGGTTCTTTTTATATTTTGGTCAATATAAATAGTAAACTGATTAATTTTATTACCACAACGAATCATAAATTGAGAAATGTTGGTTGAAAAGAAAATTATAATATTCATAAAATGAACAAAACACTTACCTAAATATTAATTGAGGATTATATATTCCCTATAATAATTAAATAGCCAAATTAATACAATTTTTCTGTAAAATGCATTAGAATAAGAGAGAAATAGTATCTTATTTTACAAAACAAAAAAATATATCAGTATCTTCTTTTAAATTAGTATATAATTTTTGATATAGTATTATATAGAGAATATGATTGACTATATATATTATATTGAAATAAAATTGATTTATCTTCATTATGGAAATTTATTTTTATCATTTAGATAAGAAATTAAACCTTATATTCAATAAGAACACCGAAAAAGAAACTATTTATCTAATAGAAAAATAAAACAAATGATTGTTTGAAAAGGGAAACATTACTCAATAATATGTAAGGACTACCATATTAATTATTGTAACATAATAAATGTATCATAACCATATTTAATGGCTGGATTTAAAAGTATAATTGATAAATAAAACTGTTAATTATTTCATGATTATTATTTATCAGGTTGTTGAATATTGAAAAATATGACCATAGTCAAATTACTAAGGTCATTTTGGACTTAAGTATTTAATATTATCGAAATCCCCAATGTGAATTTCAATGATTATGTAAATTTACAGAACATTGTGATGAGTGATATAATAGAAATATTGGACTCAAAAATAATTCATGAGATATTATTAAATTAACAAAATGTTATTATTTAGTATGATTAATGCGAGTCATGACAAATCAAACTAGAGGTATGGGGAATTATTTTATGAATGTTTAATATTCAATGACTCACTTAAAATACTAGTTTACATCAATTTCAATATTATTTATATTGAAATAATTTTTCAAATATGGGGTTTACTGTAAATATAATATTTTTAGAAGTTATTTTTCATGTGTTTTATTCTTGTAATAAATTTTTTTAACTGATTCTAATTTTTATTTTCTAGGCAAGGAACATTTGTAGTATCATGACCAAAATAATGATAGAATGTTTTTTAGAATATAGGGAATGAGAAATTTTTTCCATCTTCATGGTTCTATTCTACTTTATTGATTCAATTATATTTTTTAATTATTATTTTGAATGAAAATATTTTCATTGTTGTATAAGATGTTTTCTTATTTTAAAAGTGGTTTTTGGAAAAAAAATATTTTGATATACTAATATTTTTTTCATGATTGAAAAGAGTTTATCATGGTATTCATTCATGATATTTTCCTTATAAATTTTTTTCAAATGGTTGGGGACAATTATCGATCATAGGTTATCCCATTTATTTTATATGATGGATGCATTCAGATAGCATTCCAATTTATTGGGTTCTCAAGATATAGATGTGATAGATATTGTTATTCCACTAGTAATGGTGATTGTAACCATGGTTGTGATAGTGATACTATTAGGATATACTATAGATCCCACATAGATTATTTTCTTACTAATTAGAAATCATGTAAATTCTTTGATTTCAGAAGATATGATAGTGTTATCTCTTAATGAAAATTTATTTTACTATCTAATGAAAATTTAGGTTTTTGGGAAATGTATTTTAATGGGTTTTATTATTTTCCATTGGAATAATGGGTTTTTTATTTTATATCCCTTAATAGAATTTTTTTAATCACTCAATTATTAATAATTTTATGGATTATCAAATATACAATTCATGATTAATATATCAAAGATATTTTTGGAAATGAAAATTTTTTATATTTAATTTTCATTGGAAATTGGATATTGGGTTTATATATTATATTTTAATGTATGCGTTAATATGTAAAAACAATTCTTAATACCTTAATATCCTAAACCTAAAATATAATTTCGAATTATAGTATGATAATTCTATTCTTTAGCCATAATAATATGTAATTTTGATGGATGGGAATTTAATGTTTTTTCACTAGTGTGGATTGATTATGCATATCATGTATTCAATAAATAGAGTGTTGAGGTCACGATTCACCGTATATATGTGATTAATAATTTTTTTTAACATTCCAAAAACCACATTAATTTACATCATCATGGGTTGTTGTACGTGTTATATGGGACTCGATGGTAATTTCTCGGTGTTAACCACGAATTCTGGACAATAATCTACTATATGTGTATTTTCATACTATATTGTGTGATGGTTTCATCATGAATATTTTTTATGTAAGTATATCATTCTTCTTAATAAGGTATTATGGAATTAAAAATGACTCTATCACATTTAATTATATGGATTTGTAATGATTATTATTTTCTTTTATGTTGGGATTATACAATAATTTAGGGGTTTCAATTTGAAAGGTGTAGCAAATCAGTTGATCGAAGGGCATGTAATATTAATGTTTTTGAAAATTTAGCTAGTCATGATATTTACCATATGTTGTAAAATAATTTAATTCATTATATGGAGGCATCAAACAATAGTAATAGTGTTTTGAAATATGAATTGTGACCAATGAAAGTGATTCACCATTGAAATTATCAGTTCTTCCATGGAGACATCAGAGGATCGGGGTTTTATTTTTTCCGAGTGGAGTGTTATATGCCATGGCTTGAGAGGCCATATATCAATTATATTCATCACATGTTATTTCAAAAAAGGCTTATATTGTTATTACTCAACTATTTTGGATGTCAGCTATTTAAAAACTATTATTTAATGGATATAATTTTTAGAGAATATGGAGTTATGGATTAATGTCATTTCACACCAAGCTAGGATGAGTATAAATACCTAGGATTAACATAAATGGATATAATATCATTTTGGAATAATATTTTTTAAATTTAGAAAAATCTATTTCAAATAATAATTATTGTTTAGTTTCTATGGAATCATGGAATCAATAACTTATATCCCAATTAAATATCGTTAGAATCTCCTATAATGATCCACACCATTAGTACTCTTACCCAAAATTGTTCCTCCAAACATAGAGAATGGAACCATATGAAAGGGGTGAGATCACATGATTAGAATGGGTTAATAAAAAAATGTGTAAACATATTAAGAACAAATGCGTATGGAACTGGAGCATAGAATTTCTATATAAAACCATGCAGTTCAAAGTTTTTAATAATTATTGGTAGATTAGAAGGAATTAATCATAAGGAAATGTTCAATAATAAACATGAAATCATAACATAGGAAAAACATGTTATTTATGTAAATAGATATACATTTAAAAACCCTATGTCAAGGAAGCTAACTATGACCTTTGTAACATGTAAGGATTAGAATAATAAACCATGTACCTTCTTTAGGATTGGGATTCCCTCCCATGTACCATCTTATTTTTTTCTTGGGATGACCTCTTGTATACCCTATTATTTTGATCATGGGATGTCCTCCCATTTTACAACTTGTTTTGGGATTGGGATTTCTTCTAGTTTACTATCTTGTTTTGGAGTTTGGTTTTCCTCCTTTATACAATCTTTTGTTGGAATGGTATGTTTTATCATGTACCCAAGTGTTTTTGGATTGGGATCCCCACCCATGTTCCCTTTCTTCTCAAAAACAAATTATCGTTACGTTATTTATTTGAGGGATATATAGGACCCACCCACCACATAATGAAATAATTCATGCATGTTACAATAGAAATCATCATATCAAAACTCATGAAAAAAGATATGTTTTATAATCATCAAATGAAAAAATAGGAAATAAAATTGATATCATTATCAATTCATCACATCATAAACAATGGAAAATAGATAGGTTTCAAAATCCAATAACATTTTGAAAAGAAACATATTTTCATAATCATATAACCTATGGAGGATAATCTAGTTTCATAATGACCATGACATTAAGCGTAACCCATTCTTAAAATGGATATGAATGGAACCTTTAGATCATTTCCAAGATAGTAATGAGCACCATCAATGGATTTCCTCTTAGATGGAAAATAATCATGAAATATCTTTCAAACACACATTCTTTATTATAAGAAATACTTGAAATAATAATAAATATTTTTTTGTTGAATACATTTAAAATAATTTTTAAATAATTTTAAAATCCTTTTTCATTGAAATCACTTGAAAAATAAAGATATCTTGAAAACGTTTTATAAATAATTTGAATGAAAATACTTGTAAAACTTAATAAATTTTCTTGAAAACATTTTGATCCCATTTTTTCTAGAAAACTTATAAAAGATGATTGAGAACGTTTTAAAATACATTTTTTATGAAAATTTATAATATAATCATTAAAACCCATCTTATTTGAAATAATATTGTAGAATAATTTTTTTCTAAAATAACATGTAAACATGGAAATAACACTTCAAAGCATTGATGGCGGATAAAATATATATTTCCTATATGATGTAAAAAGAACATCCTAGTAGAACAATAAAAAAGATTGAAAATTTCCTTTTACAGAAAGCGATAAGAAGATTACATTTAATACATTGGTAAATCAAAAAAGAGTAAAATTTTATTTTAATAATAATAGGATATTATTAGAATATTTTTGGATAACCTTTTTAGAAACCATTGTTTTGAAGGAACATTGATTTCTAACCAAAGAAAGGGTAATGTCGAGCTTTCTTAAAAATAATTTCTTAACAATATTATGTACCAAATATTAAAAAATTATAACACTGAAAGAATATATAATTAATAACCAAAGGATAATAAATTTCATGAATCACTGAGAGATGAAACATAATAATTCATCAATGAAAGAATAAATATAACTAATCTCAGAAAGTGATGATATTGTTTCAATACAATCTCATCACTAGGTAACATAGGATCATGCAATATATGTAAGAAAAGAAAATTACAAAAATATTTAAATATCAATAAAATAATTATTCTAATTACATAATATCTGAAATGGATGTATATACACGTTGTGGGATAATTTTGGTGAACAACAAGACATGATTCTCAAAGAAGGAAAATTGAGAGAAAACTATTTCTCAAATTTGGTAAAATTTGAAACATAATCCCAATGAATGAAAGATAATAAAATTGATAAGTTAAAACATATAAATATATTTATAATAAAAGTAGAATAAAATAATGGTATGTATATACAACACACAAAAATAAAGAGTGGCGTATATAGTTTGTATCTCACAGAAATAAAAAGTGAGATGAAATACCCAAACCGTGTGTCTTGACTCTCTTTGTAATGATACAAGATTAATATATAATAAATATAATATTATTCTAAATATTTTATAGAGGAATATATTATACATAATACCATATTTTTTTATTATTTCCAAATATTACCCTCTTGTTAACAATCCTATGTAAAGGATTCACTTTGGGTAATAATCACTTTTTGGATGCATTTTCTTAATTGATGTCACATATCTTTATAATTGTATCATGATTATATAATTTACACCATGATATAAATATCTAATATATCTATTATATTTTTATTGTAATTAAATATATAATATAGGAGTATTAAATGAATTATACTATTCATGGAAATGGTATGTCGTGTGTACGTATGAAAATGGTTTCCATTTTTATTGTCGTATTGAAAGAGAGAATGGAAATTAAATGTTTTTATATGTATATAATATCCTTAATGTAGAATTATAATGATATATATATATATATATAATATTATTTAACTATTAAATCTTTAATATATTTCATTTTGTGTTTGAACAAAATAAAACACTTGGAGGGGCAGTTTTCCACAATTTTTCCAATGAAATTATCATAATTACATCAAAGGGAAATTAAAAATATATGTTTTGTAAAAATTATTCAAAAGGTTAGATAAATAATAAATAAAATAAGTAATTTTATTTTCCATATTAATTTTCAACATAAGAGGTGATAAAGGATAAATGAGCAATCATCATTTAGTGAGGCGGTAGTTCTCCAGACACATAAACAATATGTTCGTTACCAATTAGATAGAGGAATGTGTAATTGTAGGTATATCCCATAGTATAAAAATATAGTATATTTAGGATAATAGTTTCTCATAAAATAAATTATTAGTGATGTGGTAGTGGTGGTGATGTAAATTAAAGAAAATGAGCTTGAGAGAAGATGTTACATCTAAATCAGGTAACTTCTTTTGGTTTTTTTCCAAAATGCTACCTTGAGATCCCTTAATCCCAAGGTAATAATTATAAGAGGTCATGGAGAATAAAGTATCTTATTTATAGTGGGGTTTTACGAGCCAAGGGTATTTAGGGGTTTATGTATGTTGGTATAATTGGCGGCCTTTTATATGGAATTGATGGGACACACTTCACATTTTTTAAAACAAGTTAGTTGTCCACACTTTTTGAATTTAAAAATGTCCTACAAAAACAAAATAAAATATGAATAATGTGACTTTATTGGATGAATAATGTCCATAAAATTGGCCTGGTACATGTTTTTAGGACCTTTTGGTTCTTATATTTGTGTTTTAGTACTTTATTAACTATATTATTCTCTAAACCGGTGTAATTAATTTTGATCACCTTCACTGTTTTTTTCAAAAACACAGTTGAACATATTAGAAATTATAAATATTTATTATTAAAAATATGTAATACATTTTTATAGATTAATAATATATATTTGGAATAAATTAATTTAGTAATAATCCCTATAATGGAACGAAACTGCATGTTTTTAACATAAAAACATCCAAATGTTTCCTATGTTTTTATATCCAATTTTAATGTGATATTAGATAAAATTAAATAAATTGGATTAATTAGTAAAAATATTATCTAACTAAAAAATCATACTAATTAAAATATATTTTAACATTATAAAAAAATTAGATGAAAAAGTAGATTTGAATTAATATTTAGAATTTTTAACTATTCATTACAAAATAAAACCTTACGGAAAAATACCAAAAATTTATCCGAACAAAATTTTAATATCTCATTTCAAAAAATAAAGTAAATTATTATTGAATATATATATAATGGTACCCAAAATTGGATGTTAAATTATATTTTGATTAAAATATGATAAAACTACCTTTATAAAGAATAAGTCTTTATGAATCAAATTAGGTTTCTTTTCATATTGTTTCTGTAGAATCTAGTCAATGAATATTGATAATATTTTATTGAATATGTTTCATATGTATTAAATTAATATTACACTAAAATTTAATTAGTTTAATATATTATTATAAAATAACATTATCACCAAAATAATATTCTCCATATTATTCAATCAGATTTCATATTCATTTCATGTTAATTAGTGACATATGAGTTCATATTATATTTTTGTTAAAAAAATATTTAAAATATTTAATAAATAGTATTCATATACATAATTTTATGGTACATGTGATATATCATTGTCGAAATAATTATAATAATATATTATTGCAATGAAATACTTGGTCTTGTATGTTACTCCAGCCATTAAGGAAGGACAATATTTCATGTAATGCATGCTTACCATTTTTTACATGTAATTTATGCAATTTAGGTGTTTTTTATAACATGCACCAAGATGGTTCTATGTGAAAGGAATTATTGACATAGTGAAAAAATATTTTCATTGTCATGTAAAATATGAAATATCATGAAAATTAAATTAATTCAAAAAAAATTCTCAGAATCTATTGGTGTCACATTATCCACCCTCAAAATGAATTTCTACCTCAAAATTATTCTTGTTTATCAATGGTTTAATACATTAATGATTCATTCATTAAAACCCACATCCTAAAAAAGAATATTAAAACAGCCCTACGAAATGAGAATTCATGACCACAAAAGTTACCCAAAGTAACCGAAAACGAGATTTCCATATAGGTGAACATATGAGGAAACTGAAAACATGGACATGGAAGAGAAATATTTTAATCAAGTTCTAATTTAGAGTGATATAGAACAAGTTTAGTAAAATGCTAAAAATCACAAATCCATAAATTTGTTATGACATATGGGACCCTGTGATTTATTGGAAATAAATGTACAAGGACATCATTTTTGGGAATAAGGATACATTTTACTAATGTTAAAAAAATATCATGAAAAGTTATACATTCCTGATTTTAGGAAAACACACACTTTGATTTTTTTTACCAAAAACACATATTTCTCTAAAAAGGATGGGGAAAATTTTTAATTATTGATATACTAAGAGATCATGAGACCCATGAAACTCCAACCCATCAATTATTGTCATCAAAATGTAGTTTTAACATGATATAAAATGTGTATACATCATCATATTCATTGATATCACATTAATATTACTGATATAATATAAAGATTAATATAAAATTTCAAACAATGGCTCAACATGTAACCCTTATAAAATTTAATCCACCCATTATTCCATAAATATACTATTATCTTAAACCAAACACATTTATTTTATAATATTCGATACATACTTGAACTTATTGAAAATCAAATTTGAATTTGTTATTCTAAAATAAATGTATTGATAGATAATAACATGAAATGTCACCAAAGGATAAATAATAAGTATTTTATAGGGATTATTCAGACAAAATAAAGAATAAAATTTCCAACTAAGGATATAAGTATATGTACATAATTATTGTCTTGGTTTACTTCATCCATTATAGTAATATAATATTTCCCTTTTTTACATGGTAATCGATTGTTTAGGTGGCTTATCATTCACATTATTCCTTGTATGTGGTCAATAGTTAGCGTAATGTTTAATCTTCAGGTAATTCAAACACTGATGTGTATGATGTACATTCCATAGTGTTTTCTCATAATTTTCACCATCATCTAACTTTCCCTAATCAGTTCGACATTCATCTACTTGATGACCTTCCCTTACACACTTAAATCATTTATTAACCCCCTTAAGAAAACACCCTTCATGTTTCTTACAACAATTTTTTCTTAACAGAAGGATCAATTATTTTTTCTCTAGGGTTGTAATATTTTTATTTTGAACTCCATTTTCATTTAATTTTCAATACCATGATATTGATAAAAAACTCCATCCAATATTTCTTCTTTTATTGCACAATTCAAAATATATTCACAGCTACAAAAGTATTTTATGGCCTATTCATTTTTAATACAGGTCTTTAAGAAACTGAAGAACCTATTTAATTTTCTTTTGGGTTGGATCATAATACCATAAGTGTACCTCTCAGACTTGGGAAATTAGAATTATACATACAAATTAATTAATCATCCCTTTTCTCTAACTAAAGGAACACATTTTACATATTGGTATGAGTGACATGATTAATGAACATATTGAACAATAATTTCATGAAATCATCCCAAGATGTGGATTAAATTTAATATAATTTCCTTTAATTCTGAATAGAGTCCACTAATGGTCTTCTTCAACTTCTAACTAATAAATAGTCATAAAAAAATTATTATTATCCAAATAAAAATGAATTGACAATATATTTTAAGAGGAACTGGTCCCATATTCAATACCAAGTGGGTTAGATAACCAGCTAATAGATGGTGTACAAAGCCTTATAAGGGACTCAATGTTACATTGTTCACTCCTTTTTTCATTTTAACTCTCATCATGAATCATATAATAAGATAGTTGTGTGAGTATGTCTATGTGTTTTTTTATTCCCTCACCCATAGCATTAAGATATTTAAAATGAAATTTGTTTTTATTTCCATTATAATCACCGTTAACGTATTTCCTTTATGTTACATCTATTGAATAAATCAAAAATAATAAATTAAGAAACAATTATAATAATGAGGAACCACATAATCATGAAAAGTCCCATATATGATTTATAAAGTATGAAAACTTTCTTAATAAATGATATATTAGGTATATCTAGGATTATTCGTATCCAACATCTATTTAAATAAATCAGGATAGTTTGTGAGGAGCATTTTAATTCCCAAATTATATCCCATGTGGGTGTAAAACAAGTTATTCAATAAGGACCCTGTCATGTACCCTATTTTCCATTGTCATGCCCAATACATCTTTTCATAGTTGTTACACCAAAGTACCCATGTTCAAGAGACACATCCAAATTTATTATCTTGACATGGATGTATTTCTAGAAAACCACTTACACTATCCTTTACCAATATTTTGGAACATTTTCCCAAACATTAACTCATCCTTATACTTATCCTTAGAGATATCCCTAGTAATATCCTTATAAATATATCTCGAGATCTCATTAATGTTTTATCATCTTAGTTTGAGAAGCTTTACAAAACAAATTAATTTGATACTAACAATAAATATCCATGATTAAAATACATGGATATTAAATTATTTTTGATAAATATTTTGTATTATGGACAAATACATGCTCTATGACTATAATAGGATTTAGCCATTGGAAACATGGAAAAAATATTCTAAGTGAATGATCATTAAAATCATTGATAAATATATACATATTTAGTAATTCTATCTTTAACCTTTATTCATAACCTTTTTCAAGGAAAAATAATAACAGGGTGAGAAAAAATGATAATTAAGTGTAATTAATGAAAATGAGTAAGTATAATATGAAAAAAAAGATATGAAACTTGAGAATAAAGATTGTATATCATACACTATACATCCGAGATCATAATTAAAATTTTTAGTTCATAATAATTGAATCATAAAGAAATATTGAACATAATCCATGAAATCATAACATTAAAATAAAACAATGAATTTTGGAAAATAGAATAGAAAATATAAAACCTATGTAAAGAGGGCCTACCAAGGACTTTATGAAATGTTAGTCTTGGGATAATCATCCTTGTACCAACCTCAGAATTGGGATTCACTCTGTGTACCCTAATAATAAGGGCATGGGATTTCTGATCATATACCCTCTTGTTCTGGGTTTGGGATGACATCATGTTTACCCTCTTGTTTCAAGAATAGGATTTCCTCCGATTAATCCTCCTATTTTGGGATTGGGATTTCTTCTTGTATACCCTCTTGCTTCGGGATTGGGATGTTCTCTCAAGTAACATCATTATTTTGGCATGGGATTTCCTTCCTTGTATGATTTTTTATACTAAAATAGTTATCATTACTCAATGCATTGGAAGGATATATAGGCCACACCTGTCACATAATACAAACATACATTCATGTGCCATAATATATTCATAATATCATTACCCATGAAAAGTGATGGGTTCTGTAAACATTAAATCATAACCCAAAATATTAAATGTGAATAATTAAAATATTATCACATCATAACCTATAGAAATGAGATAGGTTTCATAATCAATTAATAAATTAAATACCTGGGAAGATAATTGGGTTTCAAAGGAATATAACCTATGGAAAATAAATGGATTCTAATAAACATATAACCCATGGAAGATAAATTGTTTTCATAAGGGCTAGGATATTATGCCAAACCCATTCATAGAAATTATATGATTGAATCCTTTATATAAATTCATAGAAGGGACTGGGTAATATCAACAAATGTAATCCAAGATGGATAATAATTTCCAAATATCATTCAAAAAAGTTTCTTGAGGAAAATATTATTTCTTTGTAGAAAAATATTTTTTAATACATGAACCCATTTGATAAGTATTTTCATATAACATATCTTTAAAACTTATAAATAAGACATGTAATCATTTGAAAAATCTTTTTTCTTCAAAACTTATTAAAAAAGAATGAAAACATTTTAGAATTCTTTTTCATTAGAAAAAAAATAAAGACATATATATAAATCAAGAAAATGATAGGAAAATAATTATCTAGAATAGACTTTGAATACATAAAAAAATTTCATCCAAACATTTGTAAATTAATTATCCATGAAAACATATGAAATACCATTTAAAATGTTTACCAAAACATATTTATTAATAACAAATAAAAGAATCATCTAAATGTTTTGAAAACAATTTCCATTGAAAATTTCAAATAAAAATATTTTTAATTTTTTAAAAAATTAAACATATAATGAAATATTATAAGGATTTATGGAAAATAAATCTGTACATATAGTACATGGTAAAAGTATAATTCCTTTTACACTGTAAATTTGAAATAAAATTATCTCATTCAGAAAGTGACAAGAATATTCTTTTGACAAAATTGGTAAAATAAGAAAACGTTAAAAAATTTATTTTAATTATAATAAATATTTGTATAATATTATTAAAAATACTTTTTAGAAAACATTGTTTTGAAGTAACATATATTTTTGACCGAAGAGAGGGAAATGATAGGCTTTATTAAAAACAATTTCTTAATAATATTAAGTTACAAAGAGTATAAAATGATACCACTATATGAATATATCATTAATTACTTTATGAGAATAAAATTCAATAATTTATTGGGATATGGAATATAGTAAGTAATCCTAGTATGTATAAACATAAATAACCATGAAAAGTCATGATTTTGTTTTAATAAAATTTTATCACTATTTAACTTGGAATCATACTCTCCATGTAAGAAAATAATTTTTTTGAAGCTTATAATATCAGGAAAGGAATGAAGTTAATGATAGAACATTTTAAATGTATGTATATACTCCTTGAGATATAATTTATGTGCATAAAAAACGAGTCTCCAATATGGAAAATTGAGACAAAACTATTTCACCGATTTACTAAATTTTGAAAATAATTCACATGAATGAATGATCATGAAATTGATATGTGTATACCCATAAATATTAGTATAAGATACATATTATTCTACGATAGTATGTACATACATTAGACAAAAATAAAGAGTGGCGAACATAGAATGTATCTCACGGAAAAATAAAGTGACATGAAATATCCTTAACTTGTGTATTGAATCTATTTGAAGTCATAAAATTATACTTTATATTAACTATAATTATTTTATAAATGTTCTATAGAATAATATTTTGGTAAATAATTCCATATATGGATTTATTATGACCATATATTACTAGCTTGTTAAAGATCCTCCCTTAAGGATTCACTTGGGGTAATATTCTCTTTGTTCTTCGCATGTGTCTTAATTTTTTATTTAATTAGTCCATATACATATATAATGATTCCATAAAGTAAATAAAAATGAAATTATCTGGTACATACATTATATTTCTATTATAATAATAAATATAAAATATGAGTACAAATTGTAATACACCATTCATGGAGATAGTAAGCCGCAAATACAAATTAATAGTAGTTCTATTTATATTTTTGTATTAAAAGAAAGAACGAAAATGAAATATATGCATATTTATATAATATAGTTAAATTAAAATTAAAATTATATATATCATATATGATCACTAAATCCATCATTAATACACTCCATGTAGTATGTGAAAGAATCACATTGCGTTCATGGGGCATGAGTCAATACATCCTCAAATACATTTATCATAATTTTACCAAATTAAAAGTCAAAAGATATGTGTTTTAAATTGAATTAATAAGGTCAAATAAACAATAAATATAACATATGAATCATATAACCTTATTTACTTCAATTTTTCCACTATAATAGGTGGTTAATGAGAAATGAACAATCTTCTTTTAGTGAGGCGGTAGTTCGACGTGCTCGTAAACTATATGTTTGTGACCCATTAGATAGTGGTGTGTTTAATTATAGGTCTAAAACATATCATAAAAATATCAAATTTTATTTATGATACAATTTTTCATATTGTAATGGTATAAAGATAATAGAGGGGGTGGAGAAGGAAAATAATTGAATGGATCCTGAGTGAAGATGTTACCTCTTAATAGGGTAACAACTTTTTGTTTGATCCCAAATACTTCCATGAGATTCCTTAATCACAAGTTAACTCTTCAAGGAGTAATTGATGGAATTTATGAGATTTTTCAAACATATTTTGGCTATCAGTGGGTCTTGAAAGGTGTGACAAAGTCAGTATATTTGGTGACCTTGTATATGGAAGGGAAATAACAAAATTGGCATTTTTAAAAACAGGATTGGTGAACCAATATTTTTACAAATAATAAATCGTAATAAACCATATGAAATAATAATTTTTTTTTAATGTAATGATAATTTCAATAAGAGGTTTTGGTAACATATTCTAGGTTTTTCTGGGTCTTAATGTTTTTCTTTAGTACATTGTTGAAATTTTTTCCTATCAACTGATATAATTAATCATAATCACATTCATTAACATTTTATGTAAAAAAATATAATCATATTAGAAAATATAAATTATACTAATACCAAACATGGAATCAGTTACTAAAAATTCTACCCACATAAGTGGTAGAAATTAATTCAAAATTAACCACGTTGATTGGATGGCGTTGGGGGTTTTAAACGTAAACATGTCAAAAACATTTTTATGTTTTTTTATCCAATTTAAATCAAAAATTGTTTAAAATAAACCAGACTGGATAAATTGATAAAAATATTTTCTAACTAAACTATAAAACATATTTATAATATATTTTAGCCTTATAATTAAATTAGATGAAAAATCATTTTTGAATTAAAGACCATTATTTTTAACAATTCATTAAAAATTAATTCTTATTAAAACCTAATGAAAATTTATCCCAAAATTATATATTCCTATTATAAATATATGATGATTATTTTGACTTATTAAATAAATAAAATATCCAAAAAAAATACTAGAAATGGGTTCTTCATTTAAAGGCGTTAAAACTATAAATAAAAAAATTTGTTTTTATGCTTAAAATTTGGTTTGTTCTTATATTATGTCTACAGAATCTATTGGATGAATATAAAAAATAAATTATTTGATATATATCATTCCTATAACAATAATATTAATCACTACTTTTAATTATTTTAATTTATTAGGTTAAAACTTCTTTGTGGCCAAAATAATATTGAATTTTATATTTAATATGTTTTAATATTCATATATAATTAATTTGTAAATAATGAATTCATATTATATATCATTAAACCATTCGTTTTCATAATTTAGTTAATAATATTTATATACTTAAACCTAATTACTATTCCATATATCTTTATATTAATATTTTTAATAATATATTATTGGTTGGGAATACTCAGCCTTGCCTGTTATATAATCCATTAAGGAAGTTTAATATTACATGTAGTGTACGCTAACCTTGTTGTTCTGTGTAACATAGGCCAAGCATGTGTAGAGTGTAACATAATACTAGCATGTTCCATGTGAAATTAAATTTTACAGAGTGAAAAACTATTTTCATTATCAAATGTAATAAAAAAAATATATAAATTAATATTATTTTTAGAAAAAGTTCACAAAATCTCAGGGTGTTAAAATGGGTTCTCCCTTTATCTATTTTATGAATTTGGTTAAAAATTAATAATTATGTATCTCTATTATTCAGGAATATATTATTATATAACCTATTATGGGGGAGTACCATAGGTGATTTGAAACAACTGATTCCCCCTTTTACTGGATTCAAACGATATAATGCTTTTTAGTGATTGAAAAAAATTTCACAGAATTATATAGTTTTCAAAATATCATAAATTTAAGGGAGGCTCAGTGGGTTTTTTTAAATTTATATAGTCCCAATCATTTACAAAATGTATATGGTTATTCCCATGTGCATGTTATTTAACGTAATTTTGATCTTGAAATAATTTTATATGAATTTAATTAGGTCTATCTCTACATATATCTCATAAATAGAAATCCAAAATATATTAAAAACATAGTTTACATATTATTTATAGGAATAAAAAATTTTGGTTGATATGTTTTTGTGGATACCCATAGGGGTTCCCATTATGGCATTATAACATAGAGCACAATGTTTAGGTATGTATAAGCATTTACATTTGAAAATAACAATAGAATGATGGGGAAAATATAATAGTATATGATATGATTCAATGGATCATATAATGTAACCATAAAACATAGAAAAGAACAATAAATTGGTATCGATCCCAAACATTCAGACATGTAATTGAATTCTATAAAAGAAAATAATATATAAAAAATACAATTCCGGACATCAGGTAACTCCATACATGTTATTTGATCAAATTATCTTGATAATGATAAAAAATTAAATACTATAAAATAATCCTATATATGAGGGAATTAATAAACCAATGGATCTAGAAATTATTCATGGGGACTCCAAAATTATCAAGAGGATTATAACACCTTAAAAACCAATGGATTGGATTCTGGAATGGGATATTGAACTAAATAGAATTCAACAACATAAGGAACTATACATGAAGAAAATAAATATATTATCACTTAAATTTATTGGAATATTAATCAATCTTTTTTTAATGATGATATTAAATGAAATGAACCCACTTGAGTGTCCTCAAATTACACATGATGGTCAACTGGTTACACTGTTCAATCATTGATAAAATAAATGACAATTTCATATCGTATTAAAGGAACCACATAATTATTTAGATATAATTAAAAATTATATAGAGAAGGATTTTTTATCTATATACATCATATAATTTCTAAAGAAAACATGACTGTTAACTATAACAGAAATGTTTTTCTCCACAACATAGTGGTTCCTATTTTTTTTGTAAATCAAAAAATGTCAAACATACTCTAATATTTCATATGGAAATTAAAGAAAACATAAAAAATATATTATAATACATAAAAAAATTGGATGTTGTTTCATCAAACACTCTATATGTTATGACATGCACTTTTTTAAAAACATAGTTCTCATACAAGGAAAAAATTATGCGACCCTAGGGTCCTTTGATGCGTTTATGTGAAATTTGAAATCTCACTCATAGATTTATGAAATGATTGGTCTATTTTAAGGATTCTATACTATTCAATCCACTTAGGGGTCAAGTGTGACCTCCAAAAAATATAATCATATCATTATACGAAGATATACCCCACATGATATATCATTTACATTAAATAAATACCTAGAAAATAAGATTATATAGGAAATCTATTTACCACTACACATAGTACTATTAAAACTTGTACATTCTATTCATCATTATGAGATTAATTAACAAGTATTAACCATGTTGATCAATACATCACATTCCATTAATTCATCATATAATAAAATCATTATTTTCCCATCAAAGTATATGATCATATTATCTATGAATATACAATAAATAATAGTGAATTCATTTAGTGTAAATTTATCAAGGGTAAATTTACATTAATTTATATATATGCAGATAAAAACCATATTTGTTGTTTTCCAATTGAAGAAACAATAAAAAAACCCAACAACAAAAGTATTAGCCATGATAATATGAATACCTTCAAAAGTATGGTATTAAATTATGACATTATTCATTATATAAATCTTAAGAACCACAAGTATGATGTTTGGATATTATGAACACACCCAAAAATATATTTATGGATGTATAGAATTCCATTTTATAAACATTGGTGGGTCAGTTTGAGTAATAATTCAATTTTTATTACTTCTAGAATATATTCTATATATCTCATATATAAATCATTATATCTAAGGATTTATTATATTCATTGTAGTATTGATACATTGGAAAACACAATATACACAATGATGATAATCAATTAGGGATAAAGTAATGTTTCACTTTCAATGGATATTACTATTCAAACATTTATATAAAATAAATTAAACCATACATGAATAAATGATAATTTCAAATTTACCTTTTTACAATAACAAGATAAAAATTTCAACCATTAAAAGAAATATAACTTTTTTATTAAAAATGATAATCTGTATGAACCTCATGTTGTTTCAATGGTAATGGTTCATAGATGGATATAATAAAATCTCTTATATAGACTCCAAACTCAATTCAACATGGCCTCTCTAAATAATATCTAATGTAAGACTATATTTTAGAAGTTATTTGTTTGTTTATTTTGTGAGAGAGGGGTTCCTTTTAGAGAGAATTGACCCCATCATTGCCTCAATATATCTATATTGTTCCCTCACACCTTTGAAAAATCCCATTTTAATAAATTTACTGAATTGGAAAAATAATTACAATTTATCAAATGATGACGCAATTTACTCTTCGACTATTATGGGCTTTACTATTATTTATACTAATTAAATATATAAATTATTAGCTGCACTATATTTTAAAAAATAAAAATAACTATTTCATTTCATATATAATAGAATCAAAAACATTCATCTATGAAAAAAAATTCAATATTTGATTTATATATTCCAAATCCAAAGAACATCTTATTATTCCATCATAAATAATTAAGTATGTTATTTAATGAAATATAAGGAAACTCACTAGGATTAGATAGGTACCTAATAGTTCTTCTCATAATATATGACATATATGGTTGATTACAAAACATGAAATATATTTTATTTACATGTAATACACATAATAAATCATATCCATCCGTTCTATCAATTTATAATGATCCAAAATATTCCTTAGTTTCATAAAATGTAACACATGTATAGTCCCCTTCATAGAGTTATCCATTCAAATTCACATTATTAGATTACATATATATGATATGTGACTCAATTGAATCATCCAAATATATCTATATAAAAATAAATTAATACCTTGTTTTTAGGCCACAACACTTATATCACGAATTGGGAATCATTTTCCCATACATAACTACACTAACTGAATTTCAAGGATTTCATTTTCAGAATCAATTATATCATATACAAAAAATATATATAAAATGATAGGAGATGACCAAAAACCAAATTATGTACATATACATCATCCACATTTTTATGAAATGATACACTATGATTAAATCATTAAAATAGATAATATTGTTCTATGATGATTGCTACACTAATAAAAATGATTTCATGTAGAAATTTTAACATCTTTTTCTGAAAAACAACAACACAATGAGAGGGGATTCTAATTACAATGTTAAATGATCTAACAAGTAATAAATTTATATAATCTTTGTAAATCTTGTTTTATAAAATCTTAACATAAATGGTTTTCAAAATTAATTTTTTGCAACAGTTTTTTAGTATAATTGATAAAAAATTTAAAAAATATATCATTTTTATAACAAAAATAACTTATTTTTATATTTTTAATGTATAATTTAAGAATAATCAAAATTAAAAATAATTAATAAAATAGATTCATTGGGTTTTCTTCATTTATTCATCCATTATTTTATAAAAAACTATTTTTAGGGTGACTTATGTCTCTCGAGACTACATCATCATCGATAATATCCCATGTTTAATCTATAGTTTTTATTCAACTTCATATTTACCCCATTACATCCTCTCAATATTTTATTTTCTTATTCATTTCAGTAGTTATATGTTTTTTATTTAGTTAGAATTTTATAATGGTTGGATTTGATAACTATTTTGATCCAAACTATTTCACTTCTTACAATATAAATTTTATTTTTCACCATTTTGGATACCTTATTTATATAATTACATCTTGAATATATTTATTGTATTTGTATAATAATTATTGTAAATTTTGTAATATTTATTTAGAAATTTTTATTTTTATATTGTACTCATTTATTTATTATATTCATATATACATCAGTCCAAATTAAAAAACATTACAGTTATAATTAGCTTTGGACTATAAATATAGATATCCAAAATATTCATTTATATATTACGCATCCTAATAGATTAATATTCATTACATTACCTTAGGATCTACTCTAGAATCATTTAGATTTATTTTCCTTGGATACATAGATTCATAAAGAACTTTTCAATAAGTTAATGATATCTTATTATAGAAGGATAATCAAAACTATCACCCATTAATGCCAAGTCATAAGTAATTCATTTCTCTATATCCTAGGGAATGTAAATATAAGAATTGGTGGGTAAAAGTTCTCAGTATGGGTAAATATGGAAGATATCAACACAACATGAGATGGGAACGCGAACATGAGACTAAAATTTAGAAAAACAATTCCTAACATACCGTAAGACATAAATGAGACTCTTGGATTAAATCATGGTAGTCCATATGACAAGAAACATAATGGAATCAAAGAACAATATCCACGAGAGAATAATTTTTTATAAGAAATATACTCATGGAATATATATAATCATAAAAAATAAATTCCAATATAGTCAAGGATCACTACCCAAACTATTATGGTGGAATTGGTTCACTAAACAATATATCACAGTATCAAAGGTTGAATCTCGATAATATCATAATAGAATATATACATTATTAAAATACTTTTAGTTCCCATTAATATAATATTCATCTCAGGAGATATCAATAACTATCAAACTCATTAGTGATAGATATGGGTCCCCCATCATTGGTTACAACATAACCACTACCCATGGTTATATCATAACCACCATATTCAGTTATAAAATAATAATTATCACATAATGAATACAAGACATAAGTGAACTAGAAACATATAAATCATTAATCATATCAATACAATTAGAATGAAATGGGATTAATGAAATAATTATCATATAATAACATTCTCAATTAAATGGGTTTAAAAAATAATTCTGTGTATTTGAACCCATGTAATAGAATATGGTTAGTAAACATTTTATAATTGAATAACCCATGGAAAAGAAATGAGTTTCATAAACATATTATCATCATTAAAATAAAAAATAACAATAATGATTAAGGATGGTGCCATTATATCATATCAGAAGAAAATATTAAGTTACATAGAAATATATCCTCATTGATGTGAAATTATATTGAAAGATCACTTAGAACAGTTTGGAGTTCTAAAGAATGAGACCATGGTTATTTTGGAAATCCATTAGTTGACCTCTTCTTTATTTTGATATCACTCATTAAGAGTAGTAACTTGGTGATGATACATATAGAATCAGGGATTATTTTTATAGTGTGGCTTCCATTGGCGATTGTTCATTCTAATATGAGGTCACACTATGATTTTGGAGGTAGTAATTTATAACATTTCTCTTGGTAAAACCAATAATTAGGGGTTTTTCATAATTTCATGTAAGTGGTTCTCCATGCATCCATTAATAAGATTATTGACATGAAATTACGATTCATGTATACATATATGTGATATGAAATTGTATAATTTGTATCTCAATGTCATACTTATCAGTAGGTCCGGGTGAAGAACAAAATTCCATTAAGATTTACTCATCCCCATCTCATGACAAAAAATAAGTGGGTTGATGATTTGATGAATTTTGTAGAATGGTTTAATCATATCCCATAAGGAAATAATTTGACATGGGTAGTGATTGATAAGAAAAAAATTCAACACATTTCATTCATAAGTGTGATAAAACAAATATAGAGGGAATATGAACTCTTTATATGTTGGATCTTGTTATACTGTTTTCATTACAATCTACAATATTATATGTTATGGACCCCCCAGTTCACATATAATTTTTGGAGTGGCTTTTATAGGGAGATGGAATTCATGTATAATATTAGCATAAAATTTCATCAGTTAAGGAATGTAAGGAATGTCAAAGTATATTGATCGATATAGATTCTAGATTACATGATTCATCATTGTTTCTCAACATTAGCGGCTCTTGGGATAGAATCATGTGACTAGTTTACTTTATTGATAACATTAGTTAATAGTCATCTACCACGACGTCAAATTTTATGGTATTTTATCTCCTTCCCTAAAAATATGTCTTTCTATTTTAATTAATGGGTGATGTATCCACTGATGGACCTAGTATAGTTAAAGAGATCATGTATGAAGTTCAACTAATCCATCAATGAATGGTAACAACATAGTCACTGTAAAAATATTATGACTATAATCATTGATTCCCAATAGAAATGTTTGTTAGTGAATATAATTTTCTAGTGTTCAACCATGTTTTGGTTTGTGAATGATGGGAGGGTGGTGAATGCTTGTATATGGAAACATTTGACCATTTAATGATGATGAACATATTGGCACTTTTTTCATTTGTTTTTCATTTATTTTGAAATTAATTAATCACATATTTCATGTGTCATGTCTGAAATTTATCACTCTAACCCATATAATATTTTATGTTAGGAGGACCATTATGTTGAACTTGATTTATCAGTTCTGAGAATCATATTTGGATTGTTTATTTTTAGATGAAGTTTCATCATAGATAATCTATACAGTTTTTTTGTGTAAATTTGAAGAAACTTATCTTTCGAATGAGACATAGTAGCTGGAGGCACTAATGATAGAGTAGTTTTATCATCTCTATTATGAAGAACATATTTGATATGATATTTATTTGGTGAAATTTTTATGATGGGATGGTTTCAATATCAAGATACCCTCTTTTAGGTACCCATGACCTATGCTTTGTTTTTTCAATATTCTAGTTATGATATAGGACTTTTTGGATAATTATTAAAAAATTAGGTCTTTTTAGATGTTCATGATTATTTCATGATTAGGGAAAAAGATTTATAATGGAATAAAAAAATTGTGTGCCCTATTTAGAGGGTTTGAATGGGGTTCAATATTGGAACACATTTTGTAAAACCCTTGTCATTAACCCTCCAAACAATGTAGCCTTGGGAATGGGTCCTAAAATGATGGTTTATAGTTCCAATAACATAGTATCCAAACCATACACACATTATAGATGCCCAATGATGACTATTATTTAAGCACACATTTATTTCTAACCTAGTGGTCTGACAAGAAAACTACTTGATGTGGTTTATAACATAAAAACCAATAATTAAAATGTTTGTGCCCCGATTTTAAACACTAACCACATCCTGTTATACCCTAAAATAATTATATGTTTTTTGGGGTATCTAAACATGTGATTTCTTCCCTATTACCTTTCTTTATCTCAGATTATTGCACTTGTGGATGAAACTGATATATCTTTTTCAAGTGTTTAATTCTGATTGGGAATCCCTCATTTTATCTCTACTCTATTCATTTGAGAGTGATAAAACACTATTTATTTATGGGCTTGGTCAAATTATTTGATTTATTGTGATTTTAAGGATTCCTATATGATTTTCTATCCTTTGATTATCCAATTGTGGTTCATTTTTTTCCCGTGATTTATATTTTATTTTTGGATTAATTTTCGGTGGTTCTATATGAATTCTCCTATAATTTAAACATTGGTTTATTTCGTTAAATGGGATACATTTTTATATGATTGTAATAATTTTATTTATATGGTTTTGATTATTGATTTCAAGGGAATGAAATTTGTAAATGAAAACCCATTTTCCCTAAGATTCATAAATTTTATATATTTTGAGATAATATGGCATGAAATTATTAGTATTTTTTTAAATGATTTGATATTTATTCATGAGAATGTTTTAGAAAACAAATGGTGGTTTTGAATGAAAATAATTTTATAGGAACATATATTTTGGTTTTGAAATTGACAAGTTCTACTAAAACACAAATTTGGGAATAAGAAATGTCGTTAAATAATTGAGTAGAATTGAATGATATTGTGTATGATGTATTGATTGAAATCACATAAAATACTAAGTAATTATTAGATGATATAGGAATACTACCTAGTTGTTTAACATTCTATAAATGGATTAAATAAGAAGACTATAACTAATATTATTTTGTAATTAATTACATAATGGGGTATTGATTGATTTCCTTTATGGCCAAGTCATAGGTCCACTTGTGTGGAGATTGATCTATGAGAAATGACTGACTACTTTGACAATCTTATAAGGAAAAACAAATATATCTTAGATATTATGAACATGATTCAAGGTTTTAACATGATTAAAACATACCAGTTATTATAGAAATATTATGGTCAACTCCTTGATTAATTAAAATTTTATTTTAACATATTTATATCCCTCTTCAATACATGTAAATTGATATCATGTTTGACATATAAATTTTAGTTTAATTATCATTATGTTTATTTATTTATATTGAATAATATTGTACTTTATTTTTATTTTAACATCTTATGGAACAATTTTTGAGATCATGATGATGTTTTTCCTAACCCCTACCATGACCATCATGTGTTTTTAGAATATATAATTCATGGTTTATGAAATGTGTAATAAACTTATACTTGTGGAAGGAGGGCATTATTCATGAGTACTATAATGATGTTGGTTATCTATGGAGATATGTTCACTTAACATGTTGGGTTTTTGAAATTATTTCTTGTTGGATATTATGTAATTATTTTTTAGGATGATTTATTTTTGCAATTATATTTTTCTTATTGTGGTACTTTTCATCATTAGGTTTTTTTTAAAACAAACTATTTATTATATTATCATCCTATATTATGAACCGATGGTTTTGTCTTGTGGAATAATTTTTAATTTTATGATTGATATAAATATAAGAGCTATTTATTAACCCATGGGGTTTGATATTGTTAGTTGGGATAGGTTAAGAAATTCTTGGGTACTTGTGTAATAGGATACTAAGGTAGGATTATAGAACTTGGTTTTGATTTGATAGTAATGGTAACATATTTAAAAAAACGAGTTCTAAAATAATACTATTCAATATAATGGGAGTATTTTTAATTATATAAAACCAATAAAACATATATCAATTTAATTATTTTTCTAGAATACATAATACATTAAATAAATATACTCCTAAAGAACTTATATGTTTATTACCGTTAGAAACATGGAAACATAAACATCGCTACTTGAGTGACCCACCATATATCCCAATAATATTCCAATAGAAAAACCTATCATATACATATTATAACAAAATATATCTTCATAACCTGGCGAAGGAAATATAGGAATAGGTGAGTTCATATTCTCATTAAAGGTAAATAAGGGAGATATGTAAGCACAAATTTGAGTAAAAGGGTATGTGAAGGATATCATAACATTTTTAGATCATACCATGCATATCAATGACCTTGAACATAAATCATTACATAAATACTAGTAGTTTATAAGGATGGAATCATAACAAAATTAATAGAAAAATCCATAAAAGAATAACATGTGAGTAATAGAAGGAATTTTAAAATACACAAAGACATGTAATATCATTCCATACGATCTAAGATGGATATCTAGAAACTATCATGGAACATCCTGGGGGATTTAGCTACTTGGTGGCACAAAAAACTATACCTAGTAATATATAATTCCTAGTAAGGGATTAGGTTTCTCCATCATCCCATATATAATAATTGTTCACCACCCCCTTGAGTGGACCAGGTTTCCCCATCCAGAGATAGTATAACCAAATTCCCCATATTCACATAGTCGATCAAGATGCACCTATTTCCAATTTTGGATCAAGACCTCTAAATTTTACCCCATAATTATATTATTAGATCTAATTCCTTACCAAATTAATTGGAATGAGATATATGTCACACCCATCACAAAATGAAATATTATATTCATTTTCACAAGATTAAAAACAAATCACATTATAACCCATGTAATTAAATTGGTTTTATAAACATGAAATCATTTCATAAAATATATTAAATATATATGTTTCATAATCATTTATTCAAATACTAAACCTTGAAATGAAGCTATTTTCAGAAGAATATAACCCAAAAAACTTAATGGGGTTTCATATACTTATAAACCATGAAATTGAAAATGGAGTTTATAATCATATACGCTTTGAATGATAAAAGGGTTTCAAAAATATCATAAAAGATTAATTCATCAACTGAAAGGATATGAATTGAACATTTGATAATTTCCAAAGAAAATAATGAGTATCACCAACATATATCATCTTTGTTGGGAAATAATTTGTAATGATCATTTCAAAACAGGGAATGTTGAAATTATTCTTTTTTCATTGAAAAATAATTATTTAAACATAAATAATTTTGAAAATAATTCTCATGACAATAGACATGAAAATATGTAATGAAATATTTGAAAACATTTCTAAAACAATTTTCTTGCAATGCTTATAAAACAACAATGACAAAAATATGGAAATTATTTTCCTTGAAAATATATAAATTAAACTTGAAAACTTTTTGAAAATGAGTTCATTTGAAATTCATAAGAAACATATAAGAAATCTTGTGAACATTATGAAAACATTTTCCTTTGAAATAATATTATATAATCATGAAAACATTTAAAAATTCAATTTCCATGAAATCATATACAATAATCGGGAAATTTTTTTTAAAACGTTATCCATGAAAATATATATAATATTTTTGAAATAATTTTGAAAACCATCATCCATTATAAAATTTCAAAGAATCATGAAAGCACTGAAATTTTTTTAAACATAAATTATTATTGATTACCTTTTTTGAAAAAATTGTAGTGGATGGAAGGAGATTTCCGAATGAAATGGGAATCAAAGTAGGATTTTCATAAAAAAATATATAAATTATCATAAGTTCCAATAATTGAAAAAATGTTACTTATAAATGAATATATCATGTATAGAAATATTATAATAAATTTAATGAGTTATATTGAGTGATAGATCATAGGATTTCATTAATGGCTTTGTAATCATAAAAAATATCTATAAATGATGAAAATGTTTCAATACTAACTTAACACTTGGTAACATTTAATTATACTCCCCATGTATGAAAATAAAACAGAAAAAAATATATATATCTGGAAATAATTTTTTTTATTATATATCATGTAAAATGGTAATATATAAACACTATAATAGAATATAGGGTCATAACATGGCATGGGTCTGAATGATAGAAAACAGAGATAAAATTACATAACCAATTTTGTCACATTTGAAACATAAAACCCATGAAATGCTGATAAAAAATGGATATGTAAATACCAATATTTATTCAAAATAACATTACAATTAATCCATGTGGAGTAAACTGACAACATATAATAGATAGGAGGTGATCAGGGATTGTCTGTCATTGAAAATAAAATTGGGAAGAGAAAACACTAACTACATGAGTACCATTATAATATGTATTTAAATGATGGGAAAAAACCATTTAATTATTTTTATATTAAAAAATAAAATAAAATAGTCCTATAATATTTCATAGGGATTTATAAACAACAAACAAAAGAATCATGTGGTGAATATGGTTTGTATCTCAGAGAAATAAAAGGTGATACAAAATCCCCATATATTAAGTCTTGAATCTCTTCATACTAAAGAAAAACAAAGTTATAATAAATATAAGTTTACTATAAATTAACCAGAGAACAAAATTATTATATATAACAGTAGAAAATATTTTATTTTTTATTTGTATAACGTATTTATTGACAACTCAATGTTAATGTTATGATTTGACTAATAATCAATTTGATTATCTCTTAATTTTTTATTTTTTATATTCTTTGTCATTATAGTTATATAAGGATCCATATAATTTAAACCATGATATAAATATAAAATATATTTATTTTATAATATTTTATTATAATATATAAATGATACATATATTAATTGAGATACAATGTTCATGGAGATGGTAGGTCGTGCACATGCATGAATACTATTTATATTCTACTATGTCATTGAAATAATGAATGAAAATGAAATATAAGTGTATATATAATATTAATAAAACATAATTAATATTTTAAATATATCATATAATTGTACTAAAACCATACTAAATACATTCTATGTATAGTTTGATCTTATCACATTGTTTTTAAGAGGCAGTAGTTCCCACTTCCACAATCGAAGTTTTCATATTTACAAAAAATAAAATACATGAAGAGATTTTATCTATAATAAACATATAAGAATAAATATATAATAAATAAAAAATAAAAAATAAAATAATTATCATAATTTCAAACAAGGATATGTGGTAAAGGGAAAACATACACAATCCTTTCGTGAGGTGGTAGTTCATCATAGACATGGTTGGTATGTTTTTTAATCATTTTAATGATGTTTTTGTAATTACATGCCTAAACATTATAATAGAAAAGTATATTTATATTTTATATTAGATGATTATTATATAATCATGTAATAAGAAAAATTGATTTGGCGGGTAAATAAATTAAAATATAGGTGCTTGAGAAAGGATGTTACCATTTAATTAAGTAACTCTATTTTTAAAGCACTAATGTGATACCATGGGTGTATTAATTACCAAAGTGAGGATTTAAGGAATTAGTGGGTAGATATTTGTGTATTTTTTGAGATGATTTTTCGAAATCCAAACTGATTAATATGTGTTATTATATGGGAGGGATGTATAGATTTCTATTGTGTAAGAGGAGTTGTTTTCTAGTAAATTATAGAGAAGGGAATTCCACACTTGTTGTTCTAAATAAATATAGATAAAAAATATTTAAAATAATAATAAAATTGATTATAGGGTTGAAAAATTAACATTTAATGGATTTTGAAGAAGATTATAGGTCATTTTGTCTTTGGGTTTATAGATATTTCCTTTGTTAAGTAAATTTTTCTCTGAATTGTTGTACATAATTTTTAATAATTTCACTAATATTTTTGGTAAAAACATTAGATATTCATATTAAAAATTAAAAATGTCTATTATTAAAAATATGGAATACGTTTAATCAATATCCAATTACAAAAATAGAAGAAATTAATTTAAATTTAATACAATATACGATGCGAAAAAGATTGTTTCTAAAGTATAAATGTAAAAATGTTTTCTTGGTTATTATATGTAAATTCAATGTGAAATTGCCTAAAACGACATAAATTTGTTTAAAAGATATAAAATTTTTCGATTAATAAATTAAACAAAACCAAAAACATAATTTATATTTATAAA
Organism: Viscum album; assembly: GCA_963277665.1. Lineage (NCBI taxonomy): Eukaryota > Viridiplantae > Streptophyta > Magnoliopsida > Santalales > Viscaceae > Viscum > Viscum album. The sequence goes on from OY728132.1 coordinate 1,729,885,243, forward strand.
TGATATTATTGAAAAAAAGGTTTTGAGTTAACATTTGGCATTATTCCATATTCATCAATAAATGAATCTTCATAGAAAAATTCCAAAAAATTACCAAAATTAATGTTAATAATTTATATTTCAAAAGTTATGTTTATTTAATATAATAATACATATATGTTTTCAAGAATCTTATTTGAAATGTGTTCCCCATTAAAGTACTATGAAATTATCTATTTGAAGAATAAACCCATTAATTAAAAAATTATTTTTCTTATTATATTATACCTATCATATTTAATGGATGAGAAAAAAAATATGAAAAAAATATATTATATTCAAAATTAATTTAAAACATGACTCAAATTTCTAATGATTAATTTTATTACAATTAAAATTAATTTTTACATAAAAAATAGTTTTCGTAGGAAATAAATTTCATTATTCCTAAATAGTTCATAATTTCATTTATTACTAATTAAAAACTAAATGATTAATTTTATATACATTTTTAACCATATTTTAATAATTTAGATAATATCATTTATATATTAATTTCCAATTTTTAGGTGGTTTCAAAAATAATATTGAAATAACTATATAAATAATATATTTTATGTTGGTAAAATATCTACCTTACATGTAAAACAAGATAACAAAAGAAAATAGAATGGAATATAACACAAGAAAATAATTATGTGGCAGGTACTTAAACAATATCTACGTTTTCTGTGATGTGAAATAATGACTTTATGTTTTCTGAAATTCTTGTTAAACATAAATATTTATTATAACACAAGCTATATTTTGAGTTTCCTGAAATAAAAAATAACAAATTTTAAAATAAATTTTAAATTTTATTAAAAAAATTCATATGGTGTCACATCTTAGCTCCCTTAAAATTAATTTCTCAATGAAAAATATTTTGGTTTATAAATTTTTTATTACTTGAAATTTATTTTTCATTGAAACACACATAAAAAATATGATTACTAAAATTCCTATAAAAAGTGAATGATAGAAACACGATGGTTACCCAACATAACTAATAACTAGTTTTCCACATGTTAGAACATTAATGGAATGTGAAAAAATGAAATTAGATAAAAATAATAAATATTTAAAAAGAGTGATTGAGGAAATCAATCACAATCGAGGGAATAATACAATATAATTTTCAACGGGTCAAAGCAAAAACACATTGATGATTTAAAATGACATCAATTCAACAAAAATAAAGTTATGTGGATATATATATATATATATTATTTGAAAAATGATGAATCCTTTTATATAAATATACACATTCATGATTTCCAGAAAATCTCACCATGTGTTGTTCCTTGATCAATTTCCACGTCAAATATTTGTCTAAAAGGTAGGAGAATTAGTCAATCATGAGTAAATAAAAGGTCATTTTTCCTATGATAAAATGTACCATATTTCATTCATTATCATCAACTAAATGTTATTATTAAATCACATACAATATGCATAATTACTCATGTGGTGAGATAATACATTAATCTCACAGACTTTATCTTATGTTTAACAACATTCAAAAAATAGTGAACCTTATAACCATTATCAAATATGAAAATAAATAAATCCAGAATGAAATAAATGAAAAAATATAAACATTCATCCACCATATATTACAATGTAAATGTTAGTTGGCACATCAAGAAATGTGGATATCCTCATCATATATTCTATTAAAACATAGTAATAACATGAATTACTAGAAATAATTTAGAAAAACATTCATGCTTCCTTATTCAAATGAAAATTAGATTAATTCCTTAATTCCATGATATTGTAATCATAATAAATGATGACATAGACTAGTTTTGCATGAAATTATTATTTGGTTATATTGTCAATTATAGAATCCAATTTACTGTATTCAAATCAATCATCTCTTTATCCATAATAAAAACAATTTTTTCAGCATCTTGATCACATTAATGTTTACCCTCCCTTAATAAAAATATCACATTTCTATGTCTTGATCACCAACCCAAATATACTTTTTTATCATTGATGAAAAACATATATTGAAAACAATTATTTACTGCATCGTTGTTCATGTTTATGTTTCTATCATATTTTTTGTCATATTTATATTCCTATTATTTAACATTAATTTACTTCATCAGGTAATTCCATTTTATCCCCTTATAGGGATTTATAGCTCTCCCCTTACTTATGTATTTCATCAGGATATCAGATTCAGTTTTCTGTATGATAATTTTATGGATGTTTTAAATATGGATGATATTTTTCCTATTTTAAGCTACCTTGTAATGCAATTAATTACCAAGTAGACAAGACATAACAATATTCTATTTTATGTTATTTTTAATAATTTTTAATAGATCATAACTTTATGTGTTATAAAGATAACAGTTTTTATAACGTAATTACACCATTTTTGGATAGGGGCATATTTTAAAAGCTAATATTTCATCAATTTTTGGCCCATTAAAAATTAATACAGTGTAATATATACATGTAATAAATCCCTCAAAAACATTATAATGAAGTATATAAATAATTTCCAATGTTAATGATGGAAATATTATGACATATTTAATAATAATAATAAATTTCTTTTTAATAATAATATTATTAAATTGTGGAACTATTTTTTTTTGCAAAAATTAACTGTATATATATATTGTATAAATTTTTTATAATATATATGCATATGAAATTATAAATATACATATGTATATATATATATATATAATTTTATACATATATATATATATATATATTGGTTTTATATATACACAGATGTGTACATGTTTGTGTAGGTGTGTGTACATATATATATCATAAAAATAAAAATATATATTTATTTTTTATTAATATATATTAATTTATGATTCAATATATATAAAAATTGACCTTTAATAGAAAAAGTTAATGATGAATGATAATATATTTTAACGGGTTTTTATATTTTTTATAAAGGTATTGATTAAGATAAGATGCACATATGGTATTTTATGTGGTATGTAAGTGGATGATTTTAATAATCATTAATAAATCAACAAAATTAATACAATAATTTAATGAGATTAAATTAATATATATATATATATATATATATATATATTGAAAAGAAAATGTTGTGAGGAAGATGTGATATCTAGATCCTGTTGTATTTGTTCCCTTTTTTGTCATCCATCCTCTATCCACTACATTATTTTCCTTTTTTTTCTTCACTAAACATAAACCATTGATATCCTCTCTAATATGGATCATATCGACACACCATTGACTCAGTTATTATTTTCTCAAAGAGCATAATTTTATAAGCAAGATCATTTTTAAAGGTATTGTGGTAATGTTTTTATTTAATTTAATATTTTTAATTACAGATTATATAGGTAATAATAAATATTACTGAAGATGTGGAAGGTTCATGGATTCATTGGTGTGTGATTGTCTTCTAATTCGGTGAATGTCTGGTACAAGTGATGAACTACTTTGTAAATCTCAATTTTGACATGAAGAACCCTATGGTAGGAAGATCCTTACCACTTGTGCTTTTGTTTAAAACTGTTTCAATGTTACCTTTTATATCTTAACAATAATGATATTTGGTCATGATTATGATTTAATGTGGGTATGTATATAGAACATGAGACCCATTGTTATTCCATGAGTATAATTTGTCTATATTTTGTATATTTTATTGTAAAAATAAGATGTTATGTTTTCTTCATTATTTATCTGGATGATGTATTATGATATTCTTTCCATTGATTACTATACATTTAATGTATGTTTATTTTTAAGAGGTAACATTCACAATTCATAGAATAGTATGACAATTATGACATGTTAATCCCTTAGAGATAGATTGTGCCTAAATTGTGACAACCATGACGATGGACCTAAGCACATGGTGGAGATATGATGAAATACAAAGTTGAATAAATAACAGACACCATTGTATTTGGATGATTAATGCATAATTATTTTTTTAGTGGAAAACCTGATTCTTATTTTATAAGAGAGATGTGTGATTGATTATTAGATGATTTATGAGGGGCATACTTGAGTACTAGTTGATTTGAAATTATCATTCCATTTATGATTTAATAGATATGTGGTTACCCAAAAATATTGTGTTTGATAATGAATATTTTCCCAAATTCCATGTATCTAGTTTCAAAATGTCAGTATATTTATGATAGAAATATTTGTTAATCTTTTATTTAAAATCTACTTACTCGATTCATAATTTATTTTCAAGTGGGATACTCGATTCATAGTTAATTCAAGATAGAAATATCATTCATGTGATATAATATATGATGATACCATCAAATGATGTATTGTATATGAACTCAATTCATGGATTAAATGTATCAATTTTTCAATGTATTTTCGATATGTGAGGAATCATACTTGATGCCTAGATTTTTTTTCCAAAAATTTTATCGCTGCTATGTTTATTTACCGGTGGAATACTTGATTCCAAGTTGATTTTAAAAAATAATGAAGTACATGAGGATGAAAATAGAACACAATCACATACACACACGATTCAATGAGGTTTTCAATAAATAGATACAATTCACTTTGGATAGTTTTTTGTTACTTTTTATATCATGTTGTTGTTGTTTCTGTTCTAGCATTGAGTGGATATTGTAATTTCGAATGGTTTTTGGATTCTTGGTTAGTGAAGAACCATTCCATTTTGGTTTTTATGTTTATATTCTTCTTAAAAATATATTATTTTAATGCATAAAACATTAAATTATAGAAAATCATGTTAAGGATATCTTGATGGTGCCTTACTAAGTATTTTACTAACACACTACCCAGGATTTTTGGTGTGTGTATATATTCCATAAGATATCGTAACAAGGGAAAGGGTCCTTTTGCGGACTGCTGAGATGAGGTATGTGGATCATGTAGGGAGCTAGAATACAAAATAGTGATACATATACTTCATTATTTATTTATTTTTCTTATTTATTTATTTTTCTTATTCATTTACTTTTCATTGGATTTATCCTATTAAGAGTTTCAGTAATTATTTTACATTACTTCTATATATTTATTTATTAAACATGTTTACTCTACGTATTTATTATGTTAAATATTCTTTTTTTCTGATATTCTGACATGATAGTGAGTGTATAATATCCCCTCTGTTATAATAATTCCCCCAATTCCAGTAAATATCTTATAGTATATGTGGAGATGTGTATAAGATCATGTGTAATTCTATCTCTGGCCTAGTTTTTTGGGTTAGGATGTTATAAATAACAAATAATTAACTGAATAAAACTTTTGAATTTAGTGTTTGACTATTTTTTTATATCCTTGTAATTATTTATTCAGTTATTCAAATTAATGTTTTGTAAAAATTGGAGGGGGGGACATGTCTAGAACTAAACCAATAGGGTTGTATGTAATTTATCATTCCCAATAAGGGGATAGTCAATTAAAGAATCCCCATGAGTGGGCATGTCATGATTAAATGGTGAATGTGTCTTAAATGGAACACATAATCAGAAAAAATAAGATAGTATGCCTTTACAGATCAGTAATAACCATATGGTGTGTGATTCAGGTTAAAAGGATTGGATCCCCAAAATAAATGGAATTGTTCCAAAATTGATGTTGTGGATTATTTTTATAGAATCTATAGTCACAAAAAACCATTAATGTGGTAAGACATTCTAGGACTATGATTCCTCATTTAACTCAAACTTTGTCAACCCGCCTTATTTACGCATGTCTTGCATCAGAACCACTTCTCTAGTATCTCAATGATGCTACCTCTTCTCTATAATACCCATCACTAACTTTAACACATTAACAACCGTCATGGGAAACATTGAAAATATCAAGCTTGAGCTGAATATCCACTATACTGGAAGATGATCACTCAGAAGATATTGGATCCCATTCAAGGACCATAAAACCGACTGGAATCCACATGTTTTATGAATTATAGTGAGAATATCTATTAATTAACTATGTAAATTGGAAATATGAGAATTCTTTTTCATTTCCATCCCCACGATGCTATATTCTAACAAATGCGGATGATATCCAACAAAACCATTCACCATGGAGGAAATTAATAGACCTTTCTAGGAGTCATATTTGTAGTATCATGACACACTATATAAGATAACTATTTTCATGGGATATATGAAGATATTTTTTCCTATGTATGATGTTGAGAAGGAGAACCATTAAGAGGAAAGTTTAATATGGATGTTCACATATTAGCATAATTTAATTATTTAATAATATTTATAACTATGATCTACACCGTGAAGAGTAAAATTTAACCATGGAGGACTAAATATAGGAAGTCACCAGTATTTTAGGATATAATATAAGAGAATGTCTATGAGATGAATACCGGATTTTCTTTATAGATCAAGTATTTCAATTCATGGATGAATAAGATACTACAATATAGGACTTCCCATGACTCATATGTCTTCTTCACTATAGTGTTGTAATTCATGATATTTCAAAGGATTATATTTGGTGAATATATAATTACAAATAATCAGACATTGAAAAATATAAATGAAGATAATGGTGATTTAAATGAATGAGATATATGTTTCCCCACCCTTTATAAATAATAAGTGTTTCTTCCATTAAAAATCATCAAAGATTGCACTATGCTACAAATTCATTAAACTATTTTTTTATTAATTAATCGTACTTCATATTTCTGTTATGATTTAACGAATATAATTTATTTATTCTATTAATAAAATTCAACCCTTTTTTCATTATAGTGTTATCATTCTCAATCTCTCTCAATATCTCTCATTCTCTTTTATAATTTATCAATTCATCCATTTTGACCTCCTTCACTGAATAATTTGTGAATAACCTGAGGATTGGCCTCAAACAAGGACATATAATTATGCAATTATATTATTTAATTATAAATCATTTTTAATATGTTTTCTTAAAATCATGCGGAAGTGTATGGTTATGAATATTTTCTTCCATGAAATGAACATGAAAATACATCTATTTGGTTGTTTATAATTTTTACCTTTCTTCCATAAAATGAAAAAGAATCCCATGGTGGATTCGATACATTTTAATGATAAAAATTTTATAATATATTCAAACCCTATAGTATTCAACGCTATATAATGATGGTTTTTTAAAAAATTTGATTATATGATGATGTTGAAATATGATTTCTTTTGAATTTTAGAATTGATGATAAGTAAATTACATGTTGTCTTATTTGAATGATATATCATAATTGGGGTATCAAATAAAGTTTAAAATGGATTACATGAAAATTCATGTAAAAAAATCCAAATTATTATTCAAATTACTTTTCAATTTCTATTTTAAATTTTATTTTAGAATAGATTTGTAATATGTTTGTATTTATATTAGAATTTTTTTAAATAATTATTATAATAGAATTAGTGGTAATTTGGTGAATTAGAAATTTAATTTAATTGAATATAAACCTATTAATGTGAGAAAACATTTTTCAGCCATAATACTACACTAGAAAATATTACCAAATAGTATTATCATACACTTTAGTATGTTTCCACTAGCGATCCAATAGTGAATGACGGATAAACCTATTAATTTTTATAGGAAATTAATAACATCTAAGATAATAAGTGTCATAACACCTAGTACCTATACCAGTTGAGACTTCACTAAATAGAAAATTCAATTTATAATAATAGTCGTAGCTGACATTCAAAAACTATACCAAATGATTATTTTCATGATTATAATTTCAACATAAATAAATTTATTCATTATAGATGAAAAATATGTTTTTTTAATTTTTATAGAAAATTTAATGAATATATTTATGTCTAATAAGTAGTTTAAAAAATTTTCTAAGGCATACAAAATATATAAATTTCATCATTAATTGATTAAAAATGAATGAAAAACAACTTTAAGAAAAAAATATTTCAATTTGTTTTTCTAAAAAACAAGAAATTGATGAAATATTCATAATTTTAAGAAAAGTATAATCATTTTTATATATTTAATTAAATATGAATATAATGTTTTGATAATAAAATAAAATTTAAAACATTCAGGATATAATTATATGGAAATTTTTATTCATTCAATTAATTATATTAATCATTAAAAACATTAATGTGTCTGAATAATATATTAAAATCAACCTTAATTTATGATTCGAATAATTTAAAATGAATTAGTTATAAACAATTCATATTTATAAGAATATATTATTTTATATTTTGGTCATAGTTATTAATTTATATTCCTTAAATATATTATTTCAAAAAAAAATTATATAAAAAAATATAAATCTATTTTAGAGGAGATGCTAATTTTTTTAAAGAGTGTTTTAAATATTAATATTTAATATTTATGATTATTTTAGTTTTTTAAAACATAACATTAATTTTAATAAAATTTTAGTTAATTTATTTATAAAACATTGGTATATAAAAATATCTTAAAATAGATTTTATAATAGTTTATAATCATTTTATATACCATTTTATTGAAAATGTGAAAAATATAATTTTACTACATTTTAATGCCCCACCATGGCTTTCACTACACTAGAGTGATGATGATTTAGATATTTTGGATGTAACTAAACTGATAAAAAATTTGTAGAAAATTTCATGAAACAATTTTCCATGGTGAAAAATATGGTTCTTAGATAACATTGAATAAACCACCATGGTCATCACTATTCAATGGTGGTTGTAATATGTGATTTTTGGTCACTATGACTACTCCATGTGTAATGACACATCATGGTGATAGTGATGTTTTTTTAAAAAAACAAGGACTTTATATTTTATACATGGATGAGGTATTGTATGATAACGATTATGAGATTCATTAGATAATCAAATGACCCATGGTAGTGGAAATAATACAAAAACACAATAAAACCTGTCATAAAGAACCAAAAATACAAATTTATTCAAAAAATGGAGCATAAATTGGTGTATATGATATTCAAATATAGTATCTAACTCTATACTTGTAATTGGAAAATGTTACCTTGATGATGATCACAAGAACTTGTAGAATAACATATCAATCCTTTGAGATGAATATGAAAACAATAGACGCACAAATTATTTTTATGGAATCTACTATACTCTATGAGATTCTAGAACCGTCACAGAGTGACGAATGATCATTGTGAATGAAATAGAGACTCAACATGTATATAATAAAGGTAGTGAAAATATACATATGCATGAATAAACATGATTTTTTATTAAACACAACATCATATTCATTAGAACAATGTATTTATCATAATATTAGTCACATCTAATAGTATCATTGGAAAAATATTGCTAAATGTTAGAGGTTTGTTAATAACTTGGAATCGATAAAGTTATATATATATAGATATATTGAAAGGGTATGGGAGAGCTTCCAACCCATGGATTCCAACGATCATCTTGTTGTTTTCAGGGATTGATTGATGTTTCATTTGAAATTCATAAATTTGAATTATACCTTATAATATTCATTATTTTACTGATACATGATTGGTTTTTTAGTATGATACAATCCAAACATACCATTGATATGTGATTTGAAATGGAATGAACGGTTATATAATAGTTGGTAATCAATTAATCCATGAAAGTACATATCATTATAAATGATGAAGGAAATTAGATGAGTTGGTAACCACTATAACGATTATTGGTTGATGGTATCATTATGATAACCATTATGAACCTTATAATATTTTGATTATATAATATTTTATTAAGGGAATCCATCATTGTTTTCATTAGTATTATGTGGTTGAATGTGATTGAATCATGGGATGAATCAATTCTAACTATTTTTTGGTTTAATGACATCTTATGATATCAATGGATAGTTATATTATTATTCATGGAACGTTTGTTTAATATGTGATAGAATCCTTTTGGGCTATTATTATGACCTGGGTGTCGGTGAATGATGTGAGATGGTTGATTTTTGTTACAATAATTATGACTCTTGATTTCCATATTAGACCAGTTTAGACTAAACAATTGAACTAATCAAAGAAGGTAGTTACATTAGTAGGTGTATCCATAAAAACTATGGATCAAAATTCATTAAAATTATTTATCATTATTGTGTACGTCATTTACCATCATCATAATACTACACTGATTGGTCATGTACTTTGATATCAATTGTGGTGTCATTTGAGTTGAAATCCAAAACTGTTTGAGAACAATGGAAATTTAGGAAACATTTAATGTTTTGTTTCTAGATAATGTAATGGGATATACATATTATGGATGGGTAGAGTATATAAATCATATATTTAGTATTGGATAAGAATATGATTATGGAATATGTCATCTATTATTTCTATTTTTCATACTGATGTTTTTATTTGGAAATTTAGAATATAATCATCCAATAGGTGGTATTGATATTTTTTAGTACATGTTTGAATTATAAAATTATCATTTTTATATCATATAATTTGTTTTTTTGTATTGATTCATTTTTATCTAATGAAACATTTACTGAAAATTTTAATCTAATGAATGGTATTTATGTACTTTCCCCACAATTGTTTTACTAGATATATGGGTTAATATATCTCTAATATCTTATCTAGCCATATACAATACTTGGTATAATATTGTATATAGGGTTGAATTTATGAGTTATATAATTAGAGAAAATTATTAATGAGTTGTTGAATTAGGACATGGTTATAACTATTATTGGTGTATAGTTATCATGAATTAGATTTCCTTAAGAAGTCTTTTGATAATAATTTTTTAGATGTGTTAATTTTTCGGTAGAGGGGTGTGATATTATGGAATATCATTTTTTAATGTTATTATCTCTGATATTTTTCTTAAAATATTTAGTAATCTTTTTATATGTGATAATTTTAGAATAGGTTATGGAAAAATGATGAGGTGATTGTGTGGTGAGGATAATTTATAATATGTTATGAATGAATTATGTTCTTGAAACAAAAATTTCTTGTGATAGTTAACATATTGTATAATTTCAATCCAAAATGATGTTTATTGAATGGTATATATTTTTTTTAAATGATTTTGAATAATAATTCCCTATGATTGTAGATTATTATATATTGTCCTCATATAATGATAATATTTTTTATATTAGTACCTCTTGGAGATCATGATTTATACATTAAATAAACAAGTCGCTATTAAAATTTAAATTATGTATATAGTCCATGGAATTCCCTACAAACCACACAAATTTATTTTCAAACATAGAAAAAAGTTCCACGGCCTTTTTCATATAGATGGGAATTTTATCTATATATTGTCTCATTTCATGAATAGAAAATATTTTTCAATTAAATTCAACATATAATAAATCCATGTAATTATCATTATCTAATCAACATTCAAAGTTATTTTAGTCAATGTCCACAAGTAATTCGTATACCCTTTGAGTCAATAAAATTCCATTATGAACTTGTATAATTCATTACATTATAATTTGGAGAATATATTTTATATTGAAATTATCCACTCCTCAACATTATATTGTTTTGGGATTCTATTAAATGGTAGATGTTATTATTTCATGAAGTTTTATAACATTAATTTCCAAAATTTTAAATCACTAGTATGATGTACATGGGTAAAGTTATTAGTGAAAACATGATTCATGTTCTCTAAAATTTTTATAATATATTTTGATCTATTTAATACTATAACATTTTAAAATTTGTCTTTATCGAGAGGTAAAACAAAAATACATTAGGATTATTGATATTCTATACATTTCATTCTACAGGAATCATTTCTAAAAAATGACATACAATTATTTGCATCATAAAATTATAAGTCAGGATGTATAATTATATTACTGGTGAATCATATCAAATAAATAAGAAAATTTATTAATTTTTAATTATAGAGTAATAATCATAGTATCGTTGTGAATATCTTAAAATAAAAAATTTTATTTAAATATTTCATAATGGTTTATAAAGATTGTGGGAATCATCAAATTTATCTTCCATGGGAGGTTCTACCTAGGTGTATAGTAATCAGACCACTAATTTTACACAAATGAAAACTATGTAAATACAAAATTTTTAATTTTTATGTTTTTACCCCATGGTACATCTCTGCCATAGCTGAATCCATGTGCATGTATCTATCTGGGGATGTATTTCATTGGAAATCACACCTTCATTAACTTACTGAAACATCATGATATTTTTGTACACATACATATATATATATATATATATATATATATTTGTGTCTTTGTGTGTGTTTCTTTGTGTATATATATAACTCAATATTACGTAATTTGATTATTTTACCAAACCCCTTGTTTTACATTATATTATTTATTTTTTAAAAACACAAATTTCATTATAGAAATAGTAATATCCATGAAACATTTGAGCCAACAGCTAGTATTTAATTATTCACATCTGTACAAGATACATATGATAAAAAATTTCTGGAAAATATATATCAATTATTAGAAAACATGATACTTTGTTCGATTTCAAAGTACATTTGAAAACAAAAAATACAATATATTACTTTCACTGAAAATGAGCAAAATACATTTCAATGAAAATTTAGTCATGATGGTTTGAAAAAAAATCATTTATTTTGTGTTTAAACATGGATTTCCTTCACACCATTTTTAAAATTATCATCATTCATAAAATTAAATGAAGATCCCATTGAATTTTTTATAGAATTACCATCATGGGAAAAATAATTTAATACTTCATTTGACAATATATATCATTAATAAACATTGATCCATGATTTAATACATAAATATTCAAATAAAACATTACAAAAAAATGATGAATCCTTTGGTATTTCAAAAAATATGTACATTAAAAATAATTTTGACACATTGATAAAATAAAATTATTGAAAAGATCATCAGTATAATCCTATAATCCCATCATTCTTGTAAAACTGTATGAGATCACTAAGATATGTATATAATAATTTTCTGACATATAATTCCAAGTAGGGGAATAATAAATAAATAGGATAAAGTAATATAATATATTTTAACATCAAGTCATATCTAGGTAAAATATGATTCTTTATAAAATAAAATATTTATTATGAAAAACTGCTTGCATGCTTTACTGAAAGCAATTAATTTTTCTTTATATTGTTCATGGAACACTAGTCCGAGGAATCTAACGCCATCTTAGTGCCTAGTCTCAGAATTTAATCAATTAATTTATGAAAATAAATCCGTATAAAATCCATGTCATTACATTATACCTCATTTTAATTTTTTGATTGAGTAGATTATCTATAAAATATAAGACTTTATTCAGGTGTGTGTCCTATATTTCAGAAGGTCTTATAGGGAGAGGTTTTCTCTATTTTTTTAGAATAATTATATTTCAAACCCTTCAATAGGAATACCGCCATTAGAATTGTTTTCATGGTGACCATATAGCTATTTTATTTCTACACTAATCCTAGAGTAAGTACTATCATTTTACTATGATTTTTATTCAATATGATCGATAAATTAAACATGAATAAAGGAATGATTAATGTTGGAGACTGTCACTATAAGATATATGATATCTAGAAATGATGTTTCTAATCGTTCCACATTAGTGATCATGTGTTATAGGTTTATTCCACTTATTATTGACAAAAAAATTTAATATAAGAAATTAATGATATCCATAACCCATTTAAGATATGGAGGTGTTAAACAATATTATTATGGTTATTTACAAATTTCCATAGTCAACACAAATAATTATAATTCAGGATGACTTATATGTACTGATTCATTAAATATATATTCATAATTATATCCTTGTCATCAAAAACTTTGACTAAAAAATCATGGATGGTATACTAAACAAGGAATGAACTATGATGATACAATATTTTTAGAATATGTTATTATGTGAATAAGTCATTCCAGTAGTGTGTGATCAAAAATTTACTGGTGTATTATAGGAAAATACCTATGTTTTAGAGCCATTGAGGTGTTTTCAATACTAGTATATATATTTTTAATATTAATTTTTATAATAAATATAATAGTTTTTCATTTTTAATTATTTTATGTTATTTGTTTTCTATTGTAATCATTTTATGTTTGACTTCTATTGATAGTGAAATTTTTATATTAGAGAAATACTACATGGGGGTTTTATTTTATTAATTTCATCATTCAATTTTCATTTTCATAATTATAGTGCCCCACAATAATTTGATAGGCCTATAGAATAAAAGACTAGATTTTCTATGCAAGAAAATTTCTAGGAATTTATTATATTATTGATGATAAATTAGGATTAGAAGTTTATATTAATGTGATATTAAATAAATCATAAATTTTCTTTTTTATAAAGTGACTACAAATACTGATTTTAACAATATATGGATTATCTTTCATTTGGTTTTCAGATGAGGAAGGTCATTGACATTGATAAAGATGAAATATAAATTTCAACATGATATTTACATAGTAATTTAGTTATTTAGATAGTGTAGTAAAATTTTATTGACTAGAATTTAGGGTCAACACTAGATTAAAAATAAAATTATTATAGGCTAATGAATATTTTTTTATTAGTTTATATTAATTTTTGAATTTTTTATAGTAATATTCATTTCACCATAATTTTATTCATATATTTGGATATTTAAAAAATATGTTCTAATATTTTATGGGGATAGAATATATAAAAATATAAATTTCATTACAAACCTTCTAGTTAGGGTGTGATAGTATAAATTTATCTATTTCAATATAATAGATGTTGATATCATCATATTTGATATGTTGACCGTCATCAACATTTTATTTTATATAAGGGAGTATCACATCATGATTTTTATATTTCAGTGGGATGAAACATATTCTACCATAATGTGAATCATTGAACTATATCATGTATTCATGATTTTGTTTATAAAAAGTAATTTTTTTCACATTCAATTTGGTTTACACTTATCATGGTATAGTTTTTGTTATTATGGGAGAGTATTGTGAAAAATATTTTCTTTAACATATGATTTTCATTTTTTATCTATATAGAGCATAGAATATGATATATTATCACAACCTATGATTTATGTATATATTTTTAATTAAATAAATAATAAATAAAGATATTTTTTATAATATAAAATAACTAAAACAAAAAAGATAAAAATCATCGAGATAAAAAATTAAAAAATAAGATGAAACATGATAAAAAATTAAAATTCAAAAAATATTAAAAATATTATTTAATTTATTTATTTTATGAAAAAATATTATTTTTTATAACACACACATATTATTTTTATTAATATTTTTCTTAAAAAATATTTATTTTATTTTATAAATAAAAAAGTTTACATTGATGATAAAGAATTTTTAATATTTATATTACTCTTATCAAACATGTAATTATTTATATATAATTAGGAATAAACTAATTTAGATATAATAATTTTTTTCTCAAATAAATATTCTTTCTAGAAATAATTTTTATAATTAAAAAATCTAAAAACTAATTAATAAAATGTATTGAAATAATAACATTTATAAAAATAATAACATAATTTGCATGTAAATATTTTCACCTTGAATGGGATATGAATAAATTATTTTTATATTAAAAAATTAATTTTTCTAAAAACTGTTATTATTGATTATGGGTACATAAATTCAGAAAAGGTTCTCTAAAATATTTTTATATTTTGTAATAGAACAATTTATTTATATTTTCAATAAAAAATACATATTTTTAATTTTTATTTGTTAGTTTTTAACAAAAAAAATACCAAAGTAAATATTTTTTATTAAAGAAGCTAATATTTTCAAAAAATATAAACTATAATTAAATTTTATTAATACCAAAATAGTATTCTTTAATTATATTTTTTCACATTTTTAGGTTTCTGGGGTATTTTGAGTGTAAATTCAAAAAATTCTAAATTCTATAATAATAAATTTTTTCACTCTCATTAATACATTAGAAAAGTATTTTTAAATAATGATCCCAATTGAGTGAATATTTTTTCATCATCCTATTTTCATGAGATAAATATTTTACAATTGGGGAAAGAGGTGATTCCACCTTCAATGGTACTAAATAAATCATTATTTTTTGAAATATTTTATGCCAACAAGATGGGACCCACCTCATTCATTTGAACATAAATCAAGATACATTACCTAAATGTAATTATTCCACTTGTAGATGGAAGATTACTCAAGGAATCATGTTCACAATGAGTTTCAAGTAATGTTTCTCTTGCCATGGTAGTCACTAGAAGGATACAACTAGTTGAATGTGAATTGTTAAATTGGGATAAAATAGTTCCATTCATTAGTTAAATCATATACCTCTAAAAACATCATTATATTGAATAAAATTTTTATGAAAACATTGAATTTAATTTTTAACATCTCTCTTGAAGAAACCAATATGAGATTCGGTGACAATGAAAGTCAATATTTCATGGAAATTTGAAACATTAGGATATGAAGATTCACCCAGATAGAATTAAATGATCGTATTAAATTTTTAATAACTCATACATCTGGTCACCAATGAATCTAAAATTCAGAGGAAGAATGAGAAATATATTATTTAACAACATTTATAGAGAATCCTATTACATATGAATTAATTTAATAATAAATACACATAGAATAATTTAGAGGATACATTTTAAGCGAATTCATTCAACTACTCTTGTTATAAAATATATCCCTTCATCATTTCAAGGTGTGGAAACATGTGAGTAGATATTGTTTACTATTTCATTATCATTTTTGTATTTAAATCTTTGAAATTAAAATATTATTTTGATATATTATTCTTATTTTTAATATTTATTCATCTTACATTTATCTTATTTCATATTTTTTCACTACTCCCAATAAGCTTTCATCTCCTTTTTTTGTGTTGAACTAATCTACATTGTTGTTAGAGATGGTAAGTGGTGAAATTTAATTTTATGGTGTTATAATGATTTATTAATTTTTATTCTATGATAGTTGTAGTGGTTAAATTGTTTTTTTATTATTGACCCCTCTTTCTCTATAACTATTTTATTCTTCCTCATTTAACAGTTTTCACTCTCATTGACATACGAATCATTTAAATAGTGTATTTTGTATTATGTTTTCATGTGGAAAATATTACTGCTACATGATGATATCATAATGTATGGTAATAAAATAAAAATTTTAGGGTATTCAGTTGATTATTTGTATCTTCAAAGTGAGTAACAAATGAAGAAATATTTTGAATAAAAATGATAACACCACTATGAAACCATAAGAACAACAATTTTATTTTAAAATTTATTTTTTTATTCATAATTTTTTTTATTTACATTTTTATATTCATATATATTATCTTTTTTTTATTTTGAGATTCTTCAAACAATTATTATGATTATATATTTACTTCTATTTATAATAGTGAAAATAGGAAGAAAATGTGTTGTGAGTAGCATCCTTGAGAGATTGAACGCATGATGTGCACTCTATATCACATTCATAGGTAAATAAAATATTTATTTTGATAAAATTATTATATGCTATATCATTGGATCCAATTATGTGGGGGCCATGTTCTTACAGACAATATTTTCTATAAAACAACAAATGAAGACAATTATTTCCAAATCTAAAAAAAGAATTTCATTCAATGTCTTATATTTCATTAGAAAATATTTTTTAAAATGATTATTATAAATATTTTACTACTGAAAAAATAATTCTTATCATATATGAGAATAAATATTGATGATGGAAATGCATCAAAAATCTATGATTCTTCAAGAGAATTTAAATGTTCTTGAAAATAATGTAATTTAGTTGTAACTCTGACTACTAAATTTGAAGAAGATAATTTCATATGGATGGAATTTTAAAAAATACATAAAAAGGAGAGTTTGATGAATATTCTACCTACCATTAATGAAGAAATATGTGAGGTTTAACAAAAAATTAATGACCCATTTCCCTCTCCACCAATTGAATTCCCAGCATCCATCCTAAAGATAAAAGTGCATTAATATAAAATTATTCAGGTCATTTTTTCATGACTGTTACCTTGAGACCCATGATGTGACAACCCCATTCCCACCTCTGATATCCCAAGGGCACAAAACCGGCGTCGAGTACGTATATCCCACAAATGGGTGGAATTTTCCTAAGAACCTTTAACACACACCAAATCGAAGCCATATGAGATAGAGTCTTAAACAATAAGGAAAATGCATGCATACCACTACAACCGAACAGTAGTGTATGATATAAGGTAATGCAGTAATGTACAAATGGTCTCAAATACCATCCCACTCAGAGAATTAAAACTGAAATGTATGACCTATATGCACGGTTACTAAAGCTGTTATAGGAGGCTGTTAGAAACTCCTATAATCATCTGATCTCACAAGTCACCATCCAATCCAATTTCAAATCCTTCTCCCCGATGGACTCCAACAATGTTTACTTCACCTACATAAGACATGAAACGTTAGGGATAATCCTATGTAGATGGTGAGCCAAACAATATTCTGCACGGGACCCTAAAACACAAGGTGAATGACCAAAAAGTAAATAAAAACAAGAAGGTACAGTAATTTTAACACATGTATATCTCAATAAAAAATATGTAACACCCCAAGCTTCCACGGTACGTTTCCCTTCGAATAATGCGATAGCGTGTGTTGTACGCAACCTCGAGTTCTAACACACACCACAACTAATTAAACTAGCCGTTGTGAATAGTAATACATACTTTTTGAAATCATATATATTTTATATTTCAAAATGGACTTCATTTTTGGATTCGTAATATTGAAATTAGCCTAGGGTGAAATTTTGGTACTTTTCGGATAACTTTTATATTTTGATGAATAGTGAAAATTACTAATTTTTAATTAAAAACAACTTTTTTAATCAAAATAATTAATATTGATAAATTATGAATTTGAGTGGTTTTAAAGTATATTTAGAATATATTTTTACCATTTAATTTAATGTTTGTCATTGGACATAATTTCACAATTAAATCAGACATAAACAAATGTCAATCTTTTGATAGTTATTATCTCTTAAAAACACGCTTTTTATTTTAACAACGGGAATTAATTTTAAATTAATTTCTGACACTTCTGTGTTTTGAATTTAGGAAAATGGATTCCATATTTGGAATCAGGATGTTCAAATTGTGTAAATATGTAACTTTTATTTTTAGATATTTTGAATAATTACTGCGGTAAATATTTTATTTACCATGGTTAAGGGTAAATCCGGTAAATAAGGGTTAAAAAATAATATTATAATAATACTAAATTACCCTAAAACGTGTCTTAACCCTATTGGTTGATACATGGTCGACCATGGGCATCTTTGGGTCGATTTTGGGACCCCATGGATCCACTTTTAAGTGATAATGACACTTTATTTTAATTAAGTTAAAATGAATACAAAAATGACACAAGCATATATCTTTTAGAAGAAAATTTTTTACATAGGGTTATACATGTTTGATTTTCGATTATAAATATTCATTAGAAATCTAAAAAGATTTCCTACATAATTATATTTTATTTATAATTTTTAGACATCAAATAATTTAAATTATTGATGACACAATAATGATGCAATGTTTACCTCATTAATAAATCATTAAAATAAATAAGATTATAATGATTAAAATATTATCTAAAACCTGTCCAATTCTTATTGGGTGATGTTATTTAGAAAATGAGTCATCTTATCTTCGACCTCAATGATTTTTGGACCATTATAAACCGAATATAATTATATTATAAAGTAATACTTTCACTCTTTCCTAAAGAGACCCTCCTCTCCCTTATAAAAGGAGACCACTTCTACTCATTCCTCACACCTCTCAAGCCACTTGGCTCATCCAAACCCTGCCCAAATAAGCTCCCCACATCCCTCTACTCCTCCTTGAAGCTTCCCCTTAGGCAGAAAGCATTTCAAGAAGTCCTTTGGTTCCAACCAAAGTGAGTTACCTAAATTAAAAGTAACGATTTCTCTTAAATTATTTTCATTTATTTTGATTCTCCAACCCCAAACTCTTTTTATTTCCTTTCTTTTGTAACAACACCAGTATCCAAAATATACTAGTATGTTGTTATAATAAGGATTAAAACTACACATACACACAACTCCATCTAATGGATGATGAACATAATGTTTCTGTGGATGGCAAAATAACGCCTCACGAAACGATGATTGTTCAAATACATCTTACCGCCTCTCATGGTGGCCATTATGATGGAACTGTAATTACATATGATATTAATGATATATATTTTATATATAAGCTTCTGTAATTCCATTTTATTTCATATCATTATTCGTTTCATGTTGTATATACATACGATAATTTCATTTGAGGAAGTGCGGACTACCGCCCCCTTAAAATGATATGACTCGTTCATACCACACATGGAACGTATAAAGGATGGTGTTAATGAACTTAAGTAACATATATAAAATATTATATTATACTGGAATAGTAATATACCTATGTATCATTTGGATTCGATTCTTTTAAAATAAAAATTAAATGGAAGTAGCGTTCGTGCGTACGTACGGACTACCGTCTCCACGAACGCGATGAGATTCATTCTCCATCGTATCCATTCAAGTATAATTATCATTTTATGATTTAAAAATGATGTTTAAGGACTTGATAACATTCTGGATATGAATAATATAAAGCCTATCCTTTAAAAACATGTCTTATGTAACAAAACATATAAAAGAAAACAAGTAAGTTAACACCCGAAACAACGATAATACTAAGATATTATTATCAAATCAATATTAAAAGATCATATATGATATCATATTAATGTATATGATTATTTTATAATTTAATAACAATTATTTCACCATTATACAGGAGGTTAACCTACCCCAACCAAGGAAAAGTACAAGGTAAGGGTTATTTCACAATCTCTTCATTATCCGAGGTTGTTTATACGTAATAATCTACTGGGATTTCTTTATCATCCACATCCATGTTTCTTCGAAATGTATTTCAAAGAATATTTATTATTTACAAGAATATGGGTTAAAGTCATTTATACCCTTGTTTGACTTTTTATAAGAGGTTTATAAAGGAATCTTTCTGTCGTTTTCAAAACAAGGTCCTTTTTAACCTTTTCGACAGAATTATGGTAAGAATGTTTTTTTTAACTTATACGGCGGGTGTGGCTATTTTCCTCCATTATAAAATCTTCAAAGCTTCCCTAAAAAGATTATAAGAATATTTTCAAAGAAAATGTTTTATTTTATATGGATATTAAAGGATTTCAAAAATAGAAAGAGATATTTCTCTAAAAAGTGTTTTGATTTCATCTATGTCAACATCCTTTGACGGATTTTACGCTTATTTGAAGTTGATTTATTATGATACAAAACTCCTATATTGTATTGAAGGTTTTGTGATATGTTTGACTGTGGATGTGCTATTTTTATACCATTCATAGTTTATGGTGAAATTATTGACATTTCGTATGCTAGTTTTAATACGAATGTTTATGTTATGTTTAAACCTTTTCATATGGGAATGCATTGGACTTAATATGTGACGGGTGGAGCACTCTATAGCTCCTCGATGCATCGGTAGGTCTCATGAGACAAACTAGTGTCTTGGCACAAGGCCTTGGCAAAATATTATTTGTAGTCTTGGCACGAGGCCTTGGCTATGTGGTTATGATAGTCTGGCATTATGCATTCCAACATTATGGAAGTGGTTATTGATATTGCATGTGATTATTCGATTAGTAGAATATCCATGTGAACAAGTAAATGGAATTATTTCATTTTACTTTTTCCATACTATGTTGAAGTTCAAGTTTAAAAGGCTTTTTTTTAGTAAGTCATTGCCTTAAATGTTTATGCTTATTTTTTAATGTTCCGCTATATTGTTATCCTTACTGGGCATTTGAGCTCACCCCTTTTCTATGTTTTATTTTTCCCAGGATGTGAAGATGTAAGTTATGAATGATCTACAGGGATATTATGAGGGGATTATAGTGTGGACTGTGGAAACATTATGTTGTTGTAGTAGTTTTCATTTTATGATGTAATGTAAAACTTATGAATATATCTAGTGTTTCCAAGGATACCAAACCAATCGGTCTTTCGAGATTTCATCTTTCTTGCGATCATGCCAATGTTATGTAATTAATGCACCGACTCTGGGTAACTGGGGTCGGGGCATTACAGTTGGTATCAGAGGAAGTTTAGTACAAACCTTGGAAGCTAGATTTAGATAAACTCTGATTAGAGCACGTAATCCTAAGATGAACTTTGAGGATTAGTAAAGAAGAACTTCCTAGATTTTTGGCATTGTAGAGATTTTGTGAGTTTTCCGAGCAATACATCCATGTCTGGATACGAGCAGGTAGAGTCGGCTCTGGAACAGATGTACCTAGGGGTAAAACCCGAAAACACCGCTTTGAGCTAGACTCGAACGGGAACTGGTGCACGACAACGGGCCTTGCTGCACTCTTGGTTACGACACTCCCGGGGGATATGCTTAGGATAACTCTCATTTTATTTACAAATCATTATGAAGGGTTTATGAGTATATACTTCCTCAAAGAAAACATTTTTATGATTATGGATTATATCCATAAATAGTTCAATTTATGTTAAGAGTTTTATAAGTATGGGATTATGTATTTTGATTCATAAACTGATCTAGTTTATGCCATTGTTTAGAAATGGTGCCTAGTGGAAGAAATGGAAACCGTATCAATGCACGCACTCCATGTAGGGATTTCCCTACTGCTCAAGATAGTTATAGTGGGGCTGGTGATGCAACTGGTGCCGATCAGCTAATCACCATACTGGGACAACTTACTCAGGTTATGAATAATAACCTTACCCGTATGGAGCACCCTGATCCGCAGCATGGAGGATCAATGTTAGATCGATTCATGAGGCAACAACCACCAACGTTCAATGGGAGTACAAATCCCTTAGTAGCTGAACAATGGATAAATTCCCTAGAGAAAATATTTCAGGCTTTGGGGAGCAGTGAAAGGGAAAAAGTTATCATGGCAGTTTACCGCCCCACTGGAGATGCTGATCAATGGTGGTCATTGATTCAAAACATGAAGGAAGAGGATGAAGTATCAAATATGGAATGGAGGGAGTTCAAATATCTGTTTTTAGAAAAATACTTCCCTCGCGACCATCGATCAGATATGGAAAGGCAATTTCTGAGTCTGAGACAAAAGGATGATGAGAATATCACAAACTACGAGGCTAACTTTACAAGGTTAGCGATGTATGATGGAGATTATATTCGCAACCCAAGAAGTAAGATTAATCGTTTATTTGATGGGTTAAAACCATTTCTCCGTCGAGCATTAGTCTCACAATCCTTTTCATCGTACGAAGACATTGTCTCATGTGCTATCAAGACCGAAAAGGAATTCTCTAAGTCTTATGACTTTAAAGCAAAGCAAGATAAGAAGAGACCTGCTGATCAATCTGGGAATGGAAATAAGGGGAAGAAGGGAAAGATTGAATATCCATCTTGTGGTAAATGCGGGAAGAAACATCCCGGTACTTGCTTGAAGGGAATGAGAGTCTGTTACAAGTGTGGTGAAAAAGGCCACCAAGCTCGTGATTGCAAGGGGAAGAAGGAAGCTGCCAACGTTCAGTGCTACAATTGTAGGGAGATGGGGCATTATGCAAATGAATGTCCTAAGCGTCAGGAGAACTTACCTCAGAAAAGGCCAAGGGATCAAGGCCAGGCTTATGCTATCACTACTGCTGAGGTAGAAGCTCCGAAAGACGTGGTGGCAGGTAATTTAATGGTTTCCTCAAGTTTAGCAAATGCATTATTTCATTCTGGATCATCGCATTGTTTCATATCTTCCTAGTTTGCTAAGAAAATTAGATATTTCCAATTTGATTTAATAAGGGAGTTGTCAGTTAAAACTCCTAAGGGAAGTATCATTGCAACAAAATTTTGTGAATCAGTCCCCATTAGAGCACATAAATGTTCGTTATCTGCTGATCTCATCGTCATACCTATGACTGAGTTTGACATAATCCTCGGTATGGACTGGCTTTCGGACTATGATGCGAAGATTTATTGTAAGAAGAAAGAGGTAACGATTCTTGATGATAATGATAAGGAACACCTTATTTTTAGAGCAGAATCGTCACCACCTAATTCTTATTTAGATCCACCCCCAGTAGCTCAACTTAATTCAATTATTGGGGAGAAAGAGAATGAAATAACTGTTGTTGAGGAAAGGAATGTTCAAATAGAGGATGTACCTGTTGTGAAAGAATTTGTAGATGTATTTCTGGAAGATTTACATGGACATCCTCCAGAACGAGAAGTTGAGTTTTCCATTGATTTGATTCCTGGATCAAGGCCTATATCGAAGACCCCTTATAGAATGGCCACTGTAGAGTTAGTCGAACTAAAGAAACAACTAGAGGAATTTAGTAATAAGGGATTTATTCGCCCTAGTGTTTCTCCATGGGGAGCCCCTGTTCTTTTTTAAAAAGAAAGATGGATCTATGAGGTTATGTATCGACTACAGGGAAATCAATGCTATAACGATAAAGAACAAGTATCCCCTACCTCGTATTGATGATTTATTTGACCAACTGCATGGAGCTCAATACTTTTCAAAGATTGACCTTCGATCTGGATACCATCAGTTGTGTGTGAAGAAGGAATACATTCCGAAGACAGCATTTCGAACCAGGTACGGGCATTACGAGTTTACCGTAATGTCATTTGGATTGACTAATGCACCCTCTGTATTCATGGATCTGATGAATAGAGTTTTCAAGGAGTATCTCGATGAATTTGTGGTGGTATTTATTGATGATATATTGGTATACTCCAAAACCTACGAAGATCATGAAAATCACTTGCGCATTATCTTGAAGACTCTGAGGAGGCATGAATTATATGGGAAGTTTAGCAAGTGTGAATTCTGGCTTCAGGATATTTCTTTTCTTGGCCATATTGTCTCTAAAGATGGAATCTCTGTTGATCCTTCTAAGACCAAGGCAATCCAAGAATGGCCAGCACCTACGAGTATAACTAAGGTACGTAGTTTTATTGGTTTGGCAGGTTATTATCGACGTTTCGTTCAGAATTTTGCCCGATTGGCTAACCCATTAATGAAGCTCACACGTAAAGGGGTTAAATTTGTTTGGACAAAAGAGTGTGAAGAATGTTTCGAAGAACTAAAGAGAAGATTAGTCAATGATCCTATATTGACTCTACCATCGGGGAATGATGGGTTCGTTATTTATAATGATGCATCAAAGAAAGGACTTGGTTGTGTCCTTATGCAGAATGATAGAGTTATTGCCTATGCATCACGACAGTTGAAAATTCATGAACAAAACTATCCTACTCATGATCTTGAGTTAGCAGCTGTGATCTTTGCTTTGAAGATATGGAGGCACTACCTCTATGGTGAAAAATGTGAGATTTATACTGATCACAAGAGTTTGAAGTATATTTTCTCACAAAAAGAACTCAACATGAGGCAAAGGAGATGGCTTGAATTACTCAAGGATTATGATTGTACGATACACTACCACCCGGGGAAGGCAAACAAGGTGGCAGATGCTTTGAGTAGAAAAGACCATGGAGTTTTGAACATGATGAGAATTGAAAGGGATCCAATTTTCATGGATCTAGTGAAGATGGACATGGGAATAACCAGGGAAGGTGAAACATCAATGCTTTTTCAAATGGTTGCCAAACCATCTTTACTAGAAAGGATTAAGAGTTCTCAGACCGATGATGAAGAATTTCAGAAGAAGATTAAAGCTGTGAATGATGGGAGATTAAGAGACTTTGTGTATGAAGATGGAATTTTGAAATTCGGGAAGAGACTTTGTGTTCCCGATTTACCTGATCTGAAAAGGGAATTGCTGGATGATGCTCATAGTTCCAATTTCTCTATACACCCTGGGAGAACCAAAATGTATAGAGATTTGAAGGAACATTTTTGGTGGGACAACATGAAGAGGGAGATTGCTGATTTTGTGTCAAGATGTATGGTTTGTCAACAAGTGAAAGCTGGAAGGCAACAGCCTGGAGGAGTCATGCAACCTCTTCCCATACCGGAGTGGAAATGGGAAAATATTACGATGGACTTTGTCATGGGGCTACCAAAGACTCCTAGAAGGAACGATGAAATATGGGTTGTTGTTGATCGTCTTACCAAGTCAGCACATTTTCTTGCTATAAGAGAAGATCTACCCCTGGAACGTCTAGCAAGACTATATATTAATGAAGTTGTGAGACTTCATGGAGTACCCTTATCGATTGTTTCTGATCGTGATCCCCGTTTTACTTCAAGATTTTGGAAAATTCTTCAAAAATCCCTGGATAATGAACTTCATTTGAGTACTGCTTACCACCCTCAGACAGATGGACAATCAGAACGGACTATTCAGACCTTAGAAGACATGTTTAGATCTTGCTCACTTGATTTTCAGGGTATGTGGGATCAATATTTACCACTGGTAGAATTTTCCTATAACAATAGCTTCCATTCGAGTATTCAGATGGCACCATATGAAGCGTTATACGGAAAGAGATTTCGTACACCAACCTGTTGGGATGACGTTGGTGAAAGAAAACTTGTAGGCCCAGAACTGGTGGAGGAAACGGTGGAAAAGGTGAAAGTAATCCAAAATCACATCAAAGCAGCTCAAAGTAGGCAGAAGAGCTATACCGATAATCGAAGGAAGGATTTGGAATTTCAAGTCGGTGATCATGTTTTTCTGAAGGTATCTCCGTGTAAGGGAGTCATACGTTTTGGTAAGAAAGGTAAATTGAGTCCCAGGTACATCGGACCCTTCGAAATTCTAGAACGAATTGGGGCTGTAGCTTACCGATTGGCAATGCCGCCAAGTCTCTCTAAAGTTCACGATGTGTTCCACGTATCACTGTTGGGAAAATACATGCCTGACCCAACGCATGTACTCACCTATGAAGAATTAGAACTGGAACCCGATCTGTCTTATTGCGAAGAGCCCGTCAAGATTCTTGATACGAGAGAACAAGTGCTGAGAAACCGGACGACGCGTCTGGTAAAAGTTTTGTGGAGAAACCATCAGATGGAAGAGGCAACGTGGGAACCCGAGGAACTTATGATGAAGAACCACCCGAGTCTTTTTATGCAGTAATACCCTAGAAATTGCGAGGACGCAATTATTTGAAGGAGGGTAGAATGTAACACCCCAAGCTTCCACGGTACGTTTCCCTTCGAATAATGCGATAGCGTGTGTTGTACGCAACCTCGAGTTCTAACACACACCAAAACTAATTAAACTAGCCTTTGTGAATAGTAATACATACTTTTTTAAATCATATATATTTTATATTTCAAAATTCACTTCATTTTTGGATTCGGAATATTGAAATTATCCTAGGGTGAAATTTTGGTACTTTTCGGATAACTTTTATATTTTGATGAATAGTGAAAATTACTAAATTTTAATTAAAAACAACTTTTTTAATCAAAATAATTAATATTGATAAATTATGAATTTGAGTGGTTTTAATGTATATTTAGAATATATTTTTACCATTTAATTTAATGTTTGTCATTGGACATAATTTCACAATTAAATCAGACATAAACAAATGTCAATCTTTTGATAGTTATTATCTCTTAAAAACACGCTTTTTATTTTAACAACGGGAATTAATTTTAAATTAATTTCTGCCACTTCTATGTTTTGAATTTAGGAAAATGGATTCCATATTTGGAATCAGGATGTTCAAATTGTGTAAATATGTAACTTTTATTTTTAGACATTTTGAATAATTACTGCGGTAAATATTTTATTTACCATGGTTAAGGGTAAATCCGGTAA
This sequence comes from Viscum album, assembly GCA_963277665.1. Taxonomy (NCBI): domain Eukaryota; kingdom Viridiplantae; phylum Streptophyta; class Magnoliopsida; order Santalales; family Viscaceae; genus Viscum; species Viscum album. Next base: position 1,729,913,146 of record OY728132.1, read on the forward strand.
ATAAGGGTTAACAAAATAATATTATAATAATAATAAATTACCTTAAAACGTGTCTTAACCCTATCGGTTGATACATGGTCGACCATGGGCATCTTTGGGTGGATTTTGGGACCCCATGGATCCACTTGTAAGTGATAATGACACTTTATTTTAATTAAGTTAAAATGAATACAAAAATGACACAAGCATATATCTTTTAGAAGAACAATTTTTACATAGGGTTATACATGTTGGATTTTCGATTATAAATATTCATTAGAAAGATAAAAAGATTTCCTACATAATGATATTTTATTTATAATTTTTAGACATCAAATAATTTAAATTATTAATGACACAATAATGATGCAATGTTTACCTCATTAATAAATCATTTAAATAAATAAGAATATAATGATTAAAATATTATCTAAAACCTGTCCAATTCTTATTGGGTGATGTTATTTTGAAAATGAGTCATCTTATCTTCGACCTCAATGATTTTCGGACCATTATAAACCGAATATAATTATATTATAAAGTAATACTTTCACTCTTTCCTAAAGAGCCCCTCCTCTCCCTTATAAAAGGAGACCACTTCTACTCATTCCTCACACCTCTCAAGCCACTTGGCTCGTCCAAACCCTGCCCAAATAAGCTCCCCACATCCCTCTACTCCTCCTTGAAGCTTCCCCTTAGGCATAAAGAATTTCAAGAAGTCCTTTGGTTCCAACCAAAGTGAGTTACCTAAATTAAAGGTAACGATTTCTCTTAAATTATTTTCATTTATTTTGCTTCTCCAACCCCCAAACTCTTTTTACTTCCTTTCTTTTGTAACAACACCAGTATCCACAATATACTAGGATGTTGTTATAATAAGGATTCAAACTACACATACACACAACTCCATCTAATGGATGATGAACATAATGTTTCTGTGGATGGCAAACTAACGCCTCACGAAACGATGATTGTTCAAATACATCTTACCGCCTCTCATGGTGGCCATTATGATGGCACTGTAATTACATATGATATTAATGATATATATTTTATATATATGCTTCTGTAATTCCATTTTATTTCATATCATTATTCGTTTCATGTTGTATATACATACGATAATTTCATTTGAGGAAGTGCGGACTACCGCCCCCTTAAAATGATATGACTCGTTCATACCACACATGGAACGTATAAAGTATTGTGTTAATGAAATTAAGTAACATATATAAAATATTATATTATACTGGAATAGTAATATACCTATGTATCATTTGGATTCGATTCTTTTAAAATAAAAATTAAATGGAAGTAGCGTTCGTGCGTACGTATGGACTACCGTCTCCACGAACGCGATGAGATTCATTCTCCATCGTATCCATTCAAGTATAATTATCATTTTATGATTTAAAAATTATTTTTAAGGACTTGATAACATTCTGGATATGAATAATATAAAACCTATCCTTTACAAACATGTCTTACGTAACAAAACATATAAAAGAAAACAAGTAAGTTAACACCCGAAACAACGATAATACTAAGATATTATTATCAAATCAATATTAAAAGATCATATATGATATCATATTAATGTATATGATTATTGTATAATTTAATAACAATTATTTCACCATTATACAAGAGGTTAACCTACCCCAACCAAGGAAAAGTACAAGGTAAGGGTTATTTCACAATCTCTTCATTATCCGAGGTTGTTTATACGTAATAATCTACTGGGATTTCTTTATCATCCACATCCATGTTTCTTCGAAATGTATTTCAAAGCATATTTATTATTTACAAGAATATGGGTTAAAGTCATTTATACCCTTGTTTGACTTTTTATAAGAGGTTTATAAAGGAATCTTTCCGTCGTTTTCAAAACAAGGTCCTTTTTAACCTTTTCGACAGAATTATGGTAAGAATGTTTTTTTATCTTATACGGCGGGTGCGGCTATTTTCCGCCATTATAAAATCTTAAAAGCTTCCCTTACAAGATTATAAGAATATTTTCAATGAAAATGTTTTATTTTATATGCATCTTAAAGGATTTCAAAAATAGAAAGAGATATTTCTCTAAAAAGTGTTTTGATTTCATCTATGTCAACATCCTTTGACGGATTTTACGCTTATTTGAAGTTGATTTATTATGATACAAAACTTCTATATTGTATTGAAGGTTTTGTGATATGTTTGACTGTGGATGTGCTATTTTTATACCATTCATAGTTTATGGTGAAATTATTGACATTTCGTATGCTAGTTTTAATACGAATGTTTATGTTATGTTTAAACCTTTTCATATGGGAATGGATTGGACTTAATATGTGACGGGTGGAGCCCTCTATAGCTCCTCGATGCATCGGTAGGTCTCATGAGACAAACTAGTGTCTTGGAACAAGGCCTTGGCAAAATATTATTTGTAGTCTTGGCACGAGGCCTTGGCTATGTGGTTATGATAGTCTGGCATTATGCATTCCAACATTATGAAAGTGGTTATTGATATTGCATGTGATTATTCGATTAGTAGAATATCCATGTGAACAAGTAAATGGCATTATTTCATTTTACTTTTTCCATACTATGTTGAAGTTCAAGTTTAAAAGGCTTTTGTTTTAGTAATTCATTGCCTTAAATGTTTATGCTTATTTTTGAATGTTCCGCTATATTGTTATCCTTACTGGGAATTTGAGCTCACCCCTTTTCTATGTTTTATTTTTCCCAGGATGTGAAGATGTAAGTTATGAATGATCTGTAGGGATATTATGAAGGGATTATAGTGTGGACTGTGGAAACATTATGTTGTTGTAGTAGTTTTCATTTTATGATGTAATGTAAAACTTATGAATATATCTAGTGTTTCCAAGGCTACTAAACCAATCGGTATTTTGAGATTTGATCTTTCTTGCGATCATGCCAATGTTATGTAATTAATGTACCGACTCTGGGTAACTGGGGTCGGGGCGTTACAAAATATAACAATAATGTATAGGTATATTCATAAAGTATTACAAGATGAAACATCTCATCCACTACCATAGATAACGTTTCATTCGTAGCATGCTTGATTCTGGGATGTACCACTCCTTAAGCTATATGAAACAAAAGCACTTAAGACAAGTCATCCAAAAATATCGAAGAGAACATCTGGTCTCGTTAGGCCACAAAGATTCTATGAGATGTTTGGTATCACTAAGACATGGAGTCCTGATATCCCACCCAATCCTTGGTCACATGATTTTTCTCAAGGCATGCTCGTTCTGGGGAAACTCGCTCCTATATCTGTGAAGTCATCAGAGACCCTCAAAAGAGGTCCCTACATCACTGGGACAATCAAAAAGAGAAGAAACTAATAACAATGAAATCTAAACTAATTAGGTAATGTCACGAAGGAAGGAAAGTTCTTGACAAACTAATAGGGTGTCCTCCACACAAGGCTCGCTAGGGGAAATCCTGGACCAATTGGAATTATCATCCTACTTGGGCGATGGATTCCCATGTAAAAATTTGTCACACCCATGAAAAAACCATATATAAGGTAACACGATGAGAATTGAGGACCTAATATCCCTCTTAGTGTGGTACATGATCCACATATAACCAATATGGCACTGTAACATGCAGATTCATTTCATCCTGATGGGTCTCCTAGATTTACTTGTCATATAGGAATGTTGGGTCACCAAGACACACTTGGATCCAACACATTTTATAACATTGTTCATTATCTATGACAGTAATGAGATCATACAACATATATTTATAGAAAACACCAAGGGTGTCTGCTAAATCTCTATAATCACTCTAAATGAATGGATCAAAATATTGCATCAAACCCTTATTGGAAATACATAAATTTATTCCACTAGAACCTCATGATGAAACTAAAATCCCACTAGGATATATCAGATGGACTGAATTATCTCAGGGTCCCATTATAGTTGAATGTTCTTCAATCAGACATACAATTTAAAAGTCATGGTAGTTTTAGGGAAAACTGTTCAGTCATGTCCGGATTCATCCCAAACCAATTGGACCAACCCAACACGTCTCAGGTCAGATCTGTCCCATTGGGTCCAACCTGATCTAGTGGGTTGACTAGGCCCGCTAGGGCAGGCTCGGACAAGATGTTCCTAGCATGGTACATTGTGCTAATCCAACGTGCATGTCTGACTCAGCCCATTGGAGTAGGACCATTTGTCTTCCCTAGACACAACAACCCACCATGGGTCTATCTCACCTTGCCAAGGATAAAGCCGTGTACTTATACCGCTCTGGTAGAAACATTGACGTGGCTTCTACCACCGTTTTGGCACACCGTCTAATCATACCACCTCCGCAACACAAACTTGAGGTCATTGTCAAATGCCCCCACACCAGTGGAATCTTTTGCGGGCCACCTGGCATGTTCTAGTGGTCCAATTTTTGATCTAGAAGTGGTTCCAGAAACCTCGGTTTTTTGTTCTTCATCAACAGGGGTTCGAATCTGTGTCGTGATCCCTCCTGGTGAAATTTCTCTTAAATGGATATATATCCTACTCTACCTCAATATTTTTTCCTCCACCATCATTTTACCTCTGGCGTGCCATGTCCATACTGGATGTACAATATCAGATTATTTCACCGTGGATCGATTATGGAATGATCGATCGATCACTATATGTTGAGTCACATGAAGAATGGATAATTAATTTGAAGAACAAATAACGGAGGGAGGCAATCAAAAATTAACAAAAATTAACAATCCTTAGTCAATGTTCATGTTGATCTTGGTTCATTTTTGTGATAATTGTTAACCATGTATCACTAACAAAATATTCCATTAAAATCCCACAAGAGTAATCTTATTACGCCACAATGATCGATCCCTGGGAAAATTAGTTTGTTTATTTGTCTTTGTATGTCATGGAATCTCATAAACAAGGAAAGGATAATATTCAAATAACAACCCTTACCTCAAATTGGATCACATTCATATGCAGATTGAGTTCGTGTTGCCACGTCAATCCTTGTTTTGCAGGTGTTCATAAATTTGTCACCACTTGATCGAATTTCATGATATTATCCATCATTGCTGGAAAGAGTGCTTAACTATATAGTTCTAGAGAAATTATATATTCCTACGAATTATAATGCTAGAAACATTCCCTAATTAATGGAGTAATCGCATTAACTTAACTACAAAATATTTTCCTTTTTTCAAAATAAATTTAACGACAGATAATATATCTGTTGGTAAAAAAGAAGAATTAAAACATATATTAATTTTTATTGGTATTAATTTTGACTACCAATACTTTTTTCCCACAGATATATCTATAAATATTGATGTTTCAATACCAATGAATATTTTAACAACAGTTATATCTATTGCTTTATCATACTAATACCGACATTTTTTTACGGACACATGAATCTTTCATCAATAATAACCATTACCAACAAATCTATTGGATTCAATAATTTTTTTTACACCAACCCATTAAATAACAACAAATACTGTATGGGTACCAACAAATCATTTTACCAACAAATATATCAATTCATAATTATTGATCACCATCACAAATTTTTTTATCAACAATTAAATATGTCAATTTATCATACAAATACCAATAATTATTTTACCAATAAATAAATTTATTTTCATTATGTATTTTTACCAACAAATATTTTACAATTAAAAATACACATCCCAATAAATTATTCAATATCAATTAAATATTTTTCAATAATTGAATATATATTTACAAATTATCTAACAAAGCCCTATAAATTACAAATTAAAAATATGTGTTTATATGTTAAATTAAAAAAATTATAATTTAACAATGTTTCCTAGCATGATATATATATACATAGAGAGAGAGAGAATACAAATTAAATATAAAAAATATTAATAAATTATATTTATTTTCTAGAGGTGTGGTCTACACAAAATATTATCCTAACCCTTGAAGACCTCCCTACCTCATCGCCTCACCACCTCTCCCACCTCACCCGCCTCTACTCAGCATCTGTACCTCCCCGATTTACCGCCACTGGTCCTATATTTTGCCCCATAAACCTCCCTACCTCTACGCCTCCTTGTGTCACCGCCTCCTCGCCTCCCCTGACTCCCCGCCTCCCCCGCCTCCCCTACAACCGGTCAGCCTCCGTGCCTCCCCGATTGACCGTTGCTTCTCCTATCTTCCACCCCATAACCCTCCCTGCCTCCCCCTTTCCACTACTCAGCCTCTGCGCCTCCCCGGTAGACTAGCACTACTCCTATCTTCCCCCTACTTTCCTAGGTTTTCTCTATGTCCCCCCTGCCTTCCAAAATTTTCACTACATCCCGCACATCCCTGATACGCATGACTGCCTCCATGGAATACTATTATTCCCTGACCCCCCTTCTAGTTTCCTCGACCTCGGGTCATAATCGCACCCCCCTATGTTCCCTCTACCCACGTGGAAGTGTCCATGCCAGTTCCTTTACTGTCTGTGCTCAATGACCATCGTCCCTATGTCCTAATGTGGTTATGTTTCGACGGTACATTTTGAGCCAATAAAACCAGGTATGCATTCGTCTATGTTATCCAAAATTTTCCCTTGATTTTCCTTTTCCCACAACATAAGGGGTGATAGTTTCTTTGTCAAAGATAGCCATCAACTTCTCTAATTTTATGGAACAATCATTATAAAATATTTTATTTTAGAAAATTGTAATACACATCAATGAACATAAATGTTGATTTAGTCTATTTCTGTCATGGTTTTATAATTACTCTAGTGGCTTATATCTTCTAGAGTTTGGAGATTCTCCTATTCATGCTTGGATCAGAAATCACTAATGCATCTATGGTTTTCATTGCTTCAAGATATACATTTTTAGAATTGCATGATCTTAGTGGGTCTAACATTAGTGAGAGAGGTATTGGTATGATCTATATCATGTTATTTATCTGAAGTTGACAATAAAACATGGTAGGTTGAAAAAGATGAGTATATTGGGCTGTTTTGGTTTAGATGAGAGTTTTCTCAAGTCATGTGATTGGTTATTTTTTTAACCCCTATTTAAGTGCTGAACATGTGAATCTCTATTGTAAGCTCTATATTTAAATTTTCTAGAATTCATATCTAAATTTGAATTTCCTTGTGAATTTTCATCCAGGTTTATTATGTATTTCCCTTTTTGACAATTAAATGGCTCATCAAAAATAATGTACAATATTTTTGACATTGATCTGGATTTATAACGGTGACCATTAATTTTTTATTCTTAGTGATATTGTTTCTAAAGTGTCTGAATTTGAAATTTTTTTCCAAGTTTGGTAGATAACTACCATATGAATCTAGGTAGGTACTATGTGTCCTTTATAGAGATGATTCCATTAATAGTTGTGAATCATAGAATTTTTATTTATTATCACTCCCAATTATAATGAATAATGATAACAGAATAATCATTATCTTTGAAAACCATTGAAAACCCCAACTTTATTGAAATAGTAGATAGTTAATGCATGCTAGCGCTATAATAATTGGAATCTTGGTGGAATATAGTTGATATGGGTGTTAACTATGAGAATTTGGGTATTTTTGGTAGTACATATTGAAATTTGATCATTTCACTCAACAATTATTATACTTAGTTTGAAAAATATGTTATGTTTGTTACATTATTGAAAAAACACTTTCATGAAGGATCTTTTTGATTCCACATATTGAAATTTTTTATATAATTTATCATTTATGATAAACAGTTTAAAAAATATGTACCGTCTGTTATGTTATTACTTTTCTAAAACAGCATAAGTAAAAAAATTGAATAGTGAGACCTGCTTCTATTAAAATACTATACTTAAATAACAAACGAATACCACACAAGTTGTAGGATTTTTTTCAATAATCAATATAGAAATGTTTATGTATAAACAGATATGACAAGTGACAGGCACTATAGAGATTTATTATACATTCTAAATCTTATCTCTTATAATAAGAATTAAAAAAAGTGTTTTCAAATAGACTCTTAAATTATAGAGTAATATCACTTAAATAAGGTGTAGTAAAATAGTTTTTAGTAAGCTAATAACACTTAAACAAAACCACTTATCATAAGTGATAAGAAACATAAGAATCTTACATCAACTGTTGTCGGATAAGGTATTAGCCCTTCATTGTCCACTATTCCTCTAATGATTAATTTAATCCTTAATTTGGAAATAAATTTAATTATAAATGATTAAAGAGAATCCAAAACATGTTTTAGACTCCAAATTCAATTGATTATGAACTAAAAAAATGACTTGTACCAACAGAAATGTATTGACAGGTAATATATAATTTGGTAAAAATGAGAAATTCCAACAAATATTAAGTTTTATTGGTAGTGATTTTAATCACCAACAGTTATTTTTACCAATAGATCCATCTATTGGTATTGCTCATTTAACACCATAAAATCTTTTACAAACATTTAAATCTATTCCTTTATCATACTAGTACCAACACTTTTTTACCAAAAATTTAATCTATTATTCATAATAACTATTACCAGAAAATATTTTATCATCAACAAAATATGTTATAATAATCCATTCAATGATAATAACCAATTAAAAGAAACTAAATTAGATTATTATTTTTATGCACAAAGTCAATATTTATGGTTTTTTTAAAAATATATCATTAATTGATTTTAATTTTCAATTTTCTCTAAGTATCAATAATAATTATATTTTAAAATTCTTTTCATTTAATAATTATTTAAATACTATATATAAAATGTTAAAATCATTATCGTATTTGAATTTTATAATCATAATAAATATAAACATGATAATAAAGAAACAAGTAACAGACACAATTGAAATATAAGTAATAAATAATTGATATAAAACATAATTGACATTTATAAATATAATTGAAATTTTATTTTATATTATAAAACAAATATATTATTTTTTTTAAAGTCTAATATTTATTATGAAACAATAAATTAAGTAATTATTAACATATTGAAATTTTATTTTTTTGCCATATTTTTTCATATATTTAATTATACAAAATTATTATTCTTTTTCGATCCACAGGAACTTATGTGATCATCTTCATTTCACCCGCGCACACGCTTCATCCCCCACAAACCTGAATCTCCACTGTAGAGCTTTCTTCTGCATCAATCCACCAACGAGAGGCACCAAAATCATCTTCTTTCAGTCCCATCCACGCCCTAGTGAGTGGCACCGACTCCCTTTCATCCCATCCAATACGTAAACATGAAACCCTATCGATTCCCCTTCTATTCACCGAGAGTGGCACCAAAATCTTCTTATGATTCCCATGAGTTCATCCTCCCCTCTCCCATCATCTATCTAGAATCCCGATCTTTCATCTTATCCTCACCTCTTCCATGACCAATCTTTAAATTAGCATTCTCCTAGTGTATCCTACCCATCGTATCGAACCGTTTGAAACTATAATCAAATGGATTCCCCTAATTAACGTCCAGTAAGGTGAGATTGATTGAAAATATATCCCTTTACCTTGAAAAGATTTCCTTCTCACACTTTTCTCCTTCAGTCATTCCCAACTCCCTCAAACCCCTCAAATTACCTGATATTTTTTTAGCATATGGTTTAATTTTTGTCGATCTAGATCCAAATAAGGGTTTTTTTCAAGATTTCTGTATAATTTGAGATGTCCGCCTCATCGATCCACACCCAACATGAGATTATAAGGGTTGGTAATAAGGTCACGGTGTTCTGACAAGCCAATTACATGAGCTATATCTAAGTTAAGGTTACCAACAAATTACCTTTACACCCATTCCAGGCTTGGAAAATTCATTTTCACTATTTTTTGTTGCACTACATACACACACATTAGGGTTTTACATGCATGGATTTTCAATTGAAGGATTTATGTTGTTCATATCATCAAATGAACCCACATTATCACACCGTAGTTACCTTCATTGACTAAATTTCATTTCATCACATAAGCCCACATCCTTCCCCTAAATCCTTCCACCTCATCTGATTTTTGTATATTCATGTTTTTCTATATCACCTTTTTAGTCATATACTAACCATGAACATTTTCTTAAATTTTTAATTGTATTATTTTTTATGTATTTTCTGTCTAAATGTTAACTATCATCATTCTTTGATCATTAAATTCACACATCAATAGTGCACAAACAATCATCCTTCTTTTCTTACAAAGATAAAATTTCTTTGTGGTATGATTTTTGATCTCTTCCCATATCGGTTTTTGTTCATATGAGTACCCTAGGAAATTTTAAATTATGATTTTCCATGGGCTGCAGGTTTATTACATTCAAATTTACTTAAAATTAGTATTGGTGATGTGATGGAATGACATTACTGGTATGTTTTCATTAATTTGGAATCAACCATAGATTTTGTCAAATCATGGATTAGATTTATATGAAATTGGGTTTTGGTAAATTACATGATTTTTTTTTGTTTTTTGGTCTGTCTCGGCACTAACTGGTTGAGCCACATTCAATGTAGGGGTCCTCTATTGGTGAAGCCACACCTAAAGTTGCACCCTCTAAATACTTCTTCATTAACTACTTTTGATGGATGGGGATCCTAAATGGGATTAAATAAAAAACCCCAAAATAGTTGAATGCATCAAGTAAACATAATAGATGGCTCAATGGGACTCTTCTTGAAACCAAAAAATAAAATATATCCATTTCACCTCATATTCATGCACAATATGCATCCATTTGTATAATCATGCAACTCAAAATCACTTTCAAGATACAAGTGGATGACTTGTTTTTTTTTTGAATCCAGAAATGGTTTCTTCATGGTTATTACTGAGATATGTTTGATAAGATGGTCAATAGAGACATGGTAATATGAGGAAGCACAAGATGATGTTGTATTATGCAATTGAGGTATATTTTATTTCTTTATATTCATTTAAAATGTTTAAATATTATGTATTTTTGAGAAATAAAATGTTTTATAAAAATTTTCATTAACTTTTTTAAGAAATATAATGTTCTATTCCATTACTATTAATTAAAGAGGAAAGAAAAAAACCAACATTCCCATTAATCCACATTAAACTCATGAAAATCTAACCTTAACATTTAATAAACCAAACACTCTAATTTTTCAACCAAACAACCCCTTCTGTGTAGTTTTCAGAAACGTTAACACTTATTACACCCAATTATTTTCTTAAAATGGTTTAAAATTCAATATGATGATCAAGAAATAATTACCAAGGCTTCTAAAAATTCTAACATAGTATTTAAACACATGTTAATGTCTAAATACATAAATTTTTTCTTTTTTTCACAACAGGAATCATGTTACTTTCAATAACAAATAACCACACCTTTTGAGTAGATTTGGGAAATTATCGCACATATTACCACCAATTATTTTTTAAAAAACAGTTTAAAATTAAATATGATCATCAAGAAAACATTACCAAGGCTTTGAAAAACTGTAAAATGTTAAATAGTTACATTGAAGCATTTTTTTTGTAGTTGAGTTATTTAACATGTATGTGGTGGGTTACAGACTACTCAGTTGAGTTGACTGTTTCTTTGAATTTTAGTGTGTTTCGACATGTTTTTTGGTGTTTTTTGATGATTTTTATTTACAGTCTATTGTATTTTGATATATATGATTTTATTTGGATCACCTTTAAGGGAACCTTCATATTCACATGATGTGATTTGGAGAGGACCTTATCAGAGTTTTAAGAAGAATCATTGGTTTATTATTTTCAAATTGAATTATGTAGTTGTTTGTTGTAGCTCTTGGAAATATCTATTTTGTGTTGTTAATATTCATATGACTGGGTTCAAATGTTGAAAGTGTTGATGAGATTCATGAACACACACTTGTCAATGTTTTCTTCTGAGGCTGGAGTAGTTTGTTGCTTTACTAAGAACCTAATGATTGTAGTTGCTGAACATTGTGAAAGCAGTCTCTTTATGCACTCTGATAATTGATAGTTCCTTGATTAAGCTGGCTTGGTCAGTACCTCATCACCTGCATCTGTTGATTGGTTCATTGGATTATCAGCATCATCTTCCTATTTCAAAGGTGTATCCATCATTTTATAAAGTCTGTTGTGCACTTATAATTGGAATGTGACGTCTTACACCTAAATATGATTTACTTTTAAGGATTTCATTTGATGGACTTCTCTTCTCTTTTTGATGCTTTCTGAACATTGTTATGGTTTTATTGGACTAATATTTCAGACTGTGTTTGTGATCAGATTCTAGCTAACCATCTGTAGGGGTTTTGTACTTCAAACTCTGTCTTATTTCCCACGGCATTGAGTTGATGATATTGATTGGGGTTTTAAAGGTCCACTAGAAGGTTAATTTGAAGGATTTTTATTGTGAGTGGAAAGGTTTTCTATGGAGGATACTGAAAATTTTTTATGGGGTGGATGGCAAGAAGATAACTTCTTCAAGATTTTAGCTAAGTACAGTGCGAACATCTTGAGGATGGATTTATGATTTTTAGTTTTTAACTTTATGCATTGAAGTTTTGATTTCCTTTTATTTTGAGAAGGTGTAAGCTTTTTTACACCTCATGTGTACACTTTATCCTTATTTTTCTTCAATAATGTTTTGAGGATCTGGGATGGGAAACCAGCTCATATCACTAGCTTTGAAAAAATAGATATACAGTTTTTTCTCATCTGTTTGTGTGAGGAACAAATTTTTTGATGCTGGAAGCTCTTGAAGGAATCCATTTGACAGTCTCGATGTCTTTCTTAAAGATGCTTGATCTGTATTTTACAGTATTTATAATGAATTCAATAGTAGAAATTAAATTTCTCATTTTATAAAATGTTAATTGTATGGGTCTTGTATTTGAGGCTATAATTCCTTGAAGGTTTCATCTGGAAATATTTTTTACATGTATTTCCACTAGTATTGTCCTGTTTTGTGGTCTTGGTTTTCAGTTATGTTTTCATCTGAATTTTCATTGATGTGTAGCTTTTTTGGTTTTTGTATCATGTATGATGGGAGTTTTTTCTGTCCAATAGAGCTTCTGATACTGCATATTTCAATTGATGCATTTCAATTTCTTATGGCTTTTGTGGTCATGGGATTGGATGGGCTTCATGAATATTTTAGTTGATTCATTTCACTTTATTTAGGATTTGGTGGTCACGAGATCAGATGAGCTTCAAAAATCATAGTCCTAACCTTCATGAAGGATACATGAAGGAGGTTCTACCTTTGGTGATGTGTTTCTAAACCCTTAAGAAAATTCTTTTTGAGATTAAGACTCCACATCTTTCACATGGATTTTGCAATCAAGGTAGTTGATGGTTCTCATATTTTCTTTCGATCTATCTTCTTGAGGCTTGTGGATCACACTTATGAGTTTTAATTAAATATTTTGAATAGGAATGATGCACTGTTACTTATTTGTGTACCTCCCTCAATTCCATATGGTGTAAGTGTATTACTGTCACTTTTTTGTGTACATCCCTAAATTCCATATGAGGTCTTTTCTCATCTGTTCGCTCATATATTTGTTCATAGGATCAAGCTAACATGGATGAGGCTACAACTGCGATGGATGGGGTTGGAGTTGGAGCTAGCATAGACTACAGCTGGCATGGATGGGCTGGAGCTGAACGTGACATATACTGGAGCTAACATGGATGGGTATGGAGCTGGCATGAATGGGATGGATCAAGAGATGACATGGATAGATGAAGCTACTATGGTTGGAGTTGGCATGTATGGGCTAGATATACTGGTGCTAGATTTGTTGGAGACAATGGGATGGAGCTGTAGGGGTGGTTGATCTAGTGTGGAGGGGGGTAGGGTTGTCCAACGACAAAATGGGGGGGGGGGACTTGTGTAAGGGTAGGGATCAAATAGGTTATGTTTGTAATGAATTTCATTATTAATATAATTACAACTTGTCTCATTTTGAATGTGTTAAAATCCTCTTCGGTTTAATAATTAAAACATATGTATTATATATGATAAATTAATAAATGTAATATGAAATTTTACTAGAATTAAAAAATTATAATTTTTATTTAAATGTAATTTATAATAAAATATTATATATTGGTAATATTATTACACACAAATAATTTTGTCACCAAAACCTGTTGCTAAACACTTTAACCAACATATATATTATCTGTTGGTATTATCATAGTTGCAACAGAACTATTTTATCTGTCGTAAAAACATTTAGCGATAGAGTTTTTTCCAACAGGTTAGTAAGAGGGACATATATGTTGGTAAAACGTTTTACCAACAGATAATACACTTTTACCAACAGATATGTCCATGTTGGAAAAAGTAAAATATTTTGTAGTGCTTGTTAATGCATTTCAGAATTGTTGTTTCCCTTTAAAATAGCGTCGACACGGTGTTTCATTTATGAATGGAGAACGAGATACATTGTCACTGGTTCACAACATCGCCATGTTGTTCAAAGTTAAAATGAAATTCAATAAACATTCTTATGTTTTTTTTACTATCCTATAAAATTTCCAAAAACTAACTTTTACCTTCAACCCACTCTAGTAAAGGATAGGCTCTTCCTAACGAAGATACTTGCTCACGATCTCAAACGTACTCTCATATTTCCAATCCGGGTTATCGTTTATGATTTATAATGATTTGGAAAAATAAATTATTTTAATTATTTTATTTACGTTTATGCAATTTTTGGGTTTTCTCACAAAATACCCACACTGACTATATATATGTTCCTCCTATGGTAATCTCACCATCTTAAATGCAATGGTGCACTCATATTTTGTATTCGATAAAAAATTTATGTGGTATTCCAATTTTTTTGGAAAAACACTTTTACGTTCAATTTAAAAACATAAAAAATTTCGATGGATCATTTCAGGCACTCTGGGACATGGAATTTCTCGTCGTCTCAGTACCTGGTCTAGTAATTTTCCCCATAATTTTTAAAAAATAGAACTAGGATAATCCAAGTCGTTAAATTTTTCCAACCATAATAACTTACTTCATTGATAATCCAAACTAGGTTCACTCAAACAAAAGTAGAGAGAACCAAGAATGAATCAGTGTGTCCCGCTCCCTTCTACTCCTCTTAGTATCTCTGTGCTTCCTCTAGACACACACCAAATGATACGATCCTCTATAATGGATCCTCAGTATTTATTTTGAACTCACCCCAAGACACTCCAACATGGATGTCCATCTTGCACAAGATTTATATTTGCAAAGGCTTATGTACGAATCTTCTCAGTGGAGACACATGGAAGACGTTGTGTACTTAGTCCTACTATAGGGTAGATCATAGAAACACACTATATTTCCATCTCTATAGAGCACTTGAAAGAGGGACTATTATACTTATAGATAAATTGTCACCCTAGAAAAATATTCATAACCCTCATCAATGTGATACCCAAAGGAAGACATGGTCTCATTCCTTGAAATCCAAAGGTATCCTCCGTGTACTAGCACGAAACAATGGATGGACCGGTGCATTATTCATCCACTCTTAGATGACCAACACATTCTTTGCCAATTCCTCTGGCATGTAGAGGCATCTAGATGACTCTAATAAACTCTATTCAATGTGTAGTTAGGATGTGTGTTGACTCATTGATTTGATCAATGATCAACCCAATAATATTGTGTATTTTTTATATATGTGGTCAATTTGTTTGATATTTATTAATATCCCTTCCGAGTTCCTTCATGGTACCCCTTGAAAGAGAGGGAATAACCCATGAAGCTGATTCAAAACACACTCGTCTCTTAACGTGACCGGTAAGCCCAGCTTCAAATAGTTTAGTTATCCTCAGTGTTCTCCCTGACACCCAAATGAATATCCCAATGCATCTCAAAACCATAGGTGTCTACTATTACAACTGTACATCTCTTGAAAAGTACAACATTCTCCCCAACTATAGAATGTCTATCATGGGTATTCCATATGAAAAAATGATGATGTAAATACTCAAAGTTGATATTAATGATTTGTGCCTACCCAAATCATGTATGGGTAGACGGTTAACAACCCATGACTGGAGATAAACCACTATGTCTCTATCCATGAAGGATAACTATAATGAGTCCAACTACTCTAATTCCCCATTCAGAAACTACTAACTCTATTTTGGATGAGGGAATCTGCTTCTATCTCCTTTATCCCCATTGTATTGACAAACTCCAAGTAATAGTCTGGTAGGATATCTTGGAATTGCCTCTATCTTGATGCCTAGTCCTTCTATGAAAAATCAAACTTGAGAATCTTGAGGTTGACGTTCCTGATGTGCCACATTCCCATCAGGTATTATCAATGAATTGTCAATAAGAAGAACACCACTGCTAACATGATATTATGGATCTATAGTTCTTCTCTTCAAACACCAAATCAATCCTCACTGCATTCACTACAACTCCATACTATGAGGTGATGTGTCTTAGAAATAGAAGACCTAAAAAATACAAGACAAAAACATTAAGATCTTTCTGTGTAGCTGGTTCTCATGAAGTGGGTCCAGGACTATCCTTATGTGTCTTGAGTTCTCCTCCTCAGACACTGAGAACACTGATATGTCACAACTATGATCACTTAGGGCCTCCTAGGGTGAAACACTAGTTCTTACTATGCCCATCATCTACAAGTCCCCCATTTGGCACTGATGCTCATAGAGTTCATTGGGATCCATTAGATATACTAGCGTAAATATCAGGCCACCATGGGATGTATACTAACATAGATGTATATATATCAATGTAGAGGTAAACCAGTAAAAAATACATAGAATACATTCTTATACATTTCCACCACTAAGAAACAAAAGGGCCCATTAAATACACTAAACCCAGGGTCACACAAGGAAACTTAATGGAAACACCCAACACCAACCTCTTCCTGAGTACAACAAGAGTTGCACGGATTTCCCCATGCCGATAGAGGTAAATCTAATTCCATTACCATAGAAAAAACTGCATCATATTCCTAAAACAATCAATCCAAGCATGAATTGTGGATGATTCTATTCTAAGAATGAAGTCATAAGGCATCTGCACCACTACCAAGAGATCCCAACCAAAAATCATACCTCCAAGAGTCAGGTCACACGATCGGCACCAGTGCATGTTCAGTGTGTATCCTTTAGTAGGAGCCTTTAAATGTAAGTGTCATATAAACGATTTAACTGGAACCTGTTGGTATCGAACAAGAAAAGTGTAAGGGAATTAAATAACTACTAAATCTGTCTATCAATACGAAATCTCATATAGAAATACACAGATCATACCATGAATGATCTCTAGAGTCTTGGAATCATGAGACACTACATCTTGCAACTATCTTTTCCTCTACTCTCCAACTCTCGGAATCTGGTATGGACCACCTAGAGGTTCTGGTGTTAACATGTCAAAATGTCACCCATCTCCTATATCTTCCTTAGCTCCCTTCCTTGTTCGCTACCCAACAGATCTTCCTACTTGTTCCATTGTATCTTCTATGGTGTTTCATCAACTACCTCTCTGACTGCTGCATGAGTAGTGGGACAATCTCACCTGAGATACCCCCTTTTTAAAAAAAGATATGAAATCTTTTTCTCATAGAAACAAGAACATATCTAGAAAATTGGAAGAAACCTAAATTTCTGAAAATTACATTGTTCACCTCCTATCATAGGTCTTTATGTATATACATCCTAGGAGATCACTGCCTTCGTATCTGAAGATACACATTCGAACCCAGTACCTCATCATCTAGTGCCAAAAAAGCCATCCATTACTCAATCTGGAAAGTCGTATCCACCTGAACCTCTAGAGGTGGGTCTTCTAACTGATCATTAGGAAAAAATTTCATCTAATGACCACCATAAAGAATAACTAATATGTGAATATCTCCCATAAAAGAGGCCTCATCATGAATTAAGATAGATACCCAATCATTTTGCGGAAACCTCACTGGCTGGAATCATGAAAACATTCAAAGGGAAAAATGTATCACAGTTAAAAGAGTTTACATGGTGAGAGAAATCAAGAAGGACTTGGACAACACAACCCATTTTTATATGATTCTTGTTACTTTATTTTCTTGCAACAAGATTCTGCATTTACCATGTTGGAAAATAGGCGGTCATGGTCCTTGTGAATGGATACGTCGGCTACCACACCCACACTAGAGTCTTGGGCCTAAAAGCTGAACTCAAAACACTTTACACTATTTCCTCAAACCATTTTCACATACTCGCAGTACCAATATAGAACCAAACCACTCTGATACCACTCAATCATGCCCTATCCCCTAGGGTCTGTGTTGTGAAAACACCAATCCCACTTCTGATAGTCTAGGGGATGGAAACTAGATCCATGTAGGCATATCCTCGAAATGGGAGGCATTTTCCTAGGAATATGTAAAAATGCACCCAACTCTCAGACATAAGGGTTGGTGAGTAAAAACACTATATAAGGTTAATTCATGTATACTTCTACAACCCAACAATAAATAAAGGAAAAATGTAACAAAATAAAGTACAACTGAAGAAGAATACAGGACCACTAAAAGAAAGATAACTGTAGTGTGTTACCTATAAACATGGGTACTGAAGCTATAGTTTGATGATATGAGAAACAAAAATACTCGTTTGATTTCACAAGGCACCATCTGGTCCTAGTACTGATTCTTATCCTCCTAGGAATCCACAAATGTGTCAGTCAATTGACCAAGACATGATACTTGTGGGAAACTCCCATGCAGGTGTGAGTAAAATAATACCCAACAGGGGACCCCAAAACAAAATGTAAAATACCACAAAGGAAACACCACCAACAAGGTACAATAGTCTCAACAAATTTATATTTCAACAAAACATATAAAAGGAACACCCCAGTATATTCATAAAGGATTCCATGATGTAACATCTCATCAACTGCTAGCCATATGGTTCCTCTCATAGAACGCTCAATTATGAGATTTCCTACTCCCCAAGCTGTCTGAATGAAACAACATAGAACAATTCTACTAATAGTATCCAAGATAACATCTGGTATTTATATTCCTTGATGTTTCATTAAGATACTTGATCTCACTTAGGAATGGAGTCTCGATATCACAACCAATCCTTGGTCACATGATTCTTCTGAAGGTGCACTTATGCATTTGGAAGTAGCTCCATGAGCTATGAATTCTTTGAATACCATCATAAGAGGTCCCAGATTCTTTGATCCCTGCCAAAAGAGAACACACAATGAACTACTCAAAATACCATGATCAGGTCAAGTCACGAAAGAAGAAATGATCTCAATACACAGATGGTGGGTCCTACACACACGGCTCACTGGGGGACATCATGACCCTACTAGAATTATAATCCTTGGTATGTGATGGTTTTCCATGTAAATATTCATCACATAAATGATAACATTCCTATATAGTGTTTGACTAAGAGAAGTGAGTACCGACCGAGCCTCTTAGTGCTGTATGTAATGACCCTAGTATTTATATAATAATACATTTTTATTTCAGTCAATACATATAAGATATTAATTTTACATTAAAGGGGTCACTTTTCTAATAACCTAATTTAAATTCAACAAAAGATTTCTCTGAAATCATACGCTGCACACAACACTGAGATGTAAAGAAAAATAATATAGTAATAATAATATTATTTTTGGCAGTTAACTCCTAGATGTTGGAATGGAGAGAATGAATAACATCAACTAAATATTGAAATATGGATTACCTATTTTTAAATAATGAATAATTGGTTACAAAATTTATTAAAAGTGTAAATAAAACCCAATTGAATATGTATGATATGTTTTTATGAAAACCTATTTAAAAGATTAAAATTGTGTTTTCATACCACTCTTTGTGGATTTTTATTTAATGAAAAATATATGATATAAATTCAATTTAATGTTTTAAATTCATCTTATATGTTTTATAGATATTATATATGAAAAAATTATGTTATTATCATTTAATTCAATGATGGTCATCGGAAATAATTTAACATTGAAATTGGACACAAATAGATGTCAATCATTTGATAGTTGTTACTTCGTAGAAAACTTCTATTTGTATTGACAACGTAAATTAATTTTGAAATAAGTTCTTCCAATTATATGATTTCAATTTGGAAAAATGGATTCCATATTTTGAATTAGGATATCCTAATTGTGCAAATAAGTACCATTTATTTTTAGACATTATGAATAATATCGTGAGTAATTATTTTATTTACCATGGTATAAGGGTATACCTGGTAAATTAGTGTTGAAAACTAATATTATAATAATATAAAACAACCCTAAGACATGTCATAATTCTATTGAATGATATTTATGCATCCATTGGCATACTTGAGTCTATTTTGGGACCCCATGGATCTACATGGGAGTGATAATGCATGTTATATTAATAAATAAAAGTAAAGAGAAATATGATATAAACATTTATATTTTAAAATGAAAATGTAATATGGCGTTATATAGGTGATATATTCTACTAAAAATAGTAAATAGAAATATAAAATGAATTCCTACATTTTTTTATTTTATTTATTATTTTTATACAACTAATAAATAAATTTATTTATGTCAAAATGATGATGTAATTATTATCTTATTAATGAATGATTTAAATAAATGAGACTATAAATATTGAAATAAATTTATTTTGATACTTTTTAGGCCATACATTAATTTCAGTGATGATTATGACTTTTTATCATTAAATAAATTATTATTTTTCAAAAGAATCACGTTCTTATGTACTTCTAAAATTTCATGATATGAATAGAATAAAAATTTACATTAATGAATTTTTTATAACAAATAATATTTTATTAAATGATATAATAGTCCTAAAAATGTCAGATTTAGCCATGTGACTTAGATAATGTTGAAAATGTCATTAATGAACCACATTTTATTCAATTGGAATTTTATAGTAACTATAATAACTATAAAGTATTAATATACAATAAAACATGATAAGATATATATTAGTTAAATAAGGGTTAAATCTAAAAGATAAGGTTAAATTTGTGACCTCTACTTGTCTAATAACATTTTTTGAGCGTTTTTTGACCCAAAAGTACCTTATCATCTATAGATATGACTTTGGGGCCAATTGAAACTAAAAATCATTTAATAATAAAATAATATTTTAAACCCATCCAAAAGTTCCCCTCCTCCCTTTTACAATAGGGTATCACACCTACACATTTAATTACTAATATCAAGCCCCTTGTATTATGAAAAATCTTCTCAAATAAGTTCCCAACATCCTCCAATTTCTCATAGAATCTTTACCTTGGTTATAAAGAAATTCAAGAAATCAATTTGTCTCAAATCTAAGGGAGCTAAACATTTTTGGAGGTAGTATCTTCTTTGATTTTCGTATCATTTATTTTACATCATAACTCTATATTCTATTATTATTATTTGATTTCATAAAAACAATAGTATCATATATATAATAGTATTTTTAATGGAATGGATAATAACTACACTTACACACACATCCTTCAAATGGATACCAAATATTGTTTCTGTGTACAACGAACCACTACCTCACAAAACCATGATTGTTTAGTTTTCCCCTACCACCTATCATGGTGTCCATTATGATAAAACTATATTAATATATGATAAATATTATATTTATGTTTTCTATATGATTCTGTATTTTTAATTTAAATCATACATTTATGCTTTCTATAATGTGTAAATACGATAATTTAATTTGAGAAAGTACGGACTACCACCCCCTCAAAGTTATATGACTCATTTCAACCATACATGGAACATAAAAGTATGTAATTAATTAACTTGTGTGTCATATATATCATATTATATAATAATTTAATTAAAATATAACTATGTATCGTTTATTTTTCATTCCATTAAATATGAAAAAGAATTGAAAGTAGCATTCATGCGTATGTACATCTTACCGTCTCCATGAACTATGCATTTCATTTTTTATATCCAAATGTTCTGTATTATTGTAAATAAAAATAATCTGGATCAAAATACATTTTAATTGAATATATTCTATATTTATGTCCTGAAAATGATTTTGGAGATAATGGGCATTTGACCACATGGACAATTTATAATTATAACAATTTCATTTTTTACTCAAGTACCGAACATCAACAAAATGATAAATATAAACTTGAATAATTATTTTACTATTATAGAGAACTAATAAGTGATATAAAAGGAATAATAAAATTGAAAAAGTTTATTTATGAAGTATAAATTTACATAAGTTTATAATTTAGAGAGATAAATAACGAACAAGGCATGTCAGACATGAGTTAAGGGATTTCGTCTTAATCTCCTTTCAATGAGGCATATTTTTATGCTATGCATATCTATTATACTATAAAGCATATATACAACACTTTTTAATATTTATATCATGAAATACTATATTATTATGATATTTAATGTTCTTTTTAATTTTATTCAATAATTATTTTCATTCAAGTGTTTCCCAAGTGGAAAGGGACATCGTCTCAGTCTTCTTTCATTGGGCAATTTTTAGATAATACACACCAAGTTCTTCTATATGGATTAAAATAAATTTCGTTGACTTTTAATTACATTCAATGGGATTATTTTTTCTTTGAACAATTTTACAGAATGAAAACAAATATCTTTTTATCGTATGCGGCGACAATGACATCTCGGTCGCTGTAATCATTAATAGATATTGGGAATCATCTATAAGCCTATATGTTATTAAAAGAAAAATGAATCCATTATTTAATTTTTGGTTGTTTTGGTTTTGAATAATTTTTTTTTGAAATTGATTGAATATTAAAATATCTTAATGTGATTTCTTGTGATTACAAATGAAATGTTATTACTTAAATGTAGATATTCAAAATATTTTATGTGTTATGATTATATAATGGTACTTGGACAATTGACTGGTGGTTATGTGATAAAAAAATGATGGGTGGTAATGTGATATACCAAATAATAGGTGCGTCTATGATAAAACAAGGATGGTTGGTTACATTCTTACCACCAATTCAATGGGTATAGAATTTGGACATATGGATATTCTGTTTAGTGATATGTGTAAAATTTTGCCATATAGTTATTGAAATTTTTTATGTTTATGTCCCAAGTTACTATTATATATTTTATGTTTCCATCTATGTTATTGTGGTAACAATTTTTTTATTTAATGAGTATGAAATGAGCTTATATTCAATGATGTATATTTACAACTTCATAATGGAGAAAATTATTACTTTATAATAAAGTATTCATGGATTTCATGTTATCTGAAGACTAAACTTTTAACTTCTTTATGTGTCCCTTATGGATATTTCATTGCTCATCCTAGAATTTAAAATGTCTTTTATACGAAATAAATTAGAATATAGTCAAGAATGAGATCACATAAATGGAATGGTATTTAAACCTGGAGCAATGTCTTGTTTCATTTTATAGAGTATTTGTTATATGAAAAAATTCATTGTGATTATAACTCTCTAGTTGTAATTTTAAAGATGTTATTGATAATTTATGAACTAATTAAGAAAATATATACACCATAAAAGATACTCAATGTAATGCCTCTACCCTAGATATCCAATGTTGGTGAAATATTACATAACATTGTCATGATCACAGGGGATCAAATCACAAAAGTCCAATCAGTTTAGTTTCCTTGGTAGTACTATTTAAATACCTTAGTTTTAAATTAAATGTAAAATGAAAAAACAACAACAACATTGTATCTTTTCAACACATTCAAATCCCTTGGACTATCCCTACAGGTCAGTCGTAATATACTTTTCCCATCTTGGGAATAATAAAACTTAGAAAGGGGTGTGCTCAGATTCTCAATAAAGATAAAAATATAGTAGAGATATTCATAAATAATCATAAACATTTAAGGAAATTTATAAGACTTAAAAAATCCTTTTAAACATCAAATGTAGCATAATATTGCAATGATAAATCAAATAATTCCATTTACTTATTCAAATGGATATTCAATTTGTTGGAAAATAACATGTAATATCAATATGCAAATTTATAAGGAAATAATGCAAAATGTCATACTTCATAAAAAAATAGTCAATGCTTCGTGCCAGGAATACAAATAAGATTTTGTCAAGGACTTATGCCAATACAGTAGTTTGTTTTCTGAGACCTATTGATGCATCGAGGAGATATAGAGGGCTCCACCTGTCACATACTATTTCCAATGCATTCCACATATGAAAAGGTTGAAACATGACATAAAAATTCGTATTAAAAATAGCTTACAAAATGTTAATACTTTAACAATAAAACATGAATGGAATAAAAAAAATTCATAGTAAAAAATATCACAAAACCTCTTATATATTATGGAAGATGGTATCATAATAAATCCACTTCAAACAACTTTAAAATTCATCAAAGGATGTTGACATATATGAAATCAAAACTATTTGAGAGAAATATCTCTTTCTATTTTTAAAACATTTAAAATTCCTCTAATTTAAAAAGAAAACATATATTTGGAAAATATTATTATATGATTTTATGAAATGATTATAAGGTGTTACAATGGTAGAAAATATCCACACCCGCCGTATAAGTTAAAAAACATTCTTTCCCTAATTTTGTCAAAAATGTCGTAAAGGAAAGTCTTTAGAAAATAACATAAAGATACCTTTATAAAGATTTTATAAAAATTAAAACAAGTGTAGAAATGAAGTTAACCCATAGTATAAAAAATAGTAAAAATGTTTTGAAATACATTTTTAAGAAACATGGATTTGGATGATAAAGAGGTCACAATAGATATTCATGTACAAAAAACCTCAGATAATAAAGAGATTGTAAAATTAACCCATACCTTGTACTTTTACTTGATTAAGTGTAATTTAACCACCATTATGGTAGTTAAATGATTTTTATTAAATTATTCATGATCCACCTACATAAATATGATATCATTTATGATCTTCTAATATTGCTTTATTAATTATATTTTACTAGTATCTTTGTTTCAGGTGTGAACTGATTTATTTTCCATTATATTCATGGTTATGTAAACCGTTTATGTTATGGATATGATGTATTTGATTCATATCCGTAATGATATTAAGTTTTTAAAAATTATTTTTAATCATAAAATGAAAATTATTCTTGAATGGTAATGATGGGGAATGAATGTCATCGCATTCATGGAGACGGTTATCTATACGTATACACGATCAACAATATCATTCTATTGATGGTTAAATAATATTTAATTGGATGGTATATCATATATAAAAAACCATTAACATGTTGAATTAATTATTTACATCAGTTGTACTCATTATTATACTCATCCAATTAATGAAGTGTTGGAATAACAACCCACACCACGACGTGGAGACGGTAAGTCGTACGTTCACACATATGGTGACATGTCATTCATAGGATTAATAGAATAATGAATATTGATGTAACATATTTATAATAAAGTCAAAGTATGTATAAGGATAAAGAATAATTATTTTGGTATGGAAACAACACATAATGGTGACGTGGAGGAAAAAAAAGAACTTTGAAATAGCTGTTGAAATTATTACCTCTTCTTCAGGTGTTTCTTTTTGAGGTTATGAAAAGGGCTTCATCAGAGGGATTTCTGATCAATGTAATTCCTATAGGTCAATGTGAGGGTAGTTGGTTGGAAATATAAGAATGGTTTGGCAAATTCAAATGTCTTTGGAGGTGTAATTTTGATAGAAGGGGAAGTGCCCTTTTATAAGAGGGGTGAGAGTCACTTTATGAAAATATTGAAATATTATTTTTTTTATACAATCATATTTGGTTTATAATGGCTTAAAAATGATTTATTTTGATTCTAAGGTGGGTATGAGTCGAAATACTCTCATCCAATAGGTTTTAGACTGGTTTAGGTCACCATATTAACTGTATCTTTTAGATTTACCTCTTATTTAAATAGTTTAACTTTTACCAAGTATATTTGTATTATAGTATTATGTGGTTAATAATCTTACAATACAATTTTAATCAAACCACGAGTTGTTAATTAATAATATATCTATTATTATATAATTCAGTTTTCTAATATTTATATTTTTAGGACTATTAGAACATTTAATAATATAATAATTGTTTTAAAAACACATTTATATCCATTTGACACTATTTAGTAATTGATTTTTGTTAAAGTCCTAAAAACTTGATTACACCAAAAATAATTCATTTAATCAACCCTAACATGTCATATTAACCTATAAAAATCGTGGAATTTATCAAAAGTCTTAATTTACACTTATTTGGATATTTATAATATCCATTATTTTAGTCATTATTTAAAAAGGTAATTACAACATCAACATTGTGTCATTAATAAATATTATGATTTAATGTCTAAAATTATAAATAAAACACATTTATGTAGGAAATATTTTTTTATTTCCAATGAATTTTTATAGTATAATTTATCTTATGTTCAAACTTTTATGAAAAATGTTCTAGTTATGAAAATTTTAATTTAACACTTTTAACTCTTTTTTAAATAAAATAATAATAAATGTCTTAATCTAATCCATGTGGACCAAAATGATCATATTTTATACCTAAGGTTTATATTGATTGAAATAAACTTATCCAATTGTATTAGTAAATTTTTTAGGGTAATAATAATATCATTTATACCTCAAATTTCCCTATTTACTTTTAGCCATGGTAAATAAAAGTCAAAGGTTACTATTGACCAAAAATTATTTTCATCTTATTGAACCAAATTTTAAATACTGATATCAAATTGTTCACTTGGATTTTTGAATTCCAATTTATAGAAGCTATAAAATTATGTTTTGTGAAAATTTGCTAACATTCCTAGAGGGTGTGTAAAAGACGTTACAAAATTTAATAAAATTTTATACCTCTAGTTTTATTATAAAATAACATCAATGAATTGCATTGAACTAATATAGTTATTATGGGTCTATTTTGAATTAAAATAAATTAGAATAAAATAAATAATTATATGACTAATAATATGGTTTTAAACAATAACACAATGTTTTTCACTATTCATAAAAAATGAATGTTTTCAGAAAAATACCAAAAATTCACCATAAGAAAATTTTGATATTCTAATTACAAAATTAATGACCATTTTAAAAAATAAAAATTATAAAATTTAAAATCATGGGTATTAATATTCATAACGGCATGTTTCATTGGTCATGGTGTATTAAAACTCCATGTTGTGTATAATGTAAGCTATTGAATTATTCAATGGGAAATGTATCATGAATGCTTGTGGTGTTAAAATATCCCCTCATTAAAATAATTTAGTCCTCGAAATTTCTAGAAAAACTCTGCATACAAATATTCGAGTGTTTCTTCATCATATGTACTTCATGTTCTCATATTGCCTCTTCTATCTAATGGTTTTTTTATATAAAATTTACCAAATGAGTACTCCGGTTTCGCAGAACTGGTTATCAGGTATCAAGAATCTTGACAGGCTCTTCAAAATAAGACAGATCAGGTTCAAGTTCACTTTTCTCATAGGTGAGTACATGCATTGGTTCTGGAATTATTCTCTCAATAGTGATACGTGGAACAAATCTTGAACTTTGGAGATACTTGGAGGAATTTCAAAACAATAATCTAAAACTCCAATTCTTTCTATAATTTTCTAAGGTCCGATGTACCTAGGACTTAATTTACCCTTCTTAGAAAAATGTATAACACCCTTACATGGAGATAGCTTCATGAAAACAAGATCTCCTACTTGAAATTCCAAATCATTCATTTAGTTATTAGCATATCTTTTTTCCTACCTTTAACTACTTTGATGTGGGTTTGGATAACCTTCACATTTTCAATTGTTTCCTCAACAAGTTATGGGCCTACGATCTTTCTTTCACCAGCATCATCCCAACAAGTTGGCATGCGTCTTCCTTTTCCATATAATGCTTAAATTACTTTCATCAAAATACTATTATAAAAAAAATTCTACTAGTGGAAAATAATGATCCCACATACCCTGATAGTCATGCGAGCAAGATCTCAACATGTCTTCTAAGGTTTGAATAGTATGTTTTGATTGTCCATCAGTTTGATGGTGGTATGAACTACTCAAACAAAGTTCAGTATCCAAGGTCTTTGGAGGAATTTTCCAGAATATTGATGTAAAATAAGGATCACGATCAGAAATAATTGATAGTGTTACTCCATGAATTCTTACAACTTCATTAATTTATAGAATTATAAAATGTTCAAGTTGAAAATCATCTTTTATAGTAAGAAAATTTGCAGAGTTGGTATGCCGATAAAAAATGACCCATATTTCATCATTCCTTCATTAATTCTTTGGTAGTCCAATGAAAATTTACATCATAATATGATCCCACTTCCACACAGGAATGGGAAGAGGTTGTCAGACGCCTCTCAGATGTTGTCTTCCAGCCATCACCTATTGAAAAACCATACATCTTGACACATAATCAACAATCTCCCTCTTTATGTTATCCTAACTACAATTTTCTTTCAAATCTATATACATCATAGTGCTACCAGGGTGTGTAGAGAAATTGGATCTAAGAGCATCATCCAACAATTCTGTTTTTACATTTTGTATATAAGGAACACAAAGTCTCTTCCCAAATTTCATAATCCCATTTTCATATAAAAAGTCGATCAAACCCCCATCATTCACATCTTTTATTTTCTTTTAAAGCTCCTCATCATGAGTCTGATAATTTTTTATCCATTATAGTAAATATTTTTTATAAACTATTTTAAAAATAATTGATGTTTCACGTTCAATGATTATTAACATATCCAACTTTTTTATATCCATGAACATAGGATCCCTTTCAACTTTCATATTTTTCAGAACTCCTTGATCCTTTCTGATCAAAACATATACAACCTTATTTTCATTCCCTGTGTTTTAGTTTATAGTGCAATCATAATCCATGAGTAGTTTGAGCCATCTCTTTTTCCTCATGTTGAGTACCTTTTCTGAGAAAATATACTTCAAACTCTTTTGATCGGAATATATGCCACATTTTTTTACAATAGAGATACTGAATCCAAATCATCAAAAAAATATTACAGCAGTTATCTCTATATCATGAGTTTGATAGTTTGTTCATGAATTTTTAGTCGTTGTGATGCATATGAAATAACTCAATAATTCTGGATAAGGACACAACAAAGTCCTTTCTTAGAAGCAAAGATATAAAAAAACAATCACGTCATTCCCCGATGGTTGAGTCATGATACGAGCATTGAATAATATTCCCTTAAATTTTTAGAACCATTCTTCAAACTCTTTTGTCCCAAACAATTTCACCCCATTACATGTGATCTTGGATAATGGGTTAGCTAATCAGGAAAAACTAAGGAAGATTCACAGATAATAACATTCTAAACAAATAAAACTGCATACCTCTATTATACATGTCGATGCTAGACATTCTTGTATTGAATTGGTATTTGAAGGATCAATAGAGATTAAATAGTTAGATACAATATGGTCAAGAAAAGAAAATTCTTGAAGCCATAATTCAAACTTTCTAAACATCCCATATAATTAATTTATTCTGAGGGTTTTCAGAATAGTGCGCAAGTGATTTTCATGATCTTCGTATATTTTTTAGAATATCAAGATAAAATAAATAAATACTACTATAATTTCAACAAGTTATTCCTTGAAAACTATATTTAGAAGATCAATGAAAATAGAGGGTGTTTTAGTGAGTCCAAAAGGAATTACTATAAACTCGTAATGCACGTACCATGTTTAAAATGTTGCTTTCAGAATGTCTTCCGTCTTCACACACAACTGATCATATCCAGATAGAAGTTTAATCATTGAAAAATATTGATCTATATTATGGTGTTGAAATAAATCATCAATGTGAGGTAGGGGATACATGTTCTTTATTGTTATAGCATTGATCTCATTGTAGTCAATGCACAACCTCATTGATCTATCTTTCTTCATAACAAAATGAATAGGGGTTTCCCATGGAGAAACACTATGGAGAATAAATCTTTTATTACACATATCATCTAGTTTTTTCTTAAGTTTCACTAATTTCACAGTGGTTATTTATTAATGGGTCTTTGATATGGGCCTTTAACCAAGAATTAAATGAATAGAAAACCCAATTTTTCTTTCTATAGGATGTCTAGTAAAATTCTCTAGAAACACATCAACATATTCTTTCACAATAGGTACATACTATATTTGATCATTCTATTCCTCACTGATAGTTATTTCATTCTCTACTTCCCCAATAATTAAATTTAGTTGAGCCACTAGGAGTGGATCTATATAAAAATTGGGTGGCGACAATTCTCCTCTAAAGATAAGGTACTCATTATCGTCAACAAATATTGTAATCTCATTTTTCTTACAATAAATTTTCACATCATGGTCTGAAATCTAATCCATACAAAGGATTATATCATATTCAATCATGGTTATGATCATGAGATCAGCAGATAAACAACATTTTCATGCCCTAATGGGAACTTATTCACAAAACCCTTTTCCAATGAGACACCCCTTATGAGTTTTTACTGACAACTCCATTGTTAAATCAAATTGTGAATATTAATTTTTCATATAAAATTGGGAATATATAAAACAATGAGATGATCCATAATCAAATAATTCATTGGATAAACTTGAGTAAACCATTTAATTACCTGCCACCACATCTTTTGAATCGTCAAGATTAGCAGTTGTGATCGCATAAACCCGACCATTCTCTCAAGGACTTTTCTGAGTTATGTTTTATTGGAACTTAAAACATTGTGTGCATAATTCCCCTTTTCCCTATATTTGACGTATTCAAAGATGATAGTCACTTTCTTTCCCTTGAAATGAAGAGCTTAGTCACCTTCTTCACCACACTTGTAACAAACTCTCTATCCCTTCAGGAAAGTACCAGGTTGTTTCATTCCACATTTACCGTAGGATGGATATTCAAAATTCCCCTTATTTTTCTTATTTCTATTTCCATATTATTCGGAACTCTCTTATTCTCATGATTTTCATTAATGGTGTAAGACTTAGAGAAATATTTCTCTGTCATGATAGCACATGGGATAGTATCTTCGTACGATGAGAAGAATTGTGAGACTAATTCATGACGATGAAATGGTTCTAACCCATTAAATAATAAAAAATTCATACTCCTTAGGTTATGTATATAATCTTATGTATGCCTTGTTATCCTTGTAAAGTTAGCATTATACTTTGAAACATTATCATCATCTTTTTTCCTTAGACTAAGAAATTTTCTTTCTATTTCTGCTCGATGGTCATAAAGAAAGTGTTTTTTTATGAACTCTTTAAACTCCCTCTATTCCATATTTTATACTTATTCATCCTCTTATGTGTTATGAATTACTTACCACCATTGATCTGCATCTTTTGTGAGTCGATAAAATTCCTTGAAAACTTATTCCCTTTCACTACCCCCCAAAGCATGAAGTATTTTCTCTAAGGAACATATCCATTGCCCACATACAAATGGACTTGTAGTCCAATTTAATATTGGTAGTTGTTGCCTTATGGAGCTGTCTAACATTGACCCTATACGTTATGGATCAGGGTGCTCCATATGGGTATGGTTATTATTCATTACATGAGTGAGTTGTCCCAGTATGGTTATAAGGTGATCACCACCAGTTGCATCACCAGCTCCAAAAAAAATTATAACAAGTAGGTGGTGAATCCCAATATGGATTACGTGCATCGATATAATTACCATTCCTTCCACTATGCACCATTTCTAAACAATTGCATACACTATATTAGATTATGAAATACAATACAAAATTCCAAACTTGTAAAACACTTAACATAAATAGATCATTTTATGGATATAATCTGTAATCATAAAAATGTTTTCTTTGAGGATATATATACTCATTAATCCTTCATATTTTTTTGTAACGAAAATGTGAATTATCCATAGAATATCCACTTGGAGTGTTGTAACCAAGAGTGTATCAAGGCCCATTGTCATGTACCGGGATACCCTGATTCAATCCCGAAACTCCTAGTTATAGTATACACTCCTAGGTATATATATTCCAGAGCCACCCCTACATGGTTATGTAAATACATAGATGTATTTCTTGTAAAATACACAAAATCTCTACAGTACCAACATTCTTGGATGTTCTACTATACTAATCCTTAAAGACTATCTTATGGTAATGTTTTCTAATTAGTATTTTTTTCTAAATATAGCTTCCAAGGGTTGTACTAAACTTTATATGATACCAAAAGGCAATTCTTAAACCCCAGTTACACATAGTTAGTACATTATTACATAACATTGACCTGACCACAAGGGATAAAATCCTGAAATATCAATCGGTTATGTAGCCTTGGAAGTACTTGATACATACATATGTTTTCAATTACATTTAAAATTAGAAACAACAACAACATTGTCTAATTCAAACACATTCAAATCCCATAGACTATCCCTACAAGTCTGTCATAATATAACTTTTCACATATTGGGGAAAATAAAATATAGAATGGGGTGAGCTTAGATTCTTAGTAAGGATAAGAATATAGCAGAAACATTCATAAATAATAATAAACATTTAATGCAATGTATAAGACTAAAAAAATCCTTTTAAAAATTAACTTTAGTATAATATTGCAGAGATAAATCAAATAATTCCATTTAATTATTCACATGGATGTTCTTATAGTCGAATAATCACATGTAATATCAATATCCAATTTCATAATGACGGAATACATATTTCCAAACTTCATTACAAAATAGTCAAAGACTCATTCCATGAATACAAATAAGATTTTATAAAGTCCTTGTGCCAAGATGGTAGTTTGTCTCATGAGACCTACCGATGCATCAAAGAGCTATATCGGGCTCCACCCATCACTTAGTAAGTCAAATGCATTCCATATATTAAAATTATGAAAAATAACAAAAAAAAATCATATTAATAATAGCATAAAAAAAGTTAATACATTAACTATAAACCATGAGATGTATAAAAATAAAACATCCAAAGTCAAACATATCACAAAACCATTAATACAATATGGAAGATTGTATTACAATAAATCAACTTCAAACAAGTTTAAAATCTATCAACAGATGTTGACATAGTTGAAATCCAAAATATTTGAAAGAAACATCTCTTTATATTCTTAAATAAATTAAAATTTTTATAATTTTAAAAGAAAACATTTATTTTGAGAATATTCTCATAAGCCTGTATGGGAAGCATAGAATTTGTTACAATGATGGATAATAGTCACTGCCGTCGTATCAGTTAAAAAAACATTCTTTCCATAATTTTGTCGAAAAGGTCGTAAATGACATTGTTTGGAAAATGATGGAATGATTCACTTATAATGATTTTATAAAAATTCAAAAAATGGTATAAATGACTTTAACCAATAGTCTAGAAAATTGTAAAAAAATTTTGAAATACATTTTTAAGAAATATGGATGTAGATGGTAAAGAGGTCACAGTAGATACTCAGGTACAAACAACCTCAGATAATAAAGAGATTATAAAATTAAAACTTACATTTTACTTTTCCTTGATTGAGGGTAAATTAACCTCTTGTATGATAGATAAATAATTTATATTAAATTATACAAGAACCACATACATAAATATGATATCATATATGATCTTCTAAAATTTCTTTGTCAATAATATTTCAGTAGTATCAATTTTTTGAGTGTTAACTGTTTCATTCTTCTTTTATATGCATGGTTATGTAAGCCATGTATGTAATGGATATAGTGTATTTTATTCATATCCATATTGATATTAAGTTATTAAACATTTTTTTAATGATAAAATGAAAATTATAATTGGATAGTATTGATGGGGAATTAATTTCATCACGTTCGTGGACACAGTAATCCAAACGTACACACGAGCGAAAATATCATTATATTGGTGGTGAAATAGTATAAGGATGTTATATCATATATATAGAATCATTAACATGTAATATTTATTATTTAAATCTGTTATACTAATTATCATACCCATCGAAATATTGAAGTGTTTGAATATCAAACCACACCACGACGTAGAGACAGCAGTCCGTACGTACGCACATATGGTGACATGACATTCATGGGATGGATAATATAATTAATATGGTTTTAACATATATATAATAAAATCATTGTATCTATAAGGTAATGTGGTTATTATTTTGTTATGGAAACAACAATGAATGATTAAGTGGAAGAAAAAATGAAATTTGAAAGTGGTGGGGACATTATTACCTCTTCTTCATGTGTTTCCTTTAGAGTTGATCAAAAGAGAACCATAGGTTGGAATTCTAACCAAACTAAGGCCTCATGGTATAATTTTGGGTATTTGGGAGGATAATTGTGTAGGGGTGGGCCGAGCCAAATGGATTAGGAGGTGAGATTTTTATATAAGGGGATGTTTCCTTTTATAAGAGAGGTGAGGGTCACTTTTGGAAAAGCATGAAATATTATTGTATTATACAATCATATTTTTTTGAAATGGATCAAAAATTATTTATTTGGAGGATAAAGAAGGGATGGGTATAAAAAACCTCAACCAATATGTTTTATATAGGTTTGGTTCACCATATTAACCTTATATTATAGATTTAACTCTTAGTTAAATAGTTTAACTTTTACCATGTATTCTTGTATTATTATATTAAATGGTTAATAATATTATTATAAAATCCCATGTGAACCCAAAGTGGTTCATTAATGATATATATATTATTATATAAGTCTTTTTTCCAACCCTTTTATTTTTTGGACTAGTATATAATATAATAATATAGTAATTGTTTTAAAAACTCATTTATGTCATTTTTGAAACTATTTTGTATTTGATTTTTGTTAAAGTCATTAAAACTTTATTAAATCAATAAAAAATCATTTAATAAACCCTAACATGTCATAATAACCAATAAAATTTGTTAAATTTATTAAAAGTCTCCATATATATTTATTTGGTTATTTATAAAATGAATTATTTTAATCTCTCATTAATAAGGTAATTACTGCATCATAATTGTTCCATAAATAAATATTATTATATAATGTATAAAAATTATAAATCACATACCACTATATAGTAAATATCGTTATATTTCCAATTAATATTTAATTTTGAATTTATCTTATGTATAAATCTATATTAATAATGTTTTAGT
The DNA here is from genome assembly GCA_963277665.1 of Viscum album. Classification (NCBI taxonomy): domain Eukaryota; kingdom Viridiplantae; phylum Streptophyta; class Magnoliopsida; order Santalales; family Viscaceae; genus Viscum; species Viscum album. The sequence goes on from OY728132.1 coordinate 1,729,948,371, forward strand.
TATAAAAATTTGAATTTAACACTTTTTACTCTTGTTTAAATAAAATAATAATAAATGTCTACATTTAGTTGAAGTGGACCAAAAGGGTCATATTTTATTCTTAAGGTTGATTTTGATCAAAATACACTTATCCAATCGAATGAGAACATGTTTTAGGGTAATAATAATATCATTTTTACCTTAAATTATCCAATTTACTTTTTAATGTTGTAAATAAAAGTCAAAAGTAACTATTCACCAAAAAATATTTTCATCTTATTGAACCACATTTTACTTACTGATATCTACCTTTTCCCTCATATTTCTGAAATAAAATTATCATAAGAAGTAAAATTACATTTTAGGAAAATTTGCTAACGTTCATCGAGGGTAGGTAAAAGACGTTAAAAAATTCAACATAATTTTATGCATCTAATTTTATTATAAAATGATTCCATTTAATTTCATTGACATTATATAGGTATTATATAACTATTTTTACTTAGAATAAATTTAAATAAAATAAATAATTATTTAAAAAAATACGGTTTAAAATAATGTTGTTGTGTTTTTCACTATTTTTCAAAAATTGAAAGTTTTCAAAAAAATACCAAAAATTCACCCTAAGATAATATTGATATTCTGAATCAATAAATGATGTCCATTTGGAAATATACAATTTATTAAATTTTAAAAAGTAGGTATTACTATTCATAATGGCTATTTTGATTGGTCGTGGTGCATTAAAACTCCATGTTGCACACAATGAAAACTATTTCATTATTCTAAGGGAAGCGTACTGTGGAATTTTGGTGTGTTACACTAAATGTGTGTCAAATTAAAATTATTTACTTCTCTCAAGATTAAGTAATGATTAAGGATGGGTCCTTATATTGTACATGTTCCACATATACCAGTTAGGGTATTGAGACCTGCAAAGTCATTTCAGAGTATTAGGTCACCATGATCTGATCATAACATAGGCCTAATAGGTAACCCAAATCAACACTAAGCCAAATCATATCCAAACACCGGACATTATATATTTTTGTAATGAGTCCCATCATTATTCCTTCATAGATAAGCCTATGAGTATTATCTCAATCTCTAATGTCACCCTCTATGATGGTATCATGATCCTAAATCGTTCCCTTATAAGAAAGATGAAGAGAACTCCACCATACCCTTATATTAGAACTATAATACCACTATGCTATCTCAAAATAACCGCCTTATCATAAGGTTAACAATTCAGTAGATGAATGGTCAGTCAAAATAATGGTTTGAAATATATGAATGTTTTAGTGAAAAGGGAATGGTGGAGTATGGGTTTGGGTTGACCCGGTCGGCCTGACCTGACCGGATCTGGCCCTAGATCTCCCAACCTGACCCAAGTCTCTTGACCTAACTTGAGTCTGATATGGCCCACTGGGTTCGACCAGACCCGATAGGTCGACCTGGTCTGCTATGTCGTCACGTGCTTTAAGTTCGACCAGCCCGCTAGAGTGGGCTTGTCTATCCACCCTGGACATTGCAACCCACTATGTCCCCTCCATGTCATGTGCCGGCTTGACTGGATATTTCTCTGCATGCCCACAGCACGAACCACAAGTCTAGCTCACCCTACCATGGATGATGTATTCTCATTCTAATGATCGGGATGCCGTGTAGATGCAGCACCCACGACACGATAGCATAATGCACTACATCCACTACACTATCATTCATCCCCCATGCATGCTGCTTCCACTAGAACCGGTGCACTGATGTAATCATGTGCGGGACAATGAACTCACTTCGATGGTCCTATTTTCAATCCGAACGAGGTTCTATAAAACTTGGGCCACACTCTTCTTAAACAGGGGTTTGAATCCATGCCACGACCCTCATGTAATGTCTCTTGAATAGTGATATCTTCCACATAGCCTCGATCCCTTCACATAAGCCATCATCACAAATATGTTGTTTCATTCCCATGTTTGATCTACGATACCAGATCAATGTGCCAAGAATCGATTATGAAACAATCGATCAATCACCATAAGTAGAGTCGTGGCCGGATGGACGAATGAATGTGTTTAACAATAAACAGAGGTAGAAAATAATGAATTAATAAAGATTAATATACCCTGATTGATGTTTTTGATGAACATGGTTGGTTCTCATTAGAAAGGTTAACTAAAAAGCACTAAGAAAATATCACGTTAAAACTCCACAAGATAATTTCTATCATACATAACCGATTGATTTGTGGTACAATTTGTTTCATAATTGGTATGCGTCTATCATGGAATATAAATAATGTGAAAAGGAGAATTTTCAACGGACAGCCCCTACCTCTAGTTAGATCTCTAAAATATGTTCACTGATGTTGTGTAACCACATCGATACTTGTTCCACTGACATTTTTCAGTTCGTATCCTCTTGATTGAATCCCTACCCTCGATCTATCATCGCCGATGAGAGAGCATCCTCCCCTTTTCCTTATGAAAACTCATAGTTCTTGAGAAATTATTTGATATTAATAATTCTAATGATGGACCTTGTCTTTGATTAATGGTGTAAACACTTTAACAAATTAACACATAACAACATTACCTTTTCTCTTTGAAACAACATTGGAACACTGCTTCATTTATGAAAGGAGAATGAGTTGCACTATTACTATGTCCCATTGTCTCCACACTACGAAACGTAAAAAATAAATAAAATAAACCTATTTATGATTATTTTATTTTTCATCAATATGTCAAAAAATTAATGTTAACCATTATCCTGTGTTGGACTAGGTTGGGCTCTGCCTAAGGAAAACACATCCTCACAAACTCAACGGTCGTCTAAAATTTATAATTAGACTTACGATTTATTATTTATAAGGATTTGAATAAAATAAAATAATTTTATTTAATTACATTATTTACAGTTATGTTATTTTTTCTTTTTCTCACTAGAGACCTACGCAATCTAAAGTTATGTCTCACCTATGGAAAACCATCCTTCCCAAATGCATTGGTGCACTAGGATTTCATACTAGGGAACATATATAAGAGTTATTCAACATTTTTAGGAAAACCTCTCTTGGGTTATATTTAGAAACATAAATGTTTTTGGATGGATCATTTCTGGCACTTTGGGCCTCATAATTGAATGTCTTCTCAACACTTGGTCGCATAATTTTTCAAATAATTTTCTAAAAATGGATATGGGAAAATCCGAGTGATTACACATTAACATTATATGATGTAATTATATTCAAATAATATTAATTATAAATTTAAAACTAATTTCCCTTATGTAAATTCCGTAGATTCATCATCAATACAATATTCCCAGGATGATGAAGATGAAAGACAACTCTTTAGTTGTGGAGAAAATTAATCGACGAGTCTAGTTATACACTGGAAAAAATAAGGATGACGACATGAATAAATTAATTACAATATAATGGTTTGTGATCCTAAACTAAAAATGAAGTCAAATCAAATTCTTGTACCTTCACTACATGTGGACTCTACGCATCTAGATTAGCCAAATAGGGAGCACCCATTTATCCCTTTCCCTGCCCTCTTGATCTCAAATTATATATTTATTCGTTTATGGAGGTTGGGGTTATTTTCGTTTTCATTTTCGTTTCTCAATCCTCTCATCTAGTGATTGATTTTAGTATACAAAAAATATGTTTATTTCTAAGATGATAAATAATCCAATTTTCATTGGGGATAACCCACTATTACTACTAGACTAGGGGCACTAAAAATCTAACACCCACATGGGTGTTGAAACCAAATTCTATCCATTTTATATTCCTTTGTGTGTTTATTTATCTTTCATGTTATTTTCCTTATTTCATGATTTATAGTTTTATTCACATTCTGTATATCCTTTATTCAATAATTCCACATCTAAAATAATATTAGGTTGTACATTTCTATCCATTTTTTCCTTTATATAAATTTTGGATTGATTTGAAATGAGAGGAAGTGAAATTTAAATTTGGAGGGTGTGTCAACCTGTATTATTGTTTTTTTGTTTAGTTATTTCGTTGTTTTTATTTTTTTGGATCCTTGAACGAGGATTAATATTCCTAACAATTATCCGACATAATTTTTAAGGGAATTGAATTTATTTTCGACTCATATTATAAATTATTTTTGATTTGAAATCATTTTCCTATATTTTGATTTTAATTAATTTTTATGAGTTTCACATATTTTTGAAATCCATGCCTATAAAACACTTACACAATAATTTATTTTCGATTTCATGTGAGGTATTATGATCCACATTGATATATTCATCTTAATTCCTACACTTTTTAGAGATAAACATGAATATTGTGTGAGAACCTGAACTTCTGATTTTTCTCTTTCAAATAATAGGATCTATGTAATGTTTTTGGCCGGATTTTTTATTTATTTTGAAATACTCATATATACCTTGATACAAAATGTTACATCAATCATTTTTTGGCCCTTAAAAGTGATGAATTACTTTTTATGTTTAAGCCACACTATAAGATAATTATTCATTACCTACCAGATTTCTTGATATTTTTTCATGCATATTTCATGTAAGAGTGTTTTGTAAGGGCCTTTATTATGTGTTCTTTGGTATGTGTTCAATTTATTTGTTCATTGTGGGGTTTTCTAACATGTTTGGTAATATATTAACCTATATTACTAATCATGAATCCTCATTCAATTTTTATTTATTTGTTTCAATCATTTATCCTTAAAAAAGAAAAAAATTGAGATGATATTGAATTTATCATCATACTTTTTTTTAGAATCATGTCCCTATTAAAATAATTGTCTTTATTTTTCATTCATTCAATTTATTAAAATTCCATATCATCCGAAATGAAAAAATAAGAAAACAAATATTAAAGAAAATTCTCCTTTTCTGGTGATTTACAAAAAGGATGGATGATTCTGACATTATAATTAATTTTAATCATTAATTTTCCCAATTAACATGTAATAATAATATGTTATTGTTGTTTTTCAAATTTTCGAAGGAAAATTTATGGATAAATTTATATTGTTTTCACATGATTATTCTAACATTATACACAACATCCCAACCTCCTCATTTCGTTGTTAAATTATAAAATAATTTTCCTACTATCGCAAAGACACATAAATCAGTTAGAAAAGACCTTATTATTTATAATTTTTTTATGTCTCACAGTATAGAAAAATTAGAATTGTAGCAATACTATGGTTATAAATGAAAGATCTATGTAGAATCATAAAATTAAATTAAATATTTCCTCAGTGAAGAGAGACATCAAATTTAGTTGGGATAGGACGTTATTGGGTCATGGATGGATTTGTGAGCATTATCAAATATTAATGTGAGGATATAAATTAGATTGAATTTTTTTACATTGAATATAATTAATGGAAATATAATTTTCAAAATATCATTTATTTTTCATCATTTCTAATTTTAGTGTGTATTTTGATTTAAATATATTATAATTTCTCAGTACATAATTTTTTTTGGGAGAGTGATGATGAAAATAATTTAAAATATTTTATATTGTAATTAAATTTTATTAATCCAACAATATTGTAATTTAATTGTAGATTATAACAATTTAATTAGTTTTTTGATATTTTGATAATAAATTCTATTAATTATCAGTTCTATAATATTAAATGATTTCAATAACATCTATATTTATGGAATATTTTTCTAAATAATGATCTAAATAGTGTAAATCATTATTTTGCATTCATATTTCTCTAGTGTAGATAATTTTGATCATGGAAATGTAATTATTCTACATTTTATGGGTCTAAATAAATCATTATATTGGGAAGATTTTTTGATGGAAAAATAGAGCCCACCTTATTTTTTGTAGAATATCATAGGATACATGATAATAAATGAAATGATTCCACATAGAGAAGAAAATTAACTTGATGCCTCATATTCAAAATGTGTTTCTAGGAACATTTGTATTATTAATAAAGTATTTGGATGATTACATATAGTAAATATTAAATTTATATATATAAGGAAATGATTCAATTCTTTAATAGAAATAATATATTTTAGAAATGAATCAGAATTGACTGAAATTTGTATGGTTATCAAAGAATTTACTTTTTATACTATCTAGAAGGAACCATGGAGTGATTAGTCCTGGGTTAAGGTCATTATTGAATGGGATGTTGAATTAATATAATAAGAAGTGTTACATTTTCAAGATTAAATTCCATGAGTAAATGATCCATAATTCCTACATCGAACCACATAAGTTGTTGAAATTTTGGGGGTGAATGAAAATGTCATTATGAACAAATTTCTTGAAAACATCTCTCCCATATTCCACCATTTTATCCAAAATCCATTGTAAATAATTTTGGGGACAATTTTTTATCGAATTAATTTACCCATATCCATAAAAAATATATATCCCTTATTCATATCAAGGTGTGGCTTCTTGGGGTAGCTTTTTTAATATATATTTAATTATAGTTGTATTATTTTACATTTATTAATAGTATTTTACGGTTAATATATTTACAATAATCTTCATTTAATTTCTTCTTCAATTTCTATTTTTTATTTATTTAGTTTTACTCCCACCATGCATTCAACTACATCTTTGTGGAGAAAAAATTATCATTTTTTGGGGGATGTGGTGTAATATGAGTTTATTTCACATTAAATATTTCAAAATATAAATTCTAAAATTTTATTAATGGTTAAATAGTTTTTTAGAGGTCCCCTCATATTTTCTAATGGTGTTTTCTTCATCCTCAATTAATCATTTTCTTACTCATGGATATATCAAGCATCAAAATGATTGATTTTGAATTATGTGTTTATTTGTATGAGATTACTCCAACATATAGAGTTCATGATTTAGGGTAACATAATCAAATTGTAATGGTAAATATTTAACGTTAAGCATATCTATATTTATTAATATAATGAGGAATCATATTGAATAACAATGATAAGACCACCATGAAACCCAGAGAACAAAAATTTTATTCCTCTAAATTTTTTGTGTCCATTAATTATTTTATTTAGTATTTTCAATTTCATTTTCATATATATTTTGTTTCAGGTATTTTTAGAATCATCCCTACATTTATATTTTTATATAAGTTGTTCTATATTGGTTAGATTTATTAAAGTTTCAATAGAAAGATAATTTTTTGTTAGTGGCCTCCTTGAGAGATCGTCTCTCGGTTCTGCACTATATATTTTAAACATTGGTAAATAAAATATTTATTCAGAAAAAAATGATTAAATGCCATATTTGATACAATGCTCAAATATTTTTTTTTATAAATTTAATTATTATGGTTGTATAATTTATATCTAAATAAATTAAATTGATCAAATAAAAATCATATCCCTATTGTGATTTTTATAAGAAAATATTTTGGTACCAAATTCTATAGTAACTAATAGGAAACAAGAATTTATATATATAATGTGTTAAAATTCATTTTTCAAAAAAAAACAATTGTTATCTCTATGTAATATGTTATATTTTAAATCATAATATTTAATTATTCAAAAATATAATCTAATTAAGTAGAGTATAAAATAATAATCTAAATCATTGAAGTTTATATATTGGTTATATTATATTTTAACTTAAAAAATATATAGTTGTCAAAATTTATGATAGTTTAATAAGATGAAATTTATCTAAGATGATGTGGTTCATTGTTTTACTAAATTAGCATAATAAAAAATCATTCTAGAAGATACTATTTTGTTTTAAAATCTATAACTACATATTTTATTGTCCTTTCTTCACCTAACCCAATTAATACTTATGTGATTCCATCTTTACCTCTCACCTCTAATTAAATTCCCCGGAAGATTCATATTTTCACATAAAATTGTGTAAACTTCCACCCAAATCATCTATTAGTAAACTTTTTAATTTTACTTGAGTGAATATAAATTTTACCTCTCCTTGAATCCCATTCCATGTTTTTTTCATGGTTAATATAAAAAGTCCCATGATCCACATTTCTAATATGTCATTGAAAATAATATCTATATCCTGATCATATAAATTATGAACTCAATAATCATTAATTTATTACCATTCTAAAAATAAAATTTATTAAACATATTATACAAAAGATATAACTGTGTACTTTTAATCCTTAATTTAAAAATTTCTTAATCTAAGGAAAAAATGACTATCTTAAACCCTCTCATCCACCTAGGAAATAATAAAAATTACTTTTACATACATGTAGAATACCATCCCCATGAATGGTGTATTTCATTTTTAACCACTACCTATCATGGTTGGTTATATGTATTTAATTAATGAATAAATAATATATATATTCAATATATAATATTTTTTTTTGAATGTTGTTATCTATGTTTCTTCCATCCAATTCAATTGATAATTAAGACATCACACATGTGTTAGTGGTGACTACGGACTCCGTAAATCATTTATTTTAAATTTCATCATTTTCTTTCATTAATTATTATTATATTGATTTTAATTTTTTAATATGATATTTATTAAATTGTTATGATTATATATATATTATTTAAATCTAAAAATAATCTCATCCTTTGTAAAATGAAAACGTCCCTCTTCCATACATGAGGACTACCAACTCCATGAACAACACATTTAATTTTTCATCATTGTCATATTAGTATATTTTAAATCATTAAAGATATTATTGTATCTTAAATAATTAATTGATGATAAACGTTTAGAATATTACTCTAATTTATATCATTGTAAATAGACATTCATTAATCAATCAGTGTTACCAACATCCAATGATGAAAAAAATTATTTAGTAACATTTAATGAAATAATGAGTGTTTATATTTTATGAATAAAAAATGTAATATATTTTTCTCTATTTATCATATGATTTATGAATATGGTTTTTTTATAATACATATGGACAGATAAATTTTTGGGTTGTTTAGTTTTAAGGTAAAAGTTTTTTATCACAATTATTATTCACTGTGAAAAACATAATATCCCATAACTATTTTATTTTATGTTTTTTATATTAATACCTAAGAATTACATTTTTATATATTTTAATATATTCAATGAATTTTTACATCTATATGATGTTCCCTTTTTCAAGGCCTTTCAACTCAGAGTGTAGTAAGGATACATGGGTTTTTGTTAAACCAATTTCAATACATTAAATTTTTCAATATAATAATTATTATTAAATTTTGGGAAATTTATATATTTTTGGAATAATTATATTTTATGTTATCTCATTATTTGTGGGATTTAAAAATCAAATTAATGCTTTTTTCAATTTCTTTTTACCTCAATTCAAATTCTTTTAAAATCTTATTTCTTATAAAAATAGTATTTTTTATGTATAACCTGATTTTTATCTATTGATTTTTCTCTATCATAACCATATTTTTCAGTATAGACATGATTTTTCTATTTATTTGGAAATGTAGATATATATTTTCTTATGTTATTTTCTAATTTATCAAAACTTATTTATAAAATAATTGTATCTCTTTAGAAGTTTAATTTCAATAAAGGCATTTTAATATATATAATGTTAATTTTACTATCATTATTATATATTTTTTATCATCAATTTCCTAGTTATTAAAGATATCATTTATTCATTTTTCAATTCAAAATTATTGAATTTCATTTATTGATTTTTTTTTAAAATTGGTTTCATAATACCTTCTCGAGAAATGATAAATGAATGTTATTCATATTTAATTTATTTATTAACTTATTGTGGTATATTTTATATATAATATCTTTCATGGTTTATATTTTATTTTCATATTGACCTAAAAAAGATCAATATCATTGGAATGAATGAGTGATCCTATAAATTCAATTTTTACAAGATTAATTTTGGTAATTAAATTTTTAATCATCTAAATGAATTCTCGACCTCATTTTAATGTGATATCAGTTGGAATTATGGGAAACCAATTTTCTTTCCATTGATTATCCATGATATGTAATGTTTTTTATAAAATATAGACCATATTTTTTAATATATTTATATTTTTTTTACATACTTCCATCTAATTCATTGGTTTAGGGTCTACAGAACATGAGATAAAATATGGAATGATACTAATGAATGTTTATAATAAATATTGTTTTATAAGGAACATGTTTCAAGATCCATTATTTTTTAGGTAAGCGCATGATTCCTAATCCAATATTTTATTTGGTGAATAATTTGATTCTTGATCCACTAATGATGGGAGATATGGACATTATTTAATATTCACTATTTTATTAGAGGTAGGGAAGTGATTCCTAATTCCCATTGTGATGGGAGGGAGTGACATGATTCAAGGTCCACAATATGATGGGTGGAAAGGACAAGATTCTTGATTCCCTATGTTATGGGAGTAAGAGACCTAGTTCAGGATCAAGTATTTGATAAGAATTGTCGATTTGATTCATGACCCACTATATAGTTTTTAGCTGGGATGTGATTTATAATCCAATATGTAATGAATTTCTTAGAAGTTATTTGTAGTCCACTATGTAATGAAAATTAAATTCATGATTCCTAAAAAACTATGCTAAGAGAGTTTTTAATTCTATTGTTGATTCGGAATATCATGATTCCTAGAGCATAGATTAATTTTCTTTTTTTATTATATATTCTAATCTTATAATCTGTGAATAATGTATGTTATCTAATGAATTTAAAATTTCATTCCGTGATATAATTTTGATAATTGGGGGAAAATGTTCATATATTATTTCTATTGAATTAATAATTATTTTATGTTTCATTTTGTCACATATTTCTAGAAAATTCACTTGTATCATTTATTTATTATAAAATTATTTATTACTAGTTGATATGTTTTTTCTTTCATGGCCTATTACTAGACCATTTTTTATTCTTTTATACATTCCCTTTTTTATTATTTAAACTATGACATGAATTATATATAGTAAATGATATCGTAAGGTTTTATTATGGATAAATATTCATAAAATTGTTTATAAATAGAATATATAAATGGACAATAAACCGCTGGTTTATGGTACTAGATGATTATCTTTGGGATATAAGAAATGAATCATGGGAATAGAATTGTGTTTTACGTGAGCCATATTAGTATGAATTAATTATATTTGGTAAGGTACTAGACCCAAGAGTGTGGGACCGGGGAATCAATCATAGTATCAGAGTAGAGTATTGTAATTTTTTATATAACCTCTTATATTTATAAGGATTAATAGTAGATAAAATTAGTGAAAACCAAAAAAGATAAGCCTAAATTTTTGAAAACATTCTTATTTTTTATAAATTATATACTTTATATTTTCACTTGTAATAAAAAATATATAAGGATACAAATAAATATATATATGATCCAAAATATATTAATCCTATGGAAATTACCCTATATAATGTAGTATGGGAATTATGTTAATATTCACATAGCTTAAGTAATGTACACATAACCACAATCTTGGTATGAGGCTCAAGTGAGATACGATTTTTATTATTCACTTGTTCGATGCGTACAATCATGGTGGATTTAAATTTAATTTTATGAGGTAATATATATAGTAATATAAAGAAACATTATTATAATATGACAATAGATAATGTAGATTAAATGTTTTTTTTCAATTTTAGAAGTTATATTATATTTGAACAAAAAATATTATAGGATAAAAGGAAGGATGCATTTGAGAAAAATAGTTATCATAGAGATTTAATATTGATATGATAATGTACCATAATTTCATTAGATACTTTTATATGAATTTTTGTTATATTATTTGGTAGGAAATAAGAACATGAGAATGATTCTGAGAAGGGTATATCCTTATAAACACATAAAATATATAAACAGTTTCAAATGTATAATTAGAAAAAGAGTATGAGAATCTGAATTAAAACCTATTATAAAATAAAATGTGTCATGTATATAACTATCAATGATAGTGAATTGGAAAATATATCTTTAATCATACCCATATCTATGAATTGTTAATGATATTTAATTTAAATACATTGAATAAAATTTATTCAGGGGATTTCAATCCTTGAGATTATTGTATATACAACTCTTTTGTAAGACACTATTTTAAAAAAGAAAGTTTGACATGCCACAATATAAATATACAAACCATAAAAAATTTATTATATAAAAAATTTTAAAATACATGAAAAAATTTGTTACATAATGAGAATTTAATATGTTGTAAAAAAGTAAATATTTAATTAAAAGATATATATATATATATATTGATACAGTACATATTATTGATACTAATAATATTTTATATTAAATGTAATGATATTTTTATCCATGTTAAAGATATATTGTAGTACAGATTCGTTGTCAAAATTTAAGGAATTCTCATTTTAAATGAAATCATTAATAATTATTTGGGAATACAATTATTTTTTTGATGAATAGTTTTTTCTGAGAAAATTGAAAATTCCTATAAAAATTTTAGTTTAAAACCAATTGATCATTATTTAATAATATATAATATATTAATAAATCTTTTGAATAAATTATATAAGATATAGGTAAATATTTTTCCCTAGAATTTAATTTTAATCAATAAATTTTATGATGAAAAATTGATATTACAATATATATTTTAAATTTCTATTTCGTTATATTAAAATTATGTTTTTCTGAGCTCATGGAATTTTGTGTAGTTAAATATATTTGTTATACTTAATCATTATATAAATTTTTAAATATTCATATTTTCAAATTTATCATATTAAAATTTATTTTGGAAATTAATTTTTTGTTACCATAGTAGAATAATTATTTTTTATAAAAACAATACTATCATCGTTATATAACAAATATATAATTATAATGAAATGATATATTTTAAAATATGACTCCATTTTTTTTAAATTTATTAAAATAATAATGAGACTCATTTATTTTTTAATGGATATGGAATAGAAATATAAATACTTAATTCATAAAAAGTTAATTTAAAAAATAAACAATATATATTTAAAGTTACTAATTTAAACCCACATTTTATAATAAATAAAAATTAAATTATATTAAATATAAATTAGAAATACAATTATTATATAATTTTTTTAAGAGGCTCTTGATTTATTTTTATAGAAAAATAAATAATATGGTTAATGTTTAGTTGAGGTTATTAATATTATAAGTGAGAAACATAATGTGGCATTAATTTTACTAAATAAAAATTAAAAAAAACTTTTAGAATACATTTTCTGTTACTAATTTTAGGACTATAAGTCTCACCACCCATTCCTCATATGAATCACTTATCACTAATGAAATTCCTTCTAAAAACTAAATAACCATTTATTTCAATGGGAACACCCATCTCTTTCACCTATAAAATTTGATCATTTATACTAACATAAATACCCATATAACTTTTGAATATATCTTCAAAATATTTTCATTTTACCTCCCCTATATTCTCATTCATTATTTTTTATCCCTTAGTATAAATAAGATTTCAAATGTCCTAAAATTACATGAAATAATTTATGAGATGATATAAACCTCCCAACATGAGAATTCTACAGTCCCTAATATTTTCTTTTTTTCATTAAAAAAGAACTCATAAAACCCTATTCTAAATAAATTACTTTACTACAAATTATTATTAATTTTTAAACAAAATAAATGTAAAATCCATTTTCTATCCCTATTTTATACATTTGATAAATGAAAAAGGTGCTCGTGCATATTTGCAGAACACCCACTCCATGAATAATGTATTCGGTTTTTCACTATATTCTCACATGGATTGTTAAAAAAGTAATTTATTTTATCAATATAAAAAATATTACATATTTATTATTCTATACTGATAAATATTTACGTACCACCCTTCTATCAAGTTAGATATAAAATTAAAATTTCAATCGTGCATAGGTGAAGTTTATAACTTGCATGAACTACATATTTAGTGTTTTAACACTGTCACACCTGGGTTTTTTTTCATGTCATGGTTTTGATCTAGTTCACTAAATTTTTTGATCCTTTCCATGTGTGTTGGGTGAAATTAATTTTGAGTTTTAAAATTCTTTTTATGTCTAATAACCATAATTTGGGTTCCCCGTAGCTTGTTTAAAAGTTTTTGGAGAGAGAGTGGTTACTTCATGATTTGGCCCAACTGTGAGCCCATTTCCAGTTTTAAAAACTAAATTTGTTTCCTTTATAACTCCTCTATTTCTCAACATTTTTCACATATTCCACTTAATACATAACCTCCAATTACATATTCAATCCTCCATATAATTTTTGACCATTTAATAATTCATTATCATGGTGAATTTGGGTTACTTATTTAGGTATTGGGAAAAACTGTGGGCCCACATACAGTTTTTTTAAAAAAATCTTTTATATCATTTCCATGTTTTAATATTTTTTGGTGCTTCCACCTCCCACATGAATAAAATTTAACTATAAACTCCACAATTATAGATTTTATCTCTTTAGATATAATTTGAAGGGAATATTATAGTGAATGTTCTCATGTTTCCTCATATCATCCAAAATAGATAAGGTAAATCGTTTCATACATAAGTCATTCAATTCGTGCACTTTATTCCAATAAATATTCTTTTCCTGGTTAGTCCAAACTATATGATCCTCTCCAAGATGTTTCAAGACATTAAATTTTTTCTATGTGCTCAGATATAATGGAATATGAAGAGTTTTCTAGTTGAAAAAAGCTTAGGGTTTGTAAACCCTCAGACGGTGATTTTAGGAGTGTGTTTGCATTACACCAAAGATTGTAGGTAGGATATCCCATTAACAAGCCTTTGTAATTGAATTTTGATCATTATAATTCTGTTATAACATTATTAAAATGATATGTTCTTCTGTGAAACATTGGTTTTAATGGTTTTGTGTGCAAATTATGTTTTTTTGACTTTGTTTGTTAAAAATATAGCTGTTTTCGTATAAATGTCCACTCCTCTTATTTGATAAATTATTCCATGAGATTTCATACTTTTTTGTGGTATTTAGAATATTGAATAACATTAGGGCATGAAAACGGAATTTTATCCCTTTTTAATTGCTTCACATAAGTTTTTTTGTTCAAGAGTTCATGCCTTGTGTTTGGTTAATTGGCCGATTAGAATTTATGGGTCTAGTGCAATTTTAAAAGGACATATTCGGAATTATAAATAAATTTGTAGCATATAAAAAATTATTTTTGGATCCTTTTATGTCTTTCAAATTTGGATTTGTTTTTACAATCAAATGGTCTTTGGTTTATAACATGTTTTTTCCTGAGTTTCCGGAAAATGGCCCGTTTCACATTCTTTTGAAAATTGTTGTGTTTTGAATATGTAACCTAATTGTTTTAAGGAATTTATGAATGTTAATTTTATGCTGTAAATGGTGTGTATACACCACCTTAATAAAATTTAAATTCATAACTTTGTCAAATGTTAGTTTTTATAAAACGTTTAAAGGTCCGTTTGGCCTGTCCTGAAAATGAAGAATGAGTGTTTTACTTTTATATACCATGTTATGTCAATTGGGATTGTTTTATTGTCCATGAAATAATTTTATTAAATGTTTTTTGGGCTTCCAAATATGGTTGGGTATGGTTTTGATGTGTTTTTATAATTCAAATAGTGTTTTTGAATGAATTTTATGTTCAAAGACTCAATACACTCCTTGGAATTGTTATACAAAACAATTCAATGGTTTATTGGTTTGTGAAAGAAATGTAAATAATTTTTGAGGGTCGTTTGGGTGTTTATTGTTTGGGAATGGAATATTTATATGAAATGTATATTATATAATATGTGTATCTTTATTTTTCACAAAAGAGAATCCCCAGTATCAAGGTGGGCGGACATGTACTAGTATGCTAGTGATCATGGGGGGTTGGGACCCTATTTAACATAGCATGTTTGATGATGAAAACACTAAAAAAATGTGATTATAATGAATTTGGGGGACCCCTAGGTTTTTGGGCTTTCCCATATATTTGCTTGTGTGACCAATAACAGATATTTATTATGGTAACTTTCACCGATATACGAGGTACCTGGTGCTCACAACTAACTAGGGCCTACGGGTGTTCCCTTGACCTGTGCTCATTGGATCTTTTGTACTCACCATCAGAATAAGGTGTGTTTCATTGGTAAATTATAAAGTTTGGGTGATTTATTTAATGTGTGAACTCAATAAACAATCCCTCATGAAAACTATTTCAATTTTTTAAGTTTCACCACTTTGAAAATTGTTATTAGCATTCTTGTTTATAAAACATGATAGTTTTTATGTTTTAATTTTTTATAGAATGGGACCTCATTTTAAAAAAATTCGTTTATATTTTTATTTAAAAAATGAAATTGTTGTTTCTTTTATTTTAAAGTATGGGCATTGGGAATAGAATATCCGGCTAACCTACCGTGTTTCAAAACTCAGGCCTATAGAATTTGTTAATTTTTAGCCCTTGGGATTTTTTGAACATGAGTTTGATCACCATGGATGACATATGATCATTTTTTTTGGAGAGTGACATGTGGTGTCACATGGATTTAGTTGGTTATCGGGTTTGGTATGTTGAGTTTTTGGTTTAGTTGTGCATTCAGTTTCTTGTACATATAATGTTCTTTTTAATTTTTATAAAAATGAATTCTAGGTTGTCAATTTCTTTCCATTGTTTGTTTGATTGTTTTTATATGGGTGAAATCATTCCCTTTTTTACTCTATTGAATCCATGGTTCTTGGCACCATCCCGGGTGGATCGGGAACACCTATCGGGACTTGTCGCGAGCTGGCCAAGGTGACCGGTTCAGGGTCGACTCTGGCTTATTCATGAGAAAATTGTATCAATGGAGGTTAGCTCATAGAAGAAATTTCTTTTTAGAGCACCCTTGTTATTTGGGTGATGGAAAGGTAGGTGTAGTCGGATTATTGGGTTATTAGGGGTGTGTGCGGGAAGATCCTCGTGAACTCTTTCTCATTCTAATCATTGGGTTTTCATGGGAAGTCCTATTTTATTAGTTTATTTTGTTCTTGTTGACTGTTTGGTGTTGGTATATGACAATGGTGGTCTAACTAATTTTCCTTCATGACCTCTTTGGGCCTGGAATACGATGTTCATTCGGGGCATAGTCCTAATAAGTCTCTCTGTGTTGGGGTTGTGTTTGACATATGTCTTCCAACCATAAGATCATGTCACCCACAGACACTAGTTCTCTTTTATGGGAATCTTGGACCATTCACGAGTTTTGAATTTTAGATATTAAAATCCTTGTTTGACAATTATGGAAATGGATTTTAATGAAAGGATTCTATTTGGAAAAGTGGAAAAGTGGTTTTCAAAATTTAAATATACAAATGTTTTTGGGATGATTATGTTTTTTTATAACAAATTTTGGGAATTAAGTTGAAATGATTTAACGGGATGGGATTTTTCCCTAATTTAATCTTGTGGTTTGTTAAAATAAAATGTTTTGAAAGTGTGGAACATTTTAAATAAATTATGAAAAGTTGTTTTTAATGGGTTGTTTTGGCTGTTGATTTTTTTTTGAATCTGATGAATTGGTTTCTGAAGTTTGGTATTGATCAGGTGGTGTTTTCTAGAAAGTTTTTTGCCTTTGTGGTTGTCGGATTATGAAAAGAAACCTTGCTGATTTTTTTAAATGGGAATGGAATATTTGGAATATAATTGTTCTATTTAGATGTTTTATTTAATTAAATTGACTTTTTTAATCAAATGGTTCTTGATGAAGTGAATTTTATCTTGTGAAATAAGAAAATGGTTTTTGATTAGGTGGTTAATGTGCCATTGGAAGGTACATGATTAATTTTGTAATGATGATGTTTTGTTTTTCCATTCCTTGTTTTCATGGATTCACACATTCATGGTTTTTTTGATATTTTGTTGAATGGATGGTATATATTGGTGTTAGAATGCACGGGGTGGCAAGTAAATGTTCATGTGAGTGAGACTTGATGAAACACCATTGGTAAATGTGAAAATCCACCAAGTCTATTTATTTTTTAAAAAGTTTTTTTCACAGAAAAATTGTGGAGTTTGTTTTGAATCTACGGTTATGTGGATGGTTTATCATATGTATTAGAAGTATTTTATATTCAGTATTCTTACTTATGATATAGATGTAATACTCTTGTTGTATCATGAGATGGGATCGTGTTGGTGGATCGATTTTGGGGTAATGTTAAGTGGTTTTCTAAAGATGTGTTGGATGTTGTGATGTGTCCATAGATGGTTATCTATTGGTATGCTTTCCAGTTGATTAACCTAATGATTTCTTTCAAATGTTAAATCAACCTCTTATAATGATACCTCAACCCGTTTGTTTAAATAGAGAGATGTTTAGGCTATATTTAATGTGCCTTCCCTTTATAGTGGTTCTCTCAGTTGTGGTTTTTGTGCTTGGTGATGTTTAGTGGGTGTTTTTTGTGCATTGTTCATTCTACTCCCCATTCAGAGTAAGAGAAACTAGGGTTGTATATATCCATGTTCTTGTTCGTTTAAAAATTTGTTGATGAGGAAGAGAGTTTCTTGGAGTCTCTTGATATGTAGTTTCTTACTAGGAGAGTTTTGTGGTATTGTGTGGAACTAAGGGATGGAGTACGAGTTAGGATTACCAAATCCTAGCTACAAGGCATCAGATGCTTCATCTATCAGAGCTCCAGCCATAGGGTTGGGAGTGAAGCTAGCGGGTAGTCAGGAGTCCTATGATTATTGGTAGTCTTACTAAGCTCATACCTATACCATTTCATCATGGTAGTTCCATTGTTTCTTTTTTGGGTAAATGGTCTATTGAATGGATCCCCTTACCTCCCCTCCCTAATTGGAGGGGGGGTTGGATTCGTATAGAGTGTGTTGGCCTAGTTCTTTCCTTTTCCATTCGAGGGTTGGTGGCTTAAATTTTCATATTTTGTTCCACTAAACTTGGGTTTTTTGGTTGTTGTGGGAGGGTTTTGGTTGTCCTGTGCATGTGAGTCCCAATTATAGTTTATTTTGAATTCTTTTTTTCTTTCCAATTGGTCTCTAATGGTGATAAGACTTACTAAAGTTCTCAAAGAACATTCATTTAAGATTTTTTGGATAGTAGTTTTGATTTAAAGTGAGGAGCCCATTCTTTCCTTCAACCCATGTCAACGGATTTTTAGAGGAACTATGGTTTGGGGTGATCATTAGGTTTATTGGGATAAAGCTTAACAATATATTTCTTGGCATGGTTGTGGAGGTAGTGGTTTGATATTTCTGTCGATTCTTTGAAAGTGGTTGGAGTTACTATTTTGTTAGGGAAATATTATTAAGTTACATTGTAGGTGAATGATATTTAATTAGTTTTAGAGGGTAGATTATGTTGGTAATGAATCTTTAGGTGTTTTTCTATCAGTTTAAAAGAGTTATGGCCTTCCGGGGGTGGAAATCTTTCATCGGGAGAGAAATGTCACACCCGTTTTTTTCTTTTCATGTCATGGTTTTGATCCGATATATTGAAAATCCTGAACTCTTTTGTAAATACCATGAAATTCCGTGGAAATTTTTTTCTTAAATACATGGGATTTTTTACGAGTCCGTGAAAATTGACGACACTTGATTCGGGGGCCCGGTGCACCCAGATTCAATTTCTGATGTTTTGTCTGGGTACGTTCAGC
The DNA here is from genome assembly GCA_963277665.1 of Viscum album. Classification (NCBI taxonomy): domain Eukaryota; kingdom Viridiplantae; phylum Streptophyta; class Magnoliopsida; order Santalales; family Viscaceae; genus Viscum; species Viscum album. The sequence continues at coordinate 1,729,968,000 of OY728132.1, forward strand.
AAACGTACGAGCGGGTTTTTATATCTTTTGAACCTAAGCTCAGAATTGAAATCAAAATGCACCGTTGAACTTCTAGTGCCAGTATTTTCTTAAGAAGACTTTTACCTCGATGGGAGTTGGTCGAGAATGAATGTTAGTTTTGTTGTTTAAATGAATAAATTAAATAAAAATAATGTGTATAGTTTATTTTTATTTGGTGGTTAAAACCTCCAAGTGGAGGTTGAGGGTGCGGGCCACCACACCTTAACCTCCCATGAGAGTTTATGGTGGTTGGGCCCACCTGAACATAACCTCCCCTGTGAGGATAAATTTTGGTGGGGACCACCTGAGCTTTTTAACCCCTTTAACTCCCATTTAATTGGAGGAAACGTTTGACCTTCCCCATTAATTAATTGATCCAACTCCACCACATTAATTAAGTGAGTTATCTCATTTAATTAAACATCACATTTTGAATTCATTCCAACAATTAAAATAAACACAATCTATTATTTCATTTCGTTGGCATCATTCTTTTGTTGGAAGGGAGAATTGAGGATCTCTTAGAGATAGAAATCCAAGGAAGAAAGAACTCTCCCACAAGAAATGACCACCGAAGAATGACAGACGCCTTTTTCCTTCGTCAATCGAAATAAATGAGGGAGATCCGTCCTTGAAAAATGCCGACGACACCATCATCAGCTTCTTCATTTTGGACGTCAACAAATCGACGTCCACCTTTCCGTGACATCGTCAACGAACAAAGATACATGATAGGGGATTTGAATTAATTTTTTTCCCATTCAATCTTGTTCAATAAGGTTTTTTTCAATTGTTATCATCATGACGCGGAGGGTGATGGCCACACAAACTCGGTCCAACCCCCCCCCCCCCCCATCTATTTTTCACCGCTTCTTGACGAAGGTGGTGGCACAATAAAAATGGCTGAGGAGCAGTCTGCAGACGACGAGATGCGGCGGAGCAACGGAGGTCGGTGTCGGGCCAGCCGCGAAGAAACCGGAGGTGTAAGGCCACCGTGTTGCCGAAAGGGTGCAATGCCATCACACCATGTAATAGAAGAGGTCGAGGCCTCGAACCGCGGTGGTACACACAGGCGGCCATCAGGCCGCCAGTGGGGCACGGAGCCATCGCTCCATGTGGAGGAAGAAGCCTCGTCCCCCTGACCGCGGTGGTGGAACAAAAGTGGATGGCTAGGCTGGGTGCTGGTGGAGTAAACCGGCTGGCCGCTCGGCCAGTTGGACAAGGCGGGACCCTCCCAGGCCCCGAGGGTTACCGAACCGGTGCCTAGCACCGGTTCCATTCGGGAGACAGGGGTCGCGACACCCTACCCCCCTTACGGGGCTAAGGCAGGCCCCACAGGGCATCGCCTGCCGCTGGTCAACCATGCCACGCGGGCCACCGGAGAGACCACGCGGGCCACTGACGAGGCCACGCGGGCCACCAGTCAAGCCACGCGGGCCACTGGGCCGGACCCAGCACGGGTCGGGCCACCCCCGTGGACTAGGTTGTCTCTCACTTCGGTCCTTCCTCTTGAGCCGAGCAGCCCCCTCAGCCCGGGTCACACCCACAGACCGGGTCGGACCCTTGTCCGGACCCGTTCGACCCGAAATCACCTTTTCATCCATAACTTTGTCTATAGGGGTCCAATTGGAGAAACATCTATGAAATTGGAAATCATGGAGCGAGTCATTTCTTTTGGCATATCCAACTTGAGGTTTGGATGAAATTGGGGCCTGGTTGGGTTGGATTGAACCTAAATCCAACCGGGCCCTCAGAACCGAAATGCCAATAACATTCAGACCGGGCGTCCGATTGACGCACTTTCTATCACGTTGTGTTCCTTTTGATGAGACGGAACATCAGGATACATCAACATGGGATGAAATTGATGTTGATTTATCGACTCTTAGATGGAGGAGCGAACCCTATCAGAATCAAGCGTAATATGTGAATACCCTGCGGCTGGCTGCGCTCTGACGACTGTTCCTATATATTGTGTGGGTCTGATAGTTCTGACAACTATTCCTAGATCCTATGTGGGTCTGACATAATAGATAGTCCTAGATCCTGTGTGGTTTCGACAGCTTAGCTGGACCAGGATCATATGTGGGTCTGACAGCTCTGACTACTGTTCCTGGATCCTGTGTGGGTCAGAGAGTTCCAACAGCTATTCCTGGATCCTTTGTGGGTCTGATAGCTTAGATGAATCAATGAATACATCTGATCATCTCTATCACTCTACCAAATTTGTATACATGTGTCATCTGAGTCACTAAATCTTGTGTTTCCATCTGAGTGAGATGGATTACTAGATAACATTGGTATATGTACGGGCATATTCCTATTTAGGGATATCTGTCGATTTCATACTTTGTGTTTTATCCTTGTAGGATTTTTTGAGACCTTAAGAGTCTCAGGATCCCTACTGAGTAACGTTATACTCACCCCTGCACGGGCTATGCCCGCACCTCATTGTGTTGGATGCAGACAACAGACAACACTGACATAGGCTGAGAGCGCAATGACTGGATGGTACCGGGAGGTGGACCTTATGACGAGACATTACAAGGTAGATTCTAACAGACGTTGAGTTCTAATTAGGCCATCTATACCTACCCTTCAGGTAGGATCCGTGGTGGATGATCTAGGAGCTACTTCCACCATTTTAGTTTTTTTTTCCATTTTTTAGTTGTACTTGTACACTACAGTTGGGCTTGTATTTCCAGCTCTTTTTACATTCCATCAATCTTTTGGTATACAGTTTTTACTTATTGTTTACTTCCAGCTCATAGTATTCCATGCATGTTTGCAGTTTATAAAGGCAATGCCTTCCCAGTTTTTATAGATTTTTACCTTTGGTGCGAGTCGCCAACCGTTGGCCTATAGAAGGCGGTTTTGGGGTAGTCACGACACAGGTCCCGGGTAATGGGTCATGAAAATTGGTATCAGAGGAGTCATATCTACCGCAAAAATTAGGACTCTGATATATCTTTTCAGTGAAGAAATAGTGTTAAGGGTGATGAGTGTGGTTTTCAGTTCATGGAGACTGGTGTTGGGGCGACGACTAATGTATCCACACACCAGGACATTGTCTTCTAATTTCCGAATCAGTACAAGAAAAAATTTATTGCGTGTGTGTTTCAAGAGTTTTCATTTTGATCTCTTTTAGTCATCTCCCCAAGTATAACTTATTAACCATGGTACACTTGATTCATTTCAGGATACCTCCACACAAATAGCCATCCCGGCTTCCGAGAGTTGTACTCAATGACATCCCACCGAGTCACGAGGCCTCTGTGCGGTGCCCCATCACAGCGCAGGCTCCAATTGTACCCCTACCTGTTGGGCCACTGATACCACCATCCCCAGAAGCAGATGATGCACGCCGGTTGAGCGCACTGCACGAGTTCGAGCACCAATTGAAACCCAGGTTTAGGGGTGAGACAGACCTGCAGGAATCTGAAGATTTTCTGGAGGTTTTGGTGAGAGTCTTCAGGCTAGTAGGGAAACCATACGACTACATGGTGATCCTTGCTGCGAGCCTCCTTCAGGTAGCAATAGGAAGATGGTGGAGCCTGATGTTTCAGGTGTATGATGAGGCGACGCTAATTTGGGAAGACTTCGAGAGCCTATTCATGGAAGAGTTTGTCCTAGCCACCCTATGTGGGGTGCAGATACATGATCTAATACATCTATAGTAGGGTAACATGGCGGTGGCACAATACTTAGTGAGGTTCACCGACCACTAGCGTTACTCCAAAAATATGATTCGGGACCCATTCTTCAGGGCACGGGCCTTCGAGCAGGGGATCAGGAGAGAGATAAGAGCTTCGATGACCTCCCTCAGCATCTCGACATAGAAAGGTTTGTTTTAACAAGACCTATTGGCGGAGAATTTCTTTGCAGAGCAGTCACCAGCAGCGAGACACACCACCGAGCATCATGTAGCAGATACTTTTGCAGCAGGCAACAGACAAATGTTGTAGAGGTCCAAGCAGACTAGAACATCCGGTGGACGACCTCAAGACATAGGATCAGTTGTTCAATATACACGATACAGATCCATTCATGTGAGGAACATGCAGTGTTTCACATGCGGTGGGGAGGTTCATATGGCCCGTGACTATCTGACTCGCCAAATGGATGATCATCAGATGATCGAAGGACTTCCCATGCAGAGACATAGATTTGATCGAGGAGGTCTGCATGGAGAAGGAGGACATGGAAGAGGAGCTCATCGTGCACCGGGCGGTGGGCGAAATTTCGAGGTGTTACCTCCACCACCAATGGGAGGTCCACCCCGGCCACAGGGATCAGGTGGAAAAGGGAGATCTCAGTTCCATGCAGCTGAGGCAAATGACCATGGTGCTCTGGATGCGATTTTAGGTATGATATATTTCTACTACACCTTTGCTGAAAATATAATAGACACAGGTTACAATCACTCTTTCATTGACACATCTCTCATTCAGAGCTCAGATATTCCAGAGGAGCCGTTAGTTCGATCCATATGGCTAGAGACTCCTACGGGAGATGATTCAAAAACTACACATTGGTTCCGGCAGTGTGAGCTTACTATAGGAGGTGAGAGCTTCATCTGGGATCTCCTAGTAGTGGCATCGAGGCCTTAAGAAGTCATCTTGGGTATGGAATGGTTATCTATAGTCCATTCTCAGAGAGACTGTATTAGGCGCAAAGTGTGGTGTGTCTGCATAGATGGGACCAGGATCACCTTCACCGGTGAGATGACATCCTTTACAATGCAGGTAAAACTTACTCAGAGGAGGGTGGATTTGATCACTCATTAGTTAGCCTACCTTACCCTCAGAGCAGTTGATGTGGACAGTCTGAGCTATCTTGAAGTGGTGGACTAGTACACAGATGTTTTCCCTGACAATGTTCCAGGACTACCTCCTCACAAAGAGGTGGATTTCTACATTGAAATTTACCCCGAGATGACACTGATATCTACTACAGCATATTGGATGCCTCCCTCTGAGCTTCAAGAGCAGAGGGTATAGCTAGAGGTCTTGTAGGGGAAAGGATTCATCCGTCCTTGTGTTTCTCCCTGGGCAGCCCCGATTCTGTTCATCAACATGGTGGATGGGAGCTTGAGGTCCTGTGTTGACTACCATCGCCTGAACCATGTGACTGTGAAGAACAAGTGCTCCCTTCCGGGTATTGACGACCTTTTTGATCAGTTGAAGGGAGAATGGTGGTTCTCGAATATAAACCTCAGGTCATGTTATCACCAGCTCATAGTTCGAGATGAGGATGTGCAGAAGACGACCTTCAGGTGTCGGTACGGCCACTACAAGTTCATGGTTATGCCCTTTCGGCATAACCAATGCACCAGTAGTGTTCATGGGACTCTTGAACAAGATCTTCTATCCATACCTCTATTTATTTTTCATTGTTTTAATCAACGACATTTTGATCTACTTGACTATTGAGGAGGAGCATGCCTACCATTTGCGTCTGATATTGGATACACTCTGAGAGCACCAGATTTATGGTAGGCTCTTGAAGTTATTGTTCTAGATCTGAGTGGTTCACTTTCTCAAACATGTTATCTTAGAGGGTGGGGTTCCATTGGATCCAGCAAATATTGATGCGGTACTATCTTGGGAGCCACCCAAGAATATGACAGAGGTACGTAGTTTCCTGGGATTGGATGGATACTACAAGAGGATGGTACCCGACTTCTAGAGAGATGCAGCACCGCTATCAGCCTTGATTCAGAAGGGGAAACCCTTCGTATGGTCAGAGAGATGGCAGTATTCCTTTCAAAAGCTGAGGCAAATTCTGAATAGTGCCCCTATCTTGAGGCTTCCATAGGAAGGCGTAGTGTACATAGTCTACTGCGATGCATCATGAACCAGACCTAGGTGTGTCATGATGTAGGAGAGAGCAGTGATCACATATAGTTCTCAGCAGTTGAGACAACATGAGAAAGAATATGCTGCCCATGACATGGAGTTAGCAGCAGTGGTCTTTTCCTTGAATATGTGGTGACACTATCTGATGGGGAACGTTTTACTGTGTACTCTGATCACAATATTCTCAGTTATATCTTCTCTGAGAAGGACCTGAACCTGAGATAGTAGCGATGGATTGAGTTCCCCTAGGACAATGAATTCAAGATATTCTATTCTCTGGGGAAGGGTAACGTTGTAGAAGATGTACTCAGCATGAGATCTGGTATATAGCTCCTAGGAGAGGCTACATAGAAACTGACTGACTTGCAGATATCCTTTGTGGATTGAGATGGAGTAGCTTTTTTGCAGTCTCTTACAGTCACTCCCCCACATTTTCAAAGATTCAGGGAGGCACATCCTGGGGATGCGGACTACGAGACATGACATGCTCAGGTATCCACAGGCCAGGCACTTGAGGGATTTTCTAAATGTGGGGAGCACATCATTCTCTTTAGAGGAAATACCTTGGTACAAGTATCCCTTTAGGAGGAATTTTTGTGGGAGTTCCACACATCCCCTCTAGCTGTATATCTAGGTGTGGCAGAGATTTATCAGTGCCTCTAACGACAGTATTGGTGGACAAGTATGAAGAAGGTTTTAGCGGATTTTTTCTCTCTATTCCGGAATTGTTATCAAGTTAAGGTGGACCACCAGGTACCAACAGGCTTGGTACAACATTTAGAGGTCCCATAATTGAAGTGGGATGGGATATCCATGGACTTCATGATAGGTCTTCCATGTACATCTAGGGGTCACAATTCAATTTGGGAGATCATTGACCGAATCACCATGTCGGCCCACTTCCTACCAAATAGAGATCAGGGTTCAGTGGAGAGCTTTGAACCCCTATACGTGAATGAGATTGCGCGGCTACAAGGAGTAACATCATCTATTGTATCTGATCGTGATGCATGCTTTACTTCCCAGCTATGGAAGGGGTTGCAGGAAGCTTTTGGGACACAACTACGTCTGAGCACCTCCTTCCACCCTCAGACGGATGGTCAGACTGATCGGCCCATTCAGACCCTTGAGGACATGCTCTGTAATTGTGTCCTAAAATTTGGTTGTAGCTTGGAGGATCACTTACAATTGGGGGAGTTTTCCTACCACAACAACTATCACTCTACCGTAGGGATGGAACCTTTTGAGGCATTGTACTTGTGACTTTGAAGATCATCTTTTTGCTTGACAGACCCTGGGGAGTCAACACGGGTGGAACCAAAGACGGTATTAGATACTACAGATAATGTGAAGATCATCCAGAAGTGGATGAAGACTGCACAGAGTAGGCTAAAGTCATATGCTGGTAGGAGATGGAGGCCTCTAGAGTTTGAGGATGGCGACCACATCTTTTTACGTGTCACACCTCGACGAGGTCTACATAGATTTGGTTGAGGCATAAAGTTATCTCCGAGATTCATCGGACCTTTCCAGGTCCTCAGAAGTGTTGGAGAGGTGGATTACCGCTTATCTCTTCCTCATCAGTTGCACCGGGTGCACGACGTCTTCTAGGTATCTCAGCTAAGGCAATACGTGCATGAACCTCCCCACATCATCGACCATGGAGAGCTGTACGTCAATGATGGGGAGACATTTATGGAGGTTCAAGTGGATACTGAGGATCAAAAAGAGTGGGTCCTTCATTGACGATCGATACCTCTGGTCCGTGTTCGCTGGCAGCATGAGAACCTCTATAAGAGAACATGGGAGCGGGAGGCTCAGAAGTGTGTTCAGTACGCCCATTTTTCCCCATAGTTTGAGTTGTAGTTTATGGGGATGTAAAGCTATGGTATGGGGAGAATGTAAAGAACCAGAAATTCTATGGATTGTTTTTTAAATACATGGGTTTTTTTACTAGTCCGTGAAAATTTACGGTGCTTGATTCCGAGGCCCGGTGTGCCCAGAATCAAGTTATGATGTTTTGTTTTGGTACGTTCAGTAAATGTATGAGTGGTTTTTTATAACTATTAAACCAAGGAATGGAATTGAAATCAAAGGGCACTATTGAACATGTAATTCTGGTATTCTCTTTAGAAGTCCTTCAACTCTATGAATGTTGGTCAAGAATGAAAATTAGTTTTGGGGTTTTAAAGAATAAAATAAAAAATAATAATGTGCGTAGTTTATTTTTATTTGGTAATGAGAACCTCCATGTAGAGGTTGTGGGCAGGGGCCAATACACCCTAAACTACAATGAGAGGTTATGATGTTTGGGACCACCCAAAAATAACCTCCCATGGGAGGATAATGTTTGGTGGGGACCACCAGAGTTTTTAACCCCATTAACTCCCATTTAAGTGGACAAAACTTTTATCCTTCCCCACTAATTAATTAATCCAACTCCACCCCATTAATTAAGAGAGTTATATCATTTAATTGAACACCACATTTTGAATTCAAGACAACAATTAAAATAATAGAAAATATATTATTTCATTTTGTTGACAACATTCTTTAGTTGGAAGGGAGAATTGAGGAGCTCTTGGAGATAGAATTCCAAGGAAGAAAGAACTCTAAAATGAGGAACGACCACTGAATAATGATATAAAAATTCATTCTTATTTAATGGGAACAAAAGATAGAGCATTGTCCTTGAAGAACGCTGATGACACCATCCTAGGCTTCTTCATTTTCGACATCAATGAATCAACGTCCGCCTTTCCGCGACATCATCAATGAACAACGATACGAGGTGGGGGATTTGAATTAATTTTTCTTCATATTCTTTATTGTTCAATCATGGTTTGTTTTTTTTCTAATTGTTATCATCATACCTTAGAGGGTGCAGGCCGCACAAACTCAGCCCAACCACATCCCCCTCCATTTCCTTGGCTTGTTGATGAGGGCAGCAGCGCAACAACACCACTGGAAGAGCGGACCACGACTGGTGAGCTATGGTGAAGCAACGACTACAGGCGTTGGGCTGGTCACAATGAAAACGACGCCATAGGGCCTCCGGGTCGCTAGAAGGACATGGCGCTGTCGCACCATGCAAAAGAAGAGGCTAAGTCCCTTAGCTGCAGTGGTACACACGGGTAGCCATCAGGCCACTTGAGGGGTGCGACGCCATTGAGTCACGCGGAGGCAGAATCTGTGGCCCGCTGGCCGCGGAAGAGGAGCAAAAGCGATCGGCTGGGCCGCCCGCCGGTGGTGTAAACCGGCAGGATGCTCAGCCCTCCGGACAAGGAAGGACCGTCCTGGGTCCTGAGGGTTACCGAACCAGTGCCTGGCCCCAGTTCCATTTGAAATATTTGGGTACGGTATGCCCCCGCCCTAAGGGGCTAGGACAGGCCCCACAAAGCGCTGCCAGCCGCTGGCCATGCCATGCGGGCCGCCGGGCTAGACCTAGTGCGGGCCAAACCCAGCGCGGGACGAACCCAACATGGGTCAGGCCGACCCCGCCAGCCAAGTCTCCCCCTCAGGCTGGGCCACTCCCTCAGTCCAGGTCAGACCCGCGGATTGGGTCAGACCCTAGTCCAGACCCGTTGGACCCAAAATCACCTTTTCGACTATAACACGGGATACATGTGTCTGATTGGATAACGGTCTATGGTGACAGAAATCTTGGAGCGATATGGTTATTTTTTCATACCCCACTTGAGGTTTGGATGTAGTTGGGGTATGGTCGAGTTGGATTGAACCTAAATCCAATCGGGCCCTCGGAATGGAAATTCTAATAACATTCAGACTGGGCGTCTGATTGACACACCAATTGTCGCATTGTGTTCCTTTTGAAGAGATGAAATTTGAAGATACATAAACTTGGGACAACATGGGAGTTGATGTATCAAATCAAGTATTGAGGAGGGAACCATCCCGGAATAAAACGTACTATGTGAAAACCATGCGGTTGGCTGCGCTCTGACAACTATTCCTGGATCTTTTTTGGGTTTGGAATTTTAGCTGGACTTGGATCATTTGTGGGTCCAACATCTCCGACTAATGTTCCAGGATCTTGTGTGGGTCCGATAGTTCCAACTGCTGGTCCTGGATCCGGTGTCGGTCCGACAGATTAGATGAATCAGAGACTACATCTGATCATATCTATCACTCTACAAAAATTTGTATACATGTGTGAGGTGAGTCAGTAACTCTTGTGGTTCCATGTGAACGAGATGGATTACATGATAACTTATGTATATGTTTGGCCATATACCTAAGTGGTTCTATCTATCGATTTCATACTTTTTGGTCTATTCTTGTTGGATTTTGTGATAACTTTAGAGTCTCGGGGTCCCTACTGAGTGACATTATACTCACCCCTACATGGGTTATGCACGAACGTCATTGTGTTGGATGTAGATGACAGACATCACTGACGGAGGCTGAGAGTGCCAGTACTGGATGGTACCCGGTGGTGGACCTTACGATGAGACAGTACACAGTGGAGTCTGACGGACGTGGAGTGCTGAGAGGGCCACTTGTACCTACCATCTAGGTTGGATCTGTGGTGGATGATCCAGGAGATTCTTTCACCATTTTGTTGTTTTGTCCCTTTTTCAATTGAACTTGTACTTTACAGTTGGACTTATATTTATGGCCCGTTTTACATTCCAACACTATTTTTGTATATAGTTTTTAATTTGTGTTCACTTCCATCTCGTACTCTATTTTTTGTGTTTATTATTTATAAAGACAATACCTTCCTAGTTTTTAGGGATTTTCTCTTTTGGTGCAAGTCGCCAGCCGCTGGCATATGAAAGGCGGGTTTGGGGTAGTCACGAAACGGGTCCCGGGGAATGGGTCGTGACATTATTCACGGGTGTTGGTTGAGATTAATTTTGAGTTTTTAACTTCAATATATTTATAATCACCCAAATTTGGGTTCCCTATTTCTTGTTTATGAGTTTTTTTGGGAGGGTGGTTACATCACGATTTGCGCCAACCATGTGCCCATTTCATGTTTTAAACCCAAATTTGTTTCTTTTATATCTCCTTTGTTTTTAAACATTTTGCTCCCATTCCAAACAATAAATTTCTTCCAATGACATATTAAATACTACATATCATTTTGGACACTTTAAGAATTCATTTTCATGATGAATTTGGGTAACTTATTTAGTAATTGGGCCAAACCGTGGGACCACTTCATGTTTTAAAAAAAATATTTTGTTTCTTTTTATATTGGTTTTTTTAAATTTCACTTCCTCCACCTCCCACTCAAAGAAACATACCTAGCCTCACCCACATTATCAATTTTTTCTCATTTAGAGTAATTTAAAGGGAATATTATGGGGAATGTTTTCAGTTTTCCTCAAATAGTCCAGAATTGAGAAGGTAAATTATTTCATACATAAGTCATTAAATTCATACTTGTTTTCCCATAAATTCTCATTCCATGTTTCTTATTGAAAATTTAATACTCTCCAATATGTATGAGGCCATTACCTTTTCTCTATGGGTGAATATCTAATGGAATACCAAGATTTTTCTTGTTGAAAAGGTTTAGTGTTTTTAAACCATCAGATGATGATCTTGGGTGTGCATTTCCATTACGCCAAGGATTTGAGGTAGTATATCTCTTTCACAAGTATTTATAATTTATGTATACCCATTATCATTGTGTTATAACCTTATTTATATGACATGACATTCTTTTAAACCTTGGTTTTAATGGTTTTGTTTGGAAATTATGTTTTATGACTAATTTTATTAAAAATATAATTGTTTTTGTATAAATGTGCACTCTTCTTGATTAATAAATTATTACATGATATTTCAAAAATTTTAATAGAATTTTGAAAATTTTTCATTATCTTGAATAACTTTATGGAATTCAAATGTTATTTTATCCCTTTTATGTTCTTAACATGAGTTGTTTTGTTAAAGAGTTCATGCCTTCTGTTCGGTAAATTTCTCGGATGTCTTTTATGGGTTTGTTGTAATTTAAAATGAATTTTTGGATTTATAAATACATTATAATCATGTAAAAAATATTTTGGGACTCTTTTTTGGCATTCTAATTTGGATTTGGTTTTTCAATAAAATTGTTTTTTGTTTACTACATGTTTTGGCCTGAGTTGACGAAAAATCGCCCGTTTCACATTCTTATGAAAAATGGTTGTGTTTTGAATATGTTACCTGAGTGTTTTAAAGGATCTATGTATGTGTTTTGATGCTATAAATGGTGTTTATAAACCTCTTTAAAAAATTTAAATGCATAAATTTGTCAACTTTTAGTTTTGATAAAATGTTGAAAGGCTAGTTTGGCCTTTCCAAAAAATAAAGACTGAGTGTTTTAATTTTATATACCATGTTATGTCAATTGGGTTTATTTTATAGTCCATGAAATAATTTCATTAAATGGTTTTTTATTTTCCAAATATTGTTTGATATGGTTTTGTTGTGTGATTATAATTTAATGTTTGTTTTTAATGAGTTTTATGTTCAAAGACTCAATACACTCCTTGAAATTTTTTTACGGATAATTTCTGTGGTTTATTGGTTCGTGAAATAAATGTGAATAATTTTTGTGGTATGTTTGTTTTTTTAGGTTTTTGGAATGGTATTTTGATGTGAAATTTGTATTTTATAATATTTTTAACATGATTGAGCACTAAAGGGAATCCTGAGTCTCTAGGTGGGTGGACGTGTTCCAGTATGCTAGTGATCTCGTATGGTTTGTCCCCTGTTTCATGTAAAAAGTTTGATGACGACAACACTAACTAAAACATGATGATTATGATATGGTATGACCAATATTTTATGGGTATTATCCCTTCCTAGGGATCATATGCATGAGAATAGATATTTATTATGGTTACTTTCAACGAGAAACGAGGTACCTAGGGTTTACAACTAACATGTTTCTAGGGTTGTTCCCATGACTTGTGCCCATTGGCTATTTTGTACTCACCATCATCATATGGCATGTTTCGATTGTAAATTTAGATGTTTGGGTGATTTATTTAAATGTGTAAATTCATTAAAGCATCCCTCTTGAAAACTATTTCCATTGTTTATGTTTCACCTCTTTGAAAATTGATAGTAGCATTTTTTTATAAAAAATGCAAGTTTTAATGTGGAAATTTTTATATAGAATGAGAAATAATTTGGAAAACAAACCATTATATTTGTATTTAAAACATGATTTTTTTTTCTTTTATTTTAAAGGATGGGCGCTGGGGTGCACTGGGGGGTGCCGGGGTGCGCCAGGCAGGCCGGGCAGCATGCCCAGGGGCGCAGGCAGGTCGAGCACCATGACGGCGAGGCGCGGGTAGGCCGGGCAGTGCGCCCGTGAGGCACAAGCAGTTTGTGGGGTGCAGGTCAGGTGCCACTTGGATGATGGTGTGGCTTGCGGAGGCCACAGTAAGTGTAGCCTTTGTTTTCCATCTTCGTCGCATATGCCTCTTTTCCACTTCGAAGTACACCACAAAGAAATCGACGGAGAGTGTCGAGCCGTGTGAGGTTGGCCCGAACTCTCCAAATTTATTCTGGGATGTCTATTTATTTCTGAGGTTTTATTGATTTTTTATATATGGGTAAAATAATTCCTTTCTTTACTCTATTGATGCCCATGTTTCTTGTCACCATCACGGGAGGATTGGGAATGCCTCTCTAGTCTTGTCCCGGGCTAGCCTGGGTGACTGGTTGAGGGTCGACTAGGGCTGGTTCTTGACAAAAAGTACCATATATTTAGGGATATATGAATTTATTTTATTTATATATATTATTTTTAGGGAATACATAATATAATAAGCGGAAAAAATTTTCATCATATTATTAGTAGTTATATTTGAAAAAGGAAACTGCTCTCGTGTCTATGAGTAGACTGGTGCCTCAATGAATAAAAAAATTCATTTTTGACACTAAATTAGATGTATGGTTAAAAAAATATAGTTGACGAATTTATATGATATATAGGTTAACATTATTCATGAATATTATAATCAATATATGATTTAAAAAATCATAATTATTATAATGTAATACATCGGTATCAGTAAATTACACCATACATGATCACCTCATATTTCATCTTCATTATTTAGAAATAAAAATATCATGAAATGATATAAGTAATTTAAATATAACCTGTCAAATTATATTTCTTTTCATTTATTAATAATTTAATGATGACAATATATTAAAACTGAGTATTTAAATCACCATTACGAAACAACCATGACACAATCATGGTTCATAACAAGTAATAATGAAAATAAAAATTTATTAACTAATATTGGAATAATGAATTATAATAATTTAAATTTTATAAAACATATAAAATCAAATTATATTATGAAATTGTTTATTTATATTTTTAGGTTTATTATAAATATGTTTAATGAAATTTCAATGATGTCTAGGGTGATGGTAATGGTTTATCACAATACTTTTTATTCATTGAAGAATATTCCATGTTACTACTTGAATAATTTTTTGAAGATAATATAATTCCCTAATTTTTTAATTTTAATATATTTAATAATATTATATAAATATAATAACACACATTAACTTTTCATTATAAATGGATTCAATTTAAAAGTTACTAAATCTATAAGGTTTTTGTGAAAACAATTATTATTCAATTAGTTTTTATAATTCTCCTTGAACATAATTTTTACCATTTAGAAAAATGTAATATATTATTTATCTATTATTTACATTACCACATGTTTATATGTATTTAAATATCCTTCTCATAAACTAATTTTGAAATGGATGGTAACTCAATTTGTGTTCATTTATATCATACATCATTCATAAAATTTAAATGTTGTTATAAATAATCCTCATCCATTATAGTGTTTTTTATCCACCATATCCACATTTAATATTTTCATATATTAATTATGCTGTCATTTGGAATCAAAAAAATATATTATCACTTTTGCCCTTTATATTTTTTAGCTACCAATATTCGGAAATAAATTTTTATTATCCTTTTTATGATATAGATATTATGATATATATTATAAAATATTGAAAAATTATTTTACTTTTATGATCATATATTTTAACTTCCACACCTTATTTAATCTATAAAAATATATTTTATTTTATTTTATCCATTAATATTAATTATTTTAATTCGATTTTTTATATTTTCATGTTAAATTCATTAAATGTATCCATTATTTTTATTTATAAATTCAACTAATTATTAATAAGATAGAAAATATTTTTTATAAAATCATTATTGAAGTTTCAATTCAATTTTCATCTTTATATCGATAAAATATATCTCCCATAGAGTTATAATTTTCTCTAAAATCTCTATAATTAAATAATATTTTTCGTAAGATATTTTTCCTGAAATCATATTGGATGCTTGTTGTGATTTTTAGGTGATATCATTAGGAATGATAAAAAACCCATTTTACCTCAAAGTATTTATTATGATATTGTGTGACATTAAATCCATATAGTATTGATGCGTATGAATTTTGATGGATGGGGTCCTATATGACATTATAATTTACGTGATAACTTTCTATATCTATTGGGATAAAAAAATGGTATGTGAGTAATGATACTTGATATATTATGCTATGGATTTAAAAACATGAATCATAATCCACTATGTTATGGATGAAATATTTTTATTCGTCGTCCAAATTTTCATGGGATTGGAATTTGATTGATGACACACTATGTGATGTGAGGTGATATTTTACTCATAATTTACAGTGTGAGGGGAGGAAATGATGTGATTCGTTAACAACTTTGTGATGGAGGGTAGTGAAGTGACTAATGATCTATATTTATAATGTTGGATGTGATGTGAATCATCATCCACTATATGATGGGAGGCCGAGAAATGGGTTCTACTTTACATTGTGATGGGAGAAATGTAAATTATTCTTAATTTACTCTATAATGAGAATAAAATATTTGATTCTTTATATAATATGCTGCGGGAAGTAATGAAATGATGCCAAACCCATACCCCGATGATAGTGAAGACAATAATTTCGGATCTACTACGTCATGGAAGGAATGAACATGATTCTAGTGCCATTATGTTAGGAATCCTAATGATTATTTTTTAGAATAATAATATGTTATATACATATTTAATTCTTAAAATAAAATTTTTATTACATCAAATTTCACTACTCTTATGTAATGCTAAATAAATGATCCTTTGAAATAATATTTAATGAATTATACCATCAAGGAAACCATTATTGATTCATATAACTTTTAATCATATATTACATGCATAATAAATTTTTCCCTCATGAATATGATCTAATTATTTGTTAATAACATCTAATTATTAGACTTACTAATAATTTTTTCTCACCCCTTTAATTTATTTTACAATCTATATATTATATTTATTAATAAAACCTTTTATATGTATATAAGGGTATCTATGTTAGTGGATTTATGGAAATATTTTTCCTATAATAATTTTATAATGCTAATCTCTAGTGATAAAAAACTAGTTGTTTTTTATTAGATGATTATTTATGAGATTTATTGTTTGAATTAATGTAATGTGCTTGACATGAACTATATTATACAGAGTAAATGTTTTTAGCACTAGACCTTAGAGTTTAGATTTGGGGAATCACATGAAAAAATGTTATATTTTCTTGATTCATCATATTTATAAATTAATAAATAATTATTAAGTACCTCAATAACATTATTAGGTTATATATATTAAGAAATATGTGTGTGATAGTATTGAATGGTATATTGTTTTTTTATTATATTAGTATTTTAGTTCAAGGATACATCCATATATGAAATGAAAAATCATAAATGAATTGAGTTGAGATATTAGGGGAAACTATCAATAATTAAATCATTATTATTGAATTTATATTCTTCTAATTTTTTTATTAGAAAATTGATTCTCAACAATTTGATATGTAAATTAATTTTATGAGTGATGATATTTTTTATAATAAAGGTGTTACTATAATTACCTTTTACATTTTCATTATAATATTTTAAAATATGGTGTATTAGTTTAATTTTTATGATTATGGTAGTGTAAAATTGATGATGTGGCTTTGTTTTTAGTTCTATTTAGTTAATTTATCTTTTTATTTCTACACCAGATTTGGATAGGGAAAATATAATAAAATGAAATAAATAAGAAAATGTGATGTGGCATTTGTTAATATGTGAACTGAATAAATGAGTTTATGGAACAAATTTTTTAATGTTGTATTTAACTATTTATATTAAAAAATTATCTATTTTAATGTGAAATTATTAGTTTAAAAAATAATTTAATTTTAATTTTATATTCTTGTGATTATATTTGAGTTTTTAAATGCAGTAGTGGTATTTTTTTATTATTGTTCTATTTATGATGATATGGATACATATATTCATGATATAATTTATACCCTAGGAAACAATATTTGAAATATTATATATATACATATATATTTCTACACATAACTGCATGAATAAAATATCTAAATAGATGAATTTGTGTTGTTTTGGTGCACATGAACCACCATCATCCAAAATGTTTTATAAATTATAAGACACAAACGTATCTTTTATATAATTCCCTTATAACCCTATTAATGAATTGTATTTTAATTTTGATTTTTTTGGGGTGGATTTTTTGTATATACACTTTGTGATGTGGAGGTATGAGGTTACATATAAAATATGATGTGGTACATGGAATAAAGGTTATAGATTCTCTATTAAATATTTTATAAGGGTGTTGAGGAAAATACATTACATGAGAAGTTAGTGTGTGGTACCTTTGTTGGAATTGATTATTTAATTTAGTGAATATACGATATATTTTATTATTTAATATGAGTTTTTATGGAGATAGTGGGATTTAAAATGACATGGGATGAAAAATAGGTTAGTTCAAAAAAATATTTATTCATGTTTCCAAATGTTTATAAAATAATTGAATTCTATATCCTAAGGTTGAAAATATATAATATAAATTTATGATCAAGAACAAATCTCTATACTATTTTCAATGGTTTTTAATATATTTTTTATAATTGGATGAACATTACACGTTACTGTAATTTTTGTTAGTAAATATGGTCATATATATTTTTATTTTCAAATGACAGGTACTATTATAAATTTATTACCATTGATTATTTTTGAAGAGTTTTTATTTTAATGAAAATATATTTTAGTCAAATGATTTTATATTAATAAAAATTTAATTTAATTCTATTGAGTTATTTATAAAAGTATTTGATATTTTCATATTCAGCATATTGATTATATACAATTGTTTAGTCAGAAATGAAATATATTTTTTTCACTAAGAATTGTTTTTCGTGAATTATGAGGTTGTATTCTTCATATAAATTTATAAATTTTATATTTTATATTTTATATAATGTACTAAAATTTTAATTTTATCATATATAACTTATATTTTGAATAATGTTTTCATATTTTCCTTAAATTAGTTTATAATTTTTTAATAGTGAAAAAATACATATTTTTATAAAGAAAATTAATTAATTGATGATTATTTAAAATGAAATAATAATAATTTTTTGTTATATTTAATGTAAAATTAGTCCCTTTTGAATAAAAAAAATTAATTTAATTCATATATTTTCAGCATTATAAATAATTTTTTTAAAAAATAATTTTAATCTTAAAATGTAATTTTTTAAAAAAAATATTACCAATAGATTTTATGAATATTAATTAAGGTTAAATTATTACACATCTAGAAATCAAAAATTGAAAAATAAATTTATTTTTAATTAAGAGGATAGTATTTATAAATGTGATTAATATAATTTTCTATATAATTAAATAATAACTATGGTACAAGGTTATCATCATGCAAAAGGGTAAAACATTTTTATTAATCTTAAAAGTATGTTATAATGTCACAATATCATATATTTAATCCTTTTAGTTGATTTTATTTTTACCATTAGGTTTATAATATTATTTTGGAATTTAATTTTTATTTAATTCCCATGAGAGTGAAATGTATAATATATAATAGATAAGGGTAATTATGAGAGTTCCACAAAAATAACAAAAAAATGAAAAATATTATCGTATATTATTTTGAAAAAATTGATCCATTTTGGTCACCTAATTCTTACCCAATTAAATTTCAAAAATCTATCACATTACCATATTGGTCTTGGTCTACCAAATGTAATAATATATAATTTTTATGTTGCATTCCAATGGAGGTTTTATAATGAAGTGGTATAACTATAAATCATATATTCTATAGTTTACTTCTTCATATATACCCTTTAAATAATAATGAAAATTGATTATATTATTAAATAATTATCTTAAATATATATAAATGTTATTATTTTTAAGTAAAACCCGGTTTCAATTCATTTCCCATCTCAGGGTATATAAAATAGCTTCTCATGGGTATTTATGGAATACCACCCCCATGAAGTGATGTGTTTTTCAATCATCAGATCTTATGGTCTGTTAAAGTGATGGAAAAAATGAATATTTATACAATTTAAAAAATTATTAACAGTATTTAATGATAATATAGAATGTACATTCTCACCCTACCACCCATTTGACAACAATAACTTCTCTTGGGTATACATGAGGACTACCACCTCCATGAAGTTTTGTTATTCATTTTTAATTGTCAATAACAGTTGATGGTTATTACGATGGAAATAATTAATGAATAAAAACATAATAAAATATTAATAATTATTTAAAAATAAACTAAGGGTATCCTTATTATTTTTCAAAATATTTCAAAAGATAAAACATCATTCATAATCTATTATGGACTAATGTATCCTTGACATGATATGTTTCATTTTTTAGGAATACCATAAAATGATGTATTTAAATGATTATTTATTTAATAAAAAATAAAATTGTATAATGATTATGATTTTTATACAATAGAAGAATAATACCTTTGACCACAATAATCAAATTGACTATATTTTGAGGATTGAATCTAGATGATCCCAAAATGACCATTGTGAACATAACCATTTTATTAACTAAATGAATCAAGATAGTAAATGAAAAAAATAATAATTATTAAAATTAAATTATAATTAATTTTATATTATGAATTTAAATGGATACCTTAGATTTATTATATATGATTTATAGAATGTACACTGAATGATAAAGATTAAGGTAAAGGATTTCCCATCTCTAGTTCCAATTTTATAAAATCATTAAATTTAGAACTCACGTTTTTTGGTGTGGTATATTTTAATGAATATGTTTTAATAATATAACTTATTTATAGTCATTAATTTGTTTTATGAGGTTTTTAATTATTGATATTATATTTAAATATGATTTAAATGTTATTAATGAAGTAAAATATTTTTTAGATCTTGTTCTAAATTATTATATTAAATTTACTCTCCTACATATCAAAACCAGTCAAATATTTTCCATTAATGTACTTTTTTAAACAAAAGATATTGTAAATTATATTTTCCAAATACCTTTTACATCCATTAAAAATGTATTATAAATTATTATTCTTAAAATAACATCTATTTTGTTTTTTAGCAGTGTGAAAATATATTAATTTTTAAATTATATGGCTTGAAATTCATTTTCCCACCATTAATGAAATTTTTTATAAATAATACTACTCATTTTTTCATTATATAAAATAAAAATACTTCATATATTCTTATTTGAGGTCTCCCTTGATTTTTTTATGAAGTGAACACAAGTTTTTATATTTTAATGGGAAAATAGAATATTTGTGCTCATATGGGTTCAACTGGGTATTGAATAGGGTTTATGATCAATAATTATAAGTTTAATATTTTATCATTTTATGGTTAATTATCATTGTGTATAATGATAACTGAGGATGACAAACAATATGAAAATTTTTTAGTCTCATATAGATCCCCAATGCATTGGGTAGTTATTATTCATAATAGGTAAACCATTAATAAGGATAATCTAGTTGGTTAATCCTATATAATTAGCTGTGGGTTAATCATATCTATTTTTTTTAAATGAGTGAATAAGAGTTTTAATATGATGATCCATGATAAATATTTAATTAATTTTTTTAGTCATATGGAATTTTTTTTACAAGGAATAAATTTTTTATAAAATTTAATGGCGATTCGTATTTTTAAAGAAATTTTCCTTGAGTTATAATTTAACTAAATATTCCATAATGAGTTTGGATTAATATAATTGGTTTCAATGGTTATCTTTGAGAGAAGTTTTATTATCAAATTTCGATATATTTTTATTAATGTTCTCAATGTTTTATTTGGAAAAGGTAGTCATATTCAATGGTTTTCAAGTTTTTACTCAAAAAATGTTATTATTATTTTTATTTTCATTATTGATCTAGGTTTTCTACAAAATTTTGTAATAAATTATAAAAAAGCTATGTTTGATTTTGAACTATTACAATTTTAGTAATTTTTCTATGGTTAATCATCTTAAAAAAGATGTTGGGTCTTTAATATTACTTATGTGTAAATTTGAAAATTTTAGTTTTTGTAAATAAATGTACATTTTGTTGAAATTTACAGTTTTTATGTAGTGAGATTAGAAATTTTATAAATATATAAAAAAGCTTATCCATGAAATTTGTTAAACTGTAACCATTAATATTAATCTTGACATTATGGGTTCATTATTATATGTGTCATTAAAATAGTTATTGTAAAAAATATCTTTGGAAAGTTATAATTTTTAGAACAGTGTAAAAAATAAAAATTTAGGATATTGTAAATTTTCTATATATTTAAATTATTTATAATTGGGGAGTTTTTTATTTCATAATCTAATCGATGTATTTTTAGAATAAATTTACATTGATAAAATAAGGAATATAATGTAATAATTAATCAAACATATAAACAGCTTCAAAATAATAATCATGTAATGGTTAGAACAATGATTTTTTTGAATAATGAACTCAGTTAATATTTTTAGTTAATAGTGGACCCTTTGAAATAGAGAAACCAATTTCAATATATCAACACATGTCTATAGTGTTTAATTCCATGGATAAGAACAATCTAAAATATATTTGTTCATCACACTTAGTGAATTATTATTTATGTATAAATTCAATATAGAATATATTTGAAATTTTGGGTCACAAAAAACATGATAATATAATTATTTATATATTTTATTTTGATGATTTGGAAAATATTTTGGGATCTGTAATTATGATTTCAAATGAAACTAATATTAAATCTATTTCATGTAGATGAATATCATTAATGTTTATTTTTTGTAGAATTATTTTCCTAATTATCATTGACATATAATACAATGAAATTTTATGGATTAGAAGAAATATAAAGATGAACCTTGTGACATTAATGAAGAAAAAATTACTATACTATCAACTTATTCACTAAATATTATTTGTGACCATGACTGTAAAATGTATACATAAAAAATAGTTCAAATTATTTTTTATGAACTTATTTTGACTGTAGTTATTTAAGAATTACTGTTGATTTTGGTAGATGTGATGAGAATATTGAGATATTGTTTTATTACACATAACACATTTATCAGACCAAGAATAAAACAGTCAAGGTGGAATATAATGATGATGAAATCATTAATGAAACCAAGATTTAAGACACCAAAAGGTTCCAAACATGGGGATGGAAATTTTAATGAATAGTTGATATCATCATAAATGTGTTACACATTTGGTTTGATCATTAATTTGACATATGACTAGAGTGAAATAGTTTTCATTATACTATTAATTGAAAAATATATAGTCAAAATTATACATGATGATGATATATAGTAAAAAATAGTGATATATATTAATTATAATTATATGCGTCATTATAATAACTCATAAAATATTTATTTACTCAATTCAGAAATCATGAAAAATAAATAATGAAATGTGTGAAAAATATATATTCTTAAACTACGAAATTATTGATGTTATACTATTATATGTTGTGTTTTCAATAATGTAATTATTTTTAAATTTATTAGAATTTATTTCGTATTATATATCCACAAAATATTTTATTTCTAGAAATTTTAAAAGTTAAATTGAAATATTAACCTAATTAATGAATGATAAATTTTTGGTAACAAATCATAGCGGTATTATTAATAAAATATTTTATATAAACTATTTTTTCAGGATATTTGAAGTGGATATATCTTGAAAACATTATTTTATTACCATTAGTGGAAAATGCAGTTATTATTGGTGTCTCTTAAAAATTAGATTATCATTAGGAGATAAAATTAAAAGATAAGGAAGACATATTAAATTTTTAGAGTAAATTTCATTTCAAATATATGAATGATTTCTAGAATTTTATTACATAGCATGAAGCTGATAATTAAATTAAATATGACAGATAATGTAATCCCTCTTATATCATTATAAATATATGAATTGTAAAAATTAATGATCCACTAGCATATATTATTATATTAATGTAATTATAGAATATTTACAATGATTTAATTAAAAATATATAGTAATGTTTAAATGATAACATAGTGTTGGCTGTTGTGAAATTTTAAAACAAAATTGATATCAAATAAGCCCTTTCATAATTATTGAATATAAAAATAATTGAAAATTGATTCATGATAAAAGTAGCATTGAAAAAATTTAACATCTATGGAATTTTCATATGAAAATATTATGATTTTTATTAAATTACCCTATAATTTATTTAATTGTTATTATATTCTTTTGGAAGTAATATGACCCAAATATCAATATAATATAAATATTAAACATTTTTTATTATCATGAGTATGTTAAATTTTTGAATAAATGGAATTACATTTTCTTTGAACCTAATTTAAGGATTATGATTCCAAATTCAGATTTTGAACTTGTTGTTTATGAATGGTTTAGAATAAATTCTCATGGAATCCAAAATTTTAATGTAGGAATTTATTATGTGTTGGTTTAATTAATTTAAATAATTAATTAATTTAAATTATGAAATTGATAATCCAATCATATAAAATATATGTATTATATTTTATAAATATCTTAATGCTGCAACATATTTCATTTGTATTGGATATTTGTAGTGGGGGCCTTAATTTGTGTTTATGAGTACATTCGAGATCATGGATGAAAACAAACCTAGTTGAAACGTCATCATTATCCGCAGAGAACATAATCCTCACAAATAATCGATCTTTTCTTAAGGTAGTGCATATTATTTTTTATTTTCCAACTATATTTTCTATTTCCATCAGGGATTCAATTTACATGATAAAAACTATTAATATCAACACCCTAACCAGTAATCCCTAATAATTTTTTATCCTCTTTACCACACTTCTATTGGTTAGAATGATTACGATTATTTTCTAGGTGTGAAAAATCCAAAAATAGTATCAAATTATTATCTTTCCATTCCCCCTCATATACTATAATTCTCCATCACTACCCTAGATGGATACTAATTTGATAATTTTAGACTATTTTGACCATGATTGAACCTCTAGATTCATGATGGACACATAAAAAACAATTTTTATTGATGTATTTCTAATAAATCAACAACAAATTATTGATCATGGAATATTAAGTAGAGAATCAAAACACAATGTATCTATATAATGGGATATGGATCATTAAGTTATCTTGGAAATGATTATTACTTGATTAAAAAGTAAAATAATTGATGACCAAATATGAATCACTCCTATTTTGGAAACACTGATGAAGCAAATGGTAAGATTATTAGTTGAATCAATGTGAGAAACATACATTAATGAGAACCCTCAATTTTTTTATGATACATGACTACAAAACATGTATCTCATAAAAACAATTAATGTATAGTATAATAAAAACCCTATCCTTAATACTTACATATTCTAGTGTTTCTTAATTAAGGAATCACATTCTATGATGTTTTACGTTTAGTATTTTAAATAATTCATTAATACTTCTTCAATAACATCAAACATTCAAAAAAAACATTGATACTTATAACTTAGTATATATTTTTTTCAAATATAAATCCTTTTAAAATAAAAAATAGATTTATTTTCATTGAATATATACATATAGTTCCACATGACTTCATTATTTCTTTTACAAACCATTATACCTAGTTAAAAAATTAAAACATTGAATGAGCAGAAAAAGCTCAGTATGGAACATAAAAAATAAAAATTCTTATCCCAATGAAAAAATGGAACCCCATTTTATCAAAATTACTAAAAACACATTATAATTAATATAAAAACCGTGCTAGATCTTTGGACATCATTACCATATCAATCTGATATTCACCCTTACTAATGGAATAACTTTATGGTTGATGTCCATTTCTATAGTACCCAATGTATTGGGGAACTATAATGTGGTGACCCATCATATCCTAAGCCATAATGGGATCAAAAAATAATAAATAATTTCCCAATAACAAATTATTAATAAAAATGCAAAAAAAAATATTTTAAACACATGAAAAAACACATCTTTGTATCAAAATACGATTTTCTTCAAAGTATTACTAAAATATAAATCTCATTAACAAAATAACAAATATTTTTCTATTACAATAAATATGAAAACATATCATGAGAACATTAACATAATAACATGTCTTGAAAGTGGGATAAAAAAATATTTTCATATAATATTAGAAAACATTCCCATTCAAATATGTAAAAGGATTTGAAAAATGAACTCTAAGTGAGGGTTTTAAAAGTAAACCCTTAACCTGAGTCTAACTCGTTGCAAAAAATATATGAAATCATAAATTATTAACATATGTATATTATTTACAATATTGGGAAAATATTAATGTATATTATTCATTTTATATTACTTATTATCATGTTATAACAATTATATAATTATTTAAATTAATGTTGGAAGTTTTGTCGATATTCTATATTTGAGTCCAAAAAAGTCTTTGGTATGATGTCAATAGTACATTTATCCATTAGTATAACATCTCCAAAATAATACTCAAAAAATAATAATTACCTTTATACATAAATTATACATTTAAATACATATATTAAATGTGTATATGAAAAATTAAATTCATTACAATCATGGAGATGGTAAGTTGTACGTACACGTGTGTAAGGAATCTTTTTTCAATTATTATTTTGGAAAATGGAAAGTATTATTTTATCTATATATAATTAAATAATATTATTAATATAATATAAAACATTTAAATATTCATATATATAAATATATCACCCTTGTGATGTGGTGATGAAAAACAAATCACGCCATTTCGTGGGGGTGATAGTTCATAGGTATGAAATAATATTGTAATCATCTTAATGTGTCTAGAAAGAATGAATGAAAATTATAATTTATTCTTAAATAATATTAAATAAATTGTTAATATCATTTATAAAAATTAATTCCATAATTAAAAAATTATTGATATATTGTTATTGAAAATGAATTATAGTGGTTCGATATGTTGTATTCTCCTTATAAATGAACGATTGAATATTTTTCCATTTTTGGAAGTTAATAATATTTTATTTTATGATATTAACATAATAACATATAATTATATTGATTATAATAGAGTTATTATTTTTTCATGGTGGAAAAATATTTTTATGAAGTGGAAGAGGGAACAAAATAAAAACACATAATTAAAAATGATACCTTCTTTTGAAACTATTTACTTTTGAACAGACCTCTAAGGTGATTGTTATGCCATAATTGTGATCTCTAGAATATGTGGAGGGATTCAATTAATATATATTTCTCGATTATTACCATGAAATGGTGTTTAAATATGTGAAATAGATAAGAAGAGACTCTGTTTTATAAGAGATTGGACGGTCAATCATTGAAATCATGAACATTTTATACTAATATAAATTAATATTATAATATAAATTGACCTAAATGATATATTTTGGACATAGGATAATGATGGGTGTAAATACATTAATAAAATTAATATTATATAGTTTTTGATAATTATATTTAATACATATATTTTTCATTTAATCTTTATTTTACCATTTTAACTCTTATTGGTATGTCATTTCATTTACACTTTGAGGGTGAATATAATTACTATAAAATTCCAAAGTACTAATAAATTATTCATTTATTAGATTTTAATCCTTATAACAAATAATTTTTAAGAATATTATATTTTTATTTATTATACATATTTTAATGAAATAATATTATTTTTAAAATATCATTAATGTCAAATTTGACAGTATTCACTATATTATTTGTTATATAAATTTAAAAAACACATATAAATTCTATACAAGATGTATAAAACACCTATAAAATTTCAATGTAATATAAAAATTTATTTTATTACTTTAACCATATAAAATTATAAGTACATTAATATTGTTAATATTATTTATTTAATCTTGAGAGTATTTAAACAATTTTTGCATCATCGTTGTTCATCCCATAAATTTAATTAATATTTTAATAAAATTTAAAAATGAATCATCAAGATAATGAAGAAAATTTTACCTTTCAAATTAATAGTTATAGTTGAAGATATCCCATGTATTACGCAATATTAAAAGTATACGAGTTGTTAAAAAAATATAAAAAAATTGAATTATCATTTCCCTAAATACATTAAATGGGTTTGTAACACCCAACCATCCACAACACGTTTCCCTTTGAATAATGCAATAGCTTTAATTTTACTCAAATTTGAAATTCTAACACACTACGACCAATCAAACTAGCCATTATGAATTTAATACCCACTTTTTGAAATTTTATAAATTTTATTTTTCAAAATGGGATTCATTTTTCAATTTGGAATATCCAAATTATGTTTGGATGATTTTTTGATATTTTTCTAAAAACATTCAATTATTTATGAATAATGAAAAACACTACATTATTAGTTAAAACAGAATTGTTATTTGAATAATTATATATTTTATTTAAATTTATTTTAGGTCAATATAGATACATAATACTTATGTAAGTTCAATGTAATTCATTGGAGTCATTTTATTATAAGAATAGAAATATAAAGAATTTATTGAACTTTTTATTGTCTTTTCCCACCTCCTAGGAGAATTTTCAAATTTTCATAAAACATAATTTTATCACTTCTGTGAGTTGAATTTAAAAAATCTGAGAGACACGGTTAATATGAGTATGTAAAATGTGGTTCAATAAAAAGAAAATATTTTTTTTGGAGAATAGTAACTTATGAATTTTATTTACCAGGGTTAAAAGTACATATTGTAATTAAGGGTAAAAATGATATCATAATTAACTTAACACATGACTTAATTCTATTGGATATGTATAATTCAACGAAAAACAACCATTAGAATTATATATGACCCCCTTTGGTCCATGTGGATTAGATTGGTACCTTTATTATTATTTTTTTTAAAGAAGAGTTAAAAGAGTAAAATTCAAAGTTTAATAACTAAACCAATTATGATATTGGGTTACACACAATAAAATTAGACTATAGATATTAATTATAAAGAAAAAAATATTTTCCACATAATGGTATTTTATTTATATTTTTTATCCATTAAATAATATAATTTTTTTATGACCCATTGATGATGATGTAATTACCTTATTAATAAAATATTAAAATAATTTATATTGTATGTAACACCCCAATCTACCATGGTACGCTCCTCTTTGAATAATAGAGCAGCGTGCGTTGTACACAACCTTGAGTTCTTACACACCGCGACCAATAAAAGTAGCAGTTATGAATAGTAATACCCACTTCTTAAAATTATATAATTTTTTTAATTCAAAATGGACTTCATTTTTGGATTAGGAATATCAAATATATCTTAGGGTTAATTTTTGGTGTTGTTTTGAAACACTTCGATTTTTTATGAATAGTGAAACCACTAAGTGGTAGTTAAAAAACTAATTTTTCGTTTAAATTAAATTTTACCACCTCTATGATTTGAATTTACAAAATCCGACATACATCATGGTCATTAGGAAGTAAAATGTTGTTCAATGGGATTAAAATAATTTTTGTGAATAGTAACTTTTAAGTTCTATTAATCGCAATTAAAGGGAATTAGTGAAATTTATGGTAAAAAATGATATTATAAAAATATGAAAATATCTTGACACTTGTCATACACTTATTTGATGAGTCATGGACGACCAAGATAATCCATGGGTCAACTTGGGGACCCCATGGATCCACTTGGGTAAGAAAATGAAATTAATACCTTTTTATTTAAAGTAATAATAAAATTGTCACAAACATGTGTTGCTTTACTAAAACAATTATTACCTGGGGTTATATATGATAAAATTTTGACTATAAATATTCATTGTAAATCTTAAAATATTTACTACATCATGATATTTTTTTTATAATTTTTAGACACTAAATAAATTAATTTGTTTATGACACCTTGATGATGTAGTGATTACCTCATTAATTAACGATTTAAATAAAATGAAAATATAATGTAAAATCTAAGCCTTACACCTGTCAAAAACCTATTGGATGGGTATATTTAGAACCCTTATCACCTTATCCTATAAAAATATAATTTTGGGACCTTTGAAATCCGAAAATTACTTCATAATAATGTAACATTTCATTACTTTCCAAGAGTGCCCCTCTTCTCCTCTTATAAAAGGCCCCCACCACTACCACTTTATTCACACCTTAAATCCATTTGGCTCGGCCAACCTCTGCCCAAATACTCTCTCAATATTCCTCTCTTACTCCAGGAAGCATCACTTTGGCCATAATTTATCTCAAGGAAGCCTTTGGCTCAAATCAAAAAAGAGTTACCCGATTGTTAGGTAATGTCTTCTCTTATGTTATTTTGTGTTATTTTTCTTCTCCAACCACTTAAACTCTTTTTATTCCATTATTTTGTAACAAAACCAGTATCTTAAATATACTAGTATGTTGTTATGATAAGTATTTGATTTAAACTTACACACACATTCATCTAATGGTTAAAGAGCAGACTGTTTCTATGGTTGGAGAATTTCTACCTCACGAAACGATGATTGTTCAATCTTCTTTTAACACCTCTCATGGTGGCCATTAAGATGTCACTATATTTATATATGATATATATTATGTTTATGTTTTCCTTATGCTTCTGTATTTCTCATTTATGAAATACCTTTATGATTTCCATTATTGGTAAACGCGATAATTTCATTTTAGGAAGTACGGACTACCACCCCCTCAAAGTGATTTCAATCGTTAATGCCATATGTGGGATATATAAAGGATGTTGTAAATGATATTATTTATTATATTATACTGTAATTATAATATACCTTTATATCATTATTATTTCATTCCATTAAATACGAAATATAAATGAAAGTATCGTTCATGCGTACGTATGGCTTACCGTCTCCAAGAACGGTGCATTTAATTTCTTACCTCTAAATGTTATGTAATTTTATAAATGCATGTATATAATGGATATATATGATATATATGATATCAAAATCATTAATATAATTATGTATATAATGGAAATTTTACCACATGAACAACTTGTAATTACAAGAAGTTTATTTTTAACTCAAGTACCAAAGATCGACAAAACGATCGTTATTAACATAAATAATTACATAATGTTCATAAAATTTTAATAATTGATATAAAAGGAATAATGAACTTGAAAAAGGTTACTAAGCAAGTAGAATTTAACTCTATTTTATTATTCATGAGGTTAAAGAATGATCGATTCAAGTCGGACATGAGGTAAGGGAACTTCTTAACCCAATTTCTGTTCTTTGGGTTAATCTCCTACTTTCAAATTATGTCATGATATTATTATGTACTATCTTGTATTTATACTTTATTTATGTGTACTTATATTTAATACACATAATAGATCTATTTTATTTAAAAAATGATCTTTATAAGGGACCTTCTTAACCCAATTTCTGTTCTTTGGGTTAATTTTATACTTTCAAATTATGTCATGATATTATTATGTACTATCTTGTATTTGTACTTTCTTTATGTGTAAATATAGTGAATACACATAATAGATCTATTTTATTTAAAAAATGATCTTTCTAAGGGAACTTCTTAACCCAATTTCTATTCTTTCGGTTAATCTCTTACTTTCATATTACGTCATGATATTATTATGTCCTATCTTGTATTTTTACTATCTTTATGTGTACTTATAGTGAATACAAATAATAGATTTATTTTATTTTAAAAAAATGATATTTGTATGGGACTTCGTCTCAATCTCTTTTCATTGAGGCATATTTTGTTTTATACACAACATTCATTTATACAGTGTATAAAATCCTTTGACTTTTACTTTTATTCAAAAGGAATATTTTTTTACAAAGAGTTTTACTAAATGACAAAAGGAATGTTTTTGTATTACGTATGTGGAGACAACGACTTCTCTGCCGCTATGACCATTATTTGTGTTTCGACTTCCTCTTCAACCCATACCTTTTTTTAAATGAAAAATAAATACAATGTTTTACTTTTCTTCTATTTTGGTTTTGAAAATCAGTTTATTATATCAATGTGTTGTATTGATATATTGTGATTGAAATGTGGAAATGTTATGTTTCCTTTATTCATGTTTTATGTGATATGATTATGTTATGGATTATGATATGTTTAACCCTGTTCATATGAGGAATGAATTGGAATTAATAAGTGACAGGTGGAGCCCGCTATAGCTCCTCGATGCATCGGTAGGTCTCATGAGACAAACTAGTGTCTTGGCACGAGGCCTTGACAAAATATTATTTGTAGTCCTGGCACGAGGCCTTGGCTACGTGGTTATGATAGTCTGGAATTATGCATTCCATCATTATGAAAGTGGTTATTGATATTTCATGTGATTATTCGACCAGTAGAATATCCATGTGAATAAGTTAATGGCATTATTTCATTTTATTTTTCCATATTATGCTGAAGTTCATGTTTAAAAGTATTTTGTTTAGTTATACATAGCCTTAAATGTTTATGTTTTTTTATGAAAGCTACCGCTATGTTGTTATCCTTACTGAGCATCTGAGCTCACCCCTTTCAATGTTTTAATTTTTCCAGGATGTGAAGAAGTATATTATGAATGACCTGCAGGGATAGTATGAGGGGATATGAAGAAAATATGTTGTTGTAGTTTTGTTTTACTTTATAATGTATAGAAATACTTATGAATGAATCTATTTTTTCCAATGCTACTAAACTAATCGGTCTTTCAACACTTGATCTTTTGTGATCATGCCAATGTTACACAATAATGCACCGACTCTGGGTAACTGGGGTCGGGGCGTTACATTATAAATATCCAAATAAATGTAAATTGAGACTTTTGAGAAATTACACTAACATTATAAGTTAATAAGACTTTTTATGGTTGGTTAAATAAATTTTATTCTAAGTGATAACATTTTAATGGATTTTAAAAAAATCAAATACTAAATAGTGTCACAATTGATATAAATGAGTTTTTAAAAAAAATACTTTATTATTAATTGATATAATATTCATAAAAATATAAGATTTGGAAATAAGGTTTAAAAAATGATATATATATTAATATTGAACCACATGGGGTTATCTTGGCAGTTTATAGAAAGTCTATTAAATATATAATATAAAAATACAAACAGACATAGTAAATGTCAAACTATTTAACTAAGAGTTAAATCTAAATGATTATGTTAATATGGTGACCTAAACATGTATAATACCTATTGGTTGAGAGGTTTATGACCCAACCCCACATTTTCCTCTAAATAAATTATTTTGGATCCATTAAAAAAAATGGTTTTATTATAAAATAATATTTCAATCTTGTCCAAAAGGGACCCTCACCTATATTACAAAAGGGAACTTCCCCTTCTCTCAAAATCACATCACAAATTCCATTTGACATGTTAAAGATTTGGCAAAATATTCCGCCATCATTTCCCCCTTTCTTCAGAGAGGCCTTTCTTTTGTTATAAAGACAGAATATGGAGCCATTTGGATCAAATAAAAAGGAAGAACTTGAAGAAGAGATAAATATTTCATCTCCTCTTTCATGTTCTTTCTTCTTACACATACTCTTTCTTTGTTGTTTCCAAAACTAAATAATTAATCTCTTACCTTATACATATTGTGATTTTATTATAAATATGGTACAACCATATTCGTTATTCTCTCTATTCTATAAATGATAAAGTCACCATACATGCGTACATACGGCTTACCATTTCCACGTCGTGGTGTAGTTTATTACTCAAAAACATCATTATTCGGATGAGTATAATAATGAGTATTACTAATGTAAATAATAAATATAAAATGTTAATTATTATTTATATATGATATAAAATACAATTAAATATGATATTTTATCAATATAATGATGTTGTCGCTCGTGCGTACGTACAGATTACCGTCTCCATGAATGCGATGAGATTCATTTCCCCATCGTAAAAATTATAGAATCATTTTCATTTCATAACTAAAAATAATTATTATGGACATAATATCATTCTGTATATGAATCAAATTCATCTTATCCATAACAAACATGGCTGACGTAACCAGGAATATAAAGGGAAATGAATCTGTTAACACCTAAAACGATGATACTACTAAAATATTATTAAGAAATAAATATTATAGGATCATATATTATATAATATTAATGTATAATGTTCTTGAATAATTTAAACAATGATTTAACAATTATACAGAAGGTTAACAAACCCTCGACTGATGAAATGTAGAAGGTAAGAGTTAAATTCACAATCTCTTTATTATCTGAGGTTGTTTTTAAATAAGTATCTATTAGGACACCTTTATCTTCCACTTCTGTGTTTTCTTAAAAATGTATTTCCAAATTTTTTTACTTTTTACTAGTCTATGGGTTAAAGTCATTTATATCATTATAAGAACATATATGTTTTGAAAGTACTCTTTCTGTCATTTTCCAAACAAGGTACTTTATAACCTTTTAGTCAAAATTATGGTAAGAATGTTTCTTAACTTATGCAACGACTGGGGCTCTTTTCTTCCATTATATCATCATCGAATCTTACATTACATGATTATAATTATATTTTCAAAATAAATATTTTCTTTTATAATTTTGTGACTCTTAAATGATTTCAAAAGTGAATGAGATATTTATCTCAAATAGTTTTAATTTCATCTATGTCCAAATTCATTGATAAAATTTAAACTTGTTTGAAGATGATTTATTATGATAAAAATATTACATAATGTATTTATGGTTTTGTGATATGTTGATTGTGGATGTGTTATATTTATACCATTCATGGTTTATAGTTAAAGTTTGACATTTCATATGCTAATTATAATATAAATGTTTGTGTTATGTTTCAACCTTTTTTTATTGGGAATGTATTGGACTTAGAATGTGACGGGTGGAGCCCACTACAGCTCCTCACTGCATTGGTAGGTCTCCTGATACAATTAGACGTAGGATTACCCGATGCCTTTCCCAATTTGATATATGATTTTGGCCAAGGCCTAAATCATTTTTAGTTGTCTTGGTCGAGGCCTTGACAAGTTGTTTCAGAATGTCTGGCATTATAAATTCCCTCATTATGAAAATAATAATGATGGTTCATGGGTTTATTCAACTAGTATAATACTGATGTCTATGATTTATTATGGAATTATTTACTAATATCATATTGCTTCCATAAGGTCTTCATGTTTATTATTTTTAAAGGCATGTGTTTTTAATTATTAACCATCCCAAATGTTTATATTATCTTCTTCTGTATTTCCTACACTTAATGATCATTTGAGCTCATCCCTTTCTTATGTTTCATTTTCCTAGGATATGAAAAAGTTAGTTATGAGTGACTTGCATGCATAATCTAAGAGGTGTAGATATTTCTATTATAATAAATTAGTGTTGTATTTATTTTCAAGTTGTAATGTTGAACTTATGTATGTATCTTGTTTCCAATAATACTAATCTGATCAGTCATTTGGGACATGATTCCTTGTATAATGCCAATGTTATGTAATAAAGAACCAATAATGGGTAATTAGGGTTGGGGTGTCATAGTTGGTATCAGAGGAAGATTAGTACAAACCTTGGAATCTAGATTTAGAAAAACTCTGATTAGATAACATTACCCTAAGATAGGCATTGAAACTTAGTATAGAATAACTTCCTAGAATATTGATACTGTAAGGATTTTGTGAGTTTTCATAGAAATACATCACGTTTCTGGATTCAAGCAGGTAGAGGTTGCTCTGGGATAGATTTATGTAGCGGTAAAACCAGAAAACAACTCCATGTGTTAGACACAAACGAGAATAGGTGCACGACAATGGGCCGCGCTGCACTCTTGGTTACAACACTCCTGGAAGATATGATTAGGATAATTCTCATTTTAATTACGAACCACTAGGAATGACTTTTGAGTATATACCTCATCAATGAAAACATTTTTATTATTATGAATTATTTCCATAAAATGTTCAATTTATGTTAAGTGTTTTACATGTTCATAATTACGTATTGTGATTCATAAACTAATCTATTGTATGCCATTGTTTTGAAATAGAGCCCAGTTTAAGGAATGGAAACTGTATCAATGCACATAATCCATGTAAGGATTTCTCTCCTACTTAATATAATTATAGTAGAGTTGGTGATGAAACTGGTGTTGACCAGCTTATCACCATACTAGGACTACTCACCCAAGTTATGAATAATAACACTACCCATATAGAGTACCCTGATTCACAACACGGAGGATCAATATTAGACCGCTTCATGAGGAAAAAACCACCAGCATTCAGTGAGAGTAAATTTCTGTTAGTAGCTAAGCAATGGATAAGTTCCTTAGAAAAAAATATTTCATACTTTTTGGAGTAGTGAAAGGAAAATGTTTTCATCGCAGTTTACCACCCCACCAGAGATGAATATCAATGGTGGCCATTGATTCAAAAAACAAATGACGATGATGACGTATTAAACATGGAATAGAGGGAGTTTAAAGATATTTTCTTAGAAAACTACTTTCCTCGTGACCATCGAGTGGATATGAAAAGATAATTTCTATATCTGAGGAAAAAAGAAGATGAGAATTACATAATATATGAGGCTAACATTTCAAGGTTGTCAAGGCATGCAACAGATTACATACATACCCCAAGAAGTTAGACTGTTCGTTTCTTTAATGTATTAAAACCATTTTTTTGTCGAGAATTAGTCTCTCAATCCTTGTCATCATATGAAGATGTTGTCTCATGTGCTATCAAGACAAAAAATTTATTCCTTATGTCTTATGATTTTAAAGAAAAGAAATAGAAGAAGAGATCTTCTAAACACTACAGAAAAGATAATAAAAATAGGTAATAAGGGAATAGTTGAATTTCCACCCTGTGATAATTGTGGAAGGAAGAAACCTAGTGCCCGTCTAAAAAAATGATTATTCTATAAATGTGGATATAAATTCTACCTACCATATAATTTAAGGGGAATAAAGAATCTACCAATGTTCAATTTTACAATTTCATGGAGATGGGACATTATGCAAATGAATGTCCTCAGAGTTAGAGAATCTTACCTCAGAAAAGGATAAGGGAAGAAGGCCAATCTTATGTGATCACTACTGCTGAGGTTGAAGTTCTGAAAGACATGGCGGTAGGTAATTTAATGGTTTCCTCAAATTTGGAAAATAATTTATTTGATTCTAGATCAGCGTATTATTTCATATCGTCCCATTTTGATAAGAAAATGAGATGTTTTCAATTTTATTTAACAATGGAGTTGGTAGTTAAAACTCTTAAGGGAAGTATAATTACAGCAATCCTTTTTGAATCAGTCCCCAATAATACATATAAATGATATTTATTTGCTAATCTAATCGCCATACCCATTATTTAATATGATAAAATCATTGGTATGGATTGTCTTTTGGACCACGATAAAAAAAATTTATTATAAGAAGAAGGAGGTTACAATTCTCTATGATGATAATGAGTACCTTATCCTTAGAGAGAAAACGTAATCGTTTGAATCTTATCTAGATCTACCCCCAATACCTCTACTAAATTCAATTTGTGGGTATGATGAGAATGAAATTATTATGGGTGAGAAAAAGAATGTTCAAATAGAGGACATACATATTGTTCAAGAAAATGTTGATCTGTTTCTATAAGATTTACCTTGACATCCTCTAGAATGAGAAATAATGTTTTCCAATGATTTAATTCTTTATTCATGGCCTATATCGAAGACCCCTTATTTAATGACCACTGTGTAATTATTGGAACTAAAGAAATAACTAGAGGAATGGAGTAATAAAAGATTTATTCATCCTAGTGTTCCTCCATGGGCATCCCCTATTCTTTTTGGTAAGAAGAAAGACAGATCTATGAGATTGTGTATAAACTATAAGAATATCAGTGATTTAATAATGAAAAACAAGTATTCCCTACCACACATTGATGATTTATTCAGCCAACTTCATGGAGCTCAATATTCTTAAAAATTGACATTCAATATGGATATCATTTGTTCTGTGTGAAGAAGGAAGACATTCTGGAAACATCATTTCGAACCAGGGACAAGCATTACTAGTTTACAGTAATGCCTTTTGGATTGAATAATGCACCCTCTATCTTTATAAATCGAATTTGTAGATTTTTAAAGGAATATCTTGATGACATTGTAGTGGAAGTTATTGATGATATCATTGTATAATACAAAAGCTACTAACATCATAAAAATTAGTTGCGCATTATTCTAAAGAAACATAGAAGAATTGAATTATATAGTATGCTTAGAGAGTGTGAATTATGGATTTTAGAGATTTCCTTTCTAGTCCATATTGTCTCTAAGGATCTAATCTCTATTGATACTTCAATGAAAAAGGCAATCCACGAATGTCCAACCCCATGAGTGTATGTGAGGTACACAATTTTATTGGTTTAGCAGGTTATTATCGACGTTTCTTCTAGAATTTTAAAACATTGGCTAACCCATTAACTAAGCTCAAACATAAAGGGGTAAAATTTGTTTAGAAAATAATGTTTGAAGAATGTTTTGAAGACCTAAAGAGACAATCAGTTAATTCTTCTATCATGACTCTATAATCAGAAAATGATGGGTTTCTTATTTATAGTGATGCTTCAAGGAAAAGAAAACATTGTTTCCTTATGAAAAATGATATAGTTATTTCATATGCATCATGAAAGATATAAATTCTTGAGAAAAAATAACATACTCATGTTATTAAGTTAGCAGTTGTAATATATTCTCTAAAAATATTGAGACACTATCTCTTTGGTGAAAAAATGTGACATTTATAAAGATCACAAGAGTTTAAAGTATATTTTATCCCAAAAAAACTCCACATGAGGCAATGATGATTGCTTGAACAACTAATGGATTATGATTTCACTATACACTACCACCCGGGGAAGGAAAATAAGGTGGAAAATTCTTTGAGGAAAATAAGATGAGAGTTGAAAGGGATCTTTTTTACATGCATCTAGTAAAGATGGATATGGTAATAATGATGGAAGGTGAAATGTCAATAATTTTTCAAATGGTTGTCAAACCATCTTTACTAGAAAGGATAAAGAGTTCTCAGACTAATGATGGGGAGTTTCAGAAGAAGATTAAAGCAGTTAATGATGGGAGATTGAGTGACTTCGTATATGAAGAAGGAATTATGATGTTTGGGATGAGGATATGTGTTCTCGATATACGTGATCTAAACAAGGAATTGTTTGATGATATTCATAGCTCCAATTTTTCTACACTCTCTGGGAGCACCAAGATGTATAGAGATCTGAAGGAAAATGTTTCAAGGTAAAACATGAATATAGATATTGTTGAATTTGTGTCATGATGTATTCTTTGTCAACAAGTGAAAGATGGAAGGAAACAACCTGGAGGATTAATGCAACCACTTCCCGTACCTTATTGGGGATGAAATGATATTATGATGGACTTATTCATGGGGCTACCAAATAATCATAAAAGGAATTATGCAATATAGGTCATAGTTGATTGTCTTACCAAGTCAACACTTTTTCCTGCTGTTAGAGAAGAGTTACAACCTAAAAATTTAGAAAGACTATATATTAGTGATGTTGTAAGACTTCATGGGGTACCCATATCGATTTTTTCTAATCATGATCCCTAGACTACATCTTGATTCTGGAAAAGTATTCTGAAAGCCCTGGATAGTGAACTTTATTTGAGCACTACCTACCACCCTCAAACAGATAGATAATCATGATGGACTATTCAAACCTTATAAGACATGTTGAGATCATTCTTTCTTGACATTCAAGGTATTTAAGATCAATATTTACCTATGATAGAATTTTCCTATAACAATAGCTTTCATTCAAGTATTCAGATGGCACAATATGAAGCATTATATAGAAAGATATGTCAAACACCAACATATTGGGATGGTGTTGGTGAAAAAAAACTCGTAGGCCTAGAACTTGTTTTTGAAACAATGGAAAAATTGAAGATTGTTCCATCCCACATCAAAGTAGCACATGTAAAAAAAAGAGCTGTGCTGATAACCGAAGGAAGGATTAAGCATTTCAAGTAGGAGACCACGTTTCCTTAAAGTTTTCTCCATGGAAGGGTGTTATACGTTTCAGTAAGATTGATAAATTGTGTCCTCGGTACATTGGACCCTTTGAAATTCAAGAACGAATTGGAGTTGTAGATTATCATTTGGAAATGACTTCAAGTCTCTTCAAAGTTTGTGATGTCTTCCATGAATCACTGTTGAGAAAATAAATGCTTGACCCAAAGCATGTAGTCTCATATGGGTAAATTGAATAGGTACCTGATCTGTCATATTCTGAAGAGCCTATCAAAATTCGTGATAGCATGGAAAAAGTGCTGAGAAACCAGATGACTCGTATAGTAAAAGTTATATGGAGAAAACATAAGATGGAAGAGGAAACGTTTGAACCAGATAAACATATGATGAAGACCCACCAGAATATTTTTGTGTGGTAGTATTCTAGAAATTACGCGGAAGAAATTATTTGAAGGAGGGAAGAATGTAACACCCCAAGCTTCTACGGTCTGTTTCCCTTTGAATAATGAAATATCTTGCATTGTGTGCATCTACGAGATTTTAACACATCGTGACTGATCAAACTAGCTGTTATGAATATTAATACCCACTTTTTGAAATTTTATAAATTTTATTTTTCAAAATGGACTTTATTTTTGAATTCATAATATCAAAATTAGTTTAGAGTAATGTTTTGGTATTTTTCTGAAAGCATTCAATTTGGATGAATAGAAAAAAAAACTGCGTTATTGGTTAAAATAGATTGTTTATTTAAATAATTTTTTCTTTAATTTAATTTTGTTTAGTTTATAATAGATTCATAATACCTATATAAGTTCAATGTAATTAATTGGAATCATTTTATAATAATTTTAGATATTTTAAAATTTTGTTGAACTTTTTATCATCTTTTACCCACCTTTTAAGAGTATTTTCAAATTTGCATAAAACATAAATTTACTACTTCTGTGAGTTGAATTTAAAAAAAATTAAGAGACATGATTAATATCAGTATGTAAAATGTAGTTCAATAAAATGGAATTATTTTTTGGTGAAATGTAACTTTTGACTTTTATTTACCCCTGTTAAAAGTAAATGGGTTAATTAAGGGTAAAAATGATATCATAATTACCGTAGCACATGTAATAATTATAATGGTAATTATAATTAGACTAGAAACAACTTTAGGAATAAAATATGACTCCCTTTGGACTATTGGGATTAGATAATGACATTAATTAGTATTTTATTTTAAGAAGTGTTAAAAGAGTTAAATTCAATGTTAAATGACTAATCCTTTTTTAATATAGGGTCACACACAATATAAATTAGAAAATAAATATTAATTAAAAGTATAAAAATAATTCCTATATAATGGTTTTTTATTTATAATTTTTAGATATTATATAATTTAATTTATTTATGACACAATGATGATAGAGTAATTACCTTATTAAAAAAATATTAAAATAATTGAAATTATAAATATCCAAATAAATTTAAATTGAGACTTTTTATGAATTAAACTAATTTTATAGGGTAATATGATGTTTTAGGGTTTTTTAAGTAAATTTTAATCTTAGTGATAATGTTTTATTGTCTTTCAAAAAAACAAACACTAAATAGTGTCAAAATAGACATAATTGAGTTTTTAAAACAAATACTATATTATTAAATGATATAATATTCATAAAAATATATTTTTATGAAAAATGACTTAGATAAGGTTATATATACTAATAATGAACCACTAGGGGTTCTCTTGGAAGTTTATAGTAAGTTTATTAACCATATATTATAAAAAACATAGAGACATGGAAAATGTCAAACTATTTAACTTAGATTTAAATCAAAACGATAATGTTAATATTCTGATTTTAACCTATATAAAACCAATTAGTTGAGAATTTTTATACCAATAACCACCTTAGTCATTAAATAAAACAATTTTGAGCCATTATAAACCGAATATGATTTTATTATAAAATAATATTTCAATCATTTCTCAAAGTGACCCTCACCTCTCTTTTAAAAGGGAACTTCCCCTTATCTCAAAATCTCAAATCCAAATCCATTTGACTCAGGAAAAATCAACACAAATATCATCCCAACTTTCTTATCTTCATCCTATAGGCCTTCATTTGGTCAGATATCCATCCTATAGAGCCCTTTCTATCAAATAAACAAGAAGAACTCGAAGAAGAGGTAAATATTTCATCACATCTTTAAATTTGTTTTCTTCAAAAAAAATAATATTTCTTCACTTTTTACATAAAAAAATAATAAATACAGTAATATATATATAATATGATGTTATTATAATTATTTTACAACCATATTCATTATTTTTTCTATCCAATAAACGAAAAAGTCATCATAAGTGTGTACGTATGGCTTACCGTCTCGACGTTGTAGTGTAGTTTTCTATTCAAACACATAATTATTTGGATGGGTATCATAATGAGTATAAATAATGTAAATAATAAATATAAAATGGTAATTTTTTTTATATATGATATATCATCCAATTAAATACGATTTTTCTATAAATATAATGATATTTTTTCTCATTCGTACATACATATTACCATCTCCACGAACGCGATGATATTTATTTCCCCATCGCAACCAATCCAGATTATTTTTCATTTGATGACTAAAAATAATGTTTATGAACATAATATCATTCTATATATGAATAAAATACATCATATTCATAACAAACATGGCTTATGTAATAAAGCATATAAAGGAAAATGAATCAGTAAAAACCTGAAACAATGATACTAATGAAATATTATTAAGAATGAAATATTAGAGGATCATATATCATATCATATTTATGTATATAGTACTTGTATAATTTAATAAAAATGATTTAACTATTTCACATGAAGTTAATGTACCCTCGGCCAAGTGATGGGAGAAATGTAAATTATTCCTAATCTACTCTATGATGTGAATAAAATATTTGATTCTTTATATATTATGTTGTGGGAAGTAATGAAATGATTCCAAAACCATACTATGATGATAGTAAAGACAATAACTTCAGATCTAATACTTCATGTAAGGAAAGAACATGATTCTAGTGCCACTATGTTAGGATTCCTAATGATTATTTTTTTAGAATATTAATATGTTATATACTTATTTCATTCTTCAAAACAAGTTTTTATTATATCACATTTATCCACTCTTATGTAATGCTAAATAAATGATCCTTTGAAATAATATTCAATATATTATTCCATCATGGAAACCATTATTGATTCATATAACATTTTATCATATATTACGTGCATACTAAATTTTTCTCTCATGAATATGGTCTAATTATTTGTTAATAACATCTAATTATTAGACTTCCTAAAATATTTTTCTCACCCCTTGAATTTATTTTACAATATATATATTATATTTATTAATAAAACCTTTGATATGTATATAAGTGTTTCTATATTACTGGATTTATGGAAATATATTTCCAATAATAATTTTATAATACTAATCTCTAGTGATAAAAAACTAGTTGTTTTTTATTACATGATTATTTATGAGATTTTTTGTTTGAATTAATGTAATGTGCTTGACATGAACTATTGTATATAGAGTAAATGTTTTTAGCACTAGACCTGAGAGTTTAGATTTAAGAAATCACATGAAGAAATGTTATATTTCCTTGATTTATTATATTTCTAAATTCATTAATAATTATTAAGTTCCTCAATAACGTTATTAAGTTATATATATTAAAAAAAATATGTGTGATAGTATTGAATGTTATATATTTTTTATTATATTAGTATTTTAGTTCAAAGATACATCCATATATGAAATGAAAATTCATAAATTAATTGAGTTGAGATATTAGGGGAAACTATAAATAATTAAATCATTATTATTGAATTTATATTCTTCTAATTTTTTTTATTGGAAAATTTATTCTCAAAAATTTGATATGTAAATAAATTTTATGAGTGATGAGATTTTTTTATAATAAATGTGTTACTACAATTACCTTTTACATTTTCGTTATAATATTTAAAAATATGGTGTATTAGTTGTATTTTTATGATTATGGTAGTGTAAAATTGATGAGGTGGCTTTGTTTTTAGTTCTATATAGTTAATTTATCTTTTTATTTCTACACAAGATATGGATAAGGAAAATATAATAAAATGAAATCAATAAGAAATGTGATGTGGCATTTGCTAATATGTGAAATGAATAAACGAGTTTATGGAACAAATTTTTTAATGTTGTACTTAACTATTGTTGTAAAAAAAATTATATATTTTAATGTGAAATTATTTGTTTAAAAAATGATGGAATTTTAATTTTATATTAATATGATTATATTTTTAGTTTTTAAATGCAGTAGTGGTAATTTTTTATTATAGATCTATTTATGATGATATGGATACATATATTCATTATATAATTTATACCCTAGGAAACAATATTTGAAATATTATATATATAAATATATATATATATATATTTCTACACATAACTACATGAATAAAATATCTAAATAGATGAATTTGTGTTGTTTTGGTACACATGAACCACCATCATCCAAAATATTTTATGAATTATAGGACACAAAATTATCTTTTACAAAACTCCCTTATAACACTATTAATGATTTCTCTTTTAATTTTGATTTTTTTGGGGTGGATTTTATATATATATAATTTGTGATGTGGAGGTATGAGGTCACATATAAAATATGATGTAGTACAGGGAATAAATGTTATAGATTCTCTATTAAATATTTGATTAGGGTGTTGAGGAAAA
This sequence comes from Viscum album, assembly GCA_963277665.1. Taxonomy (NCBI): domain Eukaryota; kingdom Viridiplantae; phylum Streptophyta; class Magnoliopsida; order Santalales; family Viscaceae; genus Viscum; species Viscum album. Next base: position 1,730,012,226 of record OY728132.1, read on the forward strand.
TATATTACATGAGAAGTTAGTGTGTGGTACCATTGTTGGAATTGATTATTTAATTTAGTGAATATACGAGATATTTTATTTTTTAATATGAGTTTTTATGGAGATATTGGGATTTAAAATGACATGGGATGAAAAATAGGTTAGTTCAAAAATATATTTTTTCATGTATCCAAATGTTTATACAATAATTGAATATTATATCTTAGGGTTGAAAATATAGAATATAAATTTATGATCAACCAAAAATATCTATACTATTGTCAATGATTTGTAATATATTTTTTATAATTGGATAAACATTACACGCTACTGTAATTTTTTATAGTAAATGTGGTCATATATATTTTTATTTTCAAACGACAGGTACTATTATCAATTTATTACCATTGGTTATTTTTGAAGTGTTTTTATTTTAATGACTTTATATTTTAGTAAAATGACTTTATTTTAATAAAATTTTTATTTAATTCTATTGAGTTATTTATAATAGTATTTGATATTTTCATATTCAGTATATTGATTTTATACAAATTTTTAGTCAGAAACGAAATATATTTTTTCCACTAAGAATTGTTTTTCGTGAATTATGAGGTTGTATTCTTCATATAAATTTATAATTTTTTTATTTTATATTTTCTATAATGTACTAAAATTTTAATTTTATCATATCTAACTTATATTTTGTATAATTGTTTCATATTTTCCTTAAATTAGTTAATAATATTTTAATAATGAAAAAAATACATATTTTTATAACGAAACTTAATTAATTAATTATTATTTAAAATGAAAAAATAATAATTTTTTTGTTATATTTAATGTAAAATTAGTCCCTCTTGAATAAAAATAATGAATTTAATTCCTATATTTTCAGCATTATAATTAATTTTTTTAAAAAATAATTTTAATCTTAAAATGTAATTTTTTTTTTAAAAATGTTACCAATAGATTTTATGAATATGAATTAAGGTTAAATTATTACACATCTAGAAATCAAAAATTGAAAAATAAATTTATTTTTAATTAAGAGGATAATATTTATAAATGTGATCAATATCATTTTCTATCTAATTGAATAATAACTATAGTAAAAAGTTATCATCATTCCAAAGGGTAAAACATTTTTATTAATCTTAAAAGTATGTTATATTTTCACAACATCATATATTTAATCCTTTTAGTTGATTTTATTTTTACCATTACGTCTATAATATTATTTTGGAATCTATTTTTTATTTCATTCCCATGAGAGTGAAATGTATAATATATAATAGATAAGGGTAATTATGAGGGTTCCACAACAATAAAAAAATTGAAAAATATTATCGTATATTATTTCAAAAAAATTGATCTATTTAGGTCACCTAATTCTTACCCAATTAAATTTCAAACATCCATCACATTACCATATTGGTCTTGGTCTACCAAAAGTAATAATATTTAATTTTTAAGTTCCATTCCAATGGAGGTTTCACAATGAAGTGGTATAACTATAAATCAAATATTTTATAGTTTACTTCTTCATATATACCCTTTAAATAATCACAAAAACTGATTATATTATTACATAATTATCTTAAATATATATAAATGTTATTATTTTTTTTAGTAAAACCCGGTTTCAATTCATTTCCCATCTCATGGTATATGAAATATTTTCTCATTGGAATTTTTGGAATACCACCCCCATGAAGTGATGTGTTTTTCAATCATCGAATCTTATGGTCGGTTAAAGTGATGGATAAAATAAATATTTATACAATTTAAGAAATTATTATTAGTATTTAATGATAATATAGAATTTACATTCTTACCCTACCACCCATTTGACAACAATAACTTCTCTTGGGTATGCATGAGGACTACCACCCCCATGAAGTTTTGTTATTAATTTTTAATTGTCAATACCAGTTGATGGTTATTAGGATGGAAATAATTAATGAATAAAAACATAATAAAATATTAATAATTATTTAAAAACAAACTAAGCTTATCCTTATTATTTTTACACATATTACAAAAGTGAAAACATCATTCATAGGATAGTATGGACTAAAGTATCCATGACATGATATGTTTCATTTTTTAGGAATACCATACAATGATGTATTTAAATGATTATTTATTTAATAAAAAAAATTATATAATGATTATGATTTTTATACAATATGAGAATAATACCTTTTACCACAATAACAAAATTGATTATATTTTGAGGCTAGAATCTAGATAACCCCTAATTGACCATTGTGAACATAACCATTTTATTAACTAAATAAATCAAGATAGTAAATGAAAAAAAAATAATTATTAAAATTAAATTAAAATTAAAATTATATTGTTAATTTAAATGTATACAATAGATTTATTATATATGATTTATAGAATGTACACTGAATGATAAAGATTAAGGTAAGGGATTTCCCATCTCTAGTTCTAATTTTATAAAATCATGAAATTTAGAACTCATGTTTTTTGGTGTGGTGTATTTTAATGAATTTTTATTAATAATATAACTTATTTATAGTCATTAATTTGTTTTACGAGGTTTTTAATTTTTTATATTATATTTAAATATGATTTAAATTTTATTAATGAAGTAAAATATTTTTTAAATCTTGTTCTAAATTATTATATTAAATTTACTCTCCTATATATCAAAACCAGTCAAATATTTTCCATTAATGTTCTTTTTTAAACAGAATATATTGTAAATTATATTTTACAAATAACTTTTACATCCATTAAAAATGTATTATAAATTATTATTCTTAAAATAACATCTATTTTGTTTTTTAGCATTGTGAAAATATATTAATTTTTAAATTATATGTCTTGAAATTCATTTTCCCACCATTAATGAATTTTTTTTATAAATAATACTACTCATTTTTTCATTATATAAAATAAAAATACTTCATATATTCTTATTTGAGGTTTCCCTTGATTTTTTTATAAAGTTAAAACAATTTTTTATATTTTTTATGGGAAAATAGAATATTTGTGTTCATATAAGTTCAACTGGGTATTGAATAGGTTTTATAATCAATAAGTATAAGTTTAATATTTTATCATTTTATGGTTAATTATCATTGTGTATAATAATAACTGAGGATGATAAACAATATGAAATTTTTTTAGTCTCATATAGATCCCCAATACATTGGGTAATTATTATTCATAATAGGTAAACCATTAATAGAGATAATCTAGTTGGTTAATCCTATATAATTAGCTGTGGGATAATCATATCTATTTTTATTAAAATGAGTGAATAAGAGTTTTAATAGGATGATCCATGATAAATATTTAATTAATTTTCTTTAGTCATATGGAAATGTTTTTATTTTACAAGGAATAAAATTTTTAAAAAATTTAATGGCGATTGGTATTTTTAAAGAAATTTTCCATGAGTTATAATTTAACTAAAGATTCCATAATGAGTTTCGATTCATATAATTGGTTTCAATTGTTATCTTTGAGAGAAGTTTTATTATCAAATTTGGATATATTTTTATTAAAGTTCACAATGTTTTATTTGGAAAAGGTTGTCATATTCAATGGTTTTCATGTTTTCACTCAAAAAATGTTATTATTATTTTTATTTTCATTATTGATCTAGGTTTTCTCCCAAATTTTGTAATAAATTATAAAACAGCTATGTTTGATTTTGAACTATTACAATTTTATTAGTTTTTCTATGGTTAATCATCTTAAAAAAAATGTTGGGTCTTTAATATAACTTATGTGTAAATTTGAAAATTTTAGTTTTTGTAAATAAATGTACATTTTGTGGAAATTTGCAATTTTTTATGTATTGAGATTAGAAATTTTATAAATATATAAAAAAACTTATCCATGAAATGTATTAAACTGTAACCATTAATATTAATCTTGACATTATGGGTTCATTATGATATGTGTCATTAAAATCGTTATTGTAGAAAATATTTTTGGAATGTTAAATTTTTTGGAATGGTGTAAAAAATAATATTTTAGGATATTCTAAATTTTCTATATATTTCAATTATGTATAATTGGGTTGTTTTTTATTTCAAAATATAATCCACGTGTTTTTAGAATAAATTTACATTGAGAAAATAAGGAATATAATGTAATAATTAATCATACAGATAAACAGCTTCTAAATAATAATCATGTAATGGTTAAAACAAGGATTTTTTTTGAATAATTTACTTAGTTAATATTGTTAGTTAATAGTGGAACCTTTGAAATAGAGAAACCAATTTCAATATATCGACACCTGTCTATAGTGTTTAATTTCATTGATAAGAACAATCTAAAATATATTTCTTCATCACACTTAGTGAATTATTATTTATGTATAAATTCATTATAGAATATATTTGAAATTTTGGTTCACACAAAACATGATAATATAATTATTTATATATTTTCATTTGATGATTTCGAAAAAAATTTGGGATCTATATTTATGATTTTAAATGAAACTAATATTAAATCTATTTCATGTAGTTGAATGTCATTAATGTTCATTTTTTTAGAATTATTTTTCTAATTATCATTGATATATAATACAATGAAATATTATGGATTAGAAGAAATATAAAGATGAACCTTGTGACATTAATGAAGAAAAAATTACTATACTATCAAATTATTCAATAAATATTATTTGTGACCATGACTGTAAAATGTATACATAAAAAATAGTTCAAATTATTTTTTATGAACTTATTTTGACTGTAGTTATTTAAGAATTAATGTTTATTTTGGTAGATGTGATGAGAATATTGAGATATAGTTTTATTAAACATAACACATTTATCAGACCATGAATAAAACAGTCAAGGTGGAATTTAATGAAGATGAAATCATTAAGGAAACCAAGATTTAAAGCACCAAAATTTGTAAAACATGGTGATGGAAATTTTAATGAATAGTTGATATCATCATAAATGTTTTACACATTTTTTTTGATCATTAATTTGACATATGACTGGAGTGAAATAGTTTTCTCTATACTATTAATTGAAAAATATATAGTCAAAATTATACATGATGATGATATACAGTAAAAAATAGTGATATATATTAATTATAATTATATGGGTCATTATAATAACTCATAAAATATTTATTTACTCAATTCAGCAATCATGAAAAATGAATAATGAAATGTGTGAAAAATATATATTCTTAAACTACTAAATTTTTGATTTTGTACTATTATATGTTGTGTTTTCAAAAATGTAATTATTTTTCAATTTATTAGAATTTATTTCGTATTATATATCCACAAAATATTCTATTTCTAGGAATTTTACAAGTGAAATGGAAATATTAACATAATTAATGAATGATAAATTTTTGGTAAGAAATCATAGCAGTAATATTAAAAAAATATTTTATATATATGATTTTCTCAGGATATGTGGAGTGGGTATATCTTGAAAACATTATTTTATTACCATTACTAGAAAAAGAATTTATTCTTGGTGTCTCTTGAAATTTAGATTATCATTGGGAGATGAAATTAAAATATAAGGAAGACATATTAAATTTTAGTGTAAATATCATTTCAAATATATGAATGTTATCTAGCATTTTATTAAATAGCATGAAGCCAAGGATTAAATTAAATATGACAAAGAATGTAAACCCTCTTATATCATTAAAAATATATGAATTGTTAAAATTAATGATACGCTAGCATATATTATTATATAGATGTAATTATAGAATATTTTCAACGATTTAATTAAAAATATATAGGAATTTTTTAATGATGACATAAGCCCTTTAATAATTATTGAATATAAAATGAATTGAAAATTATTTCATGATAAAAGTACCATTTACTACATTTAACGTCTATGGTATTTTTATATGAAAAGATTATGATTTTTGATAAATTACCCTATAAATTATTTTATTGTAAGTATATTCTTTTGGAAGTAATATGACCCAAATATCGATATAAAATTAATATTAAACATTTTTTATTACCATGAGTATATTAAATTTTCGAATAAATGGAATTACATTTTCTTTGAACCTAATTTATGGATTCTGATTCAAGATTCAGATTTTGAACTTGGTGTTTTTGAATGGTCAAGAATAAATTCTCATGGAATCAAAAATTTTAATGTAGGTATTTATTATGTGTTGGTTTAATTAATTTAAATAATTATTTATTTTAAATTACGAAATTGATAATCCAATCGTATAAAATATAAGTATTATATTTTATAAATATCCTAATACTGCAAAAAATTTCATTTTTATTAGATATGCGTCGTGGGGGCCTTAATATGTGTTTAGGAGTAAGTTCGAGATCATGGATGAAAAACAAACCTAGTTGAAACGTTATCATTATTTGCAGAGAACATAATCCTCACAAATGATCTATCTTTTCTTGAGGTAATGCATATTATTTGTTATTTTCCTACTATATTTTCTATTTTCATCAGGGATTCAATTTACATGATAAATATTCTTAATATCAACACTGTAACCAGTAATCCCTAATATTTTTTTATCCTCTTTACACCACTTCTATTGGATAGAATGATTACGATTAATTTCTAGGTGTGAAAAAGCCAACAATAATATGAAATTATAATCTTTCCATTCCCCCTCATATACTATAATTCTTCATCACTACCCTAGATGGATAATAATTGGATAATTTAAAAATATTTTGACCATGATTGAACCTCTAGATTCAGGATGGACAAATAAAAAACAATTTTTATTGATGTATTTATAATAAATCAACAAGTAATTATTGATCATGGAATATTAATTAGAGAATCAGAACATAATGTATCTATATAATGGGATATAGATCATTATGTTGTCATGGAAAAGATTATTATTCATTAAAAAAGGACAATAATTGATGAAAAAATATGAATCAGTCCTATTTTGGAAACACTGATGAAGCAAATGGTAAGATTATTAGTTGAATAAATGTGAGAAACATACATTAATTAGAAGCCTCAATTTTTTAGGAAACATGACTAAAAAACATGTACCTCATAGGAAAAATTAATGTATAGTATAATAATAAACCTATCCTTAAAAATTACTTATTCTAGTGTTTCTTAATTAAGGCATCACATTCTATGATGTTTTACATTTAGTATTTTATAGAATTCAGTAATACATTTTCGATAACATCAAACATTCAAAAAACGTTGATACTTATAAATTAGTACATATTTCTTCAAATATAAAAATTTTTAATATAAAAAATAGATTTATTTTCATTTAATATATATATATATTTCCACATGACTTCATTATATCTTTTACAAACCATTATACCTAGTTAAAAAAATTAAAACATTGGATGAGTAGAAAAAGCTCAGTATGGAACATAAAAAATAAAAATTCATATCCCAATGAAAAAATGGAAGCCCATTTTATCAAATTTACTAAAAACTAATTATAATTATTATAAAAATCGTGCTAGATATTTGGACATCATAACCATATCATTCTTATATTCACCCTTACTAATGGAATAACTTTGTGGTTGATATTCATTTCTATAGTATCCAATGTATTGGAGAGATATAATGGGGTGACCCATCATATCCTGATCCATAATGGGATCAAAAAATAATAAAAAATTTCCCAGCAACATATTATTAATAAAAATACAAAAAAAACTATTTTAAACACATGAAAAAACACTTCTAGGTTTCAAAATATGATTTCCTTCTAAATATTACTAAAATATAAATTTCATGAACAAAATAATAAATATTTTTCTATTAAAATAAATATGAAACCATATCATGAGAATATTAACATAATAACATGTCTTGAAAGTGGGATAACAAAATATTTTCATATAATATTAAAAAACATTCTCATTCAAATATGTAAAAGGATTTGAAAAATGAACTCTAAGTGAGGGTTTTAAAAGTAAACCCTTAACCTGAGACTGACTAGTTGCGCAAAATATATGAAATCATAAATTATTAACCTATGTATATTATTTAAAATATTGGGAAAATATTAATGTGTATTATTCCTTTTATATTACTTATTATCATGTTAAAACAATTATATAATTATTTAAATTAATGTTGGACGTTTTGTCAATATTCTATATTTGAGTCCAAAAAATACTTTGGTATGATGTCAATAGTACATTTATCCATTAGTCCAACATCTCCAAAATAATACTCACAAAATAATAATTACCTTTATACATAAATTATACATTTAAATACATATATTAATTTTGTATATGAATAATTAAATGCATTACAATCATGGAGATGGTAAGTTGTACATACGCATGTGTAAGGAATATTTTTTCAATTATTATTTTGGAAAGGGGTAAGTATTATTTTATCTATATATAATTATGTAAAATCATTAATATAATATAAACCATTTAAAAATTCATATATATATATATATCACCCATGTGATGTGGTGATGAAAAACAAATCACGTCATTTTGTGGGGGTGATAGTTCATAGGTATGAAATAATATTATAATCATCATAATGTGTCAAAAAGGAATGAATATAAATTATATTTTATTCTTAAATAATATTAAATAAATAATTAATATCATTTATAAAAATTAATTCCATAATTAGAAAAATTATAGATATATGGTTATTGAAAATGAATTATAGTGGTTCGATATGTTGTACTCTCCGTATAAATGAATGATTGATTATTTTTCCATTTTTGGAAGTCGATAATATTTTAGATTATGAAATTAACATAATAACATATAATTATATTGATTATAATGAAGTTATTATTTTTTCATGGTGGAAAAATATTTTTATGAAGTGGAAGAGGAAATAAAACAAAAAAGACATAATTAAAAATGATACCTTCTTTTGAAACTATTTACTTTGGTAAACACCTCTAAGGTGAATGTTATGCCATAATTATGATCTCATGAATATGTAGAGGTATTCAATTAATATATATTTCTTGATAATGACCATGAAATGGTGTTTAAATATGTGAAATAGATAAGAAGAGACTCTGTTTTATAAGATATGGGATGGTCAATCATTGAAATCATGAACATTTTATACTAATATAAATTAATATTATAATATAAATTGACTTAAATGACATATTTTGGACATAGGATAATGATTGGTATAAATACATTCATAAAATTAATATTATATAGTTTTTTATAATTATATTTAATATATATATATATCTTTCTTTTAATCCTTGTTTTACCATTTTAACTCTTATTGGCATGTCATTTAATTTACACTTTGATGGTGAATATAGTCACTGTAAAACACAAAAATACTAATAAATTATTCATTTAATAGATTTTAATCTTTATAACAAATAATTTTTAAGAATATTATATTTTTATTTATTATATATATTTTAATGAAATAATATTATATTTAAAATATCATTAATGTCAAATTTGACAGTATTCACTATATTAATTGTTATATAAATTTAAACAACACATATGAATTCTATACAATATGTATAAAACACTTATAAAATTTCAATGTAATATAAAAAATTATTTTATGACATTAACCATATAAAATTATAAGTACATTTATATTGTTAATATTATTTATTTGATATTGAGAGTATTTAAAAAATTGTCACATCATCATTGTTCATGCCATTAATTTAATTAATATTTTATTAAAATTTAAAAATGAATCATCAAGATAATGAAGAAAATTTTACCTTTCGAAATAATAGTTATAGTTGAAGATATCCCATGTATTACGCAATATTAAAAGTATATCAGTTGTTTAAAAAATTATAACAAAACTGAATTATCATTTCCCTAAATACATTAAACGGGATTGAAACACCCCAACCTTCCACGGTACGTTTCCATTTGAATAATGAAATAGCTTGCATTGCACGCAAATTTGAAATTCTAACACACTATGACCAATCAAACTAGCCATTATGAATTGTAATACCCACTTTTTGAAATTGAAAAAATTTTATTTTTCAAAATGGGATTCATTTTTCAATTTGGAATATCCAATTTATGTTAGGGTGAATTTTTGACATTTTTCTAAAAACATTCAATTTTTTTTGAATAGTGAAAAACTCTACATTTTTAGTTAAAACCGAATTGTTATTTAAATAATTATATATTTTATTTAAATTTATTTTAGGTCAATATAGATACATAATATTTATATAACTTCAATTTCATTCATTGGAGTCATTTTATTATAAGATTAGATATATAACGAATTTATTGAACTTTTTATTATCTTTTCCCACCTCCTAGGAAAATTTGCAAATTTGCATAAAACATAATTTTATCACTTCTGTGTGTTGAATTTAAAAAATCTGAGAGACACGGTTAATATTAGTAAGTAAAATGTGGTTCAATAAAAAGAAAATATTTTTTGGGATGACTAGTAACTTATGACTTTTATTTACCAGGGTTAAAAGTAAATATTGTAATTAAGGGTAAAAATGATATCATAATTAACTTAACACATGACTTAATTATGTTGGATACATATAATTCAACCAAAAACAACATTAGGAATTATATATGACCCCATTTGGTCCATGTGGATCCTATTGGGACATTTATTATTATTTTATTTAAAGAAGAGTTAAAAGAGTAAAATTCAAAGTTTAAAAACTAAACCAATTATAATATTGGGTTACACACAATGAAATTAGACAATAAATATTATTTATAAAGAAAAAAATATTTCCTACATAATGGTATTTTATTTATATTTTTTATCCATTAAATAATAAAATTTATTTATGACACATTGATGATGATGTAATTACCTTATTAATAAAATATTAAAGAAATTTATTTTATAAATATCCAAATAAGCATAAATTGAGACTTTTGATAAATTACACTAATTTTAAAAGTTAATATTACATGTTATGGTTGGTTAAATAAATTTTATTCTAAGTGATAATGTTTTAATGGATTTCAAAAAAATAAAATACTAAATAGTGTCACAATTGATATGAAGGAGTTTTTAAAACAAATAATATATTATTAATTGATATAATATTCATAAAAATATATGATTTGGACATAACACTTAAAAAATGAAATATATATTAATAGTGAACCATATGGGGTTATCTTGGCAGTAAATAGAAAGTCTATTAAATATATAATATAAAAATACAAAGAGACATAGTAAATGTCAAACTATTTAGCTAAGAGTTAAATATAAAATATTACGTTAATATGGTGACCTAAACATGTCTAATACCTATTAGTTGAGAGGTTTTCGACTGAACCCAACATTTTCCTCAAAATAAATTATTTTGGAGCCATTAGAAAAAGAAAATGGTTTTATTATAAAATATTATTTCAATCTTCTCCAAAAGTGACCTTCAACTATATTACAAAAGGGCACTTCCCCTTCTCTCAAAATCACATCACAAATGCCATTTGACTTGTTAAATATTTGGCCAAATATCCTGCCATCATTTCCCCCTTTTCCATAGAGGCCTTTCTTTGGTCAGAAAGCCAGACTATGGAGCCATTTGGATCAAATAAAAAGGAAGAACCTGAAGAAGAGGTAAATATTTCATCTCCTGTTTCATGTTATTTTCTTCTTACACATACTCTTTCATTGTTGTTTCCAAAATGAAATAATTAATCTATTACCTTATACATATTTTAATGTTGTTATAAATATGGTACAACCATATTCGTTATTCTCTCTATTCTATAAATGATAAAGTCACCGTACGTTCATACGTACGACTTACCATTTCAACGTCATGGTGTAGTTTTTTACTCAAAAACATCATTATTCGGATGAGTATAATATTGATTATTACTAATATAAATAATAAATATAAAATGTTAGTTATTATTTATATATGATATAAAATCCAATTAAATATGATTTTTTATCAATATAATGATGTTGTCGCTCGTGCGTACGTACGGGTTACAGTCTCCATGAATGCGATGAGATTCATTTCCCCATCGTAAACATTATAAAATAATTTTCATTTCATAACTGAAAATAACTATTATGGACATAATATCATTCTGTATATGAATCAAATACATCTTATCCATAACAAACATGGCTGACGTAACAAAGCATATAAGGGAAAATGAATCCGTTAACACCCGAAACGATGATACTATTGAAATATTATTAAGAAAGAAATATTATAGGATCATATATTATATCATATTAATGTATAATGTTCTTGTATAATTTAAAAAATGATTTAACAATTATACGGAAGGTTAATGTACCCTCGACTGATTAAATGTAGTAGGTAAGGGTTAATTTCAAAATCTCTTTATTATCTGAGGTTGTTTTTACATAAGTATCTATTACGACACCTTTATCTTCCACTTCCGTGTTTTCTTAAAAATGTATTTCCAAATACAATTTCTTTTCACTAGTCTATGGGTAAAAGTCATTTATACCCTTATTTTACCTTATATGTTTTGAAAGGAATCTTTCTCTCATTTTCCAAACAAGGTACTTTATAACCTTTTCGTCAAAATTATGGTAAGAATGTTTCTTAACTTATACAACACGTGGGTCTATTTTCTGCATTATATCATCATTGAATCTTATATTACATAATTATAAGTATATTTTAAAAATAAATATTTTCTTTTATAATTATGTGACTCTTAAATGATTTCAAAATTGAAAGAGATATTTCTCTCAAATAGTTTTGATTTCATCTATGTCAATATTCATTGATAAAATTTAAACTTGTTTGAAGATGATTTATTTTGATAAAAATATTACATATTGTATTTATGTTTTTGTGATATGTTTGACTTTGGATGTGTTATATTTATACAATTCATTTTTTATAGATAAAGTATTGACATTTCATATGCTAGTTATAATTCGAATGTCTGTGTTATGTTTCAACCTCTTCTTATGAGGAATGTATTGGACAAATAATGTGATGGGTAGAGCCCACTATAGCTCCTCACTACATTAGTAGGTCTCCTGATACAATTAGATGTAGGATTGCCCAATGCCTTTTCGAATTTGATATATGATTTTGGCCAAGGCCTAAATCATTTTTAGTTGTCTTGGTCGAGGCCTTGACAAGTTGTTTTAGAATGTTTGACATTATACATTCCCTCATTATGAAAATAATTATGATGGTTCATGGGATTATTCAACTAGTATAATACTGATGTCTATGTTTTATTATGGAATTATTTACTAATATCATATTGCTTTCATAAGGTGCTCATGTTTATTATTTTTAAAGGCATCCGTTTTTAATTATTAACCATGCCTAATGTTTATATTATCTTATGCAGTATTTCCTACACTTAATGATCATTTGAGCTCATCCCTTTCTTAGGTTTCATTTTCCCAAGATATGAAAAAGTTTGTTATGAGTGACTTTCATGCATAATCTAAGAGGCCTAGATATTTTTATTAGAATAAATTAGTGTTGTATTTATTTTCAAGTTGTAATGTTGAACTTATGAATGTATCTTATTTCCAATAATACTAAACTGATCGGTCATTTGGGACATGATTCCTTGTATAATGCCAATGTTATGTAATAAATAACCAATAATGGGTAATTAGGGTTGGGTTGTTACATTTGGTATCAGAGGAAGTTTAGTACAAACCTTAGAATCTAGATTTAGAAAAACTATGATTAGATAACATTACCATAAGATAGACATTGAGAATTAGTATAGAATAACTTCATATAATTTTTATACTGTAATGATTTTGTGAGTTTTCATAGAAATACATCACCTTTCTGGATTCAAGCAGGTAGAGGTGGCTCTAGGATAGATTTACATAGGGGTAAAACCAGAAAACAACTCCATGAGCTAGACATGAACGGGAACATGTGCACGACAATGGGCCGCACTACACTCTTGGTAAAAACACTCCAGGAAGATATGCTTAGGATAATTCTCATTTTCATTACAAACCATTAGGAATTACTCTTGAGTATATACCTCATCAATGAAAACATTTTTAATATTATGAATTATGTCCATAAATTGTTCAATTTATGTTAAGTGTTTTAAAAGTTTGGAATAATGTATTCTGATTCATAAAGTAATCTATTGTATGCAATTTTTTAGAAATAGAGCCTAGTTTAAGGAATGGAAACTATATCAATGCACATAATCCATGTAAGGATTTATCTCCTACTCAATATAATTATAGTAGAGTTGGTGATGGAACTTGTGATGACCAGCTTATCACCATATTGAGACTACTTACTCAAGTTATGAATAATAAAATTACCCATATAGAGTACCCTGATTCACAACGCAGAGGATCAATATTGCATCGCTTCATGAGGAAAAAACCACCAATATTCAATGAGAGTACATTTCTGTTAGTATCTAAGAAATGGATAAGTTCCTTAGAAAAAAATATTACATACTTTATGGAGTAGTGAAATAAAAAAGGTTGTCATGGCAGTTTACCACCCCACCATAGATGGATATCAATGGTGGCCATTGATTCAAAAAAAATGACGATGAATATGTATTAAACATGGAATAGAGGGAGTTTAAAGATATTTTCTTAGAAAACTACTTTCCTCATGACCATCGAGTGGATATGGAAATATAATTTTCGTATCTGAGGCAAAAAGAAAATGAGAATTTCACAGTATATGAGGCTAACATTACAAGGTTGGAAAGGCATGCTACAGATTACATACTTACCACAAGAAGTAAGAATGATCATTTCTTTGATGTATTAAAACCCTTTCTTTGTTGATAATTAGTCTCTCATTCCTTGTCATCGTATGAAGATGTTGTCTCATGTTCTATCAAGACAAAAAATGTATTCTCTATGTCTTACGACTTTAAAAAAAATAAACAGAAGAAGAGATCTGCTAAACACTACAGAAAAGAAAATAAAAATAGGGAAGAAGGAAATAGTTGAATTTCTACCCTGTGATAATTGTGGAAGGAAAGAACCTAGTGCCTGTCTAAAATAAAAATGAGTATTTTATAAATGTGGATAGAAATTCTACCTAGAATATAATTGAAGGGGAATAATGAAGCAACCAATGTTTAATTTTACAATTTCATGTATATGGGACATTATGGAAATGAATGTCCTGAGAGTTAGATAATCTTACCTCAGAAAATGATAAGGGATGAAGTCCAATCTTATGTGATCACTACTACTGAGGTTGAAGTTCCGAAAGACCCGGTGGTAGGTAATTTAATGTTTCCTCAAATTTAGAAAATAATTTATTTGATTCTAGATCATTGTATTGTTTCATATCTTCCCAGTTTGATAATAAAATTAGATATTTAAAATTTTATTTAACAATGGAGTTGGTAGTAAAAACTCTTAAGGGAAGTATAATTGCAACAATGTTTTTTGAATCATCCCCCATTAATACATATAAATGATATTTATTTGCTAATCTAATCGTCATACCCGTGATTGAATTTGATAAAATCATTGGTATAGATTGGCTTTCGGACCATGAATCAAAAATTTATTTTAAGAAGAAGGAGGTTACAATTCTCTATGATGATAAGGAGTACCTTATCCTTAGAGAGAAAACGTATCTGTCTGAATATTATCTAGATCCACCCCCAGTACCTCTACTAAATTCAATTTGTGGGGATGATGAGAATGAAATAATTATATCTGAGAAAAAGAATGTTCAAATAGAGGAAATTCATATTGTTCAGGAAAATGTTGACCTGTTTCCAGAGGATTTACCTAGACATCCTCTAGGATGAGAAATAATGTTTTCCATTGATTTAATTCCTTATTTAAGGCATATATCGAAGACCCCTTATTTAATTGCCACTGTGTAATTATTGGAACTAAAGAAACAACTAGAGGAATAGAGTAATAAATTATTTATTCAGTCTAGTGTTCCTCCATGGGGATCCCCTGTCCTTTTTGGTAAGAAGAAAGACGGATCTATGATATTGTGCATTGCCTACAAGAATATCAATGATTTAATAATAAAAAACAAGTATCCCCTACCACACATTGATTATTTATTCAACCAACTTCATGGAGCTCAATATTTTTATTAATTGACCTTCAGTATGGATATCATTTGTGGTGTGTGTAGAAGGAAGACATTCTGGAAACATCATTTTGAAATAGGTACAGGCATTACTAGTTTCCAGTAATCCCTTTCAGATTTAATAATGCACCCTCTCTCATTATAAATCTAATTTTTAGAGTTTTTAAGTAATATCTTGATGACATTGTAGTGGAATTTATTTATGATATTATAGTATACTACAAAAGCTACTGAGATCATAAAAATTATTTGCGCCTTATTCTAAAGACACATAGTATAATTGAATTATATGGGATGTTTAGAGAGTGTGAATTATGGATTTTGGAGATTTCCTTTCTAGGCCATATTGTCTCTAAAGATCAAATCCCTATTGATACATCAATGGAAAAGGCAATCCATGAATTTCCAACACTGATGAGTGTATGTGAGGTACACAATTTTATTGGTTTAGCGGGTTATTATCGACATTTCTTCTAGAATTTTGACCGGTTGGCTAACCCATTAACCAAGCTCACACATAAAGGGGTAAAATTTGTTTAGAAAATAGTGTTTGAAGAATGTTTTGATGACCTGAAGAGAATATCCGTTAATTCTTCTATTATTACTCTATAATCAGGGAATGATGGGTTTCTTATTTATAGTGATTCTTCAAAGAAAGGAAAACGTTGTTTCCTTATGCAAAATGATACAGTTATTGCATATGCATCACGAAAGATATAAATTCATGAGAAATAAATACCATACTCATGTTATTAAGTTAGCATCTGTAATATATTCTCTGAAAATATAGAGACACTATCACTTTGGTGAAAAAATGTAACATTTATAAAGATCACAAGAGTTTAAAGTATATTTCCTCAAAAAAACTCCACATGAGGCAATGATGATTCCTTGAATAACTAGTGGATTATGATTTCACTATACACTACCACCCGGGGAAGGAAAATAAGGTGGAAAATTCATGGAGTAGAATAGACCACAGGGTTTTGAACAAGATGAGAGTTGAAAGGGATCCTATTTACATGTATCTAGTAAAGATGGATATGGGAATATCCATGGAAGGTGAACCGTCAATAATTTTTCAAATGGTTTCCAAACCATCTTTACTAGAAAGGATAAAGAGTTCTCAGACTGATGATGGGGAGTTTCAAAAAAATATTAATGCAGTTAATGATGGGAGATTGAGTTACTTCGTATATGAAGATGGAATTATGATGTTTGGGATGAGAATATGTGTTCTCGATATACCTGATCTAAAAAATGAGTTGTTGGATGAGATTCATAGCTCCAATTTTTCTACACTCTCGGGGAGTACCAAGATGTATAAAGATTTGAAGGAACATTTTTCAAGGGAAAACATGAAGAGAGATATTGTTGATTTTGTGTCATGATGTGTAGTTTGTCAACAAGTGAAAGATGGAAGGAAACAACCTGGAGGATTCATGCAACCTCTTCCCGTACCTAATTGGGGATGAAATGATATTATGATGGACTTCTTCATGGGGCTACCAAAGAATCATAAAGGGAATGATGCAATATGGGTTATAGTTGATCGTCTTACCAAGTCAAAACATTTTCCTGCTGTAAGAGAAGATTTACCACTTAAACGTTTAGAAATACTATATATTAGTGATGTAGTAAGACTTCATGGGGTACCTATAATGATTGTTTCTAATCATGATCCCCAGACTACATCATGATTCTAGAAAAGTATTCTGAAATCCCTGGATAGTGAACTTCATTTGAGCACTACCTACCACCCTCAAACTAATAGATAATCATGACGGACTATTCAAACCATAGAATACATGTTGAGATCTTTCTTTCTTGACATTAAAGGTATTTATGATCAATATTTTCCTATGGTATAATTTTCCTATAACAATATCTTCCATTAAAGTATTCAGATGGCACAATATGAAGCATTATATTGAAAGATATGTCACACACCAACATGTTGGGATGGTGTTGGTGAAAGAAAACTCATAGGCCTAGAACTTGTTGGTGAAACAATGAAAAAAGTGAAGATTATTCCAACCCACATCAAAGTAGCACAAGTAAAAAAAAGTGCTATGATGATAACTGAAGGAAGGATTTAGCATTTCAAGTAGGACAACATGTTTTTTTAAAGTTTTCTCCATGGAAGGGTGTTATACGTTTCGGTAATAAGGATAAATTGTGTCCTAGGTACATTGGACCCTTTGAAATTCTAGAATGAATTGGAGTTGTAGCATATCATTTGGAAATGCCTTTAAGTCTCTCCAAAGTTTATGATACCTTCCATGTATCACTGTTGAGAAAATAAATGCCTGACCCAAAGTATGTAGTCTCATATGACTAAATTTAATAGTAAACTGATATGTCATATTGTGAAGAGCCTATCAAAATTCTTGATACCATGGAACAAGTGCTGAGAAACCAGATAACTCGTCTAGTAAAAGTTATATGGAGAAACCATAAGATGGAAGAGGCAACGTTGGAACTAGATAAACATATGATGAAGAAC
Organism: Viscum album; assembly: GCA_963277665.1. NCBI lineage: Eukaryota > Viridiplantae > Streptophyta > Magnoliopsida > Santalales > Viscaceae > Viscum > Viscum album. The sequence continues at coordinate 1,730,030,752 of OY728132.1, forward strand.
CACCCGAATCATTTTGTGTGGTAGTATTCTAGAAATTATGAGGAAGAAATTATTTGAAGGAGGGATGAATGTAACACCCTAAGCTTCTAAAGTCTGTTTCCCTCTGAATAATGAAATATCTTGCATTGTATGCATCTTAGAGATTTAAACACATCATGACCAATCAAACCAGCTGTTATGAATATTAGTACACACTTTTTGAAATTTTATAAATTTTATTTTTCAAAATAGACTTTATTTTTTAATTCGTAATATCAAAATTAGTTTAGAGTAAAGTTTTGGTATTTTTATGAAATCATTCAATTTTGATGAATAGAAAAAACCACTGCGTCATTGGTTAAAACAGATTTTTTATTTAAATAATTATTTATTTAATTTAAATTTTTTTAGTTTCAAATATATACATAATACCTATATATGGTCAATGTAATTAATTGGAATCATTTTATAATAATTTTAGATATATTAAAATTTATTGGAACTTTTTATCATCTTTTACCCACCTTTTAGGATTATTTTCAAATTTGTATAAAACATATTTTTAATACTTCTATGAGTTGAATTTAAAAAATTTAAGAGACATGATTAATATCAGTAAGTAAAATGTAGTTCAATAAGATGAAATTATTTTTTGGTGAAATGTAGCTTTTGAATTTTATTTACCACGGTTAAAAGTAAATGGGGTAATTAAGGGTAAAATGATATCATAATTACCCTAACACATGTAATAATTCTAATGGGAAGTTATAATTAGACTAGAAACAACCTTAGTAATAAAATATGACCTCTTTTGGGCCATTTGAATTAGATAAGGACATTTAATAGTATTTTATTTTAAGAAGAGTTAAAAGAGTTAAATTCAAAGTTAAATAACTAAACATTTTTTAATATAGGGTCACACACAATATAAATTCTAAAATAAATATTAATTAAACGGATAAATATAATTCCTATATAATGGTTTTTTATTTATAATTTTTATATTTTATATAATTTAATTTATTTATGACACAATGATGATACAGTAATTACCATATTAATAAAATATTAAAATAATTGAAATTATAAATATCCAAATAAATGTATATTGAGTCTTTTTATGAATTAAACTAACTTTATAGGGTAATATGATGTTTTATGGTTTGTTAAATAAATTTTAATCTTAGTGATAATTTTTTATTGTCTTTCAAAAATATCAAACACTAAATTGTGTCAAAATAGACATAATTGAGTTTTTAAAACAAATACAATATTATTAAACGATATAATATTCATAAAAATATATGGTTATAAAAAATGACTTAGATAAGGTTATATATATTAATAATGAACCACTAAGGGTTCTCTTGGCAGTTTATAGTAAATTTATTAACCATGTATTATAAAAAAACATAGATACATGGAAAATGTCAAACTATTTAACTTAGAGTTAAATCGAAAAGATAATGTCAATATTCGGACCTTAAACTATCTAAAAACTATTAGTTAAGATGTTTTATACACATAACCACCTTATTCATGAAGTAAAACAATATTTAGCCATTAGAAACTGAATATGATTTTATTATAAAATAATATTTCATTCTTTTCTTACAGTGACCCTCACCTGTCTTTTAAAAGAAAACTTCCCCTTATCTCAAAATCACAAATCCAAATCCATTTGCCTCAGAAAAAATCAACCCAAATATCATCCCAACTTTATTCTCTTCATCATAGAGGCCTTTATTTGGTGATAAATCCATCCTATAGAGCCCTTTCGATCAAATAAACAAGAAGAACCTGAAGAAGAGTTAAATATTTCATCACCTCTTTAAATTTGTTTTCTTCATCAAAATAATATTTCTTCATTTTTTACATAAAAAAATAATAAATACAATACCATATATATACTATGATGTTATTATAAGTATTTTAAAACCATATTCATTATTCTTTCTATCCAATAAAAGAAAAAGTCACCATAAGTGTGTACGTACGGCTTACTGTCTCGACGTCGTAGTGTAGTTTTCTATTCAAACACGTCATTATTTGGATGGGTATAATAATGAGTATAACTAATGTAAATAATAAATATAAAAAGATAATTATTTTTTATATATGATATACCATCCAATTACATACGATTTTTCCATCAATATAATGATATTTTTTTCTCATTCGTACATACAGATTACCATCTCCACGAACGCGATGATATTTATTTCCCCATCGCAACCAATCCAGTATATTTTTCATTTTATGACTGAAAATATTGTTTATGAACATAATATAATTATATGTATGAATAAAATACATCATATTCATAACAAATATGGCTTACGTAACAAAACATATAAAGGAAAATGAATCAGTTAACACCTGAAACGATGATACTACAGAAATATTATTAACAAAGAAATATTAGAGGATAATATATCATATAATATTTATGTATATAGTACTTGTATAATTAAATAACAATGATTTAACTATTTCACATGACGTTAAAATACCCTCGACCAAGGAAAAATACAAGGTAAGGGTTAATTTCATAATCGCTTTATTATCCAAGGTTGTTTTTAATTAAGTATCAACTGGGACCCTTTTATCATCCACATCTGTGTTTTCTTAAAATTGTATTTCAAAACATATTTAATATTTAATAGACTATTTTATAATGTAATTTATACCCATATTTGAACTTATATGTTTTGAAAATAATCTTTCCATCATTTTCCAAACAAGGTACTTAATGACCTTTTTGACAAAATTTTGGTAAGAATATTTTTATCTTATATGGCGGGTGCGACTATTTTCCACCATTATAACATCATTAAGGAATGCCTTACATTATTATATGAATAATTTAAAAATAAATGTTTTCTTTTATAATTATGTGACTCTTAAATTATTGCAAAATAGAAAGACATATTTCTCTCAAATAGTTTTGTTTTCATCTATGTCAACATCCTTTGAGAAATTTTACACATGTTTGAAGTTGATTTATTATGATAAAAATATTCCATATTATATTTACGGTTTTGGGATATTTTTTACTATAGATGTGTTATTTTTATACCATTAATGGTTTATGGTTATTGTATTCATATTTTGTATTCTAGTTTTAATACGAATGTTTATGTTAATTATCAACCTTTTCATATGAGTAATGTATTGAACATAGTATGTGACGGGTGGAGCCCGCTATAGCTCCTCGGTGCATCGGTAGGTCTCATGAGACAATTAGATGTGGAATTGGCCTCGGCCATTCCAAATTTGTTATATGGATTTGGCCAAGGCCTAAGTCATTTTTAAGTGTCTCGGCTGAGGCCTTGACTAGATGTTTCAGAATGTCCAGCATATTGCATTCCCTCATTATAAAAATAATAATGATGGTTCAAGTGGTTATTCGACTAGTAGAATTCCTATGACTATTTTTTGTTATGGAATTATTTTCATAGCTCATATGACAACCATAAAGTGTTCATGTTTATTATTTCTAAAGGCATGTATTTTTAATTATTCCCCATGCCTAATGTTTATGTTATCTTCCACTATATTACATACCCTTACTGAGCATTTGAGCTCACACCTTTCTTATGTTTCATTCTCCCAGGATATGAAGATGTTTTTTTATGAGTGTCTTGTAGGAATAATCTAGGAGGCATGGATATTTTTAACAGAATAAATTAGTGATGTTTATTTTTTTCTAGTTGTAATGTTGAACTTATGTATGTATCTTGTTTCAAATAATTCTAAATTGATCGGTCTTTCGTGACATGATTCCTTGTATCATACCAATGTTATGTAATAAATCACCAACTCTAGGTTACTAGGGTTAGGGTGTTACAGGGTTAATGTTATCCCAGTGCATCCAAGAGCTAAAAAATTATTCACATATATTATTTTAAGGACAATAACTCATATAATAATATTAGAACAAATTTAGTCTGATTTCCTAATATTTATTGTATTATTTTTACCCTTTATGGTCTTCATTTCTATTATGTGTTGTAATACAAATTATTAATTTTACTATTCATACCATATAAAAATAAAAGGAACATATTTAATGTTGTTATACCATATGATTCCAAATATGGAGCACATTATTAAACTTTCAAAATATAAAATTGTATAAAAATAATTTAAAACTAATCCTATTTTGGGATAGAGAATACATTTTATTAATGTATAATTTTTCTATATTTCAAAACGATTTTATATTAAATTTCAAAATTAAATTGATTCCAATGACCAAAAATGTCTTAAATGTTATAAAATTTATCTAATTATACTTAAATAAAAATAAAAAATATATTTTAACAATTTAAAATATTTCAATGAAACACCTATTTCCATTTAACTGAAATATTTATTTAACTATTTATAAAAATATAAAACATCTTAAAAAAATAAAAAAAATTCATCAAATGTAAATTTTGATATTCATAAATCATATATGGAGTGAATTATTTATGTAGAATTTATAAAATAACCAAATAATATATTTCAAAAAATTATTCCATCAAAACGCGGTAAATCTTATTTATAGAGAAAGAATGTTTTTAACCAAAAAACAAGGTTTATTATATACACTATTGAACATATTATACACATTTATTTAAAATGAAATATCTAATTAATATATATAAATAAATATAAAATGCACTTATTCTGTCATTTCATAGGTCGTTAGATTCATCCCCCTGTTTTCTAAATTGCATCATTGAAAACATAATGATTTTTTAAATAAGTGGGGATACCTTACCATTGATGCATTTTCATATTTCCATGTTCCCTATTCAGCAATATATTTTTTCAATAAAACCATAACCTATTGAATTAAATTATTCTAAAACACATAATCTCTTCGATCATGAACCAAAATGGGTAATTCCTCGTAAGATAAATTCTCTTCCAAGTGAACTACTTCTTATCATAAAACGTGAGACGAATCTAGAAAATATTTCTTAAATAATGAAACATGGACTATAATGTGTAAAAAAATTAAAATCGGAGTAAATTAATCTTCGTAGGAAATTAATTCAACATTATCCATTATTTAATAGGGCCCTATATACTATGGACTCAGCTTCACCTTTATAAAAATATTAATCCAACTCTTCCATTGATAATCTTTAAGAAAGATGTGATCCCCTATCTATAAAGAAAGATCTTTCCTATAGTAATCTGCATAACTATTCTAAAATCATTATGTTGTCCTCATGTGTCACCTAATAAACTAAAAATTCTATTCCATTTCCTAAACCTATTCTGTCCCCATCAACTTTTTTTCTCTTATTTCATCTGAAACTAGTGGAGTGTTATACCAAAGTCTATATAATGCCTTAAATGATGTAAATTTTTTACACTGAAATCAAAATTGATATTATAAGAAAACTCAACTGAAGAATGGAATTGGTCACAAATTTCCACGAACTATATTAAATAATCAGGTATCATATCCTATAAGGTCTAAATTATCGATTTTAATTATCTGTCAGATTGAGGATGGGAGCCTATGCAAAAATTTCATTCATTTCCAATTGAATTCTGAATTCACTTTAGAACAGTATAAGTGAACATGGGAAAATTATTAGATACAATCAATATAGGAACTCCATTTAACTACAATAACTCCTTAAGAATAAATTGGGGGTGTTATTCAAGAGATAAAGTTTATTGAATAGGAATAAAATGTGTAGATTTATCCAATATTTCAAGAATAACAAAGATTTAATTATTATCTTGAGACGCCACTCGTAATCTGACAACGCATTCCAAATATATATTTTTCAATTCCCACTATGGAATTTGAAAGGATAAAGTAACCCCTTCAAAAATTGTCTTCCTTATTTAGCGTGCTAACAAGTAAAACATTCCATGGAAAAGACATAGAAATAATTTTTCATTCAATTACACTAGTAATACTTTTGAATGTCCATATTCTTCATAGAGATGTATGGATGAATAGAAGATGGAGAAAAATGTGCTTCAATAAACAAAACTTTAATTTACTAGTAATCATAAGGTAGACATAATCTCTTCCAACATCTGACGAAATATTTATCACATCTAAATCTAGGAAACTTGTTCATTTTATCCAATTCTATATTTTTTGTTATCTCACAATATTCTTTCTATAGGTTCATAATTTTTTCTTATAGAGATGATTTCACTAATCCCTATATCAAAATAGATTAGTTTCTTGTATGATCAGCAATAAATCCAATATTAATCAAAGAATTAACCAATAGATCATGTTATAAATGTTACATGGTTAATATATCATTAATTTTATAACGCAATGTGTCATCCACTCTATATTATTTTCTACAATGGTATTGAATCATGAAATTATTGTCGTTAATTAGTTATAGCCATGTTCTCTGTATCTTGCTAAATTCTTTATGAGTGAATATTTTACCTCAAACATTTATGATAAATATATATTTCACATTTGACTGCATACAAATTATGCCTCCAAATATTTAATTCAAAAAAAAACAATTTCCTTGAAAATTAAGTATAATTTATTTTAAATAATCTGGTTTCATATGAAATAAATAATAATAATTTATGTGATCATCGCATATTATGAGAAAACCAGTTCCTTTCAAAGAAGCCTTATTATAGATGAAAAAGAAACCATTTATAGAAGGATGTGACAAAACTAGAGAATTCAACGATCATATTTTAATTTCTAGAATATATTCATCATATTCTTTTTTCTAGATGAAAATAACTTATTTTTGTGATAACATAGTACGTGGAATAAAAAAGTGATTAATGTTTTCAAAAACGTGTCGTTAATCGCGTACTAAACCCTAAAAACTATGAGTCTCAGTCATATTTACCACTCGTCAGATTTCATCATCAATATTCATTTTGGTAGGGTCAATGATTATTACATAATTAGAAAAAAATTATCCAGGGAATGAATTTTTTGTACAAACAATTCACAGTTTATACATTTCCAATATAATATTTTTTCATTTAAGGTTTTCAAAATAACCCTATCATGTCTTTTATCATCAACTTTTCTATTAGATTATAGAAAAATTTCATCCGAATACATAAAAAAACTTCTCTAAGATCATGTGAAATACTCTATTCATATGATACATGAATGAAATAGCTTAATTAGTTACACCAAACTGAAAAAATCAATGAAAATATATATTCTGAAAATTGTATTTAGAATATCTAATTCCACTACATTCTTGTAATCAAACCCTATCCTTAGATCATCCTTAAAAAAATATTTTCTACCATGATACTAGCAATAAATTCATTGATATGTTGAAAAGGATACATTTTCATAATTTTTATGGTATTAAAAGATCAATAATTAACGAAAACTATCATTAAACAATCATTTGTTTCAAAAAACAAGACGATAGAACCCCGTTATGATGTGATAAGTTGGATAAAACCATTTTCTACAATTTCTTGTTACTAAATTATGAATTCAAAATGTTATTATTCAGCCACTAGATTATGCTATTTAAAAATAGTCTTAAACTCATGTACTATGTCAACATTAAACTCAAACAATCGCTCCTAAATTACAAATAGAAAACTCTCAGGAAAACATCACTTTACTCATTTACCATGGACACATCATAAATCATAATAGTTACATTTTTTCAATAATATGTGAAAGATAAAATTCATTTAAATATTTTAATAGTCTGTATACATCTTGATATTTTATTAAATATATGAGTTTATTCTTGTATAAAAACAGAAACACAATCTGAAAATAATCATCTATAGCTCTATAATATTTATTAGAAAGGTAAATATAAATCTAATCCATCCTAGAATAAATTCATACTCTAATAGAAGGAAATAATCATGGGTTTATGGTAAATTATTTACCAATAAATTGGTAACAATATTTTTTTTTGTAACACTTACCCTTCCCTTTTTGTTATATGTTTAGGCTTCATTTGTTGTGGTACATTTGGAAATTTTTAAAAAAATCGCTGAAATTAAGGGAATATTTAGAATGAATAAAAAAAGAATAATCTTAAAAAATAAGAAATATATTGGATAACAATTAGTTTGATACCACAATATATATTGATGTTTTTATAATGTAATTTTCAAAACCCAAATATTTTCAACTATTGATTCCCTCCACCCATGAGTGACTTACTTTGGAAATGTATTAGAAAAATGTAACACCCCATGCTTCCATGGTACACTTCTCTTTGAATAATACAATAGATTACGTTGTACGCAACTTTGAGTTCTTGATCACCACATTTAATCAAAATAGCCATTTAAAAATTAGTTATGAGTATTAATACACACTTTTTAAAATTTAATTATTTTTATTATTAAAAATTTACTTCATTTTTTGTTCAGAATTTCAATATAATATTAGGGTGAATTTTAAGTATTTTTCTCAAACGATTTATTATTTTTGATGAATAGTTAAAAACATTGTGTTATTGATTAAAAACAACTTTTTATTTAAATAATTTTTTAAAATTTTATTTTATGTTAATGTAAAATAGATACCTATTACCTATATTAATCCAATATAATTCATTTGAGTCATATTATAATAATATTAGATGTATAAAATTTTATTGATCATTTTAATGTCTTTTACCCACCTTCTAGACACATTTTCAAATCTACATACAACATAATTTTACCGCACCTATGAATTGAATTTAAAAAATCCAAAAGAAAATGTTTTCATCAGTATGTAAAATGCAGTTGAATATGATGAAAATAATTTTAGTGAATAGTAACTTTTTAATTTTATTTACCACAGTTAAAAGTAAATAGTGTAATTAAAGGGGAAACTGATATTATAATTACCCAAAAACATGTCTTAAATCTATTGGATAAGTTTATTTAGAACAAAATCAAACTTAGGAAAAATATTATCCTTTTTATCCACTTTTATTTCATTATGATATTTTTTATATTTTATTTAATGAAGAGTTAAAATTGATAAATTCCCATTTTAATAAATACGACATTTTTAATATAGGGTTATACATAAAGTAAATTAGACTATAAATATAAATTAAATAGATGAAAATATATCCTAAATCATGTAATTTTATTTATAATTTTTAGACATTATATAATGTAATTATTTATGACACAATGATGATGAATAATTACCTGTTTAATGTATTATTTAAATAACTGATATTATAAATATTAAAATACATGTAAAAGGAAACTTTTGATTCCATTAAATAATTTTTTAGGTGAATATAAAATTTTACAGTGGATTCAATTTATTTGTTTGAATTAATCACGCTGTTATAACTTTCACAAATTCCAATGACTAAATATTGTCAAAATAGACATAAATGGTGTTTTAAAACAAATACTAATTAATTAAATGATAAAATATTTATAAAAATAAACAATTCATCCAAATGACTTATATAATGAGTGATATATAATTTATTAACCACTATAGGCTCTCTGGGAATTTTATATTATGTTTACAACTATGTATTATAAAAATACAATAAGACATGGTAAAAGTTAAACTATTTAACTAAGAGTTAAATATAAAAGATAAGGTTAATATGGTGACCATATCATGCTTGAAACCTATTGGATGAGAGTATTTAGACCCATCCCCACCTAAGCCTAGAAATAAATCCATTTGGACACATTAAAAACCAAATATAATTTTATAATAAATTAATATTTAAAGCTTTTCTTAAAGTTCCCCTCACCTCTCTTATAAAAGGGAACATCTATTTCATTCAGTTACACACCTCTAAATAAATTTAGCTCAGACAAAACCCTACTAAAATCTCCTTCAAACAACCTTCAATTCATTATAAAGGAATTATATCGATCATAAATCCATCCTATCAAGCCCTTTAGTTCGAATAAAAAAGAATCACCTAAAAAAGATGTAATTATTTCATCACCTCTTTCAAAGATATTTTCTTCTTCCACTTCCTATTTCATTATTGTTTCCACAACAATATAATAACTCTATTACCTTCTATATATTGTGATGTTATTATAAATATGGAACAATAATATTCATTATTCTATCCATCGTATTAATGAAAAAGTCACCATACGTGCGTATGTACGGCTTACCATCTCCATGTCATGGTGTAGTTTGTTATTCTACATTTCATTATTTTGATGGGTATAATAATTAGTACAATTGATTTAAATAGAAAATAAAACATATTAATTATTCTGTATATATAATATACCATCCATCTACATATGATTTCATGATCAATTTAATGACATGGTCGCTCGTGCATACTTATGGATTACCGTCTTCAGGATGCGATACGATTTCATTCCCCATTGTAAATATTCAAGAATAATTTTCAGTTGATGATTAAAAATAATATTTAAGAAGTTTATATCATTTTGTATATGAATAAAATACATCCTATTCGTAATAAACATGACTTACATTACAAAATATATAAAGGAAAATAAACCAATTAACAACCGAAACAACGACACTACTGAAATATTTTTAACAAAGCAATATTAAAGGATCATATATCTTATCATAAATATGTATTTTGTTCGGTTATAATTTAATAGAAATTATTTAACCATTATACAAGAGGTTACCATACCCTTGTCTAAGGAAAAGTACATGGTTAGAGTTAATTTCAAAATACCAATATTATACAAGGTTGTTTATACGTAAGAATCAACAATGACTTAATTATCATCAACATCCATGTTTCATAAAATTGTATTTCAAATTTTTTTTGAATATTTCCTAGACTATTGTTTAATGATATTAATAATTTTTTTTTAATTTTATAAAATTATTTTAAAGGAATATTTCTGTAATTTTCCAAACAATGTACTTTATGGCCTTTCAACAAATTAAGGAAATTTTTTTAACCAATACGGAGAGTGCAACCATTTCCCATCATTATAACACCTATTATGATTTCAATGTAAGATTATAAAAATATTTTCAAAATAAATTTTTATCTTTACATTTAAATGATTTCAATGTAGGAAGAAGTATTTCACTCAAATAGTTTTTTAGAAAGATTTCATCTATGTCAACATCCATTGCTGGATTTTACACTGGTTTTATATTTATTCAATATGATAAAATCTTCCATATTATATTGGAGGTTTTGTGATATGTTTTACTATAGATGTTCTATTTTTATACTATTCATGATTTAGGGTTAAAGTATAAATATTTCCTATGATAGTTTTAATATGATTTTTTATGTTATGATTCAACCATTTCATATTAGGATTGCATTAGACATAGTAAGTGACATTTGGGGGCCGCAAATACCTGTCAATGCATCAAAAAGTCTCATGAGACAAATTAGTGTCTTGTAACAAATCCTTGACAAATTTTTATTTTTAGTATTGCCACGAGGTCGTAACTATGGGGTTATGATATCTGACATTATGAATTATATTATTATGAAATAAGCTATTGATATTACATGACATTATTCTACTAGTAGAATATCCATGTGAATAATTAAATTCTATTATTTTATTTATCTTGGCCATTTAATGCTAAATATAATTTGTAAAAGGATTTTTTTTAGTTTTATACATATCCATAAATGTTTATTCAAATTTATGATAGTCTCCATTATATTTTTATCCTTACTGATAATATAAGCTCAGCTCTTTCTTATGTTTTATTTCCCCAGGCTGGGAAGAAGTGTATTATGATCGACCTACAGAAATAGGCAAAAGTATATGAGTGTGTTCAAAGGGGACACAATTATGTTGTTTTTTAATATCATAATGTAATGTAAAAAATATGCATTTATCTCGTACATCTAAGGATATTAAACTAATTGGTATTTATAGTCATGATAAATTGTGATAATTCCAATGTTATGTAATAATACACCGACTCTGGGTAACAAGAGTCGGGGTGTTACAGTTGGATTTAGAGGAAGTTTAGTCAAATCCTTGGAAACCAGATTTAGAAAAACTCTGATTAAAGAATAATACCCTATGATAGACATTGTGTATTTGTATAAAATAATATCCAAATTTTTTAGTAATGTATATATTATGTGGGTTTCACAAGAAATACACCCATTTTTGGATACTACAATTGGACATGGTTCTTGAATAGATATACCTAAGAGTGAAAACTCAAAAAAGGTGTTTTAGGCTTGACCCGGCGTATCTCGGTACATAAAAATGGACATTGCAAGTGCCCTTGGGTCGACACTCCTAGGGGATATGCTTATGATAATTCACATTTTCATTAAAAATCATTATAAAATATTAATGAGTAAATACATCCCCAAAGAATTTTTTTTATGATTATGGATTATATGCATTAATTGTTCAATTTATGTAAATGTATTTTTCATGTTGGAATTATACATTATGATTAATAAACTAATCTTGTATATGCAATTGGATAGAAATGGCACCAAGTGGAAGTAATAGAAACTATATCAATGCATGTAATCCATGTAGGGATTTCCTTTATACTGAAGATAAATATAGTAGAGCTGGTGATGCAACTAGTGTTGAGAATCTTATAATCATACTAGGAAACAACCCTCTAGTTATGAATAATAATCTTACACATATGGTGAACCTGGATCCACAACATGGGGGATCAATGTTAGACAGCTTCATGAGTCATCAACAACCGATAGTCAATGGGACTATAAATCCCTTAATATATTAGCAATGGATAATTTCCATAGAGATAATATTGTTTTTTTCGGATTAGTGAAAAGGATAAAGTGGTAATGGATGTTTATCACCTTACATGAGATGAAGATCAATAGTGATCATTATTTCAAAAAATAAATGATGATTATGAAGTAACAAATATCTATAAGAGGGAGATTGAAGAGATTTTCCTTGAAAAATTCATTCATTGTGAGGATCGAGCTGATATAGAAAATTAATTTTTGAGTCTGAGGAAAAAGGAGGATGATAATGTCGCAAAGAATGAGGATATCTTTATGAGGTTTACAATGAATGTTGCAGATTATATACCTAACCCATGAAGTAATAGTGAATGATTCTTTTATGGGATAAAAACATTTCTTTGTCAATAAATATTCTCATATTCCATCTCATAGTACGAAGATACAGTCTCATGTGATATCATCACAGAAATGGAATTCTCTATGTCTTATGAATTTAAAGCGAAGCTAAAGAAGAAGAGATCTGGTGAACCCTCTGAAAATTGATATAAGTGGAAGAAGGGAAATGTGGACTTTCAACCCTATAGTAAAGGATAGAATAAACAACCTAGTATTTTCTAGAAGGGGTTGAGAGTTTGTTACATGTCTGGAGAAAAAGGCCACCATGATTATAATTATAAGGAAAATAAAGAGGTTTTCAATGTTGAATGCTAAAATTGTAGGGAAATGGATAATTATGAAAATTAATGTCCTAAAATACAAGGAAACTTAACTCAAAAAAGGCATAGGTATAAAGAACAAGCTTATGTGATCACTATGGCTGAGTTTGAAGATCTTAATGATGTGGTGGAAGGTAATTTACTCTATTCCTCAAAATTATCCAATGATTTATTTAATTCTAGATCATTGCATTATTTCATGTCTACCCAGTATGCCAAAAAAATTAGATATTTCTAGTATGAATTAACACAGGAGTTTTTAGTCAATACTTCTATGGTAAGTATCATAGAAAAGATTTATTTTCAATCAGTTAACATTAAGGGATATAGAAGTGCTTTATCTACTGATCTTATTGTCATATCCATGATTTAATTTGATATAATCCTTGATATGGATTGACTTCTGGACTATGATGTGAAAATTTATTGTAAAAATTAAATTGTTACAATTATTTGATGATGCTAATTAATATCTTATATCTAGAGCAGAAACATCACCATCTTATTCTCATCTAGACCCACCCCCAGTATCTCTTCTAAATTAGATTAATGGGGCTGAAGGGATTGAAATAATTATAGGTGAGGAAATGAATGTTAAAATAGAAATTGTGCCTATTGTGCATGAAAATATTGATGTGTTTCCATAGTATTTACATGGACATATTCTAGAATGAAAAATTGTGTTTTCCATTAACATAATTCATGGTTCACGGCCCAAATCGAACACCCATTATAGAATTGAAATAGTAGAATTATTGGAACTAATGACACAACTATTTAAATTGAGTAATAAAGAATTTATTTTCCATAGTGTTTCTCCATGGGGACACCCTGAACTTTTTGTTAAGAAGGAAGATGGATCTCTGAGGTTGTTTATTAAATATAGTGAGATCAATGATATAACAATAAAGAACAAGTATTCCTTAACTCGCATTGAATATTTATTTGATAAACTTTATGGAGATTAATATTTTTCAAAGATGGACCTTTGATCAGGATATTATTAGTTATGTGTAATAATGTAATACATTCCAAAGAAACACTTTTTACTAGGTGTGGGAATTACGAGTTTAATGTAAAGCCTTTTGGACTGACTAATGCACCCTATGTTTTCAAGGATCTAATGAATGTAGTTTTCATGGAATATCATGATATCATTTTAGGGGTATTTATTAATTATATTTTGGTATACTCCAAAATCAACGAAGATCACAAAAATCACTTATGCACTAATCTGAAGACTCTTATATGAAATAAAATATATGGGAAGTTTTTTAAGTTGGAATTATAGTTTCAGGTGATTTCTTTTCATGGGAATATTGTCTTAAAGGAGAGAATCTCTATTGATCCTTCCAAGACAAGGGAAATCCTAGAATGGCCAGTACTGATGAGTATAACTACAGTACAAAGATTTATTGTTTTAGTAGGTTATTATCAGCACTTCATCCAGAATTTGGGCTAATCGGCTAACCCATTAACAAATCTCACACATAAAGCTGTTATATTTTTTTTGGAAAAAAGAGTGTCAATAATTTTTTTTATAATTTAATAGAATACTAGTCAATGATAATATCATGTCTCTACCCTCGTGAATGCAGGGTTTTTTATTCATAGTGATGCTTCAATTAATGGAATTTTTTGGGTCCTTATGCCTAATGATAGATTTAATGCCTATGTGTCACTTTAGAAAAAATTTCAGGGAAAAAACTATGCCACTCATGATCTTGAGTCAGAAGCTATAATCATTACTCTGAAGACATGGAGAAACAATATCTATTCTAAAAAATGTGAGATATATACTGATTGAAAAAGTTTTAAGTATATTTTATCACAGAATGAACTCAACATGAGGAAAAGGGGACAACTCAAACTATACAAGGATTATCATTTCACTATACACTACCTCATAGGGAAGGCAAATAAGGTGGAATATAATTTGTGAAGAATGGTCATGGAGTTTTGAACAAGATGGGTGTTTAAATTGATCATTTTTTCATGGATCTAGTAATGGTGTATATTGGAATAATAATCGAAGGTGAGAAAAAAAATTCCATTTTCAAATGGTTTCCAACTAATCTATACTAGAAATGAAAAAAGTTCTCTGACTAATGATGAAGAGTTTCAAATAAAAGTTAAAGCTGTAAACGATGGTATATTGATATACTTCTTATATGAAGATGGAATTTCAAAATTTGGGTAGAGGAGTTGGTTTTTTGATATACATAGTATAAAAGGGGAATTTTTGGATGATTCTCACATCTCTAATTTATTTATACACACTTGTATCACTTTGATTTATAGATATTTGTAGGAACGTTTTTTGAAGGACAACATGAAGAGGTAGATTGCTAATTTTGTTTCAAGTAGTATAGTTTTCAATAGGTTAAGGCTGAAGACAACATCTTGGAGGATCCATTAATCCACTTCCCATACCTGAGTGAAAATGAGATGATATTTCTATGGACTTTTTCATGGGGAAAACAAAGACTCCGAGAATGAATGATACAATATGGGTCATTATTTACCTTCTTACAATGTCAGTACACTTTCATTCTACTAGAGAAGATTTTCCACTTGAACGTTTTTCACGATTATATATTCATGAAGTTGTAAGAATACATGGTTTACCCGTATCAACTGTGTCTGATCATGTTCCCCATTTTACATCATGATTCTAGAAATGTCGTCAGAAATCACTTTATACTAAATATTGATTGAGCACTTCCTACCACCCTCAAACTGATGGACAATTAGAATACACTATTAAAATCAATGAATATATGTTGGGATCTTTTCACTTGACTTCCAAGGTATGTGGGATCAATATTTATCTCTGGTATAATTTTTTTATAACAATATTTTCTATTAATGTATTAAAAATGCACCATATGAATAATTATATAGAAAGTGATGACACGCATCATCTTTTTTGATGGTGTTGGTGAAAGAAAAATCATAGTCCCATAAAATGTCGAGGAAACAATGGAAAAGATGAAGATTTTCCAAACCCACATCAAAGCAGGGAAACACAGGGAAAAGATATATTCATATAACTGATTGAATGATTTGGAATTTCAAGTAGGAGATCGTGTTTTCATGAAGGTATCTCTATGGAAGGGTGTTATACGAGTAGGTATGAAGGGAAAATTAAGTCCCATATATACCCTACCATTTAAAATTCTGGAATGAATTGGAGTTATAGCATACTGTTTTGCAATTTCACCATGTCTCTCCAAAGTTCTTGATGTGTTCTTTGTTTCATTGTAGAGAAAATACATGCCTAGATCAACTCATGTACTCACCTATGAAGAAATAGAGCCGTAACCCGAACTTCTTTATTCTGAAAAGCCTATTAGAATTATTGATACCATATAACAAGTGTTGAGAAATTGGATGACTAATCTTGCAAAAAGTTCATTGTAGAAATCATAATATGGAAGAGGCAACATGGGAACCTGAGGAACATATGATGAAGAACCACCCAAATCATTTTATGCAGTAATATTCTAGAAATATCTAGAACCAAATTATTTAAAGGAGTAAAGAATGTAATACACCAGGTTTCCAAATTACAACTCTCTTTGAACAATACAATAGCTTGCATTGTACGCAACGTCGAGTTCTAGCACATCACGACTAATAAAAATAGTAGTTTGAAAAGTAGTTATGAATAATAATACAAAAGTTTTGAAATTTTATTTATTATATTTTTCAAAATGGACTTCATTTTTTGGTTCAGAATTTTAAAACTATCTTTAGGTGAATTTTTTGTATTTTTCTAATAACATTAACTTTTTTGATGAATAGTGAAAACAATGCATTATTGTTTAAAACAGACTTTTTATTTGAATAATTATTTTTAAATTTAAATTTATTTTAAATTCAAAATAGCAACATAATACCCATATTAATCCAATGCTATTCATTTGAGTATCTATATAATAATATTAAATATATAAATTTAACTAAGAGTTAAATCTAAAAGATAAGGTTAATATGATGACCTTAACATGCCTAAAAGCTATTGGTTGAGGCTATTTAGACCAATACCCAACTCATAATAGAAATAAATTAATTTAAAGCTATCAAAAACTAGAAATAATTTTATAATTAATTAATATTTCTATTTTTCCTAAAGTTCACATCACCTCTCATATAAAAGGGTACCTCCCCTTCTCCCACATTCCCATCTCCAATGAAATTTAGCTTAGCCAAACCTTGCTCAAAGATTATCCAAATAACACTCACTTTATCTTATAGGAATTAATTTGATCATAAATCCATTTTAAGTATCCCTTTTCTTCAAATCAAATGAAATCACCCGAAGAAAAGGTAATTATTTCATCATCATTGTTAATGTTCTTTTCTTCTTCTACATCTACTTTCTTTTTTATTTCCATAGAAAAATAATAAATACAGTACCATTTATATAATGTGATGTTATTAAAAATATTTTACATCCATGTTTATTATTCTATACATCCTATTAATAAAATTTCACCATACGTGAGTACGTAAGACTTATTGTCTCCATGTCGTGGTGTGGTTTGTTATTAAACACATCATTATTTGGATTAGAATAATAATGAGTATAATTGATGTATATAATAAACATAACATTATAATTATTCTGTGCATATAGTATACCATCCATCTACATATTATTTCACCATCAACTGACAGATATTGTCGCTCGTGCGTACGTACGGCATACCGTCTCCGCGACGCGATAAGATTTCATTCCCCATTGTAACTATTCCAGAATTATATTTCTGATGATTAAAAATAATTTTTAAGAACATAATATCATTCTAGATATGAATAAAATACATCATATCCATGATAAACATTACTTACGTAACAAAACATACAAAGTAAAACAATAAATTAACACCTGAAACAATGATACTGCTGAAATATTTTTAACAATGTAATAATAAAGAATCGTAAATGATATCATATTTATTTATGTGGTTCTTTTGTAATTTAATAACAATTATTTAAAAATAATACAAGACATTAACATACCATTGATTAAGTAAATATTCAAATTAAGGGTTAATTTCACAATCTCTTTATTATCAGATGTTGTTTATACGTAAGTATCCACTGAGACATCTTTATCATCCACATCCATGTTTCCTAAAAAGGTATTTCAAATACCATTTTACTATTTTCAAGACTATGGGTTAAAGTCATTTATACCCTTTATTGAATTTTATAAAATACATTGAAAGGAATCCTTTGGTTTTTTTCCAAACAAAGTACTTTATGACCTTTTCAAAAAATTAAGGAATGAATTTATTTTTAACATATACAGTGGGTTCGGCCATTTTCCACCATTATAACACCTTTAAAGATTCCCTAGCAATATTATACGAATATTTTCAAAATAAATGTTTTATTTAATTTTAAATGTTTTCACTGTAAAAAGACATATTTCTCTCCAATGGTTTTTGGATTGATTTCATCTATGTCAACATATTTTGATGTAATTTATGCTTGTTTGATGTTGATTCATTATGTTACAGTATAACATAGTGTATTGAAGGTTTTGTGATATGTATGATTGTGGAAGTGATATTTTTATACCATTCATGGTTTATGGTTTAAGTATTAACATTTCATATGCTCGTTTTAATACAAGTGTTTTTGTTATGTTTCAAACTTTTCATTTGAGGAATGCATTGGATGTAGTAAGTGACGAGAGGGGCCATCTATAGCCCCTAGATGCATCGGTAGGTCTAATGAGACAAATTAGTGTGTTTGTAGAAGGACTTGACAAAATTTTTATTTATAGTCTCACCAGGAGGCCATAACTATGTGGTTATGATGTCCGACATTATGTATTCTATAATTATGAAATTATATATTGATATTACATGTGATTATTCAAATAGTATAATATTCTTGTGAATAAGAAAAAAGATTATTTGATTTATTTTTTCCATTTTATACCGATGTTTAAGTTTAAAAGTCATGTGTTTTAGTCTTATACGTTTCCATAAATACATAGGCTTATTTATGATATCCTCTGCAATATTTTTATCCATACTGAGAATCTGAGCTCACAACATTGTTATGTTTTATTTTCCCATGATGCGAAGAAGTATATTATGATTGACCAGTATGAATAGAATAAAGGATTTTTTTGTGTTCAAATGGGACACAATGTTGATATTTTTTCCACATTTTAATGTAATGAAAAACTTATGTACATATCTACTACATCCAATGCTACTAAATTGATCGAACTTTCAAGACATGCTTTATTGTGATCATGCCAATGTTATGTAATAATGCACCGACACTGGGTAACTAAGTTCAAAGTGTTACAAAAAATTTTGCAACTCATTAGAGTTAAATAATATAACCCATGTCTTCACATTATTTATATGGTCAATTTCCTTACACTCAAGATCCTTGTGTCCAATAAATTTAAAGTGGTGGCACTTTCAAAAAATTTAAATCCAATATCCATGGTTCTTTTTACCATAGTTTTCACAAGAAGGGAATGCAATTTTTATACCTCCAGAAATAATTGATCAATTATTCACCAATACTTACCATATTTAAAACATTCTACTCTTATTATCACGAGGATCATATGATCTAGAAAACCCCATTTAAATTTTTCCAACGTGAAAAACGATTTTTATATATTTTATACTCTTGTGATGGAAATTATCTTTTTAATAATGGATTCAAACAAATTTAAAATCAATAAATTTTACTATCATTGATTTAAATAATTTTGTGTAAATAATTTCAATGTCCTGGAAAATTGGATTCATACACAATAATAAAATAATAAATTTTTCCATCAATTCCATGAATTGATTCTCCATTTAGAGATAAAAACTTTTCAAATATTTTTTAAAAACTCTTAAAATAATCATATTCCAGAGTGTAATGATCCTAATTTTCGCTGTTATTCAAAATTAGAAAGAATTGTATATTAGATTAACCATTAAAATAACAATGTAAATGGGTTAACTTTCTATGTTCTGAACACCCGTGATTTTAAATAAAATATCAATGAAGTTTCTCAATCCTTTTACTACCATTGGATACTAGGATACTCTGAATTTCAGAAGATTTTTTCTCATGAAATTTTCCATTACTGACATATTCATTTTTTGACCTCGACGACCTTGTGAATAGGTGTCACCACTATTTATATCCTATATCAATTTATCCATTATAGAAAAAAATTCATTCTTATTCCAACTATCTGGATATACTGATTTGAAGTATGATTTCAAATTTAAACATTCCCCCTATATCAGATTTGTTTTCTATACAGAAAAACATTCAAAAGATACCTATCATAGACAATGAAACATGACAATATTAAAATTATATATGATTTCATCTTACCTATAATGTAAAAAATAATTTATGGATATTCTAGAAACAATATCTTAATATATAAAGTTTCTTAAACTGTCATTTATTACCAACTAGAATGTAAAAGCCTTAAACATTAAATATTGTAGTGTGTTTAGACGTGATTTCAAAATCCGAAATCTTTTAACTTACATGTTTTAGATATATATGTAATAATTCCCTACATAACATCGGACATTCATAAAATGTGGATACTATAAAAAACATCAATATTTCTAAGACAACAAATTTTAAAATAAAAAAAACTATTCTTTCCTGAGAAAATATTATATTATTGAAATTGACTTCTATATATCTCATAACAATCCTTATACCCTTTGTATTTTTTTAAATCAAATTAGGATGTGTCCTAAAAAATTCCCTTAAGGATCATAAAGAAATAAAATAATTATTATAGTTAAGAAATTAAACCCCATTTAAACACTTTCCTTAAAAAATCATTAGTATGAATATAAACTTCATACACATTCAATTCTGCATCATTACCTTATCAATATTATATTAACCATATCAAATGTAATAACATTACCGTCGAATTACATCTCTAGAGATCCCAATTCATTAAAGTGATATGATGGGGATCACCTATCACATCTTGAGATATAATGGGATCAACCGATAATAAAAAATTTAAAATAAACATATTATTAATAAAATTATTAAAAAATCTGATTAAAACATTATAAGGACACATTCACAAATGAAATTACCATTTTCCTTTAAAAAAACCAAAACATAAAGCACACAGTCCTTATAATGAAATAAATTATTTAAAAAAGAACAATGAAAATTTATCAATAAAACATTAAATTAATTATTATTCTTAAATATAAGATAATACTCTTATATTGTATAATTTATAAGAAATACATTGAATTTTGGAAAAATAGTTGAAAATGGAACAATGAATGAGGGTTTATAGAAGAAATTCCCTTACCCTTAGTCTGACTCATCAGGTAAAATGTTTTCCTTCCATATTAATAAACATAGGTAAATAATATAATTTTTTTATATCTTATCATTGTTTTTTATTTATTTTATATCACTTATAATCATGTTATAACAAGTACTTAATTATTTATGTTAATGTTTGATGTTTTATCGATATTCAATACTTGAGTCCAAAATAAAGTTGGTGGGATGTAAATAGTCAAATTGGTCATTAGTACATCATATCATGAATAATATAAATGAAATAAAAATTAATTTTTTACATCAATTATACTTATAAATCCATCCATCATATATGGAAATAAAAAATGAACCATGTTAAATTCATGGATATGGTTTGTCGTACGAATGAATGGGTAACATTTCCATTTTTCAATGATCATTGTGTAAAAAGGGTATATTTTATTTTATATTTCTAAAATAATTATAATATAATTAATTAGTTATTAATCATTCATATATCCTTATATATATCATCTATTTGGTGTGGTGATGAAACATGAATCACATTGCTTCATGGAGTTTCTAGTTTAGTCCTATGCACGAACTTCATAATCATTTTAATATGCTTGAATGTTCATAACATAATGATATATTATTCTTACATAATGATAAATAATTCATTAATATGATATATAAACATTATTTACATCCTTACGACATGTAATGATAGATGATGATGGAAAATGAATTAAATTTTTTCAGGTGGTGGTTTTCAACTATACACATGAAAAATAAATTATTTCCCATTTATTGGAGTTGGATATGTAAATAGGTGATGAAATTAACATAATGATATCTTTATATATTTGGGATATGGTATTTATTATTTCAACAAGATGTAAAAATATTTTGTGTGTGTGGATGAAGATGAAAATACACTTAATTAAAAATGATACATTATATTTGGAATATATCATTTGATAACACCTTATATCCTATATGGGTTGTGTTATTGATAACATAAAAGATCAACAATGAATGGATGGATTCTATAAAGGTGATTTTTTATAGCTTGTATGATAAAAATATGTCATGATGTGTGAGGAATAGATATGAATAGGACCTCTTTAAACGATAAAGGAGTGGAACTCTTAGAAATCTTCAAAATATTTAATTAATATAAATTAATTTCGTATTAAAAATGGATCTAAATTGATTAATCTATAAGATAATATTTTTATGGGTATAAATAAATGAATTCAATTAAAATTATACTTATTTTGATTATTATTTTTTATCATTATTTTTTTGTCTTAACCATTTTTTAAACCTTTTAACACATATCATGATATCATGTAATTTACACATTGCGGGTTAATATAATTACTATAAAATGAAAAAATACAAATAAAAGAGTGAAGGATGAAATTTAAAATCCTTATCCCAATCCTTTGTACAAATTTTCATTTTTTGGTATTTTATTTCAATTAATATATTATTATATATTGTCAAATATAATTGTGGTCAATTTTAACCCTATTCATTATATTATATTTTAAATGTTAAAAAATATAGAAAAAATGGATCTATGAATTATTAAACAGCTTTAACATGTCAACGTAATATAAAAATTTGATTTAGGTAATTAATAATATCAATTTATGTTTATTTTACAACTTTTTATATTATTAATTAGATAATTCCATTAATTAAACAATTATTTCATCATCATTGTGAAAGCCTTTATTTTAATTATTTATCCTCCAAAAAATAAAAATAAAATATCATGATAAAGATAAAAACAATTAATTTTAACAGTATACATATACTCAATGATTTCCTATATATAACTACATATTAAAATATTTCACTTGTTAAAACAAAAGAATGAAATAATTGACTTGTCTATTAACAAAATACAACATAGTAATTAATGTAATACAAGTGGATCAATGATCTCAAAAAATCTAAAAAATTATTATTTTTATTTAAGGTCATTAATAAAATAAAATTAAGAAAATATTAGTCTAATTTTATAATATTTATATTATTATTTTTAGCATTAATTTTAGGATTTACCCTTGAACAAGCTAATAAGAATTTCTAAATATGTTATTAATATTGTAGACAAATAGTGACAAATACTGAAAATTTGGACCTTTTTATTTTTAATATTTAATATATTTCTCAATATAAAATACACAAAAGTTGATATAACTAATTTAAAAATAATTTGGTTGTCAGAATGAGAAAATGGGTTGTTAATGTAAAACATTCAGAAGTTCACAATGCTTTTGTTTCAAATTTCAAAGATAAATTCAATAAAATTACTTAAAATTTATTAAATTATAAAAAATTATATAATTATAGTTTTTAAGAAATGAAAAACATAATTTATCACATTAAATTATTTAGATGAATTTTTTTCAATTATAATACAGTATTATTTCATTATTCATCAAAACATAAATTTTTTAAATGTATAGAAGATATTCAACAATAATAAATTTTAATATTCTAATTTCCCAAAATGAATTTATATTTTTAATTATAATATATAAAAGAATAGAAAACTAAATTAAAACATGTTCTCTAACAAAAGGAGGTTAAACTAATTTTTAGAAAAATATAGTTTTTAAATGTGAAACATGGTTTATTATATACTATATTGAACATAGTTTCCCCTTTTAGTTAAAAGTTAATATATAATTCATCAATATTACCAAATAGAGATTATACTTATTATATCATTACCAAGGTCATTAAATTATCATTAATATATATATATATATATATATATATATGGTTTTAGACTATTACAAATATCACTCATCTTGGGGTAGACCAACATGCCTTGTGACCTTGAATGTATAACTAAGTCATTTTTGGGTTAAAATTCCTAGGATATTAATATGAAATAGAAAAAATATATATTTTCCACAAAACATGAACGAAACATGTCAAAACAATATATTTATATATATTTCTATATATGAGACCCTCTTCGACCCAACATACTTTGTTTATTAGATGGAATTAAATTTATAGGATATTTTACATACCATGGGTGGCAATGTAACACATAAATTCATTAAATTAGTATTACACCCCATGTTCCTCATATTTAAATTTCATGTCATTTTTCTACAGAGTTCAACATCCCATATAAGTGTCCTGTGGACTAATATTTGGACCCATGAGTAGTCAATTCTGAGAAGAATTTCAAACATGACATAATGGTGATGGTAATTATGTTTTCATATATTCTTCAGAATGTGAAACGATTAATTTTACTCATATTGATAAAATAAATTATAAGGATACTATAGTGTGATATCTAGTGTGACATCAAGATATTTTCCCTATATGGCACACACTTTTCAGGATTTGGATCTACCATTACATGACACAGGTCAGATAGAAACCTTGTTTACTCGTAAAAATGGGTGAGTCTCTTATATTTATAGTCTAACCCTATCATAGTCTTATTTTAGATAATGATTGGGTCCTCAAACAATATAGTTTAATTACCCCCACATTCTGATAAGCCATCAACATAGAATGGTTCAATTATGGAACTAGTGAGCGTTATCTTGTGCAACTAGTATTAAGGTTGAAGAAATTGAGTTGTGGGAATTCTTATCATTGGAAATAAATAATAAAATATAGATACAATATCACCTATCAATTTTATTTCATTCATAATATCATCCTCTCAGGTTGTATTACCATTCTTTCAAATGGTTTCTGATTATCATTATATATATTTATTCAATCTTTTCATTGTGGTTTCCCAAAATATATGATTATATTATCTAATAAATTAGATCTCCAACCATCTGTTTATATAAATATATATATATATATGAAATTAGATTTTATGATAACATTGGTGGGACATATATTTATAAAACATAGTATTATATGGTGAAGAAAACATCTTAAAATAGATGTTTAGGGGAGACTAAAATATACAATATCTCTTTTTTCTTTTTTATAGTATTATTAATATTGGGAACATTCTTATAGATGGTTTTTAATTTATATTATTGTTGTATTTTTTTTCTTGATTAGTGTACTCTGATGTAATCATATATTTTATTGCCTGAATTTACATACTCAAGATGATTTAATTTATCATTATTGTACTTTTTATAAATGATTCTGGTAGTGGTGTGACTGTTTGTATATGTACCTTAAAATATTTCATTCCATATCTATGATATGATTACTTGTTTATAGACTCTATCCATTGTTATATCATTGAAAGACATGAGTATTCACAATCAATATACATCCAACACAGGTGGGCCTTGGGGGTCTGGTTGTGACATAATGGTATTATGGTTGTTCAATTTTAGGCATTGATTTTGGACATAGATGTATTGGGTAGATTGATTATAATCACTAGGAAAAAATATTAAATTGTATCAAGCTCTATTCTTAAGTCAAGTAATATCATGATTATGTGGTGGAAAACATATCCCTATTCCTAGACACTAACTACCTACTAGTTATCTTAAAATTAAAAGGTACGAGTTCATGAGAATCAATGATATATTTATTTTATAGTATCATTTGGTTAAATTTCATGTATTTATTTAATTATCATTATAAATATTATCATTTTACCAAGTAATATCTTGTTAAAAATGTTATGGTGATTATATCATAAAATTTTTCACGAGATCCATGAATGTCACATACTAAGTCAGGATTCCATCGAACATGACACCTGACTCAGCCCATGGCATGGCCCAAGGGGAATTCCCGATCCCCACGAGATTGAAACATGTGTCTCGCATAATATAAACCAAAATTTGGATTGGTTTCATCCTAATAAACTAGGACCGTATGAAACTAAATAAATAAATTGTAGTGAATGAAAATACAATGAACTGAATATCAAACTAGTATAATAAAACTATTTAGTTACGAGATACAGATGAAAACTCTGAAACTGAAACCAAACCGCTATGGAAAATATGTCTATGTGACATCAATGTTACCACCATCTACAAGGCCGAAATTCTCCATGATCCATATTAAATAGGAAAAATAAAAAAGTACCTAAATTTGCAATATTGATTGGGTCTATCAACAACTAGTGGTACATGTAGGGTGTGGGGTATAATTCTTAATAGGGAAACTCCAAATAATCGAGGTGTTTGCTTTATAAAAAATTCCATTAACACTAGTTTGATATAAAATTTTAAAAACCATATTTTTTAATTTAAATAAACAACACAACTTCCCCTTTTAAATAATTGTACATGACATAATTTTTTTAGTTCAAAATAGTTTAACTTATTGGATTCCCAAAAAAACCATGTTCCACGAATAAAAAATTACAAGATATTCTAAACAAGGATAGGTAATACATGCAGACAAATAAATCCAATATAATTTATGAAATTACATATAAATAGTAACCATGATATATCTTAATCATACCTCGATTGACCCATGTAGTACTCAGTTGGAAACCATGTGCCATTTTACGGTGAATCCACTATGTCTATAATGCACTGGGCACCCTCAACTGACTAATAAAGTGGCACAACCCACCAAGGCTCTTAGTGATATTTGTGGTACCAACCCCTCTAATTAGTGATGGAATGATACCATCACATGATCCCCTAAAATATACATAGAAAACCATAGTAAAATTAAACTATGTATGTATGACTCCCTCAGATGCATGACTCCTCTTACCATCCATCACTGCACTTGGAAAACCCAAACACATAAACCTCTATATAATAACCCATACGAGAAATCTATCATATAGAGGATCCCAATATATATATACCTAAACATCACATCAGTGAGGGTCCCAACATTGATATCTCATAACATAGTATTCAACACATTTAATAGAAAATATTAATATTACCAAGCATGCCTTTAGTTTTACTTATCCAAATTCATTTACCAAAAACATTACACATGTTCATTACAAAAAAACACCATACACCAATTTATAGTTATGGATTTCAAATGGTTCTTTAATCAAAACAATAAAAAAACATAATGCACTTTCCAAATGGGATTAAAATTTATGATTCCATTTGAAACCAATAATTTAGATTACAAAAGGGAACAAAAACAATTTGAGAAACTAGGTTAACAGAAAAAATTTCTTTATGGTGAAGTCTCCCTTTGGTTTCACAATGATTTTTGCACTGTGTGTACACATGGATGTTCTATAATCAAATGAAACTCTAAAAATTTCCATAAAACAATAAGAAAATAAATTTTAATGACAAACATTCCTTTTTATACAAATCCCCATCATTCCATAAATGTGAAAGAGTATAAAAACTTATTTTGAAACCCCGAAACCCCTTCCAAAACATTCCATTAAGGCCTCAAACCAAAAAATAATCCAAATTAAACATGAACCCAAATTGATAAATTAAAAATATGTTACCAAAATATTTCAATGGAAAAATATCTCAAAATGAATTGATTTATTCTAAGGAAAAATAGGAAATTAATCAGACATAATATGTGCACGAACACATATGCATAAATGAAGAATCACATCAAAAGATATATTTAACCATTTCTACCAATTAAAAAACATAGCAAGATGATACAAGAAGGAACCATATGGGTGAGAATCATGTTAATACATTTATTGAATATGTTGATTCATCAATTGATTATTCCAGAATAGAAAAACATGTAGACACCTACCTCAATGACATTGTAATGCGATGAAACCTTCAGAAATTGGAGATATAAGAACCAAACCCTTTTTCCATCCCTAAAACCCAATGAAAACCCAAGAAAACCTCAACCATATATTATAGGGTTTTGATAAATGAGTCCCCACCAATGAGAAACCACGTAATTATGACGGAAGAGGGGAAAGGGGAATAAAATAGACCTAAAACCAAAATCTTTAGGAGTGAATAATATAGTTATAAATAGTTACAAGGGAATATTAGAAATTTTAACTTTTTAATGACCTGGGACGATCATTTTTTTTGGTCACACAATTTACCAAACTCTATGCCAGCTATGTGGTAGCCACAATCTAAGAAGGAACTAACCACATGACATCCCAAAATATGTTCACATACTATTTTCAAATAGTGAAGTAGATTCTATCCAACTCCATGACCTTCTACATGGTTCACTGTTTTGGGCTACACATTTTATAATAAACATACAGTTCCAATGGTTATGCTAAAAACTCAGGTGAACATTCAATATTTTGAAAATATCTACTGGGATCAACTTAAATGTCATCCAAAAAGTCCCATGATCAAGAAATGTAGAAAATAAAATCATTTACATGGTCAAAGTGTTATAATTTTGGATTATTTATGATTATAATCTTAATGATGACGTCATATTCCCTAGATTGACATTGAGGAATTCTCTTTGGATGTACTATAAGAATTTAACTACCAATTAATAATATATTAAATTCATTTATACATCACCATGTCATTGAATCTATTCATATTGAGAAACCATTATATTATGTCAGAGAGTATGATGATGCAAACTAGGTGGTTGTTGTATGAGTGTTTCAACATTAGTGAATATTTAATTTTCATTGTGATTCGGATCATTAGGCCATAGAAAATTGGCCATTGTCATTTGTTTTCTTCATTAAACCAATGTGAACCCTAAATGATCTCATGGTTTTTCTTGTATATAACCTTATTCACATTGATGAAAAACATTTTTGATCTTTTTTTACCCAATAAAAACATGTGGGGACAGTCAACATGATAGTGGTTGAACATTTGTTTTTTGAGAAGCAGAAGCCTGAGAACCTACAATTGGCTCAGATTTATGATCATTTAGATCTTTATCATGGTGATAAGACTATATATATTTACAAATAATGGTTTAATAATATTAAATTACCCTCCCATAATACAATTATATAAGGATATTTCCGAGCATGAATGTTTATGAATGGTTTCCATAGATAAATCAGAGTTTCAATTGTTTCCATATGCCTTAAAAATGGCACTAGGGTATATGATTAGGACTTGGAGACTATGAAATTAATTAATGGGGGGATTTTAGGTCTCTATGGTGAATAGTGGGAATTTTGGACCTGAGTATTCATATTATTTTCTGGATTATTCAATAAATTGGATACATTGAATTATATATTTCTTGAATGAAGAACACATGAGGTCAGATATTTCAAGTACATGGATCCTGTTAGATATCATTTTAGAAATGATATTATTTTTGAAGTTTTGATAAAGGTAATGGTCATATTAGATACTTTTGAGGGAATAATGTAATTGTAAGGTTCACCAATTTAAAATATGTTTTATGATTAGGGAACACATATTGGAATTAGGAGAAAAACATGTGGCTGGGAGTTAGAAATTGTGCTCGAGGATCCCTATGAAGAAAAATGGAATACGTTGGGTTATTTTAAAAGGAACATCCAATTCCATATATATGATGAGAACATTATTTAAATAGAAATGGTGGTGAAGGTATAAATTTACTTTATTTTGTACAATTATAATATTAGAAGGCAACAGAGATGATTTGGGATATGATTTGTGTATGCATTACTTTATCACTAGTAATGACAGATAAATGCATGATTTACTAAGTAATGTCCTTATACATTGTTGGCTTGACTGATAAGCCAGTAGGGATTATATATAAACCCTTGAATGTGGAGACACCCAATTGTGGGGACTCCACAATCTTAGAAATTTTCTGATATTCCAGGGTTGAACATAGAAGAGAATGTTTTCCATGGGATCAGACAAGGATGGTAATTAAACCCTATAATGGAATCATTAGTTATGTCTAGTCATCAGAGTCCTGGCTCGAACATACATTGACATGTTTAAAAGTTATATGACCATATAAGAATATGATTAGTTCCTACATTAGAGGTGAAAATATCATTTTTTATCTATGAGGATATTATATTGGAATCTAAAATCAATATATCATCTTTTTTGACATTTCTAATTGGTAATGAAGAATCTTTCAAAACATAGATTATAGTGACACTGTATGTGTTCACATATGTATTTGAAAAGGTTTCATTGGGAATACCTACAAAATGGTGGATGAAATTTTATGCCATCTTTGAACAATGGACAATATCAATATACAATATAATATATCATATGGGTGTAACTAAGATACATGAGAAGAGGGAAATGTTGGAATTCATTATTGAAAAAGGTTCTAAAATACAAATTATTCTTTGTAAGATATCTCTAGATACAATCTCCATAAATTTGTATTGGATCATGTGGCTATTTATTGAATATTATATCATAAATAAAGAGTTTATCAAAGATATATACCCTCTATTTAAGGTTGATTTTATATTTTCCAAACTAAAATGTGCCTGATAGATTCTAAAGTTTGACCTCCTATCTCACTTACACAAATGCTAGGTACATATAGTGGATATTCCAATTATAATATTTTGATGTAGTTATGTGAGTTAGTATTTAATAGTGATTATTTTTTGTTTGATGAATTCTATTTCCATGGTAATGGTAATTTTGGATTGAATAATCAATCAATACTTTGTTTAGTTATTTTATGTCTTAATCATTAACAATTTCATATAATATACACTATTAGAGTAACATGTAAGGAACATGAATAATATTCTATAATTAATATAGTTTCATGAGTTATAATGTAATCTCTCAATGTTCCATTTTCTCATTAAATTAGTACACATATGGGGGAAGTACATTTAATAAGATGATTTAGACTTAGACCCTTGGATTTTTGCGGTAATTCTAGAATTGGAACAAGCCTAAGAGGGTAAATCAGGTGAAGAGTTTTTGTAGATTGGTTTTGAACTACAAATTTTTTTTGGAAGAATTATATAAATTATTTTCCCTATAGTTTCACTAATTCAGAAATGGATGACCAATCATTCATATGGATTAGTTATAATGATCATTTAAGGAGATGAGAGAGAGAATATGGTTCACATATTCTCCATTCATAGACATTTATATATTATAATTTTATGGTAAATGAATCATTGTGGCCCACACCCTTAATTGGAAATCAATGTTTCATTTAGTAGATTATTGAACATTTAAAATAACCTATTTTAAGATGACTTTGGAGGAGGATATATGTTCTATTTTTCTTGTTCTATGGTTTATTATATCAATATCAATTTCACCAATATCAATATAGATCTATTGGATAACCTATACACGATACCTTGTATGACACATTAATTTTGGGCATTGATGGGAATGTCGACACAAATAATCGTAATGATATATCCATTGGTGGTGGGGAATGATAAGGTGATCTAGAAGTGTGTGAAGACTTTTTGGAATCAATTGTAATCATATGGAAATAGATATTATAGAACCATAAATATTATACTGGGAGAAAATTTATAATGGTATCCCCACAAAGTGGTTTGTAGAGGGTTATTCATGGTAGAATATTTCACCCATGGTCTATTAGTCCATTTTAGATTTTGTGTAGTAATGGTAAGGATTCCTACCATATAACATTAACTCCTGACAAGGACCTTGTGCTTGACGTCTTCGACATTTCACAGATGAGTATATACGAGCATGACCTGTCATATGTTATTGAGTGGGGTGAGATGGAATTTGATAATGGAACCATATTTATTCCATATCATGTGTTATTTTTGTTGTAGTAGTAGGGGATCCTCCATGTCTAATCTATACCACCAATGATAGTTCTTTGATGACATGTGAATATCAAGGTGAGTATATGTGATCATGATGTTCAGATGTGGTAATAGGACCCTCACTATATCAAGTTGGTTTTCTCTTGTTAGGGTGAATTTTCTTAATAGTGGGGAGACTATTACCACTATAGTTATCATGGAGAACCCCATCAGAGAAGTTGGTGATTCATCATTTAAATTATTTTGGAGTTTTTTTAGAGGATTGGTTGTTGTTGGTACCCATTGTCAATGTAATAAAATAATTTATAATTTTTATTATCATTAATTGAATAAATATTATAATAAAAGGAGTTAATATTCGTTAAAACCATGGATAGATAATCATAGACATCATTTGAATTCTATTGATGGGGTATACTTTTGGTGTAAGATAAATTTCTTCAGCATTAGTTGTTTCGGTGTAGTGAAATCATTATAGGATGTATTAAATTCATTATATAATTTATATACCTATTTTATTAATTTAATATACATAGAACCTCTATTATTAGTATGATAGAATTAAATGTAAATCTATGATAATTAAAATTTTTATTACATCTAATAATTACAATCAGTCCTATAACATACTGCACAAGAAACCTTGAACATAAATAAATCAATGATGTATTTACTAAAAATTTAAATACTGATATAATGACTCTTAAAACATATATTTTGAAATAAAAGGATTGAATAAGAGTATAATATTTCTGAAAAATTCATAAGGGAAAAAGAGGATACAATTAATATTAATGTTATTCAGTTTTTTATCTATAATAAAAAATATGATCATTTTATTCATTAAAATGTATTTTTATAAATATTATCTTTTATGAACTATGATAGAACAAATGATAATAATGATGACAAAATTTATTTGATATTAATAATTGGTTAAAAAATCATTATTATAAAACTTTATGACAATTGAATGATAATGGTTATTTTCAGAAAAAATAAATATTTCTATAAAAATAGTTTTTCATTTTATCTATAATTTTTTTTTAAAATTCGTGTTTCTAGATATTAATTTTTTATAATAATATAATCATATCTATTTTGGGATTCATCATAGTAATATTTTAATAATCATAATTTTTTATTATTCTAAAAATTTATGTTTTTTGTGAATAAATTATATATACAATTTTATAAAAAACATGGAATTTATAAAATTTATAGATTATATGTATCGATATTAAATTATGAAAATCAATTTCAAAGAACAAATATATATTTTAAATGAAACTTTTAAATACTAAAATATTTATTTTTAATTTAGAAATATTTTTTTTCATTTTTTAGATAATTGACATTGTTGAAATAATAGATTAAAAATATAAATGATAATTTGGTTGAAAATTATTTTAATGCCTATTATAATATTAATTAAATATAATGATTTTAAAATATTTAGTCTTCAATTAGATATTATTTAACAAGGTATGATTTTTTAGGTATAATGATAACTTACCTTAGTAAAAATATAATTATCATGGTACATGATAAAATGGTAAAAATAATAATCATTATCATAAAGATCACGAAGCATGATAAAACCATGTCTAAAAAAGAGTGGATGAGGTTTATAATGACAAGATATATCCCTCAATATATTATTCTACATGTTTGGATTCATATTACTTGATAACGACTTTACATTTTTTAAATAACTATATTAAAAAAATTTAATACAATTTTTCTTATAATATGGGATATAACCTACAATATTTACATCATAACAAAAAATATTTTGTTCAGACAAAAAAATGACCAATAACCTCTTAAACATTCACATCCACATTTATGAAGTTATATTTTTCTCAAAATACAAACACCCAACAGATTAACTGGTAATGCCCCGGTGTAAATGCCACTCAATTGGTTCAAATGACCACTTCTCCAAGAGAAATAAGGCATGTATACCCAAATGTGAAAGGCAGTCAATTAATAATGGGGTTGTTGGGAGGTTCTATAAGGAAACAATATTCCAGTGTTACTATATTTAGTATTTTTATATTAATGATTATCATACATTAATCATGAAATTAAGAGTGTTTATAATAACTAAATAATCCAAATCAATAATCACATGCGATATCGAATCCATATAGTCATGCGATGGTGATTGAAAACTAAAAAAATCACTTATAAAGACAAAGGCATAATAAATAAAAAAATATAATATATGCAGTCTCATTCTATATCTCCAAATCTATCCTTAATCCTAGACAGTAATCCTACTCATGCTGCATGACTTGATCATTATTTTTATACCCACACACTATCAAAATATTGCATGTGATATGTGAGAAATAATATGAGGTTCACAAGTTCCATGGATGTCTAAAGAAATAGTATGTACATTTCTTAATAAATAACCATGAATATAGTTCCATAAAAACAAGTAAATGTAGTTTATATTCATGTGAAATGATCAACTAAAATAAATAAATAATAAATCGAAAATAAATAACCATTATACTCACTTTTTAATCTGATTTTAGTGTGTCTTTAAGATAATCATTTTATAGTAACAATCAAAGTAATGTAAAGGGTACCATTTTCTACCATTACTCCATTAAATGGTGTCGATCCACATTCTCGTTAATCTAATCTTCCACACCTTCTTTGTCATATGTTGTGGTTTTTGTTAGCATGTCATAATATCAAGCCAAAAATAAAATGACGTAATCAATGCGTTAACTAGTGTTTCCTCAATATCACATAAAAAAACAAATTTTCATAATCAACTCTATAGCTATATCATAGCTTACCGGGTCATCTCTCATACTAGAAATTTCAAAAATTTATTGAATCAAATACCATAAATCCCATATAGTCCATGTCCAAAAGTTCATCCTCCATGTCACCCTTCCAACTGACTGAATACATTCAATACACATAATCCACATCCGGAACATGAAATGAAATTATGATCAAAGGCATGGATTATGGGGATTAATTCGAAACATCCTCATAAATTAGTTATCATAAAAATTATTAACACTAATATATTTAATCATAGTCATTCCTGGAATCCTTGGGGTAAGAAGGTTCAAAGGAATTCCATACATGCAAATAGATGAATCTCATAGTCCCATTAATTTTCACATAACTAATATTTAGATCCAAACAATAAAATGTATAAATCCAATATTAAATCAATATATCCAAGACATATTACATCAACATCTAATAAGGATCAAAAGTTGGATCAGAAGAAGTACCTTTAGGAATCTTCAATAAGACCATCATCTGTTGTCAGGCCCAAAGGTCTCATCCTTGGTATAATGATTTTGAATCGATTTTCTCATCATGATAATGTAAGTTAATTCATAAATAATATTTAGGTGTTATATGAATTCTTATGATCTGTAACTCTTTACATTGTCTGTTAGGAAACCATCATCAGTACGACATCTTAGGATATTCCTGGTAATATATACAACAATACCCAATTCATTGATAAATCCAATTAAGCACCCAATGGTCTTATCTTCATCACTATGTCATATAAATGAAATGAAACACTGGGGAGATAGCCTCATTTCCATTACCTTTCCCTTTCCTTGTAGGCCTGTCAGATCACCCCAATTATCCACATGTCATTTCTGATTATGATAATTTATATATTCACATCATTATACTCAAGGAACACTTACCCCATTATCATATTAATTAACCCAAAAACATTACTTCACCTCTCAGGTCAACCTCATTTTCCACACTTCATACATCACAGAACCTCTATTAATAGGGTCTATGAGGGCATTAATCCCCTACCCCATTTCATTTGAATATATTAATTCAACCCACTCATGGTGTTTTTATATTCTAGGGGCCTCTATTATATTTATGTGATTAGAAATAAGTGTATGATATTTCTAGCTAATACATGGGGGCTATCCCCACTATGTGTAATTCCAGATCATGCTTCATTTTTTTATATATAACATCTTATTCCATTTAAAATGTTGTTCTATATAATGAAGAAATGATTTATATAAAAATTTAATATAAGAAAATTTATTATACCAAATGGTATATTTATAAAAACTAACTACAATTTTTATTCTTTTTTAATATCTTCCAAGGGTCAATAGTAATTTCCATGGGGTGGCCATGCTTGTTTCATCCCAAAAGATTAGCACTAATTCCCCAAATCATACATAACATCATGGTTCCTAAAATAATTATTATTAACATTTATAAATAATTACATCACTTTATCAAAATTGTTATAATACCCAATTCTAAATCATCATCTCCCTTAAAATAAAACCACACCAATTAGCATAACAAGGTTAAGTTTCACATCTTCATCACTAAACAAAATGAAATCCTAGAAACTGAATTACTAATAAAATTGAATTTAAATTATTGTTTTTTATAAATTATATGAAAATTCAGCAGTGTGACATACCTAAAAAATTTTATCCACTTTTTATGGATGATTTATGGGTCATCCCCAATCTAGGCAGAGTGAGTGACCCAAGAGAATTATCCAATTACACCATTATCTAGTTTAATTGGAACACAAACCATACTATTATAAATAAAATTAGAAATTATATAATCTGAGAGAAAAAAGGAAAATGGAATTTGAGATGAACTATAAAATTATAATATATATCCTCATAATATACCCTGAGTAAAGGGGATTATTGGAACTAATATAGCGAGATGAGGGGAGGATAACTATCCATAGTGAGAAAAAACAAATGGAAGAAAAGGATTAAAATACCATATGAAAATGATAATATTTAATCACATTCAGTGAGCCATATCTTCTAGGAAAAATATTTTCTCAACCATGTACGTACCAAGAAGTTAGAATGAACACCAACCAATTAAACTCAAATGGATTATCACTTGTTTTACAGAACCATTAACTAAATGAGTGGGTGTATATGCTTTCACACTCCACTATAATAGGATTTACCTATAAAATATCACATGGTATGACCTTTAAAATTCTTTATAATTTATTTATATCCATGAATATAAATAATTGAACTGTAAATGTCAATTAGTTTAGGGTTCGGTAGAGTTTACCCTAAATTGTGTTCCCCAAATAGTTATCTTATAACGAATCCTCCAAACTACATAGTTGCACCAATGTTTATAAGGATCACTTAAACAACAAAGAGAACATATGACTCCCATTACACATCTCAAACCATCACATTTTTTGACTTGGTTCACTCAAAACTCTATTCCAAATCTTTTTACATTATTTAAAATATAATTTAATTGAACATTAATATTTCTCATGAATTTAAATTTTCTATATAGGTATGAGGCTATAAAAAATCATCACTATAACACATCTAATACCTAAAATGTACCATTTTCCATCCAAATATACATCCCAACACTTTGAGGTTATCAATACATTGTCAATTGGAATTGTGCCACTCTTGAACTCCAAATGCTCAACCATGGAATAACCTCTAACCTAAGATAGTAAAACCACCAAAACCCAAGCCAACAATTTGGACCATCCTGGAAACCTCATTATGTATGTTCCCAATGACCATATATCTTTATACATGATCACATCGTCATCCCACTTTGTCACCTTGCACATGGTTCCCCCAAATATGAGTTAGCACTAAAAGGGAAAAAACCAAACCAAATCATGAATACATTATAATTATATATTTAATCATTCCTAAAATATTACCAAAATATAGGTATGATTCAAAACAATATTACCCATTCACAGAAGAGAGGAGAAAACCATAATAACGATTTTGACATAAAATATTACAAATCTATTCAACCAAAGAAAAAAAATCATAGGAATTATTTTTCTTTGAAAAAAACCATCCACTCCTTAAAATTCATCCATAGTGTCAAAAATTACACATGTTTTATAGTTTTATCCTCATCTCATCTAATAAAAATAAAACCCCTGGTCATACCTCTTTTGGTTAGTCTTCCCCAAGAGACTCTACTCTAGACACTGAAATTCTTCTATACACTTACTCACTACATTTTTATACCTAATGGAGTCCCATGATCATACAAACATTTTCACTGATGCCTACACCTAAAATATATAGTTATATCTTAATTTGATCATTAGTCCTTCAAAACAGTAATTATTTCTTTCCACACATTAGAATGTATATGTGATCAAACACCCATATGGATTCCATTAAAATTATCTATATCATTGTGAAAACCCAATGATTTGATATGATATCATACATAAATTTATGTCTGTGTTCCAAGGTGGATTACAAAAAAACCAAAAACATGGTTATAAACTATATCAAAATCAAAAATTGACCAACCAATTACCATTGATTTACACTGATTCCCATTCTAGAAAAATATTTCATCAACACTAATACAATAGTGGTGTTTCCACACTATATCATTCATTATACATGTCTCTTATTGTCATCTCATTTGGATCTGGCATCATAGAAATTACACTACTCTTATGATCATATCTCATCAACTCCTCTCTAATATTAACCCAATATATCCATTCCTCAATAGAAGACCCCAAAAACATGTATCCTATACCAGAGTAGGGGCATATCCACTTATATAAAAATACTAGGCAACTATTTTCATATCTATGGTTAAAGTACTAATGTTGATCCAGCATATCCCATGTAATTTTGGTTATGATGATCTTAAAACCCTTCATTTTATGCCAATGATATTGTTTTTATTGTGTATTAATCTTTTTTTATCGTATTAATTTCTTTGGTGATTAATTTCAATAAATATTCATTTTGGATGGTTTTGGATGAATTATGAATATGTTTGAAAAAATGGCTATGTGTCTTATTTATAAATGTAGAGAAAATATATACATCAAAAAAATTAGTTAGGATAATCACCTACATAATGTAATAGGATACATCAATCATTTATGTTATGTAATTGCTTATGTGGAAATTACCAATGTTGACAAGATATAAATCATGAAGTGTTCCCAACATGATCAATCTCAAGCCTTAAAAAATTACACAAACTAATCATTTATCTAATTTTCCAACATGATGAAATAAATTAAAACATTTTGACTAAATAAAACAATTTTATCAATATTTTCAAAAATACTATGAGATTATATTTTTCTACATGATGTAAAATTGGATCTATGGATTCAATTTTGAAAATCACCTAAATTGTGCTATAAGATGGTACATATTACTGGTGGATAAAAGCAGTGAGATTGAAATGATTTTATAAAATTATTAAATGATATATTTCCTACTTATGATAAAATATCTTACAATAATATCCTAGTACAGGTTCTAAAGATAATGGAAATGATATTTTATTATTTTTTGTAGTAAGGGATGTATTTCAAAATAGGTACATGTCTCTGATCCCAGGATTTATATATTATGTGTTGTGAATTTCGATAATATATAGTGAATTATTTTTTATTATTGTACTTCTTGTATTTTTTTCAAAATGGACGAACTGAAGTGTGATAGAAAATGTTGGGAACCCAGTCCCCAATGATCTCTAAGATGACATAATTTCCTTCTATGATAATTAAGATGAAGATATATATTTTCTATAGTATATTGTTATTGACGATTGTTTCTGATATTTGAAGCTTCTCATTATGCTTTTTATGGTCTAGATGACATATCTAAGAGATTTTTTACTTTCCGCAACATGTACCTTACATCCTTGAGAAGAAATTTGGAAACAATATCTGTTTGTTATCATTCATCTTAATGGTTACTAGAAATAAAACATTATAATGATTTTCTTTAATTCATGTTTGGATCCTAGTTGAAAGATCCAATGATTTTTCCAGGTTTAGACTGTTTGTACATAGTCGTGCAATCCCTAGAAAAAGCTCTTACAACCCATAGAAAAAATGTTTGGTCTAGAAAAAACATATCACAATAATAAAGAAGTGTGGTTATGGAGTTGAATAAGAAATTTATATTCTAATATATATATATATATGAGCTTACAATAATTCATTGATATTTTATTTCCAATTCATGCCTTATTAAATAAACAATTATAATTTTTTTAAAATAAATATGGATTTTTTTATAACTAAATAAAAATTGATAGAATGAAATTCCTCACCATCGTAATTATTTACACGGTCAGTTTCCAATAATTTTTCTATTAGAAGTTATAATTAGCTTTTTCTCAAGTATAATACATTAAAATGTAAGTATATTGTAATCTATGGATTTTATGACTATCAATAGAGAATGAAGGTATGTGGTCAAAACACCGTATATAAATGGTGAAAATTATGGATATAAGAATACTTGTATGGTCCTATGTATATAAATATCTTTTGTGTGAAGGATTATCTCAAAGTAATGAAGCATTATGATATTAAAAATACCCATCCATCAAAATGGAATTATGACACAAAAAAATGATAGGATATGAATTGAAAATAAATGAGTTCTGTATTTTATTGATTATGTCTTGATAAGGTCAACGTAGTTTCTAAATTTTAGAAAGTCAATGAAATATGGAAAAAAACTCTATTTAACATGAGAGAACATATACCATAGAGACTCTTTAATATTATACAACCCAACTAAAGCGTGAAAATTTCAGAATGATGGATTGTGAGAGTATCACATAGCTGAATAAAAAGCTAATATGATTTTTAAATAATTTCACTATATAAGGAAAAATATTAATTAACTAGATCTGGCTCTAAAAATTTATATAATACTAAAATATTTGAGTTGTAGTATTAAGACTACGAGAAAAAAAAAATAAAGGGAAAATATAGAAATACATGATCTTATCAATGAACTGATGATATATGATGTATATAAGGAGGATCAGTCTAGAGAAAATATGTTACTAAATAAAGAGAAAATTGATTTAATGGTCAGAATATTATATTATGAAAATAAGTGTAATGATGTTCAAATAGCTAGGACATCTGATGAAAAATCATAAAATAGTTTTTCATTATATAGTGGTCTTGCTAACGTTAATAAAAAATTCACGATGATATATATTGAATAATGAGTTATTAAAAATCATTTCAACATATATATGATGTCAGATATAAATATTGAGGATGTAAGATGTATTGAATTCCAAATTCATAGATATATGAATATCGATAATTTGTTTCATGAAGATGAAAGAAATAAAAAAATACAAACTTTTATAATGTTTTATTTATAATGAAGGATAAAAAATACATAAAGGAAATATGGAATTATTCATAGGATTATACTGATGTTTTATCTTTTTAATTAGAAGCTTACCATTCTAATATAAAATCAAATATGTGTTTATAGAATATATTGAGGTAAATTATTGGTAGTCATTGGAGCATGAAAAAATGGGAATTTATCATCTAAGGAACTGAATAAATGTTGTTCGATGTTAGAAACTACATCATATTCTTTATAAAAATTAAATAAAACACTCAAAAAGTATATAAAAAGTGACTTTTAATGGAAAATATCTCTTACCCAATAAAATTCAAATTAAAAAAAATAAATATTATATTCCATTGTGTGTTGATCAATGAAATAGAACTGCAAATTTTTTAAAATAAGTTCAAGAGTTTAATTTTTTTTAGTGTATATACATAGTGAAAATTTTATTTAAATCCAAACTATAGAATCAATGAATCAAAAGAAAACAAAAATTTGGAACATGAATTCTTGTTGAAATACAATGTTATAAAAATAAAATTTAATACATATTTCATAGAATATAAATCTTTCCAAAAAAACTTGTCTTCATAATAGTGATTTTGGAGATTATATAACTAATTTCTTTTAAAAAACCCCACAGTTATGTGTAGTAAAAAAGTAATCATTCAATAAAAATTCAAAAAATGTCAATGATGAATATTTTTTATTGCAAAAATAGATTTACATTTTGAAATCCAATGGTCATTACATTTTTATACCTATGAAAATATTGGGATTTAAATAATGACATGTTTATTTTTCCTATATAGATATAATGGTAAAAAGAAACTAATAGGATATGTTATAGGAAGTTGAATTCCCATATATTATGAGTGTATAATATTATAATATTCACATAGTATTAATAATGGATGTAATATAATCTCACTTTTGGTCATAATGACAAATTAAAAACTATCATAGATAGATCTATTGGAAATAAGAACTCGATCATTACTAGAAATGTTCTCTAGGTGAAATTGTTAATGGATAATTCGATAAGTATCATTAAATTTTGTGATGATTTTATTTTGATGATTATAAAATTAATGGTTGTTCTATTTATGAAAAATATATATATATTTTTTCACATTGCGAATTAAGAATATCTAATCTCTATGTTATAATTTATTGAGCTGTCAAAAGGCGAACACGTTTAATGATGAAACAAACGAGTCATGGATACAGACCGAATGTTTAATATATTTTAATTTATATTAATTGAGGAAATTTTCAAATACTA
The DNA here is from genome assembly GCA_963277665.1 of Viscum album. Taxonomy (NCBI): domain Eukaryota; kingdom Viridiplantae; phylum Streptophyta; class Magnoliopsida; order Santalales; family Viscaceae; genus Viscum; species Viscum album. Next base: position 1,730,073,540 of record OY728132.1, read on the forward strand.
ATTCAAATGCTTTTTTAGTTAATCATAAATTGAATAAAAATAATCTAAGTGATTCATGCTATACATGTACGAAAAAAACTATTATTTTCAAAAAAAAAAATAATAATATTTATAGTCCCCGTGAAGATATTCACATGTATTTGTTTTTTCAATAATTATTTGGAATATAAAGAGTAAATTTAATTTTTAATTATTTAGTTTATGATTTTTCAAGATTTTCCTTCGATTTATATTTAAATATTAACAATAATTGTTTTTCTATTTTTATATTTATACGAAACAATTATCAAAAATAGAATGATTCTAAAATTAATAATTTAAGATGATACTATGATGTAAAATTTTAAAAACATTAGTTCAATGCCTATAATTCAATACATTGTATCTTTCATACCTCTTCTACCATTAGAACAACTCAAAAGAATGGTATTATTAAAAGTATGTCTAGGTTTTATTATAAAATTTATAGAACTATGTTATGTGCATATTATATGCCTTAACAAATTATTGAAGATATATTATTTCATCATGTTATGTGATAAAAAGAGTTATAAGAAGTCATATTTTAATGAAAATACCATATGATCTACAGAATAATAGAAATCCAAAATATGGATTATTTACTTTTTTGGTTGTAAGATTAATATTCTAAACCCCTACGAAAATCTGGTTAACATTGATCCAGAAGATGATAAATGAATCACTCCATAATATTCAACTCATTCTAACTCATAAATTGTTTATAATAAATTGTCATATATTGTTGAATAATGAGCTACTGTGAAATTTGAAAAATGTGGTTCTTTAGACCAAGTAATAATTCTAATTTAAAAACTCATTGATACTTATGAAAAAAGGATATATGAACCTATTTTTTATTATTACAATTACGAAGAGTCACAACACGATTTTCTAGAGCCAAATTCTAAATAGATGTATTCTATTGATCTCGAAAGCATGAAACATAGACAACACAAAACCATTTAAAACCATTATTTAGAATCTATTGTAAGAGATTTGATTAGGAAATTATATCTATTAGTAGTATAGTAAATACAATCATATATTAAAGAAAATTAAATCATTTAAAACCCATGTCTATAGAAGTTGTCGTAGTAGATTAAATTTGTGTTATAGCTACATAAAACGAATTAAACTAGTTCAAGAGGAACAAAAGGAGGTAATAATTTACAATATTCTATGAATATCATGTTATAAAATAAATTTTTTAAAAAATATTTATGATAATGGTTTTATAACTAGGAATAAATAAATTCTAGTATCTAAAAGATATAATTAAGAATAAATTATTTATTATCAGGATACTTCTTCCCCATTAGTAAGAGTAAAATAGATTATGATTATTTTACACAATGTAGAATATATGAATTTTAAATTATATTAGATGGATGTAATGTAAAATATTGAAATTGGAGTTATAATGAATGATATTTATGTTAAACATCATCCTCATTTTAAAAATCCCCATTTATAAATTTAATTTTTTCACAAAAAAAATAACTTATAGACCGTAAATAAGAATGAAATGATTGGTATTAATGTTTATGTTTTTTATTTTTTTCATATAGGTTTTTATATGGTACGAAAAATACTCATTTATGGAAGAATAATTCATTTTTATATATTATTAGTGAAAATATATCTTGATAATTTAATTTTGTGTTCTACAAATGTAAATTTATATAATTATTTTTCAGAACTAATAAAAATGAGATTTCATATGTCCATGATGGATGAGTTATGATGGTTTTTAGGTTCTCAAATTTATCATAAATAATATGGAAATATTTTAAATAAAATAATATACATAGTAGAGTGTATTAAAGGGTTTGGATATAAATGTGGTAAAATACATACTACCCCTATGAGTTCTAATGATAAATTATACATGTATTATTATTTTAAACTAATTTATAAAAAATATTTATAGGGTAATGATTTTGATTTTAATCCATTTTATATCTAGTATATCAGATAATATAGTTATAGTGTTTTGTGTTCTTGATTTAAAGATAATTCTAATTAATAAAATATAAAATATTCTAAAATAATTTGATGATATTATGATGGAACAATTTCTCTTTCCTTCAATTTTATAAAAATATATTATTCCATTATAATAAAATACTCAGATTACATCATTGGTTGTTATATAATATATATAATGTGTACATAAGAATCCTTCCATTTCCAACATAAATCTTGGGTATTATATCTAGTATAAAGAAATAGTTTTTTTCATTGCCTCTTACCGAAAGAGAATATATTGATTCTCCTAGTTTTTGTGGACATGCTTTGTGGATTAAACAAACCTTAATCGGAAATGGTTTAATTTATAATAAAGTCTAAATTAAATGACAAAACACTAAATCTATCCATATTTCTAATAATCTATTAAATAATTTATTTGTTAATAATATATAAAAAAGTAATACTTTCTTATGATATCACACATTAAAAATGTGATACATCCCTTGAAATTATGTCTACATATAATAAGATAAATATTATTTTCACTCAACCTATTGAGCGTGAGTGTTTTGAAAATATTTATATATTATTGGTTTTATTCGATGATAAATAAATTAAATGTGTCTAAATTTATATGAGTAATCATAATTTATTATCCTTATTATTGAATAAATTTATGTTTAAAAACATCTTTTATAATATATAGTTTTATTCTATGTAAAAATTAATGATATATAGTTAGTTTCATTGCATTAATTTATAAAATACAAATTAATTTAATATTTTAATTTATATTTATATATTAATGAGTCAGAAGTAACCTAAAACTGAAACTGAGAACATAAGTAAAAAGTGACACATGTATATGACCCAATATTATTTTTTCCATAATCATATTATATACTCACATATGTCAACCCCTGTTCAAGAAGAACCATTATCTTTATCCTATCATTTATTTTTTTAACTTCAAATGTACAGTTAAAAATAGGAATGTTAATACTTGTGGATGATGGATGCTCATGTTCATATAAGTTAACCAAAAGATGTAAAAAAAGTTATTGTAGTAAATTCCATACAAATATTATAGATGAATAAAACTAAAATATTTTTTTTGAATTTTCATGAATATTAATGATTTTAATTTATTTTTTTCTTGTGAATAAGTCATGTTTTTATTTTGAGGATGAAATTAATGAGTTTTTTAATAATGTTGTCATTTAGTAAAATAAATAATAAGAAATATTCTTGAAAAATATCAAATGATAGATGTGGTAATTTCTTCTTTAAAAATTGATTATATCCATCATTTTCCCCCTAATTGTGAGTTTTTCATTTAATCATATACATGTTGGGAATAATATATTTGGTCCAATAGAAGTATTGATGTTTTTTATTGGAACCTATGTTTTTAAAAAATAACATATAATAAAGATTCCTATTAAATAGTATGTTTAATGTATTATTTACCATATTGGTATTGAAAAATGATATATGTGAATGGATAATTTTCTTTTCTAGGATATGTATGTGATATATGCCTAGGTCAAAAATGTAACATTAACTTCATCTACATACATGACGAGTTTAATGCATAAATTTTATAATTGAACCTAAACAATAATCTATAATCCTTACCAAAAATTATATTATTTTTCTTTAATGATGAAATAAGTAGATTTAAATATATTTAAAGTGTTGAGTGTTCATAAATGATACACCATATCGTTAGTAAAATTAATGATCATTTGATATTCCTAGTATTTTTCATCATTCAGTTTGAATGAAATTTTGTTGGGAAGTGAGACTCTAGAAGAGTCAGCTAATACATCACTACCTAATGATGAAACACCTTTCTAGAAGGTGTCATTTTTTGATGTTTAGGATACAATATCTACCCTAAATGTGTCTTAGATTTTTTTAACAGTTGTTCAACTGGTGATTCATTCTAGAATGAAGATAATGTGTCTTCTTAGAACAAATATGTTGTTTGAGTTTCCATGTATCATGAGTAATATGATATTGTAAAGGATGCTATTGAAAGAATGTTGTTTTTTCTAACGAAATTGTAGATAAGACTCAGCCAATGGGTTACATATTTCCAAGAGGACCATAAATAGATGTATTATGTGAATATGATCACCACATTATTCACAGATAACCAGTTGATAAGGTAAGGGATTCTTATATGACAATCATATTAGAAAATCATTCACAATCACAATGAAAACCATTATCACCTTAAATTGATCATGGAGTATATCCTTCAATAAAATAAATCAAATGAATTGAAAATTTATTTTTTACTAATGATATAATGATGGAACTTTATAGTTTGACATTTTGTTATGTATAATTAAAAGAGAATATTGTTTCTTGAAAAGATGACATCAGAGAAAATAAAGTATAAGATTACTCTATTACATAGGATAATATGTTATTTGGAATAGTGGTTTCCAAAAAAGTTATGATATGTGGTCTTCATAGTTATCCAAATATTAAACAAGATAGTTCTAATATGAGTTATAAGGAACACTAGGAAATGAAATCCTTGATAATAATTTTGAATGAGGTTTTTTGTAAAAAAGAATGTGTTTTTTGTACTTCGTACATCTTCATTATATCAGGGGGATATTTTTTTGAATATTAATTTAGTGGGATTATAATAATCTCAAGAAATTTAGGATGATATTTATTCATTTTGAAATGAAATGAATCCGACTCTTTACATTATGAAAAATGTGTTAAGGTTTCAGATTGAATTAATATTGAAATTACAACCTTATACTATACTCTTTTATAATATCAAATTTTTCTATATTTAGTTAGTTTATATAGAAAAATGATATTTATAATATGATAATTATTTTAAGGTAAAACTATATTCTATTTCATATATGACATACAACACTGAGTTGAAATTATTCAAGAATTTTTATTATTCTAATATTATTATTATTGACTACTACATAAATTGAACAGCATGAATAGTATTATACAAGTTATAAAATAAATAAAAAATAACAACTAAATAAAAATACATTTATTAACTCTTAAGAAATAAGTATTCAATTATTCTTATAAAAGTTAATTTATGCATCAGAAATTTGTTTTCTTCATTTTTTAGCATTTTGGGTGAAAATAGTATAATTATATTATAGAAATTTAAAAAATCATGTAATTAATATCAGTTTTACAATTATCATAAAAAACTATCTTATGGAATAATTAAATTTTTTTTATCATTCCAAATATATCATAGGGTTTGTTTTTTGAAATTTTTTTATGAAAATATATTTTCACTAAACAGTAAAAAATACAGTTCTTATGAAATCTAGTATCTTTTATAATGTCTCCAAGACATTGTCACAAAATAAACCATTATGATTCTTATGAAATGACTCTAGAATTATAATTTACTATGAATACCATTCAGAAATAATTTAAAACAAGGGTATTTTAATTTATTCAATTGTAAATATGAAAATCATTTTCATTGATGACTTAAAGGTTGAATGGAACAAGAAAATTAAAATTTGTTATCCTAAAAATAATTATTTGGATGAGATAATCACTTTAATTTTACATATATAAAATATTTTTTATTATTGATAATTTTGATAGATATATATCATTTGTAGTGTTATATTACATTTAACTTACCCAATTATTGTCTAATGCTTCCACAAGGACAAAAATGCCACAATAATAGAGTTAATGAGTTTTCATGATATATATGTGAGATAAAATAAATATTGAAAAAAATATATATTGATATTTTGATAATAAACACTTATTTTAATGATATAAAATTATTTTTGACCATTTTCGGGGCTATATTGATGTGAGTATTAATTCATAATATTATATTTAATGAAATTGATAAAATGTTACACTATTGTTTTTAATATGTGTAATATTTTTAATATTTTTATATTCAAAACATATGTTAGAAAATAAATATTATTTTTGCATCTAAAGAATTTATCATCACAAGGGTAATTGAAAAATTATTTTTAAGAAGGAAATATTATTTTAAATCCATTTACAACAATAATGAATAAATTATTCAGTTATTGAAAAACTCAACTGAATTAAAATAATAATAATTATATAATGAGATAATTAATGTAATCAAAAATAATTTTTGACTAACTTGGCATGATAGGGTTATAAGAAAATATTTTTTTTAGATTTAAAAGTTTTATCTTCATATTTTTTAATTTCAATGTAATTAATATTATCATAATTGAAAGTTTTTATAATTAATTCGACTAATATTTATTAAAATTATTTTAAATAAAAAATATTAAATAAGAAAAAAGTGGGTATTATATGGTTTAAAATTTCATCCCATGGTAATTTATTTGTCATTTTGAATCATGTTTCTCTATAATAGTCTTAATGTATTTTATTTTTTTAGAAATTGAAATGGTTCCCCTCCCCTCAATTATAAAACAAAACAAACTCCCTTAGTTCTTAACACCACATTGATTCTTCAAGCATGATGAACCCTGGCCATTAATCATATAAAAATTATTATCATAGTTATACTGTATATGCTTTATTCAAAATATAAATCCTAGATTGATTTATATAATACCTAATATAAGTAAATTCATAAAAATAAAATCACCTAGATAGAATCATAAATGCTAATTTTAATGTTACAACCTCTTGATTTGTTTAAAAAATTATAAAATAATAATTCCAAATTTATAATATATATATATATATATGTTATCATGATTATGGTACAACTATAATGTTTACAATTTCCATCATTTGAAAATAAAAATCATCACTGATGTGTACATATGACTTACTCTATCCACATAATGGTGATATTCATTTTACATTACCATTTTAACTATATGTCTATAAATATGAAAATAATTAATATATATATATATATATAATATGAGATAATAACACAATAATGGTTCACTATTAATTAACATTATTTATTTTCATTTATTCAAAAATGAAAACACCATTCATTAACACATACGACATACCAACACCATGAAATGTATTATTAATTATTCAATATCTATATAAATGTATGGGAATAAATATAAATATATTTATATATTTAATGTTTTTTATATTTATCCAGTAAATAATATACATTAGATTATGTATCTATGACAAAATTATAAGTATAGGAACTACCAATCAATATCATTCCAAAAAAATGTAGTTTTTAGAAAAAATAGTGGTTTTACCAATGAATTGATAATAAGCATCTGATAAATTATTATATGTAATTATTATATGTTATTATGGTGAATTAATATTTCTACAATTAATATATTATTATTATATATTAGGTTTAAGACATACAATGTTTAAAAAAACTTGAGTTAACTGGTTTCCTAACATAATTTCCATTCATTTGGAAAATAATATAATTCGTTGATTATTTTATGACATGTGTATCTATAAAAAATAAATTTATTTATTTAAGATTTATTTATAGTTTTATTTGCATGGATTCATCATTTTTATAGATAATCACTTAAATTATTTTTTCTCACACTATATATATATATATATGAACATTTTAAGGGTATCTCACTTCAATTTTAATTCTATGGACATGTGGAATATTGACCACTTATTTCGTTTGTGTAGTGTATATAGTTTCCCTTCAGTTTATTTTTACATGAATAACCTCATGGCAATGGTATTTAACCTTTAATTTGTAGTTTTTCATTCCTCTGTAATATTATTCAAATTAAACCCATTTGGTTAGAGTTTATACCAAAATATATTAATTTTCCTAGATTAATTATGTTTATGTCTCTTTTAGAGAATATTTCCCTACCATAACCATGTTTTTATAAAATGATTTCAAATATATTTATATTAATCTTAAAGAAATTCTAATATAATTATATCCATGTATTGATTTTTAAAAAATGATATTATAGGAATCATCATGTCATTTTCCAATAATGTTACAATGTGTCTATTCAAAAAAAACAATAGAAATGTATTTAGGTTTTATAAAATGATAAACCATTATTATTTGAAACATTATTTATATGTTTTTGATGTTATTTTCATAAAAAAATTATTTGTGTGTTTTTTATTTAAAATTAATAATTTCAAAGAGAAATTTTCATTTTTCAAATTTTTTTGCTGTTATATTTATGGACTTTTTGTTCATAAAAATAAATAAATATTATTCTACATTTGATTAAATGCGATATATTTGATGGAAATCATCCAATTTTTTTTAAATATTAATTATGGTTATTTTTATTGCAGATGATCAATTTTGATACCATTCATATTACTCTAGATGGATTACAATTATCTTTAATGATTATGATAATTATTCTCATTTCTTTGTTAGTTTTTTAATATAGACAATTATTTTTATTATTATTCACACATTTCAAATATTTAATTAACCAGACATATAAATTGATGGGTGGGGACCTCAAAATCCCCTCGATGCATCGAAAGGTATCATGAGACAAACTTGAATGTGTTTGGGCCAAGGCCTTATCCATCTATGAATATTATATTGGATGATGTAGTGATGGTATTTTATAGACTATTATAACAATGAATTAAATTATTATGAATTATTTATTTTTATCCTTGTGATTATTCATTAGATATAATATCCAGTGATAAGATTTAATCTTAAGTGATTATTAACATGGAATTATTTTATCATCATTGAGTCCATAAAATTTATTTTTTATTCATTTACTATATCAGACACATTTTTCTTATTAATGTGTACATATGTGTTATTCATTATTTAAACAAAGATAAATATGTTCACATAACCATATATAGCACCTGATCACACCCTTTTGACATGGTAACTTTTCCCTAGATTCTATGAAGTGTATTATGATTGATATGTATGCACAATATTGTACAATAATGGTTATATCAAATGAAATACAATTATATATTTAATTACTTTAATTGTCTTTTAAAATTAATGTATGTGTCTAGTTAACCAATTATTCTAAACTAGTTGGTCTATTAGGATGTGATTTATTGTATGTACTATAAATAAAAATATGTAATCATAATATATGAGATTTTTTATTTAGGGTATTTATATTTGGGATCATAAAAAGTTTAATATAAATAAATGGGAACAAGATCCATGAAGACACGTATTAGGGAAAAAAATTGTGACTAACTTTTAGGATTATATTATGTATAAGATAACAACATATTAATTTGGTAATAAACATGAATACAATATTTTAAAAAAATAAAAATTATATTGTGAATAAAATGTCAAGATTTATATATAATTTGAGTAATATCTCGTGATTAATTTATTGATCACTCAGAATATTGTAGTTTCATTCTTGATATTTTCTTTTTGGTATTAGTCATTATTGTGATGAAAATGATACTAGGTCAAACTGGATTCTGATAGGCAATGTGTTTTTGAGAAACCCAATGGGATGATGATTAGATTAATGGATATTTTAATTTTTCTAAATAATTTGTTATCATGATACATTAATAAAAACATCTATTTTAATCAATTATTAGGCTCACCAAAGAAGGTGTGGATTGATTTCATCACGGTCTTATGTGGTAGAGACTATGGGGGAAGGAGGATTCAATTTGTTATATGTTATGAATGTGTGAAGAAACACCCAACAGAATTTATCAAATGTTTAAATTCTGAATAATCCATTTTACCTTTTTTTTAATTAATCATTTCTAAATATACTTTTTTACCTATATATATGTGTGTGTGAAAATAAGATGCTTTGGATTAGTCTATGATTAGTGGAAAATTAATTTAATAAATACTTCATTTATAATTTGTGGATATATTTTTAAATGTAAGGATAACCTTGGGGGTTTATAAGGTCATTGATTTTATAGTAATTATGTGTTCTTGTAATTATGGGAATGAAATATAAAATACATTACATAACCATTAAGGTTAAAATATTTCTGTAATATTTAATGTATTTAAGTGATTTATGAGGATTTTTGTCCAATTTTCAGATTTTTATAATGATCATATTAATTAACTTTTAGAAAAATGAAAAATCACAGGCCGAGTAACAACTCTTTGCATTCAGGAAGGCATTGAAGAATGAACCCACGGCTAAAGGAAATATGGTTGCATCACCTACAACTAGACAACATGGTTTCCTCATTAGCATGATATATTTTTCCATTTGTTATATTATATGATAAATGGTTTATTATTTTATTTTGGGAATATATTTTTTAACATATAAATAATAAAGGGATTTTAAATTTATATTGATTAATGTGATGTGTTTTATTTTGGAATATTTTTACTATTTTGTGAATCCAATATGATTGAGGAAAATAGAATTCCATGTTACATTATTTGAGGAATAAATTATTTATTATATTTTTGAAGAATATATGATTTTATTTTGGAGTTAAATTGATGCATGATATTTATAGAAAGGATTATCATATCACAGAGATAAGTGGATTAGAGAAATTACATTTTTATGCGACTTTAAGAGTCATTGTTGTGATTTAGAGATAAATATAAATTTTATATTTTATGAATATGTTATTCAATCCATATTATTTTATGGTTTTAGTCATAGTCAGGAGTATTTTGGATGATTTATAAGAATAGTAATATATCAAATAACCAATGTTGATCATTGGGTTTTACTATAAAATTTATATAATTAAATTAGACTTTCTTTATATAAGAGTTTTATATGTTTGTAATATTATCTTATCTTAACCCATTTTTTTGTTAAATTCTAAAACCATGAAGAATTGCGAGTGATTATTTATCTAAACAATGTTATTCAATGGAAGATAATTATAGATATACGTGAATAAAAAATATATACATGTATTTCAGAGATAGAGATATGTTTCTCATAAAAATTGATTAATGGATGAAATTTTACATTTCAAGAAAGTGTATATCCATATGTTCCTGTTATATATATAAATTGAGTTCATAATATTTTCAAAAAGGTTCTTGGAATATAATTATTATTGGAATTAATTTTTTATAGAGAAATCAATGGCTTAGAAATAAAACATCAATTTTCAGTTTTTTGATTTCTCACTAACTAATGAAAATTTTCAATATCACTCTCTAATAATCACTAATAGAAAGTTTTTTCTTCCATATCAATGTTTTCACTTCCTAATAATGTTATATTATGAAAAAAATCTAATTTCTTGGTGATGTGACTATTTCAATTTTCTCAATTTTAGTGGATGTCTAGGTAATCTTTTTTATAATGTGGGATTTCTAGGGAGGAATATTCAGCTATAAACCCTTAATTATAGAATTTGTTTTAATTTAAGGAATGAAATTAATTTATATGGTTGTTATAATAATATTATATTTAAAAATAATATTATGTTCAATATTGTATATGACATGAAATAGTTATAATTAGAAGTTCTATTTTATGAAATACAATTAGTTTTATGATATTTGTAATACATAAAGAATAAATAACATTTATCAATATTATATAAGAAATCATGAATGATAGAATTGTATAAAAATAATTCAAAAATAGTTAATCAAATACCCCAAATAATTTATTCTATAATAAATATAAAAATCATATTTAGAAATAACAAGAGCATGCACAACACTAGGAAATCAGGAATTGTATAATAAGTTTAATAATTTAGAGGATGCAAGTCATTTATTGACATGGAAACTAAATATTAGTTATAATTGATGTTATGGATGGGTAAATGTTAATTTTAGTGTATTATAAAATCATCCGTATACAAATTCTTGTGTAATTCTTGTGTATGGAAAGGAATGTAATTAATATTTTTTCTCGAGATATCGATGTGAGTTGAAATATTAATTGAAATAATAAAATGGGATATTTTGACCTTAATAAGTTTTCTACAATGTTATAAATTTATTTCAAATCATACATGGATAGATGAATGAGATTATTTTTTTTATTATTTTATACAATGAAATGTCAACCATGAAACACATAAGTTTTAAATATATTTAGTATTATTTTATATTTTGTTATCTATAACAAATTGTAACAACCTGTGTGTTTGTGAGGATTTTTTTTCAAATTAATTTAATGTTATAAATATATTAAATTATATATAATATTTATTTTTTTGTTGCATGAACCATTATGTTTTTCTTTCATTAGATAGAACGTAACATAAAGCTTGCACTTCATGTATCACTAAGTTATATTGTGTTGTTCACGACATGATGTTTTAACAAAACCATAAAATATTACTGGTCTATTTATTTAAAAGTTATCTTTATATCCCAAAAATTAATCATGGTAATATTAATATTAATAAATACTTTTTAATTATTAATTAAAATGTTTCTATAAAAAATTATCATATTTATTGTATAATGTACTTTTATTTTTCATAATGATACCCCACCCTATCAATTAGGGTAACTAAAATCCTGGGGACTTAGAGCCCTGGGTGGGTGTGTTTTCCCCAACATTCTGATGGGAGGATAGATGGATGATAACCCCATTTGGCAACAATCTCTTCTCTGGGTAGTTACATGTGCTTGTTTTAATGGTGGTTAGTTTTCCTCGTATATGTGTTTAGAGGGATGTAATGTCTTGTAGATAGGTATTCTAGATATTGTTTCATATAGACTATTATAGGAGTAACATGAATATGTTGTAATGACATGAGGATCCTTACTTGGTTTATGGGATATAATGGCTTGAGGTTTTGATAACTGACGTATGATACACATTATGTGAGCTATGGTGGCTTCTTAAAACTACATGTTTACCTTTGGATGTGGAAATGGTGATTGAGTTTCATGAGGTACATGTTGTGGTGCATCGCCTAGGTGTCTGTGGGAAGCCTTTATGAAGGGAGTTTCTTAGGAAGTGTAATATTGGGGAAAAGTGGAAAACTAGTTTGGAAGTGATAGTGTGGAACCCTTGATATTATTTATTATAATAGATATTCTTGTATGATATGCTTTGTGAGAGTATCCATTGTGAGGGTGAGAACTTTGTATACCTATTTAAGTGATGAGTTATTTTCAGTTCTTCTTCACCATGCTTTAGAATGATTTTTTACTTTGGAATGATAGGATCTAGGGAGTATCCTACTATGTATACTATTATAATCACCATGTGTTACATAAACTATTTTTTGGTCACTTGGTTCAGAATTGTGATCAGGCTAGTTACTACTATCTTGGGGGGATCAAAAAGATTTTTTTGGAATTGTGGTAGGTGATGTGTTACTTTCTTTGGAACATGCAGTTTTTTCTTTTAGTTATAGTAGTTTTTTCATGGAATTACATATGTGTACATGGGATATATATTATACTGTATTCTGAGTTAGAGTTGGATGATTTCTATCTTATCTCTTTCTTTTGCATGTGTTCTCCTAGAGCGTAATACCTACCATTTTTTAAGATACCCTTGTACTTGTCACCATCCTGGGGCCTATGAAAGGTGGGAAATAGGGTTCATTGTCTCCCTTCTAACATTCAGTGCCAAGTAGGCGTAAATAATTTTGGGAGGGGTTCATAAGGGATTGGTATCAGAGATCTGGTTGAGTGATTGGAAGGAATTTGGTGTTAGGAACAGGTGAGGTTTCTTGGGTTGGGAGGGAAAAAATGTTAGTTAAGTATAGAATGTGTTGTAATAAATGGAGACCGAATGAGACAAATGTTTTTCGGACCCCCTTTGATATTATGCATAGATAATTATGTTTATAATGGCTAATAATAGTGGTGATACTAGATGTAGGTTAGATACCAAGGAATAGATCATTCTTCTTTGTGCATGTGTTTAAATCGGTATATTTTTGGATAAGTTAAACTAAAATGAAAAAAATAAAACAGTTAATTAATTAATGTTGAATCTTCTATACTCTATGTTTAGGACCTCAAAATGTATGTTATATTGAAATTTTGTCTCCAGTTCAATGTCATAGTCAGGTTCACACAAATGATTTCTATAAGGATGTGGAAATATATCTCTATCAGGTTGAGTTTGAGGATAACGAAACTTGGATAAGAACACTCCATGAGTTTTAGTTCCATAGTCTGCAGAACTATAATGGCTCAATTTCAAATTTCGTTATGGATTCCTGGTTGAAGGAGGATGTGATAGACTTTAGTTTGATTTGTTCTTAGAAGGATCACTCATTGTCTTTGGTTATGATGATGTTGTGTGGTTCAATAAGGAATGGCTGGATATTGTTCCTTAGTGATCTGGAGGATTTGGAAGTCTTGTGGGAGGTTTTCTAAGACAAGAACAGAGTCAAGATTATCTTCAACACTTTAGTCATCAGGCTTCGATAGGGGGGCTCCAGTATGAGAGAGTTTGGATTCCATTTCAAAAACCTTTTATGACGTGCTTCGGAGCTATTTCCGGAAGGGAAGGCTAGGATGTCACATTCTGAGGAGGATTTGTGTAACGTCCCAGTTCCAGAAGCCTCCTAGAGATGCCCCCTACCTGGTTGGTCACATGGTCTCAAGTGAATTTCCCTGAATACCATAGGCTTCTAACTAACAGCGAGGACATTGGGTGTGATAGTAGGGAAACTATGCCTTCATTGGCAGAGTAACACTGTAGAAGTAAAGAGATATACAATATCAAAAGAAGAAAACTTACTAACAACAGTAAAAAACAGAAGACTAATGAGAGAAACAACTTGATCACACATTTAAATATTATCATGATACATATGACTCGGAAATTAGCCAAACAAGTCACAATACTGAAAGACAGTAAAAATCCCAAGTACAAAGAAAAGAAGTAAATAGAACCACAGAATCACAAGCCTGTACATGGTCCCATGCTCTTCATCTCCAAAGTTGTCATGTTCCTGAAGTAGAAGGGCGTGTTCCCTTATTTATACATGTAAAAATAGAATCTGTTTGGGACTAAAAGCAGGGGCCAAATAGGGTGTGAGAATAAATACTAGTATCCAACCACCACGAGATCTCTGCCTAACGGTCTATGAATATAAGGTAGGTAATAAGTAAAATAATATAGTAAACAAGGAGGTACTTAGAATTAAACAGCCCACAATTTTAATGAATTCAGATTCATATATCAAGAAACAGCTAACAAAAGAAGGTAATCACATATAGGCAACCTTTTGGTAAGTACTCACAACCTATCCCCTCTGGTCCTACCTAGTAAACACAATAAATCATCTAAACAGAAATGGTAACCCTCTGGGAAGCACTCACAGCATACCCTCTCTTGTTCAACCAAACAAGTACAAGAAATCACATGGGTTGTACACTCGGTCTAACCCCTCTGGTTCAGATTATACAAAGACTCTCTGAGGAAGCACTCATCATCAATTCCTCATATAGTCTTGTATCAGTAAGTAAAGGTGCTCTAGGGAAGCACTTACATCACATTCCCCCTGAGGCCCACATAGAGGAACTACAAACACTCTAAGGAAGAACTTACGTCAATATCCCATGTGGTCTCACATCATAAAAGTAATCTGACACTCTGGAGAGGCTCATACATCCATTATCCCTATGGTCTACTTCACCAGGTTCTCGTGGCCCTGTGTATGTCAAGAAAGTATACCAATGCATATCGACCAATGTAACCCCCAAGAACAAATTGGCTAGAAATCTACAACATATCAGCATGTCAGATAAACAAATCACTCCATCATACAATACTAGTCATGGTAAAAATAATAAGGCATCCTAACTGACAAAGCAGGACCAAATGCTAAAAACATGTAATCCATGGGAAAATGCATCCAAAGCATAGCAATTAATTCTTTTCACATTCAATTAACCTCTACTCAAGTATACAAGCATAGAAAGAAAAAAATAGGGCAAAAATAGTAACCACGCTATACCTCTATCAAGGGTATTGGAATTGTTTTCACATATCACTCAAATACATTCAATGAAAAGGCACAAACAACTTACCCAGGTGTTTTATGATCGATATAAGTGAAACTAATGCATTGAATTTCATAAGAAGAACATATATCTACAAAAACGCCAAAAATTCTCAACCAATGATAACTCTTGAAAGAGGACGAATCTGGAAGCGAATCCCTAGAATATTTAAGATCATACCATGGGGATCTCAATGAAATCGATGACAGTCGATTTTGAGAACAGACACTCGATCAGGGGCTCAGAGAATGATAGTGGTCGTATTGTCTCTCTTGGACGAACCAAACCTAGAAGGATATGGCTCTGTCCGTAATACGTGACCCTAATTTAATGAAAAAAATGAAGTTCATGTCATGTACTTTGGAAGTACATAACATGCACTTTCCTTTACCGACCCCCTGTATTAGGCGGTCTCTAGGTCACCACACATCGATTTGTGCATGGATGTGAAACGGCCATCATCTAGGTACATGCAGTAACAGAGTACATGGCGTGTATTTTAGAAATTTCCAGAAAACTGTTCTTTTTCCTCAAAAACACTAGAAAATAAAAACATACAATAAAAATAAGATCCGGGTTCTTAAATACTTCCCCCATAAAGAAACCCATACCTGAATTTCCTAGCAATGTGGCGTATAAGAAGAATCCCCGAATAGCTCTCGCCACTGTGATCGTACTTTGACCACACTCTCCCAAGTCTCGCCTTGTACTCGCCCATGCTGTCATAGCACTTGTACCATAGGAACATACTGACCACTGAGAAGCTTTGTACTACAATAAAGAATCTGTATAGGATGCTTCTTGAAATATTGTGTCCACTTCTAACTCAAACTCCTCATATTGGAAGGAATGAGACAATTCTGAGAAATAATTTCAAAGATGAGAAACGTGGAAGTCATCATTCATATCCTCGTACCTCATAGGTAACCAAAACAAATAGGCAACCGACCCAACTCTCTCCAACATCTCAAATGTCCTGATGTACCTCGGCGAAAGCTTACCCTATATCCTAATCCTCTTGTACCCCAACCTCAGTGTGACACACAGGAAAACCTAAGCCCTAACCATGAACTCCAGAGGTCATCTCTATTGATCAGAATAAGACATATGTAAAGACTATGTAGTATCCATCCTCTTCCGAATCAACTCTATATGCTCTGTGGTCTTTTGGAAAAGACAAGGTCCCAACATAGCTACCTCTCCTATCTCCGGCTGACATAGAGCTGATCGACATGGCCTACCGTACCAAACCTCATACGGTTCCATCTGAATAGTTTATTGAAAACTATTATTGTAGGAAAACTTCATAAGAGGTGTGTGCTTCTCTCAAAAACCACCAAAATCTATGATGCATTCCCACAACATGTCATCAAGCACCTAAATTGTTCACTCGGACATGCCATCTTTTTAGGAGTGGTAAGATGTACTCAAAATTACCTGTGTACCCAAAGCCTTCTAAAGCCTCTACTGGACCTGAGAAGTAAAACATGAATCTCTGTTTGAAACAATGGAATGTGGAACTCCATGCAAATGTAAAATCTCTCAGATATACAACCTTCCCCGCTCATCTAAAATAAAAGTATCCTTCATGGGAAATAAGTGAGAAACCTTCATGATTCTCTGAATGACAACCCATAAAACATCATTCCATCAAGGAGACCATGGAAAACCTGTCATGAATTCCATCACGACATCATTCCATTTCAACTCAAGAATGGGTAACTACTGCAACTTTCTTGCTGGTCGCTGATGTTCCACCATCAATTGCAGATAGGTGGAACACTTCATAACGAAACCAGAAACATATGTCTTTATACCTGCCCATCAATACAGGTAGTGTATATCATGATACATCGTAGTGATGCCAGGATGAACTGCCCAAACTGAGTATTGAAAGTCCTGTATCACCTCCTCCCGTATGTCTGCTAACACCCATATGCGCCCAAAGAATTTCAAGATCTCATCTTCTTTTATGATCCATCTAAGAATAGGTTTCTCTACTGAAATGCCTTCCCGTCAGACTAGGCCTTCAGAATTTGATAGATTCTTTATTCTCACTCGATCAAGAAGAGTAGAGGTAACATCTATAGAAGAAAGAAATGTTTTCCCCTGCCTATCATACACCTCCAAATTCTTCTTAGCGAATAGATCCATAAGCTTCCACTCACTGTTGGCCTCCTGAACTACTTGTATCTGAGACATCATGCTCAGCGCATTAGCCACCGTATTTCCATTCCATGGCATATAGGAAAGCTCAATGTCAAAAGGATGAAGGTTATCATGCCACCTTCACTATCTCAAATTCATGTCAAGCTGAGTGAAGATATACTTGAGACTATTGAGGTCAGTAAAAACAAAAAAATGATCTCCTAGAAGAAAACTTCTCCAACATCGTAGGGCATGAACAACTGCAGCCAACTCAAGATCGCACATTGGGTAATTTCTCTCATGCAGCCTCAACTGCGAAAACCCGCACACAATATCTCCTTCACCCTGCATAAGCATTGATCCAAGCCCGATTCCTAATGCACCATAGTACACAGTTACCTCTTTCCCGGCTCTGAAAAAACTAGTATCAATGCTAAAGTCAACCTCTTTTTCATCTCATGAAAGGCTGACTCATAAGAATCTAACCACAATAACTTTCCACCCTTCTTAGTCTGGCCCATCCGTGGTGCTGCTATGCGTGAAAATTCCAATATGAAATTTCTGTAGCATCCAGCTACCGCTAGAAAACTTTCTACCTCAAAAAAGTTCTTCAGATTCTCCCTGGAATCAACAGGTCTCACATTCTTGTGGTCTACTAATACTCCGGTCACAGAGATAACATGACCTAGGAAGTGAAGATAGTCCATCGAAAAGAGTAATTTTGAGAGCTTAACATATACCTAATGCCCTCTAATCGTACTCAAAAGGATACCATGATGGGTAGCATGGTCGTGTCGAGTGTGATAGTACACCAAGATATCTTCCATGAAGACCACCATGAAAGAATCCAAGTATGGATGGAACACTCATTTCATCAGTACCATGATTATTTCCATCTTGTTTGTGAGACCAAAAGGAATAACTACATATTCGTATAGACCATACCTACTCTTGAAAACTGTAAGAGTTATATCAGATATTCTAATGTGAAACTGATTGTAACCAGATATCATGTCAATCGTGGAGAACAGCCGGGATCCATGAAGCTAATAAATGAGATCATCAATCCTCAGCAGGGGATATCTATTCTTGACTGCCAATTGATTCAACTTCTGATAATTCACACAAATTACTGAGGGTACCATCCGCCTTTTTTGAAAATATTACATTCTAACCCCAAGGAGACGTACTAGGTCAGATAAAACCCTTTTCTTGTACCTCATACAAATACTTCTTGAGCTCTTGAAAATCTAGGGTAGCTATCCTATTAGGAGGAATGGACAATTGTGATGCTCCTGGAACATGCTCAATAAAAATGTCCACCCCTATCTCTAGAGGAAAACATGAAAAGTCCTCTAGAAAGACGCCCCTAAAAGAATCCACCGCTGGAGGAATGACCATCTTTAAAGTCCCCTATTCATCTAGATAAATACTAGATTTATGGGTTGTAACTCAACTAAACCCATGATGGTCGGGTCCTTTTCTGCTCGCCTGGACATCCCATTCACCCTTATGAAGAAACGATCTGCCCTTTGGTGATATGAAACACACCCTGCAGTGACAAAAATCGACAACAACCTGGAAGGTGTCTAACACGTCCATTCTGAGAATGAAATCATATCCTATCATCTCAAGGACATAGAGGTCCCAAATGAAGTGACACCCACCAACCTCAAGAGGGAACTCCTTACACTATTGCCCACTAGTTGTTCTTGTCCCCAACAGAGTGTCAAGTGTCAAGAAATCAGTAGAATAAATTATAAAGAGATCAAGGATCTCCATAACAGAAACAAATATAAAGATATGGGAATCTCTAGTATCGAAAATAGTAGATGCTAAAATAGAGGCAACTAAGATTGTACCTCGAACTGTAGAGGTTCTGGGATTCTTATCTTGATGGGTCTGCTCCACCAAAAAAATCCGACATGCACCGCGGCCCAATGACCCTACCTAACCACTCTGAGCTGATCCACCCTATTGTCTCTAAAATCATGGTGACTGACTACCGCAGCCTCAACCTCTACCTTGGACTAAATGACTGAATAAATCTAGTTCCTATACTGATGAGAAACTGGTGGCGCTACTCATGAACGCAGAGTCACATAAGACCCCCTGTCACAAGCTACTCGTGAGGAGATCTGATAGAAACGCTGCAGATAACCCATTTTTTAGTAATATCGGCACTCCACTAGGTCTCTTGAGAAATGTGGCCTCATACTCCCACTCTTCCCGCATTGTAATCACACTACCTAGATACAATAAAAAGTCTCTCACCTCCTCAGATCTCTGAAACGTAATCTCCCTATGGTGCTTTCTGCTATCAGTAAGAGGGATACTAACTCTAGATGTCAAACTGTCATGGCTCAAAACCCCATAATCCCATAGATTTCACTCTGTTATTAGAGCCTGTCTGATGATAGAAGTGATGGAGGTAAACTTGAAGATGTTCCCCTACAATCAGATGTCATTCCTCTGACCATTCGCAAACATCCTTGCCGGGAATAACTCATCACCTCCTTGAATAGGCATGAAGTGCTACAGCTCAGTGGAGGAAGAATAATAATCCATAATTGAATGAGTACCTTTCTCAAGACTCATTATCTCTTGGGCTCTATTGGCCCTCAACGTATCTAGATAGAAGTAGTCATAGAAGGCTCGCTGAAACTCATCCCATGCAATGACCTGTTGGTGTCTCATCCAGGAGATCACATCCCACTATCTCTTGGCGGAATCTCGAAGTATATACGTAGTGAGAATGACCCACCTCTCTGGAGGCTTCTCTAGGTTCTCGAAGATAGAAATCATGGATTTTAACCATGACTATGTATCCTAAGGTCCTCCTTCCCCTAGGAAGGTTGGAGGATGTTGTAGTTGGAAAACACGTGTCCTCTCTTCCATAGACAGGGCACGATGTAGTACTCCTCGGAAGGTCTACATGAACCTCATAAAGCCCTATCGAAACTGTGCATCATCACCTATGTCCGGAATGAAGACTGTTGCAAAGACTGGCACAACTAGAGGATCTGCTGGATGTCTTAGATCAACCATATCCGATGTCTGATTGTTTCCCTATAACAGGCATACAACCGGAGGAAGTCTCAGTCGGATAACTCTACAAGGTCAAGAACACACTTTATAACAAGATTATCAATGACTGAAAACTAGAACGGTAAAAAGGGAACATGAGAAATAATGCATTCAAGTTTTAAAAACCATGGATACATGGTGTGTATAATTAACAACATGGTGTGTTCCCTTAATCCCTTCACATGGGCATGTATCTCTTCTAAAACTAGTAATGTGACACCCCAAACATACGACGTGTTGTCCAAAAATAGGGCGTGTACTTGAATATTCTTCCCCTGCTTGAGTCCTACTACATGACTAAGCTACTTGGATCTCCTAGAACAAGACTAAAAAGCGTGTTAGTGCCTGACACGGCATGTACTACATGATCTTTATCGACCTATGTTGTTAGTGAAACCACCGGATAAACGACTTACACTACATGACATGTTTCCAAACAGACACGACGTGTACTAATGGATTTCCACCCACCTATGTTGTTAGTTACACATCCAACTACACGGTTCTACAACAGGGATTGTACATCTGGTACATGGTGGGCCCTACCAATGGTTCTAAACTCCATGTCTCGACACACATAGTCTAAGACACGGTTAGGGACTACGCGGTGTGTGCATATGGTACAAGGTGTGTACTCAAGAAAAACAATTTCATCTTGAATAGAAGAACACATGGAGTCTATTCCACATTACATTTTGTGTATTTTATGTTTTTCCAGATATTAAGCCTTAGAAACAACTCCATGAACCCAGAACAATAATGAAAATAAACCTTAAGGTTCCAAATTTTGATCTGTGAGGGTCCATAATCCCTGAGAATTAATACTTGGCATGTTATACATGTTATAAACAATGATCACTAAACAATGAGCCACCAAATTCTACTTCATGAGGGCCTATAACACCTCATGAAACAATGTATGGGATTCATTCAAACAAAACCTTAAACAACCAATACCCTAGAAAACAACATGTATTGTTATCAAGGCATCTATCACAACAGCTTGCATATCTTGCACAACATCTATCACAACAACATGAAATCGCTAATGAACCCTATATGTCATGGAAAGAATGCATGACATGTGATTCCAATCATGTTCCAATATGTTCTATGAGATGGAATACCCTCATCTTATCGAGTTGCGATAGAAATAGAACCTCAATATCATTAAAAATAACAACACAAGTGAGTCACCCAACTGTGAAATCAAATCAACCATAAAATTGAAAATCCCGAAAAATGATTATAAATATGGTAGAGTGGATTTTTCATATACATGGATTAGCTACTACAATGAAAAAATTATTACCAACTATTTTTTCCTGTCCCTAACTATAGGCTCCAAACAATAAGTCACAAAGAAATGAATCCCTCTGATATCACATTGTAACATCTCTGTTACGGAAGACGCCTAGAGATGCTTCGTACCCGGTTGGTCACATGGCGTCAAGCGCATTTCCCCAAACTCGAGAGGCTGCTGACTAGTAGTGATGGGCTTGGGTGTGATAGTGGCGAAACTATGCCCTTATTGGTAGAGTAATACTGTGGATGTAAACATATATACAGTAGTAGAAGCAGTAAACATAATAATAATAGTAAACAATACAATACTGATGAATTAAACAACTGGAGCACAGACATATAGATGATGCATGATATATATGTCTAAGAAAGCATCCAGAAAAGTCACAATGCTGAAAGACAGTACAAAGCCCAAGTACAATGAAAAGTAGAAAACAGCTCCACAGCATTTCTAGGATAACCATGGTCCCATGTTCTCCAGCTCCAAAGTAGTCAATTACTTGAAGTAGAAGGGTGATTTCCCTTATCTCTTCCTGCAACAATATAATTTGTTTGGGCCCAAATGCATGGTCAAAACAGGGTGTGAGACTAGATCCTATTAGGCAATCACCACAATATCTCTTCCAAACAGATAGTGAATATATGGAAGTTAATAAGTAAAATGAAGCAGTAAAAAAGGAGTAACTATGCAGTAAACAATCCATAGATTCAGTAAAATCAGTTTCATATATCAAGAAGCAACTAATCAAAGCAGTTAAACACAAACAAGTAACCGTTGGGAAGTACTCTTAGCCTATCCCCTCTGGTCCTACCTAGTAAACATAAGCAAGTGGCTAAACTCCAATGGTAATTCTCTGGGAAGCACTAACAACCTACCCCCTCTGGTTTAACCACAAAAGTACAAGCAACCCTCTGGGCAGTACACTATGTCTATCCCTTATGGATCATCGAAAAACATAGAATATCTGAGGAAGAACTCGTTGTCAATTCCTCTTATAGTTTAGTATCGGTAACTAAAGGCACTCACGGGAAGAACAGAAGTCACATTTCCCCTGCAGACCGCATCATGGAACTACAGTCACTCTGAGGAAGAACTTATGTTAATTCCCATTGTGTCCTCACATCGTAAAAGTAAACAAACACTCTGGAGAAGCCCTTACGTCCATTCTATTTATGGTCTACTAGAGTAGGTTCTCATGGCCCTGTGAAAGTCAAGAAAGCATAGAAACACATATCGACCAAAGTAACCCTTTATAAATGCTTGGCAAGAAATAAAAATCATATTATCATGTCAGATAAGAAAATCACTCCATCCTACGATAATCGGTATGGGGAAAACAACAAGGTAGCCTAACAGATTATGTAGGACCAAACGGTAAAAAAAGTCATTCATGGAAAAAAACATCCAAATCATAGCTATTTACCCTATTCAGATTCAATTAACCTCTACTCATGCATACACATAGAGAAGGAAAATAATAGGGCTGAAATAGTTAATACACTATACCATGTTCAATGTTATTGGGAACTTTTTCACATATAACTCGAAGACA
This sequence comes from Viscum album, assembly GCA_963277665.1. Classification (NCBI taxonomy): domain Eukaryota; kingdom Viridiplantae; phylum Streptophyta; class Magnoliopsida; order Santalales; family Viscaceae; genus Viscum; species Viscum album. Next base: position 1,730,097,519 of record OY728132.1, read on the forward strand.
TTCAATGAAAAGGCAGAAACCACCTACCTTGGTATTTTAGGATCAATATAAGTAAACCTCAAGCCTTGAATCTCCCAGAAACACTATAGATATTCAAAAACACTAAAAATTCTCAAACAAAGATAACACTTGAAAGAGGAAGAATATAGAAATGAAGCTCTAGAAGAAGGAAGAGCATACTAAGGTGATCTCAATTCAATTGACAATAGTCAATTCAGATAACATACACTCGATCGGGGGCTCAGGGAAGGATCGTGATTGTATGGCTCTCTCATATTATCCAGACCTAGTAGGAGACAGTTCCTTCCATAAGATGCGACCCTGATATGTTTAATGAAAAAAAGAAAGTATATGGAATAAACTTTGGAAGTACATGGCATGTACTTTCCTTTACCCCCCCCGCATGAGGCGGTATCTAGGTCACCACACACAGCCATGTGAATGGCAAGCATACGGCCAGCACCCGACTACATGAGGCAATAGAGTACATAGTGTGTACTTAAGAAATTTCAAGAAAACTCCTCTTTTTCCTCAAAATCATCAAAAAAGGAAAACATACCTAAAAATAAAATTAGGTTCTTACACTTTTTGTCCATAGATCCAGTGCTAGTTCACCCTAATTATGTTGAATTCATATCCGGAGGTTCTATAGAGGGATGAGTTCATCAAGAAGACATCATCTAGAACTACATCATTACGAGAGGGGAGGGATCAGGATTACTCATGTAGAAAATCTATGTTCAGGGGTTCTTCATTTTCATGGTAGAATAGTTTCTATTCAGTCAGGGGGTAGGTCGTAGCCCTTAGCATTTTGTTTCTCTAGGGGTGGATTCTCTCAGCCCTATTCCAAGGGATCATTGTCTTTTTTCATGTGGCGACTGAGGTCATCTTCAGTGGGAGTTCTCTAACCTTCATTATTGTCACCATGCACCATGTGTTACTCTCAAGGTTCCTCTGTGGAGGCAGTTTTATCCAAGGAAGTAGAAGCAGGTTGCACCATCTTTGGATTAGCAGAGAGAAGATGGGTTAGTCCGAGGATAGACCTGGGATGCTCCCCATACTAAGAGAGTAGATCATGGTTGTGTTAGTGGTAATCATTATTGAAATGGAGGTCGTGGTGAAATTCGTGGGCAACAACAAGCTCTAGCGTTGCAAGCACCAGTCTATCCAGATGTCCTTCTTGGTACCATGTGATTTTTTCTACTTGGGTGTATGCCTTGATTCACCTGGGATCCACCCACTCCTTCATATCACATTTCATTGTCCATGCTTTGGAACATGAGGTTGAGATGATTCCGGTTCCCTTACTGATGACTACGACAGTTAGAGGTCAATCTAACTTTTTTGGATGTATATAAGGAATGTTATCTAGTGCTAGGGAAACACATTTATTGTGGAGAATTATTATGTTTATGAATATAACCATATTATGTAATCCTTAAGATGGAATTTTTGTATTCAGTTGAGGTATTCGAATATTGGTTCTGATAAAAGGTGGATTTCATTGATGCTAATGGATATCTAGCAGTGTTTGGTGGTGAGGGAGACCCTCAGATCGGAAAGAGGCATTTTCCATCCATTTAATCCATGATGGATATGTTGATGATGAATTATTCAGAGGTTTAGTACTTATCATCAACTAGGTTGGTAGAAGAGTTCCCTAATGTATTTATATAAGATGTTGTAGTATTACCCCCTCAACACGAGATTGAGTTTGGGATCAAACTACCACAATGAGGGTCTCCAATCCATATGTCTCCATATAGGATGACAACATCTGATTTGTAGGAGCTTCTTATATTCCTTGATGGTCTATTATAGTGTGGTTTTGATCTTCCAAGTGTTTCACTGTGGGGTGCAAAAGTTTTTTTGTGAAGATAGTTAATGACAGTTTGTTTTTCTGTATCGATTATCATCAGTTATACAAAATGAACATGAGGAATCGATATCCTCTTCCATGTATTGGTTATTTATTTGAACAACTTAATGGTGGGTGATGGTTCTCAATGATACACTTGTATTTAGAATATCATATTATGGGTGAGAAGGATGAGGATATCCCAAAGATGAATTTTTGTTGTCGTCATGGGAATAACGAGTTCATTTTAATGTCATTATGTGTGATGAATTCCTTAGTTGTGTTCATTGTGTTGATGAATGCTATAATTCATGAGTTCCTAGATAAGTTCATGGTTATTTTCATTAATGAAATCCTTTTTTACTCCATTTCTGAGAAGGGTCTTGTACAGTATCAGCATTCCATTTTGGGATTTCTTCATCAACATCAGCTCTTATGGAAGTTGTCAAAGTGTGAGTTTTGGGATCGAGATGTATGTTTAATGGGTAATGTCTTATCCTAGTAGGGAGTACTTATGGATTCATCGAAGAGATAAGATGTTGTTTCTTGGAAATCCCTTAATGTAGTGGCAGAGTTATGATGTTTCTTTGGTCTTATAGGTTGTTACATGATGTTTGTAACAATTTATATCATGATGTGACTCCTCTAACAGCATTGAAAAAGAAGAATAAGGTATTTTTGTGGACTGATTAGTGTCAGGAAACATTGGAATATCTAAAAGAGATTTTGGCCAATACTAGGATTATTTTTCTACCAGTAGAGGGAGTTATGTTTTATGTTTTATGTGATACTTTTCATATGGTGCAAGGATGTGTTCTAATGTAGTAGAGATCGGTTGTTTCTTATGGGTGTCATGTTTTTCATCCCCATGAATGTAACTATGTCACTCATGATTGTGAATTGATAGTAGTGGTGTTTTATCTGATGTTGTGGATACATTACCTCATTGTAAATCTCTTTGTGGTTTTCACCAATCAAAAGAGCCCGTGGTATGTTTTCTCCCAGCATGACTTGAACTTGCGGCAGTGTTAGTGGATGTAAATTCTTACAATAATTTGACATTAAAATTTCTTATACACCCAGAAAGGGGAATGTTGTATTTGATGTCTTAATTTGGAATTTGTGTTGTGATGCAGTGCGTGAATCAGGTAATTCTTAGAGAGTAATGGATGAACTTTTAGGATCTCATCTAATAATGGTAGATGTCTGGGAAATAGGATGTCTTTTTTAGATGATGGTGTATTAAGCTTTGGTTCAGTGGGAAGAAGATTCCTGGTTGGGGGATCATGAGGTGGAGGTCTTGAGAAACCGATTTGTCTATGAAGAGGACCATGAGGTTTGTTCTGAGGATGAACAACATCAAATGTTATATCAAGGATTTTTTTTCATTTCTTTATAAATGTGTTATATGGTCCTCAAAGAGGTCAATAGTTATCATTTAGTGTTTATTCCTAGAGATTCAAATAAGTACATTTCCTTGAAGATTCAGTTTTAGTGTCCTGGGTTGATGCATGAAGTTGTAGTGTCAGTGTCATGATCATAGATCTTTTAGAATGTTATGGTCGAGAACTGTGTCCCTGGTGGTTTTATCTGGCGATTAGATATTCTATAGAAAAGGTGGGAGGACATATAAATGGTCTTTTTACTAGTTTACCTTGATCTTAGAGAGGCCTTAACACCATATGGTTGTTAGTGGATCATTTAAAAAAATCCCGCCATTTTAAAACGAACATGATGTCGAGATTAGTTGAGAGTTTTTTATGGATTCATATTGAGTAGGTGGTGAAACTCCACAGAGTCATGTTCATTATCATTTTCGATCTGGATCCTCCTTTAACCTCTAGGGTGTGGAGAGATCTCCATCATTCTTTCAGTTATCTGCTATTCCTTATCACAACTTTTCATTTGCAGCAGACTGTCAGACAGAGTAGACCATCCAAACACTTGAAGACATGTTTCTCTCATGTGTTCTAGGAATTTTTGGTTTATGGATGAGGAAATTACCCTTATTAGGGTTCTATTACAAAAAAAGTTCACTCCACCATCTTTATGGTTTCATTGTAAGCCTTTTATGGACAACTATTCCATTCTCCAAAGTGCTAGATAGGGGTTGGAGAGTTTGCAATTCTCAGGATCGAACTGGAACAAAATATGAAAAATTTGGTTCATGTGATTTGCAAGAGGACAAAGGCTGCATAGGGTCGTCAAATATCATATATTAATATAAGGATGAGACTATTTGAGTTTGATTTTGGAGGTAATGTGCTATTTAAGGTGACTCTCCATCATTTGCATCAATGTTTTGGTTGTGGGAGTAAGCCTTATCCTCAGATTGTTGGGCCATTCAAGGATTTATCACCTGTTGTAGTCATGGAGTATTAGGTAGAACATCCCCCACAGATGACTAGGATAGATGATGTTATTCATGTGTCTTATCTCATTTGTTATCTTCATGAGGAAACTCACATCATCGATTGGGGATATTTCGATGTTGAGGATGATAAAACCTACGAGGAGTAGCTGATAGAGATATAAGACCACAATGAACTAGTGTTTTGTGGGTGTTTTACCCCATTGGTTCGTGTATTGTGGTTGCACACTAGTTGTAAGAGCGTACATGAGAACATGAGTTGTAGATATGTGCATATTACCCCGATCTATTTGATGTTTTACACTTTTCTTGTAATGAGGATCATATATGGTTGTAGAACCTTAGTGTTAATTTGATGGCTTCTGTTTGTATAATTTTGTGTGTATCTCTTTTTTAAAAGGTTCCTCCCCCCGGGAGAGCATTTAGGTGTTGGTTATGGTGTTGTTGTGGTTTCTCGTGTTCCCCTCACAAGCAATTGAACTCTTTTGGTGGAGACTGCCTTGAGAGGTATCTCGAAGGGTGGTTGTTCAGGCCCTATTTTAATTTTCTTATTAAGGACAGTTTTGAATTCAAGTGGATGAATTTTTATTAATAGTTTCTAATTTAATAGATCAGACCCCTCCAGTCCATTTCCATGCTAAAATATAGTGTTTAAGGTTTTTTGGTATTTCAGGGTGAGTTATCCCCAACAATTTTCCAAATTTCTAGTTTTGTTAATAGTGTTTCTAGTTTCGTGACCCATAATGTCAATGTGTCATTTGTACATTAGGAAAAGAAGATTCATTTGTACTAACATCATTAGTGAGTCAATTGTACTATCAATATCAGTTAGTCATTTGAACTGTCATCATTGTTGAATCATTTGTACTATCGGTGTCAGGGAGTCATTTGTACTGTTAGTATCAGTGAGTCATTTATATTGTTGCACGGGTGAGCCATTTGTATTTTTGGTGACTGTGAGTATTTTATGATTTTGGATTCTATGAATCATTTTCAATGTATGCATCAGTGATTCATTTTTACTATTGGTGTTAGTGAGTCATTTGTACTATCAAAATCAATTATTCATTTGTTTTATTGGCCTCAGTGAGTCATTTTTAATATCAGTGTTGGTTAGTCCTATGTACTATAGGCATTGTTGATTTATTTGTAATTTCAGCATCAGTGATTCATTTGTACTCTCAAATTTGGTGAATCATTTTTATTTTCACCATCAGTGAGTCATTTTTACTATTGGGGTCAGTGATTCAATTGTAATATCGGTGTTAGTGAGCCATTTGCACTGTCGACATCGGTGATTCTTCTACATTTGTCGGCATCAGTGAGACATTGTGAACATTACTTCCATCTTCCTATAGTTTCTCCATGTTGACATTTTCCTTTACATAAAAGGTGTTCAAGTTCTTTTTTTAATGTATTTAAATCTGATTCAATATCATAACCTGTATCATAATTTTACTAATGGTCAGGAAGTCTTTACTTAGTCAAAATGCATGAACAATGAAAAAATTGATCGTAATGGGAAATCAATCATATCATTAACAGCTACTCTATTTTGATTTCCAGAATGGTGAGATATATTCTGCTTTATTATTATTACTCCACTATAACCATGTGAGGCACCTTGAAAATTTTCATCACATTGGGGTGGTGTGATAGAATATTAATCCTCGGATCGTTTCCCCTTGATGTTTTATTCATGTTGCATGCACACCCCCAATTTTGTTGAAATCAAAAAATATTGATCCATCATCGATTGAAAAGTTTATATACCTCAATTATTATTTTTTATTTGATCCACATTCTACCATTTCTCCTTTCCATGTTACAGAATTTTTTCTCCATGTTTCCAATAGAGTTTTCTTGGGTGTCAATTAGTGTACTTCGGACACGATATCCTTGGGTGGATGTTGTTGTCGTAGGGATAGTTTATCATAAACCGTTGTGGTGGAATGTTCATAAATAATTTCAAGAAGTATTTTAGGTATGGGATTCATTGATTCTCAAATTATTCACATGAGATCATAGAGATAACATGATTTATCCCGCAATATGTTATTGGGAATGACATGCTAAATATTTGAACCAGATAAATAAATTTGTATCAATCATATGTTATTGCCCCTTATTTCTCTTGATAGTATGATATCTATTCTTTCTTTGTTTATCATGTTGTTCTGGAAATAAATTTTTAATGAACATAGACTAGTATTAATTTTAATTTTTTTTTCAATGATTTGGAGCCATGTAAATGAATATGGTTGTTTCTATTGTAAATTGATGTATTAAGCACGTTTTATTAATTATTGATACCTATGTTTACATTGTATTTTGGTTACCTATAGTTGGGCCCTACTAATAATGAATAGGTTACTAAAGATAGATTAAATATTCATTTTATCATTAAAATTTAATTCATTATTGGGTTATGTGATACTCTCTTTTATGTAAGGTCGAGTGCCTTGAGCTTTGGAGACAAGAGAGATCATTGTGTGTGAAGGAAGAATGCCTTGTTCAAGGCCATTATCTGTGTTGATTTTCAATTTCATGCTGCATGTGATGTGTTATGCGCCTAGATGGATGTTTTGAGATGTTGTGGTAGGAAGGCCCAGTGGATGTGGCATTAATTGATGCCTATTATGGAGATATGAATCGATTTATGCATGAGCATGTTGGGGAGGTCACCTGAGATGATGAAATGGGTTCGGTATGAATTCTATATGCATGCATATTCTAGTTGGCCCTTTATCTGATATACTTTCCCCATATCATAATGTAGCTTCTTATAATACTCTTCTACCAATAATAGAATAAGATTCATAGGGTATAGCATGTGATTTCTATGTTTAGATACATGAGGATTGATGGGCCTACACTTTTTCTATATGTGGAAAAGACTCAACGGGTAGTTCACATACTCACTGTGTTGAGCCCCATATTTTTGGTATTTTATAGTTGTATCTATAATTCATGGGAATATGGGAATGTGATATTTTTGTTATTTAATTTTTGAATTAATGATGATAACCCATGGGGTTAGAGATTGATGGTATGAAAGTAAAGGTTGTAATTTAAAGGAACAATGGTATTTGAGTGTGATGCTATTGAAATATAATGTGGAATTGATAGTGGTTAAATAATGATCAAATAATTCATTAACATATCATGAAACTGATAAAAAGGATAATGTAATCTAATGTGGATCGTTAAATTGTTGTGTTCTTATAGGTTACCAAGTCCTAACAGTGGTAGCTAAGTGTCTAAGAGATGTGAGATGTTGTTGGGTCCAAGACAATGTTATGACTATAGTGTGGTTGTGATCTATATTGTATCATATAATTTTATGTTTCTATATACCACCCCAACCTTTAGGATAGTGCAGATTTCACCTTGGGGATTCTGAGACCTCACGGGGTGTTTTCCCCAACATCCTGATTGGAGGATAGATGGATGACTACCCAATTCGACTCGGTCTATTCTCTTGGCAGTTATATGTGTTGGTATACACGGTGGATAGTTTTCCCCACATATGTGTGTAGAGTGATGTATTGTCTTGGAATAATTTAGACACATATATTCTGGATGTAGAATCATATGGATTTCTATAGGTGCATAATGAATAAGTTGTGATGTCTTGAGGATCCTTACATTGTGCATGACCTATAATGGGTTGAGGTTTAAAACCTGACATATGATACATGTTATGATATCTATACTAGCTCTTGGAAAATAACTAGTCATATTGGTTATGTGGACTTGGTGGTTGAGTTCCTTGAGGGTTATATTGTTGTTCTTTTCCTAGGTGTCTACAGGCACACATTTTTAGAGAGATTTTCTTATGATGTGTGACATTAGGGAAAGTCTGCTAACCAAGGGGGAAGTGGTTGTGAGGTACCCATGATATTATGTATTATATTATATACTCATGTATAAGATCCATGCATAGAGTAGTCATGTTGATGATATGAACATATTACACTTATTTAGGTGATGAGTTAGTTTCACTAGTTGTTCACTATGATTTAGTATGATTTTAATACCTTTTAATGAGAGGATCTGAAGTGGATCCTACTGATTATACTATTATAATCAACCTATCTTCCATTAACTAATTTTCAGGTCACTTGGAGTATGCTGGATATCAGGCTGGTCACTAGTAGTTGGGGGTAGGGGTTCTGTAGGAGCTATTCAGAATTTCTGCTATCTATTGTTTTACATTCCTTTGGTAATTGTACTTCTCCCTTTAAGTTATAGAAGTTATTGCATGATATTACATATGTGTACCTAATATTTATTTTATATTGTAGTCTGATTTGGAGTTGGTTGGTCTCTATCTTATTTCTCTCTTTTATCATGTGTTCTCTTAGAGGGCAATGCCTCCCATTTGTGTGATTACCAAACCCTCATTGCTAGTCTCCAAATTTGGACCTACATGAAGTTGGACTTGGGAGTTCACATTCTCCATTCTCACATTTCCATATTAGGAGGGGTACACTTTGTGGGCATGGGTCATTCTAATCACTATCCTCAGTCACCCTAATCAAAAACCATAAAAACCATGTTTAAAAAAATACAATAAACATGATCCATTCCCCAAAATTTTTTAACCATTTAATATTTAGAAACAATTTTTTTAGTAATTTAGTTAATGGTTTATCCATTTATCAAACATCATTAATGTCTTTATAAATTTATAACATTTATATTAGGAACATATTTTTATTAATTTCTAATAAATTGTAGAAATCATTTCTACATCCCATAGTTTTCCTCAACATGTTTTATCATTTTTTATTAATATGATTCATTTAACACATATTATTAATTTCATAAAATGAATAATTCATATAAAAACCCCATTCCATTTAGGAAAATGAATATTATCACACAAAACAATAACACCACACATCATGTCCAACACCCAATGATTAAGTACCATACGCACTATAAAAACAAAAATCAATAAAAAGCATTCCTCCCTAGGTACTCACAACATCCTCCATAATTGTGTTAGCTACACACATTCACTATATCTATGAAAAGGCCAAAGAAAATACAATATCCCATCTACCATCCAAAAATGAAATAAATAATTCAATGAGAACCCTTATTATTAAACTTTTTATCACCCCAGTCTAGGATGCATTATAACTGGCTTCGAAATCTAATTTGCAACATGTCTTAAATCAGGTCTTCCCGTGTGTTGGAGGCTTACAAATATTCGTCTTGGTCTTTTGAGACATGTGGGAGGAATATACCCTAATTATTATAGTGATCCCAAATAGATAATGAAATAAAAATGGAAAATGGTTATAACATGTAACACGAATCAAAAATCAATTTCCCTAACCTCGCTACATCACCACAACCAACAGAAAATATGACACGTTATGTCATATAGAGAAAAGTGTAATGAAATCCAAAAATAATGTTAAGATGAAGAATACCCAAAAAGGACCAAACAAAAAATTTTCTACTCTCATTCATGCACATCCCCAGGCCAAAAACAAACCTTATATTATAGATCATTTTCCCTTATTCTAAAAGGAAACCATTATGATTAGATCAAGTACCCAATAGAGGCTTGATCCGAGTGTTATTACAACTCAGTAGGCCCCCAACAATGGTTCCTAAAAAAATATATTATAATCATATAGGGTATTTTGGTTTTTGAAAAAAAAATTGGTAATCAAAGGATAAATCAAGTTCTATCAATAAACAATATTATGATAAATCACATTCACCATTAGTTCAAATTGTTAATAATATTAATCACATTCTCCATGGCCAATACTACTAACCTAATGATAATATATTAGGGTGGCGTATATTTATATAATTCATTGGGATTATAATTTCACAAAAAAATATAAAAATGTATCCAGTTACCTCAAAACCTCGTTTCAGGTATTCTTATAACAGGAATTTATAGTGTCATAAATCGTCAGCCTACCACCCTAATAATAGAAATATAGGGGTGGGGACTAATGCCTCATTATATCCCAACATGTGGGAGTAGACCATCAGTACATTTCCCCACACCTAATAATTAATCTTGTAAACATTAATATTTAATTGGTATCACATATTTCATTTACATATGATAACTAATTTAGTACATTCAAGCTTTACCAAACAACCCATTATTATATGTTATCATCATAACAAAATTATAATTAGTTTTATTGGATCATCCCATAAATTTAAAATTTAACTATTTAATTACCAAGTTCATGGCCGGGAACACACCATTTTTTATGATCCAAATAAGAATGTTTTTGTTAAATTAAAAGAGGGTGGGTGTATTTTAGTTTTAAAAACATTTATTTTTACCCTTAGGAAAAACTATTTTTAACAAAGTTAAACAATGTAAATTCACAAGATCTCTATGTGTTATACATACTCACTACATTCCAAAAATATGGTTATGAAAATGAAACTCAAGAAATGTTTACAAGAAAAATATTATACCTTAAAGCGTATAGAATCTTCCTTTGATAGTATAAAAAAGAACAAGAATGTATAAGAAGGATACACTTTATTCCATTATCAAAATTCATCAAAAATAAATTTGATACGAAACAAATAACAAGAATGAAATAATTTAACCCAAAGAGAAGGGTATACACCAACCTTGGATAAAGGTCCCTTGATTTATAATTTCAAGAAAATATGTCTTCCCTATACAAGGGTAAGCCCTCGATACAAATATCTAAATCTCACTTTTTATCCCCCAAGACCATGATGATTAAGTTAGTCGGAACTGTTGTCTTCATATCCATGGATTTCCTTGAACATTATGGTAGTAGACACCTCTATTTTACTATACCCTGAAGTCCTATATTGTACACATCAACAATCAGAGTCATACGAAGCACGATAAACAATATGTTTAGTATACACAAGGCTTGAGAGTCTCTCCCTCTAGAAATGACTTCAGCAGCATGAAATCCCTAGACTAATCAACATTATTTCTCAGTATTGTGCTTTTTCAAATAATCTCCTATTTATAGGAACTTCTCCAAAGTTTGGCTCCCTCCTCCAATGGTCACATTTTTCCTTAAATTTTTGAGGGACCTGTACTTGTGTCACACAAACAACGATTAGTTAGAAACAGAATGTATGACATTGTTTCATAACAACAACAAGTGTATGAAAAATAAGGTTTCTAAACCAAATCTATTTTTAGGATTCTAGGAAAAAGTATAGTTCAGAGTCTAAAAAATAATAATTTGAAGACTATAAATCATGGACATTTGGATTATTTTTTCCAAAAAAATTGAAACCTGTATTTTATATATCTCAGAATATGAATTCTAATGAATTCAGAATCTTAATTATGAGGAACTTGGAATCCTAATTCTGATAAATTCAATGTCTAAATTATAAGGAATACATATTCATAATTATGATGAATTCAGAGTCTAAATTTTAGAGAATTCATTTTCTCATTTTCAAATAATTTGGAGTATAAATTTATGAGAATTCAAAGTATGAATTTCAGATAATTTAGTGCCTGAATTTTAGAGAATTAATATCTTGATTTTCATAGACTTCATAGTTTTATGTTCAGAGAATTTGGAGACTAAATTTCGAAAAATTTAGAGTCGAATCATCATGGAATTCATAATCTGAATTTCATGGAATTTGGTGTCTGATTATAAGACAATTTTGAGTCTAAAAATAGAATACTCTATAACCAATGATTTATAGGATTCTGATGTTTTAGATATGAAATAGAATTTTAACCTTTAGGAAAAATGAGTTATTTTGAGAGAAACTATAAATCGAACAATTAAAAAATGGGTTTGAAAAAAAAATCTTCCTTGGGGAAGGAAAAGTTTCCTTATTAATATAATTCATATAAAAAATAATAATAATTGACCAAAAGGTAGAGTGTTAGTGATTTTCAATACATAGAGGAATGGAAAAATCATAAGGAAACATTATTGACTCAAAAATATCCCCTTTTTTGGAAAGCAAAAACATCCTTATGAAAAATAATACAAGGACATAATGTTTTTCTTTATGAACATAAAACAAAAATTATATCCTATTACATATTAATCTAGTGAATATGTCTAAATAACCCTTTTTTTAAAGTACCTAAGTATCATATTCATGGTTTCATGAATGATAATTTTTATTTACTTGATATGAAAAAATTAATTGATAAGAACTCCCCTAAGATTTACTTCCCCTTACATAAATAAATATCTTTTTTACTTAGTATACAATTTATTATTACATTCTCCCCGTTTGTGGTTTTAAAAAAGGAATAAAGAGAGTGGGAAAAAATATGGTACCTAAAAATATTATACTAAACAACGAAATATATGAATAACAACCAAAATTCCATTTTGATTGAATGAATATGTATAAATAATAAAATACAGCAAATGATCGGACTGGGATAAAATTGCAATTTTTCTTCTTTGCAATTAACTTCTTCTTGCATAACAAGCATTTCTTCACACTCAATTCTGAAATGCCTTTCCCCCTTTCCATTTCATAGACACAGAATTGAGATTACCATTAAAGTCATTGACTACATGCTTCCAATTTGTCTATTCTAAAGTCAACTATTCCTAAAGACTTTTATTAAGATCTATAAACATCCCATATTCTATGTAAAAAGAATCATTAACATTATCAAGAAATTCATCAAAGGGTCTCATATAATGGATTGTATTCCTTGACCAACATTTAATCATCTTGCATGATCTTTTATGAGATTCGTATTCAAGGAAGAATGATTTTAAATCTGTCACTAGAATTATGAACTTATCTATAAGCATCGTGACTGAATCTGCTTTCTGATTAAATGAGTGTTGAAGCATATGGAACCTCGAGACTATAAATAGAAATAAGGGAATGGAATAAACCAAATTCTCAAAAGATTTTACAATAAAATCATTTTCAATGGGGGGTGTTTCTGAATCACAGTGTTTTGTTGGAGAGGATTCTTTTTCTATCTTGTTAGCTTTCCACTACGATGAAGCACCAATATCATTCTTTTTCACTAATGATTTAATAGGTTTATCTTTCAACACTTGTTTTCCATTATCATCCCTTGGAATGATCTATTCTACATTGGGTGATTCATGTTAACTATCTAATAACAAAAAAAAATTATCTTCCTCAAGGTTTTCGTTTTTAGGACCTGCCACAGTATCCTATGGATGAATGATATCATGGTTTCTAAATTCTTATTCTGATATCATATTCACTTCCTCCCAACCTTTTTGTTCTTCTTATGGTGTAGCAAGTTTTGAATAGTTGGCTTCAGATGTTTGGATAGATAATTTTCCAGATGGAATATCCTTCTCATGATAATCCCCTACTTTCCTTATAATGTCTTCATTATAACCACTTCTTCTTATTATTCTTCTTCTCCATTTTCTACTTCTTATACATCATCATCTAGTTGTGGTTCTAGAATCACCATATTCTTTCTCGGAGTCACAAGAATTGATTCTTGCAAAAATGATTCTGACACCTAGTGTTGTTCGAGGGCATTCTCAGCACTGTTAAGATGAGATTTAATGATTTTAGCCTCTAACATCGTCTTCCTCTGCTTATTTTCCTTCTCATGCTTCTCAATATTGTTACCAACCTTTATATTTAATGATTTTTCATCGGCAGGGTCAATTCCAGATGTATGCTCCCTTTCTTTCCTATTTTTTCCTCTATCCACATATCCACTAAATCGTTAGTGTATGTATTTTGGTATTTTGGTTTTGGGTGTGGTTATTGAGTTTCATTAAACAAATGAATTTTTTCATATTCTACCAGTTCCTTTTCCTTTATATTCCTTCAACCCTTCTTGGAATTCTCAGACACTTTTAGTTTCTTTGATAAAGTTTCTACTTCTTCATTTGGAAGCTCATAAAATTCTCCAGAATCATTAGAGAAGCAATCCATCATCCTTCTCAAGGTATCATCTATAAAGAGCATAACCTTGTAATTTATAGGCATAGAATGACAAGGTATTTTGAACGATTATAAAAAAAGAACTGTGATATTGGAGAGAATGGCCAGATACATAATAATTTGAGACATCAAATTTCCATTATTGATATTCTCAATTGTAATCATTATATACTTCAATAGATTTATCTACCCGAGGTTTACCAGAAAATCCAAAATATAGATGTCACATTCCTTCAGGGTTTCCTTATACCCTTTTCTAGGAATAATAAATCCATAAACCCATAATTATAGAATTTGGATGTTTTTAGATAGATTTATAATCTTTGGAGTCTTTACATCTTTCAAGATATTTCACTCTAAATCCTTTTCCTTCTCAAAAAAAATAGATACATCTGGTAATTTATGGGTGAAAATTTCAGTTTCACCTTCATACGGAATTCCAATACGACTTGAATCCATAGTGTAAGAAATAGATCAAGTCTTTTTATAGATCTGGAAGGAGAACTTATCTCTTCCTCCCTCATTTATGAAACATACTTATTAGTAAATACTACAAAAAACACCGGCTAAACTGGATCATGTTCCTTTGGTTTTGATATACAACCATTCAACTTTATTTTCTTTGAAATAATTGAATATTACATAGCAATGAAATTCAGATCAACTATCCTTTCTCTATAAAATTTCCATTAAAATATTTTCTTTTGTAGTAGACATTTATTTCTGAGGAGATGCTTTTAAAATACATTCAAAACATAGGAAAACCAGAAGATCTAGAACAAACTTATATTGGGAGGGCAGAACTTCAGCACATGATGTCTTTGAAGATTGATGTAGGACAACCAAAAATGGGTCCTTATATAGTCTTTTGAGATGATGGTTCAACTTTTTGGATTGAGCCAATGGTTGATATACTCTTGATCAAAATATGACAGTTGATAAGATTTCCAAAAGGAGGAATTTGGTAGGTTATGATCATTTGATGTTTTTATGATAAACATTCGGATTTAATAAAAAGTTTATCTGAAAATGTTTCTAAAACATGATAAAAATACCAACATGTAAAATGATGATTATGTAATATTATGAAAGAAATCATACCTTCCAGATTTCAATTTAAATTATTCGTAATGAGAAAGATTCTTCTTGAAGAACTATAGAAGTTAGAAATTTTAAATTAAATTTAATGAAAATTTTTATTACAAAAATTTCGATTATGAAAATTTGGATTAAGAAATATAACTAGACTACAAAAATTTTGATTAGGAAAAAAAATATGAAAATTTTGATTATGAAAAATATGTATCCCTCATAAAAAAAGATTCTTACTGTAAGGAGATATGTTTCAACAAAACTTTAATACGGAAAATTACCTTATGGTTATCATTCCTAACTTTTGTTTAATAATTTCAAATCTATCGGAGGGTAATGATTTTGTGAAAATATAAACAATTTGATCATGTGTTTCTATTAATTGAATAATGATATCACTTGTTTGTGTGTGATCCCTTTGAAAGTGATGCCTAATATCTATGTGTTTTGTAAGAGAGTGATGTTCATGGTTTTTACATAGGGTAATGGAACTAGTGTTATCACATAATATTTTTGTTTTGGTAATAATCATATCATTGTCTCTGAGTCTGTGTTGCATCCACAACACTTGAGCACAAAAACTTCCAGTGGCTGCATATTCAGTTTCAAAAGTGGAAAGTGCTTTTGAGTGTTTCATTTTTCTTGACCAAGATACAAATTAATCTCCTATGAAATGTCATGTTCTAGATGTAATTTTTCTATACATTCTACATCTACCAAATTTAGCATCCAAAAATCATTTTAAGATAAATAATTATTAAAAGTATAAAGGAGTCTTTAATCCATGGATCCCTTTATGTAGAAAAAAAATGTTTCACTACCTTTAAATAAGATTCATTTCGATTAGATTGATATCATGAACATAATCATACTAAAAACATTATATCTAGACATCTATCTATAATGTATAGTAAACATCTTATCATACCTCTGAATTAATTTCGATCTACTGGTTTCCCAACTTCATCAAGATCAAGTGAATTTGGGGTACCAATGAGAGTACTAATACTCTTAGTATTGTCTTATACATAATTTTTAAAAATATATTTAATATAATTATGTTGATATATATATGTTCCTTCGGGATTTTTTTTGAAATTTAGAATCCTATGAAAAATGTTAACTCACCCATCATACTCATTTCATACTCATATTTCATTAGAGATGCCAATGAATCAGATAATGAATGCTGAGTAGAACCAAATATACTATCATCAAAATAAATTTGAACAATAAAAACATTTTCCATATCTTTCTTTATAAAGGGGGTTGGATCTGCATTTCCATTAATGTAATGGTTTCTTTAAAAAAATCCATTAAGCATAACTTACTAGGCTCTAGGGGATTTTTTAAGTCCATATAATGCTTTTGTATGTTTGAAAACATGTTCAGATTATTCTGTATCTTCCAAAATAGGAGGTTGTTAAATCAAAATTTTATTGAACATATCCATTAATGAAAGCATATTTAACATCAATTTGAAAAATATTAAAGTTAAATAATTCTGCAATATTAAATAGAATACAAATATATTTAAGTCTTGTAGATGTTGCATAGGTTTCTTCATAGTCTATTCCTTCTTGTTGAATATAGCCTTTCATAACTAATATAGCTTTATTTATTACTATGCGTCCATTTTCATCACACTTATTTCTGATGACCCATTTGAATCTAATAACAGATGTTTCCTTAGGTTTTTCAACCAAGGTCCAAACATTATTCCATTATAATTCATTTATCTAATCATGCATGGATTTCAACTAATCATCATCACCTAAAGTTTTATCACTACTTTTTTTCTTCTAATTGAGAAAAGAATGATAGATGTTATACTTCATTTATTAAATATCTTATAGTCTTTATAGGTTGATTTACATCACCAATGATACTATAAATGAGATTATTCTTAAGAAATAACTTATTTGGGTTTTGTAAAACCTATTCCTCAACAAATGGTAGGAAATATTCAAGGGTAAATGTTTGTGATCCATTTTCTTGATCATTTTCTTTATTAGAATAATCTTCAAAAAAGGGTTGATAATCTATTTTTTGAAAACACATCCGAAGACGTAGGATGTGGTTGTTTAAGAACTAAAGGATCAGTTTCATCAAATTTAACATGTAATGTTTCTTCAAATGTGAAAAAAAAATTATTCAAAACTCTATAATATTTATAAGTTGTGGAGTAGCCTAAGAAAATTCGTTCATCAGATTTGGGTGAAAATTTATGTAAATAATCTTTAGTATTAATAATTAATACATTTCATCCAAATACAATGAATTAGGAAAGATGAGGATTTCTACCATTCCATAACTCATAGGGGTTTTATTAAGAAAGGTTTTAATTAATACTTGATTTATATTATAATAAGATGTAAATATAGCTTCACCTAGAAAATTTTTGGCTACTGAATATTTACTCAACATGGTTCTTATTATATCTTGAAGATATATATTTCTTCTTAAAACAACTCCTTTTTGCTGAGGGGTTCTTGGTGTTGATAATTTATGAGTAATTCTTTTTATTCTACAAAAAGTTTCAAAATTAGAATTTTCAAATTCCACTCCATGAAAATTATGAATAGTTATCAATGGATGTTTTTTCTTATTTTTAACTTGGGATCTAAAAATTTAGAAAAAAGAAAATTCTTCAGATTTCATTTCTAGAAAATAGACCCACATAAATCTAATGTAATCATCAATGAGTACAAACACCAAAAATTTAACTCCAATTCATCCAGTTTTTGTTGGACCAAAAAGATCTATATGCACCAATTGTAATGCATTAGATGTTAATACTTCACCGATTGTTTTAAATATTGACTTATATTCCTTTACATATTGAAAAGGATCAAAAACTTTTGAAAAATCAAATTTGAGCTATGGTATATCCGTAACTAGTCTTTTCTTATAGAGGTTTCATAGGTTCTTAAGGTTACAGTGTCCTAGACTTCTATTCTATAACCCTGATCGGTATTCCATTTCAATAAGGCAAGGTAGGTCTTGTCTCTTATCATCTTCTAAGTTTAGTATGTACACATTCTCTTTCATGTAGGAAGAAAGAATAAACTATTCCATGAAATTGAGTACTAATCAATTATCATTCCTAAAAATTCACAATTTAACCATCATTACATAATTAACATATGCGAATGAGGTTGTCCGTAAAACCATTAAAAAATTAATCATTTGAAATCAATGTTTTTACAAGAAGAAAAAGTTTACCAATAAAATATTTTTTCCCTCAGCATTATCTCTATATGATACTTTTCCTCCTTTCTAATTGATAATATTTTCAATGATGTTTTTATTATAATTCATGTGCAGTGAACATAAATTATACAGGTACCATGTATTACTACTGGTACTATGTTTATATTTATGAAAATAAGAGTGTTAGTCATTTGGAACCAAAAAATTTTTAGATCCAGAAATATCCGAAAGTAAAATTTTAAATATCCACATTTTCATAGGAAAATAAGCTTTATGAAAACCTTATGACTAAGTTTTTTTTGAAGAACAATTTTTCACCTAATGTCAACACACTGACATATAGTGCAGAATAGATCACATTGAGGAGAAAAATAGTTATGAATAAAAATTGGTTTAGAATTAGTATACCCAAACCCATAATGATTCCAAAGAGGAAAAATTTGTGAATACATTTTTACAATATTGTCTTTACTAGTATTAATGATTGATTAAATCTTCTTCAAGAAAAATATTTATGACTTGAGTTTAATAATCTTGTTTTTGACTTCAAAAACATCATATTTAGAAATATAGTTAGTCTGTAAAATATTTTTCTTAGAAATTACATTTTCAAGATCCTTGGAAAGTTTATCCTTCTCATAACTAACATCCTCAATGTTTTTTTGACATAATTTCAAAATTATAAATTTTCTTATTAAGATATTTTGAAATATATGATACTTATTTATTATGAATTAAAATTTTATAATTTTCATTATCATGTTTTTTATTGACTTTAGTATTTTTATTCTCTAGATGTTTGGATAACATAGACACTTCTTCACAGTTAGGTAATATATTATCTTCATCAGAAAAAGATTCTTCATCCAAAAATTCATAATATTTATTATCACGATAATATGTATTTAAGGACACATTATTTATGGAATCACCATTGTATACATTGTCCATTAGAGAATGATTTTCAAAAGGTATCTTGTTAAGAATAACAAAATTCTTCTAACAATAATATTCATACTCTGAGGATTCATCATAAGAATGTCCACCACTAGAACCCCAGGATTAATTAGCATTTAATACATTATTAGATTTATCCTTGTAGTAATTATTTTTATTTCTATTAGATTGATTTTTATTTTTATCTTTTTTCTTCAGCAGGGGACAATATGGCCTTATATACCTTTCTCTTTTTCCTTCATAGAAAGTGACATTCACATCTTTATGGTCATTTCATTCATTCTTATTAAATCTATATGGAAAGTATATATTTACAAATATCTTATTCATCCTTTGAGAAATATTATGTAGCTCATTATCCAAATGTTAACTTTCAATTGATTTAGATAAAACATTGACATTCTTTGACTTGGATCTTGTATCCCTTTCAGGAGTCTTGGCATTAGTAGTAGTAAAGGCTACAATTCTATTACCATTCTTCTAGTTATTCATATCATCATCTCTTTAAATTATTTTCTCTTGTTGAATAAGTGTTACAAAAATGACATCAAGAGTATTTTGAGCTACATCTCTATTCTCATCAATTGTAGTTCTCTATTATTCCAACTCATTATGTATGATATCTACAAAATTTTCCTAAAGTTTCTCATTATCTAAACCTTTATCATCAATTGATTGTAAACTTTTAACAATATTTATAATCCTTTGTTGTATCTTCACACTAGTTCTCCATAAAAAAAATAGAAAGCCATGCTATTTTTCTCTATGTATATCTCTTTCAGTTTCTATAACATTAGATGTACCAAAATGAGTAACTTCCAATTTATTCCAGATACAGTTAGCAGATTCCCCAGAATAAATCTGACTATGTATTTTCCTAGTCATGAAACACAACAATGTATTGTGTACCATGTAGATTAGTTGATATTATGACTTTTATTGATTGGTAAAATATATGAATTTTTTATTATGAATCCTGTAATCTATAGTAATCATAAAAATGTTTTCCACTACAGTATTAATAAAAAATTTCTACATATGATCTCTCCATTATTCATAATCATTCCCATCAAATATAGGTGGTATAGTAGGATTTAGTTTTTAAATCGAACTTATATTCCTTAATTCCATCAAATTTAAAATATATTTCCTCAAACAAAATTAATTTTAAAATACTGTAAACAAGAATAAAAAATCTAAGCAAGGTAAATATTTAGAACAATTAAAACATTAGCAGGAAAACCTATATGGGAATATATGAATTGTTACTATGTCTGATACCAATTTTAGGATCAAAATATGAATATATATGCTCAATTAAAATAGGGGGTGAATTGAATGTTGAAAAACAATAATTTTTAACCTTAAGGAAAATAATGTTGAAAAATGTCAAACAAGGTAAATTCAAAAAACCTATTCTAGTTATACAACCATGCTAAGTCCTAGAAATATGGTTCCAAAAACAAAACTTAAGAAAACATTTCAAAAAATATTCTACCATAAAGCGTATTTGATATTAATTGTTATAGTATACAAAAGTAAAAGAAATATAACAAGGTTATACTTTCATCCATTATCAAAATAGAGAAAAAAATAAACATGAAACAAAACAAATAACATGTATGAAATATTTTAATCTAAATAGAAGGGTATCCAACAACCATGGATAAAGGTACCTTTATTTATACATCATGAAAGTCTGTCTTTCCCACCCCAGGGTAAACCCTCAAAAGCAATATCAAGAAAATTTCTTTTTATCCCTACAAGACCCTGAACATTCAGGTAGTCGAAATGTCTATCCTCTTATCCATAGAATTCCTCGAACGTTAAGGTAGTTGACACCTATATCTTCCTATCCCAACAAGTCCTAGATTTTACACAAAAACAATCAGAGTTTCATGAAGAAATATGAATGAGATGTTCAGTATGCACAAGTTATGATTGTCTCTCTCTCTCTCTAAATCAGTTCGGCATCATGCAATATCATGAGTGATCAACATTTTTTTCAGTATTGAGCTCATTGAAATGATATCTCATTTATAGGCACTTCTCTAATGGTCAACACCCTCTTCCAATAGTCATATTTTTCCATGAATTTCAGAGATACCTGTACATATGTCACTTAAAAATGGTTAGTTTGAAATAGAAAGTACGACATTGTTTCATAACTATAACAAGGGTAAAAAAATATGATTTATTAACCAAATAAATTTTTCGGAGTTTTGGAAAAAATAATTTTTAGTGTCTAATAAAATAATAATTTAAATAAAATTAATAATGGATATTCATGTTTTTTTCCAATGAATTCGAAACCTAAATTCAAAAGATTTTGGAATCTGAATTCTTTTGAATTCAGAGTCTAAATTATGAGGAATTTATATTCTTATTTTTAAGGAACTCAGAGTCTGAATTATGAGGAATTCATAGTATGAAATATGATACATTCACATTTTGAGTTCTGAGGAATAGAGAGTCTGAATTCTGAGGAATTAAGAGTCTTAATTATGAGGAATCCGGAGTATGAATTTCAGAGAATTCGAAGTCTATTTTTTAGAGAATTCGGTGTCCGAATTTAAGAGAATTAAATGTCTAAATTTAAAAGAATTAATAGTCTAATATTCAGAGACATTAGAGTCATATTTTCATATAATTCAAAGTTTGAACTTTTGAAAATTTGGAGTTTGAATTTTAAAGAATTCGGAGTCTGATTTTCAAGGAATTCAGAATCTGAAAATAAAATACCATATAACCAAATATTTATAGGATTCCATTGTTATATATATGAGAAACATTTTTAAACTCTAGGAATGAAAATTAGTTCTATTTATAGAAACTATTAATTGAACAATGAAAACATTGGTAATGAAATAAAATAACTTTGGTAAGGAAAATTTTTCTTTTTAAAGAAAATTCTTAGGAAGAAAATAATTTTCCTTAAGGTAGAGTGTTTGTGATTTTCAAAACATAGTGGAATAGAAAAGTCATAAAGAAACCCTATTGACTAAACCCCATTGGTGTCCACTAGTTCAGTTTCCCTCAACCTCATTGCATTATTCATTGATCATGATGGGTGAATTTACCATTAAACCCCCATTTTCATATTACTTACCTAGGAAACTAAATATGTAGCCAAATTTCACCATCCTAACATCCAAATTTTCATAACAAGAATAAAGAATATATGATATAACTTGTATAAAACTTACATCGAGTTCATATATGAATTCTTACTTAATCGTATCCATTTATTTAATTTCACACTACCTTCAAATACACCAGATAGATTATTCTAGAAATGTGATATTTTACTTATTTTAGTAGGAGAATAATGATCATAAAGACCTTATTAATGATTAACAGTGGTAGTAAGAGTTTTATACATATGCAGACCTTGGATCATGACCTAAAATTTGTCTAAAAATAATTAAAATTATGGAATTATTTTTGGGAAGATTGGTACTCATTGTTTTGTCACTAGGGTTGTTATAGGATGAAATTGGTGAATGGTTGGATATGAATCATAAATACTAATTTTTAAATGGTAAATTACCATATGTCTAGTGAAGTTTATTGTTTTGTCATAAGTTTTTTCAAATTGTGCATTAATTTTTGGCCACCCATTTTCAAAGAGGAGGGTTAGTCGCATGTTTTCTCATGGAGCCATGTAGTTTGAAAAATAGTGTGGTGGACTAGTAGAATGGAAAAGACCATAACCACCTGATTGGGTAACCCCCAATGAATGGTTTTACGAGATAAGAACCACACATATTTATTGATCATGATTTAGGTGCATGATTCATAATAACCAAGTGCCAATTAGGAAAGCACGAAATGATGACATCTTTCCTCCTATTTCTCATCATGAACCCCCAACACACTACAAGGCTCGAGATATTCTCATGAAACATTTAATTAACCATATTAAAGGTTGTTAAATCAAAAAAATAAAAAAGAAAACACATTATTATATGTTCATGATATTAGAGTACATATCTAATTGCAGCTTGATCTAAAAAATCATTATTCATCCTAGGTTGCTAACCCCTACCTGGATTACGTGCATTGGTACCGTTTCCTATACTTCCTCTACGAGAAATTTATACACAATACATTACACAATATAAGATTGTGAATCATAAAGTATATTTTCTAATATAGTAATAGACATAAAATAAATTGATCATTTATGTATAGATAATCAATAAATAATAATATTCCTTTTATTGACAATATTTCTAATGTTTATTATATGTTTACATTTCCTTATCCATGTTTTAAAAAATCGAATTTTAAAAGATTTTTTCTTAAAATCCTATAACTAAAACAATAAATATCTAAATCCTAGAATCCCATTGTTAGTGTTATTTTATTAAATTATCATTATTCAATACTAATCACATCCTGACAGAATGGACGATTTAGTTTCCTTAAAATAAAAGATATGTACCTGAATCTTACTTTATATCTGATATCAAAAAATATAACATAGTATTTATTTTGAGAAATCCATTATTCTCAAATTTTATTCTCAAATATTAATCAAAATATAAATAAAGGAATCATTAGAAAAATTAGATGAAGAATGGTTTTATAAGATGCTCAGTAATAGTAGAATTCAAAATGAGATAAACAATAAAAGAATAACTTGGGGGAAACAAATTTAAATTAATGAATGCCACAATCACAAGTGCTAAAAAATATACATGGATATCATAAAAAAATGTAATCATAAGGAAATAAAAAAAATATTCTTATAATAGGGTATATATCAGTACTAAATGATAATCATGGGTAAAAATAGATTAAACTATTAATATGATAATAATAAAAACAATTTTTTATTTTTTATTTAGAAAACATGGATATTAAAGAGAAATATCCCATTGTGGAGGATTAAGTATAAATAGTCACAATTAATGAGGAGGTTGGGAAATTAACTATTACAACTTTGATATCTTTGAAACATAAAACCCTAGAAAGAAATAACATAAAATAAGACATAATGTTCAATGTAGAAAAAAATTATTTATGATTTATTATATCAAATGAGTATTATATACATCATATAAAAGAAATTATTTCTAAATATGCAATATGTCCATTTGAAGTAAAAGTGGGAAGAGAAAACCTTACCTTAAGAAAACTTTTATTCCCACATGTATGAAATTTTAGAATAATAAATATATTTTTATTATAAAGATATTTCATAACATTAATCATATATAAAATACAATTGATTAAATACATCAACTATTTTTTCACCCATTTCTCTATTAAAATCACTCTTTCATGTAATAATTGCTTCGTATCTCAAGTATGTTTCTATTCACTATTCATGGTAATTATACTTTTATCTAGGTTCCTCCATCTATATAATGTTATTAATGATATAAATATCACATATACTCATAATTTAGGTATATAATGAAATCAATTAGGGTTGGAGATATAAAATTATATTACACAATTCATCTAGATAGTAGCTTATACTTTCGAATGAATGTAGTTTTGAATGTGACACAAATAGTATAAAGTAATATTAAATATTTATTAATCTTTACATATTAATTATAGTTTCATAAACATGATATATACAAATAATTTCAATTTTTTAATAATATTATTAATGTGGTGATGAAAAATACATTACATCACTGCGTGTAAGCTGTAAGCTCTATATACACACAAGGGGTGTTTTTCATTATCATAAGATAGAGATGAGAAGAAAAATAGTTGTACAATAAACATAATAAGATTTGATTATATTGATTACCCCACTTGGTATTTATCTTTGACCTTCACCATAGTGACCTATAATTTAGTCTTCCTGAATTAATAATGACAGTATGATAAAAAAACAATCTCTTAAAAAGACATTATATTAGAATTTTTAACTTTATTATATTCACATGGATGAAAATTGGATTTTTATAAATTTTAAATACTTTAATATATTTTTATTTTGAAAATTATCATTAATATCAATTTTGAAACTCTTCATTAACATTATTTAATTACATCACTATCACAAGGATATTCCAATATATTTCTTTCAATCTAATATTATATGTAATATTT
This sequence comes from Viscum album, assembly GCA_963277665.1. Classification (NCBI taxonomy): domain Eukaryota; kingdom Viridiplantae; phylum Streptophyta; class Magnoliopsida; order Santalales; family Viscaceae; genus Viscum; species Viscum album. Next base: position 1,730,123,021 of record OY728132.1, read on the forward strand.
ATTAACTAAATTCACTACATATTGTAAATCATCAAAATTATCTGATGATTAATTTTTTAAAGTTATTTATTTAATGTTTATTTAAACAAATAAATATTTTATTTAGTATTTAATTTACATTTAATGTAATTATATAATTTATAAAATTCAAATATAATTTTCCAAATGAAAATTATTATATTAAGATGAAAAATAGACATTTATGGTCATTCATTTAATAGTTTTTATATATGTGGAAACATAATGGATAACAAATATAAAGATAGTTTCCTTATATAACTATCAGGTTTTGATACTATATTATTCCTTTTCATAGAAAATTATCAATTAAGCAACTCGAATTTGAGCCTATTGTTATAACTCTTGAATTTAATTCATTTATTAACAGTTCGCATAAATAATTAAAGCCTTATCACTTATATATAACCTATAATATCGAAGTTTCTCTTTTATATAATTGATATATTTTACCATGATTACTGTTAATTTTGGACAAAATAAAATGTTTTCATTTACTAAATTTGATCTTCCTCATTATAAATATGTAAATCATTTTAAAATAATTCAAAACCTTTTTTTGAAGAATTTAATTTTAGTATAAGTACATAAAAAATGATAAAAATTTCATTTTAGAAATTGTGTTTTTAGAATTTTTTTATTATTATACCATGTGTTGTAATATTATTATATGAATGTTAAAAAAATTTATTAAACAAATAACATATAAATTTTATGAAAATAATTCACCAATAGTTATAATCCAAGTAATATTCATATAACTATATACCAATCCCAAAAATATATTTCTAAAAGAACTTATTTTATAATGAATTTTTAATAATAGTAATTTAATAATAATGATATTTTATTCTATACATTAATAAACCAAATATTTTTTCAAGGTTTTTATAGTCTTATTTATTCCATCCAAATTAATATAATGTTATAACAATAACATCATAATATATTACGATGAAATTCCATCTATTTAAAAGGTAAAATTTATTCTAAAAAATACACAAGGTAAACTCTTGCGATGTTAATGATACTCATTATTCCTATGTATTGGGCCATTTATTCTCTATAAGTTACCATTTTGGCCTACATGACTTTTATTTTAATAAAAATAACCACTCATACAATAAAATAAAACAGTTCAATGATTTGAATACCTATTATTTCTATAATCCCTTATATTGTCTTGATGTTGGGAAATATTCCTCAGTTTGGAAAATATTTTTCTAAAACCCATAGACTATAGAAAAAAACTTCATTTAATTGAGTCTTTGAGAAGAAACTCTAATCTTAAATGACATGAATAATATATAAATTTTATAACCATGGAATTTAATTGGAGGGTATCTATAGTATAATATAAATTAATAATTTTATATACACTTAAATGTCCAATATAATATAAATTGTTGATAAACTATTAGCTAATAATTATTATATTTTACTAATGTAATATTATTTTTCAAAAATATATTTTCTTCATAAATGAATTTTATTTATTTATTTAGGGAATAATTTAATTAATTTCATAAATTTTTTTAAAATTTATATGATAAAAATTAATTAAATAATTTATGACTAATTTAAATATTATCATAAGGGTGAAAATTTATAAATTTTCAACAAATATTGATAATTTAATGAAGAGTGAATATTATTACTTTTTTAAAATTTTCATTTATTTTAAAGAAATTAAGTAATTTAAAAGAACCATTATTTATTTAATATGATTTTATGTAAAATAATAATTATATATTCATATATAATCAATTTTTATTATTTTAAACAATTTTATATTTTATTATCGAATGGATAATCTATAGTTTAAAAGATAGATTTTTTCTGCAAACATTTATATTATGCATAATATCTTCCATTTTTCTTTATAAAAAAATTCCTAATGAAGAATTTATTAAATAAAATTTATAGATAACATATGAACACATAATAATTTATATAGATGATAATTTTTTAAATAGAATTATAGTTCATATAAAATCATCTATGACACGAAAAACACACATATTGGAAACCATGTTTTTCCTCATGTCTGTAGATTATTTTTTATTGGATATTGACATTTCTATGAATTGAATTTCAAAAAATTGATTAAATGTTTTTAATCATGAAAATATATATTATAATATATGTAAATATATATTTTTTAATATAATAAATATTTAAAAAATTAAGAACTTCAATACCATAATTAATTGTAAACATGTTTACATGGATTAATGTAAAGTAACAGAGGGTTAAACTAATGAAGTGAAAGTATAAATTAGATTTTTGGGATATATATACACAAAATATTGTCAAAGGAACTTGAATGGTCAATTTATTAATCTTTTTTAAATTGAGAACCATGGGTACAACTTATTATTTTTAAACATTACATGAGTTCAACTGACCTCAGTATTAAAATATCAGCCACTCTCCTCGACTTTTCAAAACGTCAAATCCAATTTACTCACAAAAAAACATTCCAAAATACATTCATAACTACCCTATAAAAGAACAACTAAACTTAATATTATTAGAATTTTAACTTTATTATTCTTTTGGTGATTATATAAGACGGTTGTCCAATGAACTGGAATCATTCATAAATGAGGGTTTTTATTTTATTTTATCTTCCACATAGATAATGTATTATTAAACTATAATTATATATTAACAAAATAACTTTTAATATAATAATATTTACATATTTTAACAGAATAACCTAAATAGTCTCGTATTACATCATATGTGAAATGAAATATTCATTCCTCTATACATCAGAATGGGAAGACCATGGTGTAGGTAAACTAAAAATCAATGAAAGTAAAAAAGTAATTAATTATTGTTGAGTCTTCCATATTACAGGTTTTGGAACTCTAACGGTTTGTTATTTTATAGTTCTGGATCCAGGTCGATGTTCTCATCAATTTTATGAAAAAAATGTCCATCAAGATATTCCAGCATGTCTCCATGGGGTAGAGGGTGACAATGACAACACATGGAGGAAGACACTCCAAGAGTTTTAGCGCCAGATTCTGCATAAGTACGAGGGCTCCATTTCAGATGGAGTCATGGAAGACTGGTTAGAGGAGTTTGAGATCAGATTTTGTTTGATCGATGCTCAGATGGAGTACTGGGTGTCCTTGGATGTGATGATGTTATGTGTATCTGCGAGGGAGTGGTGGTTCTTGATCCTCGGGGATCGCGAGGAGTCAGTGATCTAATCAGAGGAGTTCCGAGACAAGTTTGGAGTTGACTTTCATTCTTCGACCACAAAGGTGTCCACTCGCCAAGAGCTTCATATCCTTAAACAGGGGAGCTCTAGTGTACGAGAGTTTGGGATCCATTTCAGGAACCTTTAATGATATGCTTCAGACCAGTTGTCTGATGAGGAGGCCAGGGTGAGGCATTTCAAGGAGGATTTGCATCTAGAGATCCAGCACCTAGTCACCCCATTTATACTGAATATATATCTTGAGGTGCTGGCGAGGAAAGAGGTTGTCGAGAGGCCTTTGTCTAGGATTATATCATCACGAGAGGGGAATCATCATGATTCCCCACGAAGCAGAGCTGTGGTTTGGGGTTCCCAGTTTTCAGGGAAGAAGAGTTTTCGTTCACCAGTTGGTTGGTCCCATCCCTTCACATCTCGTTTCTCTAGAGGTAGAAACTCTCAGGCCTATGCCAAGGTATCAAGTGGTTGTTTTTCTTGTGGTGGGTGTGGTCATCAACAACGAGAGTTCCCGACCATTCAGAGCAGTCATCATGCACCAGGTGCTATGCTCTAGGTTCCTCCATTGTGGAAGTTCTAGCCTAGGTTGTAATAGTAGGTTTCACCAGCTTTAGATCAGCATAGGGTAGATGAGGCAGGCAGAGGATAGACCCATGAATCTCCCTTTCCTCAGATAGCAGAGTGCGACTATGGTGGTTTTCGTCATCAGGGTCAGAGAGGTTGTGAAAAAGGTCATGGTCAACTTCATGCTCTAGTGTTTCCAGCTCCAGGTGATCCAGACATCATTCGAGGTACCCTTTTCTTGTTTTAAGCCATATTTTATGCCTTTTTTGATTCAAGAGGGACACACTCTTTTATATCACCTACCCTTGTCCATGAGTTGGGACATGAGGTAGAGATTCTTCTACTACCCTTGGCGTTGACTACGCCTGTTGGAGGTCGAGCTATCTTGGTTGAAGTATATAGAGATTGTGAGCTAGTGTTGGGGAACCACCACTCTTGGGGGTATTTACTATGTTTAAGAATACAACCATATGATGTCATCATCAGAATCGAATTGTTGTATTCAGTTTGGGCTACTGTGGATTGATTCAGGAATAAGGTTGTTTTATTTGGTGCGGATGGAGAGTCGGTGGTGTTTGATGGCGACCGATATCCTCGGATAGGTGATAGGCGCATTTTGTCCTTATCATCTATGATAGATGAGATGATGTTGAGTTATTTAGAGGTTCGGTAGTTGGAATTTCCTAGGGTTGTAAAGGAGTACCCTGATGTCTTTCCAGAAGGGGTTTTAGCATTACCCCTTCGAAGGGAGATTGAGTTTGGGATCGAGCTATAACCTAGAGCATCTCCTATCTCTATGTATCCATATATGAAGGCCCCTTATGAGTTATAATAACTACATATACAGCTTGATGGCCTTTTACTGTGTGTTTTTTTCATCAAAGTGTGTCACCATGGGGTGCAACAGTTTTGTTTGTGAAAACGACTAATGGCAGTTTGCGATTATGTGTCGATTATCATCACTTAAAAAAGTGAACATAAATAATCACTATCATCTTCTATGGATTTATGATTTATTCGATCAACGGAAGGGTGAATGTTGGTTCTCAAAGTTTGACTTGCAGTCAGGACATCATCAGATGCATATAAAGGATGAGGATATCCCGAGTTCTGCTTCCCGTTGTGGTCATTGGAATTATGAGTTTGTTGTAATGTCATTTTCCATGAAGAATGATCCAGTTGTGTTCCTGAGATTGATGAAGGGTGTGTTCTGTGTGTTCCTAGACATGTTTTTGGTGGTTTTCAATGACGACATCCTTGAATAATCCATGTCTTAAGGGGATCATACAGAGCATCTACATGCCATTTTGGGAGTTCTTCATCAACATTAGTTGTATGGGAAGTTGTCGAAGAGTGATTTTTAGGCTCATGAAATCCATTTATTGGGGCATGTTGTGTCTTAATATGGAGTAGCTATCGATCCATCGAAGATAGAAGTAGTTGTGTTATGGGATGCCACCAAGAAAGTGTCAGAGGTGTGAATTTTACTTATTCTCGTAGGCTACTAAAAGTGATTTGTAGCTGATTTATCACGATTTGTGACTCCTATCACAACATTGACAAGGAATGATCAGAAATTCATATATACTGATCTGTGTCAGGTAGAATTCGAGTATCTAAAGGGGATTTTAGTATGTTCTCTAGTTCTTTTTCTTCTAGCTGAGGGAGTTCAGTTTGATGTTTTCTGCGACGCATCACATCTGGGGTTAGGTTGTGTTCTGATGTAGCAGATATCTGTTGCTTCTTATGTGTCTCGACTGTTATGTCCACATGAACGTAACTATTCCACTAACGATATTGAGTTGGCATCCATGATGTTTTCTCTAAAGTTATGGATACATTACCTCATTGGTGATCGCTTTGTAGTTTTCACCGATCATAATAGTTTGAGGTATGTTTTCTCCCATCTTAAATTGAACTTACGACAACATCAGTGGATGGATCTCATACAAGAGTACGACAATGAAATATCATATACACCTGGAAAATTGATTTTTTTAGTTTATAAGCTGAGTCGAATGTCACGTAGTGATGCTGTGTGTGAATCTGGTGATTCTTGGAGAGTAATGGAAGTGCTATTAGTATTACATCTTGATATGGGAGATGTTGGGGGAATAGGTTGTTCATTCCAGATGAAGGTGTAGTCATCCCTGGTAGAGAAGTTGGACGATTCCCAGTTGGGGGATCTAGAGGTGGAGGTCTGGAGGGACAGAGTTGTTTGTGGCAAGGCCCCTGATGGTTGGTTGGAGGATGAACAACACCAAGTGTTGTATCACGGAAGGATTTTTGTTCCTTTAACAATGTGTGATATGGTTCTTTAAGAGATCCATAGTTCTCCTTTACCAGTGCATCCTGTCAGGATAAAGATGTACCAATCCTTGAGGAGTCAGTTTAGGTGGCCTGGGCTGATGTGTGCAATTTTCGAGTGTGTGTCTCGATGATTAGTCTGCCAGACGGTGAAGTCTGAACACCTTGTCCCTGGTGGTCTACTCCAGCCCATAGAGGTTCCTCAGTGAAAGTGGGAGGATGTATCAGTTGAATTTTTTACTACTATACCTTGAGCTCCTGGAGGACATGAGGCTATTTGGGTGGTAGTGGACCATTTAACAAAATCAGTCCACATCATAGCTGTCAGGGAGTCAAGATAAGTGGAGTTTTTGTCGAGGCAGAATCTAGAGGAGGTGGTGAGACTTCATGGATTCCCAAGGAGGATCATTTCTGATCGAGATACTCGTTTTACCTCCAGGTTTTTGAGAGGTCTCCAACAAGCGTTTGGTTCTCAACTATGCCTTAGCACTCATTTTCATCCTCAAACTAATGGTCAGACAGATAAACCCATCCAGAATCATGATGATATGTTACGCTCTTGTGTTCTTGATTTTGAAGCTTCATGGATGAGGAACATACCATTAGTGAATCTCTCTTACAATAATAGTTTTCACTCCACCATCAATATGGAACCGTTTGAAGCCTTGTATGGCTGGCCTTTCCATTCTTCGTTGGGTTGGACTGGTGTCAGAGAGTCAGTAATTCTCAGACTGTAAATAGCATAGAATACAACAGACATGGTTTAGGTGATTTGTGAGAGGATTAAGATTGTGCAACATTTTCAAAAATCATATGTTGATAAAAGAAGGAGACTTATAGAGTTTAATGATTGGGATGATGTCTTCTTAAAGGTGACTCTCCATCATAGGAAGTGAAGGTTCGGTCGTGGGAGTAAACTTTATCCCAAGGTTGTTGGACCTTTCAAGGTGTTAGCTTGTGTTAGAGTTGTGGCGTATCGAGAAGCACTTCCCCCACAAATGAGTCGGATACATGATGTTTTCCTTGTATAATAGCTCCTATGTTATCTTCATGATTACTCTCACATCATTGATTGGGGAGAGATTAATGTTAATGTTGATAAAACCTTTGAGGAGCGACTTGTGGAGATCCAAGACTACAAGGAGAAGGTGTTGTGTGAGATTTATATCTCCTTGGTTCATGTTTTGTGACGATATGGTGGCATGGAAGAGAGTACCTAGGAACATGAGTCACAGATACATGCTTAGTACCCAGAGTTGTTTGATGTTTAACACTTTTCATGTAACAATGTCCCCTTTGTGGTTATACCTTTCTTGTTTTTTTATGAATTCCTACTGTTGCTTAGTTGTCTTTCTCAATTTTGAAAGGTATCTCGATGGGTGGTTGTTCAGATCCCATTTATTTTTTTCATTAGGTGGGGTTTCAATTCTAGAGGAAGATAATGTTTTAAGAGGTATCTGATTTAATGTCCTGGACCTCTCTGGTCAATTACAATGTGAAAATATGGTGATTGAGGTGTTTCAGGAGGTCAAGGTGACTTATCCCCAACACTATGCCATTTTTTACCTTTTAGTGAATAGTCGAATATGTGACCCTTGGTGAACAGTTCCAAGAGTTGACAATTGTGAACAGTGCATCAGTAACCTTCTGTAAAAAGTGCCAATAGTGAGGTCTAATGGTAACCTCTCTTCCCTTTGCCAAATTTTGAGTTCTGTGAACAGTTCCATTGGTGAACAGTTCTATCGGTAACATCTAATGGTAACCTTTCATTCCTTTTCCAAATTTCTAGTTCTATGAACAGTTCCATTTGTGAACAGTTCTATCTGTAACCTCTAACGGTAACCTCTCATTCCTTTACCAAATTTTGAGTTCTACGAACAGTTCCATCAGTGAAAAGTCCAATCGGTAAACTCTAATGGTAACCTCTCCTTCCATTTCCAAATTTTGAGTTCTATAAATAGTTCCATAAGTGAACAGTCCTATCCGTAACCTCTAACAGTAACCTTTTATCCCATTACCAGATTTTGAGTTCCGGAATATTGTTTCCAGAACGGTGACATTGTAACGGTGACCTTTTCTTTTCTTTTCCAAATTTTGAGTTTATGAACTGTGTTTCTAGTACATTGACCTTCTAACGGTGAGGTTCATGAACAGTGTCTAATGGTTAGGTTCATCAACAGTGTCTAACGGTGAGGTTCATGAACAATGTCTAATGGTGAGTTTCATGAACAGTGTCTAATGATGAGGATCATGAACAGTTTCTAATGATGAGGATCATGAACAGTGTCTAACGGTGAGGTTCATGAACACTGCCTAATGGTTAGGTTCATGAACAGTGTCTAATAGTGAGGTTCATGAATAGTTTTTTCCTTTACCAAATTTTGAGTTCGTGAACAGTGTTTCCAGCTTCCTACTGTTTCACACCTTTGACGTTTCCTTTGATGTAAAATGCATTTAAAGCCTCAATTTAAGGAATATAAGGCTTATTGAAAGGCCATAAATCCTATATTAATTATTCCTATGGCTCGAGATGTTTTTACATGTTTAAAATACATGGTTTAATGCGATCCACTTTTAATGGAAAATTAAGTGTATCTTAAATCGTTGCTCCATTAAATCTTCCAAAGGAATGGGATATCTTCCTCCCAAATTCTTTCTCCTTGTTCTTAGGTGAGAGATGCTCAGACATCCCATTCCTTCTCATAGGAGTTTCACAATCAAAAATTCCTCTTCCGATTGGTTCTACTCTGTTTTGATGCAACCATTATTTATTGATCAATCTTTGATATAAGGTATGTTTTATCATCATTCGTTTGGGGTTCATCTTATCTTGGTTTTACTTTCCATCTAATATCATGTAATATCCATGATTATAATGTAGTTTTCTCGGGGATATTTTAATGCGATCATACCATGGAATATTTGGGTGGATGCAGTTGTCGCAAGAGGTGGATCTTGACCCGTTAGGTGGATAAAGAACATCAATAACTGTTTGAGGTGGGAGATTCATTACTTCTCTTTTATTTTACATGCACCTACATTTTTATAATGTTTTATCCCACCAGATGACAATGGAATTGAATTTATAAATATTTTAACAGGATAAATAAATTTATATCGATTGTATGTCATTGACCCTTGTTTTTCTAGATAGTGTGATATCAATTCTTTCTTTGTTTAACTGTTCATTCATGATGTAAATTGGTAATGAACATAAATAGAAATTTATTGATAATTGTTTGGGTATAATATAATGATTCATGTAAATGAATCTAGTTCTCCTTGTTGTAATTTTATTTTAATCAAATTGGTGTAGTAAGAATGTTTAATTATTTTTCATAGTTTACTGATCAGGTTTCTCGAATTTGGAACCTACGAATAGTAATCAGTTAATATAATATGGATTAAAGAACCAGTTAATCGATAAAATATAACTCTTTTTTGGGTTCTATGTTACCATATTGTTTGTTAATGGGCCAAGAGCCCAACTATTAAAATGTTCATTTTCCTACTTCTTGTGTTGTGATGTGTGCTTGGATGGTCGTTATGGTATGTGGGGGCTTGGAGGCTTTTGGTTATTGCAGCATATGATGCCTATAGTGGAGAGATGCATCAGTTTATGCATGTGGGTGTTAGGGAGGACACTAGGGATGATGGAATGGTATTGATGTGATTATTGGACGGTTGATTATTTTTATTAATTGTTTATCTTCTTTAAATTTCCCCACTTCTCAACGCATCTGGGCTTACATACCCTTATTCCGAAAATGGCGAATATGCATAGGGTATTCTATGTGGATGCTTTGTTTATCATCTCAAGTTATGATGGGTATATTCTCCTTCTATATGCACCAAGACTTGATGGGTAGTACATATATTCACCATGTTGAGCCCCCTTGTGTTTAGTAGAATAGAATATTTTTATTGAATTTCTGGGAATGTGGGAATGTAATTAAGTAATGAATAATTGAATAAATGGTGTTAACCTATGGGGTTGGAGTTTTCTGGAACATAATGATGAGGTTGTAGTTTTTAAGGAACAGTAGACTTTGGGTGTGATGCTAATGAAATTTAATGTGAAATTGTTCATGGTTAATTAATGATTAAATAAATAATTAACGTAAACTGTAACTGATAAAATTGGAATGAAGTAATCTAATAATTCTAATTAAATGGTTTTGTACTTATAGGATACCTTGTTTTAGAAGTGGCAGCCTAGAGTCTGAGAGATGTTAGCTGAAGTTTACTATATGATTAGGTTATTCCCATAGTGTAGTTTTGAGATATAGTATATTTTGTAAATTTTGTGTTTCTATACGCTACTCCACCATTTCATTAAAGGAAACTAACACCCCATGGATTCTGATCCCTAGGGGTGTTTTCCCCAACATTCTAGTGGGAGTTGAATGGATGACTACCCCCTTTGGCCCTACTCTCTTCCCTTGGTGGATAATTTTCCTATAGTCACAGTGGTTAGTTATTCCCCCTATATGTGTGTAGAGGGCTGTAATGGCTTTTGGTTATTCACACAAAAATATTTCGGATATAGCATCATATGTACTACAATAGGTGTAACATGTATAGGGTGTGATGGCTTGAAGATCCTTACTCGGTTTATGGGCTGTAATTACTTGATGTATAATACCCGACATATGATACATGTTATGCAAGTTGTGGTGGATCCCGGAAACTACCTAGTTACTTTGGTGTGTGGATGTGTTAGTTGGTCACACAAGGAGCATATTGTGTTGCCTACCCTAGTTGTCTGTGAGCAAGCCTTTTTGGAGAGAGAATCATAAGACGTACGAAATTGGGGAAAAGTGGAAAACCAGTGGGGAAGTAGTAGTGGGGTACCCTTGATATTCATTATTATATGATATATTCTTGTATGCATTACTTGGTGAGAGTATCCATGGTGAGGTTGGGAACTTAGTATACCAGTTTAGGTGATGAGTTAGTTTCACTTGTTCTTCACTATGCTTTATCATGCATTATTTACTTTTGTATGAGAGTATTTAGAGAGGATTTTACTGATTATACAGTTATACTCACCTTAGGTATATATAAACTTTCTTTTGGGTCACTTGTAGAAGGTTGGAGATCAAGATAGTTTCTACTAGCTTGAGGTTACATGAGCTGTTGGGGTTTGCTGTTGCTTATGTTTTTACTTTCTTTTGGGTACCTGCAATATTTCCCTTCTATTTTTTGTAATTTATCATGACATTACATATGTTCACTTGGGTTTTCGTTTATATTTCATTTCTAAGTTAGAGTTGGTTGGTGTCTATCTTATCTCTCTCTTCCGCATGTGTTCTCTTAAAGGGTAATGCCTCCCATTTGTGTGTTTAATATACCCTCACTTCTAGTCGCCAACCTGGGGCCCACTAGAGGCGGGAATCTGGGGTCATTATCTCCCTTCTCACATTGCTGGCTCATGAGGGGTACACTTTGGGGAGGGGGTCATGACATGGGTATTTAAATATCTGGAAAAAAAATTCATATGGGTTTAAAATTGTTATTCAAAATGGTTTTATGCAGAAAAAGTAAAATAAATTTTCTATTCATTATATGTTACATTAGTGTTATATGAAAAATGGTATATTCAGATACATCATACTTCATGGTTGAGGCCCAATCTAGCTCAGGGAGGAGCCTGATACAACATATATGAACAGTTGATCACTATTATAGTTTATGAAAAGATAGTCATCCCAATACATATTATATGATGGTTTGAGCCACCATTACAGCTCATGGGTGATAACGTTCTTAATTATAAAAATATTGAACCCATCATATCTCTCCAATAGATTGGGTAAATATTATGTTCTATGGATAAAGACATTGTATTTTGGAAATAATGTATTTTCATTTGAAATGATTCTGAAAGGGTTATGTGGATATGATTCTCTATGTCTCCAACAAGTGTTTTTATTTTCCTTCAATACGTTTCAAAGGAGTTCATTGAAAAATATATTTTTTATAATTTGTGATTTTTTATTATATTCAATTAACTTTTAATATATAGGTAATGATTCTTGGGTTATATGTTTTTTTGACAGGATTGATGATTTTTCATTCTTTTTATGTCCCTTACAAATTTTTTCACTCGTCTGAAAATTTTATATGTTTTTATAGGTTTTAAGGATGATTAAGGAAATACATTAAGTCAATATGAATGTAATTATTATTTTTCATTAATATAATTAATGATTTATTTTATTATTTATATAATTTTATAAAAATGTACACTAATGGAATGTGTCCACATTCAAATTAAATCTATTTGTTTTGTAATAGTTTTAACCTGGACCACAAAAAATAGATTACTTAAAGATATTTGTGAGTATAAAAAAAATTTTGTCTAGTCAAATTTCCCTAAAATATGTAATGTTTTTTATCAATTCAATAATGTTGGTATAATAGAAATTTTTAGATAGAATTTGTTCTTTGAATGATGATAAAATAATTCCCTTCCATGTATTTTATTTAATGGTTATGTTGAATGGTTATAAATGTTTAATGTTACTATGTCTATTCATATAATATAAAATAATTTATAATTTTTATTCATAATGAAAATTCTGAAGCTAATGTTGGATGGAAATAAGAAGAAAATTTAAAATTGGCATACTATGATGATTATAATTGGAAAAAACAATTTATAGTTGTTATGGATTTGTTAGAAAAATATATATATGGTGATGGAATAAATGATAGAGAATTAGTAGATATACTAGAGTAATGTATCTATATTATATCATTTTATGAGATAAAATCATCCATCAATAAGTGGATCATCAGTCCTTGTGGTGGCGAATGGATGAATCAATTTTGTAGTGAAAATAATTAATCTAATGTGACATTCAAAACATAAAATGGAAACCCATTACATTTGTTCATTAAGTGTTGAGATTTATCAATGGTGGTTATTGGTTATGAATAAAAAAGAGATAATATATATTTATTCCATGGAATAATATGAATTCATGAATATAAATGATCAGAAAGATCACCAAATGGATATTCAAATTTATATGTAGAAATAGTGGTCGAAGTAAACAAAATTAATAATATTATTATATGGCCGTGTATAAATTTTTATACAACAATGTACGTGCACATAACAAATTTCTCTCAAGAAATTAAAGGTAAAATTTATATATTGTAACCTATATTGAAACAAAAATATATCAACAGCATTTCATGCATGAGAATTTAATTTTTTTTGGAAATTTTATCCTTATGATGAGAATGTTGAGATTCAGTTTTACAAAACGTATTTTCACTTTCAAGATGAATTTTTGAAATATTAAAGGATATAAAAAATTGAGATGTGCCCAATTAATAAACATGCAGGTGAACCCCCAACACAATCCTAGTGTGGTAAAAGAAATTTCAGTAAATTTTCTCATGATCAGGAATGTTCTATTAGTGTGGTATGTTTTTTCACTATTATTTCACATATAATGTAAAGAGTACTAAATAATAAATGAATTAGATATTAGATAACTAGTGAGTTGTTGGATGATTTTATATCAGATTTGTTGGAATGTTATGGTAACATGAAAATTATGTCTATTAATTGGTTTGAAAATCATCATGAATATAAATAAAATGGATTTACAAAATCGGTTTTTACTACTATAGGTGATGATATGACATCTAATGAAGTGGTTATAGCTTTAGTGAGGTTGGTATTATTTAAGGGTTAATAATTTTTGCAATGTTTTTAACACCACAATTTTGGTTTTATGTGATGATTATTGATGTTTTAAATAAATTTGTTGTAGAGAAGTTTTTAGTTTTATCTATATGTAAATCCATTGTTTCACATGAAACATACCCTTATTTTTTATAAATTAGTTTGATGGAATTGATAAAAATTATGGTTTAAATTATCATTGACGGTTAAGGATATTTTAAGGATTTTCCCAAGATTCTAGGAATGCTATATTGACCAATTTTATAAATAGGGAGTACTAGAATTATGTGTTACAACCAATCATAACCAGAAAGGCTAAGGGGCTTGAACCCACAAATGAACGGTGATAAGGTGGAAACACATACAAAAATCATATGTAATTTCCTAGTTAGTATAAAATAAAACATATAAATTAAATGGTTTTAAATATAATGATATTTTTTTGGGATAATATGTTTTATAATATTGATAACAATTTTATTGAAATGTAGTTTTGTGATTAGAAGATTTGTCTTACTTCGAAAAATGATGACTATAATATTATTAATCATCTTACCTAATGCTTACAATTTTGGTTTTTTTAACTATATAATGTTATTTAAAAAACATTGATATAATTTTTGGCATTTTCTTATTCATTATATTTTTTTTTAGTTTTTGAAATGTGAAAATTTTATCTTCGATACTCATCATTGGAAAAATGATAAGAGTGTTTTCGTTAAAGAAAAATTGGGGAAATTATACTAGATAAGAATGTGTATAACCTTATTATTTTATTCAAGATATTAATCGAATTCCTAAACTATATGAAATATTTTTAAAATAAAAATGCATTAATATTATGTATATTTTCTATGTTTTAAATTTCATTTTATCTCATCATATATTTATGGTTTATAGTTCATTAAAATTATAAAGATCATTCACATTATTGGGATGAATGATCTATATCACTCTTTATTATTGTTAAGATATTACACATTTTACATATGCCCAAATAATCACTTCCCACTTATGTCCACCTACTTTGAAACTGAGTTATGCATTATTCTAGATGATCATCGTACAAACTTTTCTCAATTATCAAGATGTTGTTCTATTGATCATTTTAGCGATGTGGATTTACAAGAGGGTTGTAATTAAATTTCAATCAATTTATTGATGAAATAAAGATAATATTTTGTGTATTAAATTTGTTAAATTTTATAAGCATGTAACACCATGATATCTTGGAAATAAAATTCTATGATCTATAGCGTGTCTGACACACAACACGATACTTAATTGGAAAATGAAATATGTAACTTTTAAAACCAAGAAGTTTAATTGGTGGGTATGAATATTATTAAAAAAATTATGATATATTTATATATATATATTAATTTTATACTCAATATAAATTATTTATTAGTTATTATTAAATAACAAATCAATTTATAATAATGTAACTATATATTCAAAAATTGGTTTCCTTTAAAAATATTTTTAATTAAATATTTTAAGTAATATTATAGATATCATTTAAAAAAATTACAATGAAATTGATTTAATTTAATTATTTTTTAATTATTAATATAAATATTAACATTGGGTGAAATAATTTTATTTTTTTAGTTAAATAATTAATTTTTAATGAATTTTGAAAAACTGTTTTTTGTTAAAATATAATTTATTTTCAAAAATGATTATATTTTCAAATTTAAATAATGTTTTGAATATTATATAATGTAAAATAATTATTATATATTTATATATAACCACATTACATTATTTTCATTTTAATTTATATGTGATTTTAAATTTTTTGTTGTGGTTTAAAAACAGGTTTTTTGGAATATTTTTAAAGTGCATATTGTCTCACCATTTTAAATATTTAATAAATGTAATAAAGATAAATTTTTTAAATTAAATTAATATATTATATATCAATAAATATTAATACTCTATTATAATTAGATTATTATTATTCATTGAGTTGATATAAAATAATTTTTTCCCTAGAAAAATACACTTTTAGAAAAACCTATTTTCCTCCCATATATAGGGATTTTTAAATTAAAATATTCCACTTATGTATATGTAATTTTAGTAAAATTGATTCTGTGTTTAAAAATATTATCATACACATTAACTAAAAAATACATTTTAATTTTTTATAATAATTAATTTCGAAACTAGTAAAAAATTAATGAACACGATTAAGTTGAAAATGGGATTATCAGAGGTTAAACAAAAAATATGATCTATTAAATGACCTAAAAACATTTATAAATTCTAATTTATTTCCATTTTCAACCTTATAATTTTTATGTATGGATAATGGTCCTTCTTTAATCATCATTTCATGTGAAAATTTTAGGTACACACTTTTTTTCAAATCATACACATGTGACACATACCTCACATATAAAAGGACACCCCTAATCCACTTCTCCTAACAAATCAAATGTCCCATAGATATGAATAAAAATTCAAAACTATTGTCTTAAATTAACTGAAAAATTAATTTATCTATTTATTTTGTCACTAATCTATCCTTGTAAAGAATTTGGTGCTTAACTAAAGAAGTTTTCAAAAGAATTTGTTTCGTGCTTAATTGAGAAACAATATTTTTTTTATTCATTCATATCATTAACTAATTAATAAAATATGAAAATAAGAAGAAACAATTATCTCCCATATACATATATATTATTATATTAACATAATAAACTAAAAAAATACTTTCCCATCAACTGAGATATTAAATCATCATTCATGTGTTTAGAAGACTACCACCTCACGAACAGATGTAACTGTTTTTCCATCATCACATATCATGAAATATTCTATGATGTTTTGAAACTAAAAATAAAAATATATGATATTTTGAATATATTTATACTTATAGTGTGGTGATATCACATATATATTCTAAATATCTATTCATTTATTGAGTTGATTACATCGCTCGTGTATGTGAAGGACTTCCACATCCTGAAGAGATGTGATTCAATATATATTAAATATATATAATAATGATAATAATGATAATAATGATAATATTATTGAATATATCTTATATAAATTAAATAATTATTATAATTATTTTCTCATTTTAAAATTATATCATGTAATTCAATTTTTATCACTAGAGGGCGATAACGTTATTTGTGTGTATGTGTGCATTACCACCTCAAAAAAATGATATGATTATTTTTTCATTAGAATGTCACAATAGTGATATATATTAATATATATTAAAAAAATAATATGTTATATATTATATTACTATTTTTTTTGTTAATATATTACTTAATTCATTTCAATAATTATCTTTGAAAAATGGAAATGTTACTTATGCATATACCACCTACGATATTTGTGATCATAACATCTATCATTTTTCAAAAAACATAATTCTTAAATTTCTTTTATGTGTATAATTGATGTATAAAAATTATATATATTTAAAAATTATTATTGTTATTGTTATTATATAATGACAAAATTGGAAGATAGTTAACAAACTGACATCTTTTTTTTGACACAGGTGACAAATGTGATTGAAATATTAGACATAAATTCATGTTACTGTGATATTATATATAATATATTAATTAGTGAAATAAAATTAATAATTAACCTAAATAATAATCTCTTAAAATTATTTAACTAATAATATTTTATTATTCAGGATTATAAATAACATGTGTGACATGTCATAATCATGGTATGAGACATCAACCCAATTTCATTCTAATATGCAATATTTTTATGGTAGGAACCTATATTACATAATGTTGTTTATATACATCCCCATATGAAATTGTATATCATTAATATTTTTATTATTATTATATTTAATGCATTCTTTAATTTCATTTTTTCTTGGAGTGTATGATTCAAAAATTTCAAAAGTGGTATGGGACTCTTCATTAAAAAATAATCCTAAAAAATTTTCCTTCCTATGTCTATTTTTATTCATTTTCAATGTTTGTTCCTAAATAATATTAATTTAGCCATGAGAATTTTAAAAATATAATTTTTGGGTTTCAATAAATATTTTTCATAAATGTAATATGTCTATGTTATCTTGGACTTTAAGTAAAAACAATAAAATGAATGTTCTATTTTTTATCATACACAGTGAAAATAACTATTCCAATCATCATGACCATTATTTTATTTCAGATTACATTATTAAATTATATTTTTTTAATGAGAAAACACATTCCCCATTTCTATGAATTTTTGTGTTAAAAATAATTTTTCTATGAATGAAAGGCCATCTCAATATGAAAAAGTGCAGTTCATATGGGCGTGAATGGGTTTTTGGAAATGTCATTATAATGAATATGTAAAATCATAAAATATATTATTAATGACTTTTTTCATCATCATTATTTGAATATATTTTTTACTTAATTCATGATATATGTGGATTTGAGAACCATTTTAGATCATGGGTGATCCAACTATTGATTATATTAATGTTTGAGCACCGTTAATGCGTATGAAAAATGTGAGATTGAGAGAAGACATATAAAATGGGTTGATCCACATTATAGAACAAATGTTAGCCAATTATATCTAATAAAACAGTTTTGCACCATTATAAATATCTATTTTATTTTGTAGTAATATTGTTCTCTAGAAACTTACACATGATTTAAGTTGTATGGTTATTCCAATTTAAAGGATTTTTATAAGGTTATAAGAAAATGAAGAACTATCTCTCAAAAAAAAATTTATTTTCTTATTATGGATTTTTGAGGTATTATTTGGTCAATAAGTGAGTGTATTATTCATTTTAAAATAATTTATTTTTTACAATGATTGAAATTTTATTATAAAGGTGATAATTCCATGTTTTTCGTTTTTTTCACAAGAGTGATGGGTTTTCATTGTTTGTATATGCAATAATATTTATTTTTTAGTTACCATGCTTTAGAAAAAATTAATTGTGGTAGCATATGGGTAAGTGAATTGAGGAGTCCAGGTATAAATCTGTTATGAATTTTTATGAGAATAAATTATTCAATGTTGTTAATGTTTTATATTATCAGAAAATGGATAATAATTAGAAGTATACATATTTAATTTTTGTAGTTAATATTTTGAACTAAAATATCTAAATACCTATAAATTATAAATATTTGGGAATATATGAATGCGATATAAAATTAATGTTCACTAAAATATGTAATGTTTAAGGTTGAGTCCTTATAATATAGTTCAAGAGACACAAAATAAGTAACTATTTTTCTTTTGTGTTTCATAATGGATCATTTGTATTGCATGCCATTTCATATTAATTTCATTGTACAATTGTGTTTTTGGTCAGTGATTAGTTTTTGTTGAAATTTTATCCTTGTATTTTTCATTGTTGGGATAAAAGGTATTAAAATAATGATCCATGTGATGGTTTAATTTTTTATATCACTCAATGACATTACAAGGTGTTTTATCACATGGATTTAAAAAACCAAATTTTTAATAAATATAAAATATTTTACATTTGACTCAACTAAAAATAAATCTGTTAGAACTATCCTTAATTCAGAGCTGGTTGGAAGATCACATTAAACTTAATATGTTTGTGGATAAGAATTTGATTATATTAGAGGATACTCATTAAAAGAATGTATATTTAAATATTATAAAAATAGTTTTAAAGTGATGGATGTAAGGGTTGTATTCATATGATACATGGTTATGATTGTGGTTTATGAGACAGAATTATCCTCAACTATGTAGGGAAAATTTATTTCTTAAAACACTATATAGAGAAAATAAAAATTTTGGTTATAATATTTATATACAATTTTTTATTTTAGGTACATTAATTCTTTTCATTGGATAATATATGTTTTATTTTCTTATGATTTCGTGTGAATTTTGGGGTTTTAAGAGGATCCTAAGAATGTGAATTTTTTGGGGGTGTTTATGGAAATCCATTAGGGCCTTTCTTGTAAACTATGGAGGTTATGTTAGAGTCATAGTGGGGGATCATAGTTTAGGGCACAATATTTACCAAATGCATGTCCATACCTTCAAACCATAAGAACAAATATAGTTTTACGTTGTGTACTTGGTTTATCATTTTTTAAATGAATTATTCAAATCATGCGGGTCATCCAGTATAATATAGAGGGGGAGCATGGTAAGAAGATGGATTTCAAAACCATGTGTCTAAACTGTGTGATGTGATTTTATTTAGTAAATAAATTATTCAAAACTAATACACATTTATTTTTAATCATTATTATTCCATTTTATTATTATTTTGATGATGGATTCTTTTAGTAGATATTTTTAGATTTCATACAACCTAGGGATTCTTCTTGATGGATCATTGGGTGATATAACTCGTTTTTCAATGGTAAAATACTTTTTTTATTTCTTAATTATTATAATTGGTCCACACCTATTTTATTATTAAATATGTGTATATGGGGTTTTGATAGATTATTTACGGTCTATGATGTGTTATAAATTTTCTATTTACAAATAATACATGGATTTAGGTTCAATTTTCAATAATATTCATTAGAAATTGTGCATTTTCAAAGAATCATTATGGTATGAGTTTTCAATCACATATATTGGTAAGGAAATAAAAATAGAGATTATGATTTCATATTTCTTGTTTTTGGATCACCTATCATTTTAAAATAAAATCTATCCATCTTATCAGGTTTTTACTTATAGGAATTATAGTTTCAAGTGTATCATGGTAGTTGGATTCTTTATTTTAAACCATAACTCAAATATATTTGTCATTCTCTATGAATTTTATTTCAAAATAATTGTAAAAAATTGTTTATGTATGTATCTTGGAAATAAAATTTTATTTTTTAAATAGAATTCTATGATAAAATATGTTGTATCGAAATTTTTTTGAATGTGGATATGTCCTGTAATATTTTTTATTAAACCTTATTCACCACATTCATTGTTTATTTAAATAAGTACTTAATAATTTCTAATATTATTTCTAACAAATGATTTTCATCGATGATTATCTACAATTGACTCCTTGATGAGGAAATCATTTCATTATAGTATTTTCTTCTAGAGGGATGTGTGGACTAGTTTACCAAAATTGTTGTCAGGATCCCCTCTCAAGAGCATAGTATGTAACTTATATCTATTATACATGGGAAATCATAAAACATTGAGTCTTATTTATGAAGATAATGTTATGAGGTTAAACAATTTCCATTAACTAATGTACTTAAAGGGGTTGGATTTTCGTATGGAATATATTTAAAATATTTTTAGGGAATGTGTATAGAAATTATTTGTAAATTGAGTTTTTTGTATTGGTTAGTAATTTGTAGAAATGATTTTTTTTATTTTTATTTTAAATTAATTAAATACATATCATTCCATTCCCTTATATACATGATCGTAGACTGTTTATATTAATAATCTAGAATATGGTAAACTTAATGGATCCTACTAGGAAGTTTTTCTATCACCCTTCAATGAAATTTATATGTTTGTATGTATTTTTTATTAGAATATGGAAAGTAAAATTCCACATAGGGAACTTTTAAGTTATTCCATTTAATTATTTTGAAAGTATGAAGTTGACATAATTCCAAATTGAGTAGGGTTTTTTTCATTTTTTTCACACATTACATGGTCCCACATGAAGGTACTACACACATTGAGTCATAAAATTCCAACATGATTCCCAATCACATGCTCACAGAAAAAACAACTTGAATCCCAACATATATATACTCATCATCATCCATTATCCAATTTGAAGGTAACTCCCCACCTTGTCTCAATCCCCTCAATGAAAAACATTCCATATCTTTATACTGCCAATATCTAATTCCGCTCAAAGGAATGGAGTCCACTGTAACTGATTCAAGAGACATATGGTCATGGTTCATTAAAACCAGCACAAGTCAGTAAAGCTATCCTCCTCTTACATAATAATATAATTGTGAACTATATATGTCTGGGTCTTCAT
Source organism: Viscum album (assembly GCA_963277665.1). Taxonomy (NCBI): domain Eukaryota; kingdom Viridiplantae; phylum Streptophyta; class Magnoliopsida; order Santalales; family Viscaceae; genus Viscum; species Viscum album. The sequence goes on from OY728132.1 coordinate 1,730,144,816, forward strand.
TTTTATTGAATCAAAAACAATTTTTCCATTTCATATAGTTTATGCCATCTTAAAATGATAGTACTACATTTTTCCAAACCATATATATTGCAGAAAAATTGAGTCTATTTTTGAAGAGATGTACCATATAATTTTTTTGATTGATATACACCATTATCTATTCACCCCACATTTAGTGTCACCAAAAAATATAGACCATACACCACTACTAATTTATTGATATCTTTCGTCTGGTAGTTCCATTCATGAGGGCTTAACTACCATGACCAACACAACCCAACTTGATCGCCATATATCATCATAGCTACATGTCCATTTCGATAATCTCTATAATACATTGTATACCCCAATCCAAGATTAGGTAGGATCATGACCGATGAAAATGTTATGACCATATTTAACTCATGGATTAATTTTTGACAAGAATCTACTCATTCGATCTTCAATCACTTATTGATTTGGCCAGAAAGTGGCACTTCCAACACCAGATAAGTTATGGATGAATAATAAATAATATCTTGTTAGCCCAATAATTATATGGTTATAAAACATGATACTCGGATTCTCGAAATAAACAAAAGCTTGAATGTTTCCTAGGTCTACTAACACACCTTCACCTGATGTTTTGTGTCCAAATAAATTTACCTAGTTGATCAAAATCATAAACTTTTATAAATTTTCATTAAGCCAATGCACACTCAGTGTACGTAGAAAGATGTCAATATGTTGTTCATGATCATAATGAGATTGAGAGTACACCATCATGTCATCCCTGAACACTACCACAAACTAATCTTAGTAAATATGAACTTTTTTTTTCATAATTTCAACAAGAAATTATTGATCATTTATAAAGCCAAAAGTCATTAAAATCATAATGTCCATACCTTCTAATAAAAATGTAATTGGGATATCCTAATAGTAAACACTAAGCTAATAATATAATTATCACACGTCGATCATCGAGAACTCATAAAATATTTTAAACTAGTCAAACAGATCATTGATACATGGAAGAGGAAATCATTTATTCAAATTAATTTGGTTAAACTTATGGTAATCGATGAATAGTAAAAACCAATTTGCATCCATCTACGAAAATATCAGATCTGATCCCCTAGGAGATATACTTGGATGGATAAATATATTTTCCTCCAACTACTCCATCTAATTATAGAGCTCATGATTATATGTTGGTACCATTATGAATAGTGGAATGGATACTGGATCTGCCCCTGATATGAGATCAACTGTTAATTTCACATCTATCTCTAGTGGCATTCTTGATATGTCTTCAGGAAACACATCCTAAAACGTCGCCACTATAGGTGAAATGTTCTATTGTTTTACACCCCCATGAACCATCTATAAACTAAAAAACAAGGATATGTTCCCTCATATTTGATGAGTAAATGTCCATGGTCAGAATTCCTGGATATCCCACTACACATTTTGAATGTAAAGGTCACCATTAAGATATGTATAGGTCATAATCCTTTGATAACAATCTATGTGGGATCGGTAGGTGACTAGCTAGTCTATACCCATAATCAGATTGAATCATGACATGTCAAGAATGTAATGATACAACAAAAAATGATATTCCCTAATTTCAAGAGATCATACCTTGCACAAATAGATGACTCTAGACTGGAATTTGAACATTGCATCTAGAGTCATAACCCTGCTTAGTAACTCAACCACAAGAATCAAAAAATTAACATGTTTAGTTAATATAATACAATTAAAGAAACAAGTATCATATTAGGAAGTATATAATGTATAAGTTGTAATAATAATACCTCTCATTGTTGATCATCTTGACCTTATATACAGAAGTGTAGGATGCACTACATGTATCTTTCATGCCCTTATAATTTATGATTTTATCTGACTCCCCCATGTGACACCACTCTACTAATATGGGTTGTCTTTCCCAAAATCACCTTGAACCCCATCATCTACGGCATTGTCCAGTAGAACTTTATCATCTATTATAATATGTTTTAGAATATCCACATCCCACATTTTGACACTACCTAGACACACACTCACTAACGGGCTATCCCGACATCCTACATTATTTCTATTAATTCCCCATTTTTTCATAAAGACAACACTTTATTGGTGGATGGGGAGAAACCATACGACGATGGCCTGACAAACAAACCTTTTAATAGATCACTAGTATAATGTCATACATAGTTGAACCATCCATCTATGTATTGTTATTTCTACCGATCTAAAAAAATTTGAAATATGATGACATTTAAATCTTGGAATTGTTACCTCTTGAGCATTTGGTAGCAACCATCTATCTAGTGATGAAATCCATTATCAGGCTACCCTCAGTTATGATAGCATGATCCACCACAATAATAGACTTATATAGTAAAAAAGTTGTTAACTTGGGTCTTAATTTTAATCTTAAGTCCATCCTGAATGAATCTCTCCATAGATGAATCATCTCTTAACAATGTCAGAGAACAGTATAGCTTGTCTGTAAAGAATACATACTAATCTATCACAGAAATTCTCCCCTAAATCAACCACATGAATTTCAATTATATCTTCTATATCAGTATTTATGGATACCAGTGGTCCAATAACCTATCCAATAAGTCCTTCAATAGAAATCCATTATCCCATGCAGTTTGCGCCTTAATATACGACTGGTGTTTAGGTTTTCCTCATATCATATATGCAGCCAAAAGAATCCCTTTTTCAACAAGAATATCTAAATAGTCCATTATTATATCAATAGAGTCATCTTAGAACACATCACCCTTAGTTCTACCATCCCTTATGAGTTTTAGAGGGTACTATAACTATTACTCTCTCACTAAGTCAAAAATTTTATTCAAAATCCACCATTTGACTCATACCATGAATTTAATTAAGTGATGAATGTTACCTCAGAAAAACTCTATTTTTTTCCTCTCTCACCACTATCAATTCAAGAGGTTATAGCACTGGATAATCTTCTACTTCCATGTCATTTAGATGTCATATTAATAACAGAAATTCTTTACATATAAATCTATAATTGAAAAAACAAACCTTAATAAAAATTTGACAACATGAACATATTTATGAAAGCGGAAACAAATAGGTAACAAAAATTATTTTTCCCAAATCTCATGGTGTAGTCCAATAAATTTTATGTCCATAATATTCTTTATAACTATTCAATTTTTTATGTTTTAAAAATAACAAAAACATTTTTCGAGAAAAAAAAAATTTTCTATAAGAATATCCTTGACCATACCCATGGTTTTAAATGTGTCATCTAATGTTTTCCAAACTAATACTTAGAATAATTTCATTGAGTCAAAAAATCAGATCCTTATCTAACTCATAAACTTATAGTTTTGTAGATTCTGATTTCGTTAATAATTCAGAATACAATTTTTCTAGAAATCAGACTCCGATATCTTTGGAAATTAGACTCTAATTTCTTCTTAAATTAGAATCTGATTTCTGGTGAAATCGAACTTCAATTTCTGCCTCAATTATACTAAGATTTAATCTAAAAATAGACTCTGATTTCTTCTAAATTCAGACTCTGATTTCTCCTGAATGAGAACTCTAATTTCTCTTGAATTCGGACTCCAGTTTCTTTTAAACCCAGACTCCAATTTCATCTAAAATCAGACTCTTAATTCATCATAATTTGGTCACTAATTTCCTATGAAATCAGAATCTGATTCTCTATTATTTTAGAATTCAATTGTTAATATTTCCAGGCTCTCATTTTTATTATATTTACAATCTGATTAATTTTTATTCATACAATTATATAATATATTAATTTAACATTTGATTTTATCATATCCTAAATGGTATAATGTTTCATAAGCATAGTATTATTTCATATATTTCGTTATATAAAATGATTTCATGAAATCTATTTTATCTTAACGGTTGACTGAGTGATAGGTTTAAAAGTCCCTATGAAATTTAAGGAAAGATAAAACCATTAGAGGAGAAGTATACTATTGGAATTAATGACTAAAAATACCTAGCCATTTCAACGTTTCGAAAACAATGTGAGAGTTAAAATCTATAATGAAGTTATACTCTATGAATGAACTACTCAACCCTGCCTTTTGTGAATGATGTTAATATCTTGCTAAATATGATAACATGTTTTTGACATACATAGTTCAAATCTGATTTTTTATTTAATCGATCAATGAAATCTGAGGATAAAAAGATAGATGTTCCAATCACCTTTGAGATCAAGGGCTTGTGGGGATAGAATAATAGATGTAGAATTTCATATCAAGTTCTTACCCTAGTGTGGGTAAGATGAACTTTAATGATAGTATAAATCAAGGGACCTTTATACAAGGTTTTTGGATACCTTCTATTTTTGTTTAAATATTTCATATAATTTTTACATGTCATTGTTACATGTTTCCTTTCTACGGTATTTTTTTCAATTTTTGGAAGTGTATGTTTATTAAAATTTCTCAATTTTGTATACCCTTATATAAATAAGAAAAAATACACATTATGGTAGAATCATTCCAAAAGTAAAATTATCATATTTTTCATTGTTCTATCCATATTATTGTATAATAAGAGTGTTTTTTATATTTTAAGATCTAAAAAGTGTTTGTGAATCCATATTTTCTATCTTTGTTTGACATATATTTTCATAAGGGTGAAAATGATAGTTATTAATACTATAATTCACCCCCCTCTTGTAATTGAAAGGTATACATATATATTTTTATTCTATAATTGGTAACGTAGTAGGTATATGAAATAATAATACATGCATATAAACTTTCATTCCCATATTATACATCCCAATATTAGTTGTTCGTGTTTGTATCAATATATTCATTATATAGGATTTGTTTATAAACTATTTATACCAATAGTTTTTATGGAAAATAATATCATTTAAGATTGGTAGGATTGAAAGTTAGATCAATAGAAAATCTATATCCTACCAGACCCCCAATCATTGATGAAAATGAATATGGATACTTGAGAAATAGAATATATACTTTTATTATCTATATCAATGATGATAATTTGTTTAGTTAATTAGAGACTACAATATTCTTGTAAAGGAAATCATAAAACTTACCATTAAGGAAAAAAATCATTTTATGTTTCATTATGGGGAACCTGTATGCCATGTTAAATAAATGATTATGAAAATATTCAATATTCATCAGTGTATATGTGGGAAAGAAATTCATGATGAGACTCATGTGGATAAGATAATTAATATTATTGTTAATAAGTGATAATCTAAAATAAAATAAAGTGATGTGGAAAGGAAAATTTAAACATGACTCATAATGATTAATTTTGGACAATTCTATAGTATTAAACTAGAATGAAGAGATATGTAGAGATCAAAATGAAAAATAATAGTAATGAGAGTGTTTATTTCACTAATACATCAAATAATAAAAAATTCCAAGAATCCAAAAACTATTACTAGATCAAAAGTCATCAAAACAATTATTATATCTAAATCAATAGATTGTGATCATTCTAACAATTAACATCCTAATATATTTCAAATAATGAACAAGATTGTGCAAATAAATGATTTCAAATGTAGATACTAGAAGAAATATCAAAAGGATAAAATAGATTCAGAAGTGACATTGAATGCATGAAAGAGGAAAGGTCATATCAGTCCAGTCGGTCCTTTTATAAAAAAGAATGAATGAATGGATAGTAATTCAGATTGAAAAAATAAGAAGTTATAAATGTCTATGTATAACAATGTAATAAAAACTAATAACAACTACATTTCTAGTGGTTGTGATTTTTTTTATGATTCTTATGATATTGAATCTTATAGACTAAAGAATATTGGTCATGTATCCATAATTCCTACTAAAAGTCAATTTATAGTGGATAAGTTAAAAAAATGCTAAATCAATAACCAATATTGCATTATGTGATAATTTTCCTAACGAACAATAATTTGAATCATCATATGCATAATAGTCATAATCATAAGATAATACATTACCTTTTTTTGATTATGTATCTAGTTTTTTCTTGTTACTAGAGAATGAAAATTTTATCAATAATAAGAAAATAGATAAGGAATGTTTTTAGTACAACTAATTTTATAAATGAATTATCAAATCATTCAAAAGATGTTGAAAATAAAAAAAATAATTTTGAAACTATTTCCAAAAACCTTAATGATTTAAATTTTTAAAAGGATAAAATTTTTAAGGATATTAATATTATTATTTCCAAGAAAAATGTTTTAGATACAAAATCAAATTCAAAGACTAATGACTATGATGACAATAATTTATTCATCAGACTAAATCAAAAATATTTACCATAATGATATCTTTTTCAAACGTTACTCATGGAATGGATGGATTTGAAAAAATGTATTCATAACTTCATCCACTTAGTAATAGTTCTGTATATGGTTATTCTCATTCAAAACACATTTTTTAGTCAAAACTAATTTATTCCCAAAAGTGATCCTTTTTTCACTAAGTGTCAATGTGGTGGAAATTGGGAGAAATTTTTTTAATACAACCAAATCCATAGGATTTAATTATTCCCATTTTCCATTACAAATATAGATATTTATGGATTTATTTTCTAACATTTCTTGTTCCATGAATGTTTGGATTCTGAGGATTAGTTAATTTATTTATGGGAAAACAAAGGAAGTGCCATCAAGAATACATGGATAATGAATTTTCCTAGTACATGAATGGTAAAAAAATATTTTAAATTATTTTTCAGAAGATATGTAGATATCTGAATTTATGAGACAATGATCAACAAGAAATTTTTGTTATATGTAATATTTTTCCAGTTGAAAAACATTTAATTTAAAATGTTTTATTTCTAAACTGTCATAACAACAAAATTTTATGCATAAGTAAATTATGTGATGAATGTTACATTGTGAATTTTAGGGATGATAAATTTATTATACACAATTAAATGTAAGAGTTTATTCTCTCTGCCCATAGAAAAGAGAATTTATACACATTAAACAAAGAATATTATTGGATCCAAGACCTATATTTCCTTAGATCAATGGATGATCAATATTAGATATGGAATATAATACTGGGACACTATAACCTTAGAAAACTATAAAAATATCAAATAAATGAATTTTTAAGGATCTTTCAATGATTAGATTTAATTACTCAAAAGTTTTTGATCTTTGTTAATATAAAAAGCAGTATATTTCAATAATGAAATTAATCGTTGAAGTCTCAACTTCTAATGCATTAACGCTTGTCTATATGGATAATTTCAGTGCAAAAAAAACTGGATGTATTGTATGGAAATAATATGTATTTTTTTTAGTTAATGATTACACTATATTAACATTGGTATATTTTCAATTAATGAAATCCAAAGAAATTTATTATTTTTAATCCCTTTCATTCATAGTTAAAACTGAGAAAGCCTTCAATGTCTTACAATTTATAGTGATCATTGGGTAGAATTTGAATATTTTGATTTGGAATCTTTTATATTAAGAATGCAATTACTCATAACATCTCATATATATGAATTACTCACCCAAATAGTGTTGTTTAATTATGAAATTTTATTATTAAATAGATAACAACAACTTTTTTGAGAGAATATTATATTGAGAAATATTTTTTGGACGATGATATTAGTACTGATTTCTATACTAAATATAATGTTTTAATTATAAATTTTTTCATAAAACACCATTTGAGTTATAGACTTGTCAAAAAAACTATTTTTTACTTAAAAGTATTTGGTTGAAATGTATTTATCTTGAATACAAAAGATATGTTAAAAAAATTTCACCCAAATCCAATGATATTTTTTCTTTAGGTTCTTCCACTTCTTCTAAGGTTTATATACAGTTTACCAGAAATTATTATTCTTTTGAATTACCACTATATGTTAAATTTGATGATATATTTTATTTTTTTCTAAACAACCACAACCTACATATTCATATATGTTTTAAAAAATTTAATATTAATATTTTATGGAAGATTCAACTAAAAAAGAAAAGAGTCAAGATAATGTTCTTGAAGCATTTTCCCAGAATATTTTTTATGATATATTTATGAAAGGGTTTTAAGGATCCCAAATTAGTTGTTTCTTATGAATCATCACAGTAACAATATCCTTGGTGACGTAAATAAACATGTTTTGGATAGATCTTTTTTTAAGAAATGAAGAATAGCATCTAGCAATTTTTATCAATTAGAACCTAAAAGTACTAATGTATCTTTACGTGTTGATGATTAGTTTAACTCTATGCATGTTATATTAAATGAATTCAAAAGGAACAATGTCTAAAACATGGTTGAAAGACCTAAAAACATCTGTAATTATCATAATGTGTGCCTTCAGAAATAAATGTGATGAAAATAGAATCATTGTAAGAAATTTAGAAATATTAGTTTTCAAAGGAATTAATTGGTAAGAATGAATAGACTATGAAAAAAAACCTACGCTCCAGTAGATAGAATTGAATCTATTCATTTTCTCCTATCAATTGAAGCATATTTGAATTTTAATCATTTTATAATGCACAAAAATTGTTCTTTATGTAACACCAAGATAATTTATGAGATGGATTATCTTTAATTTCTTCAATGTCTTTTGTTTTATGTGACACTAATATTAGTGTTTGTTATATGCAACACTGTATTATCTTGCTATATATGAAACACTATTCATGGATTGTGTTGCAGAAAATTTAATGTTTTTTATAGAATTCAACACATAGTATATAATTTTTTCAATTTATAAATGAACTATGCTTGGATTATGTTATACACAACACCAAATGAAGCTTTCACTATACGCATAACTGACATGGCTAGCGTTACACGTAATAATGACATTCATCAATATCTTACGTGGTTCACAATACTGTGATTCACTAAAAACATTATATTATTAAAATATTATATAATCTGGCCATTAAAAATAGTATTAACCACATTTTTAATTTTATATAACCATATAATTTATATTAAACATGATATGAGAAGAAAATAAATTTTTCAGATAAAAGAAGTATTTTTCAAATAAATACTCGTTTGACACCATTTGATGGCGTACCCATTTTAAATCTGTTTTTTAACACATTTTTACGTTCAATTTGACAAAATAAACTTCTTATTTTGAATAATTATATAAAAAATTACTTTAGATAAATTTTTGATTTATTTTTAATAAATTGCATATTTTGATGAATAGTAAAAATATGAGTTTTTTTTAATTACAAACAAAATATTTCATAGAGATAATTTATATGGTTAAATTATAATAATTAATGGTTTTAAAGTATAAATAGAATATATTTTTACATTTGATATAATAAATGTCATTATCATTAAAATTACATTGAATGCATAGTTTAAAAGATTAATGTTTTGGAATGTTTTAGCATTTAAAACCCATTTTCTCAACAATGGGATTAATTTAAAAAATTATTAATGAAACTTCTATGTCATAAATTTGAAAAAATTGATTCTATATTTGGAATCATTAATTTTAAATTATGTTAATAGGCTACTTTTATTTTGGGGCATTATAATTTGTAACAACGGTAAATTTTATTTACCAGAGTTAATGGAAAATCATATAATTAAGGATAAATATAATATCATAAAATTAACCTAACACTTGTCATGACATAATTGGATGATTATATTTCCTCATTAAAAATTCTTGGGTCTAAATGGTATCTATTGGAACCCACTTGGATAACATTAGGACATTTAATTTATTTTATTTAACGAAATGTTAAAAATCTCCCACTCAAACATCAACAATTTATTTATTTTTAATATTGGGTTATACTAAATATAAATTTAATTATAAATACTAATTTGAAATATAAAATGATTTTATTTATCATGGTAATTTAATTTGTAATTTTTATGAAATATATAATTACGTTAATAACTTAAACTTTAATGATGTAGATTTTTTTTATTTAGTGAATAATCAATTACATAGTTTTTATTTAAATAATAATACCCATTAGATGGCCCAAAAACTAGACCAAAAATTATTGGTGAAGTATATATGAACCATAAGAATCCAAGGGTTTACTTGTTGACAATTTGGTTCCTTAAAAAGATATATTAATATGCTTATAGTAATTTATTTTTGATGATGTCAAATTTTTCACCTTCAGAATTTAATAATGATTACATTTTAAAAGATTAGTTTTTTAAAATAAATTCAACCAAAATTATTATAATAAATTCTATTAGATTTATCATTATCATAGTATTATATTTTTATTTTTTATACAAATTTATGTATATTAATTACTTATACAAAAATGTTGTAGTAATTATTTTATTAATAAAAATAAAAATAAATGGTTTCAAACATATTAAAATAAATATTATATGAACTAATTAATGTGCTCCACAAATTTTCTAGATGAATAATACCAATTACAAATATATTAATTTTTTAAAATCCATATTCTTTTCATATTTTATTTAAATTCAAATAAATGAATAGTGTCAAAATTTGTACTATATATATTTTATAAAAATAACATATTATTAAATTATATAAAAATCACAAAAGTATTTAAAAATTACAAGCTAAAAATTATATTTTCTACAATATCATAAGGTATCCAATTATGGATAATTTACAACACATAAGTAAGTATTTATAACCATTTAAAATTAATAATAATATTACCTCAAATAAAATTAAATAGATTAAATGAAGATAAATCAAAATTATAAGGTTTACAAAAAAAATAAAAACTTGTCTATATTTTATTGGTTGAGATATTACAACCCTATGTCATATCATCTTTTATGTTGACTTATTTTGGAAAATTTTATCTGGGGTTTGATTTTATTATAAATTAATATTTTTGAGGTTTCAAAAAGTGCATCAATCCTCTCTTATAAAAGGGAACCTCCTCTCCCTCCTCTTAACTCCTTCAGGAGAATTATTACTCAGCCAAAAACTATCCATTTCCATTCTCCACTTCCCTAGAAACATACTAGGGGTCTTTGTATTCTTCAAAGTCAAAATTCAGTTCCCTAAGAAGTGGATTAGAAGAGGCACGTCAAAGAAGAGGTCATATCCTTTAATAATTCTTTCAATTTTTTTCATCTTCTACATCCTCAATATGAGTTGTTTATTTATTAATTAATAACTACAGTATCACTTATATACTGATATGTTATTGTGAATATGAAACAACCATATTCAATCTTCTATCCATCATATGAAAAATGAAATCACCATGTGTGCGTACGTACGACCAACAGTCTCCACACCGTGGTGTACTATGTTTTTCATCTCCAACATACATGGATGAGTATAATGATGGAAGAAATAATTTTATATTATTCTTGTATAATTATATTGATTATGAAATTTTATACATCATACACACCGATTCAATTCCACAATCATGTGAATGATATCATCACTCGTGTGTATGTACAACCTTCCGTCTCCATGATGTGGTGTGATTCGTTCTACAGGATCATCATTGAAAAATGATTATATAAATGAATTGAATGAATAAATAAGATATTTATTATACTTAAATCATTATTAAAATGATATAACTGTAATCTATAAAGTTTAATACAAATTTATTTGACAAACATGCATAAGAACGTAATGTAGTTAATGAATGAATAATGAGTAACAATAAAATGTTACTAAAAAAAGATAAGATTGTGACCACATATGATATAATAAAAATGAATATTAGTTTTGGATAATTCAATGAAATTATTTAAATCATTATAAAAAAAGGTCAAATATGTACAAACCATCTCTAACCTACGGTGAGGGATAATTTTTCAATCACATTTTTATACGAGATTGTTTATATATAAGTATTTACTGGGGTTATAGTTATCATTCATATCCATGTTTTATAAAGAATGTAATCATAAAATGATTAATATTCTTCAATGTATGTTTAATTTCATTTTTACTACAAGGTATGGATGGAGTCATTCTTGTGTTTGTCAAACAAGGTACTTTTTGACTTTTCCGGTAAAAGTATGAGGTGAATGTTTTTTAACATGTACCGCATGAACAGATTTTAATGTTTTCATAGAGAATTAATTCCATGAATCATCCTTTAAATTTTTTTAAGTTTGTTTTTAATTAACTATTTTTCTCTTAAAATCGAATGAAAAAATGAGAAAAGAAAATGTTTTTGAAGAAAAAATGATATTTTCCTCAAGAATTTATTTCATGTGTTTTATCAAAACTATTGCACATATAATATAAAATTATTCAATTTTTTTATGTTTCTAGTATATTGTACATATTATTTACAATGTTTTATTTTATTATGAATAAATTATATTCCTTTTTTATACGTATTAGTTTATGATCGGATGATGTTTATGAAACCAATTTTATTCATTGTGTTATGATGAATGATTAATTTTCATTTTGAGGCACACGTAAAAATGATTTCATTATGAGATGGGTGGGAAATTTTTCTCCCACCAATGATTGGGTAAATATTTACATCTCATGAGATATACATGGATTGAATGAAAAGTAAATCTGGTTCAGTAATACTGGACTAGAACAGAAAGTAAACTTGGTTTAGTAATGGACTTCGTCCACTATGTTAGTCTTGGAAGAAATTCCTTGGCTACAATGGAAATCATAACATGTGACTACTATTTTTTCACAATTACATGTTTTATTCCAATGCTATTCTAATATTGTTATTGTTCCTTTATGATTTATGAATTACCTAATACTATAATTTATGAAATTGCCCAAGATTTTGATGTTTAAATTTTATGTTAATGTTTTTATGTTCAAATGTTTTTGGTTTGTTTTATATTCTCCATGCTTACCCTTGCTGATCATTTTTTCTCACCCTTTCTTCGTTTTCTTTTCCCAAGGATATAAAGAAAGGTTTTAGGTAAGAAAAAAATAGGGAGATCATTATGGGAGATGTTAAAGATTATTCACCACGATTAGAAGATTATCATTCAACTTTTCCAATGACACTAAATTAATATGGTATTTGGGCATCTATTTTTGTTATGTTTTATGTATTCCGTAAAAGTAATTTAATGTAAATGCATGTCAAAATTGGGTCTCTAATGTTGGTATCAGAGAAAATGTTTAGTTAACCTTTGGAATCATGGATGCGAAAACAATAGTGAGATCCCAAGAGATATATCTATTGTATGTCTATGGATGTCTCTAAGGTTAAATATAATTATAGGTTACAAATATATAATTGTGATAAAAATCATGAATAACCAATTATATAACCTATTATGTTATAGATTTAAATTACTCCCCCTTTATTATGTTGTTTTCCTTGTATGATTTTTTCCTCTCACGCAATTCTTTTCTGTTTTAGTCAATGGAGAAAACTAGAATGAAATGGGTGAACATTGAATCTGATGAAAAAATTAGTGACTAAGAGAAAAAAAAATATGTAATGACTAATGTGAAAGATATTGTGATTATGTCGAATCAGTCATCACGATATATGATTAACAAGGTGAACTTTATTGGTATTCCTATGTCATCGAATAAGAGGAAAAAATCCTACATGCATTTTATCATAGTGACTAACATAGAGTAAATAATATTAAGCTTACTACATATCATGAATATGGGAAGAAGAACCTTTATGAATTCCTAAAATGGAGGGGAATATGTTATCTATGTGGGTAGAAGGGTTATAGAGTGACAGACTGTTATGGAGTTCAAAGTCTTATCTGTGGAGAACATGGGAATTACCCAACTCAATACCCTAACCTAAGAGGTTACTTCTATATCAATGAAGGACTTATTCCAAACCAATCATTGAAGAGGATTTAATGAAGGGTTTATGTATTGGAATTCAAGAATAATGTTTTTGAGGTACTTTTATGGTATATTGGAATATCTATATACTGGTCCATTGTTTTTTTCATAAGTATATTATACCGGTAACCATGAAAAGTGATTGAAATATTTTTGGAAAGCAGATGATATGTGCATAATGAAGGTATAAGGAGAAAATAATATGTTTGATAATATTAATAATCTCATGACTAATAAAAAAAAGTGATATCATGGTTTGAGTATATTAAATTTTGGGTATATTTGGTGTATGGAAATAGTTAACTTTGTGGAATGCATGATGTCACTAAGGTTATATGGTAATTTATGTAATTTTCATATTTATAGACGATTCACAATTAAGTCCTTAAATTGTTTGGAATGTGACCAACAATAAATATATTTTGATATATGGGGGATAAATGATGGTATTCACATGATTGTTAAATGACCATTCAGGTAATTGTATTCTTTTTACTGTGAGATTAGACAAATGTATTTTGGATAAGACTAAAGGATAAAATAGATTGAGTTGGAAATCAGATAGTATTATTTAAGGCAAGAAATTATTTTCATTATTTCAGGAATTTTATAATAGTATAGATTTAGAAAAAGGACAACCCATAGGACGAGTGACAACTGATCGCTTCGGGCAATGATACGATAATCAAACCCCTAACCAATGTGTGACAGGTATTTATCCCATACCACTGGCCTACAAGAATTCTTTTGTTAGAGGAAATTATTTTTATTTTATTAAGTGTTATAGGTATATTTTTGGAACCATAAATGATTAATAACACCAAAGTAAGACTTATATATATTTAATAATTTTTGCTATCATTTTTGTAATAGAGAAAAATGGAATGACCTATAATTCTATCTCATGAAACAATAACAATTTAAGAATGAAAAAATCAATTTCATTTCCTAAAATAAGAGATGAAGTGTAAATTGTTCATGGAATTACCAACGATGAGATTACATTGAAATCAAGTAAGTATTTCTCATTCTGGAAAAATTCATCCTATTTAGGGAAATGATATTGAAAACCAAAAATGGTTTCCTTATACCCTAATATCTGATAAATAAAATGGTATCATATATCATCACAAATTTATAGCTTTGTTATTGTGGGCTTTTTCATAGCCATGTTCTCTATCACTCTTCATAAGAACATAATGGTTCCATTTCACTTAAATATCAATGCTTTCACCTCTATTCTCTTATATGGAAACCCATTTATGAGTTACGTTGGGTTACCATTATATGTCTAGAATTATTTGATAAATTTATGTTTTAGTATTCTTTTTTAAGATGTGAGATTCTATGAAGGAAAAAATTTCATGTAGAAAACCATTTATAACCATGATAATTTATGAGATGCATTATCATAAACTTAATCATTGTCATGTGTCATATGAAACCCCAATATTACCTTGTGTTATGTGCAACATCATATTAGCTTGCAGTATATCTAACACAACTCATGGTTTGTGTGGCACATAATTTCATGTTTTTTTTCAAATAATTTAGCACTTAGTCTATATATTTTTATATGTATAAATAAACTAGCTTTGTATTATGTTATACGAAACACCAAAGAAAGCATTCACTACATGGGAAACAGACAAGGATTGCGTCACCCCCATGAACAACCTTCTTCAATAACTTTCATGGTACACAATACATAGATTCACTAAAAATTCTATATTACTAAAATTTTATATAAAATAGACATTATGAATATTATTAACAACATTTTTAATTTTATATAACATTATAATTCATATTACACATGATATGAGAACAAAATAATTTTTTCAGATAAAAGAGGTATTTTTCAAAAAAAAAAAGTTGTTTGGTCGCTTTTTGATGGCGCTCCCATTATAAATCTGGTTTTTGACATTTTTATAAGTTAAATTTTGAAAAATAATCTTATTATTTTGAATTAGGATATAAAAATTTACCTTTGATTAATTTTTCATATTTTTTTGGTAAATTTCATATTTTGATGAATAATAAAAATACAATAAATTTCAATTTAAAAATAACTTTTTTCATCTAGATAATTTATATAGAAAAATTATAATATTAAATGGTTTTAAATTATAAATAGTATATATTTTAAACATTTAATATAATTTATTCCATTATCATTAATTTTAAATTGAATTCATAGGTAAAAACATTTCAATCTTTTGCAATGTTTTAGCTATTAAAAATTGTTTTCTCAACAATAGGATTAATTTTAATTTAATTACTACAACTTCTAAGTCATGAATTTGGAAAAATAGATTCCATATTTGGAATTATTATGCACAAATTGTGTTTATAGGCTGATTTTTTTGGAATTATAAATAGTAATTAAGGAAAATTTTATTTACCATAGTTAACGGTAAATCAGGTAATTAAAGATAAAAATAATATCATAAAATTAACTTAACACTTGTCATGATATAATTGGATGATTATTTTTCATCTTAAAACATAATTTGGTATAAATTCAATCCATTAGAACCCACTAGAATGAGATTAAGACATTTTATTTTTTTATTTAAAGAAAAGTGAAATATTTCTCACTCAAACTTTAATAATGAAATTATTTTTAATATAACTTGATATAAAATATAAATTCAATTATAAATACTCATTTGAAAGTTAATTTTTTTATTTATAATGGTAATTTATTTTTAATATTTATAAAATATACAATTACATTAATATCTCATACATTAATGATTCAAAAAAAATATTATTTACTGAAAAATCAATAATATTGATTTTATAAAAATAATAATACCCATAAAAAGAACCAAAGACTCAAAAAAAAACTTATTAGCAGAGTTAATTTAAACCATAACCATCCAAGGGACAACATTTTGATGGTTTGGTGCCTTAAAAAAGAGATTATGACACTTATATTATTTTATTTTAAAAGATATCAAAGATTTCACCTATATAATTTAATAAATAAAAAATGTTAAAAGTCATGTTTTTAGAGGATAAATTAGACTAAAATTATTCATAAGAAATATATTAAATTTATATTTATTATATAATTTTATTTTTAATTTATTTTGTAACAAATAAGTATATTAAATACATAAATAAAAATATTGTAGAAATTATTTTTTTAGATGAAATATTAAATAAATGTGTTTAAAAATAGATAAATAAATACTATATTAACTAATTAATTTCATCCATAAATTTTATAGATAAATATTACCTTTTATAAATCTATTACATATTTTTCTTTGAATCTATCTTCTATTTTAATTTTATTTAAATTCAAATAAACTAATTGATAAAAAATTGACACTATTGATATTTTATAAAAAAATATTATTAAATTGTTTAAAAATCTCATAAATATTTAAAAATTACAAATTGAAAATTATGTGGTCTAAAATTTTATAAAGTATGAAATTATGGACTATTCACAACACATAAGTAGATGTTTATAACCATTTGAAAATTATAATTTTATTAAATATTATTAAATTGTTTAAAAATCTCATAAATATTTAAAAATTACAAATTGAAAATTATGTGGTCTAAAATTTTATAAAGTATGAAATTATGGACTATTAACAACACATAAGTAGATGTTTATAACAATTTGAAAATCATAATTTTATTACCACAAATAAAATTAAAAAGATAAAATAAAGATAATTCCAAATGATATGATTTAAAATAAAACCCAAAGAAATCTAAATATTAATGGTTTATGAGATTACAGCCCTATATCATCTTTTCATCGAATTTGGGTGATTTTTGAGGTTTTTATATGGGTTTTGAGTTTATTATATATTAATATTTTGAGGTTTCATAATGTGCTCTTCTCCACTCTTATAAAAGGAACCTCATTCATCTCCCCCTTAGTCCATTTTAAGCATTAAAACTCAGAAAAACCGTATAAATATACCATATACACTTCCCTAGAAACATTTTTGAGGTCATGGTGTTCTTAAATGACCAACATTATCTCTAATATGAGGTTTATTAGAGGCACTTCAAAGAAGAGGTAATATCCTTTACCGATTCTTTCAAACTTCTATCGTTTTCTAACTACTCTATTTGAGTTCTCTCATTGTTAATTAATTAATATAGTATCACATGTATACTGATATGTTATAATGAATATGAAATAACCATATTCCATCTTATATTAATCCAATTAAAAATTAAATCATCACGTCGGCACACGTACGGTCTACCGTCTCCACGCTGCGGTGTTATCTATTTTTCAACTCCATCAAACATGGATGTGTATAATGAAGGATGAAATAACATAATATGATTTATTTAAAGATATATTTATTCTTAAATATTATATACCATAAAATTCAATAAAATTCTACAATCATGGGAATGATATCGTCGCTGATGTGTATGTACGACCTATCGTCTCCATGATGAGATTTGATTCGTTCTACATGATCTTCATTGAAGAATGATTATATAAATGAATATAATAAGTAAATATTATATATATTTTACTGATAATAATATTTAAATGACATAAATATATCATAAAAAGAGGAATACAAATTTATTTCAAAAAACATGCATAATAACATAAAGCAGTTGACACCCAAATAACGAGAAACAATGAAATGTTACAAATTAATAGATAAGACTATGACCATATATGATATAATAAAAATGAATATTATTCTTGAATAACTCAATGAAATTATTTAAATAATTTTATAGGAGGTTATTATACATACAAATCATGTCACACCTAAGGTAAGGGATAATTTTTCAAGCTCTTTTTTATCCTAGATTGTTTATACATAAGTATTTGACATGGTTATATTTAACAACCATGTCAATGTGTGGTAAATAATGTTTTTAAAAAATGTTTACTATTATTCTATGTATGTTTAATTTCATTTTTACCCATTTTATCTTTTATTACAAGGTATGGAAGGAAATTTTATTTTATTTACCATACGAGGTACTTTTTGATATTTCTAGTAAAAGTACGAGGAGAATGTTTTTAAACTTATACATCATCAATGGATTTTTTTATTTCACAGACCATTATTTCCATGAACATTAATTTACATGTTTTTATTTTTATTTTTAATTAAATTATTCTCTTTTAAAATCACATGTCATATTGAGAAAAGAAAATGATTTTTAAGTATAGAAGATATTTTCCTCAAAAATTCATTTCAAGTGTTTTATCAAAACTGTTTTCCATATAAGATGACATTATTTAATATGGTTATGTTTCAGGTATAATGTCTCTATTATTTATATGGTTTTATTTTGTTTACGATGAAATGATATCCACTATTTTATATGGATTATTTTATGATTTTATGATGTTTAATAAACCCTTTTTATTCATTTGGTTATAATGAATGACTTTTGTTTTTTTTTTGTGGAACACGTAAAAATGATTTCATTATAAGAGGGGTGGGAATTATATCTCCTTCCAATGAATTGGGTAGAGATTTATATATCATAAGATAGACATGGAATGAATGTAAAGTAAATTTATTTTAGTAATATAATGCTAGAACAACAAGTAAACCTGGATCAGTAACGGACATCGTCCACTATGATAGTCCTGGCAGCAATGCCTTGTCTACTATGTAAATAAAAATATGTGGTTATTATTTTTCCAAAAATAAAAGTATTATTCCTCTGGTATTTATACATGGAGTATGTTCCATTATGATTTATTCCTTATCTACTGCCAAGATTTTTCTCATTACTGATGATTTTGATGATTAAATTTTATTTTCATGTTTTTCATGATAAAATGTTTATGGTATGTTTTATGTTCTCCATGTTTACCCTTACTATGAATTTATGCTCACCCATTCTATGTTTTCCTTTCTCAATGATTTAAAAAAATTTACGCATGAAAAAAAGCGAAAGATCTTTGTGGAAGATGTTGAAGATCATTCACTATGATTAGAAGATTATGTTCTGAGTTTCCAAATACACTAAACTAATATTGTAATTGGGTTTCTTTATTGTTATGTATTAAGTATTCCTAAAGATTAATTTAATGTCTATGTAAAACAAGCTTGGGCCTTTACAATTTCCATTTTATATATGTTCCATAGGAAGCTTATATCGAAAACCCACCTAGATCAGAAGACAAAAATCGTTTTAAAAATGTTTAAAAACTTATTAATGTATTATATGGACTTATAAAAACCCCTATAGGCTAGAATAATAGAACTACAAGACATATTTTTTACAAAACAATTATGTTATAGAAACTAGTGATCCAATCCTATTAAAAAATGATTGATAAGAAAAATATTTTTATTTTAAAAATTTATTTTGATGCCATTGTATTTAGATAAAATCATGAATCCATAAGTGATTCATTCATGAATATTATGAAATATGTGTTCGAAATGATTATGATAGGTGAGATTATTATTTTTTTGGTTTCCAAATTTCTCAAAAACCAGAAAGAAATTACATATATCATATTATTTATTTTAAAGATGTTATTATGAAGAACGGATCTGAAAAAACATAAAGTATATGTTCTCCAATAAGTACCTCAAAGACTCTTCATTTTGATGATGCTAAGAAATAAATAGATTAATCATCTTTTAGAGGTATTAAATGAAGTATATTATACATAAGAGCTTGTCATCTTGACATAATTTTTTCAGTATTCTAATGTTTAATATATCAATTTAATCCAAATTAATCCTATTTAAAAGATGGTAATATTTTTTTTCACTATCTAAAGTCAACCATGGATTTATGACATTTTTATTATTATAGAAATTATTTTTTAAATATTTTCAGATGTTGAATTTCATGAATGTATAATGGATAGTAAAAAACATAAAGAATATTTCATTTCATAGGAGATTAATTAGGTTCTTTGTCCGGAATGAAAAAACACTCAATTTCACATTCCACTAATAAAGGTGAATATGTAGCAGTTGGATGATGTTGACCTAAAGTGTTGTGGATGCAACACACACTCATAGAATATAAAATGAGTTTACTAAAACACATTTAATGGGAGATAATTCTAATTCCATTTACCTAAGAATCAACCCTACACATCACTCTTGGTAAAATCACATAGACATAAGGTATCACTTTCTTAGCGATCACACACATATAAGATATATCATTCATAAATTTATCTAAATAAAAAACCAACATGATGATATATTTAAAAAACCATTACTCTTAGATATATTTTAATATATTAAAAAAATATATGAATGATAAATATAAGGTAATCATCCATATTAAATTTTTATTGAAACCTATTGTCATACATTATGGTACTCTTTCATAGTGGGAGTACATATGTTTATTATATTATATTTCCTTTAAAAAAATATTAACATAATATTTTCATAATATAAATAAGTTTTCTCTCCAAAATAAAAGATTTTTTAGAAACTTTGATCTATAATAAGTACCTTTTCTATACTAACCAATGATTATATGAAATCTGGATGGTACGATTCCTTACTAATATCATAATAAATAAATTTTATTTTATTTTATTTATTTAAATATTGTTTTAAGAATACCATATAGGATTCAATTTTTTAATTAAGTGTTTTCCTTAAATAATCAAAATATCATAACCTGTAAATCTTTCCTCAGTATTAATATTCATCGCCGTATCAGATCAAGTAAAACTCTACCATTTTATTATACCAAGTTGTTAAATCACCACAAGGAAGCCAATTTATAGGGACCCATATTCTGGTCCCACATCCATTTTCTGTATATATTTTTTTCAAATATCTGGCATAAATCATGTGAGCCATTCAGTTTTCCACATTTCCTTAATCTCTAAATATATCTCGAGGTCTCCTCGTAGACTCAGATGGTGTCCAACCAAGAAAATAAGGATTGGCTAATATTCATGGAATGATTAGTGGAACCAAATTTATTTTTCATGTATGAGAATTTTCTAGAATCGTAAGAGATAATGGATGGGAAAGACACTATGTATCTATAGAGAAAAATTGGGATCTGATGTATGCCTATTTGGTCATAGAATTTTATGATACCATTCAGTTATATGATCAATGTTTAAAGGGAATGTTCTCTTTTAAGATTAATAGAATGACTTGATATTTATCTTAAAATATGGCTGAATGTATTTTGGGAAAAAATTATGAAGTAGAATCAAACATATGATAACACAAATTTCATGATAAATAAATTTCTTCTAAGAATGATTTTTCTGTTGAGTGTCCTGGGATCAAAGCAGTGGATACACTAAATATCAGACATCATTCAATAAACCAAATTTTGGTATCCCTCTAGATGCAAGGCCTTTTGATTCATAGGATTGGAAAAAGTATTCATTAATTTTATGTGATATCATTATGATGGACATCATGGTGAATGTAACAATGATAAAACAAATTATATATATTAATATAACCATAAAAAAAATATTATGAGTGGAACCAACAAGGATCAAATCATTTTATACCCTATGATCATTTCACAGATCATTGTCTTGTGCTTAGACTCATTCAAAATTTGGTGAATCTTCATAAACCAAAAAATCATGATCATGTGTTCAAGTGATGATATCGTAAGAAGAATGAAGATTGGATTTAGTGTTAGGTCAATATAATAATTTGAAATTTGTGATAGGGGTGATCAATCCTCCATTAAGAAATAAGATGTTGGAGAATGATTCAAGAAAACCTCTTAGAAAAGAAAATAAAAATAGGTCGTACCATGGGAAAAAGCACTAGCACCAAAACCAGTATTCGATCCACCAAATCCTTAGTATCAAAAGACTTTTTCTTGTGAAGTAGTATCTAAATGGAGAGACGTCAAAAATATGATAAATATAGTTATGTAGTTTTTGGGATTGATCCTTCCAAGGAAAATGCCTTATAAATCCATGGAGATAAAGAGAAAGAGAGGGAATCCAAAGAGAAGAAGTAGATGAAGAAAAATTTAGAAGCTGAAATCATCCATGCATTGCAAAGATATACCAAGGAGGAATCTGAACATGTTTAGGTTCCGTAATATTTCATACAATAAATATCTAGAACCGAGACTCCAACACCAATTAAATGAAATAAGGATATATCAATTCTGGACTAAATTGTTGAAGAAGAAATCTAGCAACAAGTAGAATATTAATTTGGTGAGGAATTTAATGATGTTATCAGAATAGTAGAAGAATATCAAGAGAAAGACAATCCTTCTTACAATATGTCTATAATAACATCACAAGATGAATCCAAAAAAATAATTTTATAAGGAAAATAAATTTAGAAAGTCGATGTTTCCTTGGATAATGAATGTAGTAATTATGATATATTTTAACATGTTGTTGTTGACATAGAAAAAAATATTTTCGATAAAGATACTATTTAAAAATGTGTTATTGAGGATGATAAAAGCATCCATAATTATGATAGTTAGAATGAAACATAGATATATGAGAAATAAAATATCTAATGTTGAGATATATAAGAATGTACATGTTGATTCTGCAAAATTTTTTTGTTTTAAAAAGTGAATAATTATTATGTGGGAACATCAAAAGAGATACAAGCATAGAAATATATTGTTCCTTCACAAACAAAATAATATCCCTCAGAGTCTTTATCCTCTCAATGAAATGATTTTTGGTTTTGTCCTTGAAATTTATTTTTTATTCCATTCATTTATATCCAAGCTTTAATTCAAGATGCCAATTTCTTCAAGAAATAGTTTCTCAGAAATCAGATTCAATAAATCATTTTAAGGAAAAGTTCATCAAATATGAACTACATTTTGAGGAATTCCATATATGTTATTATGCTTATAGAAGATATTTAAATGAAATAACAATGTGGTCGAAGTCATTTATAGTTGATCATATAATTTTTTAGGATTTAAATAGTTCAGTTGAGGTTTATTTTTAAGAGCCTAATGAAATTATCAAGATCCTTTTAAAAAAATTATGAGAAACTAAATGATGTACATGCTAGATAACTTCATAAAGACAATTATCTGAATGGGAAAATGAGTTTTTTTTCACTAAATATCTAAGGATAATTTGAAATCATAAATGAGATGGGTGAAAAAAAATAAGTGATCAAGAAAATGTGAACATGTATCAAGCTAAAATATTCAAGTCTCAGCAAGAAAAAATAAATTTATCCAAAATAAAAATCAGGACTAGGAAGAGTTTCTCAAAAAATTGGAAGGTGATCACAAAGAAATGAAGAAGTTGAAGGCAACCATGAAAAATATGATTCCAAAAGAGAAAAATTAGGATGTATATTTTATTTCAAATATTTTATTTTGTTGTAATTTTTTTTATATTAATGAAATTTGATATCATTCAGTTGTTTCATCTCATTTTCCATGTAACCCTTCAGGTTCAATTTTTTTAGCTTCCCTACATTACATTTTTAAATCCACAAAGGGGGAGAAATCAATATTTAGAAATAATTATATATTAAAGGAAGAAAATGACTAAATTGGAAAGAGAATTCATAAAGAAGAAATTAATAAGTAATGATCGGTTATTTATCTATGAAGACAATAAAACGATCCATATGGATTTCATAACCTAAGGGGGATTTAGCTATACTCATTATGAGACATAAACAAAAAGGTATATTAGTATTTTTTTTATAGTAAAAATAATTAAACCCATAGACCTTTATATTATTTTATGAAATGTTATTGGTTATTTCTAAAAAGGTTATGTTTGTTGAGTTCATTTGTTTTATTATGATTTTTCCATTCAATAATGCTCTGAAAATCATAAACATGTTTTTCTAAGGAAAGGTTTCTCACCCTATAAAATATTTTCTTCAAGAAAATTTTCATTCTCATAGAATTTTTTTGACCATACTAATAGTTTTCAATTCATTATTTAACTTTTTCCTAACTAATAATAACCATATTTTTCATATGTCAAAAAATCATATCCTTATCTAACTTAGAACCTTAAAGTTCTGTAGATCTAATTTCCTCAAAAATAAGAATCCGATTTCACTAGAACTCATACTCTAATATCTCTAGAAATAAGACATGAATTTATTCTAAAATAATACATTGATTTCTTATGAAATACTAATCCAATTTCGTATAAAATATCACTCCGATTTCTTTTCAATTCAGACACTAATTTCTTTTGAAATAAGACTTTGATTTTATCAGAAATCAGAAATCGATTTCACCTGAAATCATACTCACATTTCTTCTGAAATGACACTATTATTTCGTTTGAAATCCGATTATAATTTCTTCTAAAATCATGCTCCAATTTCTTTGGACTGTGGACTCCGAATTCATCATATTATAGTCATTGATTTCCTCAAAAATCCTAATTTTTACCTCTATTATTTTATAATCCGATAGTAAATATTCTCAAATTTCATTTTTCTCTATATGAAGAATCCAATAAAAAAATTTCTTACAGATACTGAATTTTCCTAATTTAACATTTCATTTTATCAGATTCTAATTGTGATTATAATTATTCATTATAGTATTGTCTCTTAAAGATATTTATATAAAACAATGTAATCTAATATATTTTATCTTTTCTTTTTTCTTGAGTGCCACATGTTCAAGTCCCTCTAAAATTAAATGTAAAATATAACCGTTAGAGGATAATTTTTTAGATTGGAATTCATGACATTAAATACCCAACCACTTAAACGTTTAAAAAACAACATGAGAGTTGAACTCTGTAATGGTGTGATACTCTTCAAGAGATCAGATCAAACTGCCTTGTGAAAATGCTATGAGTAACTTGTTCAAGAAAAAAACATATTATTCAACCTTCAGAGTGAGAATATGATTGTTTCTGTTATCAATCAAGGGCTTCTGGGGATATAATGACATATGTTCTGATCACCATGTATGTTGATGGATTTTAAGGATATCATGATAGATACTGATCTCCATATCCAGGGATTACCTTGGTGTGTGTAAGAAATAATTCGTATAAAGTATAATTCAAGGGACCTTTATTCAAGGTTATTGGATACACTTCTCTTTTGGTGAAATGATTTATTATAATTGTTCAGTTTTTGGTATTACATGTTTTATTTCCGCATCATTTTGATGAAGTTGTGATGTGTCACTTACTTACACATTATCATACTTTGTATACTCTATTATAAATACAATTCTATATTCTTTAAGGTAGAATCATTTCCTATTTAATATTTCCTTATGTTTCTTTATTAGGTCAATTTTATTGGATCCCGAGAAAGTTTGTTTCATTGTTAATAACTAAAGAGGATTTGTGAATAAATGTTTTATAAAATTTAATACATAGATTTTCCTAGGGTTTAAAATTTAGGTTTTATACCTATAAATCACCCCTATTATAATAGAGGAATATATACCTAACTTTATATCTTACAATCTGAGGATTAAATGGTACCCTTAATTGTTCTACACCGATGTATTGGTTACAAGTGTTACACTATTCTCATAGTTTAGGTTTCTAATTTAGAATCCAATTTATACATATTATTAAATCATTTTTCCATTTATGATATCATGTTAAGAACCATTTTAAATTAAATTTCACAAGGAATGAAAACAATTTATGTACTGAAACATATCCAAATCCCCTTTTCCAACGCATACCTAAATTGTTGCATGACACAAAATAATCATGAATTCCAAAAAATCATGTAAAATTTGATCTTATGTTATTCTATCCACAAGTTGATTCTCAGAAAAACCATAAAAAATAGTTATCACATCATGCAACATGTGCATCACTTAATGTGAAAAGATTTTCTATTGTAACAACAATTAAAAATGACAACAACCTCACCCTGGTTACATTGGATTCCCCCCATAGATGTGTTTGTATCTCCCATGAAAGAGATCATTTCAATGAAAAAAATCTTCCAAGTATTTTTTCAACCAATCCAATTCAGTTGGGAAGAAAGAAAAAAATGAAACTCATCTAATATTGTTTGGTAATATCCCTAACCTGGTGCCACATGTAGGTTCCCTGAGACAGTTAGTCACATGAGCTCATGTTAACATCCCCCCTACACTAGAGGCTCTTGACTACCAACAGAGTCATATATGTCCTTCATGGGGAGACTATAACCTATTTGATCTGGGTAATACACAAGTAGAAATATTAACAAATAGAAGAAGAAATATATTTCAATAATAAATACTTAAATCGCATGATAAGGAAAAATTAAATTTGATATAAAACTAAAATAAAAGTGTCCCATGATATTGTATGTGTCTAGAATATAAAATAAAAATTGATAATAAAGGAACCAACCACTCCCATGGGAGTCCCAAAACATATATTTTTCCCTCATTCAATATCCATCCCCAAAAAATTTATCAATCATAGGGACTTTTCCCACAACCGATCCTGAAATAGAAAAGTCTATTCGGACACTGATCAAGTAGCCCAAATAGGGTGTGGGTACAATGTTCTAGTTTTTCTTAAACATTTCCTAAAACAATATATCGTCTGTAAATTATGAATGAAGTTATCTAATTAAATAATTAAAATTTTTTATTAAAAAATAATCACATTATCAATTAATCTCAATTTAACCACATTAACAAATTGTTCTCATGGACATGCATATCTCAATACCTACATCACCCAATGCCAAAGTTTATACTCTCTAATTGGAATAACCCATGAATTAATGTCTATTTTTATATTCTTATTTTTACAAATGAATTGACATGTTTGTTGAGTCAATAATCTTTCCTTATGACTTTTCAAGTCTTACGTGTTTTGAAAATCTCAAACACATCATCTTAAAAAAATTATCATTCCATAAGAAATATTTTCTTAAAGAAAATATCCCTTATCATTGAAATGTTTTATCATTACCTTGGTTTTTATAATCACATTTTAGGTTATCTCAAAATAATGTTCAATTTATAACTATGTCAAAAATTAAAATTCTTTTTAAGAACCTCATAATCTTATAGTCCCTTGAATAGAGATTATTTTTGTTCATAGAATCCTAATACATTAAATATAGACTCCATATTCACAGAATTCAAACACTAAATTCCTAAGAACATAGAATCCAAATTCCTTAGTATTTAGACTCAAATTCCTTAGAATTGAGAAACTAAATTCTCTAATATACGAACTCTGAAATCTATGAAATTTAGATGATTAATTATTTAAAATTCATACTCCAATTTCCTCATAATATAGACTTTGAATTCACTGAAATCAGGGCTCTGAAATTTAGACTCCTAGTTAATCGTAATAATGACTCCAAATTTTCTAAAATTTAGTATCCTAATTCTATAAAATTAGGACTTTGAATTCCTTAGAATTTAAACACTAAATTCCTCAGAATTAAGATTACGAGGTCCTTAAAATTCTAACTCTGACATCCTTAAAATTAAGATTCTGAATTCATTTGAATATAGAATCCAGAATCATTGAAATTATGATTCCAAATTCTTTGTAAAAATAATATAAATATCCATGTCTTATTGATTCTGATTGTTTATAATATTAGAATCTGAATTTTATTTTCCTTAGACTCTGGAAATATATATTTGGTTAAGGTACCTCATTTTCCGTACAGGTGTTATTATTCTGAAATAATGTCATATAATGTGGTTCAAACTAACTATCGGTTGAGTAACAAGTGTCTAGGTCCCTCTGTGATTCAATGAAAAATATAACCAATGGAGGAAGGAGTAGACAATTGTATTTTTTAGTATATATATGATCTCATTTGAACGATCTCATTACCATTCAATCAATATAGAGATTACATGTTTTGAAGTGATTTCTATAGAGAAACTCTCATGCTATCTGTTTTCTGAACACCTTTTTTAGCTTGCTTCATGCGACTCCTATTTTTACTAAGTACAATTGAGGGATTCCATGGATAATAAGATGGAGGATATTAATACCTTGAAGTTAGAGTTCATCTGAGGATATGATGATAGAGGTTCCAAATGACTTAAAGTTCAAGGGATTTTAGGGTTATTAAGACAGATTCTGATATACCTATTGAGGGCCTACCCTGGTGTGGGTAAGACTGACATAAATCATGAAACCATTATATGATGTTATTTGATACCCTAATATTTGGGGGAAAAAAGATCTAACTTGTTACTTATTTTGTTTCAAGTTATTATTTCCTCGTTATTTTGATAAAGGAAGAAAATAAAATGTTCTTATACATTCTTATACTTTACTTACTCTGGTAAATAAGATTCTATACACTTTAATGTAGAATATTTCTTTAAGAGAATTATTCTTATGTTTCATTTCCAGTTTCATAATTTGATAAACTAAAAAAGTATTATTGTTGAACTAAAAGGTGATTTGTGAATTTGACTTTTTTAACATTGTTAAACATAGATTTCCTTAAGGTTAAAATGAATGTTTTTAAACATTAAATTCACCCCTATTGTAATTTAGCATCTACATAACTATTTCTATCCTATAATTGGTATTATTGAAGGTCTCTTAAATACTTATACATACATATACGTTGTCTTTCTCATGTTTTCCTTATTCAAAATTTTTCTACTTAGCTTTTCTTGTTCATGCTTTTTGTTGAATTTTTATCTTTGTCTATAAACATTTAGAACTAACGAATTTCATGGAAATTTATTTTCTTATAGAATGGAAGGAATGAATTTTTGATTAATTGATAATCTTAATCCCACTAGACCATTACTTATTGATTGTAATGATTATGAGTACTCTAGAGATATAATGAATACTTTTTTTGCTAACAATGGAGTAGACAATTCGTTTATGCTTACTGGTATTTCAAAATTCCATAAGAGGAAGTCAAAACCATCACCAACCTATAAAATTAATAATATCAACTAAATTACAAGGTAAAAAATATATTGTTGTGTTCTATGGCCATGGATATATATAATCAAATATATTTCTGTGAATCTTAAAACTAAAATTTGAGGAAACTTGAATTTACAAATTTTGGGACTTCAAATGTGATAGAGACTAGAAGATCTATATGGAGAGATGAATTTCTAGGATTCTTATTTCCTTATGAGGAACCTTTGTGTAATGTGCAACAAATATTTATGAAAATTGTAAACAATATTCAATATTTGGGATAAAAATGTATATATGATGATGTTATTGTGGACAGGATAATAAATATTATGCCTAATGGGTGGGAGTCCAAAAGAATTTCCATTGATCAAAACTGAAAAGTTACCAAAATTACTCTTGATGAGCTTTTTTGAACTCTTCTTCAACATGATACAAGAATTAAAAGAGTTGTTGATAAGAATAAAAATAAGAATAAAAATGTTAGTGTATCCTTTAAAACTACTAATGTCAAGACTCCGGAAAGTTTTACAAGATCTATGTCTAAAAATTTTATTGTTATATATAAGACTAGTGAAAGGAAACATTTTGTAAATGAGTTAGACAATCTTGATAAAGGATGAAAAAGGTAGTTGGAAAAAATGTATTTTAGTTTTGATATTAGAGGAAAGAATGAAAAGACAAGAATGTCTCAGAAGTCACTTAATATGAATGCAAAAGAGTCGGACACATCAGGCCAGATTGTCCCATGACTAAAAGAAAAGATAGAAAAGGAAATAATTCTAAGAGGGAAACAAACTTTTATTAAAAGTATAAGTCTAAAAATTTCATGAGGTATAATGATACATGGAGTTACAGAGGCAGTGACTCATATGACGAATCTTCAAAGTATGAATCATTATGTTTGAAAAATATTGGTTTACTTTCCAAACTACCCATTGAATATCATTAAATAACAGCCAAGGTACATAATGCTGAATCTATCAATAATGTGTTTTTGAAATAAAATTATACAGATGATAAATATTATACATCTTAAGATGAATAATATTCTTCTTATAAAAGATAAATCTTTACCATCTCATGAAGTGAAGTCTAGGTTTTCCATAATAATTGAAAAAAATAATTCTAAACTCAAGAAAAAGATTAAGAATGAAATTTATAGAATTACTATTATAAAAAAAGATGTATAAAATCATTTTAGAAATATTGATCAGAAAAATTTTGATTTTTAAATTGTTTCTAAACACCCTAAGGAAGTTAATTTTTCTATGGATAAAATTTCTAATGATCTAAATGCTGTTATTTCAAAAAAAAATTTAGGATAACTGTAGTTATAAATAGAATATCATTGAGGATAAATTTTATTTTATTAAATTAATGTTAGAAATATTTTATTTAAGGAAATTACTTTCATAAATTATCTTTGGTAAGGAAAAAATTGACAATATGTATTCCCAAATTTTTCCTCTAAGGAATAGTTTAGTATTTGGTTATACTTATTCAAAACCAGTTTTTAGTAATAATTATTTTGTTCCCCAATGTTCTCCATTTTTATTAACTATCAATGTGGTAGAAATTAGGGAAAAAAATTCTTTAAACAAAATCTAATCATTATGTTTTTTAATACTTATTTTTCTCAGAAATCACCGATTCCAAAAATATTACTTTCTGAAATATCTAGATCCATGAAAATTTGGATCCTAAAAGTCTAACAATTTTATTTTTAGTAAAATAAGGAAATTACCAACATCAAAACATGGTACATGGATAGTTGGTGTTCCTGTCATATGACTGGTAACAAAAACATCTTGGAAAATATTATCAATACAAAAATAGGAAACATAACATTTAGAGATAATTCTACAGGAGAAATAGTTGGTATAGGTTACATTATTCTTATTGTAAAAGCATTAATTTATAATGTTTTATTAGTTAAGGTTCATTATTACAACCTCATAAGTATAAGAAATTTTTTTGATGAAGGTTACCCTGTGAATTTTAGGAATTATAAATGCTTAGTAAAAAATTCCAATGAAGAGTTTTTTCGTTCATTCCATAGGAAATAGAATGTTTACACACTAAAAATAGAACAACATAGGAGACATGATTGATCTTACATTAGTGCAATAGAATATCAATATTTGTTATGTTATATAAGGTTAGGACATTATAATCAAATAAACCATTTCAAACTCTCAATGAGAAGACTTGGAATGGATCTACCGAAGCGTGGATTAGATTCTTCGAAATTTGTGATCCTTTTAAATCTAGAAAGAAACATAAATAACGTTTTCAATCTATTGGTGAAGTCTCAACATTTGATTCATTATAGTTAGTGCATATGGATCTTTTTGGTTTAACATAAACTTTATTTATTAGAGGCAAATATTATGAATTTTTCTTAGTTGATGATTATACTATATTTACGTGGGTCTATTTTGTAGCAATGAAATCTGAAAGTTTTCTTATTTCAAAACCATTATTTCCCATGTTAAAAATCAGAAAAATATTCCACTAATAACTACTCATAAAGATCTTCGAAGAGAATTTAAAAATTCATATTTTCAAAATTTTTATATTAATAAAGTAATTACTCATAACTTTACAGCTCTAGGAACTCTTCAATATAATAGTGTTTTTGAATGATGAAATTGTATTCTTCAATAGAAAACTAGAACCATTTTTGGTGAATTTTCTGTTGCTAAATAGTTTTCGGATGAATATATTAGTACATATTCTTATTCTATAAATCATTTTTAATAAGTTCCTTTCATAAAAAATATCATACTAATTGTGCACTAGTAGAAAACCATGGATTTTTTCATTCAAAATTATTTGTTACAACGTATTCATCCTAAATAATACAGATAACTTACATAGATTTTATCCCAATTATGATGATGTAATTTTACTAGGCTACTCCACTACTTCAAAGTATTATAGTGTTTTTATTAAAGAAACATGTACTGTTGAAGAAACAGTGCATGTTAAATTTGATGAAAGTGATCCATTTCTTTTTAAACTACCCCAACCTACATCTTGCAATGTGTTTTCAAAAACTGATTACAAATCATTTATTGAAGAAAATTCTAATAAGGAAAATTCTCAAGAAAATATGTTTAAACCATTTACCCTAGATGATTTCCTACCATATGTTTATGAACAAGTTTTAAAACACATTAATCATTTGTTTATTAAGAGTCATATGAGTGATAATATCATTTGTGATGTAAATCAAACTCTTAGTACTAGATTGTCCTTAAGAAATGAAGTAGAATATCTTTAATTTCATTCCAAATTAGAACAGATAATAATTGATGATTCTTTATGGGATGATGATTTGATTAAATCCATTCATGATGAGCTATTTGAATTAGAAATGAACAATGTAAACACCTTGGTTGAAAGTCCAAACGAAACATTAGTAATTTGAAAATAATTGGGTCTTCAACAACAAGTGTGATGAGAATGGAATCGTAGTTTTAAATAATGATTGACTATTTTCTAAAGTCTATAATCAACAAGAAGGAATTGAATATGAAAAAAGACATTCTCATGTATCCATACTTGAATCTATTCACATTTTACACACCTTTGTAGCATTCATTAATTTCAATCATTTTCAAATGGATGTGAAGTGTGATTTCCTTAATGCTTATGTTCAAGAAGAAGTTTATGTTGAACATCTTTTGTATTTTGAAGGCACAAAACATCCTGAAAATATTTTCAAAATTTCCAAAGTTTTATATGGACTTCAACAAGCCCCTAGAGCCTAGTATGATAGACATATAGGATTTTTTTTACAAAATAATCTTGTTATTAGAACTATTGATCCAACTCTTTTTATAAATAAATATTATAAAAAATTGATTATTCAAATTTATTTTTATGAGATTATATTTTGTTGAAAGTATCATTCTTTAACTGATTTGATTGTGAATCAAATGAAATTTGAGTTTGAAATGAGTATAATGGGTGAGTTAATATTTTTACAAGGTTTTCAAATTTGACAAAAAATATAAGGAAATTATATATCACAAAATTAGTATATTAATGATAATCATAATAAAGTATGGATATGAAAACACTAAAAGTATAATCAATCCAATAGGTACCTCAAATTTTATTGATCAGGATGAAGTAGGAAAATCTGTAGATCAAACATCATTTAGATGTATAATAGGATGTTTACAATACCTAAAATCAAGTAATCTGTACATAATGTTTACAGTATTCTTCTGTTCAAAGATATCTATCTAAACCAAAGATATCTCATTTAAATGTAGTGACAATAATTTTACTCTATTTAAAGGGATCCATGGATTTCTGACTTTTCTATACGTATGGAAATGATTTCGTTTTAAAATGCTTTTCGGATGATGATTTTTTGGATATAGAATCGATAGAAAAATTACATCTAAAACTAGTCATTTCGTAGGAGATTCTTTAGTTTCTTGTTCATGTAAGAAGAAACACTCAGAATCACTTTCCATTGCTGAATCTAATTACGTAGTAGCTGGAAGTTGATTTTTGCAAGTGTTTTGGATGTAACACCTACTCACAAACTATGTTATGAGTTTTACCAAAACAATGATATTTCATGATAACACAAGTGTCATTTCCCTAAGAAAAACCCAATCACATCACTCCCATGAAAAACACCTAGATATTAGTAATCACATTCTTAGGGATCACACAATTAAAAGAGATATCATTCTTCAATTTATCGGAATACAAGATCAAAATTCTATAATTTTTATAAAATACATACCCTCTAATATATTTTAATACATTAAAAAAATTTTGGAATAATAACCATATAGTAATCCTCCATATTTACTTTTTTATGAAAACTATCTCCTTAGATTAAGAAAATATTTTTCATAAAGAGATTAAGTTTTCTTGTTAACCAATGTTTTTTCTCTTATTCAATTTTTTTTTCATAATCATATTTTTCTGAAATCACAATTCCAGAACATATTTTTTTCATTCTAAAATGTTCTAGATTCAAAAAATTTCTTTCCCAAATAATAATTTCTAGAATCTAAAGTTCATTAAAGTGAATTTTCTCCATTACTGAAAATTTTCCTAGAAATCTGAATTGTATATTTCCATACATAGGTTTTCATAATTGATTTTACTATTGGTATTTTTATGTTGTTTCAATAAAAAAATGTGATTTCAATTTTCCTTAAATCTAAATTTTTACCTAAAAACATGAAAACATCAGAGCCTACAAAATCATTCTTTGGCTTTCATCTCAATCATAAGATCATATCATTCTTGTTTCGATTGTTGAATCAAATTTGGAATTCGAACAGTCACTTCATTGCCTATAAAAAGTTTACCCTATTATTGGTCCCACAACGGATTTCATGCTTTTTGGTTCCAAACCTCTGCCTCTCTTCAAAAATCATGTTCCAATTTAATGAGTTTGGAAAGACTATAGATGACTTTGGTATCCTCTTCATCGAAGCAGATTTCTTCAGGTAAATAAATCACAGAATGGAAAATATAAAGAGAATGGTTAGTTGACATGAGATTACTTAATAAGTATGATTCCTTGATTTAGAAAATTATTAATTTGAATGAATGGGAGTGACATTGCATTTCTAAACTAAAATTTTAGGATTCGGTTTATCCTAAGATGCATGATGAATTTTATGAGATAGTAAGTTATTTAATGAAGGTAAAAGAGATAAGTTTTCATTAAAGAGTTATGGTAAATCCTATTACCTTTCTGTCATCATGGTAGCAAGCATCACTGTAGTACCATATAAAGGAGAAGCAATTGTCTGCACACATTATCTACTAGATCATTCAGGATGTTTTGAGGAGGAAAAAGCAATAGACTACCTTGGAATCAAAAAAGAGAAAACAATAAAGATAAATTGTCTCTCAATGATTTTAATGATGCTAAAATCAAGGGAACATCATTTTATAATTCTAAGAAAAGTATACTATGACTCATTAAATAAAAGTGACATCTACATTCTAGTTTTTCTGGTCAACTTAAGGAACATAAACGTCGTAATGTATATATTACGGACAATTATCAATATATGTCACGAAACAATAAAATCGCAAATAATATTGTATCTGGAAACTATATCTAAGATCATAGAATTATTCCTAGATTTTTTCCAAATCCCCTATAAATTTAATACAAGAGGTTTTAATATATTGTTGCTATGTGATAACAAATTAAAGAGGATGAATGTCGGTTTTAATAGAAAATTTGGAGAATTTTATGATCAATCAGAAAGATAAATGGAATATCTAGCTAAGAAATTTGATGTAGGTGAGGCATCCAAGAAAACACAAAATAAGAGAAAGTAGAAGGAACCAGAAATTATAGAGAATCCTATAGTTCTAGAAATATAGTCGGCACCCCCAAAACCAAAAAAGAGAAAACTTTTCTAGATGAAGTAATAGAGAAGTGGAGGGTACATAAGAAGGATTTGAAAGAAGAAGATACTAGTTGTTCCCTAGATCCTGCTCAGGAAAATTACTTCAAAAATGAAATATTTAAAGATCTAGAAAAGAAAGAATATGTAAAAAACCAATGAAGATAATGATTAAAGCTTATATTGGTCAAGAACTACTCATGGATACTATTAAATCCTCTGAGCAGTTCGAGGTATGAGAATCTGTTCTCAAATAACAAGTACTAGAAGAGACTAAGACAAAGATGAATTTAATTCTAGAGCGTAAAGTAGAAAAAGATATATTTCAAGAAAATGATTTAGTATAATAAAAACAGGAAGAAGGATATGAGAGTGATTATGTGATATGGAAAGTAAGAAAATATCATGATAAGAAAATCCCTTTTAAAAGCTATTGATCCGGACATCCCAGACTGAATCAATGAAACATGCCTCACCATGATAAGAATATGAGGTTCATGAAGAGGTTAATAATCCTTCTGATGATGAAAGAATCAATCACAACATTATTCGACCTGATGATCTTTAGAGAGATGATGAGAAATAAAAATTTTATTAAGATAAAATAATACATGATTCAGATATTAATCATGAATATCCAATGGATGGGGAGACTATTCCTAAAGCATAATAAGTAAAACATGTGGTTAATAATACAGCTGAGAATGATGTGGTTGTTATGAATGATTTTGTTGTATCATCCAAGAGGATGGATCTAAATTTAAAAAAAAGAATCTTCACCTGTAATGGAATCATATTTTGAATCACATTCGAGGGGTCTAGACAATGTGGTACAGTCACTGAAGATGTAATTATACACTATACCTTTATTCATATGTATTTATTCGAGGTGAAAGTTTCTTTAAAACACATTTAATCAATAGTCTGAATCCTTTATCATGCTCATGGAAATATTCATCAAGTTGGATGATGATTTAAAAACCTTATATATCGGGTATGATGCTCATAAAAGATATTGTAAGGAAATAAAAAATTGTTCCAAAAGAATGATTCAAGATATGAGAATCTTTGATGCCTTCCAATACATCGAGATATTTTCCGTTGATATTTCAAATTACTAGATAAAAAAGAATTCAATATGTTTTACAGAGAATTTAAATCCTAAAAAAGTATCCCGGAAAAAATAAAATATATATATGAATGTGAAGTTGAATTCTACATGCCTTAAATTTGAAGAGATATAGAAATCTCAGGATAGATTTCGAAGAAAATTTCAATCAGCAGGAAGATATTATGAAGCCTCTGTCATAAATCAATAAATCTCAGGAAGGAAAAATCCAGGTTCTAGTTAATAAAATATGGGATTAGAAACAGTTGTTCAAAAATATTGAAGAATATCATATGGATCTTAAATTTTTAAAGATTATCATGAAGAATATCATTATGATGTTAAATAATGATGAATATGTTTTCCTAAAAATTCTGATATTTTCTTGTATATTCATTCCTATACCAAAATTTTCCAATCATAAGGTTAAATATTTTTTCCCCTCATATGGGTTGTTTTTTATTATAACAATTTTTTAGGTACCATTATTTTCTATTCCCACTATTTATTTTTTAAAATCACAAAGTGGGAGAAAAAATGATCACAAGAATACTAAGTATAAAGAAAATATTTCCCTATGAAAGGGAGAGTTTAAGAAAGAATGAGTTTACTTAATAATTATTTAATCTAAGGAAGTCAATAATACAATCCTTATAATTTTAAAAACCTAAGGGGGAGTTATCAATATTCATCATGATTCATAATTAAATGGATATAATTTTTTCATTTAATGTTCATGAAGAAAATTCATTAATACTTATATTGTTTTTCATAGAGTTGTTTGTACTTTCTAAAAAGGGGTAGATTGTTGATTCAATATTGTTTATTTATGAATTTTTCATTCCTATATGTTTTGAAAATCACAAACACTTTATTTTATGGAAAATTATCTTTCCATAAGGATTATTTTCTTAAAATAACTTCCCTTCTCTAAGGAAATTATTATCCTTATTATGGTTTTCATTATCTCATTTTATGTTCACTTAAAATCATGATCATTTTATTAATATTTAAAAAATTAGGATCCTTGTTAAAAACCTCAAAATCCTATAATTCTTTTAACATAGAGTCCTTTATTTCTAGATTTTGAATTATCTAAAATTCAGACCTTGAATTATTTTAATTCAGACTCAGAATTCCTCAGAATTCATATTCTGAATTTCTCATAATTTTAACTCTAGGTTTCTTATGAATTTAGAAATTGACTTAAATAAATTAAAGATGATGAATTTTCTGTAATTCAGATTCTGAATCCTATGAAATTCATACTCATAATTCCTCAGAATATAGACTCTGAATTCTTGGAAATCAAGACACCAAATTCTCTGAAATTCAGACTCTAAATTCGTTGAAATTTGGACTCTGGATTTCCCAAAATTTTGATTCGAAATTCATTGGAATACAGAATCCAGGGTCATCAAAATTCAGATTCTAAATTCTATGTAAAATGGAATATGAATATCCATGTCAAAAAGATTCTGATTGTTTATATTATTAGACACTAAATTTTATTTTTCCTTAGACTCTATAAATTTATATTTGGTTAAACAACACCATTTTCCTTAAAAAATTTATTATTTAGAAATGATGTCGTAAAATGTAGTTATAACTATTCATGGGTTGATTGACACATGTACAGGTCCCTCTGAGATTCAAATTAATATATGATTGTTTTATGTGGGAGGTGACTGTTGGAGTTTTGCCTATAAATAGGAGCTCATTTGAAAGAGATAATTACCATTCCACCAATCTAGAGATTTCAATTTTTGAGTTTATTTCAAGAGAGATAGATAATGTCATTCATTGTGCGTTCTCACCACCTTGTTCAGCTTGCTTTGTGGGACTCCGATTGTTGGTAAGTATAATAGTGGGCTTCCATTTAAAAGAAGATAGAGGTTTTGACTACCCTAATTTTTTAGAGCTTCCAGGGATAGCTAGATAGATTCTAATATTTCAATCGAGGGATTAACCTGGTTGGGGAGATACAATCATTCTTTAATGTGTAAATCAAGGGACATTTATCCATGTTTTTTTGATACCCTACTCTTTGGGTGAAAATATTTTGTACTTGTTACTTATTTGGTTTCATGTTTTATTTCTACTTTATTTTAATAAAGGAACAATGTATAACATCATTATACATTTGTTTACTTTACTTTCTCTGATAATTTAGATTAAATATGTTTTAATTTAGAATCTTTCTTTAAAATAATTTCACTTAGGTTTCATTTTGGGTTTAATATTTTTGGAACCTATGAAAGTTTGATTGGAAAAACTAAAAGAGGCGTTGCGAATTTACCTTCTTTAACGCTGTTAAATTTTTTTTTCCATTAGGATAAAAATGAAAGTATTTGAAACTTACAATTCACCCCCCTCTTGTAATTGAGCATCAATGTATACTATTTCGATCCTACAATGTTACAATTAATTGATTCATACAATAGAATGAATTTGTTACCAATATTTATATCTGAAAAGAATTACCATGTAAAAAATCATTTATTCTCATAAATTAATGATCATTTTACCATTCCATATCCCTTTACCAAATGTCCATGTTTTCATTATAAATTTTGTAAAAATTTATTAAAATATAATATTACCATTCATAATACATGGATGAATGTTTATGTTCCCACTCACAATTTTAAATTACATAATTGAATGAGTGTGTAACCATTATATAATTTTTTTGGAATTCCCATGTTATAATAAAACATTTTCATGTGTCAGAATAACACAATATGATAAATATATCTCAACCACCCATTAATTAACTAAAAAAATTTATTTATCCATTCACAATATCAATATTCAATAAACTAATTCAATAATTAATTCTTCTAACTCACAATTACGATATAGAATAATTAATTCCAAATTATTAATCATATTCAATAATCTATATCATATAATCAACTTCTATAGAAAATTACACTCAAATCCAACAATTTAACATTCAAATAATATATTAATTCACAAAATTAATTATTTCTCTTTAGGAATTTCAGTTTCTAAAAAGTCTAGAAATTATTTAGTTTTTCATGTACCAAATTAAAATCATGACAATGCTATTTGACCATTAAAACACCAATGTCAATTTTTTAACATAGCCAACCAAAAAAATAAAACCTTATTTGAAGCAGGTCCATCTAGATAATAATGAAAAATTGAATTTATATCTAAATCCAAAAATTAATATCAAATTAAACATGGTCTAACAATGATATTCTAGATCTAAATCCAAATGTGGGTAAACATTATTATTTTATCAAGAATGTGGTTTAGAAGATAGATATAGATCTCAATGATAATAAAGCATGTTATCGATCTAGAAAATCTTCAATCTGTCTTTTGATTCAATAAGAACGGAGATCAAGAATGATTAGGATCTATCCTAGGGCCTCCAAAATATTCATTAGGATCACAGGGTCATACAAGGATATATATTAACAAAATTAGAATTTATCAACCGAACAAATTGAATATATTAGGTCAGTAATTTACCTGACGTGTAATACAGTTACATGCCATTAAATGATTTTGAAGGTTTATGTCATAAAATATATTGTCGTGGATTTAGTTATATAAAATACAAAAACAACTACATGATGTTTAATATTATTATATAACACATAAATCTTCTACAATTTATTTTATTCCCATTTTTTGTTAGATTCTTCTCAGGTCACCTATACCAAAATTTTTATTGTTAAATCATATATACATGAATTCAAATAATTCATGAATGAAAACATCCCCAAACACTATGTAATTTTCTCTAATGAAGGATCTCCTTATATGAGAATGACTGGGCCACTACATTTCAAACAAAAAAAAACATCGAGAGATAATTACCTGAAAATAGATGTGCTCTTACACACCATTCAAAGGAATTAAAAATTGTGTATTTATAGGGTAAAGATGTTGGAATAAATATAAATACTATATGGAGAGACTGATTATGAAATTAAAATGAAATGAATATTAATTTATTTTAAAGATAATTTCATTTAATATGATATCTAATTAAAGAATTTTGGTAATACCATTTGAATAATATCATAAATTTGTCATTATATATGTTACAATATGTTGGAGTAAAAGAAATAAAATTTATGGATGCTTATGGAAATGCTTTGGGGAAGAAAACTTGTACGATTATATTTTATAAAAAACAGTATAATTTTATAAAAAACTAAATATTAATAATTTCCTTTTCAAATATAGAAAACCAAGAGATGATATTTTATAGAAGATTATAATGGTTACTGAAACACTCATTTACAGAGAATTATTAAGATGAGATTTATTTTTTCCAAAATGTCCCATTTTGAAAATATTAAATGTTTCTATATCAACAATCAATAGTTAAATAAAATGTAATTTAAGATAACCATTATAAATTTTATTTAAAAAATGTAATGAAATTAAAATTTTGTTTTAATGATATATGTATTACTGAAAATTGACATTAAAAAATACATATATTAAAAAAACATAAGGCATTTAAAATTCAAACCATAAATTAGATAAAGGTAAACCAATGTTTGTTAATGATATTAATAAGGAACTAAAATTATAGATTCATTATATTTAATGACCATATAAATTTCATTGATGTATTATCACATTTGGGAGATATATATTTTTATAATGTTATTAAAAAATATCCTTACAGCACGAGACACATTTAAATAAAAATATTAAAGGACAAATAACATGAAATTGAACAAAAAATACAATGAATAAAAATAATAATTTTGGATATAATATATCAAATAGAAAATATACAGGCCATAAATTCAATTAAATTGTTTATAAAAGTTAACCGTGTCAAAATTTATCAAAATTGCGAAAAAATAATTACACCATTGGTAATTTTTTAATTAAAATTAATTAGAAACATCAAAATAATATGTATATGTGAATAAAATGAAATAAATAATGTAATATTAAAAAAATTAACAGGTAGAATAGACACCATATAAAAAAACTGGTAAATAACATTAAAATATGTCCTAAATAAGAGAAAATGAGAAGAGATACAATTACAATGTTTCCTAGATAACATGTAAACCCTATAAACTGAAATAAATAATATTATTTTTCAATATTGTATTTCATGACCTTATTAATATATCATACCATTAATATAACTCCAATATAACTATTTATTATTGGTATATTGTTTAGTTATATCTTACTTCATTCATGCTTTCACATATTTTATAATTTTCGTACCATTTCCCATTCATTTGATCCATATTAATAAATAATAATTGATAAAGGATATTTTAATATATTAAAAATAAAGATGTAAATTTATCTTATTTCATTGGAAAAGTCTTTTCATTAAGATATATGAAAATTGAATTGGTGTAGGATTATATCATTGAATTAATAGAGTGATGAAAATTATTTAATTATAAGTTAAATTTGTGATATAAAATTTCTCAAACCATATATAAATCATTATGAAATTGTTATATTAAAATAATTTTTATGTTTATGTTTCCATATTCATCCATAATAGTGTTTTATTACAACATTCATATAGGATATTAATAAGAACAAAGTATGAACACACAATAACAAGATGTCCAAGTATGGTTTTGGAAGTGTATTATTTAATATAATATAATTTTAAATAATAACAATGATATTAATTTTTTTATTTCATATGGTGAACCTTATTTTAAATTTTTTTTATAAATATTGAATAGATAATAGAAAAAAGGGTTCCTTCTTATAGTAGTAATATGTTAAAATGAATTATAGGCCTACTATAAATTTTCTCTATGTATTGAAATGAATATTCAAATGTTTTACTATTTATATAAAAATATATAGCTATAGTAAAGACATATATTTCATTATATTATTATTGTGATGTGTTATTTGGATGTTACATATTATGATTAAAATATAATATTTTCAAAATAGTAACATTGTAGATTTGATCATTCCATGGAAAATTCATTAAAATTTAAGGGAATGGGATAACATAGTATGATTTTTAAATTTAGGAAGTGGTATTGGGATATAGTAGAAGAAAAATGCCATAGGTTCAAGGATTAATTAAAGGGTGATGTGTAACATTTAAATGGAATAATTTGAATCTATTATATTGAAAATAAATGTTCAAGTTATGAAACACATATAAATTCTAATTTAGAAAATTTAATATTGATTTAGGGAATTTTTTTACTCTTAACCTTTTAGTAAGTATATCATTTGATATGAAAACTATTTATGACTAACTATTTTAATATTTTATTAAATATAAAAAATAACGCTATTGAGATAATTTTAATGTCATGAACCAATATTTAATCCCTACTTAGTCTATTAATATTTCTAAATAACTGAAAATTATCATTTAAATTCAAATAACTTATATAATAAATAACATTTTTTGTGAATAACCTTTTTTTCAGCATGAATTGTTTGTAAAATTGTTAACAATTTTTTAACCATTATGTGAGTGGTAAAATTATTATATATATGATTAAATTTCATATCAGATATATTATTTTACATTTATTAACATAAAAGATTTGATAGAAATTATTTATCATCATTTAAACTCTGATGACTCAGAACTATATTC
This sequence comes from Viscum album, assembly GCA_963277665.1. Classification (NCBI taxonomy): domain Eukaryota; kingdom Viridiplantae; phylum Streptophyta; class Magnoliopsida; order Santalales; family Viscaceae; genus Viscum; species Viscum album. The sequence goes on from OY728132.1 coordinate 1,730,188,588, forward strand.
CACTTAATGTGTGCCTCGAGCCTGGTGGGCCTCATGGCATCAAGTGTATCTTCCCCAATGTCAGAGGCCTCCTACTATAAACAAGGTCCTAGAATGAGTCTTTGGGAATAATAATCTCTCATTAGTGAAATGTAGCATAGCATAAGGAATGTAAATTAATAGAAAACAACAGTAGTAATATAAATAATATGAATAAACAGAGGAAGAAAACTGATATAAGTGATAAACATGAATAACCATAATAGTATCAACCAAAACAATGATTATGTAATGTTATGTCACAAGAAAACTAGAAAACTTGGATACATGACAATAAGCCTAATAGTTCCTCAATGTAAAAGAAAACAAAGGCTACTACAAGAATTTGAAGATTCTACTTAGTCATTTTCTACCATGATCCACCCTATCACCACAAAATCAAGTGTTTGTAGTTTTATTCTTCCCATTTTTAATACCTAAAACCATGTAATCTATTGTAGGTACCAAAAATCTCTTGAAAATGGTGTGAGAAAAATCTTAGTGCGCCACCACTAATGGTGTCTGTATCATCCATCCTAGGAAATGTAATTTATCAATGTGCATGCATGAATATATAAAGTAAAGAGAGCATTACAGTATTACTAACTACCCATGTACGTACTTCAGTCATCGTTTAGTGTCAGAAGATATAACCAGTTTATTAATTAAGCAATTAACATTTAATGTTAATAGGTCATGTGAGGTGTATCCAACACTAACATCACCTTGTGATAATATATGTAGTGAAGGTCGAAAGATGTTAGAAGGGAACCTGACAATGTTATCTAGTCAGGGAGTTCCAGGGTAAAAACATAAGTATCATAAATCTCATGGAACACTAACTCAATAGTATATGATTCTAGTTAAGGGCTATGAGTGTGATACAAGAAGAGTATTCCAATGAATTACACAATAAAGAACGTCCCGAGTCTAAGGTTATCCACCAAGGTAAAATAGAGATAATCAAGGATATGGACCTATGGGTTTTAACCAGGGAAGTTGCAAGTAAATGTTGGATCCATGGAGTGTATATGAGGTATCAAGTAATAATGAACATTACCATAAAGTAGTATATTTAGCATCCAAGGAGTAGTCATGAACCTAAGTCAAGGTGAGCATCGACTTAAGAAAATAGTATCCTTGAATCGGAATAGTGTTTTCGAGACCCAAGGTAATCTCTTCTTAAATTATAAGCCAAGTTTGAGTCAGCCCATTCTTATTTAATTTTGTAATCTTGTAGTAATTAATTTTGTTCATTTCATTCCATCCATTATTGTGAATATGTCATGTAGAGTTGCAATCATTTATTTATAGGTCCACGAATTGTCCTCCATTAGTGTAGATTTGACATGTAGCATTGAAACCATTTAATCGATACTTAATTAACCATTATGTTATATTCAATTATTGAGGTTCACTCTGCAACATTCAATTAACATGGAATGGGGTTCTTAAAACATTAAACCTTTAATCAATCTCAATTTTTAAGGAAATGTTATATAGTTAGTATACTTTCCATTTCAAATTTCATATTATATAACTATTTAAATGTACTTACTTTAGTCGGGTCAAGTGGTCAGCATACATGGTACATTCCATTATTCAAATCTCAATAACATCATGTAATTTATCATGGAATGACTCACCATTATAAAGGTCAAGAAAGGGTTAACTTGAACAGTGGCTCAAACATGCCGAAACACTAAAACCCAATTATGGCATAAACTTTGACATGAGGCAGATTAAGTTGTGGGTGTAAACACTAACGACTAATCACATTTTTTGATAGTGCATGAACATATGATTTTAACATGTATATTTACGTCATGGAAATTAAAGAAACATCTAAAAACAAAACCTGTGGGCCCCACATGAACATTCAAAAAATAAAGAAATTTAGGAATAAATTATAGACCACCCACCTAAGGGTTTTAAGATTCTTCTCCTCTCTATCGACCCTTAATTTTCCTCATATTTCAGTATATTAAAGAAAGAGTGAAAAATGATCACATGGATATATCAAGGTCGAGAGAGAAATAGATGTAGAATGTGTAACGATGACTCGAGTTCTTGTTGTTGCACATCCAACGTGATGAACAGAAGCTCGATCAGATGTTGGATGAAGGATATCTCTTGATTTATAGTTTAGATATTCCAAAAATCCCAAATTGAAAGTGAAAAAATATAAATCTTACATAATATTAGACTAGAGAGGAAGGGTGGATTAATTAGATATTTAATGAGAAATTTTAATATATTCTAGAAAAATTGTCCGCGCAGAGTCTGCCAAACTGTGCACAAACCGTGCAGGACGACTCTGCCCGAACGGTTTGGTCTACATGGTTTGTCAAACCATGTGAAACTCAAGAATGTTTACCTGGGTAGAAAAGGATCTTGCATGGTTAGGTCTCAAAACTGGGTGTTAACTATATAACGTGGCTTTGTCCAAAAAACATGGTCTGTATGATTTACCAAACTATGTGGAATTCATGCACGGTTCTCTATAAACTATGTGCAATGAATTTTTTTCTCTTAAAAATGGGGTTTCAAGCACGGAACAAGCCTAAAATACCTTTTATCATTTACTAACTCATTAGGCACACATATTAGATCCAATGTAAGGATTTTGATTGAAAAAATAAAGATCCATTCCAGAGTGAAAAAATAGGTTCTTACAAAAATAGTCCAAATTATATGTTTCAACAATAAACATGGTAATTAACATTAACCATTGTAATTTATATTTTTCCATAAAAACAAAATATTCCTTATTAAATAATATTAACATTATGATGTAAAATATGAAACCCTTTTTTAATATTAAATTTATACTATTTTGAATATTAATTTCAATGTTAGTGTATATATTGTGAACTTTTTTTAAAGTATATTTTTTTGAAAAATATTTATCTATAGATATAATTATAAAATTATTAATTATAATGTTTAAAATATTATTATTGTTCTTAAAATATGACATATGAGACATTAGAATAAATTGAAAACATAATTTTATCATGGGTAGATTTAATTATATATGGAAGGTTTGAAAAAAAATATAAAACATATCAATGAAAACGTATCATATTAAGATTTCAAAATTCCCACCCAAAATTATTATTTCTAAAAAATATAAAAAATTATTTATAACATATCATATCTATGGTAAATTAAAAAACTATTTTATATTTTATAATATTCAAATTAATTTTTAAAAATTAATTTTTAAATATTAAACATAAAATATTTACAAAAGTTTTTTAATAAAAAATGTCAACGTTAAATCATATTATTCATTCATACATTATAAAAAATAACTATTAAAATTATTACTATTTTATTTATTTTCACATAGTTTTTTAAATTATAACCATCAAATATTTTGTGTAACATTTATTTCATGTCTTGTGTGCATCAAAATTTATATAATATTGAATATATTTTCAAGGATAAAAAATATAGTGTTTTTAAAATAAGAATAATGATATGGGGCCAAACCAAATTAAACCTGGATAAACACATCAGGTCCACAATAATTTCTCTGAAACTTTAAAAGTGACATATGTTTCACACTACAACAAGTGAACATATCTTATATTTAACATGTTCGCACTCAAACATATGAATCAATGAAATTATCATTGTGTTCATAATAAATAATGTAAAACTATAAACTCCCCATATGCTTTACTCTCTTCATTGGGAATCAGGTTAATCTATATTGGAACCCCTATTTACCATATGAACCTATATTATCCATTTTAGTTTCACACTAATTCATGTGAACAATGATAACCAAAAAAGGGATAAAACTCAACATGAATATCTAATGAGATATAAATACATATCCAACTAATTGTTTGGGGATATCCAATCAAACAAATCAATCTTCCAAACATATGTGTTTCATTTTAACATGAAAATATTCATACCTCAAACAATAGAAAATTAAAAAAATGAAAACTTACATGTTTCTTAGAATAAATTTATAGAACAATCCATAAGACATACAAAAATATAAATTCAATAATAGGAAATATATATACATAGTGTAACATAAGGTGATTAATGTTTTGTTATAAAGACGCAACCTTGCCAAGAAAAGAAAGGTTCATTTACATAAAAATAATGAATAACATAAAAAATCATTAAAAATGAGATCTATCAAAATCACTCATAAGAAGGGGTAAAAGTTCTTTAGGGGGATTATCATACCTATGAAAATCAACACCACTGACTCCACTGTTAGCAAGTATATCCACAACTGAGTCAGCTTCTCTATAATGGTGGTTGATGATATGATTTATAGTGAGAAGAGAATCCAAGAATCTTATCTACCTGTTAGTAAACTTCCGCGATAAATGGTAAGAACCCATTCGGATTGCAGAAACAATAAGAGATGAATCACTTTCTAACCAAAAATTTTCTTATCCACGAACCGTAGCTTATTCCACCACAATAACTATCCCAAGAATATCAGCATAAATTATAGAGTCCACACCAAATGATCCATGAAATCTGCCCAAAACCTTCCCTCGGGGATCTCTAGAAACAAAACCATATCTAGTGGGACCAGTATTACCCCTTGAGGCCCCATCAGAAATAACATTAGTCCGTCCATGAAAAGATTTATTCCATCAGACGTCAAAATTAACATATTGAGGCATGATTTTACATTTGATACCAAATCTATTAAGAACATAGAAATCATGAATTGAATTAATGCAGAAGTGCTTCCATGGTATTCTTGCCTCACAAATAGCAGCAATAATGCTTGAGAAAAGAGAATTGAAAGAAAAATTTTGACAACCATGAAGGATTTGATTTGGAATAGACCAGATATAATGCAGTAATTTAGAAGTAGCTACCTGGAAAAGATCCATCAATTGGGGTGAAAGTAGAATCATATTACATTTCTAATGAAAATCCCTGATGGAGACCATATTTTTTATGGAAACATCAAATATGTATTCCAATGGATTCATTACAGAGTTAGCAGTAACACAAAAAAGAAATAGATGATCAACATTTTCTCCATGCTGATGGAAAAGAACACAAGAGTAACACAAATAGATTCAACAATTCCAAAGTTATGAATCAGTTGGAATTATCCTCTGAGCAATTTTTTACACCAAAATTGAGCGAGAGGGCCTAATACAATTTCTATGAAAGTCTCTTATCCATATTTCATTAGAGCTACAGGGAAAATAGAGGAGATTAATGAATATTGAAATGGATCCATAACCCCTTTTTGAAATAATTATATAATTCCCAAAAAAATAATGGAAAAAACATTCATTTTTTAAGGTCATAAAAATCCATAAAAATGATATCATGAAAATGAAATAAATTGATGTTGATATTTTTTTGGAAGATTATCTTTTTAAACCAAAAATGGAAATATAAAGAAATATAAGATAAATAATTATTTTATGAAAATTCACAGATTAAGGATAAAAATTATATAAAATCATCATTATTAGAACAAAGTCCAACTAAATAACTTTTTAAATAAAAAATTCCACAAAAAAATATCATTTTAATTTTAAAATATATATATATATATATATATATATATCGACTTTTAATTTATAATAAATAATATCTAAAATATCTAATATGATAATTTTTAATCATATAATTTATAATTGATAAATAATAATGAACATATTTTTTAACCAAATGGTAAAATATTTATTTTACGAAAATTCCTCATAGTCATTGAAGATGAAATCACATGTAATATTACAAAGATATGTTAAAAATAGTGATGTGAAACCATTGAAAATATTATGTTTTATAAATTATATTTACTAATGGATCCTTGATAAATGTATAATTTTTTATGAAATTAATTTCAAAATATAAAACATTCAATAACAAAATTAGAAAAAAATTATATTTAAAAAAAATTAAACCCACATCAAAGATGGTGTAATAACACATCCTTTTGAAAAATAGAAAATATAATTTTAAGGGAAATATAATATACCACATATTTTTTCCCATATATAATTGATAACATTAGTAGGAAGTGAAAATATTGAAGTGGAGGTGAAAATTTTGTTTAATAGGTTTTGAATTATAATGATTAAGGATATAATTTTTGAGTTAGAAATTTATTATGAATAAGGACATGAATTAATTACACCATTAAACAGAGACAATTAAAATGATAAATATACATTCATAGGAAGAATTAAACAAATCTAATATGTAATATGATAAACTTGAAGCAATATATCTTAATTAATGGATGTTTTAGATAAGCAAATTCTTAAGACATTAAAATACCAGGAATAAAAATAAGAAAAAAATTTGAATTAATATGTATTTTTAAATTCATTACATTATATAACATAATTTTACAAGAAGAATCTATTTCCAAAAACTAAACCACAAAACAAATCAATTTTCGAATACATATTATATATCATTGATGAAAAATTGAGATGTAGAGCGCATTATAAAATTGGTAACATAAGAATCAAAATATCGTAAAATGTTTACAATGAATTCGATATTGAAATAGATTTAAATTAATGATTTTAACTGCAATTGAAGAAAATATTTATGTTAATACAACATATAATATTCAAGTATGGTGCATAATATAAAACCTGTAAAATAAAATATAAAATAGAAACAAATAAAATATTACATTTATTTGTAATTACTCGGATGCACACTAAGTATATTTATAATAATCATAAATATCCTTATACCTTAGTATAAAAAATATTCATATATATTAACATTTATGTAATTCATTTATGGGAATTTACATTATTTTTATTCGTTAGTTATGGTTCATTGTGATCATTAGAAGTTAGAAATATTGATATCATTTTTGATACTAGTATTGAATATTGTTGTTGGTTTTTGTTAATTAAAAGATATAACCATTTAAAATTTATCCAATATAATATTATCATATAATTAAATTGTTAATCATAACTAGTATTCATTTATGTAATGATAATTATATGGATATTGAAAATGTAAATTAAGAAGAATAAGTTCCAAAATGATCTAAAATTGAAAGGTGATATAGTAATAAATACATTAAGTATCGATAATATAATTCTATAACTAATAAATGTGAATATATAAATTATTATAAGAAAATATTTCAATTATTTATCATTCCTTAATAATTCATGAATAAAATATATAATTCTTGTCGATGTCGGTGGTAAAATCGACCCACACGGGGGACTGTTATAATGATATAATTATTAAGTAATTGTATGTATGTAATGTTAATATTTTATTTATAGAGGAATTTGAATTTAAAAATTATCATATATAATTGTTAAATTATTTCTAATCATCATCTATGAATGTTAGTGATTATAAATGAAAATCATAGTTCATAGTGATTGTAGTCCGCACATTTTCACAACTAACGTTTCAATTTCTCAATGAAAGGGAAATAATAATTATTTAAGATAAATTATGTTTTAATATTTATAGTGGTGAAATTAATAATTTATTCATTTATCCAATACAACCTATTTCCCATCCATCATAGGATGTGATGAAAAAAGAACATAATATATTTAGTGATTTCTTTGTCCACACTTATCCATGATTGGTAATGATATTTTTATCATATTGGAAATAATTAATAGAATAATATTTTAGATTTAAAAATAATTTTTTTATCAATTAAAATGATATAATGATATTATGTTGGGAATAAAATTTATAAAAGAGGCATATACAGTAAAATAGAATGTGGATTAAGAAGTACACTCACCAAAAATTGTATATTTATCGTTGATATATCGATGGAATTGGATGCCATAGGATAACTAATTGAGTGTAAAATCATATGAAAGATATATAGAATACAAGGAGGATAAATGTAGAAGAGTTTAATTTTTTTGGAGAATATGTGTTTCATAATGTGGTAGAACTAATCATATTTTTATAAGTGAGTAGAAGGTTAATTTTTTATTAATACATTATATTTAAGTATTGGTCAATCAATGTTCAAGGTCCAAAGGATTAATAATTAAAAACAATAAATTGTTTCATGAAATTTGAAAGATAAATAACATACCATGAATTTTCACAAATGTTTTAAACATTTTTTTGTGTCATTTACAATTATATTTTCGCAAATTACCATTTTTATTTTTTTACTTTGTTAAATAGATTCTTATATAGGTGATATTTATTTTACCAAAAATATGATCTAAATTATCTTACAAAATTATTGTTTTCAAAACATAATTTTATTTCCAATTTAATATAATTTAATAATTATGTAATATTAAATTATCTTTTAAATTAAATCACTTAAAATAATGAAAAAAAAATTTGTAAAAAAACATTTATTCACCATAATGCATTTTTAAAATCATTTATTATTTATTACTAATTTAATGATAATTAATATAAATTTACATATGTTAAAAATAATTTAATTTTAATTTTTCTGAAGTAAATTTTTATTGGATTATATAAATAGTAAACAATGTTAAAAAAAATTCATTGATGTTGATCGTTTTATGAGTATCACGGTAATTAACTTTAATAGTATTAATGTTATTTACATGAGTAAAAAATAAATTGAATTATTTACATAAAATAAAAATTATGATCTATTATATGGAATTGATTTGTCTATATATATTTATAATATGCGATGGAAAATGATTTAAAATATCATAATAAGAAAATATTTTTTTGGGTTATATTTTACATCAGTTTCAAAAATATTAAAATTGTGTTCTGCAAACTAAATAAATTAATTTTTAATGATATATGTTACATTATAGTTATATAATTTTATATTTAAAATGGAAAAATCATTGATTTTTTTTCAATTATAATGATTATGTTAAATAAGTATAAATAAAATTAATATATGCATCGATGTACTATTTATATAATAATAAACTATTTTTGAAAATTCTGAAAAATTCAGCTTGAGATAAATTTGACATAATGACTATAAAATAAAAGCAACCCAAAACATCAATCTAATATATATGGTGAAAATTATCTTTTGAACACTTTTATTAATACCATGTTAGATAAAATGGTCTTTATTTTAAATAATTTCAATATTTTAATCATTAAATCAAAAATATTATCATACAATCTCCTGAATTAAAGGTATAATGTCATTTATTGTTAAATAACTTATTATTTTCATTTCAAAAATTTATTTTCCATAATTCTAGTTTTTTTTATTCTCTTTATTCAATATATCCTAGTATATACAGATGTCAATTTCACTATAATTTATCCACACTAGAGATGCTTCAATAATCGTCATAGGTTACAATAATCTTCATATCCTAGGGAATAATTATATATAAAAATTCAGAACTCAAGCTACCATTGGGTAAAAAATCATCAACATGTTTTCAATGGGGTAGTTCATCATATTACATGAATACATAATCATTATAGAGAGATCTTATTAAAAATAATAGAGTAATAATAGTTATCCATAAGACATGGTTGAAGGATATGTAATCTCAAATGAACCACCATGAATCATTGAAAAATGGGTGTAAAAATTCAACATTAATTATAATATAAAGAGAAAAATTAAATGAATATAACACCAACATATTTCATTAATATATGTATAGGGAACTATTACACTTGAAACCCAACTAAATGACTTGAGTCAACACACTATCTTGAAGACATAGCAAATCTGTATTGTGTTGATTCTCAGTCTTTTGTTCTAAACTATTATCGAATAGATTCTAAATAAACCTTGTGATAATGTATAATTGAAAACAATTTTTCCCCCAATATTTTGATCATATAAAATTAAATCTATGTTAACATTTAACCTTGTTAGAAATACTAATCACAATTGGGTTTTCTCTCAACTATGTGAACATACATAATTTATATCAGGAGACTGATAAAACATGTGATTCAAGATATCCATCATGAGGTCCCCACAAACAATGAAAATGTAATGAGATATAAATAAAAAAATAATGACTTTTACTATGATATAGAACCCAACCCATTAATCATCCACACATACGTGCTAAATTAGAACATGAAAACATGTATACATCGTTAAGAACCTACTTAATCAACTACAAGGATATGTATTTAATTCGAATCATTTATAGACCATCCCATATTTCATATAGAGAATGACTCAGGATATTTGATGATAAAATATAACAATTATAACACTAGGATTTGTTGGGGTGGAGAAAAAACAAAATAATTTCTAGGTATGATTATTGGATAGTTAAATTGAAAATAATTGTAAATTCATATTTTTTTTATCGAATAGAAAATTATTTAATGATATTGTCCCTAAAATTATATATGATGATGATTCTTATTTTTTCAAAAATTATCATTATGAATGTGAAAAGGTTTTTAGAAAAAAATTATACGTGAAATATTCATTCATCAAAAATTAATTTGGTGACTTGAAAAATACATAAAAATACACTCCTAAAAACCACAATAAGTATAATCCTTTTAAAATAATGATTTAATTTTTAAATTAAAACATTTCCATTTTAAAAATATAACATTATTTAATTTTATTTAAAAAAATTAATAAATAAATAAATTTGGAATAATATTTTTACACAAGAAAAGGACTCTATGTAAAAAAGATAATAATGGTGTAAAACCCCTTTGTTTTTTAAAAATTATATTACACATATTAGAAAAGTCTATGTTATAGGGAATATTCAAATTTTATTTTAAAAATATTTATTGTGAGGCTTTAATAAAAAAGTCATTTAAAATATTTATTCAATAAATGATCCATTATATGTAAATAATATTTTTTAAATAATGATTAAAAGGATAATAAAACATGTTATCATCAATGGAAAAACATTTTAAATAAATTAATATACTTTTATTTATAATGGACATCCTACAAATGGGTAATGAAACATACATTCAAAAAGATATAATGGAAAAATTATAGGTAACATTATATAACACAAAAATGGGTTTCCAATAATAAATAATATAATTGGGGGAGGCGAATATATAAAATCAGATAAAATTTTCATTAAAGATGATAAGAATAATTCTCAAAAATTTAATTTTCAAAAATAAATTCATCCTGAAGGATGATTTAAATTAATAGTGAAAATTCTAAAAGAGATATATGGAATTGTAAATATTAAAAAATAGTGGAATAATACAAAAAACAGTGTAATAAGTTGAGGCTGAAACATTATATTTTGATGAATGAAATTTTATGTTAATAAAATATCGTATGATTTTATAATCACATGAATGAAAAAATTTAACAGATAAATTTTGACATATTTTTAGATCCCATAAATTGTGTAACAATAAATGAAAAAAAGGATTCTACATCCAACATATAATCCATAAGAGAAAATTAGTGGTGAATACAAATCATATATCAATAAACAAAATATGAGATTCCTAAATCCATATATTATTGATATTATATGAATTAAATTAATATAAGAGGTATTCCAAGAAATTGATTGTAAAATATCAAGATATTATAGATATTAATTATAAATGATTGTAGTATTTATTTTAATACATAATAGAAAATGAATTTTGGTGCACAAAATAAAACATGTCTCATATTATTGATAATAATAAAAAATAAACCACGCTGTATATCCTACCATTGAAAATGAACCCTAAAATCGTGTATAATAAAAAATAATATCTTATTAATTTATAAAATAATCATAAAAATATATTTTTCCACTCAGACCCATTATTTATAACCACAAATATCATATATATTAGTTATTCCGGTATTATATTATTCATCATATGCTTGAAATAATTATTGTTTCTTTCATTCTAATTTTGTATCGAAATTATTAATTTAGTTTTGTTAAAAAATAATCCTTCCAAATTTTTCCATGATTCAATAATCAAGATGTATCAATGACCAGTCAATTAGTTTTTAAATTTGGTGAATATTAAATGTATGGGTTGTGAAAATGTATATTCAGATGAACTTGTTTCATATTCTTTGATAATCAAAAGGTGACATATTAATATAAATATATATATATATATATATATTAATAAATAATAAATAATTATAGATTAACTAAAATATATGAAATACAATATTATTAAATTACATTAAAATTATTTTCCATTTCATAATTATTCATAACATAAATATTGAAACATCATTCCCATAGGTGGTAAAACAAACCCAAATATTATAGTGTCATAATGATTTAAGGATTAATAAATTTTTACTCTAATGAAAATATAAATTTAATACAATACCAATAATTTAATAACTATAATATATATTAATTAAATTAATTCTTTTAAATATCCATGATTTTTGGTTATTACATTTGAAATTTTTAGTTTATGTAGTATGTATTATGCGCACACACATGAATAATGATTCAATTTTATAATAAATATTAGGGAATTATAGTATATCATAAATTAACATTTCAGAATAATAATTGTAACATTTTAAATATATTAATCCACCCAATCTGTAATTTTTTAATTCATCTGAGATAGTAATGAAAAAAAATCAATATCACATGGTAGTGGGCATTGTCTGCACATAATCACAATCAATGTTGTTTTATTTTTATAGTGAATGAAAAGGATTAAATAATAATTGATTAATTGTAATTAAAAATATTTAAATAAAAAAATATTGACTTACAGAAGTATGTGTATTAATAAATATATTTGTTTTTGAAATACCTAGACTAAATTAATAATGTTTAATAATTACACTTTCTTGGAACGTTTGATTTCTCATAGGAATTTTATTATATTAGGAGGAATTATAATAACTAATAATTACCATCAAATTATAATCAAGGGGAGAATTAATGTAGTATCCAAATTTATTTATTTAACTATCAAATTTTATGATATATATATAACGAATTAGTGTAAGTGATCTGCTTTTTATAAGTGAATAATAGGGTAATTTGTGAATGTCCCATTACAATTAAATGATTTTATGACACTATTAAAGGGTTAGTGGATAAAATAGTTTAGAATAATGGGGTTTTCTATCAAATTGGTTAGATAAATACACAACCAACAGGTTTAAAACATTTTCAAAACTTTTTTTAGCTATTTAGTATTATTTTTATATATATTACGAATTTTTTTCCATTGAAAATATTTCTAAACTAAATTAATTATGTTTTTTCAAAAATTATAATATAAAACATTATTAAAATTTTTGGGTAATGAAATAAATCATTGTCCCAAAATAGTATAATTCAATTATATAAAAATATAATATTATCTTTTAAATTTATTTATTTAAAATATTGAAAACATGTTTTGTAGGATATTTTTATTTTTTAAAATTAAGTAATCCTAATCATACATGACAATGTTACAAATTTAGTGTGTTGTTATTTTTATATATATGTTTATACAATAAAATAATCTCCATTTATTTTTAAATTAATTTATTTCATTAGGTTAAAATTTTACAATTTTGGTAAATGAATCATTGAATATTATAGTTTTAATATTGTTGTGGTAGTTGAACTTATTCATATTAAATTAATTTTTATGACTAAATGCGAATCTGATCATGAAAAATAATATTGTATTTTTTATTTAATGTATGAAATAGAATTCCCTATAATAAATTTCTATAATTTATGAGAACTAAATTTTAATAAAATATAATAAATTTGTTTGGAGAGTAAAATGTCACTTATGTTTTAACAATGTTGAACATGGGTTTTATAAATTCATTATTATATTTCAAAATGATATTTTCATAAAGAAATTATAATATTATATTAAATTAGATATAGTATTATTTCTGTCCTTTTTTTATTTGGATGCCAATCTATGTCATAATATATTAGAAAAAATAGGGAATTTTTAAATATTCTCTGTAAAATAATTATATATTGAAAAAATGTATAAATTCTCCATTAGAAAAATGTGAAATTATAAATTCTAAAATGATTCTAATATTAAAAAATTAAAAATTGTTTTCCAAAATTATTCCATTAAATATAAATTATATATATAATTTAATACTTCTTTTATTAAAAATGTGGTTTTAAAACAATTAATGTTCTTAATCATAATTCTTATTGATTTCTTATTAACTACAAAATTTATATTTTCTCCAAATTTTTAATTAAATTTTTTTATAAAATATCTAGAACCTTACAACATTATATTCATTGTAGACATCATCCATTGAGGAGCATCAAATAAAAAATTTTAACTGTATTTATATTAATCTCTGGGGCTTTTAAATACTTTTGTTTTTGGTGCAATGTCAACATGGGTGATTTCAAGTGTCATGGTAAGGGAGAATGATATACATGTACACGAGAAAGGCCTGTTCATGGAGGCACAACTATAAATCTTGGAGAAAATAGTGGAAGAGTTATTATATAGTGTTAATGTTTTATGATGACATCTCTTTACTGATACATCCCTCTATATATTATATTTATCTTTATTGGGAGAGTCTGGTCTGTATTCAGAGATAATTTTTTGGGTAAAATTACATAATCTTTATAGATTCAGGTTTTTTTAATTAAGGGAGTTTATGTAAATGATTTAAGAGTTACCACTGGTTCTTGGTATGTTGAGTAGTTTTTAAGGGGGATCCGTTTTCCTTATATGTGAATGGGATGGAAACTTATCTATAGAAAATTTACATTTCATGTAAATGGAATAAAATTAGTTTAATAATTGGGATATTATAAATAATAATCTAAGTTGATTGGTTTTTTGATATATCATAATATAAATAGTTACATTATGTGTTTCTACATTATATATGTTTAATTCCTTGACCATATGTTTTAATGTATGCTTTTCTATTGATTTTTATTTCTTCTCATATAAAACTCATCATTATAAAACTAGGTAACTGTCAATGAGAATTGGTTTGCCTCTCCTAATTTTAGATGTCTTGTTCATGCATTAGATCCCTAGTAAGTCATATTTTTTTAGGTTTTCCATTTATCTCTATTGTTTATCTTGTTGATGCAGTGTAACCCTTTGACCATATGAGTTGATGGTTTCGGTCCAGAAATATTTTAATATAGAATAATTATTTAAATCAATCACACCTTTTTCCTATGGGTTTTTTTTTCATTAGAATAATTATTTGAATGGATTTTAGTGTTAGGTGGTCTAAACATTAACCCTATAGTCACATATTTTTTTATAAATCTGCAATATTACAATTGTGCCAACATATCATTCATGATATAAATTAAAAGAATAAGTTGAATTATTATATGGAGTAATTTTGTACAAAATTGGTTACTGAAATTCCTTTTGGCATTCGTTTGGTTGAAAAAACAAATTAATTAATTAATTATTTAATGGTTCATAGTATGTTTAGCATTTGATGAATTGTGGGTGATTTATTCATATTTATTAACATTGTATTTTATTGTTTATTGAAAAAATGGTGTGTTATTAGTTATTAAAAATTTATATATGATATTTGAAATAGAATTTTTAATGTAATATGTATACATAAAAATTGATACTACGATGTGAAATTATGATATCCATGCCACTATGACATGTGTAATGATTAGATATTGACATTATAATTTAGGGAAATGGCATGCTGATACATGATGAATTTAGTAAACAATTTTCTACACCTAATTAAAATGATGAAATGATTATATAGCTAACAAATCCTAGTGACATATTCTAAAATTATCAAAAATATGCCATAGCCTTGTTGAACTGATGAAATTGTTATAAAGTGGGCTTGTCCTAGTGACACATTTTGAAATGCTGACATATAAGGTCCAACACTTATTAATTGGTAATATTCTTTTATAAAAGGTTTTGACCCAATTTTTTTTTATTTATACATTAGTAATAATGTCATGGTTGAATGGTTGTAATAAATGGCCATAGATATTATAGAATGTTATTGTGGTAGGTTATGATATTCCATGGTCATATGATTATAGTCTACATGATTTCTCAATGATATAATGACATGGTGCTGAATCAGGTGGATGTGGCATTATATTAAGTGTTTAATTAATTAATATTTTAAATTATTTCATTATTTTATACACTCATTACCATATTTGATATTTGTAAACATGGTGGTGTTTACATTTTGGAGTTATAACTACACACAATTGAGACCACAATTTGGTTCCCATGTAGATTACACGGATATGGGAATGGAGATTGGAAAATGACCTTGTTGTTCATTATTTCTTAATGGATGGGTTAATGTGTGACGATTGGAAAAACATGTGGATCGTGACTGGGAATTTTTTAGTCTTTATTTTATTCT
Source organism: Viscum album (assembly GCA_963277665.1). NCBI lineage: Eukaryota > Viridiplantae > Streptophyta > Magnoliopsida > Santalales > Viscaceae > Viscum > Viscum album. The sequence goes on from OY728132.1 coordinate 1,730,204,888, forward strand.
CCTATTCAATTATTTTTATAATTCAATGAATGAAAATTAATGGCATTCAAAAACAACATTACAATATTCCTTTATTATTTATTGGAATATTCTGTTGGATTATTAGTTACTTTACAGTATATTGTATGGTTTAAATTATTTTTGAATATTTTATTTACTTATTATTATTTTATATTTTCTATTTTGATGTAGAATCTGAATTTACAGGGTATATTCTCCTCACTATACTTATCACACCTGTGCTTCTATTAAACAACCCATGGAATGTGATGATGCATATTTGAGGTCTTATAACAAATCCCTTTCTATCAAATGAGATATATCTCGATCGAGTAATGTTAGAAAATCAATATCTCAAAATATATATAAATGTTATAAATAAATAAGTGGGATATAACAGCCCAGTTACTAGGAATCTATGTAGATGAGTTCCAATATATTATGAAAATATTTATACACCAAAATTTTTTTAATGAATGTATGTATATGAGAAGGGTTTTATTAAAAACATTCTTCAAACATTATATAGACCATAAATATGAATAAATGTTTTACAATGTCAAAAATAGTTGATCAGTTTAACATAATGAGCTTTATAGATGATGAGAAAATTGAAAATTATTTTTTTATCATCTAATATTGTACATGAAAAAAAAATTAAATAACACCGAATTTGAAATGCATGAAAATCATTAAAACTATTTCATTTGAAATAAAATAATCTGAGACAAATATTTTTTATTTTAAAATTAAATATTTAAATAAAAAATTGATTTTAGTAGAAACATTTATTTTAATAAATTTTCTATATAATTTTCATTATGAAGGCATAATGACACATCCTAACTTATTTACTAAAAATCGAATACATCAATGTTCATTTTAATAAAAAGAATAATTTTTTAAAAAACCAGCATTCACTATTGAAAAATAAATTAATATTTATTAATATTTTCAAAATAATGTTGAATAAAATTCATTTAGAATAACATTTCAAAACATAAATATGAATATTCAAAATGATTATTTAACATTATAAAGAAATTAATAATAAAAGTGTCTTTAGATGCCATATTTACCATATTAAAAAAAGACTATGTTACTTATAACATTAAAAAGAAATTAAAATTGTATGAAATTATTTTTTAAAATTGAAATTAATATGAATAAATATATTAAATAATGAAATAATTAAATATATATAATTGTTTTTTGTAATAAATATTGATCAGAAGATAAAATATAAAGAATGAATATAAAATATTCCTAATAACTTGTAATAAATTAGTTGAAATCACACATCCTATAAGGGGTGATATTTTTAATAGGATTGGATAGGAAACTGTAGTGGTCATAGTATATGACACATAATTGGGTTTAAATTCAATATTGAACATAGAAAGAAAAGAAAAATATACATTATGATGGGAAATCATTTTCCAATTGTTTATGAATTTTTCTTAACAATGATATACATTTTTGGAAAATAAATTAATTATGAAGTATGATTTTATTATAAGAAATGATTCATACAAAAAATGGAAATTTCAATATAAGAACTCAGGGTTTCATAAGATATGTAAATATGGAAGATATTTATGGTTATTTATTACAACTAAAAGAATATATTTTTTAGTTAAAAAATATTTTATGATGTTATAATAAGTAAAATAGTTGTCCTATAAAATGATCAGTTTAGTGTTTTTAAATCTAATTGATTCAAAAAAATATTAAAAAATTATTCCGTGGAAAATTATTCACCACTATTGGATGTAAATGGTTAATGACAATCATATATTAAGGAATAAATATTCAAATAAAAAATTTGGTAATTGTAACATTATAATAAAAATATCATAATAGGTTTAAAATATAATAATAAACAATATATAATTAAATGTAACATATATATTTTAATTTAATGAAATATTTCCATAAAAACACTTTTCCATATAAATAATCCTACACAATATAAATAAAAAATAATTTAATTTAAAATAGGGGAAAACAAATTTTACACTATATTCTAACTTACTCAAACACACTGAATCATTATGTATAGAAAACATAAAAAACAAAATCCCTTATTCCATGAATGTATATATATATATTTTTATTTATAAATATAACTTATAAATATTATTCGAAAATATATCAATTTTATGGTTTATTTTCATTATTGAAAGATAAAAAATATTATTGTATATTTTATTCTAGTTACATAATAGCAGTTCGAATTCATTTTTATATAAAAAATGATAATCATCCAAAATTAACAATGATATATTAATCAATTGGTTTTAATGATTCATTTATTCCAATAATAATTTTATTTATAAATATTTATGGTTTGTGGAAATAATTATTGCAAAGAATGACATTTTGAGTTCAGTGGAACACTATAGAGAAGAAGAATTACTAAAAAATATAACACATTTTTTTGGATATTTGGAATCAAATATTCCTACATATGATAATGTAAGGTTCCAGGTGATCATTCTTTTATCATAATTCTATTGTCGTTTAATCTACAAAAGAGAGATGACATATCCACCATTCATTGACTGGGAGTGAATGTCATTAGATTGGATTGACATTAGGGAGTTGACCAGGATGGTTTTTTTTTACAAGTTAAATAGTAATGATTTTCCTTAAAGATAGTTCCACAGTTTGAAAGGAAACAATCATTAATGGAAGGTGAAATTTTTTTAGCGATTAGTTATTGATTCATTTAAAATAAAAAAAATTTTGAAGGTACACCTAGATCTTGACAATAAAGACCCAAAAATTTCCATGTAGTTTTTTATAATTAAATGGGAATTTTTCAAGTCCACGAAAATTGTCGGCGCATGATTCCGAGGCTCGGTGTGCCCAGACTGAATCTCTGACCTTTTTTGTGTGCCTTCAGTAAACTTACAAGCGGGTTTTTCTAACTTATGAACTGGTTCATGGAATTGATATCTGAGGGCACCGTTGAACTCGCCTCACCGGTATTCTCTTAAGGATACCTTTACCACGACTGCATTAGGTTGAGGGTAAAAGTTAGATTTTGGGTTTTTCTTGGAAAAATAAAATAAAATAAAATAAATTAAGATTTTTTTTGTTGAAACCTTCCATGTGAGGTTATGGAGGTAGGGACCACTGATCCCAAAACCTCCCAATTTTAATTTTACTGTGGGGACCACCCGATCCCCTTAAATTCTTCTTTAATTGGAGAAGCCTCATGAACTCCCTCTTTAATAAGGGAGGTGGCCTTTGGAATCCTCTCACTTTAATGGTGAAAAAAACATCAATTAATTAACTAATCCATTTTGAATTTATTCCAAAAAACTAAATATATAACATATTATATTGTGTTGGGATTTTATTTTTGTGGAATTGGGAAAAGGGATATGATTTGGAGAATCGTGGAGAAACTCAACCTCCAAAGACAAAAGCTGAAGAAGAACTCTTCTCCTTCGACTAATCAATCTCCAAACCTCATTGAAGGATCTCCAACGACGAACGAACTGAAAATTGAGGAAACACCTTCATCACAAACTTCATCTTTTTTCCTCTCCTCACAGACTCCATTGGAGGAGACTTGTTTCAGGATCCACAAATTCCAATCCATCTCAACCGTGGACAATATTCAACAAACCTTCAAAGTAGGGGTTTAGTTGTGTATGATTATATATTCTAATGTCTGTCCCTTCTAAAACAAATAACGCAGATCAACTCTCTAATTAGTTGATCAGAAAATGATTTCTTTTGCGGGTTTGGGAATAATTATTTTGGGAGGTTTTAGGGTTTGCGGTTCTTCATTCAAAATTTTGATGACCCGCTTTCTACTACACTAAAGACGAGGGTGTCGGCCAAACATACATGGGATGACCCCTCCGCCGTTCTTCTTTTTGGTGTGTTCTCCGCGATAGAGGAGGAAGAGAATTTATCATCGGTGGGGCATGAGAATGGCAGCGGGCACCACTGTCGGCCGTGATGAAGGCATCGACGCAACGACGCTACTCCGCGGCCCCCGCACCCCTGTGACCCTCCGCGCCGCTGCCGCCTCCACCACCCCACGGCCTTTGCGCCAACGTGGCCTCCCCCACCCCACGGCCCCCACGCCATTGCGACCCTCCACATCGTCGTGGAGTCCACCACCTGTGGCCGTCTACGCCACCCAAAGGCCTCCGCTTCCCGCTGCCTTGCTGCCACACGACACCTGCAGCCTTACAATGGCTCACGTCACCTGCAGCCTCGTGCCGCCCCATTGCCCCTACATCCTCCCCGGCCGCCCTGCCGCCCCTTGGGCCGCTGCCCATATCGAGCTACCCAGCACGGGTTGGGCCACCCAATTTGTGTCATGCCACCCATAGCATGTCGGACCAGACCCAACAGTTCAAGCCTAATTGACCCAAACTGGGTAGGCCTAGGCCTAGTCGGTCCAACCGGTTTAGACCAGACCCAGACCCACTTCGACTCTTTTATGCTCATTCCACCATAACATTGGCACAACGCGTCTGTTTGACAAACCATCAATGAAGCTATAAACCATGGAGATGGACAGTCCCATTGGTATACCCCAATTGAGATTTGGATAATTTTGGATACGGTCGGGATGGATCAAGCACGAATCTAAACAGGCCCTCAGCACTAAAAGGTTAATAACTGACTGACCGGGGGTCTGATTGACGTGTTGTCTATTGCGTTGAGACCCATAAGACGTGGAGGTCCTTTGGAATATTTCTACATGGGACTTCGTGGAATTTTCATTATCGACTAGTGGCATGAGGAGCAGACCCTCGCGGAGCGAGCAAGCATAGCCCGAGAACCCTGTAGCTGGATGTGACTTGAGGAAGAGATCCTTCGATGGTCTATGATTTAGGGTCCCACATGGAACCACTAAAGGATTAAATGCGAGACTACCCGAGTGATCGTGTGTTGGTTAGCACCTTGTGATCCTATGCAGGTCAGCACCTAGCGATCCTGTGTGGGTCAGCACCGAGCGATCATGTGTGGGTCAGCACCGAGCAATCATGTGTGGTTCAACATCAAGAGAACCTGTGTGGGTCAACACCTAGAGATCCAATGTGGTTTTTATGATGATTATAGATCCTTTAAGGGTCATCTTCTTAACAAAGTAATATTATTAAATAGTTACATCTAATCAGCTCTACTACTATACCTAAGAAATACCTAGTGTGAGCAGAGTTCATACATAAGTGGTACTTTCTTTTGCGGTAATACCATGGTGGTATTCTTCTACGTGGCGTACATGTGTGGTACATACCTTCGCGATATTCCGTCCTTTTTAGAACAGTTGAGATTTGAGCCTTTGAGTTGGACACTATGTTTCCTCGTGATTGATATGGGTTTACATGATAACTTAGGTATATGTATGGGCATATACCTATGTTGGGTAGTCTGTTGATTTCAGTCATTTAGGATTATCCTTTTTAGATTTTGTGAGACCTTTTTAAATCTCGGGGTCCCTACTTAGTATCGTTATACTCACCCCTACAAGGGATATGATAGCACCTCATTGTGTTTGGTGTCGACGATGGACGACGCTGATTGAGGAAGAGAGTACAAGGACTGGAGGTAGCTCGGAGGTGGACCTTAGATGAGGTGTACCACAGAGGCAATTGTTTGAGAGATGTACCTACCCTTCAAGTAGGATATTTGGCGGGTGATCACAGGAGTTATTCTATATTACTTGTACTTTTAGTTTCTTGTACATTCCAGTTGAGCTTGTATTCTGGCCCCTTTTACTTACTGTACTCACTCTGTTTACTATTCCGTTTAGTTGAGTTCGTATCATGTTGTCTGTTTGGATGAATGTATTTATAGTTTATAAAGGCAATGCCTTCCCTGTTTTACGGAATACACCTTTGGTTCTAGTCTCCATCCCCTAGCCTACCGAATGTGGGCTTGGGGTAGTCATGGAACAGGTCCTGGGGGACGAGTCATGACATATTGGTATCAGAGGAGTCGGTTCTACCGTATAACAGAGGACTCTGATCGTTCTTTTTAACCAAAATAGTGTTTTGTGTAGTGAGTGTGGTTATCCATTTAGGTAATCCAGTGTTGGTGCAGTGGCCTATGTATCCATAAACCATGACCCTGACTTTTGATTTCTGACTTAGTGCACGAAAACACTGACTATTTGTGTGTTTTGAAGAGTTTTCTTTGTGATCTCTTTAAGTCAGCTCAGCAGGTATAACTTATTGAACGTGGCACACATGTTTCTTTTCAGGATGCCTCCACATAGAGATCCAACTAGGGTTCCATATTTAGTATGCACTGATAGCCCCCCGAGCGACGAGGTCTTGGTGTCGGGCCTTCTTCCAGTAGAGGCACCAGCAGAGGCACCTTCAGTACCATTATCTGCTCGGCCACCGATGCCACCAACCCTAGCAGCAGGGGGTGCACGCTTCTTGAGTTCATTTCTTGAGTTCCAATGCAAGTGGCCACCCAGGTTCAGTGGAGAGACAAACCCATATGTGACTGAGGAATGGATGTAGGCTATGGTGAGAGTCTTCTGACTAGTAGGGATACCAGCTGATCTAGTGGTGATCCTTGCTGCTGGACTTATACAGGAAGCAGTAGGAAAATGGTGGATCTTGATGTACCAAGTTCCAGATGAGGTGACATTTCTCTTGGAAGACTTTGAGATCCTGTTTCGGGCAGAGTACTTCCTAGTAACTCTTCACGCAGTGCACATACATGAGCTTCTTCATCTGTATCAGGGTAGCATGAATATGGCTCAGTACTCAACTATGTTCACCGAACTCTCAGGAAAATCCACTGATAGGGTACGAGACCCATTCTTCAGGGCCCAAACCATTGAGCAGGTTCTCATGTGGGAGATCAGGGCTTCGATGATTTCTCTCAACATCCCGATGCAGTAGGGGGTGTTAGAGTGAGCCCTCTAAGGGGAGAGTTTTCTTGCTGAACATTCACTAGTAGTGAGACCCACCACCGAATGTCACGTAGCGGAGTATTTGACAGTTGTAAAATGTCACAGAGGTCCAAGAAGACAAGAAGTACTAGTGGGTGACCACATGATTCATGGTCAGTTGTGTGGGTCACTCGGGACATAGCTAGTCATCTGAGGAGAGAGCATTGTTATGCATGTGGCGGGTAGGGTCACATGGCTCATGAATGTCCGAACCGTTGTACAGATGATCACCAGATGGTCGAGGGACCGCCCAGGTAGAGACCGATGTTTGATCGAGGTGGTCCGCAAGGAGAAGGAATACGTGGTTGAGGAGATGGCCGTGTAGCTGGCGGTGGGTGACGATTCAAGATGTTACCGCCACCACCTCTAGGTAGTCTACCCGGACCGCACGGAGCAAGAGGATAGGGGTGAGCTCAGCTCCAAGTAGCTGAGGCCTATGATTATTGTGCTTTTGAGATGATACGAGATACGATATTTTCTACTCCACCATAGTTGTAGTACTTATATACACTAGTGAAGGTCATTATTTTATTGCCACTACCCTCATTCGGAGCTCAGAGATTCTGACAGAGCCGTTGGGTCGATCCTTACTGCTAGAGACTCCTACGGGAGAGGATTCGACAATTATGCACTTATACCGGCAGTGTGAGCTTACTGTAGGATGCGAGAGCTTCATCTAGGATATCTTAGTAGTAGAATCGAGGCTTTACGATGTCATCATGGGTATGGAATGGTTATCTACAGTCCATGCTCAGATTGACTATATTAGGTGCCAAGCGTGGTGTGTCTTCACAGATGATACCAGATTTACCATCACCAGTGAGAAGGGAGCCTTTGAAGCACATGTTGGACTTACCTGGAGGAGATTGCAGCCAATCACTCATTATATAGATAGCCTTACCCATGGAGTTGTTGATGTTGAGAGTCTGAGTTATCCTGTAGTGGTGGATGAGTACGATGATGTCTTCCCTGATGATTTTTCGGGTCTACCTCCCCGCAGAGAGGTGGAATTTTACATTGACTTGTACACTGGGATGACACCGATATCTACACGAACTTATTGGATGGCACCTATAGATCTTTGTGAGCTGCGGGTACCGTTGGAGGACTATGATGGGAAAGAGATCATTTGTACTAGTGTTTCCCCTTGGGAAGCCCCAATTTTGTTTCCCAAGAAGTCATATGGGACCTTGAGGCGTGGTGTCGACTATCAGTTCCTGAAACAGGTGACCGTGAAGAACAAGTAACCACTTTTGGGGATTGAAGACCTCTTTGATTAGCTGAAAAGAGCACAGTGGTTCTCAAATATTGACCTAAGATCAACCTATCACCATCTCAGAGTACTGGACAAGGATGTGAAGCAGATGACGTCTAGATGTCGGTGAGACCATTACGAGTTCTTGGTAATGTCATTCAGTGTATCCAACGCTTCAGCAGTGTTCATGGGACTCATGAACAGAATCTTTCAGCCATACCTTGATCTCCTTATAGTAGTCTTTATTGATGACATTATTATCTACTCAGTTACAGAAGAGGAACATGCATATCATTTGAAGGTAGTACTAGACACACTCAAAGAGCACCAGCTTTATGGTAAGCTCTCGATGTGTCGGTTCTACATCCGAGAGCTGCACATTCATGGACATGTCATATCTAAGGCTGGAGTTGCAGTAGATATAGTGAAGATTGAGGTGGTACTTTCTTGAGAGGCTCCCAGGAGAGTGACAGAGATACGGTGTTACCTGGGTTTGGCAGGGTACTACCAGAGATTTGTACCAAATTTATCTAGAGTTGCAATACCTTTATCAATGTTGATGAAGAAGGGGAAACCATTAGTGTGGTCGGATAAATGCCAGAAAAGCTTTCAGGAGATGAAGCAGAGGCTGAATAGTTCCCCCATCATGAGGCATACATGGGAGGGCATAGGGTACGTAGTCTACTGTGATGCATTAAGGGATAGACTCGGACGTGTCCTGATGCAGGAGTGAGCAGTGATTGCATATGGTTCTCAATAGCTAAGATAGCATGAGAAGAACTATGCTACCCATGTCCTACAGTTAGCAGATGTGGTCCTCACCTTGATGATTTAGAGACATTTCTTTATTGGCGAATGTTTTATTATGTACTATAACCACAAGAGTCTTAGGTATATCTTCTCTCAAAAGGACCTGAACCTGAGACAATGATGTTGCCTTGAGTTTCTCTAGGACAATGAGTTTGAGATAGTCTATACTCTTGGTAAGGTCAACGTTGTCGCAGATGCACTCAGCAAGAGATCTAGTATAAAACTTCTAGGAGAGGAGACTGAGCAGCTCACCACTTTGCAGATATCCTATGTGGATCGAGATAGATTAGCTTTCCTTCAGTCTCTTAAAGTCACTACCCCACTTCTTTAGAGAGTCAGGGAGGCGCAATGTGGGGATGCTGACTGCGAGGCTCGATGTGGTCAGATATCCACAGGGCAGGAACCTGATGTCTTTTTTGAAGGTGGGGAACTTGTCATCCTCTTCAAAGAACGTACCATGGTACCAGCACTACTACAAATACGGGAAAGGGAAGCGCCCCCTTATATCAACGCTGATAATGGTTACCCTGTATCAGTGCTAAATTTTTAGCGCTGATACAGGAATTATTTATCAGCGCTAGAAAATCACTGATACAGGGTAACCTTTATCAGCACTAAAGAAGCGCAAATATACCGACCCTTTATCAGTGCTTGAAAAGAACTGATAAAGACTCTCTGTTTCAGCGCTAAAATATTAGCACTGATACAGGTAGTATTTATCAGCGCTTTTTTAGCGCTAATAAATCCTTAGACCGTTTTTTTATAAATTTGGTCGCACAATGCCCTCGTTTTATCGCGACCTAAAGTTCTCATGGTACTGGAACCCTACGACTCCCCTCTTCTGCCCGCTGAGTTCACATTGTCGGACCTCCTCTGCCCTCTCTTCTTATTGCCAGACCTTCGCCACCATCGCTTCTCGTTTCCAGACCTCTTCCGCCCGCAACGCCATCTTCAGTTTTCCGGACCTCCCTTTAAGGAATGTTTTCCAAATATTTTTTTAATATTTTTAATGTTGTTGGTTGAATCATTGATGGATATTGATTGTGTTATTTCATTTGGATTCATTTGTATGTTTTGGGTGTACCTTTCCTTAGGTTTTGAATTATGCTCTTAGTGGTTCTTCATGGTTAGTGGTTGTAGTCTCTTATTTGTGTAAATGGATGTGTTCTTAGTATATTTCCATCTTATGTCCCACCATTTTAGTGAAAATTTAAATGGTTGGGTGACCTAAGCTAGGTCTCTGGACATTATTGGGATTTTCTCTCTTCTTAGTGATGCAGACGTGTCATTTGGAGATGTATAATGTTCTTGGATGATATAAATTAAGGGTTTTTGGGAATATTGGTTATATGTTCATTTTAATTTTTTCGTATTGGTCCTCTATTCGGTGAATCTTCCCATTTAACCCTCTATCCCAAGGTGAAACTCCCTCCCTTTCTCTCTTCCCTTGGGATCCATTTTTAGGGTGATTTTTCCTTTTATCTACAAGGAATCTCTAAGTAAGAATATCATATTCTCTTTTATTCTCCGTTCTTGGCCACTACTTTTTTCTCTCTTTGGTTATTTTTCTATAGAAAGCGTTTTGACCATGGTTGGCTTTAATATTATTTATTTGGGTTAAATCTTTATGTTTATGGTGTTTAATTGCATCCTTAGGGCCTTTCCTTAGTTCAATTGGTGGTTTTATTTTGGTTTTGTGAAGATATTAAGAAATATGCAGGTTGTTCAATTATTTGACATTGTTTTAGGTGTTTAATATGATTTATTTGGTTCTAAAATGGTTTTATAAATTTTCTGGGTTTTGGGAAACATGTTTTCCAATTTTTTTGTTGTGCGTAAGGGTTTGATAATTATTTGACTATTGTAGATGGTTTTTTGTCATGTTTGTTTCAATTATTGGAAGTGTGATTGTATAAAAGAGATATAATTTTATATAGGGGGTGGAATTGAGCACAATGGAATCATAGTTATCTTGTTCGGTATTCTAGGTCTAGTATATTAGGTGAATTAGTCAGGACAATGATTGGTCTCCTTAATAAGGATATACATAACAACACTAACTAAACATTCATGTTCTAGGGATTGGAGGCTCAAATAGAGCCTTAATGTCTAAGAGATGTGATCAACAAGAGTACGAGGATCCTAGGACCCTAGTAACCCTAATACCTTAGGGATTTTCTGTAGTTCTCATATTATTATTACAATTATCTTGTCACATTTACATTCTCTTTTTATTTCAAAGAATATTTTATTTAAATTATATCTTCCTTTTTCTTAAAAAATAACATGTTAATTTTTATCATAATGTCATTACATGGAATATATTTTTGATGTGTCCTACTAGGTTTGTTGGCTCACACCTTATATACACCCTCAGGTTTATGTAGGCCTTATTATGTTTTTCCCAGTTAAAGGCAAGGTTCCCTTGGTGGTGATGGTGGATATATATGCTATTATTTCCCCTTTTGGTGACTGTTATTGGTTGTGGAATGGGGATGTTGACCCTCATGTTTCATGGAGGCTTGGTTGTATTGTTGGTTCCCTTACCTTTTTTTTATTTTGGGTTTGGTTGAAATTGTTAAATGCTTATCCCCTATTGCAGTGTTATCTTTTGGTCTATTATATTTTGAAATCTGGTCATGATATGGTGTTTGATTATTATGTAATACTTATGGGTTTGTACCTGAAAAACCATTCCCAAAGGTGTTACTCGATGCCTAGGCACTAGTTACAACCCATGGGGATTGGTAATTCCCTTTGGACCTTCCCACGAGTTGGGTCATGTGTCAAGTGGGATGGCAACCTGGCCTAGTTCATGACAAGAAGTCTAGACCATAGTATGGTTATCTAAATCCTTTCTATACTGTGTCCATGTGAGGTTGCAACATGGTATCTTTTTTTATAGTCTTAAATTCCATGAGCCCAATTTTATATTCTTTTTTATCCTACACAAATCTCAGTTAATATCTTTTTTCATTAAGGCTTCCAAGAGTCATTTTAACTCCTCCAAACTCCCTTTGTCTAAGATGAATGCTCAAGTGGATTTGTTTGGTTTCTCTCTGATAAGGTAATCTCTCATCGATTGAAAATCCTCTATCTCCTCTTATATCCTCCTTATATAGTGATATATCATCATCTATTTAGTGAATCTAATATTATTTTTTATGAATCTTGATTATAGGTTAGACTACTTGATCTCCTACACCTTCATTATTCATTAATAGATCCCATTATGGGTGTTAAGTTGGGTTGATCACTAATTATAGGAAGGTGGTTCCACAATGATTCTTCCACACAATTGAAACTTTTTTTCTTGATTTATTCAATATGAATTATAAAAATAATTTAATATGATTTCAATTAAAGTGGATTTTATTTGTGATTTTAGAGGCACGTATTTTTGAAATAAATCCCCTTCTTAGTTGTTTTTTGTGCCATGGAAAGATGTGAGAAACTATATATTTTAGTGGGAATATTTTATAAAATGATTATCCTTGATTTAAAAAAATGATTACAATATAATATGATTTGAAAAGGGAATAGATTTTATAAAAAACTATGATTTTATTTTAAAATGAAAATTCATTTTGAAAACTAAAATTGTCTATTTGAATGTAATATTAAATGAAATTATTTGTAATGATTGATTTTCCCATGTTTGGTTTATTATTTGATTAGAAGTATATGAAGGCAGGGTATTTAGTGGTAATTTGGATAATAATGTTAGGATATAATCTCCTAGCACTAGATTTATGATGAAAATACTAACTTAAACATACTATGACATTAATTTTTCCCCAATTGGAATTTGAGTCCCGATGACCTGAGTCGTGGGATGTGTTCACACATTCAGCCAAGATCACTAATTGAGTTGTGTGAGGATCATATTACTAGAAAGTAACATACCATAGGGTTTGATACATGTTACTATGATATAATTTTTTTTATTATATCATTACATTGATTATAGAACTATTTTGTTCATGCCAACTAATTTATATAAGAGTTTTATATACATTGATCATTTAAGTCAGTTTTTATATATCTTCCATCTTTTTTAATATGAATGTATATGATTTTGGAAATATGTAAATACTAATATACCATATTGGTACATGTTACTAAGATTTATGTGTGACTATATACTTATTATCTTTTCTTATTATTTCTTACACACCACCACTTGAGTCGAGTAACCTAATTGAAATCCATATACGTACATTGGTTCGGATGTGGATTTAGTTTTTATGTGTTTGTGACATGTGTATGTGTGGATATAAGGGTACATAGGAATGATGATATTGAATGTTGGGCAAAGACCTAGGAGTGGTAGATGTATCATTCTTGATTATTCTTGTGTTTGGTCTGGGGTGATTTGAGGAAACTATAATGAATCTAATGTAATTATATTTAATGAAGATGAATAAATACTAATGGTTAGTATCTATTAATAACTATTTTTATAAGTAAGTGTTTCTCTTCTACTGTATTTGGAAGTCTTGTTTTGTGTACTTGAACCATAAATACTAATATTTGAGATTCAAATGGGATGAAGAATAATAAAGATTTGATGGATGCTAATCATTTAACAATAGAGAACGAGAACAGAGTCAAAGAGTTCATCAAGTTTGCAAAGGATCACGAAAAGGATCCTTCTCAAATCCTATGTCCGTGTTTACGTTGTTGTTATTCTAGACTACTTATCCCATAGGAGTTGTAAGAGCATTTGATATGTCACGGAATAGATTGGAGTTATAAATATTGGAATTAACACGGAGAAAAAGAGAATGTAGCTACTGGCTGGGATAAAACTGCATTTTATGGATCGTCAGATATGAATACAAATATGGATAATGAAAAAGACTATATGGAGGATGTGATTATAGATGTCAATGATTATGAAGATCATATTGAGGAAATGAAAAAGACAATTCAAGATGAACTCCATGATTTCCCAAAATTGATTGTGAAGATAAAGAGTTGTTCAAAGACGTCATTGTATACTGCTTGCACTAAGTATAAAACATTGTCAGCTGTACTGAAGTTGTATAAATTGAAAGCAGGCAATGGATGGAGTGATATCAGTATTACAGAAATACTTTCTCTCTTGAATGAAATTCTCCAATAAGATAATGAGTTCCCAAGTTCGACATATGAAGCTAGACGAATGCTACGCTCAATGGGAATGATTTCTGAAAGAATACATGCCTACCCGGAAGACTTTATATTGTTTCACAGGGAGAATAAATCACTTAATGAATGACTAAAGTGTGGTTCATCTCGATACAATAAAGGTAAATCCAATCCTACGAAAGTAGTATGGTACATTCCAATCATTCCAAGGTTTAAGCGTCTATATGGAAGTGGAGAAACTGCAAGATAATTGTCGTGGAATGCAGATAAAAGAAATAATGATGGGTTATTACGTCATCCGGCCGACTCTCCTCAATGGATGAAAACTGATCATTAGTATCCTGTATTTGGAAAAGAGCCGAGAAACCGTTGTCTTGCGTTATCTACAGATGGAGTGAATCCTTTTGGTTTTCAAACCATCACTCATAGTACATGGCTTGTTATGTTGGTAAATTATAACTTTCCACCCTGGTTATGCATGAAGCGGAAATTCATCATGTTATATATGCTTATATCAGGACCAAAACAACCAGGTAACGATATTGATGTTTATCTGGATCCTTTGATCGAGTTTTTGAAGTTATTGTGGGACTCAGTTTTAATGTTTTATGATGCTTATAAAAGTGAATACTTCACATTGAGAGAGATGTTGTATGGGACAATAAATGATTTCCCTACATATGGAAATTTTTTAGGCTATAGAATTAAAGTAACTCAAGGGTGTCCCATGTGTGAAGAAGATACATAATCAACTAGGTTGAAACATTCATCGAAATCTGTGTTTCTAGGACATCGTAGATTTCTACCTTGTCGGCATAAGTACCAATCTTGAAAGATATCATTCAATGGAAGTTCATAAAAATGTGCAACACCGTCTCCACTAACAGGTGATCAGCTGTTTGAGAAATTAAAATATCTGAACACTATTTTTGGTAAACCATTTTTGAAAACCCTTAGGAAAATCAGTTGGAAAACGTGATCTGTTTTATTTAATTACTGTATTGGAATTGTTTGTACAACAAAAAATTTCTTGATGTGATGCATGTGGAAAAAAATGTATGTGAAAGTGTTATCGGAATGTTTCTAAATGACCCTAGAAAAATAAAATATGGAATTAAGGCAAGGTTGGACATTGTTGACATGGGAATACAAGAAGAGTTGTCTCTCATGAAGGGTGAAAATCGAATGTTTCTTCCTCCAGCTGCTTATACTCTCTCTATGGAAGAGAGATATCAGTTTTTCAACTTCTTCAATGATGTAACGGTTCTAGAGGGGTACTCATCAAATATCAAGAACATTGTGTCAATGAATGATTTTATTTTAAAAGGTTTGAAATCACATGATTTCCATGTTTTGACGCAAGATCTAATTCCTATAGCTTTACGTTTCATTTTTCCCAAGAATGTTCATCATATGTTAACCAAACTTTGTTTCTTTTTCAAAGCTATATGTAGCAATGTTTTAGACCTAGGGAAATTGCCAGCTATGGAAAAAGAAATTGTTGTCATATTATGTGAATTGGAAATGTTCTTCCCACCAACATTCTTGGATATGATGGTTCATTTGATGATTCACTTGGTGAGAGAGATTTGACTTTGTGGTCCTGTGCACTATAAATGGATTTATCATGTTGAACGGTATATGAAAATATTGAAAGGGAATGCCAAAAATTGAATTCGGCCAGAGGGTTGTATAGTGGAGCGATATATTTTTGATGAATCCATTGAATTTTGTACTGAATACTTATCTTATGTGGAAATCATTGGTCTCCCGAAATCTCGTCACAATGGACGCATTGAGGGTGAGGGAATTTCTGGAAGAGAAGTTGTGACAATCAGTATTATAGATCGGAAGCAGACTCATCTTTATGTTTTGCATAACAGTTGGGAGGTTGCTCGATATATTGAAACTCACAAAGAAATTATTAGGTATTTGAATCCATCAAGGGATTAAAATGGTTATCAAATACACATAATCACCCATTTATAGGATGGTTTCAAGACCATATTTTTAAGCAGTTGGATGAAAATCCGAATTCAATTTTAGAACGACTTCGATATCTAGCCACTAGACCAAGTGTGTATGTGTTATCTTACAGTGGTTATGTAATTAATGGTTATAAATTATATATAGATGAACATGATAAAGATAGTACCATGTAAAATAGTGGAGTTACACTAGTGGCTGAAGCGATGCATGATTCTGGTAGTAAGGACAAAAATCCAATTTATGCAAATATGTCATAATTTGGCACTATCAAACTAATAAGTGAGTTGGATTATACGACATTCCAATTGCCGATTTTTCAATTAAAATGGATTGATAACAAAAGTGGTGTTAAAATAGATTAATGGAGATTTGTGAAAGTTGATTTTAGTAAATAAGAGTACAAAGATGAAAAGTTTATAATGGAATCACAAGCGGTACAAGTTTATTATGTTCCATATCCTACAAACCAAAAGTGGTCTATTGTTCTGTTATCATCCAAAACTACTGAAGGTTCCGATGAAAATTCAGTTGAGGATTATCCTTTTAGTGGTACGTCACAATCATTTCAGAGCAGTCCCAATGCAAATGATGTTTTGTATGTTAGAGGAGACCACAATGAAGGGATTTGGATAGTTGATAGAGGTGTAAAATCCCTTCAACGTTTGAAAAAAGAAAGGGAGTTCAGTAAACATGTTATTTTTGTTTGTAATATAGATCATGTTATCTCATGTTATTATCATATCATTACTGAATTTATGTAATCAGAATTAACTGTTCAACCACTTTTGCAGATAATGACTTCTGCACATTCTGGTGCTCCTGACCTTGAGGTTGAACAAGTCTCTCAAGCTGCTGTTGTTGCGGCTGCTGCTACTCTAGCTATTCTTGCATCTTAGGCTGTTGCTCCTGTTGCTCCTGCTACAGCTCCTGTTGCTCCTGCTGCTCCTCCTGCTGTAGCTCCTGCTGCTCCTACTGCGGCTCCTGCTGCTCCTACTGCGGCTACTACTACTCCTACTGCTACGGTTCCTGGTGCTCCGAGTGTTGAGGTCGAACAACCATCTGCACAAGTTGTTGATACCATTCTAGACGAACATATAAATGATGTTGATATCGATGAAATGATCAGGAATGAAGTATCTACGTCGCAGAAAACATAGGTACATCGTAGTTTGACGGTGTTAGCAAAAATTCTTAAGGGGAAAAGCAAAGGCATAAAATTTGAAGTCTGATGAAATGCATGAGGCCAACATGTTAATCTCAACAAGGCTATGTTTAGCAGCTACATTAGAGTTGTCACTCGGTAACATGTGACGATTGACATAGATTCAAGGCACCATGTTCTGTCCGGACTGAAGGTTGTGATCTGGGAAGAAATTACGGTAACATTATGAATTTATTTATTTAATTTTCTAGAAAATAAAATAATGAAACAACGTCTTACCCTTTTCAATATCTTGTAGAGTACATTTATAGTAGACTATTCACACAAGGATTATGTCCTAGGGCTTGAATGAAATATTCATCGAGGTTTTCGCATTATTTTAACAAGATGCCACCTGAATGATTCGAAATGTAAAATAAACCCACACCCACACATTCTCTATGCTCACAAGATATCCCATGAAGCATAGGATGCATTTATTGGCCGTCATGGGAATGAGAAGTTTCAGGTACATTGTGGGTGATAATACGTTGTTTGAGGATACCTGTATTCATCACTTTTATTGTCAATATTTCATTTCTGAAACAGAAACATTGTACTGAAAATATGGAACGTGCATCAAAACCAATATACACCTATCATAAATCAAGGATGGTGTACGCTTCAATAGAAAAGAAAATGGTATGTATTTTAAATTTACAGTAATATTGTTAGGTGCATATAAACAACATCATAATTATATTTCTATGTTTATATGTAAATTGATGAGTCTAAAACCAAATGCATTTCCATCCCACATCATATGCTATGGAAGGAGGCATGTGTGAACAAAGAAGTGAAGTTTGTAGATGAGAACACACAGAAAGTGTTGGAAATATGTGTAAGTATGACACGACGATAAAAAGATTTGTTTAAAATTAATATTACATAAAAATAATAAGTTATTTTCCTATATCCGACAGTCACAGGACTCACCTACTCCTGTATCGGATACAGACCTATTATTGAAAGCTTTGAAGCAGCTAGAAAAATACGGTCGTGTCAGAGGTACAAGGTTTGGGGCCCCGAGTATATCTTTAAAAGAAGAAAAAATGGATGATACAGATGAAAAATTCGAACAAATGAGCGAAAAAATAGAAACCCTTTTAGAATGATTGCAATGGAAAGGAGAGCTGATAGAAACTTTTACGGGTGGGAAGTAATGGGAAGACACAACTCAGGAACAACCAGTGCATGAACATCCCGCCCCACCCCCCACTAACTTTGAGGCGAGCCATTCACCTCAAAGAACTGTGTTAGTTTTGGTAATCAATATTCTAATAATTGTTCCCATGAAATGTGAATCAAACAAACACTTATAATTTTCATGTATCGATCTTCTACAGGGTGATAATGATTGTGATTTATATCTATCAACACCCACCTATCACCTTGTAGTGAGGGCTATAGTGTTCAATATCCTAGATGCCACACTGCATAATAGACCACTTCCGAAAGATCATCTGAAAGTGATGATTGTTGTAGCTCATGAGCCAAATGCAGAGCTACCAATTCCACTTGATGATGATGATATTCATACGGTCGAAAAGGATATTGGGACCTCCATTGCTTGGCCATCACAACTTGTAAGTGTACATGCGGAAAAAGAGGTATTTATTTACTTTTTTTCAAGCTAAACCCTTATCAATTAATGAAAAAAGGGTCTGAACCAATGATTGTTGTTATAGACAGAGAAAGGTAAGGGGGTGACAAACGTTGGATCAAAACCATCTAAAGGATCGACCAACTGATCCCAAGGATCTACTGAAAGCACAATAAACCCACCTATTCTCTATCCACATTTACTAGCATTGAAGACTCATGGGGATATGAAGACAAAAGATGGTAATAGTCATATAGAGGTTTTCGAAGAGAATATATACAGAGAGAAAATTCAACATTTTGTTGCTGCTAAAAATGTAAATGAAATCCTTGAAAATGGTTAGCTAGGCGTCACAGTTGTAAATGTATATATGAGGTATGTTTCAAGGAATTTATTTTATAAAAGCTGATCTAATGTGAAAATTATGACTAAATGGATTTTATATTATTGACAGACGCATTTATGAAAAATAGATGAAGGAATTTTCCCATGAGCCAAGATTTGGACTCGTTAGTCCTCATATCACATCAACACACCTAACAAAAATGGAGCCATGAAAAATGGATGCAATAATGACTGGCTTACTGAAAACACTTGAAAGAAAGATTACAGATGACAAACTTTTCCAAATACCAACCATGTGGGGGTAATACTCTACGATTAAAGCATATCAATTATATTTTCACTTATTTTATTACTTATTACTTTGTGTGTTTTTAGGAAACATTGGTTGCTAATTGCGGTGAACATAGATACTCTGAAGATTTATTTTCTGGATTCAATGCAAGGATATTCATCCAACCGACCACACATGATGGAGTTTTCGAATCTGTTAGACACTACATCTTACATTTTAGGTCTAAACATCACGTAATATAATTTATATTATCTTTTACTGAGGATTCTGTTATGATAGGGTGACATATCATTATCGTCTAAAAAAATGAATGAGGAAAGGGGCTAATCATAGAGAGACGATAAAGTACTACGTCTGGACAAATATCAAGGTATATATAATAAAATTTCACTATCCAAACACATCTCAACACAAGTTACTTATTCTCCTAATGAGAATTTTTTTTACAGTGTCCAAAACAAACAAACGATAATGATTATGGTTAATATGTTTGTAAATATATGAATGAGATCTTTTTTCATCGGCAAACTAGAATCCCTAAAGATTTATATTCAAAAACAACTACTAGTTCGTTTATGTTATTTATTAATTCTTTATTTTTATATTTTGTAGTACTACTTTGACTGTTGAAAAGCCTCATACTCAAAAGACGATATAGATGTGTTCCGAAATGAGCGTTCCGCATACCTGATGGTTGATTGTACAAAAATACAATAAATATTTGAATTGGGGACATGTAAAATTGGTGGTCATTTTTTAGAGGGGTTAATGGGATCAAAAGATGAAACATTGTTGTATGTAAATGTTCATAGGAAAATTGTAATTGTTCTTAAATAAAACATATTTTATCTAATGAGTAATTTTCCCATTTTAACAGATGATATGCACTAGAAAAAATCCAAGGAGAATGATCCATGAGTCATTTGTGATATGTAAGAGTCAACCCCGCCTCAATCCGAGGCATGGTGCGACCGCTACCACTCAAAGGGTCTCTCTTTGGTTTTAAATGTTCGCAATTTTATGTGAAAACAACAACTGACCTACAGAAATCTGACCAAATGCATTTGGATTTTGTTGATCCATTAGGAGTATGATACAAGGGTTCTTTTTGACATGTATAAGTCAACCCCGCCTAAATACAAGGCACGTTGTGACCGCTACCACTCAAAGGGTCTCTATTTTGTTTAAAATGGACACAATTTTAAGTGAAAACAACAATTGACCTATGGAAATTCAACCAAATGCATTCGTATTTCCTTGATCATTTATAAGAATGGTACATGGGTCTTTTTTGACGTGTATGAGTCAACCCCGCCTCAATATGAGGCATGGTGTGGGTGATATCACTCAAAGGGTTTCTATTTTGTTTAAAATGGACATGATTTTAAGTGAAAACCACAACTGACCTACGAAAATCTGACCAAATGCATTCGGATTGTGTTGATCCTTTAGGAGAGAAATCCATGGGTCATTTTTGATGTGTATGAGTCAACCCCGCCTCAATATGAGGCACAGTGTGACCACTATCACTCAAAGGGTCTCTCTTGTTTAAAATGGGCACAATTTTAATTGAAAACAAAAAATGACCAACGAAAATCCGACCAAACGCATTTGGATTGACATGATATTTTATAAGAACGATCCAAGGGTCCTTGGTGACGTGTATGCGTCAACCCAGCCTCAATATGAGGCCCGGTGTGGTCGGTACTACTCAAAGGGTCTCTATTTTTTTAAAATGGACACGATTTTAAGTGAAAACAACAACTGACCTACCGAAATTCGACCAAACGCATTCGGATTGTGTTGATACTTTATTATAAAAATCCATGGGTCCTTTGTGACGTGTAATAGTCAACCATGCCTCAATCCAAGGCATGGTTTGACCGCTATCACTCAAAGGGTCTCTCTTTTGTTTAAAATGGACACGATTCTATGTGAAAACAACAACTGACCTACGAAAATCTGACCAAATGAATTATTATTGTGTTGATACTTTAGTATAACAATCCAAGGGTCCTTTTTGACGTGTAAGAGTAAACCCCACCTCAATCCAAGTCATGGTGGGACAGCTATCACTCAAAGGGTCTCTCTTGTTTAAAATGGACACAATTTTAATTGACAATTACAACTGACCTACGAAAATCCGACCAAATGCATTCTGATTGCCTTAATCATTTATAATAACAATACAAGGGTCCTTGGTGATGTGTATGAGTCAATCATGCCTCAATATGAGTCATGGGGTGGCTGGTACCACTCAAAGGGTCTTTATTTTGTTTAAATTGGACATGAATTTAATTGAAAACAACAACTGACCTACAGAAATTCGACCAAACGCATTTCGATTGTGTTGATCCTTAAGGAGAATGATCCACGGGTCCTTTGTGACATGTAAGAGTCAACCTTTCCTCAATCCGAGGCAAGGTGTGACCTTTATCACTCAATGGGTCTCTCTTCTTTAAAATGGACACAATTTTAATCGAAAACAACAACTGGCCTATGAAAATCCAACCAAACGCATTCGGATTGCCTTGATCGTTTATAATAACAATCCAATGGTCATTGGTGAAATGTACGAGTAACCCCCGCCTCAATCCGAGTCACAGTGTGGCCGGTACCAATCAAAGGGTCTCTCTTTTGTTTAAAATGGAAACAATTCTAAGTGAAAACAACAACTGACCTTCAGAAATATGACCAAATGCAATAGGATTGTGTTGATCCTTTAGTATAATGATATACAGGACCTTTGAGACATGTATGATTCAACCCCGCCTCAATCTGAGGCACGGTGTGACCGCTATCACTCAAAAGTTCTCTCTTGTTTAAAATGGACACGAATTTAAGTGAAAACAACAACTGAACTACAAAATCCGACCAAACAGTTTCGTATTTCCTTGATCATTTATAATAATTATCCAAGGGTTCTTGTTGATGTGTACAAGTCATCCCTGCCTTAATTTGAGGCACGGTGTGGCCGGTACCACTCAAAGGGTCTCTCTTTTGTTTAAAATGGACATGATTTTATGTAAAAACAATAATTGACCTCCGGAAATCTGACCAAACGCATTCGGATTGTGTTTATCCTTTATGAGAACGATCCACAGGTCCTTTTTGTTGTGTATGAGTCAAACCCGATTCAATCCATAGCACGGTGTGACCTCTATCACTCAAAGGGTGTCTCTTGTTTAAATTTGACATGATTTTAAGTGAAAACAACAACTGACCTATGAAAATCTGGCCAAAAGCATTCAGATTGCTTTGATCTTTTATAAGAATGATCCATAGGTCCTTGGTGATGTGTACGAGTCATCACCGCCTCAATCCTATCCACAGTGTGACTGGTACCACTCAAAGTGTCTCTCTTTTGTAAAAAATGGACACGGTTTTAAGTGAAAACAACAACTGACCTATGAAAATCCGACCAAACGCATTCAGATTGCCTTGAGCCTTTGTAAGAACTATACAATGGTCCTTTGTAACATGTACAAGTCAACAATGCCTCAATCCGAGGCACGGTGTGGCCGGTACCACTCCAAGGGTCTCTTTTTTGTTTAAAATGGACACAATTTTAAGTGAAAACAACTACTGACCTACAGAAATCCAACCAAATGCATTCAAATTGTGTTGACCCTTTAGGAGAACGATCCACGGGTCATTTTTGACGTGTATGAGTCAACCCCACCTAAATCTGAGGCACGGTGTGACCACTATCACTCAAAGGGTCTCTCTTTTGTTTAAAATTGACATGATTTTAAGTGAAAACAACAACTGACCTATGGAAATCTGACCAAACACATTTGGATTGTGTTGATCCTTTATGAGAATGATCCATAGTTCCTTTGTGACATGTATGATTCAACCCCGCCTCAATACGAGGCATGGTGTGACCACTATCACACAAAGGGTCTCTCTTTTGTTTAAAATTGATACGATTTAAGTGAAAACAACAATTTACCTTCATAAATCCAACCAAACACATTCATATTGTGTTGATCTTTCAGGAGAATGATCCACGGGTCCTTTGTGAAGTGTAATAGTCCACCCCGTCTCAATCCGAGGCATGGTGTGACCGCATTCACACAAAGGGTCTCTCTTTGGTTTAAAATGGACACAATTTTAATTGAAAACAACAACTGACCTAAAAAAATATGACCAAATGCTTTAGGATTGTTTGAGCCTTTAGGATAACTATCCACATGTCCTTTTTGACGTCTATGAGTCAACCCCACCTCAATTCGTGGCACGGTGTGACCGCTATCACTCAAAGGGTCTCTCTTGTTTAAAATGGACACAATTTTAATTGAAAACAACAACTGACCTACGAATATCTGACCAAACGCATTTGGATTGCCTTGATATTTTATAAGAACGATCCAAGGGGCCTTGGTGACGTTTATGAGTCATCCCCGCCTCAATATGAGGCACGGTGTGGCCGGTACAACTCAAAGGGTCTCTCTTTTGTTTAAAATGGACATGATTTTAAGTGAAAACAACAACTGACCTACATAAATCCAACCAAAAACATTAGGATTGTGTTGATCCATTATGAGAATGATCAAATGGTCTTTTTGACATGTATGAGTCAACCCCGCCTCAATATGAGGAACAGTGTGACCGCTATCACTCAAAGGGTCACTCTTGTTTAAAATGGACATGATTTTAAGTGAAAACAATAACTGACCTACGAAAATCTGACCAAATGCATTCATATTGCCTTGATATTTTATAATAATGATACAAGGGTCATTGGTGATGTGTACGAGTCTTCTCCTCTCTAATCTGAGGCACTGTGTGTCCGGTACCACTCAAGGGGTCTCTCTTTTGTTTAAAATGGACGCGATTTTAAGTGAAAACAACAACTGAACTACAGAAATCTGACCAAACGCATTCAGATTGTGTTGATCCTATAGTAGAACGATCCATGGGTCCTTTGTGATTTGTATTTGTCAACCCCTCATCAATCCAAGGCACGATGTGACCGCTGTCACTCAAAGGGTCTCTCTTTTGTTTAAAATGGACACGATTTTAAGTGAAAACAACGACTGGCCTATGGAAATCTGACAAAACGCATTCGGATTGTGTTGAACCTTTATAAGAACAATCCAAAGGTCCTTTTTGATGTTTAAGATTCAACCTCGCCACAATCTGAGGCACGGTGTGACCGTTGTCACTCAAAGGGTCTCTATTGTTTAAAATGGACACAATTTTAATTGAAAACAACAACTGAATTATGGAAATCCGGACAAACGCATTTTTATTGCCTTGGTATTTTATAATAATGATCCAAGGGTACCTGGTGATGTTTAAGAGTCATCCTCGCCTCAATATGAGGCACGATGTGGCTGGTACCACTCAAATGGTCTCTTTTTTGTTTTAAATGGACACAATTTTAAGTGAAAACAACAACTGACCTACGGAAATCTGACCAACCACATTAGGATTGTGTTGATCCATTAGTATAACAATAAACATGTCATTTTTTACATTTATGATTCAACCTATCCTTAATCCGAGTCATGGGGTGATCGCTATCAGTCAAAGGTTTTCTCTTTTGTTTAAAATGGACACGATTTTAAGTGAAAACAACAACTGACCTACGAAAATCAAACCAAACGCATTAAGATTGTGATGATCCTTTAGTAGAAGAATCCATGGGTCCTTTTTGACATGTAAGAGTCAACCTTGCCTCAATCTGAGGCACGTTGTGACTTCTATCACTCAAAGGGTCTTTCTTTTGTTTAAAATGGGAAAATTTTAATTGAAAACAACAACTGACTTACGAAAATATGACCAAATGAATTCGGGTTGTCTTGATCATTTATAAGATCTATCCAAAGGTCTTTGGTGATGTGTAAAATTCATCCTTGCCTCAATTTGAGGCACGGTGTGGCCGTTACCACTCAATGGGTCTCTCTTTTGTTTAAAATGGACACGGTTTTAAGTGAAAACAACAACTCACCTACAGAAATATGTCCAAACGCATTTGGATTGTGTTGATCCATTTAGAGAACAATCCATGGTTCCTTTTTAACTTTTAAGAGTCAACACTGCCTCATTCCGAGGCATGTTGTGACCGCTATCACTCAAAGTGTCTCTCTTTTGTTTAAAATGGACACAATTTTATTTGAAAAAAAACAACTGGCCTAAAAAAATCCAACCAAACACTTTTGGATTGTCATGATCCGTTAGTATAATGATCCACGGGACCTTTATGACGTGTAATAGTCAACCCCGCCTCAATCCGAGGCACGGGGTGGCCGCTAGCACTCAAAGGGCTCTCTTTTGTTTAAAATGGACACAATTTTAATTGAAAACAACAACTGACCTATGAAAATCTGACCAAACGCAGTCAGATTGCCTTGATCATTTATAAAAATGATCTAAGGGTCCTTGGTGACATGAACGTGTCATCCCCACTAACCCCCTAGACCGCCCCCACCCCCCTGGACACCAATCCACCCCCCGGACACCCCCCACCCCTCTGGACACCCCCACCCCCTGTCAAGCCCCCCCCCCCCCCCCCCGACACCTTGGACACAAGCCCACCCCCTAGAAAGCCCCCCCGGACACCAATCCACCCCCTGAACCACCCCCACCCCCTGGACTCCAATCCACCCCCACTCCTCTGGACACCTCCACCCCTGTAAATCCCCCCCCTAACACCTTGGACACCAGAGCACCCCCCTGGAGAGCCCCCTTGGACACCAATCCACCCATGGACCGCCCCCATCCCCTAGACACCAATCCACCCCCTGGACACCCCCACCCCTTGTAAAGCCCCCCCAACACCTTGGACACCAACCCACACCTTGGAAAGCCCCCTGGACACCAATCCACCCCTGGACCACCCCCACCCCCCTGGACACCAATCCACCCCCTAGACACCCCTACCCCCCCCCCCCACACCCCCTAGAAAGCCCCCCGGACACCCCCTACCCCCCCCCCCCCCCCTGGACAGCCACCCCAAACCCTTGAACAGCTCCCCAACCCCCTGAATTCTGAATTGAATTTTTTATATACTTAATTAACTTATGAATTATGTGTTAATGGTGTATGGGTGTACTTGGTCTAATTATATTATGATTTATGAGTTAATTTTGTATGGGTATACTATCTTTAATTATCTTATTGAGATGCTGATTTTTTTTGCAGGTGTTCGGGTGTGCTGCTGCAGATTTTTTCGTAGCAGCAGAGATGGCATTTATCAGTGCTAAAAAATTGTTGATAAATCCTGATTTTATCAGCGCTAAAACAGCGATGATAAACTACACCTCTATCAACAATAAAAAAGTGCTGATAAAGGATAAGATTATCAGCACAAAATGAGCGCTGATAAAACACTCATTTATCAGCACTCTGTTATCCCTGAAAAAGGGTTATTTTATCAGCACTCGTTTAGCGCTGATAAAGTCTACCTTTATCAGTGTGTGTTTATCTCTGAAAAAGTTTTCTTTTATCAATGATTTTTTAGTGCTGATAAAGGGTACCCCCCCCCCTTTATCATCGTCGATCTTTACAGCGCTTTTTTAGCACTGTTAAAGCCCATTTTTTGCGCTGTTAATGACCCTCTTTGTAGTAGTGCAGTGTCACTTCAAGAAGAAGTGATGAGGGAGTTCCAAAAAACCCCTTTATAGGTACATACAAGAGTGGGGAAGTTATACCAGGATCTCCGACGACAGCACTGGTTGCCGAGAATGAAAAAAGAAGTTGCAGAGTTGGTCTCTTGGGGCCTTACCTTTCAGCAAGTGAAGGTGAAGCATCAAGTACCAGCTGGCTTGGTTCAACCTTGGGAGGTCCTAGAGTGAAATTGGGATGGGATATCCTTGGGCATCGTGATAGGAATTTCACATACTTATAAGAGCCTTGACTTGATTTGGGTGATTGTCTACCGACTCACCAAGTCAGCCCACTTCATAATGATCAAGGAAAAGGGTTCATAAGAGAGATTGGGATGTCTCTGTATGTATTAGATTGTGTAGTTATATGGAGTACCCTCGATGATTGTCTCTGATCATGATGAATGTTATACTTACCTGCTATGGAAGAGGTTGTATTAGGCTTTTGGGATGCAACTTCATTTGAGGACCACCTTATATCCTCAGACGGATGGCCAGACCGAGTGGACCATTCAGACCCTCGAGGACATGTTGCGTGCTTTTCTCCTCAACATCAATCGTATCTAGGAGGATCACTTGATTTTTGTGGAGTTTCCATACAATAATAGATATCACTCCACCATAGGGATGGAAAAGTTCGAGGCGTTATACCTGTGACCTTACAGATCACCTTTGTGTTGGACTGACCCAGGGGAGTCCACACTAGTGGGACTAGATATGGTACGGGCTACAAAAGAGAAAGTTTGAATCATCCAAGAAATGATGCAGACAGTACAGAGCAAGAAGATGTCTTATGCTGACAGGAGACGGAGACCTCTAGAGTTCGAGGATGGCGACCACGTTTTTCTACGTGTCTAACCCCAAAGAGGTATACGAAGATTTGGACGAGGCGGCATGTTATCTATGAGGTTCATCAGACCTTTTCAGGTCCTCAGTAAAGTGGGCGAGGTGGCATACCACTTAGCTCTTCCCCCTTAGTTACACCGGGTGCACGATGTATTCCACTTGTCCCATATGAGGAGATACATGCATGACCCTTCCCATGTCATTGACCATAGAGAGATGTACATCGTTGATGGGGTGATGTTTTCAGAGGTTCTATTTGTGATTGAATATTGACAGGAGTGGGTCCTTCGTGGGTGTTCGATAACTCTGGTGGGTATTCGATGGCAGCACAGGAACTTCCAAGAGAGCACATGGGAGTGAGAGGCTCATATTTGTGCTCAGTACCCCCAATTGTTTTTTCCTAGTTTTGTGTTGTAGGCTTCATAAACGCAAATCCCTAAGGTGGGGAGTATATAAAGACATGTAAATATTTGTGTAATTTTTAGTTAATTAAATATGAATTTTATTAGTCTGTGAAAATTGATGGTGCATGATTCCATGGCACGGTGTGCCCGGAATGAATTTATGAACGTTTTCTTCGGTACGTTTAGTAAATGTAAGAGTGGGTTTTTATAACTTTTGAAACGGTCCTTATAATTGAATTATGAGGGGACCATTGAACTCGCAGCACTGATTATTTATTAATTAGACCGTCACCTCGACCGCAGTACGTCGATGGTGAAAGTTAGATTTTGGGTTTTTAGTGGTAGGATAAATTAAAATAAAAATGTTTAACATTTTTATTTTTGTTTAAACCTTCCATGTGACATTATAGATTTGGGACCACCGATCTCAAAACCTCTCAATTTGAATTTGAGGGTGGAGACCACCTAAACCCCCCCTAACTCATTCATTTAATGGGAGAAGCCTCTAGAACTCTGTCTTTAATGAGGGAGGTCACTTATTGTATCCTCCCACATTATTGGTTCCATCAACATCAATTAATTAATTAATCCAATTTAAATTTATTCCAGAAAAATAAATCGATGACATATTATATTATGTTTGGTTTTCAGTTTTAGGTGAATTGGGGAAAGGGATAAGCTTTGGAGAATCGTGGAGAAACTCATCCTCCAATGACGAACGCCAATGAAGAACTCTTCTCCTTCGACAAATATTTCTCCAAAAATCGTCGAAGTATCTCCAACAATGTACGAACCGATTATCAGGGAATTGTATTCTTCAATGACTTCATCATTTTTCCTCTCCTCACCGACCTCGTTGGAGGAGACTTGTTTCGGGATCCACAAACGCCAATCTATCTCAACCACAGAGAATCTTCAAAAATACTTCGAGGAAAGGGTTTAGTTGTGTATAAATATATATTCCCATGTTCTTCCCATCTAAAACATTGAACACAGATCAAATATCTAATTAGTTGATCTATGAATGTTTTCTTTTGTGGGTTAGGGAATAACTATTGCGAGGGGTTGTAGGGTTTGATGTTCTTCATTCAAGATTTTGTTGACCCACTTTCTACTGCTATAACGCGGAGGGTGTAGGAAAAACAAACATGTATCGACCCATCCTCCATTCTTATTTTTTGTATGTTCTGCACGATGGATGAGGACGGAACGTTTTCCTCAGTGGGGCATGAGAAATGCGACCGGTGCCCCGTTCGGCTGCGACGAAGGTGATGGCGCAACTGCCCCCCCCCCCCTATGGCCACCAAGCTGCCATGGACCTCCACGTTGTCGCGACCTCCGCGTCCCCGTGGCCCCCGCACCTCCCCGGCGTCCATGGTGCCCTACAGCCTCGCCACCCCACGGCCCTCCGCGCCGCCTCGTGCCGCCCCACGACTCCTGCAGTAACCGGCAGCCTCTGCGGCCTCCCTTCACCCCGCAGGCCACTGCCTAGGCCGGGCCGCACCACCGAATAGGCCAGACCCAGTAGGTCGGGCCGGGTCGGTCCTACGGGGTCGGACGAGACCCGCACCCACTTCGAATCATTTAATCTCTTTCGACAATAACATTGGCATCATGCGTCTGTTTGACAAACCGTTAATGGCGCAGTAAACCTTGGAGCGAGACAGTCTGCTTGGTATACTCGACTTGATATTTTGATAAAGATGGGATATGGTCAGGTCAGATCGAGCACGAATCCAACTGGGCCCTCGTGGCTAAAAGGCTAATAACTTATAGACCAGACATCTGATTGATGCATCATCTACTACGTTGAGACCTCTAAGACATGGCAGTCCATTGGGATACTTCTACATGGGAATTCTTCACAATTGGAGTGTTGACCAGTGGCTTGAGGATCATACCCTCCTAGAGACAAGAAATCATAGCACGGGAACCCAAATGGTGGTTGTGACTTGAGTAGGAGATCCTTCGTGGTTCTGTGACTGAGGTTCCCACATGGAACCACTCTAGGATTCCATGCGGGACTACCTGAGCGATTATGTGTGGGTCATCACCCAGCGATCCTGTGTTGTTCAGTACCAAGTGATCCTATGTGGGACAACATCGAGCGATCTTATGAGGGTCAGCACCGAGCGATCATGTGTGGGTCAGCATCGAGTGATCATGTGTGGGTCAGCACCTAGAGATACTATGTGGGTTTGATGATGATTAGAGATCATTTGAGAGTCTTCCTCTTAACAGAGTAAGATGATTCATTAGTTATATCTAATAATCTCTACTATTGTACCTAAGAATTACCTTTTGTGAGCTGATTTTGTACCTGATCGGTACGTTCCTCTGGGGTAATACCATGTTGGTATCCTTCTGTGTGGCATACATGTGTGGTACTTACCTTAGAGGTATTCATTCCTTTTTTGAATAGTTGAGATTTGGGCTTTGGATTCAGACTATGTATTTCCTCATGATTGAGATTCGTATACTTGTTAACTTAGGTTTTTGTATGGGCATATGCCTAAGTTGTTTGGTCATTTAATTTCATGATTTTTGGATTATCTTTTGGGGATTTTGTGAGACCTTGAGGGTCTCTACTTCCCTACTAAGTATCATTATACTCACCCCTGCATGGGCTATGCCCACACCTCTTTGTGTTTCGTGCAGACAACGGACAATGTTGACAAAGGATGAGAGTACCAGGACTGGCAGTTACTCGGAGGTGGACCTTAGAAAAGTCACACCATTGAGATAACCGTTCGAGAGCTATACCAACCCTTATGGTCGGATACTTGGACGGTGATCGTAGGAGCTGTTCTAGTTTACTTGTAATTTCAGTTTCTTGTACTTTCCAGTTGGGCTTGTATTCTAGCCACTATTAATTATTGTACTCACTCTGTTTAATATTATTTTTACTTGATTTCATATCTTGTTATGTGCTTGGTTGTGTGTGATTACTAGTTATAAATGCAATGCCCTCCCAGTTTTAGGGAATATGCCTTCGGTGCTAAACGCCAGCCCATAGCCTATAGAAGGCAGGATTGGGTTAGTCACGGTACGGGCCCCGAGGGATGAGCAGTGACATTGTCTGAATGTGGTGGTTAATTCCCAAATTATGTTACCCAACCCCATGCTTATATTGAAATGATGGGTGTATTCCCCCTTCTTGATAGTGATCTGGTTTGGTAAATGATTCATCCCTTATTTCAGAATACCACAAGGAAAGCACAATGAGTAAGATATAATCCCCAATGAAGTTGCATAAAATCATTATGGGTGGATCATATAGCCTCATAATCATGTCAGATATTTGTTTTTTGTGACTCCATAGGCCCAGTAATTGTTTTCTTTATAGGATTTGTTAGATCTATAAACTCCCTCATTGTATATTTTTGTTCAAATCTCTATGGGGTGGTGGATTTCTATTAACAAAATATTATTCTCTCCTAGATTCACATTGATTAACAAATTATTCCAAAATATCTTCAAGAGAGTATCCATTTCCATTGGTCCATTTCATACCATATTAATAAATGCAAGATCCACATTGAAAACTGAGTGAATTGACTCCACACATGGCATGAGTGAAACAAGTTTATTGACTTATTTACATCATGGCCAAATCAAGATAAATATTTTATTTAATTTAAATGAACATGACTACTTCCCTTTAGGTGTGTGGATCATAGATGCGAATATAATCTAGGGATACATTATTTCAAACCCCATAATCTTTCTAGATCCTTTGAATCTTTTAATAAAATTCATAACTTTTGATGTGTAGAATATTTTGAAGAACTATTTCTAGATTATATAAAGAGTGAAAGGTGATATAATAATAATTATATTATATATAATTAAATAATTTATGTAAAAATGAAAAAAATATTATATATTGTTATTTAAAAATAATTACTCTTTAAAATCCTATAATCATTCATTACATAAATATTATAATAACATTCATGTAGGTTGAAAAACATACCCAAACAAGAGCATGGTATAATGACTTAAAAAATATGAAATTATTCATTATTATGATAATAAAAAATTTAAAAAATTAATAACATTACATAAATATTCAATATATATAGGTAAAATTATTTCTTAAAACCATCTATGAAGGGATTGGATTAGAAATGAAATTCATTTTGGATGGGTGATTAATTTTTTTGAATGCGAGATTAATGTTTTCATTACACAATTTATAATATTTAATGGATATTTATATTTAATTATAATTTCAACATAAAATTAACACAATGAAAGATATTAATTTTTCAAATATAATAATTTTACCACCCATTAGATGTTGTGATAAATAATAAACCACATCACATTGAGGATGCAAAAATCAGCCATAATCGATGTTGTTTTATTTTTTATTATAAATGGAAGGTACATAATATTGTTTTAAAACTACAAAATATAATATAGATTTTATACTAGTATTACTAATTAAATTATACTAACAGGGATTTTTTCTGAAGATGAGGATTAAGAATAAAAAACTATGGAGTATGAAACAATCCCATTGAGAGGTAGGAATTTCTCTTAAATATATCCCTAAAAATCGATTCCATTTAATAAATAATTGATAATAAATTATTTTTAATATTATTAGAAATTATATAATGAAAAAACATAAAAAAAATATTGTGAATTCAATATTATATGTGTATCATAAAGTGGTAGAGGTTATCCACTTTTTATAAGAGAATATAAGTGTAATTTATGAAGTACTAATTATATTTAAGAAATTGTAGGTCTCTATTCAACTATAAAATGATAAAAAAAATATAAATTTTTTAAATGAATATTGTTCGACAAATCGTCAACCATTAAATTTCATAAATGTTCACGTTTTTTGGAATCTACCATTTTATTTTTATACTATTAATTTGGTAAATATCTAGGTAACTATTTTCTAACTACTTATTTTTTATTTAATTAAAAATTAACGACCCCCCCCCCCCCACCATAAAAAAATTAATTTATATAGATATACATTACCATACATATAATATACTTCAATTTATAAATAATAATAAATTATATTTTATCTTTAAACATATATAATATGAAAAAAATTCCCAAAAGAAAGAATTTTTTTACCTTAACTGTTCAATATAATCATTAGTATCAATTAACATTTATATATCTGTCAATATATTTGTATATATTAATAATGTTGTTTAATATAATATTTTAATAGGGAATAAATTATTCTATTAGATAAATTTTACAAAATTTTAATAAAACAGCCTTCAAAAATGCCAACATTACCATTATCACATTAATTAAATTTCATTCGAGTAAGATTATTTTAATCCATAAAAATTAAACAGAACTAATTACATAATATGAACATGATGATCTAAATTATACAATCTATTATAATTGTATTTATATTTAATATATGATGAAAAATAATATTTACCAAGAAAAATAAAAAATTTGTAGACTAAAATATTATTTTCATTTCTACAAAATTATGCTTTAGTTTTATAAAATCAACATAGTATTTTCAAGTTATTTATTTTAAATTATAAATATATATAAAAGTATAGTGTATAAAAAATTATGTCAATATAGTATTATTCTAATCTCATAAAAATTATGGTATTATAAAGTCATGTATTTTCTCTCTGTCCCCCTAAAAGTAAATATTATTTGAAAAATTAAAAAATTCTCACTTATGTAATTTTATTCAATATGATTTCATAATATAATTTCATTTAAAGAAATTAAAATTCAGTAATAAATAAATTTATCAATATAATGAAAATATAACATTCAATTAAAAAATACTTTTATTGAAAAATTACGTTATAAAAATAAATTTTTCTTAATCCAATTTTGAATGATTTTATAATTGATTAATATTTTTATAATATTTAGTATAATAAATTTTTTAGGATAATTTTAATATAATTAATTGAATCTAATTTTTGTTATAGTTTTCATGTGAAATAATGAATCAACATAGTTCTTTATTTTTTAGAAAATTATTTAATAAATTTATGGTGCTTTGAAACACTATATTTAATATGTGGCTACATAAGTGTATAAAATTTTGTGAGTGTGTGATTTTATTTTTTGGGACTCTATAATACGATGTAATATATATAAAACTCAATTATAGCCCATATATTATGGTATGATAAAGACTTCAGGAGTCAAAATATTGTTTTTAAATTGACCATATGTCTAAAAGTAATATTTTATTTCCAATATTAACTCAATATTCATGTTATATTGATTAATCATCTATAACATTAAGTTAAATCTTATATCACGATCAAACATAATAAATTGTGTTGTTCCATATGAATCTTCCAATTCATTATGATATAACATGTAAATTTGATCTTATGATATGTCATATTGAATAGTGAAGAAGATGGTATTATTTATATGGTAGTGTACTATAACCTATATGGGTTTTTATTATTTTTTTAACATACCATCGATAAAGGCCCCTATGATGTTATCCCATATCCATTTGTTTGTAACTAGCGGTTTCTTCACTCCATTATAAGTTTTTCATTATACTATTATATTCTTTTATAAGATGAATTTTAAAATATATTTATCATTTTATTTATTCATTTTTTCTAACTTAATTTCTTCTTAATTCATTATATATAACATTATAACATCAAATTAAAAGAATAATGTTGATTTGTGAGAACTATATAATAGAACCATCATTATCTCACACTATATTGTAATACATAATCAAGTCCCAAAATTTAAAAATTTATATATTTCAATTAGGAACTCTTATAATTTTCCATGAATTATTTCTATTACCATATATTGTATTTGAATATAATAAATTTTTTATAAGATAATATTCTATATGAAAAATGTTTGAGAAATCATTTGAGCATGGTGGGATATTTTTTTCCACTTTATGAATCCCAAATCAATCTATTGAATATCCAAGTATATCAGTTTACATTATATCCTAGTCGTGGATAATGACAACAATTTTTTTTCAACTTATATAATTTTCACTTTTTTCAACATTTCTAGACGGTAATAGGCTATGAAGTTATAATATTTGATTATATTTGACCATATTTTTGGGTCATGTTTATATAATTATATTTGAATATAAAAATTACACTTTTATATTCATTGTATATTTTAAATATTTTTATAACTAGATATATAATTAAAATACCAATAAAAATTATTACTATTACCAACAGTAAATCATTATTCTATTAATGTTTCTCATGTACCTTAAATTTTATTGATTCATAGTCAATTTCATTATAACATTTCATTTTTTTAAAAACCAAACCTTATTGTATGTTAATATTCATTAAAATATTTAACCAATATTAACATTCATCTATCAAGATAAATATTTGTCCATTTCTTTTTAACATTATTAGTAGGTCTGAAAATAAACATATTTATTTCATAAATATTTTATAGTATACCTATAAAATCTACAAAAAATATTTATATCTATTACAAATGTTATTGTAGATTCCTCTATATCATTTTTCATTTTTGGGTTATTATATATATTGATTATTATGATATCATTCCAAATGATTTTATATTTTTCTAGGCATATGAATCATTTACTATACTTGGAATCAAAAATATACATTCTAAATGGATTCATGACTTTACGAAAATAGTATTCATATTCCTCCATATATTATAAATGTATTATAATATATTTTATAATGATAACCAATAGTTATTCCAGTTTATATATAAATAATTTACGCATATTTTCCATTAATAGTATTAGATAATTAGTGAGACTATATGAAATTACAATAAAATGATAATATCCATATACAATTTATAAGGTTTTAAGTTTCATATAAACATTCAATTTGAGTTGATAAAATAAAATTCTATAGTCCATAATTAAGGTGTATTTTTTCCCATACATTTTATCAAACTATTTTTAGATATATATAATTGGATACTTATTCATAAAAATGATTTCTTTGAGCAGATTTCATTTAATGTAGGGACATCGATAACCATCCATCTTCATGAAATATTAGACAACAGCCTTCCATAATAAAGAAAAATTTAATATGAATCCATATTCTATGTTTTATTTTAGTTTCAAATTTTACTCTTCTTGTTAAATTATAATTTTTATATATATATAAACAAATAGATTTGGGTAGTTTATTGTGTATAATATTCATATAGATCATAACCTATTTATTTGTAGGATTACTAGGTTAATCATTGTTAAATATATTAATATATTATAGTTGAATACGAATTTCACCATTCATGATCCTTTCTAATGTCCTCAATGTAGATACCCAAGCTTGAAGTACATGGACATTACAATACTTTTTTGGAATACTTTATACATAATAAAAACTGACACCCAAGGACTTTAATAGTCTAGTGTCTTTGGAATCATGGAATATAATCTTCTAATCATGGTGAAAGATCTTCAACATCTCCCATAATGATCTTCCATTTTTGTTTTCTTACCTAAAACCTTCCTTTATATCCTGGGGAAAAGAAAATATATAAAGGGTGAGCTTAAATGCTCAGTAAGGGAAATCATGGAGAGAATAAAACAAACCATATACATTTGAACTTAAAAAACATGAACATAATGTTTAAACATCAAAATCTTGAGTTGTGAAATAAATCTTGGCAGTACGTGAGGCATAGATCATAAAGGAACATTAATCCTGATAAAATATCATTGGAATAAAACATGTAATTGTGGAATACAATTATGCACATGAAATTATTTCCATTGTAGCCAAGGCGCTACTGCCAAGAACATCATAGTGGACAGAGCTCATTACTGAACTGTGTTTACTTGACGTTCCATCGCAGTATTACTGAACCAGATTTACATTTCATTCCATCCATGTCTATCTAATGAGATATAAATCTTCACAAAATGCATTTTAGGGAGTTATAGGTCCCACCCATCTCATAATGATATCATTCTTATGTGTGCTACAAAATCATAAATCATAAATCATAGCATAACCCATGTAATAAAAATGGGAGTCTTAAACATCATGCCATCGTAATATAATCCTTATAAGATAAAAGGACTTTACATAAATAATTCCCTCATAACATAATCAAATCAATGTTATAATAGGGATATAAACCGAACCCTATATTATCTCATATAGAAAATAATTTTGATAAAACACTTGAACTCCATTCTTGAAGAAAATATCTTTTCTTCTTCAAAATAATTTTTCCTTTCATGAAATTCCATTCAATTTTAAATGAACAGAATTTTGTTAAAAATAATCATGAAATCTTGTAGATAAATCTTCATGAAAATTAGGTTTTATGAAACCATAAAAATCTATTCATGACTTATAAGGTAAAAATATTATCCTTGAACTTTTTCTAGAAAGTCAAAAAGTACCTCGTATAGTAAACAAGAGAAAGATTCATTCCATACTACATAGTAAAAGACAAAATGGGTAAACATGAAATTAAAAATACATGAAATAATATTAAAAACATTATGAAAACAATTTTGATAAATCTCGTATATGGTTTATAAATATAACCCCAGTAAATACTTACGAATAAACAATCTCGGATAAGAACGAGATTGAAATAATTATCCCTTACCTGATGTCCAATTTCTTCTGTATGATTCCAAGACCCCTGTATAGTCAGTTTGAACATATTATTAAATATTAAAATAACCATAATAATATTAATTATATCATATATGATTCACTTATGACTTTATATTACCCGTACTTTTGTAAATTCCATGTTAATGCACGGTTTTGGGTAAAATCGTTTCGTTTATCATACATGTTTTTTCTTGTTTTTCTCAATATTATTAATTATATCCTGATTTACATAGGTCCATAATTTAAAACATGATTTATATATAATATATAATCATCAGTTAAATATATAAGATAAATCGATAAATGGAATGAAATACACAGTTCATGGAGACGGTAGGTCGTATGTACGCATAAGCGCTAATTTTGTTTCCTTGTTGAATTGAATGGAATTAAATAAATGAAACATATATGTACATAAATCCAGTATCATTATTATGTAATATAATCCATGAATATTTATTATATATACTTTATAATCATTATTGAATGGTTAATTATGGAAAATGAATCTCATCGCGTGCGTGGAAACGTTAGTGTGTATGTACGCACGAGCAAAAATATCATTCTTTTGATATTAAAATCATTTATAATTGGGTGTTATATCATATATGAATAATACTAATAAATTTATATCTATTATTTATATCATTTAAACTCATTATTATACATATCCAATTGATGAAATGTTTGAATAACAAACTATATCACGACGTGGAGACGGTAAGCCGTACGTATGCATGTGTGGTGACTTTTTCATTTATAGGATGGATAAAATAACTGATATGGTAGTAAAATTTTTATAATAACATCAAATTATATTGAATATACTGTAGTTATTATTTTAGAATGGAAACAACAAATAATGAGGAAGTGGAAGAAGAAAGGAATTTCAAATCGGTGGTGAGATATTTACCTCCTCTTCGGGTTCTTCCTTTGGATTTGATTAAAAGGGATCCCTACGTTAGCTTTATGAATA
The DNA here is from genome assembly GCA_963277665.1 of Viscum album. Classification (NCBI taxonomy): domain Eukaryota; kingdom Viridiplantae; phylum Streptophyta; class Magnoliopsida; order Santalales; family Viscaceae; genus Viscum; species Viscum album. Next base: position 1,730,243,924 of record OY728132.1, read on the forward strand.
AAGGAAGGACACTATGAAAAAGGGAGGATATTTGAGAGGGTATTTGAGCAGGTGATGGCCGAGCCAAATGGATTTAGTGGTGTGAATTATAGAGAAGGGGGAGTGCGCTTTTATAAGAGGGGTGAGGGGCACCTTAGAAAAAACATAAAATATTATTTTATAATAAATTCATATTCGGTTTATAATGGATCTAATGTGACTTATTTCGAGGATAGGGTGGGGACGGGTCAAAATCCCTTCAACCAATAGTTTTTAGATAAGTTTAGTTTACCATTTTAACATTATCTATTAGATTTATCTGTAAGTCAAATAATTTAACTTTTACACTATCTTCTTGTATTATTACACTACATGGTTAATAAAATTACTATAAACTAACAATCGAACACCAATTTGTTCGTTAATGTCATATATATTATTATATAAGTCCTTTTTCCGAACCATACATTTTTAAGACCATTATATCAATTAATAATATAATAATTGTTTTAAAAACTCTTTTATGTCTAATTTGACACTATTTGGTATTTTTATTTTTTTATAAATTCATAAAAGCATTATTACATTGAAAAAAATTAATCTAACCAACCCTAATATGCTATATTAAGCTATAAAATTAATTTAATTCATAATAAGTCTCAAAGAACTTTTATTTGGGTATTTATAATATCAATTTTATTAATATTTCATTAATAAGGTAATTAATGCATCATCATTGTGTCATAAACAAATTAAATTATTTAATGTCTAAAAACTATAAATGAAATACCATTATGTAGAAAATAAATTTATCATTATAATTAATATTTATAGTCTAATTTATCTTATTTATAACACTATATTATAAATATTTTAGTTATTAAACATTGATTTTAACAATTTTAACTCTTCATTAAATAAAATAATAATAAATGTCCTAATCTAATCCAAGAGGACCTAAAGGGTAATATTTTATTCCTAAATTTGTATTTGGTTTAATTACACTTATCAAATATAATTAGGACATATGTTAGGGTAATAATAATTTCATTTTTATCCTTAATTACCCAGTTTACTTTTAACCGTGGTACATAAAAGTTAAAATTTACTATTGACCAAAAATAATTTTCATCTCATTGAACCGAATTTCACTTATTGATATCAACCGTGTCTCTCAGATTTTTTAAATTCAACTCACATAAGTGGTAAAATTAAGTTTTATGTAAATTTTATAATGCTTCTAGAAGGTGGGTAAAAGACGGTAAAAAGTTTAATAAAATTTTGATATATAGAAAATTATTATAAAATGTCTCCAATTAATTAAATTGAACAAATATATGTATTATGTATCAATTTTGACCTAAAATAAATTTAAATAAAATAAATTATTATTTAAATAAAAAGTCGGTTTTAACTAATAACTCAGTGTTTTCACTATTTATCAAAAATTGAATGTTTTTAGAAAAATACCCAAAATTCACCCTAGGCTATTTTTGATATTCTGAATCCAAAAATGAAGTCCATTTTGAAAGATAAAATTTATAAAATTCTAAAAAGCGGTTATTACTCTTCATAATGGCTAGTTTATATAATATTTTAATAACACATCATTGTTTAGTAAAAGTCAGTATTGCGTACAACGCACGCTATTGAGAAAGGTTGCTCTTGAGTGCGACACAAACCAAGAATAGTGTTTGCATATACTACAAGGTAGTACAGTGTTTTGTATAGTGCAAGCTAATATTCTTGAAGCGTACAACACATGATGTCAAAGAAATTAAAAAGAATATTTCTCATAAAATCTCAGGGTGTTACATTCTTCCCACCTTAAAATGAATTTCTCCCTCAAAATTCATCAGGGTTAGAAATTGTTTACTACTTGAAAGTTTCTTTAATAGAAATACATATCGTAATCAAGAATAAAAAAACTTAATTTTAGTAACTAATGTATGAAATGTAATGGTTACCCAAATATACTCATCCCTGGATTTCCACATAAGAGAATGTAGGTGAAAATACGGATATGGAAGAGAAATCTAACCATCATGTTTTGATGGAGAGAGTTAGGGAACATGGCAACGAAAAATCCAACAATCACAAAGACATAAATTTGTGATGATCTAAGGTACCATCTAATTCATCAGATATGAGGGTACAAGGACAACATTTTTGGTTTTCAATATCATTTACCTAAAGTTGAAAAATTGGAATTAGAATAAATACTTACGTGATTTTGTTACAATCTCATCGTTGGACATTCCATGAAAAATTTATACTTCATATCGTAAAGAAATGAAGTTGAATTTTTCATTATTAAAGTGTTAGCTATTCTTGTCATAGAATGATGGGTCATTCCATCTGTCTCTATCACAAAAAGGTTAACAAAAGTTATTAAATATACATAAGTACATCTATGGTGAGATTAATCATATATGGTTCTTAAAATGGACTTATATATCTTCTATCATACCACTTAATAATATAAAATTAATTTCTACAAACCAAGGACTTCTTGTAGGCCAGTGTTAGGCGATAAAGGCCTGTCTCACTTTAGTTGTGGGTTCGATTCCCGTAACCTTGTCCGACGCGACGGGTTGTCGCCCGTCCTACGGGTTGTCGCCCGTCCTACGGGTTGTCCTTTTTATAAAACTATACTATTATAACATTTTAGAAATAATATCAAAAAAATTTCATTCCTTAAAAAATATTATCTTATGTCTAACTAAATTCATTCCAACCTTTAGTCTTATCAAAAATACATCTTTCCAAACTCATAGTATAAATAAATCGATTACTAGAAAGGTCATATAACAAGCATGTAAATACCGTCATTTATCACTATATATCATAATATATATCTTGATGGTAACATTCCACACATGTGAATACCTTAATCATGTATTCTCTTGAAACATGAATGAACATATAATCTTTATGAAAACATGAATTTGGTCAAAAGTCAACTCTTTTCACATACTAAATTCCCAAATATTATATATACTCAAACCATGATATCACTTTGTCCTTATATAAGTCATGAGATCATTAATACTATCAATCATTTCATTATCTCTCTATCCATTCATTATGTGTATATCATATTCTTTCTAAAAGTATTTCAATCACTTTTCATGGTTACCAATACCATATAATTATTGAAAACCACAACAAACCAATACATAGATATTCCAATATTCCACGATACTAAAAATGAGATTCCACAACACTATTTTGGAATCCCGTTACATAAACACTTAATCATTCCAACACTTTGTTTCCATATTAAACATCACCAATAGTGATCGCATGTGACTTCCATTTGTCCTTTTCCTTGAGAGTTTGTTGATGTCGATCATCATTAACCCTTGGATTAGGGAATTGGTTAGAATAATGCCCCATTTCCTTGCACATGAATCATTGAAGTGTTGGTGGTGTGTACTCTGTAGTATTTTCTCTATTTACATCATTAGATACTATTTCCCATTACTTAGGCACTCAGCTACTTGATGAACTTATTTTCTACACTTAAAACATTTTCCAGTCCCATTTAGACACTCTCCACCATGCTTCTTTTCATAGACTGAGCATACCGAAACATTTGTCTTCTTTTTCACCATAGTTTGGAGATTTTTACTTGAACTCCATCTTTCGTTTCATGTCAAAACCATGAGATGGATAAGTTAAACAAACTTCCAGTACTACCTTGATAGCATAACTCATAATTTCTTTATATCTACTGAAGTCTATTATAGATAATTCCCTTCGAATACTTGGTTTTAAGCCACTGAAGAATCGATGACCTATACGTTCAGTTTGGATGATAAATCTAGATGCATTCCTTGCAAGCCCTATAAAATTTACCTCATATATACCAATAGATTAATTATCCTTTTTCTTAAGCTCAAGTAATTCCTTCCCCATATTTTTTCGAAGAATACAAGGGAAGTACTTATTAAAAAACAAGTTCTTGAACTAATCCCATTCCATGGATTCAATTTCACCTTGGGGACTTGTATTCTTAATTTGATTCCACCACTGGTCTGCTTCACATTCTAAATGGTAAACTGCTAAAATGACTTTTTCAAGATCTAAACAGGGATATATGGAAAATATTGTTTCAATGTTACTGATGCATTGTTCATCAATAAGTGGCTTAGAAGACCCACTGAATGAAGGGGGATGTTGCCTCATGAAGTACTCAATAGAAAATTGTTCCCTTCCATGCTCATTTGGAAGTCCAGAATGATTCATATCTTGTATAAGTATAGAAATAATTTTTTTCACTGCATCTCCCATAACATTTGTTTTTCCAGGGGGACAATCATTGCATCATCCCTTACATTGGTCAACACGGTTCCATCGGGTTCTAACCATCCTCTAAAACCCAAAACAAATAGTGTGAGAGGCAAAAAAATCATATTAGAAAAACAACATAATCAAGGGGACTACTTTCAATCTCTAACATATTAAGTTTAATTTTAAGATCATTACCGTAATTCTAGGACTATAACCTATACTTATACATAACATTAGATACATCCCTATGAATACCTTAGAAATATCTCTAGGGATCACACTAATGTTTTCGTATCCTAGTTTCCAAATGTTAACTAAACCTTTCCTCTGATACCAACTGTAGATACCCAAGCTTGATGTACATGGAAATTAACTTAATTTTTTAGAATACTTAATATATAAAAAAAAATAGTTACCCATGGATGGTAATAGTTTAGTGTCTTTGGAAACATGATACATAATCTTATAATCATGGTGAAAAATCTTCTACATCTCCCATAATGATCTTCCACTTTTGTTTTCATACCTGAAACCTTTATTTATATCATGGGGAAAAGAAAACATATAAAGGATGAGCTCAAATTCTCAGTAATGGTAATCATGGAGAAAATAAAACAATCCATATACATTTGAACATAAAAAACATGAACATAAAGTTTAAACATCAAAATCTTGAGTTGTGAAATAAATCTTGGCAGTACATAAGACATAGATCATAAATGAACGTTAATCATGATAAAATTTCATGGTAATAAAACATGTAATTGTGGAAAACCATAAATCACATGATACGATGTCCATTGTTGCCAAAGCATTGCTTCCAAGACCATCATAGTGGACAGATTCCATTACTGAACCAGGTTTACTTTTCGTTCAATCCCGGTATTACTGAACCAGATTTGCATGCCATTCCATTCGTGCCTATATCTTAAGATATAAATATTTACCCATTGAATTGGATGGAGATAGAGGTCCCACCCATTTCATAATGATACTATTTTTATGTGTTCCACAAAATCATAAATCATACATCATAGCATAACCCATGTAATAAAAATGGGAGTCTTAAACATCCTGCCATCATAACATAATCCATATAAGATAAAATGACATCATAAAAATAACTCCATCATAAAATAATTAAATCAATATAATAATAGGGATAGAAACATTACCCTATATTATCTTAGATGAAAAATAATTTTGATAAAACACTTGAACTCCATTCTTGAAGAAAATATCCTTTCTATTTCAAAATCATTTTTCCTTTCACAAAATGACATTAAATTTTAAAAGAAAATGATTTTTTTGACAATAAAAATGTAATCTTGTAGAGGAAGCTTCATGAAAATTAGGCGTTATGAATCCGTAATAATCTTCTCATGACGTGTAATGTAAAAAACAATCTCCTTGAACTTTTTCTGGAATGTCAAAAAGTACTTCGTATAGTAAAAAAAAGTAAGATTCAATCCATACTACATAGTAAAATTCAAAAAGGGTTAAACATGACATCAAAAATACATGTAATGATATTAAAAACTTTATGAAAACATTTTTAGAAAAGAAGGATATGGATGATAAATATAACCCCAGTAAATACATACGAATCCCAGATAAGAAAGAGATTGAAATAATTATCCCTTACCTTAAGTCCAATTTCTTCTATATGTGTCCGAGACTCCATTATAGTGGGTTTAAACCTATTATTAACTAGTAACATAATAGTAATAATATTTATTATATCATATATGATTAACTTATGACTTTATATTACCTGTTCTTTTCTAAATTCTATGTTAATGCAGCATTTTGGGTAAAATCGTTTCATTTATCGTATGTGTTTCGTCTTGTTGTTATTGATATTATTTATTATATCTTGATTTAAATAATTACAGAATGTAAAACATGATTTATATATAAAATATATTCATCATATACATATATATGATAGATGGATAAATGGAATGAAATACACCATTCATGGAGACGGTAGGTCGTACGTATGCATGAACGCTGTTTTTGTTTCCTTATTGAATTGAATTAAATTAAATAAATGAAACATATATGTACATAAATACATTATCAATATTATTTAATATCATTCATAATTATTTTATTATATGTAACTTATAATCATACTTGAATGGTTAATTATGGGAAATGAATCTCATCGCGTTCGTGGAGACGGTTGTCCGTACGTACGCACGAGCGACAATATAATTCTTTTGATATTAAAATTTTATATAATTGGATGTTATATAATATATAAAGAATCATAATAATGTTTTATTTATTATTTATATCATTTATACTAATTATTTTTCCTATCCAAATGATGAAATGTTTGGATTACAAAGTACACCACGACTTGGAGACGATAAGTCATACTTACGCACGTGTGGTGACGTTTTTATTCATAGGATATAATAAATAACTAATATGGATGTATAATTTTTATAATAAAATAAAATTATATATAAGATACTTTAGTTATTTTTTATAATGAAAACAACAAAGACAGAGGAAGTGGAAGAAGAAAGGAACATGAAATAGGTGGTGAGATATTTACCTCTTATTCGGGTTCTTCTTTTTCATTTGACAAAAAGGTATCCTAAGGTTGGATTTATGACTAAAGTAAGGACTCTATGTTGAAGGGAGGACAGTTGAGATGGTATTTGGGTATGGTTTGGCCGATCCAAATGGCTTTGGAGGTATGAATTATAGAGAAGGGGTAGTGCACTTTTATAAGAGGGGTCAGGGGCACCTTAGGAAAAACATAAAATATTATTTTATAATAAATTCATATTCAGTTTATAATGGCTCAAAAGTGACTTATTTAGAGGATATGGTGGGTATGGGTCTAAATACTCTCAATCTATAGGTTTTATAGAAGTTTAGGTTACCATTTTAACCTTATCATTTAGATTTAACTCTAAGTTAAATAATTTTACTTTTAGTGTGTCTTCTTGTATTCTTACACAATATAGTTAGTAAACTTACTATAAACAGCCAATAAAACCCCAATTGGTTCATTAATGTAATATATATTATTATATACGTCTTTAGGCCGAGTGTTTGATTTTTAGGACCATTATATCAATTAATAATATAATATTTGTTTCAAAAACTCTTTTATGTAAATTTTGACACTATTTGGTATTTGTTTTTTTTAATTCATAACAGTATTATTACATCGAAAATAATTCATATAACCGACCCTAATATGTTAAATTAACCTATAGAATTAGTTTAATTCATAAAAAGTCTCAAATGACATTTATTTAGGTATTTATAATATCAATTATATTAATATTTCTGTAATAAGGTAATTACTACATCTTCATTGTGTCAAAAATAAATTAGATTATTTAATGTCTAAAAAATATAAATAAAATACCATTATGTAGGAAATTTTATTATCTTTCTAATTAATATTTATAGTCTAATTTATCTTAGGTATAACCCTATATTAAAAATATTACAGTTATTAAACATTGATTTTAACCTTTTTAACTCTTCTTTAAATAAAATAAAAACAAACATCCTAATCAAATCCAAATGGACATAAAGGGTAATATTTTATTCCTAATATTGTTTTTGTCCGAATTACACTTATCCAATATAATTATGACATGTTTTATGGTAATAATAATATCATTTTTTAGACTTAATTACCATGTTTAGTTTTAACTGTGGTAAATAAAAGTTAAAAGTTACTATTCACCAAAATTTATTTTCATATTAGTGAAAACAAATTACATAATGATATCAAACATGTCTCTCAGATTTTTGAAAATCAACTCACATAAGCGGTGAAATTATGTTTTATTTAAATTTGAAAATTCTCCTTGGAGGTGGGTAAAAGACGGTAAAAAGTTCAATAAATTTTTTATATGTATAAAATTATTATAAATTGTCTCTAAGCGATTACAATAAACTTATATAGGTATTATGTATCTATTTTTACCTTAAATAAATTAATATAATATAAATTATTATTTAAATAAAAATTTGGTTTTAACAAATAACTTAGTGTTTTCACTATTCATCAAAAATTGAATGTTTTCAGAAAAATACCAAATATTTACCCTGTACTAATTTCAATATTCATAATCCAAAATGATTTCCATTTTGAAAGGTAAAATAAATAATATTAAAAAAATTGTGTATTACGATTCATAACAGCTAGTTTATATAATATTTTAATTACATATCGTTGTTTAGTGAAACTCGGTTTTGCGTACAACACATGATATTGAAGAAGGACGCTCTTGTGTGCAACACAATCCAAGAATAGTGTTTGCATATACTAAAAGCTGGTATGGTGTTTCGTATAGAGAAAGCTAATCTTGGTGAAGCGTTCAACACAAGATGTCAGAGAAATTAAAAAGAAAATATTTCTCATAAAATCTTGAGGTGTTAAACTCAATCATTTGATCGTGTTATCCAACTCATAAGAGAAAAAATAAATTCTAGGTATGGTATTTTAAAATAAGACTCATTATTCACCTTTCACTACTACAAAATATGAGGATAGTTTATGATTTGAAAGGTTAAATCACTCTAACAAAATATCTTATTGTAAAAATATATTGGCATGGAATCAAGGCATTGTATTTTGTGAGGTTATTCCAAAAATGATAAAATAATATGAGATATAAACATGATATGAACAGATTATTCCATTGTTTATTTTTAATGATAACTTAGCCTACCAGTCTTGAGATGGTTTTTATATATTATTTATTACAATGAATTATATGAAAAAATTTGATGAACTATTGAAAAATAATTAATTCACTACACATTAATGAATAGTCATTTTAAATATCAACACTTTATTTCATAACACTACTACAAAAACGGGCAATGGAAGCACCACCTTTTATCTGCACTAAGCCAAAAGAACTGATAATGAAAATACATTATTTGCGCTAATTAAAATCACTGATAAATAATTACCTTTATCAGCGCTAAAATATTATCACTGATAAAGGGTCCCTTTATCAGTGATTTTCTAGTGATGATAGAACCATAGTACCATTTTACAAAATAGTTTGCATGGTGCCTTCATTTTGTCGTGTCCTCAAGCTATTGTGGGAATGTACCCCTGCAACAACTCCCCTCCCCCTGATCTTCTCTTTGTCAGACCTCCAACACCGCTAGCCCTACTCCACCACCATAGACCAAATCCACCACTAGCCCTACCCCACTGTGAATCCTTCTATTTATCCTCCACATTGAACCCCTTTTGTGGATCCTACTCCCCGTGAACCCGACATCTCCTCCTCCCCACTAGACACTACTCCCCGCAAACCTCACTTCATGTTTTTGGAATTCCTTTCAACGAGGTTAGATTCTTGGCTTCCCATGTTTTATCTTTGGTGATTTCTCCAGTCATCCACATCCAGTTACTTTTTTTTCTTATTCTAATATTTATTATGGTGGTTTAGTTTGGTTTGGTTTTGGTTGTTTGTGTGTTTGGGCTACGTTCTTATGATATATTCTTTCAAAAATTCATAAAGTGATTAAATTTTTACACAGTGAATTGTTTTTTACATATATGGTTATGTTAAGTTAATTTCAAAATTAATATTATTCTAAACCCTCTATTGTAAATGTGATTAGTGATAAAGATAAAAAAGGAAGTTAGATTTTTTTGATGGATTTAAGAATAGTGGCATAGGGTGATGAGGTGGTTGTTTTATTGGAGGGTTTAATGGTGATGATTTAATTGGAATATAATATGTTGTACTGGATTAAGAATTGGTTTTCTAGTTTATAAGTGTTGGGGTATATATGATTTTTTTGTGTTGTAGATTATCCCTTGGATTTGGTAAGTTATTTAATTTTTTTGATTAAATTTATTAATTTTTATGCTTATACATGTCGAAACACTATCATGGAAAAGTGTGAAGGATGTAGAATGGGACATGGGATAGAGTGTTGTCAAATTTCAATAGTAGGAGGCATTGATGTTTATTGTCTAGGTGTTGGGTCCTAATGTAAAGACTTCTCTAGAAGCTGTTGAGGATGGTTTTTAATTGGAAAATATTCTAGATCATTTATGGGTCTCCTTAGTAGTGGGATTATTTTTTAAGGGTGGCTTGAGAATGATGGAAGGAAAATCATGTTCAGTCAAAAGTGGATTGACGAAGAGTTTTATTCCATAAATATAGATGTATGAATTTATATATATTATAATGGAATCCAATCATGTTGGATACAATGTGCTTTCCCTTGGGATCCACATATGTGCATTAATGGTCTATCTTCTAAAACACTTGGTTGAGGAATAAATCAAGTCCTATATTTTTGAGTCATCTTTGAGGTTAGAGATTCTAATGAAGTTTGTGAGACTATGTTTGGGGTTTTTTTGTAGATAATGTATTGTGATGAAGTTATCCCAAGTGGTTTTATTCGAGTTTCTTAGAATTCTAAAGACGGTGCCTTGAGTTTTGGTCCTAATGGAATTAGTAATAAGGGATGGATGGGATTTTCTATATGTAGGGTTTGGATTATGCACTATGATTGAGTATCTTAAGGTGTACCATTATTTTATAGATGATCTATTTCAATGGTGATGCAGTGGGGCATCAGTAGTATGAGTTCCCCATAATTCGTGGTGTTTTTTAGTTTTAGTAAGGTGTAGTTTTATTTACTTGGATGGTCATGTTTTAGTTGATAAAATTTTTGGATGTGGAGAGTTAGGTTTGAGAGTAAAGGCATGATTATGTCCTAATTTATTGACCACATACCTTTATTAACCAACACCATATTTCAATTGATACTAAAAGATTCAATTGAAGTATTTTCAATGGAATTATTTATGTATCATTGCCTTTATATTCCTGTGAAAATATGAATTTTTTTGAATTGGATAGTGTGTTTGCCCAAATTTAATGATTCATAAGAAAAAAAGAGACAGATTTCTATTTTACCTAAACAGGTGTGAATATTTTAAATCTAAAGGTCTTTCTTTTGAAAATAATTTATTTCTAAAATTAATTTCAGAAATTTTTACAATATTATGGATGGTAATAATAGTATGTGAGAAGAGGATTGATATAATTTATGTTCACTAACTAAACTTTATATTTCTTATGCTGATTTGGGAATCAAAACCTATGATATTCCATAGTAATTTTGGATAAAAAAAGGTTATCCCCCCCCCCCCCCCACAAACCCCTTTGTGTTTTGAAGTGTATCTACTATATTAGTCTCCTCATCAAAATTTCATCCTTGTTTTCATTTTATTTGGGTTTGGTCACTAGTTTTGGGTTGTTTAATATTATTATATTATTATTATTGTGCTGGCTATTAGGGGTGGTTTAAAGGATGTTTAATGTTTTGCTGTAGGGGTGGTGGGTGATATAACTATTGGTAAGGGGGCTGGAATGTGTGTTGATTTTGATGGGGGGTCTATCCTAGTGATGTTGATTTCCAAATCATTATTAGAAATGGTTAATCTCTAATAATATATATTTTTATAAGAAATTGGATCTATTCAACTGCATTTGGATGTCTTATTTTTTTTATTTGAATCATAAATAATAATATTTGAGATCCAAATAGGATAGAGATGAATAAATATTTGATAGATGTTGTTCGTTTGACAATAGAGTATGAGAATGGAGTGAAATAATTCATCATGTTTGCAAAGGATCACGCAAAGGATCCTTCTCAAATACTTTTTCTATTTTTACATTGTTGTTATTATAGACTAATTACACCATAGGAGTTAGAAGAACATTTGATTTGTCAAGTAATTGATTGGAGTTATAAATGTTGGAATAAGCATAGAGAAAAAGGTAATGTAGCTACTGGCTAGGATAAAACTGTGTTTTATGGATCATCATATATGATTACAAATATGTAAAATAAAAAAGACTGAATGAAGGATGTGATTAATATGTCAATGGTGATGAGGATTGTATTGATTAAATCATAATGAAAGTTGAAGATGAACTTTTTGATTTCCCAAAATTGTTTGAGAAGTTAAAGAGTTGTGCAAAGACTCCACTATATGCTGGTTGCACTACATATACAGCATTTTCAGCCATACTGAAGTTTTATAAATTGAATGTAGGAAAAAAATGGAGTGATTTCGGTTTTATGGAACTACATTCTCTCTTGAATGAAATTATTTCTGAAGATAATGAGCTCCCAAGCCAGACATATGAAACTAAACAAATGTTGCCTTGATGGGTATGATTTCTAAAAGAATACATGCCTTCCTTAAAGACTCTACATTGTATCACTAGGAGAACAAATCACTTACAGAATGACCAAAGTGTAGTGCTTCTCGATACAAGAATGATGAATCCATTTCTATGAAAGTTATATGGTACCTTTCTATCATTCTAATGTTTAGGCGTCTATATGGAAGTGCAAGAACTACTAGATAATTGTCGTGGCATGTCGGTAAATGAAATAATGATGGAAAAAAATTTCACCCGACCGACTCTCCTCAATGGAAGAGAATTTATCATGAGTATCCTGAATTTGGAAATGAGCTGAGAAACCATTGTCTTGATTTATCTATATATAGAGTTAATCCTATTGGTTTTCTAACCAGCACTCACAATACATGGACAGTTATATTGGTTTGTTATAACTTTCCCCCTGGTTATGCATGAAATTGAAATTCATCAGGTTATCTATGATTATATCTGGAACAAAACAACCATGTGATGATATTGATGTTGGTTGGGATCCTTTTATCAAGGATAAGATGTTATTTTGTGATTCAGGTGTTATATTGTATGAAGCGTATAAAAGTGAATACTTCATGTTGAGAGCGATGATGCATGGGATGATAAATGATTTCCATGCTTATAGGGAATTTGTCAGACTATAGCATAAAAGGAACTCAAGGGTGTCTCATGTCTGAAGATGATACTGAATAAATTAGGTTGAAACATTAATCGAAATCTGTGTTTCTATGACATCATATATTTCTACCCTGTTTCCATAAGAACCGATCTTGTACGACATCATTAAATGTAAGTTCAGAACAACACAAAACATCATCTCCACTAACAAATGATCTGCTGTTTGAGAAAGTAAAATATGTGAACATGTTATTTTAAAACATTTTTGAAAAACCATATGAAAATCCGTTTCAATAAGATATTAGTTTTTTTAATAACAATAATAGAATTGTCCACATGTCATTCATTTTCATGATGTGATGCATCTGGAAAAAATTTATGTGATAGTGTAATCATAACATTGCTAAATTCCCCTGGCAATACAAAAGATCAAATTAAAGAGAGGTTTTAAATGGATGATCGGGGAATATGAGAAGAGTTGGATCTCATAGAGGGTGAAAATTGAATGTTTCTTCCCCCAGATGATTATCATTCCAGGGAAAAAAGATATCAAATTTTCAACTTTTCAATGATGTAATGGTTCTAGAGTGGTATTCATCAAACATCTATAACATTGGGTCAATGAATGATATGAACGCTATGAAGATAGTATCCTGAAAAATAGTAAAGTTACACATGGGGCGAATCGATGCATGTTTTTGGTAGTAATGACAGAAATCCAATTTATACAAATATGTCATACTTTTGAATTATCAAAAAAAATATGGGAGTTGGATTATATGACATTCCAATTTTTGATTTTCAATGAAAATGGGTTGATAACAATAGTGGTGTTAAAATAAGTGAATTGGGATTTTTGAATGTTGGTTTTAGTAAATATATGTACAAAGACAAACAATTTATAATGGCATCAAAAGTGGTACTTTTATTTTATCTTCTAGATCCCACACACCGAAAGTGGTCTATTTTTTTGTTATCGTCCAAAACTACTGAAGGGTACGATAAAAAACAATTGAGGATGATCCTTTGAGTGGTACGTTGAATTCATTTTTCATTGGTCCAAATATAGATGACATTTTGTATGTTAGAGGAGACCATAATGATGGGATTTGGATAATTGATAGAGGTGTCAAATCCCTTCATACATTGAAAAATTAAATAGAGTTCAATAAATAGGTTATAGATTGTCTGTAATATGGATCTTGTTATCTCATGTTATTATTTTATCATTTCTGAATTTATATAATCTAAGATAACTATTAATCCACTTTTTCAGATAATGACTCTGCATGCTTTTGTTCTCTTAACCTCAAGGTTGAATTAGTCTCTCAAGCTGTTGCTGTTGTTTCTGATCATAGAGCAGAGAAACCACAAGTTTCGGAACTTGTTGCTCCACCTAGTGTTGAGGTCCGACAACCATCAGCACATGTTGTTGAGACAATTCCATATGAACATATTGATTATGTTCATATTGATGAAATGGTGTAGGATGAAGGAAAGAATTCATTGAAAACACAGGTGCGTCGTAGTTTGACGGTGTTTCCCAAAGTTCATAAGGTGAAAAGAAAATGCATCAAATTTGATGTTTGATGGAATGCACGAGGCCAACATGTGAAACCCAACAAGGCTATTTTTAATAATTACATTGGAATATTCATTCAGCAATACATGCAGATTGACATAGATTCATGGAACCATATAGTGTTCAGGCTGGTGGCTGTGATCTGGGAAGAAATTATGGTAAAATTATGATATTATTTAATTAATATACTCGAAAATAAATTAATTAAAAAATTCTTATCTCTTCTCAATCCCTTGTAGATTATATTATATTATATAATTCACACCAAAATTATGTACTACGGCTTTCTGGAAGGATTAATCGAGTTTTTCACACTATTTTAATAAAATATCACCTGAAATATTCCAAAGGTAAAATAAACCCACACTAAACCCTTGTCTACACTCACCTGATATACCAAAAATAATGGGATGAATTTATTTGTAGTCATGGGGATGAGAAGTTTCAATTACATAGTGGCGGATAATACGTTGTTTGAGGATACGTGTATTCATCACATTGATTGTCAATATTTCGTTTGTGAAATATCAACTCAGTACTAAAGAAATGGAATGTTCATCAAAGCCAATATACCCATATCGTAATGCAAGGATGAGGTGCACTTTACTAGAAAAGAAAATGGTACATATTTTAAATTTTATGGTAATATTGTTATGTGCTAAGAAATAACTTCATAATTATATTTCTATATTTATATGGATATTGATGAGTCGAAACCCGAAAACACGTCCATCCCACTTCATTTTCTACGGATAGAGGAACATGTAAATAAGGAAGGGAAGATAGTAGATGAAAACACACAAGAAGTGTGGGAAATATGTGGATGTATGACACGATTAAATATTTTTTATAAATTGATATTATATAATAAAAATTTATTATTATTCTTTATCCGGTAGTCATAGGAATCAGCTACTCTTGTAGTGGATGATGACTAATTATCGACAGCTTTGAAGTGGCCAGAACAATACTGTCGTGTTTGAGGCTCAGGGTTTGGGGTGACACCCTGAGTATATTTTGAGAGAAAAACAATCATATAAAAAAAGAAGAAATGAAACAAATTAGTGAAATACTATCAAATCTGGAAGAAATATTTCAATGACAAGGGGAGTTTCTATAATCTCTTATTGGTAATTAGAAAGGAGAAGACACAACTCATGAACAACAAGTGCTTAAAGATCACGCCCCTCCCCCCACCCGCAATGAGGCGATCCATTCCGCTAAAAGAAATGTCTTAGCCATGGTAATCAATATTCTAATAATTGTTCCCATGAAATGTGAATTATACAAACACTGATACTTCTATTGTACTTATCCTATAAATGGTGACAAGTAATGTGATTTATAATTATAAACACCCACTTATTAACTTGTACCGAGGGCTACGGTGTATAAAATTCCAGAGGACAGGCTACATAATAGACCACTTCCAACTGATCATCTGAAAGTGATGACTACAATAGCTCATGATCCAAATGCAGATAAACCTATTCTACATGATGATGATTATATTCATAGAGTAAAAAAGGCTATTTGGACATTCATTTCATGGTCATCACAACTTGTAAGAGTACAAGTTGATAAAGAGGAATTTATTTCCATTTTTTCAAGATAAATGATTAACATCTATTAAAAAAGGTCCAAACAAATGAATTTTATTATAGACTGATAAAGGGAAGGTTGAGACAAGAAATGAGGTCTCAAAAGTATCTAAATAATCGACCAACGGATCCAAAAGTTATACTAAAAGACAAATTACACCACCTGTTCTCTATCCACATTTACTAGCATTAGAGACTCATGTGGATACGAAGCTCAAAAATGGTAGTAGTCATATAGTTTTTTGAAGAGAATATATATGAATATGAATATGCAGATTATGTTTCTATTGAAAATGTAAATGACATCCTTGAATATGGATGTCTAGATGTCATAGTTGTAAATGTATATTTGAGGTATATTTTCAAGAATTGATTTTCTAAAAGCAGATATGTTGTGAAAATTATGACTAAATGTATTTTATATTATTAGTAGACATATATATGAAAAATAGTTGAAGGTATTTCCCCATGAGCCAAAATTCGGTCTCATTTGTCCTCATAACACATCTACACAACTAAAAAATACATCCATCAATAAATAATTAAATAGTGAAAGGCTTGCTGAAAACATTGGACATAATGATTAGGGATGACAAACTCTTCTTAATACCGACCATGCAGGTGTAAAACTATATGATTAAACAATATCAATTATATTTTCATTTATTTAATTACTTATTATATTATTGTGTTTTTAGGAAACATTGAATGCTAATTGTGTTGATCTTGGATACTCCAATGATTTATTTTCTAGATTCTATTCAAGGACATCCAACAAACCGACCAAAAATATGGAGTTTATGAATTGGTAAGACACTAAATCCAACATTTTTGGTCTAAAGATCATGTTATATAATCTATATTTTATTTTACTAAGGATTTTTTTATGATAGGGTGGTGTGTAAATATCGCATAAAGAAGGTATGAGGATAGGGACTAAGCACAAGGAGGGAAAAAAGTACTACATCTGGACAAGTATCATGTTATATATAATAACTTTTCACTATCCCAAAACATATCAAAATAAGTTACTTATTCTCCTAATGATCAATGTTTTTTGTTGTGTCCAAAACAAAAAACAATAAAGACTGCGGTTATTATGTTTGTAAATTTATTAGAGTGATCATTTTCCATCAAAAAACTATCATCCCTAAATAGGTATTTTTAAAAGAAACTACAAATTCATTTATTTTTTTTATTATATGTTTATTTATATAATTTGGAGTAATAATATGCCTTTAAAATAGCCTCATATTCACAAGACTCCATATATTTGTTAAGAAATGAGTGGGCTGCAGACCTGATAGAAGATTGTGCACAAATATCATGAAGATTTGACTTGTGGACATATACAATTGAAGGAAATTTTCGACAAGGGTTCATGGAGATCAAAAGATGAAACATTATTGTATGTAAATGTTCATATGAAAATTGTAATTTTTAATAAATTAATCATCTTTTCTCTAATGTGTCATTTGTCCATTTTAACAGATGAAATTCCACAGTAAAATGAAAGAATGATGAACCACTTTTCAATGGGATCTGGATAAAAAAATCTGTAAAATATCCAAAATACCTTAATATCACGCATTCCCACTCACATTAAAAAAAATAAGAGTAAATTTATCTTCCCTAAATTGATTGCAGTATAAGCCTCAAGATACCAAATGGATCCCCATGCATTGAAAATTTTCGTTGGTAGAAATTGTATGTTTTCTGATTATCCATAATAAAAAAATGACCATTGTTGGAACCTCATTCCTCTATGGGGTCGCCCCCCCCCCCCCAAATCCATGTTTTTAATTTATGATAACAATAAATGGGTATTTTTTTATGTGTAGAGTTAACCCCGCCCCAATCTGAGGGACGGTGTGGCCAGTATCACTCAAAGTGTCTCTCTTTTGTTTAAAATGGAAATAATTTTTATGTAAAAACAAAAACTAACGTACATAAAACTGACCAAATGAATTAAAATTGTGCTGATACTTTAGGAAAACGATTCACAGTTCAAGTCTGACATGGAATAGTCAACACCTCCTGAATCTGAGGCATAGTGTGGTTAGTATCACTAAATTTGTTTCTCTTTTGTTTGAAATGGACAGAATTTTAACTGAAAACAACAACTGACATACAGAAAACTGACCAAACACATTAATATTTTATTTATATGTTAGGAAAACTATACATGGGTCATGTGTGACATGTACATGTCATTTCTGCCTTAATCCAAGGCATGGTGTGGCCAGTATCACTCAGAGTATCTCTCTTTGGTTTAAAATGGACATAAATTTTAAGTGAAAACAACAACTGACCTACAGAAAACAGACAAAACACATTTTTATTGTGCTGATACATTAGGAGAAAAATACATGGGAAATTATTTATTTGTACGGGTCAACCCAACATCAATTTGAGGCACGGTGTGGCCGGTATCACTCATAGTGTCTCTCTTTTGCTCAAAATAGACATAATTTTAAGTGAAAACAATAACTGACATACAGAAAACATACCAAACATATTAGGATTGTGTTGATACATTATTCCAAAGATCCATGTGTAATGTGGGAGTTGTACATGTAAACCCGCCTCAATATGAGGCCCAGTGTGGCTGGTGTCACTTAAAGTGTCTCTCTTTTGTTGAAAATGGACAGAATTTTATGTGAAAACCACAACTCGCATACAGAGAAATAAACAAATGAATTTTTATTATATTTATACATTAGGAGAAAAATCCATGGGTCATTTTTTGCGTGTAAGAGTCAAAACTACCTCAATCTAAGGCGCGGTGTGAACGGTATCACTTCAAGTGTCTCTATTTTGATTAAAATGGACATAATTTTTTAGTGAAAACAAACACAGACGTACAGAAAACTGAACAATTGAATTTGGATTTGGTTGATACATTGTTAAAATTATCCACAGGTCATTTGTGATGTGTAAGAGTCAACTTATCCCTAATTAGAGGCAATGTGTGTCTGGTATCACTCAGAGTGTCTCCTATTTGTTTAAAATGACCATAAGTTTTAAGTGAAAACAACAACTGCGTATGGAAAACTAACTGAACACATTCCTATTGTGTTGATACATCGGAAGAAAGATCCATGGGTCATTTCAGACATGTATGAGTCATCCAATCCTTAATCTGAGTCATTGTGTGGCTAGTATCACTCAAAGAGACAATCTTTTGTTTAAAATGGGTAGAATTTTAATTGAAAACAAAAACTTACGTATGGAAAACTTACCAAACACATTCAGATTGTGTTAACACATTAGGAAAAAAATCCATGGGAAATTTTTTACCTATTCAAGTCAACCATTTTTTGAATACGAGGCATGGTGTGGCTGGTATCGCTCAGAGTGTCTCTATTTTGTTTAAAATGGACATAATTTTTAAGTGAAAACAACAACTGACGTACAGAAATCCAACCCAATGCATTATTATTGTTTTGATACATTAGGATAACGATACATGGGTCATTAGTGGCATTTCCGAGTTAACCCCACCTCATTCCAAGGCGCGAGGTGGCTGGTATCACTCAATGTGTCTCTCTTTTGTTTAAAATGGATAGAATTTTAAGTGAAATCAACAACATCCATATATAAATGTAACACCCCAGGTAAATAAAGAATATGACATTTTCATATTTATCCATATTTGTGAATAAAATATTAATATGACTTTAAAGGGGATGCTATGCTCGATGGCGTACCCAACACGCAACAACGAGTTTCTTGGAAATCTTACGTTGCACTCTATTAATAAAATAATATTATTTTAAATGGTAGTTAACATGTAGCCGTTGTAATGGTGGGAATGGATAGAAACAACTAAAATATGATTATATATGTTCTTAAATGTTTTACATTTATACAATAAAAGTTAAAGGCTTAAAATACGGAAAGAATTCAATTTTAGTCGTATATTCCCTAGTTTTCACTAAAGGTTCACTTATCACCTTTTGATGGCGAACCGTCATTAAATATAGTTTTGATCACTCTTATACATTCTTTTGGACCAAATAAAAATCTTATTAAGAATCAGGTCATCAAATTTTACTTTGTGTAATTTTTTGGTATTTTTCCGATAAAGTTCATTTTTTTAATGAATAGTGTAAAATGTTGTGTTTTAATTCAAAACCTCTTTTTAATATAATTTATTTATATGATTAGATAATATTTTTAATTGTTTTTAAAGTTAAATTAGAAAATATTTTTACCATTAAATCCAATAGTGGTCGTTGGAATTAATTTCACTTTGAAATCAGACTTAAACTAGTGTCAATCTTTTGATACTTATTGTTTTATAAAAACACGCTATTTGCGCTGACAACGGGAATTAATTATTAAATTAATTAATGTGACTAATATGTTTCGAATTTTGTAAAACGGAATTCATTTTTGAATTTGGAATATCAGATATAGCTTATGGTGAATTTTTGGGATTTTTCTGAAAAACTTTAATTTTTGATGAATAGTGAAACCACTAAGTGGTACTTATAAAAACTAATTTTCCGTTTAAATGAAATTTTTCCATCATTGTGTTTTGATTTTCAAAAATCCGACATACATGGTTTTCATTAAGAAGTAAAATGTGGTTCAACGAGATTAAAATAATTTTTTGGTGAATAGTAACTTATTAAGTTTTTAATCACGATTAGAGGTAATTAGTGTAGTTTAAGGTAAATATAATGTTTTAATAATATGAAATAAACTTGAAACATGTCCTAACCTAATTGGATGTGTAATGGCCGACCAATACAATCCATGGGTCAACTTGGGGACCCCATCGATCCACTTTGGTTGGGAAATTACATAAATAACTTTTTATTTAATGTAAAAGTAAAAATGACACAAACATGATATGTTTTACTAAAAAAAATTTTAAGTGGGGTTATACAAGTCATATTTTTGATTATAAATAGTCATTGGAAAGCTAAAAAGCTTTCCTACATCTTAGTATTTTTTTTATAATTTTTAGACATTAAATAAATTAAATTATTTATGACATAATAATGATGCAGTGATGACATCATTATTTGAGGATTTAAATAAAATGGAAATATAATGTAAACTCTATGAACTAAACATGTCCAAAACATATTGTATGGGTGGATTTCGAACCCTTATCACCTTATCCATGAATTATATCAATGTGGGTCCTTTTGAAACCGAAATACATTTTCAAATAAAGTAATATTTCTTACTTTCCAAAAGTGCCCCTCCTCTCCTCTTATAAAAGGCCCCCACCTCTACCTCATTTCACAAACTCCTAAAGACTTTGGCTCGGCCAACCCCTTCCCATTACCTCTCTCCAAATCCCTCTCCTCATCCTAGAGTATTCCCTTTGGGCAGAATCCTTTCAAAGGAAGCCATTAGGCTCAAATCAAAAGGAGTTATACTTTTAATGGTAATTCATTCTCTCATGTTCATTTGTTTTATTTTGTTTTTCCAACCCCCTAAATTCTTTTTATTTACTTATTTTGTAACAACACCAGTATCATAAATATACTAGGATGTTTTTATAAGATTTATTCGAGCTACACTCTCACAAAACTACATCAAATGGTTAAAGAACATACGGTTTCCGTGGATGGAGAAATTCTGCCTCCCGAAATGATGATTGTTCAATACTCATTTAACACCTTCAAAGGTGGCCATTATGATGTCACTATTTTTATATATGATATATAATATGTTAATGTTTTACTTATGCTTCTGTATTTTTCATTTTTGTCTTACCTTTATGGCTTCCATTATGGATATACGCGATATCTTCATTTCAGGAAGTGCGGACTACCGCCCCTCAAAGGGATTTGATTCGTTAAATACCATATGTGGGACGTATAAAGGATGGAACTATGATATTATATATGATATTATACTGTAATTATAATATACCTTTATATCATTATGATTCCATTCTATAAACAACGAAATAGAAATGGAAGTAGCGTTCATGCGTACGTACGGCTTACCGTCTCCATGAACGGTGCATTTCATTTCTTACCTCTAAATGATTATGTAATGTTATAAATGCATGCATGTACTGGATATATATGAAATATATGATATCTAAATCATGAATACAATTTTGTTTATAATAAACATTTGGCCACACGAACAACATGTAATTGTAAGAAGTCCACTTTCGACTTAAGAACCAAATACCGACAAAATGAACATTATTAACTTGAATGATTAAATAATGTTTATAACATGTCAATAATTGATATAAAAGGAATAATGAACTTGGAAAAGGTTCTTAAGGAATTAGAAATTATCTCAAGTTTATTATTCAGGAGATTAAAGAACGATCGAGTCAAGTCGGACCCGAGGTAAGGGATCCTACTCCTCTCTTTCTTTTTAAGTACTCTCCTTTATGTCACTTCTTTTAAGCTCCTCTTTGTAATGTTGGGGGATGTTCTTTTATATTCCTCTTTCTGTACATTTTATTGTAATGTGATTAGATACCCTATTTGATCTCATCAATCCATATTCGGAAGTTTTATGTGGCGCCGTTAGGCTGCCGAGTTCTCGTAAGGGATTTTTCATCTCACTTTTATTCCCGTGAGATTTATGCTACATTTGCCACAAATTCCATTGAGTGGTATATGTACTGCCCATTTTTTCTACACTTTGTGTAATATACTTTCATTTATGAGTATTTATATCAATGATCTATTTTCCTTCTTTCATGGGGTGTATGTTTTGAAAGATACCCAAGTCAGTAAAGGAACCTTTCACCCTCCTCCTTTTTAAAAGACTTCTTTTGTTGGGTATTTTAATTTACATATTGTTATGTTGGGATATGTTATCATATATCCTTATTGATGTAAATTTTATGTCCAAGTTATGAGATACTCTTTTTATCTCTCATCAACTCATTTTGATGTGATGTCGTTAGGCTGTCAAGGGATCTTTTTAACCCAATTTCGATTTCTTTGGGTTCAACATGTAGTCATTGAATATGTCATCCATTGAATATGTGTGAATGACCTTTTATTATTTTACACTGAATATCCACTTATATTTGGTTTATTTATATTTGTCACACATATTTTTGAGATTGATTTGTCCTTAATTTAAGGATACCTTCTTTATAAGGGATTTCATTACATTTGACATTTCTATTGAGGGTTCATTGTTGTTATGCACCAGTTCACTCTTATATGGTGTATATACTATCCTTTGGAGTATTATATCATGAATCCATTTATTCTCATGATATTATAAATTTCTAACTAAATGTTATTCCTCAATTATTGTATTCAAGTTCCTCTAATTTCGGTAAAACCCCTTTAACCAAAATATCTTTTTAAATGTTTTAATTATTTGTTCTTATTTATATCCATGTTTTCAAAATGGTTTTAAGGATTTATTTATATGGATATTAATGTTTTAAAATTTTAAAAGCTTCAAGGTGGTATGGGACACTTTGATTCAAAAATCTCATTATTAAATGTTTTAAATGGTTTTGGAAATGGTTTCTTTTTGAATGGATTCGTTATTTCAATATACTAAAATGTTATATTGTGATGTGGAAATGTTATGTTTCCTTTATGCTTGTTTTATGTGATACGTTATGGTTCTTGGGAATTATTATGAAGATGGGTGGTTCTGTGATAAACTAAGGGTGGGTGAGCCCGATATAGCTCTCCAATGCATTGGGTAACGCGAAGGAGTGAAACGTTAAGGTTTCTCCGAAGAGATTTAGGGAATATACTGTGATGGATATTCCAAACGTAATCAAGAGGGTTACTCCCTACATAAGAATGTTATGAAAGCCTCAAATTACCTTTATGTCTTATGTTTTCTATGATTTATTCAAGATTTGATGAGGTATGATAAAGTGCTTATGTATTATGGGTAAAGTATAAACTCATTCTTATGTATATGTGTACCCATGTTTCCTTTCCATATTTTTATATCCCTTACTGAGCTTTTTGTGCTCATCCCAAGTTTTTGAAATGTTTTTCACAGGTCGAGGGAATGGTACATGATGTGATGATAGTGTCAAGGATGTGTCAAGATAGAATCCGTGTTATATTTTAAATATGTTTCCGTTGATGGGAAGAATGAATACTGTCTTTTATGTAACCACTTTGTTTAAATGTGGAATGTAATGCAAGTTTCATGATCTAATTCTCTAAAACTCTAAACCTAAAAAGATCCTCAATGTGTAATCTTGTAATAACTCAAGATTAAGTAAGGTTTAAGGATGGGGCCTTATAGTTGGTATCAGAGGTCGGTTTAGATAACTTTAGAGGTTAGGGTATTCTTTAAGCATAAGTGACATTACCATAATGGTTAGGATTTCAGAAAGAGTCCTAGTTTAAGATAAAGTGAATGAGTACGTATATCTTAGTGTTTATCTTAATCATTAGTAAATTATGGTTTTGTTGATATACTCACACTGACATTTCTGTTTTTAGTGAATAGCTGGATCTCGCAGGAACCAAAGTGGCATTTGGTTTGAAGGAAACTGTGGTGGATCTATGATTAAGATAGTAGATAAAATGGAGGATTCAACGAGGAAACTCATGGTTGTTCTAAACCAACTATCAAGGAGTCATGATCAACCACTTCAACCTTGGTGATTTCTCTAGTGCATCATGTACGAGATGGACAACTCGATGTGGAAATTCAGGTAATAATTATTAAGGTAACCATTAGGGTTTATATGATCCTTACTTTTGAGGTTATTATGGGTTATTATATGTTCTGATGGAAAATGAAAGGCATGAGATAAACTTGAGGATAAAATATGTTATGATCATCTTTGAAGATTTTATCTCATTTTGGGGAATGTTTTAAGAATTATATAGTTTTGGAAAAAGGACAACACGCAGACCGTGTGACTACCCGTCGCGTCGGACAAAGCTGCGGGAATCGAACCCACAACCAAAGTGCGACTGGTATTAATCGCCTACCACTGGACTACATGAATTACCTGGTTAGTTTGACTGATTCTTTTTAGTTATATGATTTTATGAATTAAGAGTAAGTTGATTTTGGGTTATTTATGAAAATGATTAACCTATCATAGAGGATATGTGATTAGGTTAATTACTTTTCGATACGAGACTTTAGGAGTAACTAATGTTGTTTGGAGATAAATGCTACAATTTAACTTGGAAGACTATGTGACTAAATCCTTCAAATATTTGGGTTTCAATCTTAGATTGGTTTACTTTGAAGAATTTTATGGACAAATTGATTATAGAATGGTCCTTGTTGAACTTTGGGTTTTGTTGGAAAAATTTTGGAGATTAAGAATAGATTTTCTTTTTATAAAGGGTTATCATTTTCTGGATTATCTGACCTTGTACTAACATTTTTGGTTTTGGTTTTGGTTAAAGCCTAAAGACATGGGATGTATGTTGTTCTCTTTTGTGGATTAGGTGATTCTCTAGAAGTTGATTATAGTACTCTTAATGCGAACATGTCTCCCTAAATACTCGCCTTTTGGAAAAAAAATATGAGTTTGACTAAGGAATCTAGTAAAAGACGAAAGTCAACATGATAAGTGATTATGTTTCCTTATGAATAAATTCCTCAATAAAAAGTAACTTAAAACAAAAATGTTGTCTATTAACTTTTCCTACTGGGGAATCGAATACCGTTTAACCCATCACATGTTTGTGATTTTCTCATGGTTAATTTTCTCCTAAACATGTTTTCTATCACTCTCCATCAGAACATGACCCTATGTTTTCTCCTCCATGTCCATGTTTTCATACTTGGAATCCTAGTATGGGTTAACTCGGGTGACCTTTGTACTTATCTTTCTTTATTTTAAAGTGATTGTTTTACCGACTCTTGTTCCGATGTGGGACTTTCAAGGATGTTTCCAAGCCCAATTTTAAAAATTGCCAGGACGCAATTCCCAAAAGGGGGGAAGGATGTAACACCCCAGGTAAATAAAGAATATGACATTTTCATATTTATCCATATTTGTGAATAAAATATTAATATGACTTTAAAGGGGATGCTATGCTCGATGGCGTACCCAACACGCAACAACGAGTTTCTTGGAAATCTTACGTTGTACTCTAATAATAAAATAATATTATTTTAAATGGTAGTTAACATGTAGTCGTTGTAATGGCGGGAATGGATATAAATAACTAAAATATCATTATATATGTTCTTAAATGTTTTTACATTTATACAGTAAAAGTTAAAGGCTTAAAATACGGAAAGAATTCAATTTTAGGCGTATATGCCCTAGTTTTCACTAAAGGTTCACTTATCACCTTTTGATGGCGAACCGTCATTAAATATAGTTTTGATCACTCTTATAGATTTTTTTGGACCAAATAAAACTTTTATTAAGAATCGGGTCATCAAATTTTACTTTTTGTAATTTTTTGTAATTTTTCCGAAAAAGTTCATTTTTTAATGAATAGTGTAAAATGTTGTGTTTTAATTCAAAACCTCTTTTTAATATAATTTATTTATATGATTAGATAATATTTTGAATTGGTTTTAAAGTGAAATTAGAAAATATTTTTACCATTAAATCCAATATTGGTCGTTGGAATTAATTTCACTTTGAAATCAGACTTAAACTAGTGTCAATCTTTTGATACTTATTGTTTTATAAAAACACGCTATTTGCATTGACAGCGGGAATTAATTATTAAATTAATTAATGTGACTAATATGTTTTGAATTTTGTAAAACGGACTTCATTTTTGAATTCAGAATATCAAATATAGCTTATGGAGAATTTTTGGGATTTTTCTGAAAAACTTTAATTTTTGATGAATAGTGAAACCACTAAGTGGTACTTATAAAAACTGATTTTCCGTTTAAATGAAATTTTTCCATCATTGTGTTTTGATTTTCAAAAATCCGACATACATGGTTGTCATTAAGAAATAAAATGTGGTTCAATGAGATTAAAATAATTTTTTGGTGAATAGTAACTTATTATGTTTTTAATCGCGATTAGAGGTAATTAGTGTAGTTTAAGGTAAATATAATGTTTTACTAATATGAAATGAACTTGACACATGTCCTAACCTAATGGGATGTGCAATGGCCGACCAATACCAGCCATGGGTCAACTTGGGGACCCCATGGATCCACTTTGGTTGGGAAATGACATAAATAACTTTTTATTTAATGTAAAAGTAAAAATGACACAAATATGATATGTTTTACTAAAACGATTTTTAAGTGGGGTTATACAAGTAATATTTTTTATTATAAATATTCATTGGAATGATAAAAAGATTTCCTACATCGTAGTATTTGTTTTATAATTTTTACACATTAAATAAATTAAATTATTTATGACATAATAATGATGCAGCGATGACATCATTATTTGACGATTTAAATAAAATGGAAAGATAATGTAAAATCTATGAACTACACATGTCCAAAACATATTGGATGGGTGGATTTAGAACCCTTATCACCTTATCCACTAATTATATAAATGTGGGACCTTTTAAAACCGAAATACATTTTCAAATAAAGTAATATTTCTTACTTTCCAAAAGTGTCCCTCCTCTCCTCTTATAAAAGGCCCCCACCTCTACCTCATTTCACACACTCCTCAAGCCTTTGTCTCGGCCAACCCCTGCCCATTTACTCTCTACACATCCCTATCCTCATCCTAGATGATTCCCTTTGGGCAGAATCCTTTCAAAAAAAGCCTTTAGGCTCAAATCAAAAGGAGTTACACTTTTAAAGGTAATTCATTCTCTCATGTTCATTTGTTTTATTTTGTTTTTCCAACCCCCTAAACTCTTTTTATTTACTTATTTTGTAACAACACCAGTATCTTAAATATACTAGGATGTTGTTATAATATTTATTCGAGCTACACTCTCACACAACTACATCAAATGGTTAAAGAACAAACGGTTTCCGTGGATGGAGAAATTCTGCCTCCTGAAACGATGATTGTTCAATACTCATTTAACACATTCAAAGGTGGCCATTATGATGTCACTATTTTTATATATGATATATAATATGTTACTTTTTTACTTATGCTTCTGTATTTTTCATTTGTGTCTTACCTTTATGGCTTCCATTATGGGTATACGCGATATCTTTATTTAAGGAAGTGCGGACTACCGCCCCCTCAAAGTGATTTGATTCGTTAAATACCATTTGTGGGACGTATAAAGGATGGAACTATGATATTATATATGATATTATAATGGAATTATAATATACCTTTATATAATTATGATTCCATTCTATAAACAATGAAATAGAAATGGAAGTAGCGTTCATGCGTACGTACGGATTACCGTCTCCATGAACGGTGCATTTCATTTCTTACCTCTAAATGATTATGTAATGTTATAAATGCATGCATGTACTGGATATATATGACATATATGATATCTAAATCATGAATACGATTCTGTTTATAATAAACATTTGGCCACACGAACAACATGTAAATGTAAGAAGTCCACTTTCGACTTAAGAACCAAATACCGACAAAATGAACATTATTAACTTGAATGATTAAATAATGTTTATAACATGTCAATAATTTATATAAAAGGAATAATGAACTTGGAAAAGGTTCTTAAGGAAGTAGAAATTAACTCAAGTTTATTATTCATGAGATTAAAGAACGATCGAGTCATGTCGGACCTGAGGTAAGGGATCCTACTCCTCTCTTTCTTTTTAAGTACTCTCCTTTATGTCACTTCTTTTAAGCTCCTCTTTGTAATGTTGGGGGATTTCTTTTATATTCCTATTTCTATAAATTTTATTTTAATGTGATGAGATACCCTATTTGATCTCATCCATCCATATTCGGTAGTTTTATGTGGCGCCGTTAGGCTACCGAGTTCTCGTAAGGGATTTTTCATCTCACTTTTATTCCTGTGAGATTTATGCTACATTTGCCACAAATTCCATTGAGTGGTATATGTACTGCCCATTTTTTCTACTCTTTGTGTAATATACTTTCATTTATGAGTATTTAAATAAATGATCTATTTTCCTTCTTTCATGGGGTGTATGTTTTGAAAGATACCCAAGTCAGTAAGGGAACCTTTCACCCTCCTCCTTTTTAAAAGACTTATTTTGTTGGGTATTTTAATTTACATATTGTTATGTTGGGATATGTTATCATATATCCTTATTGATGTAAATTTTATGTCCAAGTGATGAGATACTCTTTTTATCTCTCATCAACTCATATTGATGTGATGTCGTTAGGCTGTCAATGGAACTTTTTAACCCAATTTCGATTTCTTTGGGTTCAACATGTAGTCATTGAATATGTCATCCATTGAATATGTGTGAATTACCTTTTATTGTTTTACACTTAATATACACTTATATTGGGTGTATTTATATTTGTCACACATATTTTTGAGATTTATTTGTCCTTAATTTAAGGATACCTTCTTTATAAGGGATTTCATTACATTTGACATTTCTATTGAGGGTTCATTGTTGTTATGCACCAGTTCACTCTTATATGGTGTATATACTATCATTTGGAGTATTATATCATGAATCCATTTATTCTCATGATATTATAAAGTTCTGACTAAATGTTATTCCTTAATTATTGTATTCAAGTGCCTCTAATTTTGGAAAACCCCTTTAACCAAAATATCGTTTTAAATGTTTTAATTATTTGTTCTTATTAATATACATGTTTTCAAAATGGTTTTAAGGATTTATTTATATGGATATTAATGTTTTAAAATTTTAAAAGCTTCAAGGTGGTATGGGACACTTTGATTCAAAAATCTCATTATTAAATGTTTTAAATGGATTTGGAAATGGTTTCTTTTTGAATGGATTCATTATTTCAATATACTAAAATGTTATATTGTGATGTGGAAATGTTATGTTTCCTTTCTGCATGTTTTATGTGATACGTTATGGTTCTTGGGCATTATTATGAAGACGGGTGGTTCCGTGATAAACTAAGGGCGGGTGATCCCGATATAGCTCTCCAATGCATTGGGTAACGCGAAGGAGTGAAACGTTAAGGTTTCTCCGAAGAGATTTAGGGAATATACTGTAATGGGTATTCCAAACGTAACCAAGAGGGTTACTACCTACGTAAGAATGTTATGAATTCCTCAAGTTACCTTTATGTCTTATGTTTTCTATGATTTATTCAAGATTTGATGAGGTATGATAAAGTGCTTATGTTTTATGGGTAAAGTATGAACTCGTTCTTATGTATATGTGTACCCAAGTTTCCTTTCCATATTTTTATATCCCTTACTGAGCTTTTTGTGCTCATCCCAAGTTTTTGAAATGTTTTTCACAGGTTAAGGGAAAGGTACATGATGTGATGACAGTGTCAAGGATGTGTCAAGAAAGAATCTGTGTTATATTTTAAATATGTTTCCGTTGATGGGAAGAATGAATAATGTCTTTTATGTAACCACTTTGTTTAAATGTGGAATGTAATGCAAGTTTCATGATCTAATTCTCTAAAACTCTAAACCTGAAAAGATCCTCAATGTGTAATCTTGTAATAACTCAAGATTAAGTAAGGTTTAAGGCTGGGGCCTTATAATAAAATTGACCAAACACATTCGGATTGTGTTGATACATCAGTCCAACAATTAATGAGTCATGTATGATGTGTAAAATTCAACCCTTCCTCAATCAAAGTCATGGTGTGCCCAGTATCACTCAAAGTGTCCTGTTCTGTTTAAAGTGGACAAAATTTTAATTGAAAACTACAAATGACATATGTAAAAATGACCAAACACATTATTAATGTGTTGATACTTTATTATAACAATAAATTGGTCATTTGTGACATTTAGGGGTCAACACCTTCAAAATTTGAGTCACAGTGTGACTGGTATCACTCAAAGTGTCTCTCTTTTGTTTAAAATAGACATATTTTTATGTGAAAATGACCTATGATGTATGGAAAACTGACAAAACACATTCATATTTTGTTGATACTTTAGTAAAATTATCCATGGGCGATTTTTGATGTGTACGATTCAAATACCCCTCAAACTGAGGCACATTGTGGCCAGTATCACTCAATGTGTCACTCTTTGGTTTAAAATTGTCTGAATTTTTAGTGATAACAAAAACTATCATACAGAAAAATGAATTAATGCATTCGGATTGTATTTATACATTATGAGAACGATACATGGGCCATTTGTGACATGTATGAGTCAACCTCGTTTCAATATGAGGCATGGTGTGACCGGTATCACTCAACGTGTCTCTCTTTTGTTTAAAATTGACATAATTTTTAAGTGAAATAAACAACTATCATACGGAAAACCGAACAAATTTATTCATATTGTGATGTTACATTAGACCAGCGATCTATGTGTCATGTGTGACATGTATGAGTCAACCCCGCCTCAATAAAAGATGTAGTGTGTCTAGTATCATTCAATGTGTATCTCTTTTGTTTAAAATGGACATAATTTTTATGTGAAAACAACAATTGAATTACGAAAAATAGGCCAAATTCAATCGGATTGAGTTGATACAATAGGAGAAGGATCCATTGGTTTTTTGTGAAATTTAAGAGTCAACCCCACCTTAATAAAAGGCATGGTGTGGTTGGTATCACTAAATGTGTCTCTCTTTTCTTTAAAATGGACAGAATTTTAAGTGTAAACAACAACTGGCATACAGAAAACAAACCAAACACATTCAAATTGTGTCGATTAATTAGGAAAATGATCCATGGGTCATATTTAATGTGTAACAGTCATCCTCACCTCAATCCGAGGAATGGTGTGGCTGGAATCACTCAAAGTGTCTCTCTTTTGTTTAAAATATACAGAATTTTATGGGAAAACAACAACTGGCATATAGAAAAACAACCAAACACATTCATATTGTGTTGGTACATTAAGATAATTATCCATCGGTCATTTGTGACTTGTAAAATTCAAACTAGCCTCAATCTGAGCCATGGTGTGTCCATTATCTCTCAAAGTGTCTCTCTTTTGTTTAAATTGGACATAATATTTATGTTAAAACAACCACAAACGTATGTCAAACAATTAAAAAGACAATACCTATTACATAAGACATTTAGACAAGCCTCATAGAGTCCTAAGTAGTCCTTATACAATAAACCCCAATTATTAATTCATCACACATATGATATATAAACTGTTAGCCCTAGAGTGCATGGTGAGGGATGAAAAAAAATATGAAAGGGAAAGGGAGAAGAACCAAAGGGAAAGGAAAAAAATAATAGAAGATTTAAATTGGATAAATTTTCAAGATAATGGGATCTTAGAAAATATTTTTGGAATGGGATGAGAGGAAATATGATGAAATCCCTTAGATTATTCCATATCATCGGCAACATTCATGGTTTGGTTATGTAGTTTTCCAAACTATTCACCAACATTTTGGGAGCCATTGGATAAGAATCCCTTTTCCCCATAGTTTGGACCAACAGTTAACTAACTGTGTTCCAATCATTCATAATAACATTGTTAAACTATTTCTCTATACCATATGGATTATCCAAACTATGAACAACTCATTTTCCTAACAACTCCTTCAAAAAAGTTAGTTGTGCGGTTTTTACTTGGAGTCATATAACCCATCCTTTTCATATGTATTGAAAACAATAAAACTTAATAATTAATAAGAAACTTTGTCATGAAAGTGTACTCACATGGGTTCATCTAAATTGTGTCCCCCAATAAAAGCACTACATGACTACTAACCAAGATAATAGTACAGACAAAGAATAAGCATATATCTCCCCCTATTTATAAATTCAATAAATGGTGTGTAAACAAGACATCCCACCATATGATAAAAGGCATCAACAAAAAGTACACATTTCCTTAAGTGTCCCATGAATCACCCAAATCCATCTACCATTAGGAATCTAGAGGGTAAAGTCTCCAAATCCTAAGGCAACATATCTGAAAAGGAACTCAAAATCTATAAAAAGAATTCCTATCCATGCTTGACATGGATCTTTACCACAAAAAAACATAATTAATAACAGGTATACATGACTTAATAAAATTTTTCTTAAGGTTCTGACATTGAACTCTCTCAATATATTTTATTTGAAGAAATGTAAGATATCATTTAAAGGTGATAGTATTTAATGGTAACTTTTGATAATCATTATGAATAATTAGTACATCATAGTAGGTATATTTTTTTCCATCTTTTGATCCCAAATTGACTACCACTGCATATTTTATCTGTGTGAGATTCTTGTTTGATATGCTAATTTTTTGCAGGTCTTGTTTGGGTGTTCTTCTACAAATTTCATGTTATAGAAAGCAGGATATTTATCAGGGCTAAAAAAGTGCTGATAAAGGATCCTTTTATCAGCATGTTTTAGTGCTAATTAAAGGTCCCTTTATCCGCGCTTTTTTAGCAATAATAAAGGATACCATTTCCAGTGTGGTTTTAGTGGTGATAAAGGAACCCTTTTTGAGATATTTTTTCACGCTGATAATGGTTCTCTTTATCAACGATTTTCAACACTGATAAAGGGTACCCCCCTTTATCAGCGCTGAGCTTTACAGTGCTTTTTTTAGCGTAGTTAAAGCCCATTTTGAGAACTGATAAAGCATGTTTTAATGGTACTGTAAACTTCCTTAGTTGTAATAATTCCATAATATCGTATGTATGTTATTATTGTTATACGTTGTTGTTGTTTCTAATAAATGATTACCATTGGATTGGTGGTTTTCATTTAATGAAATCAAGAATATGATATATGAATCTATAGACTGGAAGAAGGTAATTAATATGATCAAAAATAACATATATCATATAGATTATGTTCTTCATGTCCCTATAACACTAATTTTCCTGATTTTATTCTTTTCCAAATTTGAAAAATATGCATGTTCTATTGTGATATGTTTTTAAGGTTCCACATTATCACATATGACATATGGGTAGTTTAATATTATTAAAACTATGAATCTAATTGGATATATCATTATGAAACTCTATTCTTCTACTTTTATCATAATCCCCACAAGAGCATTTACAATCAATTCATCTATATCAATATTAAAAATACATTAAAATATTTCCTCTGGAACATAATGTTCTGAAATTGGTCATAAATTTCAACTAAATATGTTTATTCCACTGCATAATTGGTTAACCATGATTTTGGGGTTAATATAAAATCCAAAGTAGTAGGTTGTATTCCATGAAATTTTTTACAAATATGACCAATTTTATTCCTACTCTATTTTATTGAGTTCATGAAACTCCCTATATAATTTAATATTAAGGGAATCTGAAAAATATTTATTGAATTTTTTGTCATCGAATATTTGCATTTTAATTATTAAATATATAACATTGGGTTGGTATTATTAATTATTGTTGTCCACTAATCAATTTCCCCCACTATGTGACATTTGACCAATATAACATTCTCATGCTCAGTAAATTGGGAGGAATAAAATATATTATAAATCGAATTAATTAATTCAATTGTGATTAGTGTATTAGAATATAAATGATATTTTTGGGTTAATTGACACATAATCTACTCATACAAAACCCATTAAATATTTTGATATGCAAGGAACTCCACTTAGTTCAAGTAATTATTCATTATATGAGTTAGTAGTAAATGTAAAACCATGAGGTTCTATATTCCAACAAAAATCATATAAGGGATTATATTTTTTATTAACATGGTTCCTCTTATTTTATAATACATAATAACTTAATTGAATTTTTGAGAAGGGAATAATGTAATTAATATTATTATAGATTGATAATTAGAATCCAAAAAATTGTTCAATAATTAATAACTTATATATATTATAATATTAATATTTATAGGTTTTAATATATGTCACTAATATTTTATATACAATATGGGTCTACAACATGATCCTAAAATATAACATGAATTTTCGTTGAACTAAACATCAATTACATGTGTATGAAACACATTTTATGACATCATATTCCATATTAATATTGTTTAATAATCGTAGAAATAATGAGGTAATGAGTTTTTTATGGATATGTATATATAATTTATCATCATAAATGAAATAGAATAAAGATTATTTTTTTACATAAAAATATTATTGTCAATGATATCCTCACACTTCTATAATTTCAAGGGATATTGAGATGAGATGCATTAATGTAAAGTGTGATCTACAAAGACATGTGAGAGGAAGATAAAAAGGTAACATGGTGATTAAAACTATCACGTAAAAAATAGAACATAATCAGGATAAATATGTAATAATGTGTATAAATGATAAATGGATATTAAAATTATATAATAATAGAATTGTAATCATGGTTATGTGGAAACAACATGAATCATCAAATTATATATATGATCCAATAATCATTACAATGACTGTGTATCACGGTGTAAAATGATCATTGATAATGAACAACATGGGGAATCTCATGACATGAAAGTGTTTACTAGTTAATTTATGGGGATTGATAATTTTTAAAATATATATAATAATAAAATATTTAAATGAATATGTGTTCAATATAATAAAATAAAATATATATAAATCATAAACCAAATTACACATGGTAAATTAATTGGTTAGAGAGCACGTCATCAAACATCATCAATTCATATTGAAATTAAAATCATATAGATAAAAATATATGACCATAATCTTATATATATTTCAACTACTATCAATGTTAAACATGAATACAGAACAGTAGTGTTATTTAGTTATAATATATGTTCATGATTAATATAATTTTGGAAGGAGTACCATTATATAAATGATGAATTTATAATGGTATTTTAAATCGTGTATAGCAGAAATTTTTAATTTTATGTAACTTATATATAAAAATTTTCATTATATATTATTTTTCGATATAAGTTTTCTATAAAATATAATATTATATATGAAGACAAGAGTATAGTTTCTTATTTTTAATGAACTCTGATTATAGATTTACATAGAATATTCATTTGAAAATCAGAAGAAACTAAAACTGTTCTTCAATAAAAGGATACTAGTTAAAAATTTAAAAATTAATTATTATTAAATTTCATTATAGTATAACATAACCTCTATATTGAATGATTGTTAATTACAATGGTGAAACAATCCAATTGATGATTTTTTTTGTAAATCACTATAGGTTATATATAATATTATTTATAATGATAATTTATGTACAATATTTAATTAAATCAAATTATTTGTTAATTTTTTCATATTATTCCTTATGGTTATTACACAATACACGGTTTATTAAATTAATTAATTTTTGAATTATTATCTTGTTTATATAATATTTCATCATGTTTATATAATTTTAATGATATTTTGTTATGATAGGAATAATTTTATTCATTATTTATTTGATGATTTTATAATGTAAAATTGATTGAAAATTAAGTGATTATTATGTTTTTGAAATTAATTTATTTTTCATTTATATGATTTTGTTATTATATAAATCATGGTTTTCTAACCCTTTGGTTTAGGTAGTACAACTAACAATGAAAATTAATTTATAAAGGCCATAATTATTATATGTGGTTCTCTATCAAAAATTTAATGTATCTTATTATTATATGAAAACATTTTAATGAATATTAATGAGGTTTCTTATCACATATTTATGGTTCTTCAATATGACATTATATGTGATAGTCTCCTAAAAATATATTTTACACAAAACAATCCAATTAGTTATCTATACTAATGATAAACTAGTGGTACCACTAAAAATATTTTTGATTAATTGTTACACAACCTAATGAAATTGTATATTTTGAAACATATAAAATAGGATTTCAGGGGATGGAGGATCATAAGATACATAGAAACATTGTAATGGTGTTCACCATTAGTAATGCTCATGAAGTGAAGAAATTTTAATGTACTTAGTATTAAAAAAAATTATGTATCATTTGATGTTCATATTTTCAGTCTAGTGTATCGATCCTTATAAATTAATATTATCATTAATTAATATTGTGACATGATTATGTTGATATATTAATGAATTTTATGAGGATATACGATTATATTGATGTAATATGCATTGAGTGAATCTTGATTGATACTTCATTAATGGATAATGTGATGAAATAATTATCCCATCTCTCTATTAATATAAGCTCATATCTCAGTTCCATTGATGAGAATATAAATTCATGTAGAAATACATGGGAATTTTTATCTGTGGGGATTATAATTTATGAAAATTAAAATAAAAAAAACATAGTGATCATAGGTTTATGATACCATTATATACCCTTATTGATTATAGATATCATTTTAATATGGTTATATTAAACATTAAACATTCGCATTAAAATATTACAATGTGAAATAATATTCATTTTATTGGGGTGGGTTGACATTTTTCTTGATTATAACCATAGAAATTATTAAAATAAAAATATTTTCAATAATAAATTGGTTGAGAGGGTCCAATAATATGTGTATCCATGATATGAGTTAAATTAAATGTATAAATTAACATGTTTGATTATTTTTATTCATGGCTTATATATTAATAATTTTTCATGTTTTTATGTTCTCCATGTATTAATCATATTTTTCTGATAAAATTGGTGTATAAAATACTAATAATAAATATTTATTCTCATGGTTTGGTGAATATTATATTTATTGATGAATAATGTAGTGATATTTATATGTTAAATAACATTTCACCATTAGTGGATTGGAAAATTTTAATGAAGACAAGTTAAAGGAACGTATTGGTCTTATTAGAAATGAATTAATTGATAATTATTTATATAACCTTATATTAAGAACATTTCATATGAATAAAAATATTTTCTTTATTATTATTTGACATGGGGTGAAGTTTGAATTTAGTAATCGTTAAGGGGGAAAAGATTAAAATATGTAACCACAAACCTACCATTATAAATATATAATTATATCAAAGTATATAGAAACAAATTTTATGAACAATTCATATTTTGAAGCT
Organism: Viscum album; assembly: GCA_963277665.1. NCBI lineage: Eukaryota > Viridiplantae > Streptophyta > Magnoliopsida > Santalales > Viscaceae > Viscum > Viscum album. The sequence goes on from OY728132.1 coordinate 1,730,282,149, forward strand.
CTATTATTCCTTAGAGAGAGATATAAAGACATTGAATTTGATATCTTCTACCCTTATTTCAATTCCTCAAGTGAGCATCAATAATTATTCATCCTTAATGTAATGGCCCGGACCTCTCCAGCCTATTCCGTTGTCAAAAAGAGGGCCATGAAGTGTTCTGGAGGGTAAAATGGACTTTTCCCAGACTTTTCAGAATTTTGAAACTACACGTCGTGTAGTGTGAGTACACGTCGTGTACCCCATCACCAGGTATACCTCGTGTTCAAGGTTGTGTCCTTTCCATGTGAAATAAATGGGTACATGCCATGTACCCCAAACTACATGCCGTGTAGTCCCTCCTCGTGTACGCGTTACCCTCAAACCATGTGTTGACTAGTCAACGGGTGTGTGCCATGTTGGAGCCATGTCCTTGCCATGTGAAATAAATGGGTACATGTCGTGTACCCCATAATACACTCCTCGTAGTCCCTTCCCGCGTACGTGTTACCCTCAAACTGTGTGTTGACCAGTCAACGGTCGTGTGCCGTGTTCGAGCCGTGTCCTTAACGTGTGAAATAAATGGGTACACGCCATGTACCTCATACTACACGTCGTGTAGTCCTTCCCCGCGTACGTGTTACCCTCAAACCGTGTGTTGACCAGTCAATGGATGTGTGTCATGTTGGAGCCATGTCCTTGTCGTGTGAAATAAATGGGTACACGTTGTGTACCCTATACTACACGCCGTGTAGTCCCTCCCCACGTACGAGTTACCCTCAAACAGTGTGTTGACCAGTCAACGGCCGCATGGCACGTTAAAGGCCATGTTGGAAGCCGCGTGGTGACTGTGTGAAATGGTAGAGTACACGTCGTGTACCATAAATTACACGCTGTGTACATTTTTTTTTCTCGCCTATAAAAGGAGGGGTCCCCTCCTACTTTTCAACTCACCCCTCTCCTCCCCATTCCTCTGAGCAAAGCACTCCCAAGAGACTCGAAGGCTCTTTTTCTTCCATAACTTCTTCATCCCAGCTCCAATTTACGATCCATCAGCGGCCACGGGATCGTAACGACGAGTCGGAACTTCTGAGCTTCGATCAGTTGTCTTTCCTTTGGCCTTTACTTTCCAACTTCCTCCCGAGGATGTTTTTCTGGTACTCGACAGAAGTGACGGATGCCAATGGACGTCTTCTAATGTTGATCTGAGGGAGCGTTGTGATCAGAACCTGTTAAAGTAGGGATCTTACCTTCATCTCTCTAAATTGTGCATCATGCGGGGTGGGTGTCCTCTTTTTTATGTGAAACACATTTGAACCGGTTTAATAAAGATAATAACTGGCTTATATAATGGGGATGTGAAGTTTGTGAATCCAGTTACATTATTTTATATCCTGTGATATTATGTTTTGAATTGAATAGACTTATTCCTGCTAAAAATCACGGTCATTGGGGGCCTTTTCTTTCACAATTAAATCTTTCCCTATCTTCTAGACGATTTTTTTGAATGGAACCTTGTGAAATGTGGAATCTGGTTAATCACGTAAAGTTGGATAATTAAATTATGTAACCCTTGTGTGATCACCCCGGTTAAACAAAATGGAATAATGAACATGTGTGTTTTGGCTTTGTTACGTGGTGTGTGAAAGGGGGGGGCATGAATCCTGGGTTGTTACGAATAGAATGAGTAGTGGGGCTGATGTTGGCTTGGTTGTGGGTTGGTGTGAATGCTATGTTGGTGCTGGGTAGCGGGGCTACGATAAGATGTATCAATGGATGATGATGTATGGTGTGGTTGTGGTTATGGTGTTTGGCAGCGGGGCTGCAGGGATAGGCTTGAATGTGAATGAACTATGGGTTGTGAATAATAAATAAAAAATAGAAGAGTTAATGAATGGTGGGTCCTGGTAATAGAACGGGATTTATAATCAATGGGTTGGTTGGTAAATAAGAAGGGACTTGTTATGCTGCTTGTGTTTTCCTAACTTGATTTGTGGATGGCAGGGATATGTTTCATGAAAGATTGATATGGTTGGTTGCGGTTGGTTTCCCAATAGACAAGGAACTAAATAAACTATTTCTGCTGAAACGTGAAAACCTAAATGGGGTTGGGGTTGTTTTTTCTATGCATGCTTCGTAGTATCAATGTCGAGGCACGTGCTCAGTTTCTCTATTTAGAAGCCATAGGTTGGGATGTGTGTTTGGTATACATATATGTATCTGTATATTTTGTGTTTTATCGCACCCCACCCATAGTGAGCACTTAGTGCCGAACACTCCCATTTCATGGGAGAGGGTGTTTCCCCCTTAGTTGCTAGCTCCTTCCTGCTCCTTATTCCTTAGGCTGTGATGGCTTGAGGCGACCTTATACCTAAGACCCTTCATGTAGGTTTCGATTGGGGTGGTTTTAGCCCAATACTCTTCAGGCAGATTTTACTGTTTCCCAAGAATCTTCGGGATGAGGCCCAGGTGTGTGCAGGCGGGATACGTGGTTGTGAGGCCCATGTGTGTGGGGGTGGGATACGTGGTTGGGAGGCCCATGTGTGTGCAGGCGGGATACGTGGTTGTGAGGCCCAGGTGTGTGTGGGCGGGTTACGTGGTTGTGAGGCCCAGGTGTGTGTGGGCGGGTTACGTGGTTGTGAGGCCCAGGTGTGTGCGGGAGGGAAGAGTGTGGCAGCGTCAGGACATTGACCATTAGGAAGAGCAGCTAACTAGTGGGAAGGGGTGTGGGGTACCCAATACTCTTATTCTTATATACTACTACTACCTGTTGTGATTGTGTTTTTGGTGAGTGTGGCTAGTGAGGTTGGGTGGATAGATTTCCCTACTAGGTTTCTTCTGTTGTTCTCAAGGGACATTAAGATGTCTCCCCACATGTGCACGAGAGATTTAGGTTTCCCTACTGAGTATACATGTATGCCCACCCTACGTTTACTTCCAGGTTTCCATGAGGACTACCAGGGCCGTGTGGGACCCTACTAGTCAGGACAGTTGGAGTTTTTGCAGTTGTTGTACACTTGTTTCTTTTGGTATTATACTTTTGAGCTTTTTTTACTTGTACCATGTTTCAGAACTATTTAAACATGCATGTGGGATTGGTTTGGGTTTATTTCTATACACTTGTTATTTTCCTTTTTGGTGGTTGACTTTTCCTATTTCCTGATCTTAAATAATAAAAAGGGTAATGCCTCCCATATTTGTGAAAACTCATACCTTTGGTGCTAGTCGCCACCTCGGGGCCTACTGGAGGCGGGACTCGGGGGGTCATTATCTCCCTTTCACCATTGCCAGCTCAGGAGGGGCATATTTGGTGGGAGGGGGTCATGACAGAATTTTATCAGAGGAAGTTTGAGAGATAGGATAGAATCTGGAGTTAGGCACAGTGAGGATTGCATGGGATGGTAGGGAAACAGTGTTGGTTAACCTTGGTGCATGACATAGGCCAGGGAAGACCGGCTAGGACACGGGATTTTAGGGCCCCCCGTGATCCGATGCAAGGACTCTGAGCCAACCGAATGACCAAGTGAGATTACATTGATTGCAGGGTAGAGACCCTAGGGAAGGTACATGCATCATCATAATTGTGTTCTACTTGATTTGGGTGTTCTGGGAAAGAAATTGAAATAAAATGATAAAATAAAACCCTGAGAAAATTTCCTTACTACTTGGGATTAGGCGATATTTGTTTACCGTACAGCTATGGCACCTGAACGTCATCCCTAGGTGTATTAGAAGGCCAAGGCCTAGTAGATTCAAGAAGTCGATCAGTTGAGGATTGACCGAGAGGAGGAAGATAGCTAGTGGGAGAAGACTCTCCATTCTTTCCAGCGGCAAACCCTCAAGAAGTACGAGGGTAGAACTTCGGATATGGAGACGGATGGGTGGCTTGAGGAGCTAGGGATCTCTTTTACCTTGATCCATGCTCCGAGGGAGTACTGGGTTCCCTAGCAGTCAGTCAGCTGAGAGGTGCGGTGCGAAAGTGGAGGACGCTCTACCTCGAAGAGAGGATAGAGGCAGAGGTTCCACGGGCTGACTTTGGTAAGGAATTCGGAGAGGAATTCCTTTCTTCCATGATGAAGGCGGAAAAGCCGTAGGAGTTACAATCCCTTAAGTAGGGGAGTATGTCAGTATGATAGTTGGGGATGAATTTCAAGGATCTCCTACACTTTTCTCCGGATCTCTTTCTGGATGAGGAGTCTCGGGCGAGACGTTTGGAGGAGGCGCTTCGTCCTTCGCTCCAGTATGCTGTCACCCCCATCACTCTTCCGACGTACTTTGTAGTACAAAATAAGGCAGAGGTTTTAGAGAGGATGCACTTGCAGGGAGGCTCACCACGTGAGGGGATCCATCCAGGTTCGTCGAACGGTAATCCAGTCAGCAGCAGGTCTCCTACGACGGGACCTTCCAGGTTCAGGCCAGCGGGGAGCAGGCCCCAGCTGTTCCAGTTCAGATCTTCAGGTCCTCGTCCCTTTTTCACAAGCCCAGGACCGAGGTTTTTTTCTTGTGTAGGTTTCGGGGACATTCAGAGTTGGTGCCCGACCCGAGCTCAGTATGGTGGAGGTGGTCCGGTTCAGCGCCCACCTCAGCAGCCCCAGTTTCCAGCGAGGCCCTTCCAGCAGTAGCAGGAAGACATTGCGAGAGGAGGTCGACCTCAGGGTGCTCCTCAGGGACCTCGACCAGGGCATGGTCGGGGTGGTGGATGACATCAGAGAGGCATAGGATCTGGGCGTGGACAGTTTCACGCAGAATAGTTGACAGCTCCACTAGGACCAGAGGTGGTACGAGGTACGAATTGTTTTTTCAGCACTCTCGTTTTTTTCCTTATTCGATTCGGGAGCTTCGCACTCATTTGTTGCACCTAGTCTAGCCCATGCTTTGGTACTAGACGTAGAGAGACTTTTTGTACCACTGGTGCTGAGTACACCAGTTGGAGGCCAGACCAGTATATCTTCTGTTTGCCGGGGATGTGGGCTGACGATGGGACCACATCGATCTAGTGGGTACCTTATTCTATTACAGATATAGCCATACGATGTCATCCTAGGCATCGATTGGTTGTTTTCCATTAGTGCTGTTATCGACTGCTTCCGAAGAAGGGTCGTGTTCTCCGACGTGGATAGGAAACGTGTAGCTTATGTTGGCGAGAGGATCTATCAAGTAGTAAACTGGTGTGTGGAGCCTCTATTTTCCTTGTTAGGCGGGTTATCAGTGGTTCCAGCTGATACAGAGATGATGGATGTCCCGGAAGTTGTTGGTTAGTTCCTCGATGTTTTTCCTGAGGAGGTTGTGACTCTACCCCCCCCCCCCCCCCCGACGTGATGTTGAGTTCGGGATAGAATTGCATCCTGGTGCCCGTCTGATTTCGATGGCCCCATATCGGATGGCACCTTTGGAGTTACGGGAGTTGCGGATTCAGATTGGCGATCTGATGGAGAAGGGTTTTGTTCGACCCATTGTATATCCATTGGGTGCTCTAGTTTTGTTCGTGAAGAAGGAGGATGGTGGCCTCAGGCTTGCATAGACTACCAAAGGTTGAACTAGGTAACGGTCAAGAACTGTTACCCCCTTCCAAGGATAGATGATATCTTTGACCAACTGAGGGGAGAAGGTTGGTTTTTTAAGATTGATCTAAGATTTGGATATCATCAGCTGAGGGTAAAGGACATTGACATCTCGAAGACGGCTTTCAGGTGTAGGTATGAGCACTTCAAGTTTGAAGTGATGCTGTTTGGAGTTACGAATGCACAGGTTGTGTTCATGGGGCTTATGAACCTTGTCTTCTGAGAGTTCCTGGAATGGTTCGTCATTGTGTTCATCGATGACATCCTGATCTACTCAAGATCAGAGGAGGAGCATGTTGAGTATCTCAGGGCAGTCTTATAAGTCCTTCGACACCACCAGCATTACGTGAAATTGTCGAAGTGTAAGTTCGTGACACAATAAGTACACTTCCTTGGGCACATGGTGTCTCGGCATGGAGTGTCAGTGGACCCATCGAAGGTGGAGGCAGTTGTTTCTTGGGAATCACCCAAGAGTTTGGAAGAAGTTCGAAGTTTCTGGGGGTTAGTAGGTTACTATCATAGGTTCGTTTCAGACTTCTCTCGATTTTCTACTCCATTGAAATCTTTGACTAGGAAGAACCAGGTCTTCCTATGGAGTGACCAGTGCCAGAAATCTTTTGACTACCTGAAGGAGAATTTGGTCAGTGCTCCCGTACTCAGGTTTCCAGTGGAAGTGTTGTTGTATGAGGCGTTTTGTGATGCTTCTATCCTTGGTCTGGGGTGTGTGCTGTTGCCGAAGAAGGTAGTGATCTGCTATGGGTCTTGGCAGTTACGCCCTCACGAGCGTAACTATGCCACCCATGACCTAGAGCTTCCAGTATTAGTGTTCTCACTGATGTTGTGGCGATATTACCTATTTTGGGAGTGCTTTTTGGTCTTCTCAGATCACAAGAGCTTGCGTTATATCTTCTCTCAGCGTGACCTGAACTTACGGCAGCAGAGATGGGTCGAGTTCCTCCAAGACTATGACTTCGAGATCTCTTACACTGAAGGTATGGGCAACGTTGTGGCTGATGCCCTGAGTAGGAAGTCGCTTAAGGAAGTGGTTCGGGAATCCACTGATACTTGGAAAGTGATGGGAGAGTTGGCCGCCTTGCACATGGATGCAGGGGTAGAAGGTGTTAGAGGCTGTTTGTTTTAGATGACGCTGCAATCCTCCTTGTTGCAGTATGTGGAAGAGTCTCAGTGGGGGGAATCCGAGGCATAAGTAATGCGGGATTGTGTCGATTAGGGAAACACTCCATAAGGATGGTTAGAGGACAGCTGACATTGGACTCTTTTTCATGGAAGGTTGTTTGTTCCGGAGGCGATGCATGAGGGAGTTCTCCATGAGTTCCATATCTCATCCTTGGCGGTACACCCAGGAGTTACAAAAAATGTACCGAGGTGTGAGGGAACAGTTTTGGTGGCCTGGGGTGAAACGGGAAGTGGCGAAGTTTGTGGAAAAATTCCTAGTGTGTCAGTAAGTGAAGGTTGAACACCGTATTCCCACTAGTTTGTTGCATCCTTTAGATGTCCTCGAGTGGAAGTGGGACGACATCTCAATGGACTTCGTCACAGGACTACCCAGAGCTCAGGATGGTTATGATGCTATCTGGGTAGTGGTGTATCGACTGACAAAATTAGCACACTTCTTAGAAATTAAGGAGTCGGGACCAGTGAGTACCTTAGCACAGAGGTACGTAGATGATGCGGTGCGTTTTCATGGAGTTCTGAAGACTATCGTCTCATATCGGGATACTCGGTTTACCTCATGATTATGGAGGGGGTTACAACATGATTTTGGAACCCAGCTACGCCTTAGCACTACTTTCCACCCCCAGACCGATGGGCATACAGAGCGGACTATCATGACATTGGAGGACATGTTGTGAGAATGCATTCTAGATTTCGGATGATCATGGGTACGACACTTTCCTTTAGTAGATTTTACCTTCAACAACAGCTTCCACTCTACTATTGGCATGGAACCGTTTGAGGCTCTGTATGGATGACCATGTCGTTCACCAATTTTCTGGGCAGAGGTTGGTGAGACAGGTGCTCTTGGGCCATAGGTAGTGCAGAGCACCACAGAGAATGTCCATCTTGTACGTGAGAGGATGAAAGTGGATCCGGACCGGCATAAGTCTTATGTTGATCGTCTGAGGAGGCCCTTGGAGTTCGAGGTGGGAGATCATGTGTTCTTGAAGGTTTCCCCTCGATGGGGGTAGCAGAGGTTTGGGAAAGGGAGCAAGATCTCACCTAGGTCCATCGGACCTTTTGAGGTGCTGAGGCGAGTCGGTGAGGTGGCATATTAGCTAGCCTTGCCGCCTCAGTTGGAGAAGGTTCATGAGGTCTTCCACGTCTCCCAACTACGTCGATACTTACACAACGACTCTCACATTATCGACTGGGGAGAGTTAGATATGGGAGACAACGGGACCTTCGAGGAACGACCAGTCATAATTGAGGATCGTAAAGAGAAGGTGCTCTATGGACAAACCATTCCCTTAGTTCGTGTGTTGTGGAGGCATGGAAACCTCGAGGAGAGAACTTGGGAGCAGGAGGCCCAGATACATGCTCAGTACCCAGAGTTATTTTGACTTGTGTTTTCCCTTGTTCTTATGAGCTTTGTGTTGATGTTATACTTTGTACCTTTGAAATATGGAATGCTTGGCATGTCAGTTATGAGACCTTTTGTTTCCTTGTTCTCTGGATGTGTTTTTCATGTCTGGATGTGTGGGAAAAAGGGAAAACCCTGATCCGTAATTGAGATGCATTAATACAGATGTGATTGAACCCATGCGGGTGAGTCAGTGCCACCTAAAGCGGATAATATCTCGACATAGGGGAAGGAATTTCCCCAATACACATGTTCGGACAGTGTGTTGGTTGTGTGGTGTTGGGGGTAGTCCAAGTTGAAAAAATCCTAATGTATGAAAGTGGGAAGACCCAATTCTTAATCGAGACACATTAATGAGGATGCGATTAAACCCGTGCAGGCGAGTCAGTTCCGCCTAAAGCGGATAATATCATGACATAGGAGAAGGAATTCCTAACAAATATGATTAGGGCTATTGGATGGGTTCCTGTTATAAAGAGGGCCCTAAGAGGTATCTTGTTGGGTTCCTCTATGTTGGTTTTGGAATTCTCGGGGAAGAGAATGTTTTAATAGGTATCTGATGTAATGGCTCGGACCTCTTCGGCTCATTCCTTTGTCAAAAAGAGGGTCATGAAGTGTTCTGGAGGGTAAAATGGACTTTTCCCACACTTTTCAGAATTTTGAAACTACACGCCGTGTAGTGTGAGTACACGTCGTGTACCCCCTCGCTGGGTATACCATGTGTTCAAGGTTGTGTCCTTGCCATGTGAAATAAATTGGTACACGCCGTGTACCCTAAACTACATGCCCCGTAGTCCCTCCCCATGTACGCGTTACCCTCAAACCGTGGGTTGACCAGTCAATGGTCGTGTGCCATGTTGGAGCCGTGTCCTTGCCGTGTGAAATAAATGGGTACACTCTGTGTACCCCATAATTCATGCCATATAGTCCCTCCCCGTGTACGCGTTACCCTCAAACCGTGTGTTGACCATTCAACGGTTGTGTTCCGTGTTGGAGCCATGTCCTTACTGTGTGAAATAAATGGGTACACGTCGTGTACCCTATACTACACGTCATGTAGTCCCTACCCGCGTACGCATTACCCTTAAACCGTGTGTTGACCAGTCAACGATCGTGTGTCGTGTTGGAGTCGTGTACTTTTTTTTCTCGCCTATAAAAGGAGGGGTCCCCTCCTCCTTTTCAACTCACCCCTCTCCTCCCCATTCCTCTGAGCAGAGCTCTCCCAAGAGACTCTAAGGCTCTTTTTATTTCATAACTTCTTCTTCTGAGCTCCGATTTATGATCCATCAGCAGCCATGGGATCATAAAGACGATGAGGAACTTCTGATCTTGGATCATTTTTCATTCCTTCGGCCTTTTCTTTCCATCTTACACTCGAGGAGGTTTTACCGGGACTCGACAGATGTGACGGACGCCGACGGACATCTTCTAAAGTTGATCCGGGGGAGAGTTGTGATCAGAACCTGTTGAAGTAGGGATCTTACCTTCGTCTCTCTAGATTGTGCATCATGCGAGGTGGGTTTCCTCTTGTTTACGTGAAACACATTTGAACTGGTTTAATAAAGATAATAAATGGCTCATATAATGGGGATGGGAGGTTTGTGAATGCAGTTACATTATTTTATATACTGTGATATTATGTTGTGAATTGAATAGGCGTATGCCTACTGAAAATCACATTCGTTGGGGGCCTTTTCTTACGCAATTAAATGTTTCCCTATCTTCTAGACCATTTTTGTGAATGGAACCTTGTGGAATGTGGAATCTGGTTAATCATGTAAAGTTGGTTGATTAAAATCTCGAACCCATGTGTGATCACCACGGTTAAACAAAATTGAATAATGAACATGTTGGTTTTGTCTTGGTTACGTGGTGTGTGAAAAGGGGGGAGTGAATCCTAGGTTGTTACAAATAGAATGAGCAGCAGGGCTGTGGTTGGCTTGGTTTTGGGTTGGTGTGAATGCTATGTTGGTGCTGGGCTACGGGGCTACGATAAGTTGTATCAAGGGATGATGATGTACGGTGTGGTTGTGGTTTTGGTGGTTGTCAGCGGAGCTACATGGATGGGCTTGAATGTGAACGAACTATGGGTTGTGAATAATAAATAAAAAGTAGAAGAGTTAATGAATGGTGGGTCATGGTAATGGAACGTGATTAATAATCAATGGAAAGGTTTGTAAATAATAAGGGACTTGTTGTGCTGCTTGTGTTTTCCTAACTTGATTTTTGGATGGCAGGGATATGTTTCATGAACGATTGATATGGTTAGTTGCAGTTGGTTTCCCAGTTGATAAGGAACTAAATAAACTATTTCTACTGAAACGTGAAAACCTAAATGGGGTTGGGGTTGTTTGTTGTATGCATGCTTCTTTGTAGTAGTTCTGAGGCACATGCTCAGTTCCTCTGTTTAGAAGCCAAAGGTTGGGATGTGTGTTTGGTATACATATATGTATCTGTATATTTTGTGTTTTATCGCACCCCACCCATGTTGAGCACTTATTGATGAACACTCCCATTTCATGTAGAAGGTGTTTTCCCCTTAGTTTCTAGCTCCTTCCTTCTCCTTCTTCCCTAGGTTGTGATTGCTTGAGGCAACCTTACACCTAAGACCCTTCAGTTAGGTTTAGATTGGGGTGGTTTTATCCCAAGACTCTTCGGGCCGATTTTACTGTTTCCCAAGAATCTTCAGGATGAGGCCCAGGTGTGTGCGTGAGGGATACGTGGTTGTGAGTCCTAGGTGTTTGTGGAGGGATATGTGGTTGTGAGGCCCAGGTGTGTGCGGGCGGGATACGTGGTTGTGAGGCCCAGGTGTGTTCGGGCGGGATACGTGGTTGTGGGGACCAGGTGTGTGCAGGTGGGAAGAGTGTGGAAGTGTCAGGACGCTCGCCGTTAGGAAAAGCATATAACTAGTGGGAAGGGGTGCGGGGTACCCAATACTCTTGTTCTTATATACTTCTACTACCTATTGTGATTGTGTTTTTGGGGAGTGTGGCAGGTGAGGTTGGGAGGATAGATTTCCCTGGTAGGTTTCTTCTGTTGTTCTCACAGGTTATTAGGATGTATCCCCACTTGTGCACGAGAGCTTTTGGTTTCCCTACTAATTAAAATTGTATTTTTACCATACCTTTACTTTCAGGTTTCCAGGAGGACTACCAGGGTCGTGTGGGACCCTACTAGTCGGGATAGTTGGAGTTGTTGTAGTTGTTGTACACTTGTTTCTTTTGTTATTGTACTTCTGAGCATTCTTTTACTTTTGTTTCAGAACTATTTAAACATGCATGTGGGATTGGTTTGAGTTTATTTCTATGCACTTTTTATTTTCATTTTTGGTGGCTGACTTGTCCTATTTTTTGATCTTAAATAATAAAAGGGTAATGCCTCCCAAATTTGTGAAAACTCATACCCTTGGTGCTAGTCACCACCCCGGGGCCTACTGGAGGTGGGACTCGGGGGTCATTATCTCCCTCTCACCATTGCCAGCTCAGGAGGGGCATCTTTGGTGGGAGGGGGTAATGAAAGAATGGTATCAGAGTCCGGTTGAGAGATAGGATGGAGTCTAGAGTTAGGCATAGAGAGGATTTCATGAGATGGTAGGGCAACATTGTTGGTTAATCTTGGTGTGTGACATAGGCCAGGGAAGACCTACTAGGACACGGGATTTTAGGGCCCCATGTGATCCGATGTAAGGACTCTGAGCCTACCGAACGACCAAGTGAGACTACATTGATTATAGGGTAGAGACCCTAGGTAAGGTACATGCATCATCATGATTGTTTTTTACCTGGTTTGGGTGTTCTGGGAAAGAAATTGAAATAAAATGATAAAATAAAACCCTGAGAAAATTTCCTTACTAATTGGGCTTAGGAAATCTTTGTTTACCTTACAGCTACGGCACCTGGACATCGTCCCCGGGTGGCTCAGACGGCTGAGGCCCAGCAGATTCAGGAGGTAGATCAGTTGAGGATTGACCGAGAGGAGGAAGATAGCCAGTGGAAGAAGACTCTCCGTTTTTTCCAGCGGCAAACCCTCAAGAATTACGAGGGTAGTACTTCGGATACGGAGACAGAGGGGTGTCTTGAGGAGATAGGGATCGCTTTTACCTTGATCTGTTTTCCGAGGGAGTACCGTTTTCCCCTTGCAGTCAGTCAGCTGAGAGGTGCGGCGCGACAGTGGTGGGCGCTCTACCTCGGAGAGAGGATAGAGGAAGAGGTTCCATGGGATGACTTTGAGAAGGAATTCCGAGCGGAATTCCTTTCTTCCATGATCAAGGCGGAGAAGCAGCAGGAGTTACTCTCCCTTCATTATGGGAGTATGTCTGTACGAGGGTTGGGGATCAAGTTCAAGGATCTCCTGCACTTTTCTCCAGATCTCTTTCGGGATGAGGAGTCTCAGGCGAGACGTTTGGAGGAGGAGCTTCGTCCTTCACTCCCGCATGGTGTCACCCCCTTCACCCTTCAGACGTACATGGAAGTACATAATAAGGCAGAGGTTGTAGAGAGGATTCAATCGCAGGGAGGTGCACCACGTGAGGGGATCCAGCTAGGTTCGTCGAAGGGGAAGGCAGTCAGCAGTAGGTCTCCTGCGACCAGACCTTCCAGGTTCAGTCCAGCGGGGAGCAGGCCCCAGCAGTTCTAGTTCAGATTTTCAGGTCCTCGTCCCTTTTTTACAAGCCCATGACCGAGGTCTTTTTCTTGTGGAGGTTTCGGGAACATTCAGAGTTGGTTCCCAACCTGAGATCAGTACGGTGGAGGTGGGCAGGTTCAGCACCCACCTTAGCAGCACCAGTTGTCGGCGAGGCCCTTCCAGCATCAGTAGGACAATGCTCCTCCTAGGGCAGACTTTGTGGGTGGAGGCCGACCTCATGGTGCTCCTCAGGGACCTCTACCAGGGCGTGGTCGGGGAGGTGGATGACATCAGAGAGGTAGAGGAGCTGGGCGTGGATAGTTTCACTCAGCAGAGTTGACAGCTCCGGCTGGACCAGAGGTGGTGCAAGGTACGATTTGTTTGTTCAACACTCTCATTTCTGCCTTATTCGATTCGGGAGCTTCGCACTCCTTTTTTGCACCTGGTGTAGCCCATGCTTTGGGATTAGACGTAGAGAGAATTTTTGTACCACTTGTGCTGAGTACACCAGTTGGAGGCCAGACCATCATATCTTGTGTTTTCCGGGGATGTGGACTGACTTTGGGACCACATCGATCTAGTGGGGACCTTCTTCTATTACAGATGTAGCCATACGATGTCATCCTGGGCATCGATTGGTTGTTTTCTGTTAGTGTCATTATCGACTGCTTCTGAAGAAGGGTCATGTTCTCCTATGTGGATGGGCATCATGTAGCTTATGTTGGCGAGAGGAGCTATTAGGTGGGAAGCCGGTGTGTGGATCCTCTCCTTTCCTTGTTATGCGGGTTATCAGTGGTTCCAGCTGATACAAAGATGATGGATGTCCCAGAGGGTGTTGTGGAGTTCCTTGATGTTTTTCATGAGGAGGTTGTGACTCTACCCCCCCCCCCCCCCCCCGACGTGACGTGGAGTTCGGGATAGACTTACAGCCTGGTGTCTGTCCAATTTCGATGGCCCCTTATCGGATGGCACCTTCGGAGTTACAGGAGTTACGGATTCAGATTGATGATCTGATGGAGAAGGGTTTTGTTCGACCCAGCGTATCGCCATGGAGTGCTCTAGTTTTGTTCATGAAGAAGGAAGATGGGGGTCTCAGGCTATGCATAGACTACCGAAGGTTGAACCAGGTAATGGTCAAGAACCATTACCTCCTTCCAAGGATAGATGATCTCTTTGACCAACAGAGGGGAGCATGTTGGTATTCTAAGATTGATCTACGAGCTGGATATCATCAGCTGAGGGTAAAGCATAGTGACATATCGAAGACAGATTTTAGGTGCAAGTATGGGAACTTCGAGTTTGTAGTGATTTCGTTTGGAGTTACGAATGCACTGGATGTGTTTATGGGGCTTATGAACCATGTCTTCTGAGAGTTTGTTGACCGGTTTGTCATTTTGTTCATCGATGACGTCCAGATCTACTCAAGATCAGAGGAGGAGCACGTTGATCATATCAGGGTAGTCTTATAAGTCCTTCGAAACCACCATCTTTACGAGAAATTGTTGAACTGTAAGTTCTTGATTCAAGAAGTACAATTCCTTAGGCACGTGGTGTATCAGCATGGAGTGTCAGTGGACCCATCGAAGGTGGAGGCAGTTGTTTCTTGGGTAGCATGCAAGAGCGTGGCAGAAGTTCAATGTTTCCTGGGGTTAGCAGGTTACTCTCAGAGGTTCGTTTCGAACTTCTCTCAATTTTCTACTCAATTGACAGCTTTGATTAGGAAGAACTAGGTCTTCTTATAGAGTGATCAGTGCCAGAAATCTTTCGACTACCTGAAGGAGATGTTGTTCTGTGCTCTCGTACTCTGCTTTCCAGAGGAAGGGTTGTTGTATGAGGTGTTTTGTGATGCTTCTGGCCTTGGTCTGGGGTGCGTGCTGAAGCTGAAGAAGGGAGTGATCTGCTATGGGTCATGGCAGTTACGCCCTCACGAGCATAATTAAACCACCCATTACCTAGATCTTGAAGCAGTAGTGTTCGCACTGATGTTTTGGCGACATTACCTCTTTGGGAGCGCTTTTTGGTCTTCTCATATCATAAGAGCCTGCATTATATCTTCTCTTAGCATGACTTGAACTTACGGAAACGGAGATGGGTCGAGTTCCTCCATGACTATGACTTCAAGATCTCTTATACTGAAGGTAAGGGCAACGTTGTGGCTGATGCCCTGAGCAGGAAGTCGCTTAAGGAAGTGGTTCGGGAATCCACTGATGCTTAGAAAGCGATGGGAGTATTGGACGCCTTCCACTTGGATGCAAGGGTAGAAGGTGTTAGAGGCTGTTTGTTTCAGATAACGATGCAGTCCTCCTTGTTGCAGCAGGTGGAAGAGTCTTAGTGGGGGGACTTCGAGGCAGAAGTAATACGAGATTGTGTTGATCAAGGAAATGCTCTAGAAGGATGGTCAGAGGACAGCCGACATCAGATGCTTTTTCATGGAAGGTTGTTTGTTCCAGAGGTGATGCATGAGGGAGTTCTTCATGAGTTCCATAGCTCAGCCGTGGCGGTACACCCAGGAGTTACAAAAAATGTACCGAGGCCTGAGGAAATAGTTTTGGTGGCCCGGGGTGAAACGGGCAGTGGTAGAGTTTGTGGCTAAATTCTATGTGTGTCAACAAGTGAAGGCTGAACAACGTGTTCCCAGTGGTCTGTTTCATCCTTTATATTTCCCCGAGTGGAAGTGGGACAACATCTCAATAGACTTCGTAACAGGACTACCCAGAGCATAGGGTGGTTAGGATGCTATCTGGGTAGTGGTGGATCGACTGAAAAAATCAACTCACTTCTTAGCAATTAAGGAGTCGGGCCCGGTGAGTACCTTAGCACTGGGGTATGTAGACGAGGTGGTGTGTTTTCATGGAGTTCTGAAATCTATCGTCTCAGATCGGGATGCTTGGTTTAACTCACGAGTTTTGAGGGGGTTACAACATGCTTTTGGAACCTAGCTATGCCTTAGCAATGCTTTCCACCCCCAAACATATGGGAAGACAGAGCGGACTATCCAGAAGTTGGAGGACATGCTGTGATCATGTGTTCTAGATTTCAGAGGATCATGGGTACAACACTTGCCTTTAGTAGAGTTTACCTACAACAACAGCATCAACTCTACTATTGGCATGGCACCTTTTGAGGCTCTGTATGGAAGACCATGTCATTCACTCATTTTCTGGGAAAAGGTTGGTGATACTGGTGCTCTTGGGCCAGAGGTAGTGCAGAGCACCACAGAGAAAGTCCATCTTGTACGTGAGAGGATGAAAGTGTCTCAGGACCAGCAGAAGTCTTATGTTTATCATCGTAGGAGGCCCTTGGAGTTCAAGGTGGGAGATCATGTGTTCTTGAAGGTTTCCCCTCAAAGGGGTTAGTAGAGGTTTGGGAAAGGGACCAAGCTCTCACCTAGATTCATCGGACCTTTTGAGGTGCTGAGGCGAGTCGGAAAGGTGGCATATAAGCTAGCCCTGCCACCTCAGTTGGAGAAGGTTCGTGACGTCTTCCACATTTCCCAACTACGTTGATACTTACACGACGACTCTCACGTTATCGACAGGGGAGAGTTAGTTATGGGAGACGAAGGGACCTTTAATGAATGACCAGTCAAAATCGAGGATCGTAAAGAGAAGGTGCTCTGTGGATGAACCATTCCCTTGGTTCGTGTGTTTTGGAGGCTTGGCGACCTCGAGGAGAGCACTTGGGAGCGGGAGGCCCAGATAGACACTCAGTACCCAGAGTTGTTTTTAATTGTGTTTTCCCTTATTATTTTGAGCTTTGTGTTGATATTATACTATGTAACATTGATATATGGAATTCTTGGCTTGTCGGTTGTGAGAATTTTTGTTTCCTTGTTCTCTGGAAGTGTTTAGAATGTCCAGATGTGTGGGAAAAAGGGAAAAACATGACCCGTAATCGAGATGCATTATTGCGGATGCGATTGAACCCATGCGGGTCAGTCAGTGCCACCTAAAGTGGATAATATCTCAACATATGAGAAGGAATTTCCCCAAACCACATGTTCGGGCAGGGTGTTGGTTGTGTGGTATTGGGGGTAGTGCAAGTTGAAAAAATAATAATGTATGAAAGTGGGAATACCCAATTCTTAATCAAGATGCATTAATAAGGATGCAATTAAACCCATATAGGCGAGTCAGTGCTGCCTAATGTGGATAATATCTCGACATAGGAGAAGGAATTCCTAACGCATATGATTAAGGCTGTTGGATGGGTTCCTATTATAACAAGGGCCCTAAGAGGTATCTTATTGGGTTCCTCTGGGTTGGATTTTTAATTCTCGGGGATGAGAATGTTTTGAGAGGTATCTGATATAATGGCTCGGACCTCTCCGGCCCATTCGTTTGTCAAAAATAGGGTCATGATGTGTTCTGGAGGGTAAAATGGACTTTTCCCACACTTTTCAGAATTTTGAAACAACACACCGTGTGGTGTGAGTACATGTCGTGTACCCCCTCACCGGGTATTCCCCGTGTTCAAGGTCGTGTCCTTGCCATGTGAAATAAATGGGTACACGTCATGTAGCCCAAAATAAAAGCCGTGTAGTCCCTCCCCGCGTACGTGTTACCCTCAAAATGTGTGTTGACCAGTCAACGGTCGTGTGCCATGTTGGAGTTGTGTCCTTGCCATGTGAAATAAATGGGTACATGCCGTGTACCCCATACTACACGTAGTGTTGTCCCTCCCCGCGTACATGTTACCCTCAAACCATGTGTTGACCAGTCAACAGTCATGTACGGTGTTGGAGTCATGTCCTTGCTGTGTGAAATAAATGGGTACACGCCATGTACCCCATACTACACGCCGTGTATACCCTCCTCGCGTACGCGTTACCCTCAAACCGTGTGTTGACCAGTCAATGGCCATGTGTCGTGTTGGAGTCGTGTCCTTTCCATGTGAAATAAATGGGTACACACCCTGTACCCCATACTACACGCCGTGTAGTCCCTCCCCGCGTACGTGTTACCCTCAAACTGTGTGTTGACCAGTCAACAGCCACGTTCCACGTTAAAGGCTATGTTGGAAGTCGCGTGGTGACTGTGTGAAATGGGAGAGTACACACCATTTACCATAAAGTACACGCCGTGTACTTTTGTTTTTCACGCCTATAAAAGGAGTTGTCCCCACCTCCTTTTCAACTCACCCCTCTCCTCCCAATTCCTCTGAGCAGAGAACTCCCAAGAGTCTCGAAGGCTCTTTTTCTTCCATAACTTCTTCGTCCGAGCTCCAATTTACGATCCATCAGCGGCCACGGGATCGTAATGACGAGGCGGAACTTCTGAGCTTGGATCAGTTGTCTTTCCATCGGCCTTTACTTTCCAACTTCCACCCGAGGAGGTTTTTTTGGGACTCGACAGAAGTGACGGACACTAACAGACGTCTTCTAAAGTTGATCCGGGGGAGCATTGTGATCAGAACCTGTTGAAGTAGGGATCATACCTTCGTCTCTCTAGATTTTTCATCATACGGGGTGGGTGTCCTCTTGTTTACGTGAAACACATTTGAACCGGTTTAATAAAGATAATAACTTTCTTATATAACGAGGATGGGAAGTTTGTGAATGAAGTTACATTATATTATATCCTATGATATTATGTTGTGAATTGAATAGGCTTATGCCTACTGAAAATCACGGTCATTGGGGGACTTTAATTGTGAAATTAAATTTTTCCCTATCTTCTAGGCCGTTTTTGTGAATGGAACCTGTGGAATGTGGAATCTGGTTAATCACGTAAAGTTGGATAATTAAAATCTGGAACCCTTGTGTGATCACCCCAGTTAAACAAAATGGAATAATGAACATGTGGGTTTTGGATTGGTTACGTAGTTTGTGAAAAGGGGGGTGAATCTTGGGTTATTACAAATAGAATGAGAAGGGGGCTACGATTGGCTTGGTTGTGGGTTGGTGTGAATTCTATGTTAGTGATGGGCAGTGGGGCTGCGATAAGTTGTATCAAGAGATGATGATGTATGGTGTGGTTGTGGTTATGATGGTCGGCTGCGGGGCTGCAGGGATGGGCTTGAATTTGAATGAACTATGGGTTGTGAATAATAAATAAAAAGTGTAAGAGTTAATGAATGGTGGGTCATGGTAATTGAACGAGATTAATAATCAATGGTCTGGTTGGTAAATAAGAAGGGACTTGGTGTGCTGCTTGTGTTTTCCAAACATGATTTCTGGATGGTAGGGATATGTTTCACAAATGATTGATACGGTTGGTTGCAGTTGGTTTCCCAGTAGAAAAGCAACTAAATAAACTATTTCTGCTGAAACGTGAAAACCTAAATGGGTATTAGATTTTTTGTTGTATGTATGCTTCGTAGTAGCAGTGCCGAGGCACGTGATCAGTTTCTCTGTTTAGAACCAATAGGTTGGGCTGTGTGTTTGGTATACATATATGTATCTGTATCTTTTGTGTTTTATCACAACCCACCCATTTTGATCACTTAGAGCCGAACACTCCCATTTATGGGAGAGGGTGTTTTCCCCTTAGTTTCTATCTCCTTCCTACTCCTTCTACCCTAGGCTGTGATGGCTTGAGGTGTTCTTACACCTAAGACCCTTCTGGTAGGTTTTGATTGGGGTGGTTTTAGCCCAAGACTCTTCGAGCAGATTTTACTGTTTCCCAAGAATCTTATGGATTAGGCCCAGGTGTGTGCGGGCGGATACGTGGATGCGAGGCCCAGGTGTGTGCGAGCGGGAAGAGTGTGGTAGCGTCAGGATGTTCTCCGTTAGGAAGAGCTTCTAACTAGTGGGAAGGGGTGCGGGGTACCCAATACTCTTGTTCTTATATACTACTACTACCTGTTGTGATTGTGTTTTTGGTGAGGGTGGCTGGTGAGGTTGGGTGGATAGATTTCCCTGCTAGGTTTCTTCTGTTTTTCTCACGGGATATTAGGATGTCTCCCCACCTAAGCTTGAGAGATTTACGTTTCCCTACTGAGTATACTTATATGCTCACCCTACGTTTACATTCAGGTTTCCAAGGGGACTACCAGGGTCGTGCGGGACCCTACTAGTCAGGAAAGTTGGAGTTGTTGCAGTTGTTGTACACTTGTTTCATTTGGTATTGCACTTTTGAGTTTTTTTATTTTTACCTTGTTTCAGAACTATTTGAACATGCATGTGGGATTGGTTTGTGTTTATTTCTATACACTTTTTATTTTCCATTCTGGTGGTTGACTTTTCCTATTTTCCCGATCTTAAAAAATAGAAAGGGTAATGCCCCCTATATTTGGGAAAACTCATTCCCTTGGTTCTAGTCGCCACCCCAGGGCCTACTGGAGGCGGGACATGGGGGTCATTATCTCCCTTTAACCATTGCGATCTCCAGAGGTGCATCTTTGGTGGGAGGGGGTCTTGACACTTAATGAGATTTTTTGTTTCAGTCAACAAAAAAAGATTCCAGTGATTTTCATTAGTTATGATAGACCACAATGATTGTACAATGATATTAAAGGATAGTTGTTTACATTTCAATCACCCCTAATGTCATTTCAATCTTTGATCCGTAAATGAATAATTTGTATTATGATCTTAGTTAAATATATTTTCTAATTAATAACAAACTAAAATTTTAATTAATACGATATCATCATTTAATATAAATTTAAATTACATTTGAGGATCCTCGTATTATGGTTGTGTTGTTTATGTCTTGTAATATATTTTCTGAATCCATTTCTCATGACTCAATTAATAATGTAGAACTCATATAACTAATAAATTAAGATTAAAATATAGTTTGTCCATACCAAATTGTTTATTCTTCTATTTCCAAAACCTATAATGGTTATCATAGTAGGACATGTGGATAATTTATAATTATTTATTATTAAATTACGTATCGGTATGTATATTAAATTTCATTTAACTTTTATAAATTCTTTGAGGAAAAACAATCATTATTTTTTCTACCCATTATTTATTCCCTCTCACATAAATAATAAAATGGTAAAATAAAAAGGTTGTAATATTTGAAAATTCCATATGAAGAAGTCCATAGATCTGGACATTAACACTAAAGTACATATGGTGCCCCCAACTGCACATTGTTTTCTCTTTATTCTCATCTACATATCATGCGGATATTAGATAAGCTTAATAAAACAAGATTAATCTATTAATACAGGATGTATAATGTGTAGATAGAGACTAGACTAAAATATAATTCTTGTAATTTCATGCCATGTCACTAGATTACACAACTATGTAGTAATTAAGGATTAATAATGGGGAATACTTTGTATCCAAGTGTGTAACATATATGTAATTGGATATACAGACTAGAAAACCATGAAACATTGAGTCCATAATTCAATTAAGATGATTATTGTAGTGTACCACATACACTTATGAGAAAAGGGAACACACATAGTCCCTAGTTGTTTACCGCCAACACATTATGATGATACCACTCACCAGGAAACAAAATACATGCTACATTGTCTACTGATAACAATGTCCTTAATTTTAAAAAATGAAATTAATTATTTATATACTTAAACATGTCAAATGTATTCTATGTCTCATTTATTTGATTGTACATTCCACATTATTGTATTGGTAATTATATATTGAATGAATTCTGGTTTAAAAATATAAATGCAGAGCTTTTGTATAGTATTGGTTTATAGGATGATCTATGTGAATAAAGAGTATCAGATATATTATAATTCACATTTTTTTTCAAGTCATTTGATTGAAAATAAAATCTATTTCATTAAAAATCATGAAATGTGTGGGGAATTGAAAGGGAATACTCTATAAAAAGGATAATTTCATGTAGTTTGGATGGGAAAATTTCATTTTCTCCATGTAAGCATATGGAATTTATTAATTTTATATAAAATTTATTTTCATTAATTTATTAATATTGGTTATTCGTTAAATTTTATACTAAACATTGATTAATTGGATTTAATCAGGAAATTTTATCTTATTTAAAAAATTAATGGGTGAAATTATTAGGAAGATCTCAACGGTATGTGTAGTTCATCTTTTGAGGATGATCATTAGATTAGATTAGACATATTCATGTGATTGGTTTTCATTTAATTTATTTGTTTATTTAAATTAACATGATTTATCATCCCCTCATTCGTATTTTTTAGGGACCTATATGCCAATTATTTGTTTATGAAAACTTTTTTTATCAGATCTAATGGATCCCCTTACCATATTGTTAGTAAAAACTTATATAAGGATAGAGATCCTAGGTGATAAGAGGTTGTACAATATAAATATTTATAAAGTTACCAAAAATTAACTACATAGAGTATGAGTTGTACTGATGAAACATGGACTAAGATTTAGACTAATGAGTTTTTCCCAAGGATTGATTCTTTATACATTCAAAGAACATTATCAAATACATTGGGATAATGATATTTTAAAATAATAATTATCCTAAACTACACTATCTTATAATGTGTAGTATATTGGTAATATGTGATCGATCCACCAATGAGAAGTGAATAAAATGAATATTCTTGACCAAATGTTGGGTTGCCCCAATTTCAATTTATTTAAATAAATTATTTTAATGACTAAAGTTAAATAAATTATTTCTAATGGAAATGAAAATGACAAAAACTTAGTAGCTATGGGTTTATTTTCTAAATTAAAATTCTAAATTCTCTCTCAATATATTTTCATCTATTAGCTACACAATAAATAAAATCTAAATTGAGTACACATGTTTAATCCATTAAATTATATTCTTGAAAATCAAATAATAGTGGTCTAAATAAATTTAATAACCAGTATGACTTATGATTAGTATTTGATTGAATAAGGATTATACCGATAAATTTACATAAATTTATAACTTAATCATTTTGTGTTTAGCCTCTCTCATATAAACTTGGTTAATGATGTAATATTATATATGAAGAAAACTTATGACCACACAATATTAATTTAATCTAATCATTGGGAATTTTAGGAAATAAATAAAATAATTTATTGCACACCAATATTTACTGATTCTTCACTCCCCTATAAAATTAGCTAATAATTTTTTAGTGATAACCAATGAAAAATAAAACAAATTTAAAAGAGAGTATATTAGAAGAAAAGGATATGATAAACTATAATTTAACTTTATTAAAAACTGTTGAATGTTATTGAAAACATGGATACTATGTAGTGTAAAAAACATTACTTTGTTTCAAATTCTCAAGGTCAGATCCCTTGAAGAGGCCACCCCGTGGTTTAATCACTAGAACCCTAATTTCATATTCCCCATTTCTCTAAACAATTATTTCTAATCTTGAGAGTCTACCATTGTGTTATTTCTTGAAATTGTCTCAAATCAGTCAAATGAAGAACAAAATGTAAAAGAATGTAAGTGTCAATGCATGAGATTAATATAGTCAAACAAATATTTAGTTGGTGACTTGGAGAATGAACAAAATAATTAGTTTATATCCATATCTCAAAAATTCATGGAATGAACCATGGGATCAAAAAATGAATACTTAGATCTAAAAACCTATGAAAATTATCTTATATCATTATCTGATTCTAGACATGAATTGATTCATCAATTATTTAAAAACATGAATCATGTTTTCATTATCTAAAAGATATTTTCATGATAGTAAATATAAACCTATCCTCCCCATGTCATCATATCTAATGTTACATGGAAATTATTATCTACTTCATATTCATATTTTTTATCGAGCTTCATCCCAAACTACTTCACTCTATGTTGAAAAAATTATACATCGCCATTAGATACCATGTGATCCATCACATTAGTCAGTATTTCACAATAATTATCAGCCTCCCGTAAAAAAAAGTGAAATTAAATCATTCATGCAACTCAGTCAAGTATGTCAAATATAACTGAAAATGCATTAAAATATAGATAATATATGGAGATATCAAGGGTTATATTTTAACCCTACAAGTAAAATAAATATTATATAATATCAAGATCATGACACATTTATTTTATTTTAATTAGTTTCATGGTTGAATATTTATTTTATTGGATACATCAATGTCACATAATAAATGAATGAACAAGATTTTATATTGAAATAAATTTTAAAGGTTGATTAGTTTAATATTTTATCATCAATTTTTTTTCGCATATGTAATATCTGCATAATATTAATGATTACCATGATTTGATAAAACTAGGTTTTTTTGAATAAGTATTGTAATCCCTAAACAAAAATATTAAATTTTTTTAGATTTAATGTAAATAATGTTGAGTAAAACCTATAGTTCGATGTTCTTGACTATATTATTTAATTTGGAACTCAATTATTTGGGACCGTTTAGCGTCATTTTATTGGTTTACATCACATGGGTCAAATAAATGGAGGAATTCCCTAGAATAATACTATATATCTATGTAAAAATCGATAGGGAAATATATATTCAAGATTTAAGGATTTTGGATTCCACTCATAATATATGTGTTAATGTAGTTATAATAAAATGCTTTCCAAAATCCCATCTATTAACCAGCTAAGAATATTTATTGGTTATGAGAAGGTTGATTTGGGTAATTTCCACAAGAATAACTACAAAATGGGATATTTAGAAAATAATTGGGTAGTCTGATGGGTTTATATAAAACAGTCTTATATTAATTATATTCAAAAAATATTAACTAATTAATCTGATTTGGTAATGATTGATATACCAATTATGTTCCCATAATTTTCTATTAATGGAAAACCAGCCAATATCAATAATAACTCCATTTTCCATAGTGGAGAAAAAATAAAATATATTTCAATTGAATTTATATGTATGGTATAGAAAAAAAAGTGGTGTACTATGCCATAAATAAATATTATAGGATCTAAAAACCCGACATCATGAATATCATATTTATTAAAATAATGGGGAAGATGTGTCCCTCTATATGATTCATGTATACGATGTAATGGATATAAAATTTTAAGTCATATCATCCATTTCCATTGATATTATAAATCAATATGATGAAATGGATGAAGTTATACTCATTCACACATCTAAGATATCTATTCGGAAAAAGGGAGGCATGAGTGATATCTAAACTCTAACTCACTATTAATCTATAATCTTTGAGAGTCAGTGCAAGTTGGGCCTCATATTGTAATTATTATTTTCTACATAGGATGTTTGAATATCATATAGTTTATGATCAAAGGAATGTGACAATCATATCCCATTATTTCTTCATATTAAAACAATTTTCCAGTTTCACTATACAATATTATTTGTGTAAAATTGAGAACACTATTTCCAGACTTCAAACTCTCATTTGTAAATATTATAAGATGATCGGGAATTATAATGTCATGTTACATATTATTAAAAAGAAATCTATAAAAAATGATATGGTTTTGAAATAATATTCAATGTATATGTCATGAGGTCACTATCCTTCTAGTGTGAAGTCATTCTAGAGGAAGGAAAATGAGAAGAATGTGGTTTGTTTTACATTAGAAGTAATGTTCACTATAAGAGAAACTAAACCACAACAAGATGTATGTGGAAGCTTCAAGTGAATTATTTCCCTAGAGAAATATTTTAATATGTGCATGTTAATTTTAGATTAAATTTTCTCCATTAAAAATTTTATCCAAATTTACAAATAGTATATAATGTTTACAGTTTTCATAGGTGAGGTTGATATAAATGATTCCAAAAGAGTGAGGCTGGATTCTCTGTCTATTAGAGACTATCACCACACATTAAAAATAAAAATGTTTTTTTTTATTTAGAGAAGTATTATTATGAACCAACTATTACTAATAATATCATATTTGTTTATTATTTCACCTTGTATATATTTATTTTCAATTCTGTAAATAAGAGATGGTACTTTATTAAAGATAGTATATTTTATGGTATAGACAAACAAAATAATGGTATTTTTGTATAATATAAAGTGAACAAAATAATGGAAATTGATAATGAATCAGATTTAATGTGACTCATTTCACACCTGGTTGTGGAATCACTATCTTGGACCTATAAACAAGAATAATTTTATGTTAAAATTTCAAGATGGTTGCATAGATTCCATTCAGATTAATCCAAATGAATTATGTCATTATTATTTAAAAGAAATGATGACAAAGATACAATATTTTAGTAATAAAAAAAATACCCATAGTGTATTTATAAGGACTAAAAACTAATTTTTGTAGACCCATTAATGTAGATTCAAGGGGTGGATTCTCGTAAATTATTTCATTATCTAATGAATTTTATAGGTAATATTTTTTATTACATGATGAGGTGTAATTATAAATCCATTGTGAGGTTCATATGGTTCCTGAATTATATTATAAATCATCATGGAAATAAATTTAAAAAAAATACATTCAGAATAAGGTGGATAATATCATATCTAATAGTTCATCAACATTATATTGGTGTTTTAAATTTAATATTAACTCAATCCTGTATATAGACCAAAATGGAATGGAATTAGTGAATGGATGAACCATTCCATAGTGGATATAGTATTTTTGATGATGACTGACATGAGTATTTTATTATCCTTTTGGGGATATTCATTACACCTGACTATATATATAAAATACCCATTACTATAAAATGTGTAAAATGATAATCTCATTGATTTATTGTGTGGATATAAAACATTTTTATCTCATATTCATGCATGATGGTGGATTTTATTATTGATTTAAGAACAACTAATAAAATATCTTCCCTTAGAACAAAGTGTATTTTATAGGCTACCCAAAGTAAATTTCGAGATTATACATATATAATCCCACATTAAAATGGTTATATTTTATAGAAATGTAATATTACATTATAGGAAACACATCCAAATTATAAATAGAGGTAGAAATTATGAGTTTAATTATTTTTAAGCTCATGATACACAAGATTTGTGATAGTAATACAATCAATTTGTCTCCTTGGAAGATGTTTTATCAAAACATTAGAATGGAAAAAGAGTACCTTAAAATTTATAAAATAAGATATATAAAGTTTTAAAGTCATATAATATGGCGAATTATTATATGTTTATAATTATGTTACTATTCCCAAAATAGATATAGTAGAAATATCTGAATTAAAAACTGACAAAAGCTATGAACTTTGCGATCAATTCCATATATTAAAACTATGTGTTTGTTTTTTTGGATGCACAAGAAATTGTAAATCTTGTTGGGTAATGATTTTTATATAAGATAATATTTGACAAGGTGGGAATTTTTATAAACTATAAATAATTACTAGTGGATAAATGTTATAGGAAAAAAAGAATTGAATATTAAGAAAACATTTTTCTTGTTATGTTCATTAATCCATCAAAATTATTATCTTAATAATTTTTTCCATGATTATATGAATTTTAAAATGGATTAAAAAATAATTTCCCAACTCAAAATCTATAGAAATGGTTTTTACACCACTACATGGATTTTTTTTCAAAAATGTTTTTTAAAAATTTTATTGTGTTGAAAAGATAATTTTTTGAATTAATTAAATCTTCCATGTCAAAGAGAACTTGATTCATTGAGAATATAAAATAATTTTTTTTCATTATTTATGATTATTGTTAATAATTTTTACAAGAGGATTAGTCAGATTAGATTTTTTTAATAGTATTTTGTGTTGATAATGAATTAATAATTTTAAATGATATAAATCCTTTCATAAGGTTATTTCATTCTAGGAAAATTATTACTCTATATAAGAGATAGGTGAATAATCCTAATTTTTTGGGATCAACATATTTTATGATAGATCAAAGATGGTTATTTGACTAAGTGAATATATATACATTATCCATATAATAAATTGAGTTATTATGGTTCAATATAATAGTATATATATTTTTAATGTAACATAGTATAAATATTCCCTAAAAGATGTATTGTCCCTCATTGTGGATAAGAAATATAATTGAAAAAAATATCTTATTCTTATATAATGGGATCTATCATGTCTTCTATGTTATTCATGATCCATTATGTTTCTAATGATTTGATCATGGTAGGATGTTAACAAGATGATATATGTAAAAAAATTAGATTACTAATAAAGATATACATAACTATTTGAGGTGAGTTTAGGATATTTTACTAGAGAAAGGAGGAAATGAATATCTAGTTATCATGGGTTATAAAATGAAAACCTTTAGATATATCATATTGATAAAAACTTGTTATCATTGTATTTATTTTTTCTTAAAATAGGATTTGTTTACTATATGATTTTAATGAAGCATATTATTTCTAATTCTCAAGTGGAGTTTGAGCCTGTTGGATATTCTGATGCATCTAAAGAAGTAGTTTACACTAACAAAATTATTGAATATGATATTTGTTTCCCCTAATTCATGAAACAATCAATATTTATGTTGATAATAATGTAATGATTCCTCATTTTTAAGAGGCAAGGTCACATCCAAGGAAAATAATATTCTTTATAATTGTTTCCTCTTGATAGAGTTTTTAGATAAGGTCAATTTTCAATAACCAGATTATTCAAGGAGGAAAATGTGGTAAAATATTTGTAGATATCTCTATATCAATATATTTATGACTATTATGTGTGAGAAATTGGAATAATGGTTATTAATGTATTTATGCAGAGAAAATATGAGACTGATTGAGTTAGTTCTCTATATCTAACCCATTAGTATTTTTTTATTACATTTATTTATTTCTTGATTTATTAATGATTTTTCTAATTACATCATGAATTTTTTACTTCAAAAAATATAATTTAATTGTCCCTAAGAATATATATCATAATTAAACATCATATAAGTTCTCCACTATTCCAAAAAGATAGAGGTTCAATTATAATATATTTGAAAAATGTTATTCAACCAGCTTATATCATTTAATGATACAATGAAAATATTAAATATTTTTTTAGAGGATCATAAGGTAGTGATATAACATCTCATAGTGTTTAACCTTGGTAATCACCATGAAGGTAAGTAATCATAATGAACATGCTAGTATAATATTCCCATTTATATGTATGATTGGGTTTTTCTATTAAAAAATAATGTTATATATCCTTTAACATTATGATTATAATTAATTAATACCATCATTTTATTAATATTATTCCTTAACTAAAACTATAATAACATATTATCATGATTTATTTGAATATATTGTATTTATAATGAGTGATATTACATTAATGGATAAAATGGTAAAGTACTTCTCCCTTCAGTCTATTAATGGAAGTTGATATCTCATACATGTCGATGGGGATTGATCATCTTTTATAAATTTATGATCATCATTTTTTATGGGAATAATAATTTCATGAATATAATAGAAGGATTCATTAAAGACATGTGTTGATGAACCCATTTTCAACCAACATGATAAATTAAAGCATGGTAAATGAAATTTTTTCATAGTAATAATTCATATGAGGTTATATGTCAGCAGGACATAATCCTATTAGTATATGTCTTCATTAGACTTTTTCAATACTATAAGCTTGGATTAAAGGGGAACCATGATATTTCTCTTGAGAAAGAGGCAACAATTGTGAAAATTTGTGTGTATCTATTTTCTGGGTTAAATTGATAGTTGAATTCAACATGATGAAATAAATAATATTCATGGATTAGGTTTTTATATTTATTCAGGATTGGGTGATCATTAAATTTTAATCATAATATATTAAAATCAATTCTTAATAAAAAATAATTATAAAGAATTAACATGGGATGGTTAATATAATATTCTTTATATTTGTTGAAAAAAAATTAGTGATATATATATGATAAATAAATATTCCATATCTATGAACCATTAAATGCTTAGAAGAATAACTATACAATGAATAGTAAATTTTTAATATATTATTTAAATTATGATTAATTATATGTTTGTAATTGATTTATATTTGAATGTAATAATAACAATAAAACAGTTCTTATTATAAAAATAGTGTAAATTTAGAATTATAGAATTTTTTATGGGGGTTATATTCAAATAATAAGCAAAACCTTTGAATAATAAATATATAAATATATCACATTCTATAAAAACACTATTGTGATCAATATAACTATAAAAACACTCATAAAATATGAATATATTTATTAATATATATCTTGTTCTCTCTCCTCCCCTTACATAATGTTATTAAAAGATCGTTAAGAATTTATCATCCTTGATTAGAGATTTGTTACGATTAATATCGAATAATAGAAGTGATCATCTTTGGATGTTCATGAACTATAAAATTCCATAATATAATTAAAATATTATGGTTCAAATGTGGATAAATTATAGAGGTATTGTGAAAATGAATCAATTATTTATATGATGATATAATGAGATTAAGTCAAAAGATCATTAAGAAATATATAATGACTTGTTTAGGTAATGGAAGATATGATTATAATTATATTATAAATTTCATGTGATGATCCTCCTCCACTAGTATTGACATTTAATTATGGTAACTAAAATTTAAATCCATTGGTCTGGATTCCATATATCATGTACTACTCTAAATAAATTTAAATTATGAAAAAATTTCATGTTTTCTATTATATTAAGGTACTACCTTTACACCCACTACCTATATTTACATTAACATTATATTATAGTTAAAATTATTAAAAATATTTTAATTTAGAAATTTATAAAATAATTTCATTCGAAAAGAATACTATAATTTTATATGGTTGAGGTGATGAAAAGAAAATTATCTTATTGACTGTGGTAGTGAACCAACGGTAATACCCTGTTTATTTTTATTTATGATTAAATAAAACAGAATTGGATAATTTATTTCCCTTTTATATAATATTATTAATGTATTATTTTTATATTTATTTAATTATATATTGTTGGTTAGAATGAAAATTAGTGGTGTATAATAAATAGAAAATATAAGTGGTTTTTTAGTCAATCTACCACATCAATTTTAATTCATCTTTCAATATTTTCTAGAGCTTAAAGGAATATAATTTTTTGAAGGGTTAAACTAATAAAATGATTGTAGGGTTATTTATGAAGTGATTTTATATATACACAATTAATAGAATATTTTTAATATTTGAGAATAATTATTATAATATGGGTTTGTTAATAGGTTAATGGAATGGGGCATTATATTAATAAAATATAGATTAAATTTCCATTTTAGATGTAGAATACGAATAGTAATGTTTTATATGAATATTTATAAAAAATGATGTATATGAGGGAAATATAATATTTTTATATACCATATAATTAATATAATTATTCATATAACCTATAATGTTAAAAAAAATATTTTTATTATGACCCATATATTTTACTATTATTGAAAATTTTAAAGAAAAAGATATTCAAACGTAATTTTGACATAATTAATCAACAAATGAGATATTTTTTTAAAAAAAACCATCTAATTTATAAATTAATTAGTAATAATTTTAGTATAAAAATCATGTACATGTAGAATAATGAAACATTTACTATACTACTAATGCAAACATATACATGTATTCTGTTACATTGACTGAGTAATTGATTTTTTATATTTTTACTATTTTTATTATATATTTAATTTAATATAAATTTTATATAGGTTGTTATTTCATCATTTATATT
Organism: Viscum album; assembly: GCA_963277665.1. NCBI lineage: Eukaryota > Viridiplantae > Streptophyta > Magnoliopsida > Santalales > Viscaceae > Viscum > Viscum album. The sequence continues at coordinate 1,730,313,496 of OY728132.1, forward strand.
AGTGGTAATATTTGAATTTTAATTTCCATGTTTCATTTCTAATCATTACATTTTTAATGAACATTTATAAATTAAAGAAAAGCCTCTTATTTATATCAATATTCATTCACTGATACATCCATGATGGTTACATATACACATGTTTTAATATTCTATTTGTATTTATAATGATTTATTATATTTTCATAGGGTTGATACTAGATATTTTAAATCTAGGATAATATGATGCACTATGATTTGAAAAATATATATTTACTTGTGATACTATCACGTTATACTATATTTAAACATTATGATATGTTTATATCGTTTAAATAAAATGTACATTAATCAGAAAATAAATTAGTGTTCATTTTTTATATGATATATTTTTTTACTTATTCAAAACCCTTATTTGTAAATTTGGTATCCATAAAATTTTAAGTGTTATTTTCTTAAATTAATCTACATGTTCTTAAAATGTGTCCCATAACACATGTGTTTTATATATATTTAATCATATAATATTCCCCATTATTGGAGATGTATCAAGATGATATTAATGGAAATTTTCTTTTCTATATAGCTGATTGTTTTCAAATCATAGAAGATAAAATAATGGTTTAAGGGCTATATTGTTACTAGAAATATACCCATTAAGAGAAGTTTTTTAGTGGTTAAATTAAAAAATAAATTTATAGTGGTTCAAAAAAAATATAATGATGATTTCATAATTGTGCATTAAATTTTTGTAATATTATTAGAGAAAATACCTGAATTGTAGTGTTAGTTGGGGATGTTGACCCTTTGGGGGATAAGTGGTAGATACCACATTAATAAAAAATTATCATTAGAGAATACCAAAAAAGAGGATATCAATATTATAATGACCCTTACTTTTCATAAATTGATAATAAAAATAAATAGATGAATATTAATTAAATAACATAAAAACAAAACCATAGGTATATGGGTTTTCTGCATTTGGAAACATGGAATCAAAAAACATTTTTTCATAAAAAATAAATATTTTCTCTCAAATATTTAATCAAAAACTAAAACCCTTATTGAAATATAGAACTGAATACCATAGTCGTCATCTTTGGGAAAAGAAACAACAGAAAAGGGTGAGTTCAGATGGCCAATAAGAGAAAAAAAATAGAGTTTTCTCTCCTAATATATTAATAAGGGAATAAAAACGTGAAAATAATATTTGATAATTTTATCATTCATATCAAATATCATAACATTAAGTCCTGGATTAATTCATAAAAGATCATAATAGTTAAATCAAAATAGAAAATGAGCCATGTGACAATAACATTTTAATAATTCATGAAATGTTTCATAAACATAATAATAGAAAATCATTCCTTTTATAGTCAATGATAGTTTCAAACAATATCATAGTGTAATATTTTCACACCCCAGACCATCATAGTCACCATGCATTACTCCAAAGACGATTAAATCAGACATTATCCTTTATAGAACTAGTTGGAATTCCTATACTAGTCATTTCTATCTGAAGATATATAATATCATTATACATTTCATTTTAGTGATATATAGGTCCCACCTATCATTGGTAATAACACAACCACCATCCATGTATATAACTCAACGAACATCACAAAATTAAAACCATAAATACATGTCCCAAAAAAATATTGCATTCATTTTATATGAAACCGTGTATGAAAATGAGTTTAATTAATATCCCATAATAATAAAACACTTCTGAAATAAACTAGTTTCATAAAAACCATCCCACCATAAAATTAAACCAAATATAAAAAGCATCTGGATAATATCCTTGGATAATTTCCCAAGAATATAATATTTAATATCAAATGCTATTATCTTATATGAATATAATTTTCAATGAGAACTTGAAATATTTCTTGAAAAATAATATCTCTGTTTTAAAAACATTTCATCATTACATAACATTACTAAAACAAACAATAACAATTTGGGTTACCTGTCTTTAAAAACATAAAAACAACAACTGGCTTGTAAAAAACATACATGTTCTCTAGCTTATTCCTTCATAAATATAACCATTTTTCAAATATCATACAAAATATCTCCATACTTATCCAATGGTAAGTAAACTAAAGAAATGGGTAAGATTAATTCTATATAATGGAGAGAAAATGGATATATCAATCACAATATATGAATATGGTCATAAGAACATTAACATAATGTCTTAAATTTATACCCTCCATACCAAAGATCATAATATTTAGTCATAGATTAAATTATATAAATTAAAAAGGCATGAATCATAATTAAACATGATCAATGGGAGAATAACATTGTCCAAATACATAGAATATGGAATATATATAAGCATAGTATATAATTTTTTTACTAGTCAAGGGTATTTACAAAGGTAGTCAAAGTTGAATTGGTGATCCTCCCAAACCGTCATTTTTTTTATGGTTAAACCATGAGATTATCATGGTAGAAAATATTTTTAAAAATCTAGTTTCACATCCCATTCTGGTGATATATATATAATGAGATGTAATTTCATTACCTGAGTCATGGCAGGGAGATATAGGTCACAAATTTCATTTATATAATGTAAACAGCTTCCTTTTTTGTAATATAATGACCATAACATAATAAAAATCATAAATATGTTTGCTAAAAGAATATATCATTTCAGAATCTAGGTAAATAAATTGGTCCACAATCATATCATCATAAAAAAATTAGACAAATATATAGGTTTCATAAATATCATGATCCCATAAACATAACAATACTACAAAAATAAATATGATATTTTCCTTAAATAATAACCACAGTGTAGTATAAATAATATATAATAAGTATATATTATATGGAATTTAATTTTAAAATATTTTTTAAAAAAATATAGAAAAATAATATATCTATTTTCAAATAATTTATTAATGCGTCGTAAAACAATAATTGAAAAATAATATACTAGAACATGAAATTTATATCTCATAAGGGATTCATAAAATAATTAAATTATTATGATGTTGGAAAAATCCTCTATTTTGCATTAAGTTAAAAATTAGTTTGTCAATATTTTTATTTGAATATTCACAAATAAACCACATTTACCAAATTAATAATTTAATCCTTCCAAAATGTTTTGTAAATAGAAAAACATGGGTAAAATTGAGTTTAAATAAGAATAAGATAATATAAAAATGATTTTTCAAAAATAATTTGAATACCTGAAAATTGCAGAAAATATATGATTTTATGTAAACATTAAAGACATAAAATTTTATATGAATTCCCCCTATAAATATCATATAATTTTTGTGAAAATTAATAAAATAAATGGAATATGAGAATTACCTATAAATAATCATTCCAAAATAGATATAAAAAGATATATATTCAAAATTAATTTAACAAATAATCATAATATGAAAAAATCAAATAATGAGATGTATAACCCAATTCATGATAATTGTGTTAATATTCCCCTTACTACATTGTAATAAATCAAACCATATGACCCAAAAATGTAATAATTGACCAATTAAACATCAAATTCGTTGAATATAACGAGATTTGTGATATAAAATATTATTTTTTAGTATATATTCATCACACAATATATAATTGATGAAAAATTCATATATCTCACAAAAGTAAAAGTGAGCTGAGAATTTATTGCCACACTATTCCCTTTAGTGTTTCATACTTAAAACAATAGTATAATGGTTTAAATAATGTTATTAATTCATTAAATAACCAAAAAATATTTAGTATACATTATATGATAATTTTATATCATATTTTACCCAATTCCTTAATTATAATTTACTTTTTTTTCATTGTTTCGTGTGCACTCATTTCATGTTTTCATGATCAATATATTATTTTATCACTAAGAATTTTAATTTCAGATATAAATAAAACACATTATGTTTGATGGAATGGTATTTATTTTCATACATAATATTATATACTCCCAAATATCATTTACATTTCTTACATGGGGATGATTCATTTGAATAATTGTTAATGAAAAATGTTTGGCTTATTTTTTCATTTTTTCGACCATCACAAACTAGTTTAGTTTTTTAAAACATTATGTAGTTGTAGTTGTTCCAAAACATTAAATAGTATATTATATTTTTTATTAAAATCTGATTTACCAATAATAATACAATTATAACTATCTAGTAATGTTATAATTGAAAATGAAAACTCATTATCCACAAAGATAATTATCTTCTATAATTTTGACAATGGCTTTATTTAATTTAATAAGAGGATGTAATAAATGGTTTGGATATAAGATAATACATTATAATACTAAAATTATACTATTTACATTATTATGGAGTTATTAATCCATGATAGAAGGATGAGGTGGGAATATGGTCGAAGAAGAAAATAAAAACTGTGAGGTGGTTTGGTAAAATTACCTGTTGAATGTCACCTCATTCTATAATCCCTGATGGAATGTGGAATTGATATTGTGGTGAGAAAAAATTAAAATGGTTGGGAGGATATTGGGTAGTAATGGTTTTGGTAGATATTTTAGAATCTTCATGTCTTGTGAGGAGAAATTGGGTAGTGAAGGGTTGTATTTAAATCAATGGAGGGGTGGTTTTATGTGATTAAATAATGATTATTTTATAAATAAATCCATACAAAATTTGTGTGTTAAATTAATTATAAATAATTTTGACAAAAAATAATTTCATAAATTCTCATTCAGGTTAAGAAACCAATAAACTTGAGAAAGAAGGTAGTTATTTGATGTATTTAAATTATTTACCCTCTATCATTAATTTACTAATTTATTATACCTATAATTCACTCAATCATTGATTACTATAGTAAATTTTGTTGCCTAAAATTTAAAATGAAATTATTATACAATTTTCATATCTGGATTCAAAATACTAAATTAAATTTTAAAAATCCAAAACATAGAATATGAAAAATTACATTTAAAATTATAATGATATAATTCAATGAAAATAGTTTTTAGGGAAATGTGTTTTATTACCAAAAATATAATATAAAAAATATATGTTATAATTAATTTTTAAATGTATTTAATTATTTTATATCATTCATAAATTTATAGTAGTTAATTTTAGATTAATTTAAAATCATAACGTTACTCTTAAATATAAAGAAAATGTAGGTTTTATAAAATCATTATTTTTTATTATTTAATTAAAAATTAATCCTTTCTAAAATTTCTAAAAAACTTATCATCATATAATTTTGACGTGATGAGTCCAAAAATTATTTTATTTTTATCAAATAAGTATAATAAATGTTACAAAAAGTAAATATTATTAATCTCTAATAAAAATCAATAATTTCTTTCTTGAAAACATATATTTGGTGAACAAAATAAACATACTATAAAATTACATGAATAATAAAAAATAATAAAATAAATACATTGAAAATTAATTCAACAATTATATATATCATAATATAGATAATAATATTTATTCCTTAAAATTAAAAAATTCAAATATAATTACATTATAATTTAAATTGTTTAAGGTTAGTGACCTGTGTAATGCAATCTATCAAAGATATTAAATTTAATTTTAAAAAATATAATTTTCGTACAATAAAAATATGTTACAAATACCAATCCATTAATAATTATTTATAGATTTTTCACCTAAAAAACTCATATGTGAATATGCCAATGTGGAAAACAACCTTTTACATGTTGTATTGGTGGTTACATCATTCTTGCATTGTAAATCTCCACATATGCATAAAAAATGGGTGGAAAAATCTTTATCAACAAGTTTCCATACATTTTCGATGGTTAGATAAGTGTTACACCACATGGTGATATATAATATGATAGGGGATGGTTACAAAAACTGGGAATTCAAAACACATAATGATTGGGATTAAAATATATAACCCATAATAGATATACATCAACATTCAAAAAACATACAAAATGACACATGATATTATTATATAATTAAGAATAAAATATGAATCCATATATATTTTAAATAGAAAATGAGAGTATAACCTATATTATATTGTAAGAGATGATATTATAAAAATACCATAGCCCAAATGTAAAAAAATAACAAACATTTAATTAGAAAAAGAAGATTGTCACAATGGATTTACTCTAATACTGATCAATTCAAGACACAATCCCATTTATATCCACTGATGAACAATATTTGTATCTTTGTGTTTTATGAAGTTTAAACAATCAATTAACATTTATACATATACATAAATCATGTGAGAACATAGAACATTCATGGATGAGTATGAAATTACCAAATATGACATCTAGAAACTAAGTGTTGTATGGGTATTAATGGTCTCACATACATGGTTAATAATGAAAATCCTCCTAAACAATAAAAAAATTGGAGAACATAAAATAGAGAGAATCAACAGTATTATATAAGAATCCATTCTTAATATACTTAATGTTGTAACTATATGATACCAAAATAATCAACTCATCCCACTGAATGTTTACTCCATGAATATGCCTCATTCCATATGGGAAGGAACCGCTCTAAACAAATGTGATTAAAATAACTCACAGAAAACTAAAAACTTCTCTCTCATCATCCAACAAAGGAAAAAACAAATCCTTTCTCATCCACCTTAGACGAAACACCTTCATTCTCATACAATACATTTTAGTTCAATAACATAAGTTTATATGAGGGATCGTAATACTAAATCACTAAGATATATCCATGGGATCTAATAATGGAGTCCCCAAATTAAAATGGATTATCAACTACGGGGCACTCCAAAATCACTAGAAATATCCATCTATCAGTAGTAAAATTTAATTATTTTTTCGTCATGGTGAATAACTAAACTTAATAGAATTTAATTACTTTTTAAATAATTCTTACGTCCACAAATTCTTATCTAAAATCCTCATATTTAGGGTTTATATCTAATAGAAAAATTTATGTGGGAGATATGGGTGTCGATAATGATATGAGACATTCTAGTTTACCAAATCCATATATGGGTTAATAAAACCATGATAAATTTTGGTGGTCCCAAAGCTATCCAATATTTTTCAATTCATACAACCAAAAATTCTATACTAATAAATGGATATCGATAAAAAATTAATTATTAATGGAGGTAATTAACGAACAACACCGTGGATATCTTATCCAAGTATCCCAGCTCTTCTAGAGAGGTATATCTGAGTTGTCTATGGAGATTCACATATATAATATGTCTAAGAAACCTAGAATCACCACATAATGTGATTACCAGATCCATTATAAGAACAATTCCATATGTCAATATGGTCCCTAAAATACGAAATGGTATATATAATTTCCATGGGATTTACAGACAATGGTTTTCTAAAACATCGATTCTACTCATCCTCTATATCCACCTCATCCCATATCAAAATGTTTATGTGGGTTTGTGCCTCACTATAGTATAAAAAACACTTGAGGTCCTACTGACCGAACATGAGATATCACAAAACATAAGTGGATAACAATTTTTCCTGAATAATATATTTTCTCTATATATATATACTATCTTGTGCCGCATGAGGCTTCTATTGGAAATAATTCCCAGGATTAGAGGAACAAAAATCTATTTATGAGGAGGTAAGAACTCCAATAATGTATGGTATTACCCAAAATAGCTCACATAATAATCGTTAATTTAAATTTTATTATCACTTCTTGAATGCATTATCAAAATAAATATCATAAATACTAGTGATCATATGTAGCAGAATGTATGAAAATTGTAATTGCTACTCTTCATTTACTAAGAACACATCCATTAATTAATAATAATAGATACATTATATCTACAATTTAAAATATAGAATGTACATTATCGAAATATAGAAATATATAAAATTATAGAATTCAAATCCTACAATATTATCAAAAATCCTAGAATTTTACTTATGAATTAGCTTAGAATTTAATATCCATCAATATATTTGATCACATTTACTTATTGTATAGATGGAACAAATAAATATTAGCCTACAATCATATGTTTGTGACAGTATATGGAATAAGGAATGAAAAACTTTCATTAATATCATGAAAAATATTAAAATCTAAATTCTTGAAAGGGAATAGTGATCTAGAATAAGGATACTATAAGAGAGTTTACCATATAAAAATATTCCATGTATTATCTCACAGAACAAATCAAAATCACCATATATTTAATATTTAAAATATCTCCAAACCATATCTATAATTGTATCTATTAGGAATATGACCACACCTGCATAGTCTATGCATAATAATTTCCATAATAGAATAATTATGTGTCTAAATAATTATCTACGGTGTGGATCAATTAAAACTCACTATATAACAATGGTACAAGACGTGGAATTAAATATTCATGATATGTAATATAGACTCTTCACATTGGACATGAACATAAGACCATATCAATTTTTATTTCTCAAATATATAGTAATCTTGAATGAATAAATGAAAAGTAAATCACATATGTTACCATGTTGTATACCTTACTGAATCCATATCCTAAACCATGAATGTGGGTATACTATACATGTCATGTAAGATGAGGAAATTTTATCTCCACATACATTACACGAAAATTTGATTTACTTGAAAACATTTATTAAAATGAATATAAGGAAAAAATATAACGAGAAGTGAACAATTTATATTAGGGTAATGCTTCATATATGATATTATTTGGAGTTAGTTATTAATAAGTATTTGATGGAATGATGGGTGAACCAAATATAATAAGATAGTATACTATGGGAGAATTTAATAGTTAAATTATTTTGAATCTATTGTGTATCCAAAAAACATATGTCTTTTGCTATTTTTTTCTCTTATTGATTATTTTTATCAATTCCATATTGAATCATGTATTATGAACAACAAATATATATCCCAAAATTTAAATTTATTATATACATTATGATGTTTATTATTTTCAAAAAGTAATTTCATGTATTCATACCCCTATGATATGGATATTTTATGTGATCAATGATATATCCAATGATTATACAAACTGAGAATCTGATCTCAACATGCATTATGTTACCCAACCAAAAAATATTAGGATGTATTTTATGTATAATATTTATAAGATGGATTTTAGTTATGAAGAACATTGTGGAATATAGTTTTGATCATTTATGAAGAATTTAAATATGAATCTCTGACTCCATAGATACTAGAACTAAATGAATAAGGTGTGGATGTTAATATTGTGTATTTAATATTGAATTATTATGGTGTAATATTATTGTATGAAATGTATGGGTAACGATAATATTAATATCTTGGTAATTAAATTGTCTAAAACCCTCTCGTCCTAAGATCTCTATCAGCCCATCTAAAACTTTTTTCCAATAATTTTTGTATCAAAATATTATGGATTGGGAAGAACACCCCAAATATTAATTTTTTGTTTTGGTGCCTCTAATGGATACACATCAAAAAGATGAAAATTTTCTTATTACATGGTGATCACTATCATTTAAAAAATCAGTAGTTGTATTAAAAATATAAAGTCAAGGATCCTCTTAATTTTTGTATTAACATTCTCTATATAAGATTCTTGTGGATTAATTGAATTAAATGATTCCATGATCATACAGTAGTTTTAAAAAATTTTAAAATATGATTTTAAACCTATTAGTGTTGTAAAAACAAGATCAATTCCACATTATTTATGAAACTATATATAAATTTAATTATATTGTAATATTGAATATCATATTAATTTCACTAAAAAATAAATTTTATATTATTTTATTACATAAATATCATGATCTCTGATAGAGTATAAAATTATATATTTGTACAAATTTTTTATAGGACACATATATTTGATTATTTCTATTTTTTGGATTCAATACATGGTTTTGTCAATGATGTGGATCATACTTCTCATACGATATCCATGTTTGTTATAAAATATAATATTGATATTTTATGATAAAACACAACTATTTTTTAAATACCACAATATATATTGGCTATTTGAATGATATCCACTATATTTTATAGTTCAGATTGAATCATAATGTCTCCCTGAAAGATGGAAATATTATTTTTCTTTAAAATAGTAATTATATTTTTTAATATAATTTTTTAACTAGTGATTAAATGAATTTTTTTATATTATTTAATATTAATAATATTTTTAAATATTAATTAGTAATGATTTTAAATGTAATTCGTAAAATTATTTTTAAAAAATTTATTAAATTATATTTCTTTATAAAAATTTCTAATAGATTAAAATTTTCTTTCAAAATTTAGGTTACTATATTTGAATTTATATATAAATATTGTAAATAATTATTATAATTTTAATTTTTAAATATATTATAAATAAAAATGTATATATAAATATAATGAGTTTATTTATATAATTATGAATTGTCTGTAATAATATATTTGAAATGTACAAATTATAAATGAAATTTTCCTAAAATTATTAGAACATTATCTAATGAGCATTGAAAATTAATACGGTCATTGTATAAAATAACAAAATTATATGATATTAATATAATGTAAAATGATTACATGATACCAATTTGAAACTAAAAAAATTATAATTTATAAAATATAATATATTCAATTTAATTTTCATATAATTAATTATTTAATGGAAATAATATTAAAAATAAATATAAATTACATATATTTATCTTCTTATGAATTTGTCATAATTCATGGAAATTTCTTATAATTATTTATATTGTAATTGTTAATAATTTTATTATATAGCTAAATTTATGAATTTTTAATAACATTTATATTTGTTTTTAATTCATAGATATAATTTTTTCTTTATGAAATGTTATATATCATTTAGTTTGTCATACAAAGTACACAATTTAAATTTTATTACCATAAAAATGATTTTTAAATATGATTTTGTTTTTATCTACCTTTAGTGATGTTTATTAATAATGTTTCAATACTTATATTACATATTAAATTTAGTTTATTCATTTTATGGTTTAGTGTAACAATGAATTGAATTTCTAATTGATAATAGTCACACAAGGTAAAACATATTTTAGACATCCCAAAGGCATATAGGCTTATGTACTATTAATAAAAGCTATGAGAACCCTATATATACTTTAATAAATAATAAAAATATTATGAATCATATAAAATTTTAACCTAGAAATGAAAATTTCATGTATCTTATCCCTAATATGATTCATTATTTATAAATTTTTTTGGATTCTTTTTTATGGTCTAGTAAAAAAAATTTAAAGACTTAAATAATAATTTGGATTGATCATATTAATTCCTTAATGGGAAAATAAATTCCAAATATAAATAATTATATAAATGCAATACTATTGGGAAAACATTATATAAGATGGTGATATTGAATCTGTATGAAAGAACTATTTCTTATATTCCATTTAATCAAGCACATTTATTGTCCTTGATCATAAAATAGGGATGGTTTTTTTAATGGTGTCTTCCCTTACTTGATCATGTGTTTGGAGAAAATGAAAATATGGGGAACTAACATCCATTATTGCATATTATTGGTATATTAATTATGATTCATATAGTTGGTAGACTGTATGTAGAGAGACCCAAGCATTTCATAAATATATTGTACATCATTTAGGTGAATATTCAATACATTTCAAAGATACACAATTGGGGACATCAATATTTTATTCTCATTAGAAACTTGATAGATAGTCTTATTATTTTAATAAACTATCATCAAAATATCTCATAATGATCTTCCAACATATTAATCTTCATTGATATACCATTAATTAAGAAGTCAACATAACCTGGGGAAAGGATATATAATAAAGGGTGTCCTGAAATTCTCAATAAGGTTAATTGTGGATGATATCAATCGATGGTCACATGAAGACATAATATAAGCTTAAGTATATGAGATCATGAACATAACATAAACATTTCACACCCTGTCTATCTTGGATCATAAATATGAGTCATGGGTTGTCAGAAGTCATTATATATAAATCATGAACAATATTTTCATGTCCTAAATGTGTGTAATCATCATATTTGTAGAATTAAATTCACATTACAAGGTTATCTACCAAAACTAGAAAATTTTAATTGGTTGGAATACAACATATTTTTCCCATTGATTGTCGCAAACATTGAATATTTTCCTATAGTAGAAAAATAACATTGACTTGTTTCACATAGTGGATCATGTACATCAACCTGGTTCACATTATAATCTAATGGGATATAAAATAGAATCCCACACATTTGTGTGATATATAATTATGGGCCCAAACTTTACAAAATGAAATATATACATATTTGTGTCATATGAATATAATAAAATTTTAATATCATCAATGAATAACCAATGGATAAAATAGGTTTCAAAATAATATAATCAGTATAATAAAAAACAATGTATAAAAATCTATTAATATTTTCATTATATCATATTCCAAAAAACATTATTAACAACAAATTATGTAATCATTGATGAAAATTCCTTTAAAAGGTTCACTAAAATTATTATTGTTATAGAGTACCACATTCACATGAAAATAAATTATTTAAATTTCATAAATGTAACCGATATTATGGTAAATTTTTATATAAAATAAAAAATGAAAAAATATGATATTTTCTTCAATGTATGGATCTTTCTTGAAAGTGCTAAATTAAATTCATGTCAAAAAAATTAAAATAAAACATTTGTTTTACAAATTAATAAAAATTGAAAAACGACCCACATTTGGAAAACAATAAGAATAAAATTTTAAAAAAATATCCAATAATATAAATCTTGTTTAAAAATTATATTAAAAATCATATAATAATATTATAATCACTCATAAAAATAGATTTAGGAGAAGAAGTTAAGATGAAAAATGATTTTTGATCGAAGATAGAAATACTATATCACATAAAACATTCCATAAATCTATTAAGTATATAATTATAGTTAAAATGATAATAAAATATGTAATATTTAGATGTAACTAGTGGAGAATACAATTGAATGATATATATATATATAAATTATGGATCATATAATTACTTCAATGAAAATTCAAGAATAAATAATCATAATAAAAAAGGATTAAAACATTAATCCCTATACTCAAATATAATCATTCATCATACAAATTTGATCATAATGTATATTAAATATAGATTTGGTATACATACATTATAGAAAAAACATAAAAAACTAGATATTATTTAATTTTGATATATTTTTATCATTTTATTTGAAATTTGTCACTATGATCACTGTTTAGTGTGACAACCTCATCCTTTCAGTGCATGATTTACTTTAGAAAATTAGATCCATATACATTTATAATTATTATATAATATTAGGAATATAATTCATTGCATAAATACTATATATATTCCATACATATATTTTAATCTAGAAGATAATTTTCTACAAGAAAATGTGAATCATTTTTCTTGGATATTGTAAACTATTCAAACAAATCAATGATTTTACTATTTTTAAGAATATTTAAAAAAAGAATGGTAAATAATAATTCAATCTTCATGGATCATTATTATATTATATATATAATATATATTTTTTAAATCAATACAAATTACCTTTCCATTTTATATGTATATGAAAAAATAATCACATCACTTTATGCAGGTTGATATCCACATGTATGCATGAGTGGAATTATGATTTTTCCAAAATATGGGAAGCTTTGATGGTAGATATGACATGAACAATACATAATAATAATTGTGTCGTTTATGTCATATATAAACATTAAAACCATTATAAAACTAATATAAAAAAATATAAAGACAAATAAATTGAATTAATACATGGATCTTTTAATTTTTATATACAAACACATAATACATTAATTAAAAATATAAAGGGAAAGAGGGTGGATAATAAATAAAATTGATCCCTCAACCCTAGATCAAGTACTTCAAACATAAAAATTTGTTTTCTCACTTTGATAGAGATAAATTTGCATAATTGTTTCGATCGAAAATATACAGAAAAAATGAAATATGGTATAATTTATATACCCATGGACATTTTGGGTTCAAAGTTGTATATAATTAAGAAAAAATCATAACAACATGGAAAAAATTGGTTAATAAATATACATATGCATATATCATATTCCAGTACATTCATTTCATATAATAACAAATATAGGAATGAAAAAAAACCTTTCATAAAAACCATTGGAAAAGTAAAACAAATAATGGGTGAGCTATAATCCATAGTAAAGATAATGATGAGAGTTAATAACTAAATTCATTAAATTAGAATATAATTAGATCATTAGAATTATTTAATAGTCGTAGTTCTTGTGAACTTCATACGATAAATCATACACATCACTACATAGATCATAAAAATGTAGCATTTCATAATAATATATGAAAGGATATTCTCATATGAATCAATAATAATAATAAATTTGATTTATTTATGGATTAAATTATTCATTATATACCCATATAGAAATAATGTATATGTGTTGATTTCATAGAACAATATCATTGTAAATTTCTATTTCCATTTTATTAAGTACACCTTTAACCTCATTGTGTATTTCTCATCCATTGTGTTATGGTGGATACCTATAATAGTTATGTAAGAGATTTGTTTGAATTTCTTCCTGAACTATAATGTTCAGTGGTATGAAGAAGGATTTACTTCTATGTAACGAGGATACATTCCATGTAATTTTTCATGGGTACAAGAAGTGTAAAGCGATCCATGCCCTGAAATTTTACACGCCCTGAAGAGAGGTTTCACATAATAAATCATTCGTATAACTAATTTTTAATACGAGGTGATATATTTTCTTCATACATTTAAAACATGTATTTCATGGAATTTATTCATTTTACACATCTTCAAATGACATGCATATAGATTTTAAAATTGGTGAGTGGTTGTTCGGTCTACAGTTCTTTTCTCTAGGACCTTGTATCATGACCTTGATTTATAGCCATATATTTTTTAGAGACCCTTTTTCTACTAAAACAATAAGTTCCTTTTTTTATTTTTGTTTCATTTGTGGTGCGTCTATCTAGTAAGTGATCATTATTCCTCAATGTTACAAGTGATGGTCGTAACACCCTAGCATTAAGGTATCGGATCCATTGATCTATGTTGGATGTTCCTTCCTGTCTTATGTTAGGTCCTCTTTGATATATTTCCCCAATGTTTTTTCTTGGTTATTTGTGTTGTTGTCTACGTACATTCTTGAGGTAGGTGGTGTTTTCCTTTTCTGTTGAATGAATTATTTCTAAATTAAACCAATCATTATAAATCTGAATGATAGTATAGGTCCTTAATTTCTGTTTTTTGGTTCCACTGATTTTGGATTCTATTACGAGCATGTGTGGCCCTAGTTTTGTGGTAGGTTCTTCCATGTCTAGTAGAAGATAATAGATCTTGTTGTTTTTTATTTACAAAATAATTTATAATGAAATATTTTCATGACTTTTATGTGTATGTTGATATATGATTTCAATGAAAAATGTTTTACCCTGTTTACTAATAAATTGAATAGAAAATTGATATTTTCAAATCATTGAAATATATTTTAAAAAGTTTTTTATAGAATTGAAATGAAATCTGAAAAAAAAAGAACATGGGTTACCTTGGGTACATAGGTGGATGGTTTAGAATGATTCCATTATTCTTTGGTTAGTGATTATCAAGGTGGTCTTTCATATCTATTTCATCTAAATTTTTGTATTGTTGTTTTAGGGGACCGATATTGATATTATTGGGGGGTTATAGTCATACAGTATTCCTCTACTTTCAATTTTTTTTATTCTAGAAACTAGTTTTTTCACTTAATTATTATGGTACAATTTGTCTACAACCTGTACCTATATTATTCATTGGTGTTGTGATACATGTAATTGTTTTTTGTATTTCTACCCTTTATGAGATAGCATTTATATGCATGTTTTATGTGGAAAATAATATGGAAAATTTTCAGTGAAGTTTATATACTTTATTTTTTTACAAATTTTGAAAAATATAAATATTTACCATGTTTTCTATAAAACTGCATTAGTGCTTATTATACATTTTTTTTACTTTAAATGATCATACATGAATTGTAATATATATTCTAGTTATAGAACAACTATGTGGGATCACACTAAACCTATTATCTCACACCCCCATGCCTATTTAATTGTTCTTAGACCATTATTTGTCTTCCATAGTAGGGAAAGTCAAAGAGTTGTAGTGAGGTGTTGTGGTTCGAGTCAGATAGATGGGTACATTTTGGTGAGATAGTGGGACTTTGTTCATTACATCATTTTGAATATATTTTTGTAAGGGTTACATTACAGTTGGACATATCCTTTGAATTTTCAAATACTTTGTTGTTGTATGTTACTTATTTTTCTCTTACAATTGCGGAATTATATGTTGTTTTTTTGTTCATGTTTCTTTTTTAGTATATATATTCATTTTGGTTGTTTAAGATGGGAAAAATTGTTCCATATAGTTCATTATTCGATTCCCAAGTGCATTTCACCAGCCCATGGGAATTGAAAATTAACTTCTAGTGTGTGAAAGATCAGGTCTAGTGTGATGTTTTAGTGGACTCGAAGATAGTTTGTTACAATATAGTATCAGAGGATAGTGTTTCTTCAAGAATTCTTGTCTTTGGACATATGTTAGACTACAGATAATATTTTTTGTACATAAAAGGTATCACTTGATTATATTTGGGATAGCTCTTTTCATAATGATACTTGTGTTGCCTTGGGATATTGGGATATGTGTGTCTACTTTCGGGTCTGATTTTAAATATTGTTTTCCCTTTATGAAATTTATAATTTTAATTGAGATTTGTTCTATTTTTTGATTGTTATCATATTTCTTTTCATAGTTTTATGCCTCCCTAAAGGCTTCAACAACTTCCTCAAGATGGTGGAGCTAATTATCCTCAATGGAATCCATATATAGATCTGAAAGTTGTTGAGAATATTGTTTGAAAATTTTGTGCTGTTGATCAGGATAAAAAAATGTTTAGAACATAATTGTTGAGGTTTATCATAGAGATGGAGTAGAAAGATGTCAATAATGATAATTTTTTTATTTGAATCCACCATCCATTAAAGGGATGACTAAACCTCAATAGTAGGAGAACTGGCTAGACATGATCAATAAATTTTTTGAATTTTTGAAGAAAGCTGATAATATCAAGGCAATGTGAACAACATTTAGTCTAGAATGTTTTGGTATGATATGGGGTGATTCCATGGTCCAAGAATATAGGTATGCGGACCTGGATTTGATGAGTTTCATAACCATGTTATTTCAGAAATTTTTTTCATTGTTCTTGATAATAGAAATTTCTTTAGATTTTGAATCATTATAATAGGGATAGAATTTGTTATTGGTATACCCCAACCATATTGACAATATTATTGGTTTTCCTCGGACGTGGCGAATAATAACCAACTGAATGATATGACGTATCTATTAGATTTGTGAACAGATATCAGTTCATAGGTGTTCTTGTTGGAACATTTATTCTATGAGAATATAATAGATTGATCTTTGATGGATGCCTTTAATATGAAATACATGGTCGAATTGTCTACCTCTTCTCATCCCTTGGGTGAAAAATTCAGTGGCGCAATGGATATAATAGGAAGAGGAAAAATCATCCAAAATGTAGTGGAGGTGGGTCTTAGTAGAGAGCCTCCTTTTCAGTGGTTGTTACATTGGGTAATGTGTCTCTGTATATCTATCAATGTGGTAATGTTGGATACACATGGTATTTTTTTCTACTCTTATGAAGATGTGAAATAATTTCATACATGTTGTTCATATGCATCTTTTTTCTTATGAGATCATAAGCTTCATTATAGACAGGGTTCGTCAACTTTAAATCATAATGTGGGGCTGTCATAATTGTCAAAGACTACTGGGATCAAGCCATAATTCTATAGAGTGAAGCGTTTTCACATAGTAGATGACTGTCTCATGGATGTTGATGGGGTTCTAGCAATATTGAGATGTACTATCTTTATATCATCTATAGTAGAAATATATTTAATTGATACTAGTGGATACCACTAATTTATATGGACATATTTTTTTTGATATTTGTAAATATCAAATGGAACTATTTTCCTCATAAATGGTGTTAGTGGCACATCTTCGTAAGAGGAAAGAACAAGGATTCAGGTGTACTTGTACGTTTGTGATAGCTATTACGTAGTTGGTTTGGGATTTTCTTATTATTAATCTTGATCTATTTGAAAACTTCATCCATATGGATTGACTTTTCACTCCTCAAGATTAAGTTTATTTGCCTCATGGGTGTGTTTTGTTTTACACGGTGGATGGTAGATCCCATTTTTTAGGGGGTGTGGGACAATTGGTCTAGTTGTGCATGATTGTCATGCATATAGCTTAGATTTTTTTTATTGTGGATGCATTTGGGACCGATGACATCTCTTATGTTGCAGATCCCTCTATTATTGTTCGATATATTCCAAATATTTTCATAGATGACTTCAATGATCATTGTTAAGAGATATAGGTAGAGTTTATGATCCATCTACTTCCAAATATGGAGATAATATTGATATATTTTTATCATGTCGAACCATCGTAATTTAAAGATATAATTATTCAATTGGATGACCTATTGGAAAATGATTTCGTTACCCTTGAGATTCTCTTTAGTTATTCTCACTTCTCTTTTCTATGAAATAATATGGTACACTTCAATTGGGTGTAGAATATATGAAATTTAACTAGATAAAAGTTAAAAAAATCTTCATGTGGATGATTTTTTTGATTAGTTAAGGGGGATAAATTGGTTTTTCCATTTTATCTTTAGTTAAGTTATCTTCTACAATGATTTTGGGAGTCTAACATACCAAATATAATATTTGGGAGTAGATATGGCTATTATGAATAACATGTGATGCCTTTTGGTATGACTAATAGTCCTCCGGCTTTATATCATTGATGAATTAGTTATTCCATCAAACTCGTGATATTTATGTGGTAATTTTTATTGTTTATAATAAATTTTTATAAATCTGATCATAAACAAGAAGACCATATTATTCTGGTTATGGAATGTTTGTTAAGGAACCATTTTTATAGAATAATTTTGAAATATAGTATCTTAATTCAAGAAGTTATGTTCTGGGAGCAATGAATTTCTGATCATGGATTATCAAAATTTCCAGAGAAGGTAAAGGAAATTTTTTCATGGAAGGAACCATAGAATGTATTAGAGATATGATGTTTCATTGGTATTGATATATGATACTAATGGATTGTCAACAACTTCGTTAAACTGGATTCACATATTATTATCATCACTAGAATAGATGTCAAATTCATAGAGGATATGAAGTGTTAGTTTTCATTCGATGAAGTATAATGGCTTCTGACATTGATTCATATTCTGATCATGCCTGATCTCGGTAAGGGATATGTGGAGTTATATGATGCTTCCAATACTAGTTTGTTATGCGTTATTATTCAGGATAACCTTGTGGTTCATACCACTTTCATCAACATCAAAAACATGAAAATAATTACCCCACTCATGATTTAGAGAATCACACAGTCATGCATGCACCTAAATGTTGGAGACACTATCTTTTTGGGGAATGCTTCATAGTCATTTTTATTCATAAAATAATATTTATATATTATATAAAACATAATTTAATCTCAGATAGAGATAATTTGTAGAATACATTTAGAAATTTGACATTGATATCTCCTACGCCCCATGAATTGGAAATATCATTTAAGACATTCTTAGTAGGACCATTCAATTATAGGTTGTTCTAGAATTGAAGGAGGAATAGAACCATATTGGGATTTTCCATATGTTTCACATAAGTGATCAGGATGATGGTTCAATTATGGTTTTTTTTAGTGTTTATATATCATCATCTCTCTTACAGACTATTTTGTAGAGTTAGTAGTAAGAAGATAACTTTTAGAAGACTCGAGAAATCCATTTTGGTTGGGAGACCATTGTTGGTTGGTCTCTCCATTTAGATGATATATTTCACTTTAGGAGAATCCTTTTCATCCAAAGATCTATGAGGAGTTTATTCTTTTTCTGTATTCACAAATCTTCATTGGTTATTCAACCATGTACTACAAAGATATATTATGACTTGAGGAGATGATTATGGTTACTGGGTATGAAGTGTGAAATCATGAAGTTTGTTTCACATTGTTACACTGGTCAATGGATGATGGTACATCACATCAAACCATCTAGGTTTCTATAGCCTATTTATGTTTTTGATTTGGAAATGAGATAAGTTTTAAATTGATTTTATTGTTATTTTACCATAGAATCCTCTAGGGAAGAATTCTATCTAGGTGGCTGTCGATCGGTTGAAGATGTATTCTCCTTTAATTCAAATAAAATTCACCATTAATGTTGAAGATCTGGGTAAATTATATGCGAATAATATTGTGAAGTTACATGGGAGTCCTTCTACTATTGTTTCATATAGGGATCTAAGGTTTACTACATGGTTTGGGTGGATTCTTCAATATGAAATGAGAACTCAAATCATGCAAAGCATAAATTACCATCCATAAAAAAACATTTAGATGAATCATATGATTCCTATTTTAGAAGATATTCTTCTCTCCTATTTTTTGGATTTTAGAGGATTATGGGATAAAATTCTAGGAAAGTTTGTGTTTTCTACAACAAAATTTATCAGTATTCATCAAGAATTTCCCACTTAAAAGAATTTTATGGTTTCCCATGTAGATCACCTATTTATTTTAATGATGTGGGAGAAGTATCTATATTTGGATGATGTTTTTTTCAGGAGACACCCATGAAAATTCAAGATGTACATCGACATCTGATAATGGCCCAGAGTTGAAAAAAATCATATACCGGTCGATCGCATTGACCATTGGTGTTTTTCCTAGTTGAATTTGTTTTCATGAATGTTTCTCCTTTTTTGGTCACCGTAAACATTGAATGTTGGGAATGGTGGATCCAATATTTTTTGTATCATTTGAGGTCACTATGAAGATCAAAAAATATGCTTATTGGTTATCATTTCCAGTTCAATTTACTGGTTTTCATGATTTTTCCCACATATCTATTCTCAGGAAATACCATCCTAACCCAACTCACCATCTAAGTTGAGATGAAATTTAGTTGGAGACAGATGTTTATATTTTTCAGAAACAACATACGACCACATACATTAATGTGAATTCTATTCATGGGATTTTGATATCATTGGTAAGAGATATATGATAACGAGGTTCAGATTCTAATGAGACATGACAACACGAGGCATTGATGAGGGAGAAATGTACTAATGTTAATCCATGGATTACATCTTCAACATGACTTCATGGTGATAAAAAGTATTTATGGTGGGTTTTTTGTATCATCTCATTACCATTTTTTCGGGTACTATCTAAACATAATCATTTTATACCCCTCCATTAAGATTGCGGGTAATCCTATAACCGTGATGTAATATTTTATTTGTTCATTCAGTCAGAACCAACAATTTCTATTGGATGTGTAAGGATTTCACGCGGTGTAATCCAGATACACATCATATAACTGTTTCTGAATACAATTTTCGAAAAGGGATTCATGACTTAAAATTTTAAATCTCATGAAGAGTGGTTTCATTTCATGAATCATTTAAATAAGAAATTTAGAATATCATGGGATAGATTGTTAGACATTATTGTACACTATTGATTTCATAGCATGTAATTGTATTACTCCTCGGGAAATGGACCCTGCAAAATTTTTTAAAAATGTGATTATATTTTTTGGATTCAGTTGTTTCAAAAGGCCCTTTTTCATGACCTAGAATTATACCCATTTGTTTTTGAGAGACTTTGATTCATCTATATCAACCATTTTAGTGTTGGATCAATGTTGCAGTTGTGGTGAGTCACTTCGATATGTGATATTTATAGTTTATCTTTTCAAGTGATTTCAGTTGCACTCTATAATTATAGTATTAGATCTATTGATCTATGTCAGATGTTAAGTACTTCTTTTCTTCATGATCCATTGTAATATCCTATTCCAGAGGCCATTTTCTGGTTAGTGGCAGTATGACATACATACTTTCTTGAGGTATGTTGTGTTTTCCTTTCCCATGAACACCATTTTTTTTAATTGAGTAAATCCTAAGATGTGGGGATTTGATTATAGGGATTTCATTGATGTTGTTTGGTTTTATTATGTTTCAATTACATTACAAGAATGGGTCACCTATGATTTGAGTAAGGAGGTTCTGTCTATATCCTATGATATTGGATCTTTTTGTTTTTCTTTTCATGTTTATTGATAATGAACGATTGACATGATTGTATTTTTCAATGTTGAGAAGTGTTTTCAATGAAAAAAGTTTTTATCTTGTTATTGATATATTTAATTGAATATGACTGTTTTCAATGAATTGAATTGAATTCTGAAATCAATTTAAAAATGTTTTCAAAGCCTTGAAATGAATTATAAAAAGTGAACATGGGTTACCATGGGTTCATGTTGGTGGTGTTGGGGCTTACATGAGGTTAGCATGATTTTCACAATGGGACATGAGTTTGCGGTTTATGTATGCCTATCAAACCATGTGGAACTAATGGATATATTTCCCCCATGTGGGTATGATCCTCTTGATATACAGAGGCTCAAGGGAAGGGCCTTAGTGATAATGGTTGATGGTGGTCACTAAGATCCTAGAGGTTCACTCCCTAGATAGAGGCACAATAGTTTGCCGGTATTTTGGATTGAACCTCGAGGAGGATTCATACGTTCCTTATTAATAATATAGGGATCCAAACCCATGTAGTTTCGTGGTTCGGTGCTTATTCATGGTTACTATCCCATATAAATGGAAATTGGGGATTACTACAGTATTGATTCCCAAAAATGTGTGGAGTAATTTTCTCTACTAACCCCAAAAACCATGTGTGTCATGATCCATGTGAGTAACGAGATGAGGAAATAGACCAGACATTTACATCATGAAATGTGAAAAAAAGGAAATAGAAAATCTTATGCATTATAAATGTCCCATGGAGATGGGGATTGAACGAAGAAAAACAAAGGGTGATACCTCCTCCAAAAAGCCCACGTGATTACATCAGGATGGTTTCCCTTCCCCCAAGGGAGATTTTATCCCATATAATGAGGATATCATCCCATGTGAGGGATATATCACTTTCATAGAGATGAGTGGGAATGGAAACAGTGAGTGGCGGGTCAGACCATGTGCATTGTTTGGGGACTATAATTAAATGTGATGTAATGAGGAAGATAGTTCATGGCAGTACAACATCGAGAATCTAAGATGATGAGAATTTACTTCTAACCCCATAAACATACATAAATGATACCAACCCATACATGGGGAATGGAAGTCATCAACAAGGCCCATGGTGAGGTATGTGGAGTAACAGTCAATTGAAGGGTCCAAGTTAGTGTGACTATTCAAAAAAAAACCACTAGTACACATATACAAAAATGAAAGAGGTCAAAAAACATGATAAAAGAACCCACATGGGGAATCAAGAAATTACCACATATTATCCTAGAGGAAAGCATGGAAATGGTATTCCCGAAATAGGATGCCTCACCAAGAGGAGCTACATGAATCTCTAGTACTTCAGGGATTGAGAGAGCATCATTAAAGGAGGTGCTTCACGATGCATGGATAAAAGGGTCTCCATGAAGGAAGGGTCTTTGTGAATCATGTCCGACTAGACTGGGCATGGGTTCCACATGTATTTTGGGGGGTCCTTCATGAAGTAAAAATACTCCATGAAGTCTACAGTGCCCAAGAGGGACACTTACCTTTGTGAGGGTCATGGAACTTTACAAAGGGAATCTACGCATTATGTGAAGTTAAATAAGAACGAAGGAAATATTTTTCACAATGATTTAAATTCATTAGTGATTCATTTTATCACTGGTTCCAAAAAGAATAAGGAGAATAAATAAATTTTATCTTTGAATGTGAAATGGTATGGGGATAAATACCTCAAGGAAAGAGTGATCAACATATTTATAGGCATCGGGATTTGTGAAACTCATATGTGTTCCGCAAAAGAAATAGAGCATCGTGAATGGAGGATGATTTGTCGTACATTCAAAGAATTACATTAAGTGTCTGAGAAATAGTCGTGGATTTCATCATACTCATGGAGGCTTCTATCAACTAGATTCACAATATTTACAGAGAGCGTTAGACTCGTGGGGTTGTTATTTAAGGTGATTTGAGAAGATCTAAGGGGAGAGGGGCTTGGAGAGGGATCTTCATGAAGTGAGACCCATTGGAGATCATTTCACTGGTATGCCATGACATTTTTTCCGAATGGTCTTGGCATTCTCCATCCTTCCCATTCACAAATTTCAGTGCAATTTTTTTTAATTCTATATTTAGAATAATGTATCTATTACCCTTAGTCTGTCTTTTGTCATATGTTACATATAATTATAAAAACAATTATGAAAATTTGTTAGAAATTTATGAATATTATTCAAGTAAAATATCAGTTATTATTACACTCATATAATTTATTATAATTTAATATATGATCATATAACTAATTATGTTTACTTCTATTTTGTGGATGTTTGTTTCATATGTCAAATATTACCTCAGTATGTTGACAATGAATAATTAAGTCATAAAAGAATCATTTAAAGAACATAAATCATGATATAATTATCTATTATATAAATTAATAATACTTTTATATCAAACCAGGTAACGTGGTTAATTAGAATGTATTATAATAAAATATGGAGGTGATAATTGGAATATATGAATGAGAACATTTCTGTTTTTCAAACTATAAAATGTATGGAAGGTAAGTATTAGTTTATCTTTGAGTATTGATTATTATATAATTAATTTTATATTGTTAAATTCAATTTAAAAATATATCATGTCCATGTCTAGAGCTGGTGAAAAATATAATCCAATGATTTCTGAGGTGGTAGTCTATACAAACACACTGACCATTTTGTTATTTTTCATTCTGTGACGAAAACCAAATTATAATATTTATTAAAATTAATTGAATGAGTTTTATTATATATATATATCTCATATTATTTCATTTGAATCAATCATTATGACTATCCATAAGTTTTATTACTGAAAATTAATATAAATCATGTCATCATATGGTACAATACATGTAGAAATGATCGTTGTTTTTATTTTATGTTAGATATATAAGAGATTTAAATGATCATAAAATAAAAAAGATATATTTATTTGTGATATGGTTAATTGTTAGATTATATGATTATGGTTTAGTGATTATTTATGAAATAAAATAATTAATTAAAATACATTATTATTAACTATACCATTATTATAAACAAACACCTTTTGTTTATAAATATTTGCATAGTAGGATCATATTATATTAAATCCAAGATCGTAATGACATTCTTGTGGATGCTGTGGAATTATTTTTGTAGGTATTAATAGTTAAAATAGGTCGATTATGTGCGAATATTATAGGATAGGGGGTTCCCTTTTATAAATAATAAGGAGAGAACATTTAGAAGTATTAAAAATATAAATACTTATAAATTTTTAATTCATGAATAATGTCCCCCGAATGGATCAATTTTGGAATAATTTAAAATATTGTGTTGACATTCTTCCATCTTATGAGATATAGTTAATTGTTTATGTTTTCTTACCACTTATCATTTTATTTTAAACACATTTAACATACATTAACTCTCACTATGGTAGATGACATTTTTTCTACATTATTATTCATAATGATAGAAAATTAAAGTGGAATAATTAAATAATTTTTAATATATAATTAAAAATATTGATTAAATTTTATTAGTTGAATATATATGTGTGTACAAAATTAATTTAAAATCATACGTGGAAAACATGATGAAAATATGTTTTTAGAAAAATTTATCTTCTATTTTAAGGATTTTTTTAAATGAACTATAATATTAGATCCATTGATATTTATGTTGTTATTTATAATCATGATAAAATAATTAGATTTTAAAAACAATAAAAACTATAATGTGCCCTTATAAATACATGAGATAAATGATTGATTTCATAAAAATAGTATTGTCTAATTTTCACCCAAATTTAATCATTTTAATGAAATTCCCAAAAATTAACTTTAATATAATTTTGAATAAAAGATAAAAAATATTATATCATTATTAAAAAAATATAATATTTTGAAGTGAACATTTTAAATAAAACCATAAAATTGATTTATTCAAATTTACTGAGAATGATAATATATCCTTTTTGATTGAAAAATAAATTAATACAATAATAATGAATATAACTATAAAAAATATAATTTGTGAATATTCATATAGAATTAAATTTCTGTAAAATTAATATTACATGGGTTGTTATTATAAGATCCAACTCATCCACATAGTATTGAAAAAAAATATGATATTACATGTCCTTAAGTGACATCCCCAAGACACTAATATCATGAAATAAATGCTAAGGGATTCAATATTGTTGTGGGAGAATTTTTACTATGAAAACAAAATAATGTCAACCAACATCCTATTACAAAAAACCTCTAAATTTTTTATGAAACTAGAGTAATAAAAATCAATTTAGTTCCAAAATAAAAAAATACCAAACTAAACCATAACAAATATTATATTACCAATGATGAAGACTAAACCACAAATAAAAAAGACTCTTCGGGTATAACTACCTAGATAACAACATGATCACTATGCAAAAACTACATACCATTCCCAATGTATCATGTTGCGTCACTAAATAAATAAGATAATTTTCCAATGCATTGTCTTGATGAATAATACCTAAAAAAGAACATATGTTTCCATCTAGGGATAAGTAATGATTCTTAATATGTTTTACCCAAATGACATCATTATTCAAACCACTAGGATAGAGAATGTTAGAAAATTTATATAAAACAATTAGTATGGGACACTATTAAATGATTTATAACAAAACATAAAAAAAAAATTACCTAACTAATTCCTTAAACAAATTAACATTTTTAATGAATGAATCCGAAAAACTCAATTTAATAATTTATAAAATTCATTTGGTAGAAGAAATTAAATTTCCCACACCACATAGAAACACACACACTCAATATTGGATTTATTAATGATGGTGAAACATTATGTCAATACACCATCACATTGATGGTGGTAAATCATGATTTTTACCCAACCTATTTAACTCATGGATAACCATTTAATACAACAACTTTACCAACACAGTCATTTCCATCTAATTTCTATAAAACCTTCATTTTATAGAAAAATATTTTTTCAATGAATCAAAACCAAATAACCATTTTTTTAAATTATCATTTTAAAATAATGTTACCACTTTCACTTTCAAAAAAAACATCAAATTTTCAAAACTCTATAATCTCTCTCCAATGTGGGTTTAAATAAATAATTTCAGAAACATTTCATATTAAATTTCATGCTAAACAATAATACTGAAATCAATACTTACTGTTCTAAAATAATATTTGATAGTGAATCCACTAACCTTATACAATATAGTGGAAACAAATATCATAACAAATTAATTGATAAACCATGTTTTAATCCCCAAAAAACACCTTATAGAAAATTTAATAACTTCATAAAAACCACATCATAATTTGAATGGAATGAAAAAACCAAAATCAATCCTCAAAAAATTGGATCAATATTTCAAGGAGGGGGTATGATGAGATATATGGAAAAAAACCAATAATAAATGAATTTTTAGGAAACGAGCATTCAACACACCATGACAATCCAAAAAATATATCTTGAATCAAAGGGAAGGGCCTCTAAATCCTTTGGGAAGAGTGGAATTTGATTGACGGTAATATTGAAAAAAAAGAAGTCATTAAGGGGATAAAATGAGATAGTTTAAAAATTTTCCTACATATCATTTATCCATATATAGATAGTTTGTGTCGTAACCATGTTCTAATCAATCACAAGCCTATGCCGCAAGAATCGCCTCACATTGTTGGATTTAATAGTTACAAAAATATTTTTCCAGCCATGTTGAATACCCTTATCCCAAAAATCAATGTAACTCTTGGTTGTTCACATGGTTTTTCAAAATCATGTTCCTAGAAATGCGCCTACATAGAGCCTATTCGTTTGCATGAATATTTTACTAGAGCTGTTTCAAGTTTTCTGCTAATCATTCTAAAATATTTCACATATAGAAATTTCCCAAAAATAATTCTAAATTCCGTAAAACCTTCTAAAACATTGCAAAAAATTATTAAAAAAATAAAAATATAAATAAAATTGTTCTTACATATTATATGGGTGATAACGTCTAAAAATACTTAGCTTTTCCATCATTATAAATAAAAAACTATTTACATAAAAGAGTTTGGGCTATTTATTGAAAATTTCATTTTCCTATTTGCATGTTTTTTTGGAATATGTTCATCCTTCAAAAAAACCTACATTGTAAAAATTATTTTCCAACAGAATACACTCAATTTTCTATTAGCAATCCAAAATTAAACAAGAACTAATGTAGCATCTATATCTAAGTTAACGCGATCTCATTGAATCAGATAGTTAGGATTAGATGGATTTCTATTCAAATGAGATACATAAAGCACATTATTAAATGAACTCAAATGTGGTGGTTATTTCAACCATTATTACACCTCACGAACTTATTCAAGTATATCAATGTGGCCAGTATATAAGAATTATAACTCTAAATTCTTCGAAAAATGATTCTAAATCCATGAAGAGATTCTCAAAAACACATGATCACTCACCTAGAATGACAATGGTCCTTGATTATGAACCACATATAATTCTTAATGGGCATGATCCATCTCCATATGTTTCTTTATTAACTATATATTCATTGTTTCATCTTATAAAATTTCAGGAGTAACAATTGATTTCTCACCTATTTCAAATAAAAAATTGAGAAGGACACATCAACTCATTCAATTCAACAAGGAGAGAATTATGTATCAAGGAGTGATAATTTTTCTTATAAAATAACTCTAATAACTCTATGTCCACCTAAAATGATTCAAAAATTCATTTACATATGCCCTAATTTTTTCTTCCAACATGTGTATCCACCTTTTATATTTTTCAACTGATAACGGTTTATACATCGTACTCATTGTTAATTGAGTTTGAAAATACCCTTGTATGGTTTTGGGAATTATAACTTTTTTCCTTAGATATCTATCTAATATAATTACAACTGGTACACCATACCTCATTACCACATCTTAGATATATATTTTGAATATTTTATTAAATGTATGATCCTATCAAATATGGATGAATTGGACTAACATTGTTATATGATCCATTAACATCCATAATGAATTGCTTTTGTTGAACTATACATGGGATAATTATCACTAAATTCATGGATATCTACTCTATTTTCCTAAAAATAATAGGTAATGATATGAAGAAACCAACTAGTCACTAATTTTATAAAATAACATGTTGACTAATGAGGAATCATATTAAAATTCACCCGTCATTATTTTCATTCCAACCCTCCATAAATGTGATTCCAATTCCTTACACATAATTTATATTCCAGGATTAAAAGAAAAACACAAATGGTGATAAGAATGAAGAAGATTTTCTTGAAAACCCAAATGTAATACCATCAAATCACTAAACCACATCATCGAACACCTATCCATATTAAATCCATCATTGTTCTCCCCACCATTTATTTTTTACCTAATAGAAAAAAATTCTAAATTTTAATCATGTTCCACATCAATCATCTCAACCAAGTTAAGAATAAAATAATAGGGGTATAAAACAAATCCCTTTACATGTATTCATAGTCTATGTCCATGTAAGCTACCATCATCATCATCTATCACTATTCTCATTCATATTATTCCAACTAGTCATGTGGATATCTTCATAATATATCCCCCAAAATGTTTTATTTAACTGATGTATACAACAAGTTAAATGCTAACATGTGTTGAGGTTACACCTATCATATTTTTCCTTAGTATAAATCTCCTTGAGGGAAAGATCTTTTCATGATCTATTATTTGTAAACAACAAAACTTTCACCCTAAATAAGAAATGAATCCATGTATTCAATAGATGTACTACAATAGATAACTCCAAATCAAGTTTGGGGTAGATATTTTAATGAAACGGTAGATTTAATGATCTATATGAAACACCATAATCTCACTACAGGAGAATAGATCACATCCCTTCTATTGAATCATCACAATACAACATGTTTGTTTTCCTTTTTTCCGAAAAATAATGATAAATTTTTATGTAGGGTGAAATTTACATTCTTTAAAATAATTTTAAAATTCCTCATTCCATTGGAATGAAACATGTTTTCTTTCCAAATACATAATTTGTGTATTTAATAAATAAAATTATAGATACCCATATATAATAACCACTCAATAATGAATAATGTTCGTATTGAGGAACTTATTTGGATGTTACGAAGAGAAAATAACCTCGATAATATACAAATCCATGAAAACACATAATTTATAGACAACATGGATAGTAAAACACCTATCTTGTATCAAAAAATCTTACATTGATAACATTTCATATATTCAATGATCCTGAGGGATTCCAAAACTTTTTCCAACTGTCTCTTATGCTCAGCCCTGGCCCTTGACTACCCCAATATGTCATTTAGAAACACTGAAAAAAAATAATCTAGATTACTTTGAAATATATTATTCATTAATTATATAATGACTTATTCTACATTTGTAATACCGAAATTCATAAACACATACTCAGTGATTCCATATATACTACAGAAATTTTGTTATTGAATATCCTCTTTTCAAACCCACAATTGGTTATATTATGAGGTAATGTGTGTTTTAAAGAACCATTGGGACCCCTCTAAATTTATTAGGCAAATCATCAATGCATGATGTTGGATACTAATACATTATCATAAATTGGATATTCTTATGATAATTCACACATAACTTTATTGTTCCATACTCCATCATAATGAGTATGTTTAGTGCTTCCCATGGAGAAGTACTAGTCAAATTTAACACCTTTTTCTGCCAAATCTTATAGATAGAAATTGAATTCCCTTAATTCTATTTATGTTATTCTATAAGATGGTATGGAAATATTATTGGTTCTATGTAGGAGATCATTTGTAAGATCCTCTTCAATTATTTGTGGAAACCCTGAGAAATGTTTTTGAAAATCAATTGAATGTGATCAAAAAATCTGGAAAACCAATATTCTTTATCTCATCAATCAATACCAAGGAAAACACTATCAACTAATATGGTATAGGTCAAAATATCAATTCCAATAAAATTGGTTCACCTGTCATTATATTCTTTAATATACTAAATGGGTTCTCTAAGACATCATTAGTTGTATTACTATATCATCAGGTATAACAATCGATTGGATCATTGACCATAGTAAAAAAATCCATCCTAATAATTATTTTATAGAAACCCATCTTAAGAATTGAGAAATCCCACATAATTATATCACCATTAATTATAATAGAATATGATTTCCACATAAGGTCTTGACATTATATTTTTCCAAAAAGAGTTTGATGAATTTAAACTATATGAGAAATATCGACACACAATCCCATAGGTTCAAAATCAAGAAACGAATTAATGGTAAACACCCATATCAAAAAATCAATCATTATGATTTAATTAAAAATAATTTTACACCTAACATTCGATGGCCTCTATTGATTATCCACCACCACCTTCTAATTTCCATATAACTTATTACTCAATGCACTATGGTAATTAGAACCTATCTAATATTTACCATGTTTAAGAGTCTTGGTTTTCCTATAATCATGATGTATATCTCTTTCTTGATGATAACATCTATTATACTTTTGTATCATATGTAAAATATGATGTATGTGAAACATGAAATGTGTCCTGAACACCTGACTATAGAGTACTATGATAATATCACTAAAAATTCCCAATTTAGATAAACTTTTGTGATTCCCTTGGAGGTTTCATATAATATTGCCTCATGTGGTCCAATAAATAGTATTGAAAAAAACATGGTTTGTTCATAGGTGTTAGAGGAAAAATCCAAAATCGTTCAATATGCTTATTAATCATCCCACTACCTTGGAAAATGGTTTCACTCTTCCACATATTCCATGATTTTTGAATTCCCAATATTTATTTTAAGTTTCAACATGGTCCCTCTAGATGTATCTCCAGAAAAATTTCTTTCTTCGCCAAACAAAAATTTAATATTTCCATTAAATCTATTATACAAGGGATGATAAGCTTCGAGTGAATATATGGTCTCACCACTAATTCAAATAAATATTTCTTGCAGGGATTTTTTTAAAACATATGTTGGAGAAAAGTGTTGTAAATTAATAAATTTATCCATTAACTCTATCATAATGAGGCTCCACTACTTCAACATGAATAATTTTTTTGTTCTAGAAATCATAACCTTTTGGGATATAATTGTTTGTTGAAAAATTATTCAAAATCCACCAATTCCATGCCTTGGTGTAATATAGCATGAAATAAAAAACTCCACCACTAGAATTCAGGATCCTCCATCACATTAATTTAAAATATTAATTTCAACTATACTAGTGTGTAATTGATATTGAATATTTTAACCATCCTATTCATCCAATCCTATGCTTTCTATGGTTTCAAATCACCCCAAAATATGAGTGGATATTTCTTTTGGAACAGACTGAAATAATACACTTTTTATGGTTCATACCTCTAAATACATCTATCCATATCATGGAAGTCTTGTAATACACTCTAAACCAGTTGTTGGTTCAAATATGTCTCAAGTGAAACCCCATTCTCCACCACTTATTCTAAACTATTTTTATGACTACCATTAGGTTTCATATTAAATAAGCACAAAAAATTCCATATGTCTCACTCATTATATACAGAAGGCTGAGAAATTCATGTTTACCACCTCAAAACTATCAGAACAAGGCATTATACTATTCAACATTTGTCCTCTTTGAACCCATTTTGGAAACTTCCAAAATCATTTTGATGAATAAACCATTTTTTAAATTATAATACCTTTCCTTCTCAAAATATCACATTTGAAAACATTTCATTTTTTTTAAAAAAAACATTCTTCTCCAAATCATAAATCAATACTCAATATAATATATACACACCTAGTATGGAGTAATTTCTATCAATGCATTTCGTCCTCTTCTCATTATCTAAACAAATAATAATGTGGTAAAAATTTCAAATTGTTTCCCAAAAAACATATGTACCCAAGTTCATCATAACATGTTGTTTAGCATAAATAGGTCATTAATGATTTATTTTGACTTAAATTTTAAATCCTGACAATCCTAATAAATTCTACACATTCATCTCAAGGACTATACTATAATGTTTTTTTACATGCAGGACTGGGAAACTGATAAAACTAATAACACTTGTTCCCAAAATGATATTTGGACCGACCAAGAATGAAACGTCTTATGATATCCCTCCCTAGAGAATTTGATTAGGCAGGTAGTATTATATTAATTGTCCATTAGTGACATCCCAAAGACCAAAAAGGAATGTAATAAATGACAAGGGATTCAATACAATAGGGGGATTATTTTTCCCTTGAAAATAAAATAACCACAAAAACATTCCTTAACTAAAAAATATAAATGATACATGATTTCTGGGCATTAATACATTATTTAATATCAAAATATAACAATACCAAAATAAATCATATCCAAAATCAGAGTACCAAAGTGGAAGACTAAATGAAAAATCTCAAAGTCTCCTATAGAAAAAAAATCTATTGCTCCAAACATGCTCCATGTCCCAACTCTAGAATCCAAGCCCCAACAATAAAAAGAATCACTATAGAAATTACGTACAATGGATTTTCTTATGTCTCAATTAATAATATAATCAAATGAACTTAATTTCCCAAGAATTGGGTGAGTGATGAATCATAGTTGGTTTTTTCCCAAATTACATCTCTACTCAAGTAACTATGATAGAACATCTTAGAATATTTATATTGTAAAATTAAAAATGAAAACTTTTAAATAGATTATTTAAAAACATAAAACATTTTCTATATACAAAAAAATTTCAATCCAAATCCATTTCAAAATAAATAAACCAATAATGCTAGTCAAATCTTTTCTCATTTTCGTCTAGAAAAAACCCATATCATTTCACACTATAACGACCACGCACAAACACACACACACACACACACTCAATCACGGTGTTACCATTTATGGTGGAACATCAAAATCATATGAGATCCATTTTATAGGGGTACTTCATTACAACTACCCTTCAAATTCTAATCACAGTCATTCGTTTAATAAAACAACCATTCAAACACAATATTTTCAAAATAATATCAATAAGACCACCTTTTTTTTAAAACATGTTATTTTTCCATCAAAATCAAAAAACCCATTTTTACTGTTTTCATTTCAAATTCTTATTACCATCTTTGCTTTATATGAAACACCTAATTTTAGAAATGTTCTAAAACATCACAAAAGTGGTTTTCCATCATGAAATTCCAAAACAAATCACAATAAATTTCAACAAAAAAAATTATGTCAATCCTTCCTATTCTAATAAG
Organism: Viscum album; assembly: GCA_963277665.1. Taxonomy (NCBI): domain Eukaryota; kingdom Viridiplantae; phylum Streptophyta; class Magnoliopsida; order Santalales; family Viscaceae; genus Viscum; species Viscum album. Next base: position 1,730,348,177 of record OY728132.1, read on the forward strand.
AGGTTTTGAGATTGAAGCCTCCTACCTTGGGGAATATAGAGGAAGAAAACAAAATAACTAGTTATTCAAAATAATCAGGTCAAAAAATCAATAACCCTAATGTTTGTTTGGTGGTTTGGTTGCGGTGGATTGGTTTCGGTGATGCTTTGTAATGGGTTCCGGGAACCCTTAAAACTGGCTTTTTGAAAATATAAAAAAAATTATTTCCAGCCCTTACATCAACACAATGATATCATAAAATTATTAGTATTACACAACCAAGATTAATCCCCAATTTATTAGATCTAATATTGCAGGAAAGTGAAGAAGAAGTGATCCAAATAAAACAACCAATAAAAAATATTTACCAAAAAACCAATAATTATATGCACATTGTTTTTTCAAAAAATCCCTCGTAGATCGAATGAAAGTGTATCCACATCATATGGGAGGTTTGAAATTAGAGTTATTTATTATTATAAAAAAACAAGTGATTAATAGGAAAATTATTTAAATCAAAAAATTAAGCATCTAAATTCTAATGCTTGAAGGTTATGGAGCATAGTTAGTAAAATAATATGATAACAGTAAAAATGCATATACCACAAGAATCATGTTGTATGGTAAGCTCATGCAGCTCAACAACCCTTGCACCAATCATGTAAAAGCCCTCTGTCCCAATAAGAACAGTTTCTAATGGGAGGTCTCTTGGATTTTCCAAACCATGTACATAATCATGATCCTACCCAGATCCCTCTATTATTCATATATGGAATCTTATAGGTGTGTAAATTTTTATACTAACCTTTCAAAAACTATGAAACAATAAAAAAAATTTAAAAACATTACAAAATTCATCAATACCCTCGTAAACATAAAAAACTAAAAACCTAAAAATACATAAATAATGGTCCACAGACTTCCAACTAGGGGATATAGAGTTACATTCCTCCATATTTTTGGAAATTTATGCTTTATGATTTTATTTATTACAAATAAATATAGGAATGTTTTTCCTTCAGAATTTTTTTTCATTACCGTGTTACTTCAAAAAATTTCTTGGTTTTCTAAAAACAACTAAACTAATGAAAACAATTTATTATAAAACACCAAATATATGGTCAATAATATATACATATTTTGTATAATAAGAGATATTACTGTACAATTAATCTAACTTGGGGTTTAAAAAAATAGATACTTATGGTACTTATTTTATTATTAATAAATTATGATAAAAAATTACTTGATGTTATCAGGGAAGATATGCCACTCATTAAAAAAACAAATCCAACCATATATAAGATTCCATAAAGTTAAATGAACTCTAATATTATCATTCACATTAAAAAAATTCACTACACATTTCTATAGACATACATTATGAAAATCATATTTTCATCATCAAACAAATGTAATTTCATATAATTATCTATGTAACATTTCTATCTGGTCTAAGTCATCCAAATTTGTTTTTGAAACAAAGTCACCTTATAAACAAATTATTCAAAAAATTATAGTCCAAAAAAAATTTATTCAGCAAAATAATCCCAACATTATAGTGTTTGAAACTTCTTTAAATCAAATTCACCAAAAGTTTCTATTGCTATACTAGAATGAAATATTTTTTTATCAAAAAATTTAACTAATTGGTGACGATGATCCTAATTTACCTTTAAATATATTGTACAATGTTAAATAGTTACCTCCAATGTCTATATCATTCAACCTAAATGACAATTAGATTGAGGGTAATTATATATTTGAAAATTATATTTTTTAGCCAATGAAATGTTATGTCATTTTTTGAAAATTATAAGTAAACATGGGATCATTGTTAGATAAGTGGAGAGTGGAAATCCTTGAACCTCGATAATCATCATGTTATAAAATCAAGTAAGTTGATCAAATTATATAATATCAAAAATAATAAGAAATGTGAATATTTTTTTAATTAATAAAATATAATAATTTATATTATTTCTTTGAATTTTTTATTCCTAGTATGACTAAAAAATTAATATATATTTTACACCATCCAAATCGGCACTATAAAATTTTCATGCATCCATTTATTTAATATACATTTTACAATAAACTAGTGAAAATAGAAATTTTGATATTAAATCATATAATATATTTATTCATTCCCTGAAAAAAATAATACCATCAAAAAATCTATATATCATTGTACTACCTAAGTGATGATATAATATAGAGTTATGATCTTCATTGGAAAATTATTATTTTTTGAATTGGGATATATATGGATCACAAAACCTTTTTCCAAATATCAAAATTTAATTTAGGTCAATGCTAAATTATTTAACAATACCATTACTGAATAATTATAAATTAGATAACAAAAATATGTAATTCAATCTGAGAGATCTACGTTTACTAACAGCTAAGAAATAGAGGATGTTAATTAATGGACAATTTTTAGGCCTTCATTAACTAATTAATTAACCAAAGGGGCATGTTTCATTATTATTATAGTTAATTATTAATTAGATTTCTAATATAAAACATCATCTACTATGTTTTCTCATCCTGGATGGGAATAAATTTCCTTCTCATACTTTTTAATCTATGCCATCTATCTTATATCCCTCATGTTCAATTATATTTTCATGATTTTATAAATTAATCAATTAATATCATTATATATTCCCCATGTTAAAAAATTTGACGTCTCATGGTTCTTAAATAAAAAAACACAAAATCCAAATCATTTTTTATAGGATAATATATCACATGAGTTTTCATTTATAGGGATGCATGTATAATTACCCAATAATAATATATCAAAAAAATTGTGTTTCTTCAAAGATGAAGCATTGTACATCAAAAACTCACTATTCTAAGATTGAATGGCCAAAATTGGATAATTCACTAATCTTACATTATTTTCATGGAAAACATTATCACATTGTTTTATCCATAAGAAATAATCTCTTTTTATAGTTAAATTTTTTTGTGGTTTGAATAATTGAACAATGTTTTTAATAGTTAATCATAAGAAACTCGGTATTGAAATAATGACTTGAAGATCTTTGAATTTTTTTTCACTAAATTTTTTTTACCACTTTATTCTAATATATATAAATATTAAATATATATTTAATTACAATACTTCCATGTAAATAATTATTTCATTTCCATGATTCCCTTTTAATAAATTGTCCATATATTCTTTTTTCCATGGATTGTTGAAAAACCATGAAATATTTATCATTATTATGATAATGTTTGAAATATATATGTATTTTAATAATATAACAAATAAAATATTTATCCAATAACTCATGGAAAAATCTATTCATAAGGTCCATATATAGAGATTAAAAATTTTATTCCCATAGGATATAACTGTAAACTCATATTTACCATAACTATTTTCCAATATTTTTTTTGTAGTTTAATCCTCCTTTATTTTCAACTAATGATTAATGGACCTAAGATCAGCCTCTGAAAAACACAAACCTCTATGTATATGATGAAATAATTCATCTACATGGGCAAAAAATACATACTCATAATATTGGTGTTATTCAACTCTCTAGAATCAATGCAAATCCTCGTGGAAACATATTTTAAAACAAATATTTGAATCCCAATGTGACATTCACAGATGAATGAATAATTTATTAATGAAATCATGTAACTACCATTTCATTTGAAAAATTACTTCATGAAAAATTCATTAATAATGTTTTTATATTTTCATAATATCCAAAACTAAGGATATTGTAAATTTAATCACTTCATTGACTATAATACTAGGAAAATCATCATAAAAACATCCAAATACTCAATTACTAAATGAACATCACCAATTGAAATAGTTTCTTTCATTATAAAAATAAATGAATGATAACATTCATATATCTAATTAATAAATTTCAAATAATCCTAATATATTTTGAATTTCATGAATTAATTATTTTATAAAACTAAACATCAATCCGAAAAACTATTTCTTTTTCACTATATAATATTATATCATAATATTCCGTTATCAAATCCTTACCCTAAAAATAACAATACTCTGCAAGGAAAAATACATCAAGTTTATAGAAAAATCCTTAAATTTACAATTACTGAAATTTTATTATAATTTTTTTTCATTAGTGCATACCCCATATGTTTTTAAAAAATAATATAAAATTCATTCAATTGTGTAAAATATCCAATTTTACAATAAACTTCACCAATATAAAAGTATTTATTGTCCCAGAATTTAAAAAGATATTCGAATAATGTGTATAACAAATTGATATAACAAACACAACATTGATAGATAGTTCAATATATACGATTACAGTCCCAGAGGATTTATCCACACAATTATGATTGTGATAATGATGACATCCATATTTCATATCTATCTTAAAAAAAATTACTCTATCTATAACACATTTCGTTTAAAATAAAACAACATACTCTTAATGATAATTATTTTTTTTTGGTAATTGTTATGTTGCTTTTAATAATTATATTATTCCCCATTCACAAACATACATAATCCTTAAAACATCACAATTTTTATATGATAATTTCTTGGTTTATTTTTACCACACATATCCCATGATTGGAACATGATATTCTTACCTCTCGATTTCATTGTTGGATTCTTACCAATATCCTTCAAAATTTTCCTCATTCTATTCTATTTTTTGTATCAAATGTTTTCATTATTAAACACCATTATTTCTTTCTAATCACATTGAAGAAGTTTCTCATATATTTTAAATTCCTAGTTGTCCATTACCCATTGATATAATAGAATTAAATTAGAGTACAACCAATTGATTTCATAATCATTATCTAAGATACAATTTGTTGGATAATATGATAATTAGGTATAGTTTTCATCATAAATGGCCATTAGTTATTCCTTATTTTCCACAATTTGAATAATTTATTTTCAATAATATGTCAAATATATTTATAATAAAATTCAAGGATAATATTCAAAAATTCAACCCAATACAAGGAATAATTCAATTCATACTCCATTATATTATTTGCCATGGTCTGTCACTACATAACATCAACTACAAAATAATTAATAGACAAAAATTCAATTAAATGATCCAAACAACCCACAAATTAAAATATATGGTATAATTATTTAATGAATACCTTAGATATCATTGATCGGAAATTCCCAATTACTAAATGAGATATTTATTTCATGGTATGATATACAGTAGACAAGTTCATCTGAGGTGTGAGTGTGTTCTATTTTTCATGGATACCTCCCCATGTTGTATCATACATCCACTGAGCCATAATAATAACAATATGTTATGTTATAATTTAAAAAAATTGAGGAATATAATTTGGAAGGATATTATACTTTCAATGTGTTCTAACTTCATATTCCATGTATCTACTATAGGAAACAATTATGAACAAATATATTTTCTATGAAGAATCATGGAAATCGTTAAACTCTATATAATTTCAATATAACACTAAATTATTATCACTTAATTTTATTATAATAATATTATTCTATTATATAAGATATATATAACTTTTAATTGTTACCAACTATAAGGACCAAATCGTTATTCAGTTAATAAATTAGATTTTTAATGGGAATTAAATTTATTTTCTTAATGAAGATATTTTATTTATTATTATCCTTGAGAATTAATTCATAATTAATACATAAAAATAAGATTTCTATAATAAGTTGTATCCTCCGAAATTTTTCTGTTTACATCACAATATAGTTTTTTTAAATGAATCATGTTTTATTTTCGAAAAGATTGATTAGGATTATAAAAATATTATATCCATTATTCTTAGTGATCCTTTAACACACTAAAAATTATTTACAAATGTGATATGATCACAAAAAAATATCATTAATGTACATAAGAAATTAATAAATGAAACACTTTAGTATATTTCATGATTATATAATTATATAAGAGTGTTTTGATTTGGCATAATAAAAATTTGAGATAAAATAGTCATTTAAATAAACAGAAAATTATATTTAAATCCAAAACATAAAAAATTATAAGAAAATATAACAGGAAAAAATATAGATTATTTCTTAGAAAAAATAATACCCATTTTAAATATTTTACTAAAAACATATAATAATTACCCTTAAAGGGAATAATCATCCCATTAAACAAAAAATAATTAGGTCTACATATGAAATATATATTTTCCCATGGAAACTCATTAGAATAAATGAGAAAGTCATATTTTCACGTTGGAAAATCATCTTTATAAACACCATATAGTGACCCTTAAAAATAGTTGGAAATGAAATAAACAGATTAGTTAATTAAAATATAATTCTATAGAGAATTTAATCATTACACATTGCATTGAAGATCCATATAAGCTAACATGGAATCACAAAAAATGTACAAGGATGACGACGTACATAAAACACATAAAATATTTTTTTATATCATAAAAAACATAAAAATATACTTCTAATACCATGACTAAAATCATTTCAGATATAGATATTTTTAATTCCACTAAAACCCCATTTCCATCATAAAATACCCATAAAAAAGTAAACAATAATGGTTCTTTGATGAAGAAATCTAATATTGGAATGTACTGAAAAAATAATGTTTTATGTGAATTGAAATTTCAATTATTTCACATATTCTCAATAGAACATTTCTTTTTTTCATTTTTTATAAAATTTAAAACATTCCTTAAAAATATGTCATGAAATTTATCTTAAATTATATTAATATCATGTCTAAGGACACATAATATTTCGTTTTTAATTCATTTATGATCATATATGTACATCAAAAAAGTATATTATGAATATGTACAATTACAGGATTTTTTGAAAATAATCATTAAAAAATTTAAATTTAGATTTTAAGGTAATGTTTCTAATACATTGTGTCTGAATTGTTACATACACTCATTTTCATCAAGAGTAATTACTTGATGAAAATTATTTACATAAATAATAATTATTTACATTTAATTATCTTTATTAATTAAATTTATTTCAATTATTTTCATTTCATACATACTCACTTAATTTACAATGTTTACTTCATAAATTATGTGGATGTTTAGATCATAAATATAAATGTTTGGGTGGGTTTCGATGAATTTTGAAATGTTTCTACGGATTTTTTATTGTATCATTGTTTTTTAATGGTTAGTATAAAAATTCCCAAAACTATAAGATTCCATTTAAGAAAAATAGAGGGCTCTTGGTAGGATCGTGGTTATGTACATGGTTTGGCCAAACAATTTGACCTCCTAGTAGAAACTGTTCTTATTGTGACAGATGACTTTTAGATGATTGGTGCATGGGTTGTTGAGCTGCATGAGCTAACCATTCATCATCTTTCATGAATAATTATTATTATATAATTATATATTTCATAAAAATTTATATTTTTAGTACATAAAATTTCATTTGGATGTGAAAATTGAATTATATTATAATATAGATAAGTTATTTTGTACATAAACACTATTAATGTGTTAATTCATCAATAAATTCATGTGAGGAATAAAAGTATTATTTTATCCCTCTGTAATGGTATTTATAAAAATATTATGTTATTTTTTATTTAAATCCAAGTAAAAAACGAAAAAATATATATATCATCCATATCTTGTGGTGATGTAAAATAAAACACATCGATTTGTGGTGTAGTATTCAGCACCAACAGACAAAAAATGATTTAACTATTAATTTATTTTAAATAAAAAAATATAATATTTATTCACCACTATATAATGAAATATATAACATTTTTATTAAAATATATTACTTGGATGCATAAGTATTACAATGAATAAGATTCGGTGATGATAAATTAAACGATGGGTCGTAAGAGATGGTAGCCTGCACATATGTATGAGTGATATTTTTATTCCCTATTACATAGATTATTACATATAAAAACATTATTACATTAAAATAATTACATTTCAATAAATGATTGATTATTATGTAATTATAGGGAAATAATATACATATTATTGAAAGATGTAAAATAAAAAATAAAACTAAAACACTCAGATAAAAATTAGACAACTTATTTCGATAACCTATTTCATTTACATATAACACCTTCATTGTATTGTATTATATAGAAATAAAATATATAAAAAGAAGTGAATTAGTTATTTTTAACGTTATATCTAAAAATCATAAGAAAATTATCTAATGATGGGTTTTATTATTAATATTAGACACAAAAATACAACATCTAAATAAAAAAATATCTTTTCTTAGTGGTTCATATGGTTCTCTCAACACTAATGGATACTCAAAATCCCGATATGATTACCTAGAAAAAAATAATTAAATGGTGTGAAGTATAACTCCCATATTGTAAAAAAATAAATAATACCATTATATTCAAGAATAATAACAGGATATCTTATGAAAAATGATGTTAAGAATGAATACATCGCATAAGGGAAAAAACATATTGGAAGGTAATCATAATTATGTTGAAATGTCAAAAATCATAAATATACAATCATATCTATAGTATAACTACCAATAAAATATAATATAGACTAGCTTCCATCAAAATAATTTTATTCATCAGCTAACATTCATCATAATAGTGTGTTCTTATGCTAACCACCCATTCACTATACCTAGTGTCGTTGGGCTAACCACATGACCACCATACTAAAAATATCATTAATAGTTAACAATACAAAATCCATTGGAGGAAAGTTAATATTACACCTATCATAAAATAAGGTGACCATTATAATAATATAGACAGTCATATATGTTTCATAGAAGGAAAAAAGAAAATATACATAAATAATAATCATGATAAAAACCATGTAGAAGAATTGGGTTACAAAATATTTTCCTAAATAATAATAGAATTATATATCACATAGATCCTAAGAATATGATATAATAAAATTATTTTTATATTCATTTTGTATTAAATAGAAACAAGTGTCTTAAATATTGGGTGTGATTTTTGAAAATAAATCTAATTTATTTCTTATTTTTGAATGAAATCAATATCACAGGTGATGCATTACGAAAAGAGTGAATTATTTATAAAATAATAAATCAAAAAATAGTAACTTTATTGAATGAAATATAGAGAATTTTTCATCATGATATAAAGATTGTTTTTTTAATTAATTCAACATTTAATCTTTTTATGGATGTGGTAAATGACATTATTATGTATATATGGATGTTCCAAAAAATATAGTTTATTCAAGAGATATAATTTTAAAGGAACAATGAATGTGGATTATACAAAATTAATTAATGATATTAAAAATAATTTTATATGAATATATAATATATACAAAAATAATAATTCAAAATTTTGAAAAATATAGATTATACTGAATTAAAATGATGATAACAAGAAATCTAAAGGAAATGTATGAGGATTGTAATATCCATTATATCTTTAGATAAATTATATTAAAATAATCTTGAGTGAGAAAACAATTGATGATGAAGATAAAATTACATGAATGAAGGTAATTCATGATATTATTTATCTAATTGGAAATATAATGTACACTTACAAAAAATTAGGTGGAAGAATCACATTGGTCTAAAAGAATAAGGTTTTAAGATTAAACCCATAATGGTTTTGTAATTTTTAAAAAAAAATAAATATATTAAATAACATTTATTTCTATAAATCAAAATAATTATGTCATGTATTATTACAAATTACAATTTTGGGCTATATATAAACTATACAAATTAAAAATTTGTGCTTAAAGTTTAAACAAGACTCAAGGCTAATAAATTTAAATTAAAAACCTTGAATCACGTCTACAAATGCTCTTCACATGAAATAAATTTCTTGAATACATAAATTATTGTCATTAAAATTGTACCCAATAAACTTATTTTTAAATATATAATTTTCTAGGTCACACTTATTATCTTTTATTATCTATTTTTAATATTGTTTAAGAATCCATTATTTTATTGAGGTGGTTGTTGTTTAATTTTTTTTAACAAATTCTTATTGGGGATCATGGTCAGTTGTGTAATGATATAATTAAATTATTTAAAAAATTATCATGATTATTTTTGTTACAAAACATTTAAGAAAATTCTTATAGGTTTTCAAATGATAACATAAAATTATCCAAATTATATATAGCATCTTGAAAATTCCATTAATGGAGGTTAAAGATACTATAATTCTTTATTGTTTTTTATTTGATCAAGATTTTTATATATTATCACTCCATAAAATAAATATAAATAATATTATCTTTTTTAAATAAAAAGTTAATTTCTCTTATTTCACATTGTTAGGTGTTCATGGAAAAAAACATCATATTCATGGAGGTGATATTATGCACACACATAAGAAAATGTTTTTATTCTATAGCTAATTTTTATGGTAAGGTATAAAATGGATATTATATTAGTATAATAATTTTCCAACATAACAAAACTTTTTATTATCATACCATCATGGATAGAGGTTAATTTAATGGTGTAGTCTAATTAAATATCATAAAAATGTCGAGTAGAGTGTGTTACCACAACCTTGAAAGTTTAACCTTTTGTTATTCCTTAGTGTTCCATATCTTTTAAATTTGGTGAGATAATTGAATACATGGGATTGATAGGGATTTTAAGAGATAATAGGATATATTTTTTTGTTATGGTAAAACAATATAATGGGTTTAAAGATGGGGTGGTGGTGGTGTCATTTTTTAAGTGACGAAAATGGAACTTTTGTAAAAACTCATTTTTTATCAATAATATAGATCTATTATTAAAGTATATAGGCTCATAAAATAGAAACTAATGGTGGAAGGAATTAAATAACGTGGATACTTCCTCATCCAAGAAATATCAATCATTTTTCAAAATCTATTTTCAAATTTCAATATATTGATCAACTTTTACATAAATTTACCATCAAATATTCCAACTATCTTTCATCCTATGATATTAAATTTTAATTTAAAAATTAAAATTGAAATTATATATCAGTTTTATGAATATTATCATATATTTGTAAAAAAAAATTTAAAATAATTCTTCTAAGATTTATGTAAATTAATTTAATTATTTATGAAAAGAAATTGTAAAAATTATTTCTTGGAAGAAGTTTATTTGATGTATAAACATTATGTGTCAAAGATGATTAAATTTTTTTTTAAAAATAAATTAATATTTTTTTAAAATAAATAAATATTATGTTTATTTCAATGAAATCAAAAAAAATGTTTATTGAAAATATTATTTTATTTAAAAAAAGTCCAAAATACATTTTTTTAATTAGATTTAAATGTGTACTTTAATTTTGGTAATTTTATACATAGGTTATATAAATTGTAAATAATTTTTTTATATTTAATGACATAATTTAATAAATAAGTATTTTATAAGTTAAATAGTTTTATTATAATTTATTTATTTATTATATTTTGACAATGTAATAAAATTCATTATTATTAAAAAAACTGTAATTTTCTCAATTCATTTAAAATTAATTTATTTTTCATAAATCCTATAAATTCAAATTATCATTTTAAAATGATGAATATAAAATTGATGTAATTTTAATATCAACATTTTATATATTTCATAAAAATAAATTTTATAATATTAAATGTAAAATGATTTAATTAATTTTTAAGAATGTAACTTATGCTAAAAAATTAATATATGTGTTTTAAATTTAATACAAACATTGTTAAGAGAAAAATAAATATAATATATATAATTGGTTTATAAAATTATCTATTAAATAAAATATTCTTACCATTATAATAATAATTTCCAAAAATTCATGTTAATAAAAAATGTTTTTTTATATTGAACTAAAAATCAGTCATTCTTATTGAAAACCTAAAAATTCATCAGAAACAATTATTGAAACAATAAAAACCAAGATAAATTTAACATTATAAAATTTAATATCTATATTTTTCTAATTTAAAATTTAATATTGGTGTGAGTCATAGTAGATTGGTACACAGCAATGGTATCCACATCCAAGATACCAGTGTTGGAATCATGATAGCACATAATGCATGATTTAGGACTCCACTAGTGAGGTTGGAAGGAAGTGACCCATGAGTGACATAACATATCTATCAAACCCATGTAATGGCCTTTGGACCTCTTGGGGTTCAGTCCATTCTATGTATTATTCATACTATGTAGTGTGTTAACCATTCCCTGGGGCATGTCATGACCTTTTAGGACCAATCGTGTGTGTTTTTAAATTTAATTTGTAACATATATAATCATTTAAAATATTTTAACATTAATTGAAATTATAAAATATAATAAGAATGTATACTTTTAGGAAAATATCATTATTAAATAATAGTTTCATATTATTTATAATTTATGAGAAATATTAATCATGGTATCATTAATAAATTGATTATATATTTCTGTAAATTATCATTTATAATAATATACATATTTTTTATTAATAAAAAATGTTATATAAATATATTTCTTCATAAAAAATATTTAATTTTGTAAATGTTTATAAAAAGGTAATGTATATAAGAATTGATATATTTATATATTTTTTAATTCTATTACTACTACTCATACATAATAATTCAATGACTATATATTAATAGAGTAAATATGTCCTATTTTATTATTAGTTTAGTGTTTCATTTTGAGAAAAATAATCATTGATATTGTTCATAAATTTTAGAAAAAATATATCACAATCTTGGGTCAATAAACATTCACCCAATTAAATATATATTTTTCTCAAAATATTAATTCTCATATGATGTGAGTAATTTCCAAAGGGATATCCTAATTAATAGAAAAAATTTAACTAATTATGGGTTGATTTAGGATTTTTAGTGATATTTCCTCATAAATAATTTTATATGATCCCATTATAAAAATAGGTAGTCCATTCCAAATAGATGCCTGATATTTGAAGAAAAGATAAATTTTTAAGTTGAAACCTTCTTCAAAACATGAAGAAGTTTCATCTACATCTTATATAAAAATTATAGAAGAAAAAAAATTATTTCTAAATTTATATATAATATATCATATTACACATGAAATATGACATAAATGAATATAGAGGTAAAATCTAATTCTACTTCAATATGAGTAATTTCATTGGAATTTCCATGTTCCCATGACCTTGGAAGTGATTGGTGTCTAATTTATAGTTAATCCACATGGTTGGTGGATTAGGTTGTACATTAACCGAATCACTCACATCTAAAAAAACTCGATAGTGTATTCATAGGAAATGCATTATCCTTCATCATTGTATCATGGGTATTTCCTAGACATCATTCTACTCAATTCCCCCATTTACTAAAAGTAAATCATTATGTACTCAACATTATGTAATTCACATGGAGAATTTCCCAAAAAGATTTACATGTCATATGTTGAATATTTATTACCTCAATTTCATTATCAAATACATTCTTATGATACACTATCATTTTCTTCTTTAGTGTGTTTATTATTTTGACTATGATAACATGGATACTCATAATTAATTAGAGTTTTTTTAATAAACAATATCTTTTTTAGTTAAACTCATATTATAACATAATGGTCACTGAATTAATCATATATTTTTCCTTCACACCCATTTTTTACTCGGTTCCTTCTAGATCCATCCATAACTAAAACTACAAGGCTTAAAATTAGTATAAATAATTTAATATCATAACTGTATGATCCTGGATCTCCATTCATGTATGTTTTTGTTTATGTTTCTATTTTAGTTTATTATTTTGGTTGAATATTTTTTTACTGAAGATCATGTAAGGACTTAGTGATGTTCCTGTGGTTCAAAGCACAAAAAAGAAAGAAAAAGGGGGTTCTGGTCAAGTTACATTGTTTGCGCACGGTTAGGGAAAATGATGAATAAATAATAGGTAATGATTCAAGGTGGGAAATTTTTGGATAGTATCATCTACATTGTTTTCATATGGTTTGTAATACTATTTGGGTGAACTGTGCCGCCAAGTAACTTTGTAAAAAATTACAACAAATCCATTACAGGGTTTATGTTTTAATATGGGATTTCTCCCCCTCCTTCCTCCTTCAAACCTAGTGAAAATCCATGTTTCATATATCTTCCAAGAGGTGATTATCCTTTAATTCCTGGTCGTTTGGAGTGTCATTAGTTACTGATTAATGTTCTATGTATGTATAATCTCCTCTCTATATCTCTTTTTGGTTTAGGGTTCACAATTATTCTCCAAATCCTTATAACACTCTAAAATAGTTTCTTTTCTGTTATTTTTAGGACATTCCTTCAAATGTTGGTTTAATCGGGATCTAAGGCCACTATTAGGATTCTGTTTACTGATGGATTCAAGGAAGGTGGTATACAAGTTATATCCCATGGTTTATTCTTAGATTTGTTCTTTTTGTATTACATTCTTCTTCCCTTTATGATGTTCCCTTAAACCCACTTGCAATATGTTGTGTATTAGGCATTCAAATGATAAATTAAACCCTCTTGATCCCCATTGGATGCGAGGATGATGAGTTGACCCAATTAGGGCTACCCATTTGGTGTGCTAGCACTACTGATGGGGCTAATAGGAATATAAGGTAAAAAATTGACACATGATGATATATAGTCTTAGAGAAGAGGTTACTTGCTTTCTGTAATGAGTTAAAATGGAATGGGGTTGATTGTGTCTGATGCGATTAAAGGATATGGTATTGTTGGGTTGACATGTAATTTGGTTACATGGTATTATTGTGAATATGATAAGGAATTATGATTACACTTTAATATTCTTAGTGAGATATTCATGAGAAATGGTAAAATTGGGAAAAAGAGTTAATTGTTATAATTTAAGAATGTGTTAATGGATTAAGGAATAATGTTCATTTCATATTTGATGATATTATTATGATATTTAAATTTCTATTATCTATTCTTGGATATTATGTGGTTAGTTGTGGGAACGATTAATAAGAATTTTGAAATGTATTGGTAGGGTGGGGTATGACTTGTGGTACTACACCCATGGGTCGTGCAAGAATAACATTCTAGCTCTACACCCAAATGAAAGGGTTGGGGATGAGGATGGAGTTCTATTTCCCTAACGGTTTCATTCTTATCTGACTGAGGATTTGAGGTGATGATTATAAGTTTTTCATAATGTTTTGCCTAGTGAGATAGTACATGATTTTTATTCCCATATGGTTGAGAATGTTTAACATGCCAAATTCATTGAAAACATGAAAAAAGTAGATTAATCCATGGAATTCCTAAGTAGTGATCCTAGATTAAATGGTAGAATCTTATATTAGAACATAGTCTTGAATGAAATATTGTACCTTTTATCATTACAATAAAATATTTTTTTTCCTTAATTCACTGTATACTTTTACTGGTTAGTTTTAGATGCTGTTTTTGGTGGCCTGTTTGGTTATATGCAGACCATTCTCAGGCCGCCATAGGGTACACGAGCACATTGCATTTTTGTACGTTAGGAAAAGGTCAAGGGCCCTATGATATGAAGTTGAGTTGGACATGGGAAATGTATGGTTGAGGTTTGAGACATATATTTTGAACCATTTTGGATATTATACTGTTTGTCTATTTTTTGGTATTTTGTTTTCATGAAACTCTAGAATGGTTTGACCTATTTACTATTGTAATTAGTTTTTTCAAATTTGGGTGTTTCTTATTTATTCATGTTATTAATTGTTTCATAATGATTCCACTATTTGAATTGTGTTTTTTTGTGTCATACCCTAGTAAATAGGGTGTAGTCTCCACATGTGACCTATTATACCCTCACTCTTAGTTGGAAACATCTTCCATACAGGTAGGTGCGCCTGAGGTCATGTGGGAACCTAGCTCAGGGCACCGGTTTAGTGGATCTCGGGTCACTAATAATACAAAGTGGTATTAGAGGGGTTCTTTTCTCTTTCTTATTGTTTTGTAGATAGTATAAAATAGGTTAAAAAATTTTCATGCATTGGTAATGAGCTCGTTCTTTTGAGTATCTTACCCACATACAAGGGAAAACCCATGTCTTTATGGGAAGGGATAGTTTATCTTGTTTTGTGTTGTTATATTTGATGATATTTCACTATCAGTTGATGAACATGATGTGTTATTTGACGAATTTATGATATTTATATCATGGAAGGAAGGGTACGAGGTTGTGAATTCATGCATCATTCTTGGTATCTATTTCAGTAAGTGACATACATCATGGTAGGTACATGCACGGAATCAGTGTCTGGGATATAATGGATAAGATGCATTTTTTATAAAAAGTAATTAATTTTTTCCTAATGGAATGGTATGAAAGGGTAAAATTAAAAATGAGAATGGTAAGTAGTAATTAGAAAATGGTGCTTAATAAATAATAAAAATTATATTAACATATTGTAAGAGTAAGCTGGGTTGTGAAAACTATTTTTAATTTGGTAAAAGATATATCTTGCAACCCTATGAATTAGATACCCGTTATATCCCTGACCATAGGTGAGATGACTAGGGTTAGTGTTTCAGGTATGAGTGGCCATGTTTGGGTAGTATATGTGAACTAGTTGGGTGAGAAGTGATGATCATAACTATATCTTTTTTTACTTTTCATCAAATAATTATTATTGCCTTATAAATCACATGTTTCGTAATGTAGATAAATGTCACCTCGAATATGGGTGACGGTTGGGAATCATGAAGATGTTTCCATGAATGATACACAAATAGTGGTGCTGGAGAATATTGTGATCTGGGAAAATAAGAAAGATTAGTTCTTTGTGAACATTTCTTGTTTTATGCAGATGATGGTACATGACCTAGTGTGGGCTACACCACGTATGTTTGAGCTGACCAAAATGTTTTAGCTGAATTACCCTATGACTATTATAAGAGCAGTTGGGCTAGAAGTAGTTGATTTTTGGATAGAGTCTATTCAAACATTTATTTAACATCTAGAGAATCCTCTCAAAATGAATTTAATTTTAGAATCCTATATACTAAGAGGCCATGAAAATCATTGGTACGACATAATGGTTTGGACAGAAGAGGGTAAACAAATGATGAGGAAGGATTTTCATGAGACGTTTCTTGAGCACATCAACCCAGAAACCTTGAGGCATAATATTTTTGTTGATTTTATGTGGTTAACTCAGGGGAAAATGTAGGTAATGGACTGTGATAGTTGTTTCACCTATTTGAGATGCCTCCTTCCGAAGTTGACAGGAGATGAGGAAGCCATGGAGAAATTCTCTCTAGATGGGCTATGAGGTGAGATCAGGTCTCAGGTGAATATCTATAATCTAAAAAGGTTTTCTGTAGTGGTGTATCAATCCCTTATATAATAAGGAAACCCAAATGGATCTTCATGTAGTGAATTTTTTACCATCTTGATGAACATGTGGTGTGGATTTAGATAGTAGGGTGTGTTTTTTTGGAAATTTTAAGCAGGGTCGAAACACACAGGGAAGTCAGCCGAGGGGGTCAGTTTATTTGTGTGGGTACAAGGTATTCTATTATTATTGTTGCAGGGCAGGGAACATGCATTACCAGTGTCCCCATTCACATGTCGAGAGCCGACCGTGTTGTATGCTAGGACACATGGTGACGTTCTAAATTAACCCATGATAGTCATGGAATGATGGAGGTTAGAGTCATATTCTAAGTGTATGAAGGGGTCAGTTACCATGTGTGAGGCAATTAGTTGGAGCTCCATGGGTTGTACTGGTAGATGCGGTGGACATGGAACTCAGGGGAGGGATCATCTATATCAACAGGGCAGCACAGTGCAAGGTACAAAGGACAGTGCCTTGGGAAAAGGGGTTGGTTATCTCCATGCATTTTAGACTACACCTGATATTGTTGAGGCGGGACCATCTATCGTTTGTTTTAAATTTTTTATAGCATCCATGATTTCTATTCCATTATTTGATATAGGTGCTACGGATTCCTCTATTTATGACTAGTTCATAGTTATATAGGGATTAACCATGGAGACTTCATGTGGGGTGTTGTCGCTAGATACTACGTTATGTGTATGAGTTGAGGACATCAGGTTGTGTAAGGGATGTGCTCTGGAGGTTGGTGTGTATCATTTTCCATGGGATCTATTTTTCATAGATATGTTCTTTTTTTACCTAATCATAGGTAAAGATTTTTTGTGTCATATGAAGCTCATATCAATGGTTACCGATGATGAGTAATTTCTACTCCTCTCAATAGAAGTACTTATGTACTTCATGGGAAGTGGGATACTTAAGCGAACTACGCTGGCCCGCTACACCAGCAGTTAGATGAACTCATTGCCCAAGTGCAATGCCTTATGATGGATGATGGGGTGATTGCGTAGCTAGAATTACCATATTTTTTGGACCAGTTTCATGATGTTTTTCCTGAAGAATTATTGTGGTTACCACCCAAGAGAGATTTTAGTTCACAATTGAGTTTTTACACGGAGCGGAGCCAGTATCTATTTCTCAATTTTGAATGGTGCCGTCAGAGCACCATGTACTGAAGGTTTAGTTAGAAGAATTAGATCATAAGTGGTTTATTCATCCTAGTACATCAACATGTGGATCTCTTGTGTTGCTTTTTAAGAAGTTTGGTGGTTCACTGGGGCTTTGTGATCATTATAGGAAGCTAAACCAGATGATGTTTAAGAACTAATTCCCTCTTCCTAGAATCAATGACATGTATGACTAGATCAAAGGTGCTTTTGTGTATTATAAGATCTATTTGAGAATAGGATACTATCTTTTGAGTTTGATACCTTCATACATACCTCGGACATCATTCCGAAGTATTTAAGTGATGTATGAATTTCTAGTGATGTTGTTTGGATTGACCAATCCACTGTCTATGTTCATGGCCCCGATAAACTGGATATTCCACCTAAACCTGGATCAGTTTTATGCTTTCTTCATTTATTAAATCTTGTTGTACTCTAGAAGTCATGTAGAACATGAAATACATCTCAACATCATCTTGAGTACATTAATATATCATATTCTTTATGCTAAGCTATCAAAATGAAATTCTTGGAATAATGAGGTGCACTTTTGGAAACACATCATTTATGAGTAGGTGTGTCAGTGGATCTAGAAAAGGAGATGGTTTGGTATCTTGTGTGATGTCCAAGAACGTCTATGGTGTAAGTTTGTTTTTCAGTTTGGCCTATTATTAGAGACGGTTTATTATAGTTTCATCTCATTTGGATGTGGAACTCAAATTCCTACCCAAGAATGGAATAATGTTTGATTGGTTAGAGGCATGTGAAAATAATTTTCAAGATATAAGGAAGTGGTTCACCACAGTCACCATTTTGATCTTACCCTAATAATGTAAGAGGTAATCCTTGTTCTGTTAGGCATCTGATGTTAGACTAGGGGTAGTATTGATATAGGATTATCAGGTAGTAGCTTATGGGTTGAGGCAGTTAAAGCCACATGAAATGATTTATACTACTCATGATCTAGAGATAGTTTTGTGGTTCATTCCTTAAAGTGATGGAGGTGTTACATGTTGGGAGAACATTTCATGGTGTTCACCTACCATAAAAATATTAGGTACATATTCTATCAGTGGGAATTATGTATTAAATCATCAACAGTGGGTAGAGTATGTGAAGATTTTTTTAATTTATTCAAGACACCAAGGAAATTGAAAAGTGTCACTGATGATCAAATATAGAAAACATAGAATTTTGTAGTTTAAGAATCCATTTGAAAAAAAAATGATGGCCTTATTTGCCGATATGCATTTATACGTATTAGATGGGCACAAGAAGATAACACTTTCATCTATAGCAGTTGTGTCCGCACTCTTGATAAAAGTTATTGAGATTCAGGTTGTGGATATTGAGTGATTGGAAATAAAGTAAATTATTAAAGGTGGTAGTCAACTTCATGTTGTACTATTAGTGATGATTGAGTTTCTTATGATCACAACCATGTTGTGGTGATGGAAGATTTACGAGAGGATTTGATGCGTGAGTTGTACATGTAAAGGTGGGAAGTGCATCTGGGATTGACTAAGATGTACCATGATATTAGTAGTTAGTTTTCATGGAAATAAAGGAAGAGATAATTTTCATGTTTTGTGGAATGATGACATACCTATTAGTAGGTAAAGGATTTACATCAATGTCCAGGTGGGTTGTTGTAGTCTATTCCTATTCCAGGGTGGAAGTGAGATGATGTAATGATAGACCATATAGTGGTTCTCCCAAGTACTCCTCGATATAATGATTCATTTTTAGTAGTGCTACATCAATAGGAAAATGTGACTCATTTCAAGTTGATCAAAAAAACCAAAATTATCGACTAGTTATGATAGATGTATGTTCATGAAATTGTATAGTTTCATGTTATGTCGGGAACCATTGTTTTGGAATGTGATCCACATTTCACCTCAAACTTCTAGAAGGGACTACATAATGATCTCGGTACATAGGGGTTTTTATTACATATAACCACCCCACACACTGACGAGAATCCATAGCGTAGAATTCAGGTATTAGAAGACATGCTGAGAGCATGTGTTCTAGATTTTGGTGGGGGAGTGGGAAAAGAAAATGTCACTTATTGAGTATTCTTACAAAAGTAACTTTCTAGTAACAATTCATATGGCTCCATTTGAGGAAATCTAAAGTTGACTGTGTAGATCTCCATGGTGATGGTTAAATTCTAGAGATTCTGAGCTGTTAGGGCTGAGTCTGGTGCAAGGGACATCAACGTAGGATAAATTGATTCAAATGTGCGTTAAAAATTCTCAGAGTTGACAGAAGTCATATATTGATCAGTGTCGTAGATCTATTGATTTATGGTGGGGGATAGTGTATTTCTTCGAGTGTCTCCAAGTTTGGGTCACCTCCATATACAAAAATAGGGCATGTCAGCTACTATGTATGTGGGGAAATTTGAGATTGTGGATAAGATTAGACTTGTGGCATACTGATTAAATCTTCCATATCATTATTGTGGGAGTATGATATTTTCTAGATTTTAAAACTTTGATACTATCAACCAGACCAATACCATGTGATAAACACTTTGGATGTAGATCTTGAGGCCGATGCATCCTATGTGGATCGCCAAATATATATTATGGATCATAGTTATAAGGTCTTGCTGGGAAAGGTGGTAACTTTGGTTTGTGTTATATATAAACATGGAAATGTTCAGAATGAAACTTGGGAATGAGAATTTGATACGGGGGACCAATTTCATGATCTCTTTTCTTTGGGAACATAATGATGCTCATGAATATCAGCTCAGTAATGAGTAGTAGTAAGGTGGGGAGGTAGTAATATTATGGATCTTCCTTAAGGTGTGTTATTTTTTATTTTTTTAGATTATGTCCTTTTTGGGTTGAATCAGTGTTTTACAAAGTTCATGTAATCATACGAGGGTGTTCCAGGGGTTCAGATCATGAAAGAGGGAAAAAGGGGGTTCTTGGCATGTTGCACGATTTCTTCATGTTTAGTGAAAATTTTGTGGAAATCCCAGGTAACTGTGTGAGGGGAAATGTTTGGATATTAAGATCCACATAGTTTACACACAGTTTGGAAGGCTGTGTGGGTAAACTGTGAGGCCCAGTAACATTGAAAAATATTACAAAAATTCCATTATTGTATCTTAACTTCAAAC
This sequence comes from Viscum album, assembly GCA_963277665.1. NCBI lineage: Eukaryota > Viridiplantae > Streptophyta > Magnoliopsida > Santalales > Viscaceae > Viscum > Viscum album. The sequence goes on from OY728132.1 coordinate 1,730,369,778, forward strand.
TCAGGATTTTCCCCTCCTTCATCCTTCAACCCTAGTGATGATCCAATCTTCCATGATCTTACAAGAGGTGACTATCCTACAATCATAGGTCATTCGGTGTGCCTTTAGTTGTGGATTGATTATTAGGTTATGTCTAATATTCTTTTTTCTTCTCTTATTTGTTTAGGGTTCACAACTTTTCTCCATATCCTTCTGAAGCATTAAAACACATTCTTTATGATGAGTTTTAGGTTAAGTCATAAAAGGGCAGTTGAATTGAGATTTAAGGCCTCGATTAAGAGTTTGTTCACCAACGGATTCAAGGTATAAGTCCAAAAAGTTATATCCCATGGTTTATTCATAGATTTGATCATGTAGAGTTCCATTCATTCTCCCTTATATATGGGTTTTTGATTCTATTAGAAAGATGTGGTGTAGTGGGTGACCAAATGATTAATTTAACCCTCTTGATCCCCATGGGATTCATAGAGGACAACTTCTCCAAATAAGGGCCACAAATGGGGTGTGTTGGCACTCCCGATGGGGAAAAATGAACTATAAGGTATGAAATTGACACATGAAGATGTAGAGACTTTGAAAAGAGGTTAATTGTAAATGTAATGAGTTAAAATATATTGTAGTTATTTGTGTCTGGTATGGTAAAAGTTTAAGGGATTGTTGGGTTTACATGTAATTGGGATAAATGATATTATTGGTAATATGATAAGGAATTATGTTTCCACATGAATATTCATAACGATATAGTCATTGGAAATGGGAAATTAGGCTAAAATGGTTATGTGTTCTAAAAGATAAATGTCTTCATGGAATAAGGTATAATGTTAATACCCCATTTATTGTTATTTTGGTTATTTTTCTAGTGATAATAGCATGATTGTTATTCATGTGTTGAATTGTAGGAATGATAAATAAAAATGATCACATGGCATGATAGATTTGGGTATAACTTGAGGTTCAAAATACACCGGTTTAGTTTGACTGAGATTCTAGCTTCACCGCCAAATGCATGGACTAGGGAAGGGGATAGAGTTCTATTCCCCCAATGGTTGCATTCCACTGGGACTGAGGATTAAAGGTGATGATTATGAGGTTGTCATAATGTGATACCTAGTAAAGTATGAATATATTTTTATTCCCATATGCATGAGACTAATGAACATGCATAATCCATTGAAAAAATGAAGAATTTATATTTAACCTTGGGATTCCTAGGTAGTGAGCTTAGATAAAATTGTAGAATATTTTAAAGGAAGGTAGTCTAGAATGACCTATTTAACTTTTTACCTTTACATTTTTAGAATTTTACACTTCCTTGCACCATCTAATTTTACTAGATATTTTTTAGACACCATTGGTGGTGAACTATTAAGTATTTATCTCACCATGCTCAATCCATCATTGGGTGCATAAGATGATTTCATGCCAAAAGGCAGTACAAAGGGAAGGGGACCTAGGATATAAAGCTAAGTTTTACATGGTACATATATGGGTGAGGTTAAAAATATGGATTCTATACAATTTTGGGGATTCTATTATGTTTTTTCTTCTTTTCTGGTTTTGATCACTTGGAACAATAGCATTCCATGAATATCTACTAATTTATATGGTTGCACCCAGTTTGAGAGTTGGGTTCTTATGGATGTTACTAATTGTTTATTATTTTTCTGTTATTTGAATTGTGTTCTTATATGGAATACTCTAGTAAAGATGGTGTAGTCTCCCCCACATGACTTATTGGAACCTTGTTGCTATTCAGAAAACTATGGACTATAGGGAGGTGTTCTTGCAGTCATGCGCTAACCCGACATAGAGAACCATATTAGTGGCTCTCGGGCCAGGGATGTTAGAATATTGGTATCATCAAAATAAATAACAAAAAAGGGATTCCTATATAATCTCAATTACCCTTTTAATTTAATAAATGACCCTATAATTCCTTTAGTTCATTATATATCATGATTATTTTTTCATAGGATAATTTATGTTGTGTAACACCCTGATATTTAATGAGATATATTCTTTTTAATTTTGTTGATGACTTCTATTGTACTCTACACCAAGATTATCTTGCACTGTATGCACCACCGTATTATCTTACAGTATACGCACACACTGTTCTAGGCTTGTTTTGCACGCTAGAGCAACCTTCCTCGATAGCGTGTGTTGTACGCAATACCGAGTTTCACTAAACGAGATATTATTATAATATTATTATGAACTAGCCGTTATTAATAGTAATACCCAATTTTTTAAATTTTTTAAATTTTATCATTCAAAAAGGACATCATTTTTGGATTCGGAATATCAAAATTATCCTAGGGTAAATTTTTGGTATTTTTCTAAAAACTATCAATTTTTTGATGAATAGTGAAAACACTGAAATACTATTTAAAAACCGACTTTTTATTTAAATAATTTTTTATTTTATTTAAATTTATTTTCAGTCAAAATTGATACATAATACCAATATAATTTCAATATACTTCATTGGATTAATTTTATAATAATTTTAGATATATAAAAATTTTATTGAACTTTTCACCGTCTTTTACCTACCTCCTAGGAGAATTTGAAAATTTACGTAAAACATTATTTTACCACTTCTATGAGGGAATTTCGAAAATCCAAGAGACATGGTTAATATCAAGGAGTAAAATGTGGTTTAATAAGATAAAAATAATCTATGGTGAATAGCAACTTTTTACTTTTATTTACCACGGTTAAAAGTAAATAGGGTAATTAAGGGTAAAAATGATATTATTATTTCCCTAAATCATGTCATAATTCTATTGGACATGTGTAATTCGACCAAAAACATCCATAGAGATAAAATATGACCATTTAGATCCACATGGATTAGATTAGGACATTTATTATTATTTAATTCAAAGAAGAGTTAAAAGAGTTAAAATCAATGTTTAATAACTAAAACATTTTTAATATAGGGTTATACATAAGAGAAATTCAATTATAAATATTAATTATAAATATAAAAATATTTCATACATAATGAAATTTAATTTAATAATTTTTAAGCATTAAATAATTTAAGTTATTTGTGAGATAATAATGATGTAGTGATTCCCTTATTAATGAAATATTAACAGAATTCATGTTATAAATAACAAAACAAATGTAATTTGGGACTTTTTATGAATTAAACTAATTTTATAGTTTAATATGATAAGTTATTATTTATTAAATTGAATTTTTTCGAACTAATAATGTTGTTATCATTTTCAAAAAAATCAATTACCAAATCGTGTCAAAATTGACATAAAATAGTTTTTAAAATATATATTATATTAATAATTTATATTCTATTCTTAAAAATATTATTTTCTGCCAAATGACATAGATAAGGATAGATAAATTAATAATGAACCACTTGGGGTTCGTTTGGCTTCTTATAGTAAGTTTATTAACCATATACTGTAAGAAAACAAGAAGACGCGGTAAAAGTTAAATTATTTAACTTAGAGTTAAATCTAAATGATAAGGTTAAAATAGTAACATAAACTTGTCTAAAACCTATTGGTTGAGAGGATTTCGATCCATCCCCACTTTAGGTTCGAAATAAATCAATTTTGATCTATTATAAACCGAATATGACTTTATAATAAAATAATATTTTATGTTTTTTCTAAGGTGCTCCTCTCCTCCCTTATAAAAGGGGACCTCCTCTCTCTTCTCTTTACACAATTTTGATCCTTCATGCTCGGCCAAACCCTGACCATTTCCCTTCTCAACTTCCCTAGAAACATAATAGAGGTTCTGGTATCCTCAAAAGTCCAACTCTCATGCCTTAAGAGGTAGCGTAAAAGAGGTGTGTCAGAGAAGAGGAGGTTCGGATACGTACGAAGCATATCAGACCTAAGGATATAAAGAAAGGTTTAGGTAAGAAAATAAAAGGGGAAAATATTTACGGGAGATTTTGAAGATCTTTCACCATGAATAGAAGATTATTTTTCTGAGTTTCCAAAGACACTAAACTATTACGGTCCTTGAGTGTTTGTTTTTGTTATGTATTAAGTATTCCGCAAGAGTAATGTAATGTCTATGTATGTCAAGTACGGGTCTCTACATGTGGGGTTAACTTTTAATTCTCATCCAAATACTTTAATGTATAAAATAGGTAAATCATTAACAGATTTTCATTAAGATCATATTTTTAGAAAAATAATTCATGTAAGATTATATTGTTTTGTGTGAAGTTAGGCCTTTTTTTCATGACTGAGGTCATGGTTGAATTAATACCAAAGACACCAACTTCGGAGTTATTAACTTTATGTGTAACTATTCTAGTATCTACATCCAAATATCAATATCCATAGAGGGATGTAATTTTAATGAAAACCAAAAAAATCTCTACATCATCGTTACATAATGATCTTATCATATTATTTGGATTATCATAATGGGTTTTATTAATTTTTTATAATTTTAATAAGTATAAATAACTAGATTGTTCTATGATAACTATTATTATGGCATAAAAATATAAACATTAATTCGTTATTTTTCCAGAAAATTAACATCAATAAAATAAAAATATATAATTATTTTGTGAATTGGAAATATTATATATATAATTAAATTAGCGTAAATATAAAAACAATAACACTATTTAAAACTCTTCATAATGTTTTTAAATCCAATGTATCTTATAAAACTTCATAGGATTCCCAAAAAAAATACCTAAGGAATAGGAGTGAGATAGAAATTATATAATGGAAATAAAAAATGAAAAATGTCACACTAGGGGATTCCATAGAGAAAACATGTTAACATAATGAGAATGATAATAAATATGAATACATTCAATAAAATATGTTAAGTCAATGACCATGGAATCATAAGAATGATGGAACACTATACGAGTGACATTATAAGATTAGTGGAAGGATAACCACCATAAAATATATTATAGAATAATATCCATAATAATAATTATATATTTTTTCTGACCACCAATATTACAATTTTCTCAGTGGCTAACCACATGGGATACCTACGTATTGTGCATAGAATATGTTCGTATGCTACATACATGTCATCTAATGAGACGCGGACATTACCCGGTGCATTGGAAATTATATAGGGAACCAACCATAAAATAACATTCTAAAATCTATCAAAATATTAATTATAATGTATTTTACATAAGAGGAAAAACAAATCAAACATAAATCATTATGATGATAACACCCTTGAGAAAACAAATAGGGTTTTACACTCCTGACATATGGAATAACCAAATTCAATATGATATGGATACAAAGTAAATGAGGAAATCCATTTTATTTGGATATTAATTTTAAAATAATAAAAATCATAGTACGTGAACAAGGGTATTAGTTTTTTAAAATAATTATTAAAATTATTTGAAGAAGTAAGAATAAAAATAACATCATATGTTATTCCTATAAAAATACGGTAGGACACATAAAAATAAATATGGAAAATGTTTTTTTATAGTTATGTTTAAATAATTAGTATTTAAAGAAAGTGAATAAGCCTTTTATAAGAAAATTTAAGGTTATAACATTAAACAATGGTGATTCATGATATTATTATAGAAATGAGATGTTCCCTACCAAATCAAGTATACTTAAGAGTGGGACTAGTAAAGGATCAAAATAATATTAATTGTCCTCATAAATGAAATGTATGGTAAACTGTGCGTATATATATATATATAACTTATATAAAAAATATGAGAGTCATATTAGTGAACTTTATAGATTAAAAGGGATGAAAATGTGGTGTACATGTAACCCATAGGTAACAAATGAGGTTCTGTAGATCCCTTAATACATAATTTATATTCTAATTGACCCCCTTGATTGATATATTTATTGAATTTGATTTCTAAATACCAGGAATAATGATAATTAATGATATTATATATCTAATTGTAAGTAAAATAAAAACGTAAATTAAATTAGGATTAACATGATCTTTTTTTGAAGAATGATGTTCTGAGATTGAACACTTACTACTTTAGTAATATTTAAAAAAATGAATGGAATCAAGAAAATAATATGGTTAATTAAATACCATCATCAAATCAACTATTCTAAAATGTTAATTTTTATAGTGAATACACTATCAAAATATGAATTTGGTGCCAAAAATTATAACATTTTATATGATGAGAAATTGAGATAAAAATATGCACCTATTTCTTAAAATTTCTCTTTAAAAGAACATCACTCTATAAATAATTAAATTATATTTATTAAATATTTAAAAAAAATCTTATTTACCTATAAGGAATTTTTTTTGATATATTTTCATTTTTTATTTATAATGTTGCGTACACCTATGATATTTACTCAGGGTTTTTTGGTTGATTTCATTATAAAACATTTTTTATTTTAAACGTCTCCAATGGTGTTATAAAATAACATAACGAAACAATAAATTTTGGAGGATTATTTAATTTATGATCCCATTAGTAAAATACTATTATAATTCATATTGATATCCCATAATTATCATAATCATGAAGGGTTTATCGAAAAGATAATTAAAGAGGTGAAAGTTTCAAACACCATTTAATAAACTAATTAATTAATAATTTTTGTATATTATCATTCGACAATAATAATAAAGTCAAAAAAATAACTTTTAAAAACCAAATACTTTTATTAATATTACTTATTGAGGTGATCCAGGATACAAAAATTTTCATTCATGTCGGGGTTGGTCTATACACAAACATGATGACATTTTTTATTTTTTCAATTATTATTATGAAATAATTAAATGGATATTAGAATTATCTAATAACATATATTCAATTTAAAAATGATATTTTTATCAAAAATTTATGGATATAAGGGACATTAATGGTTTAAAATGGGAAAATTAATATGAAATTTCTTGTTGTGTGTATTACACCTCGCATAGAAGGCATCTATTTTGTAACTCATTAAAATAATAGAGCACAGATAATTGGTGAGAGCAATGATTTAGAGTAGTGGGGTAGGTTTTATAGGGATAATAGGGAAGTATTTTTTTGGGGAAAAGATTTGGAATATGTGGATATATTAGGGAGGGTATGGTTTCCTTTTATAAGTTATGAAATTGGATAATTTTCTAAATATCATTATTTAGCAATAATATAAATCCATTATTGAAGGGAAAATTCTACAAATCATTCCCACAATTGTTTAGAAAATTGATAAGTCATGTCATCCCACAACCATAAAATATCAAATAAAATTGACTCATTTACTTATTTTAGTATTTCAATACACTTTTAAACAAATATATCCTTACTGTGGAAACTCAATGTTCATCATATGATACATTTTTTTATGGAAACAATTATATTTTAATGTCGTTGATAATTTTAATATTATAATACTAAATAATTTATTTAAATAATAAGATAAAATTTCAAGGTGTTAGTCAAAATATTTTTAGTATTTGTCCATATAATAAAAACTCATAAAAAAATTCACTTGAAGATTCAAATTAAAATTTTAGATAATAATATAATTGTTCTTTATTTTTTATAAATAAATTTTTTTTCTTTACAAAAACATTATTTTTCCCTTTAAAATTAGTTAAAAACTAAAATTTTCAAAAATATTGTCTAATATAATTTAAATCTAAAAAAAATTATTATAACATATATTTTCATTTAATTTTATATGGGTAAAAATTTGTTATATACATTGGAAATAATATATTTACCATGAATAAAATTTAAATAAAATTATTTATTTGATCAATAAAAAATGTTTTATAAAACTTATAGTTTTTCTGATATTCAGATACAATAAAAATTCATCGTTTTGGAAATAACATTATTTTTCCACTACTCATCTGATAGTTAATTATTTTATAAAAACAAAAAAAGAATCTATAGACTATATTCAGATAATTTATATAAAATGGATGTCATATTATTACATTCCAAATATATAAGTGATAGAAATTACTTCTAAGATGCAAAATTTCTAATGCATCATAGTATTGAAATATAACTTATGTTCAAAATATCAAATATTAATTCATAAATTAAAAAATAGATTTAATATTTTAAATTCAATGATAAATTATATATATATATATATAATCATATAAAAAGGTTTCATGACTATAAAATTTATACTTATAAATTGATATATTATAAATGTCAACTCAATTATAAAAATTAAATTTTTAATTATTCAACTAATAATCAATTTATTAAAAAGGCCAAATAATTTAACATAAAAATTTATAATTATAATTCAAAAAAATGATTATTTTCTGAAATTCATTTTCTAGATTATTATAATATATCAGTAAATTAATATTTTAAAATATAATTAGATCTTATTTTTATTAGAAGATAACTTTTTAAAATTGTAAGTGCAATTATTTTAATTTTCTATAAAATAATAAAAATATTTAAATTATTAAATAAAAATGGCATTTAGTAAAATAGTCATTTAATTATTATATAGATAATATAATTTATTGGAAATTACTATAGAAAAAGAGTTAGAATAAAAAACATCAAAATGAATTAATGAAAATTATAAAAATTAATGCTTACATTAATAAATATATGGTAATATAATATTAATTTTTGATTATCCTATTTGTATGTAAAATTTAATGGATAATATTTTAATATAAAAAATACTTCATAGTTTTATTTTAGTTCAGGTTTACGTATAAGGCATGATATAGACCATAATCCACATAATTTGAGGCAATATTATATTCAAATATTTTGATATTAAATATTCTAAAACATCTATGATATCTAGGATGTGTGGAGAGAAGAAAAGAAATAATTTGGTTTGGGAAAGGGTGAGTGAATAGTCTCTTTAAATATTTAGATTAAAGGATAGGGGTGTCATTCTAATGTTTTTGGAGAATACACACTTTTAATTTTTAAAAATCAAAAAATATATAGATTGTTTACTCATTAAAAATGGTTCCTTAGTAGACCATTCACAAATAATAGATTATATAGTGTCAAAAAATAGACTAACATTAGGATTCAGATATTTTTTTAGGTCATATTAACACTTATACATTTATTTTGCAATCATTTGTCCCAATTTAACTCTTACCATCATAACTGATTTTTTCATTAATATTATAATAATAACAGAACAAAAAGTGGATTAAAAAAAATTTATCGACTTCATTTTATATTATTAAAGGTAATTAATTTAAAAAAAATCTATAATGTGCGTAAATATTAGTTTTTCTAAGAAATTCATTTTTAAGTATATATATATATATATATACCACGTGAAAAAAATATTATTGATTGTAATAAATTAATTGTATTATTTTTATTAAAAAATAACTTAATAAATTAGAAAAAAAATGAAAAAAAATTTATAAAATTTTAAATTCATGAAAATAAAATATGGTTTTCAAAAAAATAAAAATTTATTCTACTAAACCAAAAATAAAAACTTCTAAATATTTCACAAAAAATAAATCTAATATATTTTAATGAATTTGTTGTATTAGAACAGATATCATTTTTATAATATTAAAATTCATATAATTGGAATATATTATTTTAATTATAACCATATGATATATTTTTATTTATAATTAGTAAGAATAAATCTATTTCACTTTTGATTTTTTATGATAATACACTAATTAATATAACAATATGAATTCTTATTTATGAATATTAATAAGGTTTGATACTAAATTTTAATTAAAATTACACGGGTTTCAAAAAAATACATCATCATTTTGTTTTTAAGGTATTCCCACATGGATAAATAACAAAAATATGATTTAAATTGGTGACATAAATTTTAGGTGGATTCTTTATATTTTCATTTCGTTGAAAATGTAATGTTTTTCTTTTTTCCTATAATTTATGAATTGGTTATTTTTATCAATATTGGTTAAGTTTTAAGATGAAGAGGCTAAGATTGTATGGTTAGTTTTAAAAATAAATATTATCCCTTAATATTATCCTATGGTTGTTTTCTAGAAGGATTGAAATGTGGAATAACTCAATGATGAACAATCAACTAAACTAAGACTAGATCCAAAATATCTTATACGAGATAATTTGAAAAATAAATAGATAATATGACAATATAGGCTATGATTGAAAATGTGAACCCTTATATTTTTCCTCTAAAATTATGTAAGTTTAATTTCACAATATGGGATTCTATGTGATGTTATAAAATAGAGGATACATCTAAAACTTTATAATGGTATACCTTAAGAAGTTAACATTATTTTTTTTCTTTTAATAAATAGATAATCAATATCATTTCAAGGATAACCCACTCTTAACATATAGATTTATTAATTATTAATTCAAACCAACTAGGTTGGGTTAATGTAATAATTATTATAATTTGATATTACCATTCTTCATCATTAAAAAATATTACATTATATTGTTTTAATTGTCAGATTTGAGGTGATAAATTGAAGGTAAGTTACTCAACATCCTATGTGTATTATTCATCTTGATGTGTCTATACACATCATTCATTTTTTATTAAAATCCAATTATTTATTGATACTATAAATATAATTTTATTATTTTTTAGTAATAATAATGTGCGATGGAAAAAAGTTAACATATTATACAATTTCAAGACTTTTCAATTATTTCAACTATAGTGCTTCTTGGTTATAAATTTATCAAATTTAGTTTCAATATAAATGTACTTTATAATCACACATTTGTAACCTTGAAATATTACAGTAGAACTTGGGGATCAAAATATATAGGTTGTTTTTTTTAGTGTTTGCATTTTTCAAATTTACATATTGTTATTTTCATATAATATTTGGATGAACTATATGATGTCATGAAATACTACCTCAATGTTCCAAGATAAATGAATACATGATTTATTATGTAATTATAAGTAAAATGGATTATTGGTATCCATCACGATGTTTCCCATAAAAATATTTCTATAGAATTTGTTTGTGTGTGTTCGAAATGATGGTTTAAGTAAGACATAAATTAAGATCTGCTATTGAGATTAAAAAAATAAAACATCCAGGCCTTAGTTATAACCAAACAATCATAGGAGGTTACTTATATTGTGAAAAAAATAGTTTTGGATTTTCATAACTCATAAAATATATTTTATGCACATATTTGTTTATTATATTTTCATTATGTTCTATATTTACAAAAAAATAGGGACTCTAGTGGAATTTGAAAGTCAAATTAAAATGAAAAAAATTATGTATCGTGTTTTTTGTATGATTTTTAGTAAGTTTGAAACTAAACTATGGGGTAAAATATGATAATATTTGAATCCATAAAATAAGTCAGGAAAATATTGATATGGTATTATAAAAAAATGTATCCATTAATTGGTTTAAGAAACCGAGGTCTGGAAGGTGTTTCAAAAAATATAGAATATAAAAAAACATTTATGTTGTTTCAATCTGTACAATTTATGTATCTATATTGGTTTTCCATAAGAAATGCACGAACTATAAGTCAAATAACACATTATTGTTTATAATTATTATAACTATGGTTCTCCTATAAATATATTCCTGAAAAAATATCAAAAAAATACCATTTTGGACATTATATTCCTATGTTGAATTAGAGAGGGGTATAAGACCATGAAAATAATATTCTAATAGTTTTTTTTGGAAAAATTGGATTTATAAATCCTTTTATTTAAAAGGGTATATAAATGGGAAATTTATCCTAAATGAAAAAAAGATTTTTTATTAATTTATTACATGATTAAATATATAAATATGCATTTCTCCTATAAAGTTCTATAATTTAATAAATTATTTATTCTAGAAAAATATATATTATGGAGGGTTTAAATGAAAGATTAAATAAGAACATATATCATATAATGGGCATGTGTAAATCTTTTACCTAAAGTATTAATTTTTTTATAAGATTATATATTTCATAAATATATTTTATTATAGTATAATTTGTTTATATTAATGTGCATATTAATGATGAAATACATATTTTTTATATTGATTGAGTTCTTTTAAATTGATTATATTTATAATTAAAATAACTTGAAAAAATATTTTATATTTCAAATTTTTAATAATGATTGTAAACTAATTGATTTTAAAAATACTCTTAAACCCAGTGCATTTATAATTGAAAAAAATGTATAGAGGGATGTTTTTAAAAAAAATGACTTCAAATGTTATTAAAAACCATGTTCAATTTCTGTTATTCTTATAAATTAAAATTAAAATGATATAAAAATTAAATTTTCTATGAATTAGTAATAAAATGATAGTTTATTTATACCGGGAGGATTCCTCACCTCAAATTATGTAACACTAACTATGGCTGAGATACCCTCCCCTTAATTGAATTTTCTTAACCACATTTTTTCTGTTATCAAATCCTCATAGTTCTATAATCCTTATCATATACAATATGTTATTTGAAATAATACCTCACTGTCGATACTTCTCATCTGTAATGGTTTTATCACCATATATTTTTTTTCAGGAAATTTATGTTAGATACAATCTACTATGTATTTTATTTTTTATTTTTTTGAATCCATGTTATGTTTAATGTTATATTTTCATTTTTTAATGTTTATTAATTTTATGTTATTAATGTTAATACTAAAAATTGTTTTTCTTTTAAATGTTTGGAAATCTATATTAATTTATTTTTATGGATATTTGAAAATTTTAAAAAATTTATTCTGTAGTTTTTATTTATAATTAATTTTATTGTCCTAATTTTTATAAGAAATTTATTTATTTAAAATAATTTTATCGTGTAGTTGTACATGATAAATAATTTTTATGAATAATTTAGAATTAATTGTTTATAAATGAAATCAATTATATAAAAAAATATGAAAAAAATTATATTTCATTTTGATGAAATACTTTAATTATATATATATATATTACTATATATATACAATAAATAGTTAATACTTTCATTATATTTCTATCGAATTGGTTTTTTTATATTTGGAATAAAATATTTTATGTAAAGTAAAGTACTAAAAATAATTTTTTTTATTTCAAAATAATTAATATTAATAATATTAACTGAATTTAATAGGATAATATTGAAAATTACCATGAGAAGGGGTGAATCGTGTTATGAATGATAAAAATAATTCCCAATTTATTATGGTATTTCATTGTAAAATGAAACTAACCTCTCTATTTTTATAATTACAATATATTATCAGAAAAAAATGGATTGCATAAGACACACCAATTTTTCTTGGTTAGCCTTAATTGGGACTATCCATGTAGCATATAAAATCACATTTCCAATGTATTAGAATAGATAAATTTAATTTGTATTATAATGTTCTGTGTGGACTCATTATTATTAGAGTTGTACAACCACCCCTTGGTAAATACTCACTATTCTAAATACTAAATTGAAGTATCTATTACTTTTGTAAGAACTCATTTATTATTTTTAGATCATTTTATTACATCACAATTAGTCTATTCTAAAGAAATTAATTCACTATTTTAATGTGTTTCTACTAACTATTAATATTTTTATAATTTTTTTAGAGTGTTTAAAATCTTCACTTTTGTGTAGCGTGTTTTTCCTTATTATTGAAACCTATACTATTGGAAATAAACCTCATTATTTTATAAAACTATTATTTTTTCACAAAACAACAAAAATTTTCATGAAACTCACATATTCCCAAAAAAATGTAATTCCATATTTAATGTAAAATATGTCTGTGTAATTGATTTTATGAAATAAATATGTACATTTATGACCAAGGAGAAAAAAGATCCTGAAATTATATAAAAATTTTCACCTCCAAAATCATTATGGTAGTAGGGTATTTAATTTCAAAACCAACCCTTCATGAATCTCCACATTTTTTTGAAACATTAAATACAAAAAAATGATTTTTTAAATTATGAATTTCATTCAAACTCATCTTATTTTCAAAACATCACATATGAATACACCACATTCCCTACTATCTCTCTTCTATTAATTCCCAAAAAATCAAGAAAGTATTTCCAAAGGTATAATTCAAAATATTATTCTTCAAGTTAATATTCTATTGATAATTTTATATTATTCATGGAAACATTCCATTTATCTAAAACCCCCCTTTTTATATATTAATCATTGTTGTTCCTCTATATTAATAAAAGTGTTTTTTAGAAATTTGGAAACTATGATAATTTTATCTCCCATCATGATTGGAAAACCGGAATATTCATTCAGGGGATTCCCTCCATGAATTCACCATGATATCCACTAAAGTATGATATTATTACCATTATTTAGGATTCCAACATTGTTAGAAAAAATCGACCCTAAAAACTCATAACCCTCATCCTAAAGATATTTTTTAAACTATATAATTTTTATTTTTCAAGACGAGTACTTGTTCAAGTGGAGTAGTTTCTACATGATCTGCATCATGTTGGGGGTCGAATCCCATGACTACAAAATTTCAAAAATATTATTTAGGGTTTGATACATTTTCCATGTTCATAATCACATTAGTGGGGGTTTTAGGCATGACAAATTTTGTGTATGGGTTGTAATGGGAACCCAACAAGAATACAATAACTGTAAACATTGAAAAAAATGTTGCAATCACAAAATAATAAATTAATGTATTCTACATATGCAGGTGATACATGGACACATGTGTGGAAATCCAGCAGACCGGTGTAATATGAGGCACATGATACATGTGATTCATTGTAATTATACAACCAATAATATATTGAATATATATATATATATATATATATCTGTGTATTATATTTATATTATCAATAATTATTGTAAAAATGATTATTTCATGTGGTGTTTTTCAGATGTATATATACATATTAAAATTCAATATATTGTGAACTATATTAATTATTTAAAAGTGGTTATAGGTGAAAATATAGAATATTTGTATTACTGTATGATGAAAATTTTTGGAATATGAAGATGGGGTCGATTTATTTAAAATTGTCTAAATACACATTTCTAAATGAATACATTTTTTACTATTGTTTCATGAATTTATTAAACGGGAAAAGATGAGGATTAACGGAAATCAAATATCCTCAAAATATTAGTGGTATTACTTAATGGTACAATCCTTCAATATAGTAAGTCAAAATGTTGTTTTATTTTTGATTTAATGACAATTGATATTTCAAAAATAATAAATTTTATCAAATTAAATAAGTGATTAATGACATTTAATTGGCATAAATTGAGAATAAATAGAGAATTATGATAAAAATTGATATTCTAAAAAATAACTTGTTATATAATGTAAACAATTTTAATTATACCAGTATAGTTAAGTTTGGGTAACGTGAAATACAACAGTGGACATAGTGATAAGTGTATATATAATTAAAATAGAGGTTTATATTAATACCTCTATAAGATAATGGTGTACCATATTTAAATTATAATAGAAAAACTATATTTTGTGTGACAGGATCAGGGATCCAGAATATACATTCTTTTAATAATGAATTTGGGTTGTACCATTGACAATAAGATTTAATCTCAGAGGGTCTATAATGTTCAGAATCTATGTAAATGTTAAAATAAGTATGACATGTTGTTTTACATATTATTACATGAATCAAAATTTCTATTAATAAAAATTGGTATCATATTTTACATAAATATTAGATAGATATTTTTTCAAATTCAAATATTTTGAAAATGTTAATACATATTGGATAATTTATTGAGAGATGAAAATATATAATAGCCTTTCAACATATGTTAGTGGAAGACATTTTAATCCTATATATGTAAGAAATATTTATACTAATAATCTATGTTGACCAAAATATTCACTGAAAGTGTATTTTTGGATGAAAATTAATGTCCATTCTAGTTGAACATATAGAAACATATGGAAACCGCTAATAAAACAAATGAGGATTAGTAAGATAAAATTCAACATTAATAAATTGAAATTATGTAAGCTAATGAATAATGATATTTACATACTGAATATGATTAAATAAACATTAATATGATTAAGGTGAAAATTATAGTGAATGGGGTGCATCATAAATGATTATATGGTTAGTATGATACATATGATTAAATGTGATAACGTAGTCTGAGTATGTAAAAAGGGACTACATATTATCCATTACGATGTTTCTAACACAATTTATGATGACCCATATCAAATATACAGGTGAATAATGTATAACTTTTAAAGGAAGCCTCAATAACTCACTAAATAAATTATATTTACTGTGATAAGACCTTGAAAAACACAACATTAAGAGATTCTCTACTAAATGTTGTAAACTTCTTCATCTTGGGTGGCCTATGATATTATAAATTGTATTAGAATAAGTAACTAGTAAATATACATCTTGTATGGTCTTAATTAGGTTATAATAACATACAAGATAGGGGATAATTTTAAATCAAAAAAATGTCTTTATAACATAAAATATAAATTTACATTGGGATAATAAATGTTTAAGTAGTTCAACCAGATGTATGGGTTATAATTGAATTTCGATTATATATGTAGAAATAATAATAATATTGAACATAAAAATTTTATATTAGTACATATTCAAAATATATTTTAAATACTTTTCAAACTAAAACCATGAAATATGGATATCAAAAATTGATATTCCCATTTATGGATACATGAAAAACCCATTATTTTAAGAATTAGAGTATCCGTTAAAAATAATTCAATTAGATAATATTGAACTCAGTACATTATAGGTAGTAAACAGACACATAAAATTAATTCAATAAGGGACTATAAAATATAAACCTTTATAAATGAAATTTAATTACCAATTTCATTTTAATAGGATAAAACAAAATTGATGAAAAATATACTATTTAATAGTTGGTAGAAACAATGATACCTTTTCTGTGTGGTATATATCACGTGGTAAAACTCTACAGAGTAAAAAAACTATAGCAAATAAAAAAATAATGAAACTTATTAGATGTTATCGTATGTATAAATTTTCTATTGTAGAACTCTATTTTTAAGATCATGTATATGAAGGGTGGTGAATTGAAGAAACTATTGTTTTTTATGAACAATACAAACCATTTATTTTTTCACAACAATAAAACCATTAATTAATTGTTTAAATCAATTAAATATCTCTATATATTTTTCACCCTACTTAAATAAATAGAATATACAATGGATAAAAATATGCACATTAAAATATAAAATTTATTATCATTGGATATTATCAAATAATATGTAAGAGATTTCAGCTCTAAATATTTATGTAGATCATAAAATAAAACATTTTTTAACCTTTAATAAAAATAATAAAAATAAATATTTAATATCAACAACAATTAAACACGGAGTAATCATCAATTAATATGTCAACTATTAGTATTTAATCACATTGAAAAAATAATTTTACATTAAATTTTAATTTAATTCCTAACATGTGATCCTGATAAATATCCATAATAATAATTAAAAAATAGAGAAAATAATTTTTTTAAAATCATAGAAACTAAAATTACAATCTTTGGAATAATATATAATATTTTTATAAACATCTAATAAATTGTTTTAAAAAATAATGTAATGCTCATATTGTATGTGTATGTTTTCCCAAACAAAGATTTTGTTATTTTCTAAATAAATTGTAAAAAAACATAATAATGTGTTGAAAAACTAAAAACGTGATGTATAGTTCTAGTAAATTTTCATTTAGTGAAATATATAAAAAAATTTACATCAATAAAAATTTAATTCTATATATATATCTAAATGTTATTCTATTGTGAAACATTCTATAATTATAAAAATATTCAATTATTTCTATAATTATTAATATTTAATCTATAAAAAATATATATTTTAGCTCAAAGGGGGAAAAATTATTCTGTAATTCTTAAAAAATATAAATTTTATAATTTTAAGGTATTAATACTAAATTTAATTTTTGTCAACTGTTACATATAAATTCAAAGTTAAAAAAATTAATATATATAATTTTTGTAAAAACATCAATGTGATATGTAACTTTCATGAAATTGTAAAATAGCATGAAAACACAAATATGATATTTTTGAACATTCACAAATTCCAAAAAAAAATATACATAAACCAAAATAATAGAGAATAATAATTAAACAATCTATAAAATTAATATAACCCATATCGACCTCAAGTAATGAATGATTAAAAATAATATTTTTTATCCTTATAACATAAATACAAATTAATAAACAAACTAACAAAAATTTGAGAGGATTATAATATTCAAAGACTAAATAAAGAAATGAATAATGAAATGTATCCATACAAAATTATCCCCATTAACATTCCCCCTCACTTTTTAATTGAACAATATAAAATCATAAAAATAATAAACATGAAAATATAAATAATTCACCCCTTTTATAAAATAATAATCTTGTTAAAACAATAAGGAGCCACCCTAAAATTTAATGAAACATGTTATCTATTTTATATATTGAAAATCATACAGTAATACTAGATAGTGTTTCACAAAAAATATATTTCTATACAAATACAACACGCTTAAATGAGGGCTAAGATTTTCTACCCATCATGGTAAAAAAAATAAAAAACACATCCAGAAATTAGAATAATCATACACCCCTTAAGATGAATAACACTAAACTCATAGTAGAGTAAGTATTCTCCAAAGAAAAATTTGAAACTAAAATTCATCCAATGTGATCATGATGAATTTGAAACTAAATAAAAACAACAAAATGTATAGTTTTATTTTAATATATCCCCATAGATTATTGTTTCATAGTATAGGTAATTCTATCCCTAAAAAATGAATTCTATTATATATAATAACTATTTTAAATATAGAATAATAAATGATTCCACGGACAATATATTATAAAGTAGACTCTAAAACATGAATCTAAAACCCAAATGATCAATAAAAATATATTATGAAGTTCAAAATATTAAAATATGGTATGGAATAAACTAAAAGAAACTAATATTTTAATGAAAATTACCATAACTAGAAACCAATAATGAATTGAACATAGCTTCTTGATGAAGAAAAATAACATTTTGTTTCATGAATTATAGTATTCCACATGAAAAAACTAAAAATGCATCGATGTTTTCTATTTGAGAATTATTTATTAAGGCTTATAGAGTATCTTAGGTCTAGTTTGACTAATGATATATACATTAGGATCCCTTATTTTAGAGCGATTAGATATTTAAACTCAATATGTTTATTTAATTAATTTACTATTATGACCATATCATTAAATTAAATATAAATAATAGTTACTGGAATACATATAAAATAAAAAACCTATAAATAAATTAAGAAAGTATATACCATTTTTTTATTAAAAAATAATTTCTCACACATTTTTTTAGTTTTATTTAATTACCATGAATGATTTTAAATTTATTTTATTTTTTTGTTTTGGTGGTTTTATGAAATATTAGAAACTCATCATAAAAATAAATTCTACTAGTAAACTAATATAATTTTACCTCAAAATTTTCAACCTAAAACATATGCTTCCCATTTAAACATTTTTCAACATCCAAATCATTGTATATTTCTTCTTTCGTAATGAAATTTGAATTTTCAAAAAAATTATTCCATGTTTCCTGTAAAAACTATTATCATTCATAAAAATTAATTTATCTTTCTCATTATAATAATTAGAAATTGTATAACTAAACTTTTTATTCTGTAATATGTGTATTTTATAATATTTTAAAAAATTCTTGTGATCCTTACTAAACTTCTCTCACATATATATTTGGAGTCCATTAAATTTATTTATGATTACTTCAAAATATATCAATTAACAATTCAATATATGGGTTTCAAAAAAATGAATTATTAATAGATTATGATTCTGAAAAAGATCTAGTGTCACTAACATCACTCTCATTAATGACTATTTGATAATTTTTCATAGTATAATTCTCAAATCTAGACTCTGGTCTTAAATCTGAGCAACCTATGAATCTCTAACTAACGCCAAATGTTTTTCCTTTTTTTCTTATCCTTCTTCATTTCATTTATTTCATTTTTTATATTTGTAAACTATAATAATTTTACAATTTTTAATACATTAAAATCATTTATTATTATTATTTAGATAACTTTTTCTGATATTCTATATAAAATAATACATCTAACACATCTATTTTTTCTTGTTTATGTGAATTTTCATCCTGATTATTCTATACATCAATAGGTATGGATATTATGATCACCATTTTTATGAACCATCCATGATCATACATCAATTTATGAAAGTAAACAATCTCATAATACGATCTTAAGGGAATCCATAATATCAATGATCTAAAAACTATGACTTAAGCATATTTAACAACAATTAAAAATATTTTAACAATAGAATATAATATATTTCAAATTAATAGGTATCATATTACTTAGGAATGATGAAATGTTATAGAGGAATATTATAGAAATATTTCAATACTACAAAAAGTCACATCATAGAATCAGATCCAATGAAAATCCCACCGGTAATAACCAAAACCCTAACTCTTATTTATTGTTTTATTTTCATCCCACATTTTCTACTACTAACATCCCATAAATTCAAGGTAAAATATACTCCATCACCATGAGATTACATTAATTTATTTATACATGGAAAAATATTAGATATAAATAATGATATACATAGTTTTTGTGAAAAAAATCAATGTATAGACCACACCTATATTCTAAATAAAATATTTTTAAAAAAATAAACATTTATACATTTAATATAGTCTATAAAAAAAGTATTATTTTCTCAATTTTATATATTTCATAATGAAATATTAATTTTCTCATCAATTATTGAATCATGTATCAATGTATTATTTTAGAACCCTTGAATGAATAAATTATTTAATGAATATAAGCATGTTAATTATTCCACGAATATCTCCAAATTTATTTTAGAATGGATTAAATTGTTAAAATTTTATTAAAGATATCTTTGGGGGGTAAATCCATCATGTATATTGAGTCCTAATTCATATGGATCCTCCCAACTCTAAGATAGTTAGTATGTTATATGTCTGGGAAAATCCCCTATGATGAGAACCCTTAAATCCTAAAAATGATTCATGTTACATTAGGGTTTTTAAAAAAAGTAATACGACGTTTGCTAACATTCCTGATACGCCACTTCGAGATAAAGTGAATAAATGAATATTACTATTTCTATGTATCAATTATAACATAGATGTTATAATGGAAGGAAAGAAAATTATTAGAAAAATTATAAAAATATGGTTTAATCATACATAAATAAATAATTCTACGGTGAAAAAAAATATTAAATATAAATAAAAAATTTTATTAAATTAAAAAATTGTTTTTTCTAAAATACATTATAAATATGAACAAGTGTGTTTTATAACAAAAAATTAAAATATTCAGACTTGTTGGATAACATAAATGATATATATATAATATCAAATCTAATTCTTTAAATTCAGCATCATTGGTTTTCACATTACTTATAAAAAATCTAATTCTATACATAAGTAAAGAATTTTTTCTAAAGTGGTTGTTTTATTGAATTTTGATGATTCATTGTTTTAAATATAGTTTTTTTAAACATTTATATATTATATTTCAATATATAAATGTATTAATTTAAATAGGGATATAATAATTTATTTATTTTTATTTTTTGGGTATTTTTCTAAGAAGTATCATGTTTTGATGAATAGTTAAAATATATAGGATTTTAATTAAAAAAATATTTTTTTTCTAAATATTCTCTTTTTTTAAATTATGATTTTAATTTATTTTAATGTATAATCAGTTCAATTTTTTATATTTTTATTAACATCAGGTAATTTGAATCAATTTCTCTATGAAATTGAATATAAAAACCATTCACTCTTTTGGTAATTTTTACTTGAAAACCATGTTCTTATGTCCATCAAGAAGATTAATTTTTAACTAATTTCTCCCAATTTTGTGTTTAAAATTTATAAAAATTAATTCCAAATTTTAACTAATAATGTCAAAATATAGTAAATAAGTCCCTTTTATTTTCAAAAAATTTGAATAGTAACTTTTGTAATTTTTTTAATTACCACTAATTTGGGTAAATCGAGTAATTCATGTTAGAAATAATATTAAAAATATTATAAAATTACCATTAAACATTTCCTAATTTTATTAGATGTCTGAATTTTGACCAAAATCGTTATTTTTTAAATTTTATGACATCTTGGTGCCACTTGGATGATGTTAAACACGTTATAATATTTTATTTTAAAGAGAAGACAAAAAAGCATACTTATGATTCTATAACTATAATATTTTAAATATAGCATAATTTTGAATATATATTCCACTGTAAATATTCATTTAAAATATAACATGTTAATATAAGTCATGATAGTTAATTTTTAGTTTTTATATAATTGTTTTTAAATTAAAAATCTATTCGATGATGACGCATTAATTGTTCAATAAATTTAAATATAAAATCAATATTAACAAAAATATTGAAATAATTATAGTTAGACATAAATAATGTAATCTTGGAATTTTATGGGTGAATTTGACATCGTAGTATTCTGTAAGATGAAGGTTCGGCAATGTCATGTTATTAGGATATTTATTGAATGTCAAGTAATGAATAGTGTAAAATTGACATTATTGATAATTTAAAATAAATATTAAATTATTAAATTATATAAAATTCATAAAATTATAAAATCATTCCAAATGATTTTTACAATTATCAAAATTTCATAAATGACCCTTTTGTTGTTAGATTTGAATTTTATAATAACAATATTAACTATAAAATAGTAAAAACACATGTTTTCTTGGTATGAATAAAATAGGATAAAAATTATTAAAACAAAAAATAAAATGATTGAAAAAATAATGATAACATGCCTAATATTAATTAGATGAATTTAATTAGAAAAAAATTCATCATATATTCTCCATAAGTCACTATATAATTTTTTAATATAAATTAATTTTTATTAATTTAATATTTGGTAGAATTACAAGACTACCCCTCCCCTCTCTTATAAAAGGGAACCACTTCATCTCTATAAATCACACATTAAAAAAATTTATTCATCCAATGCCTATAAAAATATCTTAATATAATCCATGCTCATATACAATTTGGTTTAGTTTAGAAATAATCTTATTTTTATTGGTCCTAATGTGTTAAACAAATGATGTAGTCCAAGGTAGAGGCATAATTTTTAAACTAGAAATATGATATTATTTATTCATAAACATATTTCAAGTAATATTCAACCATTTTTAAATAATATCTCAAGTATCATATATATTCTGATATATTATTATTTTTATATCATCACTTTAATCCATATCCACATACATCAAGTGAAAATAGAAAATTTTAATGCGTACGGAAGACTACCACCTCATAAACTTATACAATTAATTCTCCATCAAATTCACTCAAGACTAGTTATAACGTTGAAATTAAATATCATATATATGATTCATGAAAAATATAACATTATTAATTAATTTTATATCATTAAAATTCTTAAATTTCAACCGTAGAAAAAAAAAAGTCAACACTGTTTGTGTGTACGTGTAAACTGTCTCATCCAGAAAGCGATGTGATTCATTTTTCATAACCGCATTATATGAAATGATACATATAAATATATTTTAATGATTAATATTATATTAATGATAATTTTTTTATGATAAACTCATACTTACATAGTTTCTATAAGGATCATTGAAAAAATGAGTTTTTATTAATGTATACATACGGGTTACCATCTCCATGTTCGTAAGATAGTTTATTTTTTATCCTTAGTATATATAAAAAATTAAAATTATAAATGTAGTAAAAAAATTATTATTATTTCATGAATATTGTTTTGGGGATGATAGAATAATTATGGCATTTAATATAGACATCATCACAAAGTCATTATGCACTCAAGTACCGAATATCGTTATAACATATCACGTGAAAAAAATAATTAAATAACTTTTATAACATGGTAATAAGTAATATAAATATAATAATAAACTTTCTAATTGTCATCACGAAATTATATAAGTAATCTATGTGTATTATTCTTGATGATAATGATTGTATGTGACAAGTCAACTCAATGAAATGGATTTTGTCTTAATCACATTTCATTGATGCATTTCTAGATGATATACACCATTATTAATATATGAGGTGTATATATAGAACCATTTAAAATATATTATCCTTAATTTATTTATTATCAAGGTATTTGTTAATTTTTAAATTTAAATCTATCATGGGGTTTAGTATTTAAATGTTCAATGTGGTATCAACCATTTTCAATGAATAAATACTTAATTTAAAAATATTTTTATCCACATCAATCTTGATGATAATATTTTTATGGATATAAAAATGAAAACATAGATATATATATATATATATATTATTAATTAAAAATTAATATCTTTATGCTTTTTTTATGGTTCTTTTGGACAAATGAAAAAGAAACTGATTAATTCTTAATGTACACAGTGACTACAACTTTTACACCACCCAGACTAATATATTATTATTTTCTATTCCTTCTAATTGTAAGATTATTTCTTAAATTAAAACCATATTTCATTATATTTTTTCTTAATTGAATTGAATATTTTTTTAAGAAATGTTTATTTTTATACAAATTTTTTATATATGATATTAATAGAGTATTTAAATGGTTGTATTATAAATGTGTCATATTCATCAAATGGTACATGGGAATTATACAAAATGGGTGAGATTTAAATAGTCTATACGATTGTTTGATCTCCATTATAGCTCACTAGTGAGCTCGAAACATCATACATAAAGGGCTGAGACCCAATATTTCTCATGATAAATTGGTGTTCTCGAAATAGCATATATAATGGGGTCATCACTATTATAGCTCATGGTTGAGCCTGATATAACTTATACGATGAGTGATGCCTAACATGGATCTCTAATGCTTTATGTAATAAAAATATTGGATGTTAGCCTTTTTTTAATTTAAATTTTATTTAAATTGTTTTATTTATCTGATTTTATATATCACCTAAAAGTATTTTTATTACATTCTATTTTGTTTTTTTCATTGAGAAAAATGTATGTGAATTTTTTCTATGAACTTGTTTTGTTTCATTCTCTAAAAGGACAGTAAATGGGATTTCATGTTTTTCACTAGACTAATGGTTTTTATTCTTTTTATGTCTCTTAATATGAATTTTTTTCTCCTTCTAAGTTTTGATATTTTTCACATGGTTAAAGTATGTGTAGAGAAAAGGATAAATAAAATATGAAAATACTAGTGTTATATCAAGGAATAAAACTATGTTTTATTTAAAAATATATATATATTTTGTGAAAAAATGTATACATAGTAACTGTGTCCATTAATAATGTATTGGTTTACTTTGTTGGAGTTTTTCTTAATTTCCAAAACTCTACACTATAAGGATCATTTAATTTTAATTGTATGTAAAAAACTTAAGAATATGAAATGTTTAATGGAGGGAACATTTAGGTTGTATCAAAGGATGTTTTAGAAATATATAGAGCTCAATATATTTAAACAGAACGACCTTAAAAGAATTTACATTATTTATATATAGAAATGAAATAGAATTCTGTGATTACATTGTTGCTTTCATCTAAACTATGTCTCATAAGAGTGGTTTCTGAGTAGGAAATTAGAAATTTTTAATATTAAATAATATCGAGGAAATTGTTCTAACAATTCAGTATACTGATAAGGTTGAGATTAGAATAGAACCATTTATTATATAGATGGATCGGTTAACACATGTTATTATTGGTGGTGGTATCCATGATAGATAGTAACCACATATACCAAGAAAGAGAATGCCTAGAGTGGATTATTTCATGTGGAAACATCCCCCATAATTCAATGGATCAACTGACATTATGGTAACCAAATGATGGATCAATTACCTATAAAAGATATTCATGGCCATAGGATGTTCGAAACGTCAAAATGTAAATTTTTTAATTAATTTTTTTACAGTGAAGTTTACTAATGGATGAATTTTTTTATAAAAACCAGATACAAATGTGATATTGATTATTGTGGAGTGGAAAACATTTAAAAACATCTTCCATAAGAAAAATTTCACTATGGTAATTTGACATATGATGAAAAAAAATAATTCAATTGAAGAGAAATGATGATGATTTAGTGTCTTCATATGAAGATACAATCATAATATTTCTAAGGTATGTTCAAAATTTTATTCCGGACAATGATAGTAAAATTTATATCTTTTACATAGGATAGAAACAAAATATCAAAAGATCATTGGACTTATAAGAATTTTAATGTTATGTGAATTTTTTTATTATGCCGAAAAAATTGAGATGGTGTTATTTGACAATTATTTTCCATAAGAAGACATGGGTATGAGAGTTTCAAGGTGTTTAGAATTTGGGAATCAAATAACACTTAAATATTAACGTAATCCTAAACCAATATTTCAATTGTGGTAAAATACATTTTGGGGAATGTTTTTTAGTATATGGAATGAGTTATTATGTGTATGGTTTTGTCACATGGTTCTTAACTGTAAGGAAATGGGTTATAAAAAATAATATAATGAGATAACATATAGTTACACGATTTTATGTTTAATTATCTACATTGAGTTTCGCCATTATGTAAATATGTGAATGTAGATACTTACATTGGTTGGAAATCCTCATGATCAAAAAATGTCTTGGAAAATAATTTCATAAATCGAAAGTGGATGTTGGGACATCTGGTGAAGTAGTGGAAGTTATTGAGAGGTCATTTTGTTTCAATGTTTAACCATATGTTCAATGTATCATACAATTCTTCTAATGTTTTAGGTGATGTGATCACAATTAATTATAGATAATTTGGGAGATGGTTATTTGGTTATATGTTTATGTATGGATTTTTTTTAATGATAAGTAATCATTTATATATGTATATAATATTCAAGGTATAAATAACCTTTAGAGCCTATATGATCATTGATGATTATGTTTATTTTTAGGGATGCACATTAAAATTTGGGGAATGTAATGAGTATAAAGATGCACATATTTAATATAAATATATCAGGATATTATATTTCATTATGTTCATAGACAAAAAATTAATTCCCCAACTCTTGGAAATTTATTTTTAATAACATTAGTAATTCATTTTCTTTTCTTACTCAAAATCAATGTCCTTGTATAAAAAATTCAAGATTTTGTGACTGTTAACATTATCATGACCATATTATCAATAACTCTCTAATTTTTAATTACATATCTTTTTCACTTGAATTTCCATATTTTCCTACTAGTATCCCTAGTATGTGTTATCTCAGGTCACCTTCTTACTTTAATTTCATTATTTTAAATATGATGTATCAGAAATCCTTTTTCTAATTTGGGATTTTAAAAAAAGGTATTTTAAAAATATAAAACTTTTTTAATGATCTTAAATTCAAAATTAAGAGTATGAAATTTCCAAAGGGGGTTATGTAACATAACATGTTCAAAACAAAATAAATACTATATTCAATAGTGAACATGATACGCCAGATCACTCATAATAAAACTACTACATATTATTATTTTAATGATACAATTAAAACCTTGGGGTAGAAATGAAGGGAATGATCATTATTCATTGAATTATGAATATATGACCTAAAATGTATTTGAAACTAATTATATTTTCAAAAGTTAATTTTAAATGAAAAAAAACCTTTTTTAAATAAAATGTAGTGTTTTTCTAAGGAACTATTTAAATGTGTCCAACTGTGCTCTATACCAATAAATAAACAAAATAAATCTTATAGAATTATATTAAATATATATTATATTAAAAATAATGATTAAAATTCATAATATTCTTTTTCTAGACATCATTTAAAAATAAATCCAATTATACATATAAAAAAGAATTTTTCTAAAAAAGAACTTTTTCCATTCTTTGGTGGTCCAATTGTATTAAATATATAGTTTTACACTTTTATAAATTTTATTTAAATAAATAATTATTTTTTGAAATATATGTGTCAAAAATTTTTTTTTTATATTTGGTATTTTTCGGATATGTTTTATGTTTTCTTGAATAGTGAGAAGAATTGATTTTAATTGAAAAAAAATTATCAACTAAATAATTTACATTGTTAAATTATATTTTTTAATTTATTTGTGTATAATTTTATAAATTTTATATATTTTAGTATAATTTAGGTATTTTTAATTATCTTTCACATTGATGTTGGATATATAAACATTTCAATATTTTGAATGTTTTTACATTAAAAACTCATTGTTTCTTCTCGTCTCAAGGATTAATTTGTAATTATTTTCAACCAATTGGTCATCCTCAAAAAAATTAATTATATAATTGGAATAATAATTTATAATTTAAATAAATATTTTATTTTTTTAATATAAATAGTGACATTATTATTTTTTTATTACACTAGTTATGAGTAAATTGGATAATTATGGGTAATAATAATAATATAAATTTTAATAATTTACCATAACACTAGTTGTAATTTAATTATAATAGTGATTATCAAAAAATATCATCCTTGGAGATACTTTATTCCTTATTGAAGCCAATTTTATGAATTCAATCACTTTAATGTACTTTATTTTAATGAAATGTGAAAAATAGCATACTCATGTTCTAATAAAATAATATTTCTAATGTAGGGAAATCTTGAAGGTATATTCAACAATAAATATTCTATTGAAATTTTAATTTTATAAATTCATCGTGATTATTTTTTTTAAATATTTCATGATAGGAATTAATTAAATTAAATTCATCCAAATTGATGAAGAAGAAAATGTTCTATTTAATAAAATATCAAATAAATGTTATTAAAAATATTTTAAAAAATATAATTTAATAAAATTACTTTGATCTATCAATTGTTTGGATAGATTTTTCATATTTGTGTTTTTTTATTATAATTGGTTAAAGTTTATCGTTTTGTTATTATATTATTAATATGTCATGAAATTATTACTTTCAAAATTCAAAATAATGATATTTTGGCATAATAAATATTTTATTATGTTATATAAATTCATAAAATTATAAAATTAATTCTCACATTTATGATAATTATCAAAACATAATAAATGATTCATTAATGTTTTGTTTGTAACTTTATAGTAATTATATTTACTATCAAATAGTAAAAATATATGTAGTCATTGTGAGAATTAAATAGGTTGAACATGGGTTAAAACTAAATTATAAGGATTAAAAAATAGTTAATACATTTATTAATTTCAATGGATGAATTTATTTTACCCCAATAGAACCAAAATTCCAAATAATTTTGTTTTGAGGTGTTTTTAATATAATATTAATTTATATTAATTTACCATTTTAATTAATTCAAGAGTGCCCAACCCATTTCGTATAAACAGTCACATATTCTTCTCTATTCCTCACACTTTAGTACCAATTTGGTTCATAAAATATATCACCAAATCCATTCACAAAATCTATCCCCACATTCTGTATCTCTTATTTTATGAAGAACATCGTCATTAGTGGTGTTAAGGTGTTATGAAAGAGAGGCGGTCCAAGGATGGTGTTTCATTATTAAACAAGTATTTCTGTTTTTTTCATCTTCCACATCCATCATTTAATATTCAATCAAGTAGAAATAAAGTCTCATGAAATATAAATATATTTATATTTTTTATGTTAATATCATTACACGTATCCATCTCCACTTCTATAAAATGGGAAGATAATTAATCATTCTTGTGTATGAAAGAAAACCCCCTTTTGCTAATTAATATAATGCATATTCTATCATTGTCTATGAATAATAATTTTATCTATATAATTAAGGATTATATATTTTATACATGAAATATTTATCAATATAAAGGAATGATATATCATTTAAATTATTATATTTTCATTCTCATAAAAATGATAATCTTCTTTTATTCAAACGTGTAAAATGTCACAACTAAGTAGTGATATGATATCTTTTTCATCACCAGATAACATCAAATATATATATAAGAATAGTTAAATTGTTAATATGATATTAAATAAATTATGATAATTATTAGATGATAAAAAAATACTTACCTTTTTTCATAATTATAGTTCAAAAATGGAATCGTTACTCCTGCATACTTATGGATAACTATCTCCATGATTATAATATAGATAATTTGCTTCCATATTTAATTGATATATTTAAAAATAATATTTATGTTTTAATTTTATAATTATTTCATGAATTTTATTCTTGAGAATATGGACTAATGATCACTTTGTCTATTGACATCCAACCAATGTCATTTCAAACTCAAGTACAAAATATGGTTAAAACGTCGGATGTGAACGTAAGTAATTAAATAATTGATTAAAATGATAATAAGATATATAATAATAATACCAAAAATATGAAAAAATATAAAAGAAGGTAAATAATTAACTTGTGTTTACTATTGAAGAAGATAACAATTTTATGTGGAAATTATGAGTCAAGGTAAGGGATTTCTCCACAATCTGCTACTTTTTAGTCATTCCTTGAGGATATACACCTTTATTCTTTTATAAGTTGTATATAAATAACCATTTGACATAACATATCAATAATATATTTATTACCATGTTACTAATTTTTTTTTAAATGATATTTTTTCACAGGGCTTGTGATTTAAATGTTCAAAGTGGTATGTGACAATTTAAATGTTTACTAATTATATTTCAATATATTTTTTCCAATTTTAATTTTCTTGATATTATTTATATTGATATAATTTGATTATAAATGAATTCAAATATGTAATTTTAATTTGATTCATCGTTTTTTAAAATGATTATTTTTAGGTGTTTTATATGTATCATTTTGTTAAATGAAAAAATGGCTACTTAATTCATACTGTGCAAGGTGAAAACATCTTTTCTAATATAATGACTCATATTTAATTTCTAAATTTCATTGAAATATTAATTGTTTTCTTAAATTTTATCCCATATTTTCTTATTTTTTATTTTACTTATAGAAAGTGGGTTTTTAAAACACAATGGAATATATATATATATATATGAATGTTTTTTTCATATGGGATTAAAATAGTTATTCACAGGGTTTTATGATGGAACTGTTTTACTCATAAAAAGTTACATGATAATTATATGAAATGGGTGTGTCTGTTATAACTTATACAAATGACATAGCCCTATTATAGCTCATGGATGAGCCCAATACAACTTGTATTAAGGGTTGGGCCCCATTATTTATCATCAGAATCATTTTAGCTTGATATATTTTTTATAAATGTTTGATCACAATGTATATCATGAGTGAGCCTGATATAGTGTATATGAAGGGTGATCTCCAATATTGATCTCCAATGCATTAGATGATTATTTTATTATTAGTAGATCGTCTTGTTATTCTAATTTAAATGTTTGTGAACGAATTTTATTTATATTATGCAGTAAGATTCATAAAAGTTTTATATTTATTATTATTGGATTTAATGATTTTTATTGAGAAAAACTTATTTTTGTTTTTTATTTGAATTTTTTTGTTTAATTTATTAAATGTAAATTAAATGGGTATTCATGTTTTTTACTAGATTAATGTTTATCTTTATTTTTATATCCCTAAATGATATTTTTGTGTTCATCCCATGATTTCAAATGTTTCTCATAAGGTTAATGGATGACATGGGGAAAGGATGAGGACAACATCTAAATATTAACGCAATACCATGGAAATAAAACAACATTTATGTTATCATTTTTTTGGTAAAAAATGGATACTTAGTAAATATGTCAACTTGTAATAAATGGGTTTACATTCAAGGATATTATCCTAATAATATTAATCTATTAACTAAAAATATACTCAAATGTGAATTTTAGAAAACAAATACTAGAATATATATTTTTTAAGTTCATGGACTTACAATTCATTATGGGAATGTAGATCTACATCATTTCTAAAAACTTATAATCTGATAATTTTACAGAAAATAAATTATTAGGTATCCATAAAACATAATAGTTTTTTTGGAAAAACATTACAAAATAAATAATTGGGTTTCTCGTGTGCTATTATAATCACATATTAAAACAATCAGATCGGTTAAATTCAATAAAATCTAGATGTTCATCTATCAAAAAAGAAGTTCCCCAAAACCATTTTCAATATCCTTTCCATTTAAATTTAAAACCATTTCCAATTATACATAAATCTAATATTTTTATCAAGAAAAACAAATCTCATAGAACCATGAGAATCATCAAATAAATTTTTTAATATAACCATTAAATCATGAACAAGAATCAGATGATTATATAATAAACGCAACATATGAAACAAAAAACTGCAATAGTCATATTCCAAAAAAAAATAACCAAAATTTATGAAGGCCAAAAAAATTTGTGTCAATACATTGATTGGTCAAAAAAATCAAATTATATCATATCTAAAAAAACATTAATATCTTCATGATATTTCAAATATTTCATTCCATCATCAGAGGTTAGAGGATATATATGAGTACGAAGAATAATGGTTAATTAAGGATAACATATATTTACTTTCTTGATCCACATCCATAAAAATAAATAAAAAATCTCTCAAGAGTGGAAGAAAAATACAAATTTATCAAGGTATAGATTTAGCATTGAGATCACTTTTCATGGGAGAGTGAATGAGTTATTCGATCCAAATAATGGAATAATAAAAAAAATTATGATTACTAATACCCATCATTATGGTTTTCATACATGATTAAAAAAATCCATTTACCAATCATTCAAGAATGTTTATCACTCTAGATACCCACATTACATGGTTACATAATTACACATATTGTGATCAAACTATGTGAAATGTCACATTAAAAATATACACACTATACTAGATAAGGTCATGAAGGTATGAGAAATCCAATAGTTTCTATGTGCCACCATCAGGGAATCATAAACCTATGGCACAAAACCTATGGAAACAAGCATGTTTCCCACAAATTCCTAAATAACCATGAACCATATCAAATACTCTCAAAAATCATAAAAATCACTTAGAATTACATTATATAATATATGATCAAAATGAATTAAAAATTGATTAACTACATAAATGAGATATTAGGGTAGATATGTATGCTCACCATTTATCATTCATCCACTATAAAGTAAAATCAATGACTTTATAATGTCAAAATTTTTTATTTTTCCATCATAATTCATTACCATTACCTTTTATCATGAGAATATATCCAATGATTCTAAATAAATTATAACTATAAAATTGTATTACATCATAATTAATATTCCTAAGAATCATATATAATAATATGATACTCAATGATTGACAAATATAGTTCTACATCTATCTCCTCCTAAATCAAATAATTTTAGGGGTATAAATGATATTCTATGATCTATGACACTTGGAATATGTTTTTAATGGAATTAAACTAACATGGTAACTCAAAATGGTATGAATCCATCCCAATCTGTTCAATAATATTAAAAATTCACATATATCATTGAATTTATGAAGAAAATATATAGTATCCATACATAGAAATTTTACCATGATAATTTTTAACAAAATTTGAATGATACTCAGCCTTATCAAGAATGTTTCAATTAGTTCTAAAAAATATAGGTGTAATGTACAAGGTTTCATATCTAATTCTTCAATGGTTTACATAATTATAGATGATCATTATATATTATTAGATGTAAATTTATTTAATTCATTGAAGTATCCAAATGTCCTCCAATGTATAACATTATAGAACAGACCATATCCTTAAGAAAATTGAAATCTTACTCTATTTTTTTAACCATCTAGGGATTTCAATCTATGCTCAGCCTAACCGATGATAATATAGTGTATGAAGACAATTTTTTACTCTGGTATGGATAATTTAAATTTTGTTCTAAATATTCACTTTTCACCTAATGTGGATTCCAAATGAGTTAGAAATGGTCGTAGGGTTTCGGGGGCATGTTTGCAGCCTAAAACACTTCTTTTGGGAAAATTAGACATGTTTCATGATTAGTGCGTGGTTAGGGAACGATTTTTTAACCATGTTTATGAAAATATATAGATAAAACCAAATCACATGGTTTGAGCACATAACTGAAGCCTAACCATGCACATTATCTTTATTCCTATGTAACAATGTATGGTTTGTGAAATAATTTTCAAACCATTAATAAAAACTGAGCACATGCTTATTTTCTAGGATAATTTATTATTTTTACCTTAATGATCAATTATGTCTCCTCCTTGTTCATATTTCAAGAACGAGTGGCATTGACATCTTTATCTCCTAAATTGGAGACTTATTAATAAAAAAGCTACATATAGGAATATCGCTTTCATCTAGGATCTGATCGAGCTTTTTTTAATCATGTTTGATGCATAATAGTATGCACATGAGTCTGTTTAAGCCTTTTTTTTTCTATACTTTGTCTCTTGAAGGATTTATCAAGAGTGTGTTCATTGACCCTATTTTCATATATCTACTCTAACCCATGCCAAATCAAGGGCCAATACTAATGGTTGAGCACCTTACAAGCCTATATTGGGTTTTCAATAACACATCCCTTAAGTATTTTTATTTTGGAATTCTTATGTGGGGAACACCAATTTCATTGGGTTCCATTTTTTCAATTTATATTCCATTCATAAAATCATTAGCTCCGTATGGTTATGCTCTTTCCATATATGTGATTATTTTTTTTTGGGCATTCCTCAAACTCCATCCATCCCATGATGGATGTTATGATATAATTGTATTATTAGTATTTGACACCATTGATCCACTGTTCAGGTGTTACATGGCATGCCCATTATAAAGGTAAGAATTTGTATATTAAATGGATTGATTTATATTTTCCATTGCATAATGGAACGTACCATTTAATCTCACCACTTGAACCACATAAGGTATGTTCTTTAATTTTTAATTAAATGGGAAAAAATATTTGATCATATACTATGTATATGACTTCACTGGATTATATATTGATGAATAATAGGTTATGATGTCACTATAATTTAATTAAAAATTAATATAAGGTGGAGTAATGAACCATAATTATAGAATATAATTTAGATTTAATTAATAAAGGTTTCATCAAAATATGAACTTGTCTCACTAATAAAAATCTAGTCTATAACCTAATTGATATGTTGATTAATAATTCTTTCATGCTACTTGGAATAGTCCCACTAATAAAAGGGATGGCTTGGACTAATTAGAATTATTGATTTATAAATATTGCAAGCTACATGACATTATCACACTAATTAAAGTAATGTCTTGAACCAAATGAAATATTATATTACTTCATAATCAAATAGGAATGGCCTCACTCACGCTGGCCTTGGATTCCAATAGAGGAATGCCATGAGCACTCGGGAACCCCATTCTGAATCAAGGAAACATTTTTATTATCTTGAGTCCCAACTAGATCCCAATACATGTCTATTATCTTGATTCTTATATGACATTGTATGATCTATCAATATTAGTACATGATTCCTATGATACACTCCTTGGATCTAGCAATCACAAGTTGGTGACATGGTTAATTCCCATCGGGCCCCATAATCGCTTATCTATGTTTTACCTCGGATGAAATCCTTAGAGTCGGTATGAATCACATTGCGGAATTCCATGGAATATAATACTTAGATTACACTTTTACCCAATTGTAGGAAATATTTATTAATGAGTGGGTGACCCATGATTTATAAGTATCCTTTGTTATTTCCTTATGAAATCGTTATTAAGTAACATTACAGGTTTATTTGTTATAACATGGAACCTTTTCGATTGCTAAAATGTGACATTTTTATAAACAAGAAATAATAAAATAATAATTGTTTAAATTTTTAGACACCAACTAATGGATGAAGAATATACTTGGGTATTTAGTTATGGTCTACTGCTTTACAATATATATTCATGCTTTCACACTTTTACATTTCCATTACACATGATGAATGTTATAAACACTGATGGTGGTGTCCCACTAAGATTTATCTCAAACCCTTTCTGAGTGCCGTTTGGTAACAGGAGTAGATAGGATTGTTATTGGTGTTGAAAAAAAGAGGCATAAAATGTCAAATATTTGATTTGTTTTACTTTAAAATTGATCATCATAGTAGATGATCGAGTCAGAGATTAGGATTCATAGGAAAATCGTTGATTTAAATTATACTTATGTAGAAAATTCTATGCTAACAATCTTGAATCCATTTATTTTAATTTTTTAGTGACATGAATTATCATTAGTTGTTGAATGTTATTCCAGTTGTTTCGGTTATTGTTTTTATTACCTCTATTTTTCATTGTGCCTTACACTACATGAAAATTTCAATTTCAGGGCGGTTTTTTTGGATAAGGTGGCGGTTTAAACCAACGGCATGTTATTCTTACGGCGGTTTCTGAAAACCGCTGCTAAATTGCGTGTTGGGAAACTATTGGTGGTAGTTAATGTAGTTTAGTGGCAGTTTATGGGAACCATCGTAGTTGGTGAATTCTAATGGCAGTTATGTTTTTATCGTAGCGGGGTTTCTGAGCCACAAATTAATTTTTTTTCATGGTGGTTTTAACCACTGCCAAAAAATAGAAGTGGACTAGAAGGACAAATCTCCATGACAAGATATATAACCACCACAAAAAATAGCACGGAAGATGGGCCACTGTAGTGGTGGTTTGAAACACTGCTAAATTTAAGACCATAGCGGAAGTTAAAACCCTTGCTAATAGAAAAATATTTACATTTACCAGTGGTTAAAACCAACTCTAAATGTACCTGTTACAGATAAAGGCGGTTAAAACTGCTGCTAAAGAGAATATTTACAAAAAAACCTATTTCTAGAGCCCCTGTACTAGTTCCCTAAAAAAACTATTCCAAGAATACCAAAATGCCAAAATAATACATACTATAGTAACTATTAAAAGTGATGTTTAACTAAGAACAACCAAATGCATCATTCAGTGAGTGAAGGAATGAAAATAAACATATCACATAGTCATTAAAACATTAAAAAAATTATAAACAACCATGTATGTCATATTTCATGTAAACAGTGCCAAGCCTTGGATCAACTTATTCCATCTACACCAGTTCCAACACTAAAAAACCATTCTTATCAACATACATCCTATTATAATTGATGCTAAACATTCCAAAAACACAAGCCTCCCTACCCATACCTCATCAACCAATATCCATCACAAGATCACATAACATTATATATAAAGGCATACATTTATAGAAACAAAAATTCAAAAACATCAAATAGATTCAATATAGAATCTAGTCCCTAAAATAACTATCTATCCATTATACCCTTATTTATTTTTTTATGAGATATTATTTTATTTGGTGAATTCATAGGTTGTTTGTTTTTGAGTTTTAAGATTTATAACTGCCTCTAAATGGTTGCATGATAGGAATATGGTCAATAGAAACCATGTGGTTCTCCTCAGAAAAACATGTAGCATGGTTGAAGAAGGATACATGGTGGGGCATGGATATGACACAATTATATATGATCATGTTCCATTTACCTTGATATATATTTCACTCGGAATAAAGGGAAAAATAATTGTTAGTAGACAATTTACCAAAAGAGAATATTCATTGATTGAAGATGTGCTAGAATCTCATATTCAAAAAAGGAATAATGAAGTGAAATAATTCTCAAATAAAGTTTAAAAGAACAAAAATATCATGAATACCAGGGAAAGTAGATAATCATGATGTTTAATATTTTAAAATGTTATAAATGAAAATGTAGTGGTAAATTCATTGGGCTATAAAATGAAGGATAAGTTATTATAATGAAAAAAGGAATTTAAGAAAAATGAATCATAAAAAATTAACCATTACAATAAAGAGTCGACATATATGGTGAATACCAAACTTGAGAAATCTATACATAAATGGAAACATCATAAATAAATAAAATACATGAAAGGAAACATGAGAAATCAAGAAAATGTTAGGTCATGAAAATTTTTGGAGGTAACTATGTGCAACACATGATACATATACAAACTGACTATTAAAATATTTTTCCATATATCAAAAATACTACTAATCATTGTCTGATGATGAATAGATATCATCACCCTCTCTAATTCCATCTTCACTTCCGGTTACCAACAGCAAGAACATTATATTGAACATTAAATAGTGTTGCATATTAATATTTATTAATAAAACCAATAAATTTGTTCAAACTCAATGATTTTTATTCTTGTGATTTACCAACTCAACACCAGTCGATGAAATACCAATACGGGATATCTTCTCATCTAGTGATGTATATTAGTCAACAATTTCTAAAAAACAGATATCTGAGCCCCCTAGTCTTGAATTGTGTTTCATAGAGAAACAAACTCTCATTGGGAATCTCTGAGTATGGACTGACTACCACTAGAAGTAGATGCAACTATAATAATCGATGGAATTCCAAAAACCTATGATAGTATAGATCCAAAACCCATCCTTCTCACTCTACCAGGATGCGCTTTCCCAAGGACATTAGAAACTGGTTCATCCTGGGAGACTGAGTATGACTGCCCAGGATTGGCTTCCCATAGTTATTTTATTTTTACTTATAGATCACATAGAAACATATATTAACATATTTAAAACTAATAATAAGTTATTATAATTTAAAATTTAGTTCATACCCACAACTTCATTGGAACCCTCATTAACAAAACTTCCATCATTTTTTTGTCAGCATCTAACCACACTTTAGTTTGGGATGCTTCATGAGCTAAACTCTGTGACATCATTAAACAAAGATAAATAAACTATTTAATATATTAAATAGGTAATATTTTCTTATAAATATTTAAACTAATTAAAATATTACTATAGTTGAATGACTTTTAAAAAAGCTTTTTAACCCCGCAGTGTAAGGGATGACTTGATTAGCCCAGCATGATGCATTCTTTCTGGTGAGATCCTGAAATAAATAATATTCAATTTAATAGTAATGTATTCAATGTCATATACTCTTCATATACATGTATAAATGTAAAATGAGGTTAATATAATAATATATATTTAAATACCATCTATTTATCCTCAAGATGTTTGTCAAAAAAACATTCCACTATTCTTTGGGTACCCCATTGGGTAGCTTCTCATATTTTTGTTGTATGGTCAACGAAGTATCATTGACCTTACTCCACAATCACCATTTGATTTATTTCTATTTCTCACAACGATTTTTCAACGTCCACTTTTGTGCGATCACATCAGCAACTTCCATGTGGGAAAACATCTGTATACAGATATTCATTTT
This sequence comes from Viscum album, assembly GCA_963277665.1. NCBI lineage: Eukaryota > Viridiplantae > Streptophyta > Magnoliopsida > Santalales > Viscaceae > Viscum > Viscum album. The sequence goes on from OY728132.1 coordinate 1,730,409,138, forward strand.
GAATATATTAATAATATGATATTCAATTACACCAAAATGTATTAAAATTATCATTATTTAGGAATAAAAAACATAATCAGTTTAACTTTAAGGGATATTTATCTAGTAATCATAAGAACTTTTACGGGAAATGGGCTCTGCTGCCAGCTAGCCTAAAATTTGGCCATGTAATCCGGCAACGTCATATGTATGGAACCCATATGAATTTAATGGGACAACTATATTCTCTCCATTCATATTCCTCACATCTGCACTTTTTATATTTTTCCTTGCATTTTCATTTTTTTCATCTCTAATGAACAAACTATTTGTATGATAAAGTGAATTAAATTTATTTATATTAAACTTTGTACCTATAACAGTGACCCTCTAGTATGGTCGTGATGAACTATATGTGGTGCACCACCGCTCTACTGCTGAGGCTGCCAAAGGGTGAGTCGACCACTCAACTTTTAAAGGGACACTCACAGAGTGTTTGAGAGATAGTTTAGGGGGAGATGGTGTAGGGGGGCTGACAGCTGGTGGCTCAGATGCTATAGGGAGGGAGACAGATAGATCATCATCTTTCACAGTAGTGGAGTAAATAGTGTATCATTTTCTCTTTAGAATTATTATCATTTAATCAAATAAAATTAAGTTTAGAACATATATTTCCAAAAATATATGCAGATAAAAATTTTAAAAACGATAATAGATGCCTAGTACTAACAAAAAATATATACATAACAATGATATTGAATGAATGCACAAATTAAATAAGTGGTTGATGAATGAATAACTAACTATACAAAAAATCCTTTTCCCCTTCAATCATATCAGTTTCCTGATCCATTACATTATCCACTTCATTCATCTTTGGTAGACTGATATTTTCAATATCATGATGGATAAAAAAAATTGCTTCTTCCTGTTGATGAGATTCTATTTCAGAGGTCAAATATTCCATTTCATCATCCATATCATACAAATATCTTTGTATTAAGTGAGAAACTACACTCCACCCTTCATCCACCACATCATTCACATAATATAAAATTTCTTATTGTGATGATAAGATATATGGATCATGCAGTTCACAATAACCAACATCCATCAAGTGAGAGAAGTTCACATAATTAAATTGCAAGGAATATCTTTTAACACCTCTTTTAATATCAACTCAATTTCATTTAAATAAAAAAACTGAAAAATGCTCGTGGAAGTTTAATTAAATAATATTAGTCATCTTTCCATAGTATCCCACTTCAAAAAATGTAAATATACCACTATTCTAGGTTTTCGAGCCCCATTCTCGATCGATTGTACGAAATCTATATCCATTCACGTTGTAAGCGTTGAACATTCTTAATAGTTTTACAGGACCTCTTGCAAGAAACATCAACTCTTCTGAAAAATCTTCTCAATTATCAGTACTCATAAACTAAAAAAAGAAATATACATTATTATATTTACAAAATATATATGTCAAAAAAATATTAGCATTGATTGAAATATTTATGAACTTACACGTCGTCCAAACCATTCTGCGTGCTCTTTATTAACATCTTTCGTTATATCATTCTCATTTAGTGTTCGACATCTTATTTGTCTCTTTTTTTATCTCCTCAACTCTTCAATAAATGGATCTGCAATTTTACTATTCAGAAACACATATTTATGTGCTTGTAATAATTCCAATTCTGTCAGTCTCACATTTGAGGTCCTCCCAACTGATTGGCCAATTGTAGGAAATATTTTTGATTTTAGATGTATTTGAGACTGATTTGATGTTTCGTCAACACGCCCAGCATGATTAAATCTTGTCTCAATATCATTTAAATATGTATAAAAAAATGTAAGCCGCTTCTCGTCCAAATAGCCTTCAGTAATAGAGCCTTCTGGTTGAGCTTTATTTCTCACATATGATTTAAAATTCCAATGATATCTATGAAACAAAATAAGCATAATTATGCATTTAATTAAGTGATAATTTTTTTTTAAATTACTGAAAATCATATAAATAATGTACATATCAATTGATTACATCCATTGATAATGAACATGGCCACCTAATTTAGCTTCCTCAAAAAAATGCACAGTTAAATTCATCATGACATTTAAAAACGACGAATGAAAGACCATCTTCATATCACAAAGGGTCAATACAAACCTCTCCTATATGTTTTCAAGCTGAAATGGATGTAGGTATTTCTATATTAATTCTTTGAAAATTGTACAAAATTGTAGTACAACCGCTGTAACATTTTCCGGTAATAATGAATGCAATGCCAATGGTAGTAAATGTTGTAACAAAATATATGAATCGTGACTTTTCAATCCATGTAACTTACGATTAATTAAGTCAACACATCATGAGAAGTTACTTGAATACCCATCAAATACCAACACATTCTTTAAAAATTGAAGGAATGAATCTTTATCCGAAATTTCCACTGAAAAAATTTTCGTAGCATACTTTTTATTCTCATCTAGCCATAGATCACGTTTTATGTTCATTACTTGTATGTCTTTGCAAGCATTGAGATCGTCCTTCAACTTTCCATGTTCATTAGGCTATGTGAAAATAAAATTTTCACATATATTCTACACAATATACATCCCATCATGATTTTGCTGCAAAAAATAAAATTCCCAATATGAATGTTTAAAGAATGTATTTTTTCTTCCATTATTGCATTCTGATTTCACATGACAATGCACTTTGAACCGGTCTCCCTCTATCATTCAAATCATGAAGCTTCCCAAATTCCGTTTCAACATTTTCAAGTTGTGTAAATATTTCAGAACTAGTTAACATCTTTGGAGGTGGTCTACGATCAATGAATCCATTAAATTTTGATATATTCAACCTAAATATATGAGATGCATCGAGAAATATTTGATGGCACAAGAAGAATCATTTTCTTCATGCGAGGTAGCAGTTTGAGTTCAAAATAAATTTAACAAATAGGACAAGACTAACCCGTGTCAATGTTATAACAAGATAAATTCCCAAGACCATTGAAGTCACTTATGGTCCACATTAAAGAAGCACGAATTTTGAACATTGTTTTAGAATAATCAACAAATGTCTCAACACCATTTCTCTATAACCCCTGTAATTCTTCAATCAAAGGCTGCATGTATACATCAATATCATTTCTAAGGATTTATTTTCCATGAATAGTCATCAAAATGATAAATGATTTTTGTTGAATACACATCCATAGAGTCATATTGTAAGGGATCAAAACAACTGCCAAATTCTATAACTGGTACACAATGTCCCAAATGGGTTGAATCCATTGGAATCCAATCCCAATAGAATATTCCTAGCATTGGCTGAGAAATCTGGATATGATGAATCAAATTTCTTCAAGGATTGTGAATCTAATGGATGTCTCATTTATACATCATATTTATTATCTATAGAATTCAACAACATCTTTTCGGTGGGTTTTGATGAAATGAATAATCTTTGCAATCAAGGCATTAAATGAATGTAATGCAAAAAACCATTACAGGTATGGTACCTTTTTTTAATTCATGAATGTGTGTTGATTTATAATTCCAACATCACCCATTGACTACCTCCAATAAGAAGAACATTTTTTGATATTTTGTCTAATTGAATCCTCTTTCCAAAAAGAAAACATTCTTTGGGACACAGATGTATTTATTTTATAATTATGACCATTCATGTTAACAATTTTATTTATATCATAAAAGACATGATGATTTTTTCTTCAGTAAATGCATCATGCAACAATTAAAATATCATAGACATTTCCATATTTGAAATTCCAGATAGAAATTTGGTATTGTACAACTTCAGCATAAGAGAAAGCATTGAATATTTCAAACATCCACTATACAACTCTTGATTTCCATCATTAACTAAATCATGAAACATATTTTCCTCAGTGATGTTTTCTATTACATTTGTCTTCACATAATCAAGAGGAGGATCCAATGATATGTTACAATCTTGATCTGGTTGTGTTACAATCTCCAAAACATCACTTGTCAAGTTTCAATTTGTATCACCAACATCTGGATGTTCTATTATGTTTTGATGTTGAAAGTGGTGTCTTATAGCACCAAATGCATGATTTATGAGGTTTTGCATTACATTTTCCATTGTCAAAAAATTTGGGAGCTCATTCATTGGATTAACCTCTACGCTCAACTTTTGTGTAACATTCGATTCTCCATGCCAAATCCAACACAAATATTGACAAGGTAACTGCTTCAGTATTAAGTTTTCATAAACTTCATCTATCTTCAACCATATTATAAATTTACATTTAGGACATGTAAATCTTATTATCCCTTCAACTAATAGATTGGAAATTTTAAAATCTAAAAACTCTTTCACACAATTAACATACTGAGGTGTGTTCCTCGGTAATGTGATCCATCTTTTATCCAAGTATATCACAATGTTCCTACACAATATTAAAAAATTAAAAAACATAGTTACTTAAAAATAGGGAAAGTGATTCATATATACTAATAGAAATAATATATAAATATTTTACATAAGGTTTTCCTTTATAAATACATATAGTAAATCACCCACTAGAAATCCAAAGTACGTATGTGCATGATTGTGCATGCTTATACACATGTGATAACAAAATCACATGAAGAAAAAAAGAAGATAACGAGTATTTTCTTAGGAAATATACATTTTAAAAAGATAGTGAGTATTTTTAGATATATTTGAGAAAGTTCAGCAATTTTAAAAAAGTTAAGAGTTATGATAAAGAATTATATTAGAATTCAACTTGCATAGAATTGGGGTATTTTCAAGTTGATCATTCTGATATAGAAGTTAGTTTAATTGGAAGTATTATCTTCTACAAATCATGAGTATACTGATCCAACATTCATGAAAAGTTATTAATTATATTCATTGTAAGTCATTGAATTTTAGTTGAACTCATCAAGTTCATAATAAATTAATTCATGGTTTCTTGAAGTGAAAGATTAGTTGTTGTGTTTTAGTGGTAGCCTGAATGACTTATGATCTTACTCATTGTGTTGGTGTTGTAATTTTGAAACACTAGAGGGAGTCAGTATAAAGAACAATATTGGGATTTCATTATTATTTGGGAAATGGTTCATACCTACTGAAAAAGGTTCTAGTGTGATACATGACCATCACCCTTGTACTTTGTGATTGACTGATAGTGGATAATTTTTTCTCAGATCATCCCAAACACAACAAGTACGTATTCACCAACATTGGGGTAGAACACTGTAAAAATATTGCCTGTCGAGCCTCATTTTCTTGTTGTCTTTCATATGGTATAATTATGGTTGTTAAAATAAATGATCATTTCAATCTAACAATTTTAGAGGTTTGATTTAAAAAGGGGGTTAGATAAAAAAAGAAAACTGGTTAAAACTTGTGTACACTAATTCACGCCCTACATAGTGTACCTAGATGATCCAATGAAAACATCAATGGACTATATCATAAGGTATGATATAAATATTTTGTATGGTATGACATAGAAACAACCAATGCATGCTATGTGATTTTTTTGGTATATCATTTCGTACAATATAAATCTATCATAATTCACTACCTTTTAATACTGTATTCTGTTACATGGGAATGTCATAAAGCCTGGAATCAAAATGTACAATTATTATATCTTTATATTATTCAGTGGAATCTAATCATTAATATGTTAACTATTAATCATTCTTCCAAGTAAGATATCTTTTACAATTAGGAAATCAATGAACATAAGAGTTAAGAGCACGAATAGAGGGTTACAAACCATTATAATCGCGTTCCATTTACTCATGTGTTATGGAAAACATTAGTAAATTCATGGAACTCATGGATTGTCCTTGATGGAACTTATAAGGAAGTGATCGCCATGAAAAGGGGTAGTGTTCATGAATAACTTAACTACATCTAACTCTCCAATCTAGTGATCATTCTTCTTCTTCCTCCTTTATTGTGTAAGGAACTGACATTACATGAGTGATAGGGATAATATCTCTTGAAAGTCAGGTGTTTCATTCAATTTGTGGATACACCATTGAGGAGGGGGTCTTTCATTTTTCTCTTAATGATCTTCATGAAGAATATTTGTTTCTGAATGTGGCAGTAGAGCTAATCGATGTAAGGTTAAATAAATTTTCATTAATTAATTTTTATTCATAATTTTAGGTCTCATGCATGGTATAAATTGGGAAATGAGGATTATTATTTCCTCCATTGCATTAATAAAGTGTTAATAAATCTTTATAAACCCAATTTAAACTTCAATTTAACCTTATATATTATAGGATGACATTAAACTCTAGCATAATTTTTTATATTCAAGGATGACACTAAACACTATCAGACCCTTCCATCTTCCTGGATAAAATTATAATCCAACATACCATTTTGTCTTTCTAGATGATAATAAACTCCAATGGAACCATTTTTTCTTTTTAATGGGAATCCCTAATTGTGGACTTTTTGAATGCTCTACAAAAGGGAACCCCTTTCCACAAAGGGGTCACTCTAGAGAGAACTACAGGGACAAATCTATTTCCAACCAAGATGGTAGAGTATCTCATTGGGTTAAAACCTGATTGTTGATGGTTCAATATATAAATTCATCTACTCAGGTGGGTTCCGTCTCATTTCACCCACCGAGTTGGGAACCAGGTGAACCGGCAAGATGGGTGGATCCCGAGGGAATTAAAATGCACCTAATAATCGACTCTAAAGAATCAAACCCTTCACCTCCAAAAGAACAACATGGTTTTTCTTCTCACATTCACTATTATTCCACCACTGAAGTGGAAAAATGTAGGAATGGGTAATGATCGCCTCCCACATGGGTCCCCTTCCAGGCCCATAGAATTCCATGCGTTCCCCATATAAGAAATGTCTCAAAGTCTTCATTGATAACATTAAACAAAGCGCACCACTCCATCTTTATAGATGGTTATAAACTCAAACCTTTCAAATTAAGCCTTAAAAGTTTGAATTACACTCTATAATAACACATTAATCCTTCATGGATGGCCTTAAACTCAATTGTAATACTTCCATATTTCGGTAAAACACTAAACTTCAGTTTGGATCCTGTAAATCATACTAGATGAAATTAATATTCATTTTATCCTTCTATATTACTTGATTTTAGTAAAATCTAGCATAAAACATTAAAAATTTATAGGAAAAATAAACACCAATGTAATATTTAAGACTTTTTGAATGATAATGTATCCAACTCACCCTTAATGTATTCATAGATAATATAAAAATCTAACATAAACTCTCAATATCTTGGAAGGAAATAAAATTCAGTATAAACCTTTTTATGATTTTTGAATAGAACTAAACTCTAGTATACTATTTTTTCCTTACCATATGGAATTAAACATGCTAATAACCATCATTCCTTCTTATATGGGTTTAAACTACGGTATAACTATCCTGGCTTCATGGATGGTGTAAAATTATATAGTGAATTTCAATATAGATTTAAATTACAGCATAACAACCCCTCCATATAAGATTATTGTTTTATACCCTATGATTTATTATGAAATGATTTCATTTTAAGAGGTATCCATAAAATGAAAAAAAGAAATAAGATCCAACCAACATTAAAGAAACCAACCAAAAATCGTACCACAACTGCAGTATAATGTTATACAAACTTGCGTGGAGAGGAAAAAAATGTATTCAACAATGGAGATGGGTGTCAAGGCGTGCAGATTGGAGGCGAGAACCATCACCGACTATAGGGAAGAAAGTTAGGGTTCGGGTCTCACAGGGGTCAGGGGATGAAGGTGGGGACACAGGGGTTAGGAGATAAGGGAGTTCAGGGTTGGGTGTTGGGGGGAAGAGGCGCAGATGGTCACCGAGAAATGTCACTAGCGGTAGAGAGATGAGATGGGGTTCGGGGATCACGGGGAATGGGGAAAGAAGGTAGGTTCGGAGGGGTTTGAGGGAGAAGGGGGTTCGAGGTCAGGGGGAAGTATCGACACTGAAAAAATGTGGTTCAGCGGATGTTTTTAATAAACCGCTGCTAAACCCTTTTTAAAAATGGTTTAGTGGTAGATTACAAAACATCCCATAAAAACCACCTCTAAAGGTTATTTATGTTGTTGTTTTAATTTTACTTATATCCCTTTTGAAATTTAACTATTATTATATCTACTTCACGAGATAAACTTAGGTAGTAAAGGAATAGTCTCCCCATGGACACACCACATGCCCTTAGTACTTGTCGACTACCTGTGGAGTTCAGGGAGATGCACTTGAGGCCATGGGGCCTACCGGGCTCGGGGCACCTATTAAGTGGTTTCTGGGTTCGGGAAATCACTATGTGGTATCATACAAGGTTCCTTCATTCATTACTATTTAGATACAACATATTTTAATTTAGTAATTTTTGGTACTCAGAAATAAGTCATGAATGGGAGTTGGAAACCCATTTTTGGGGTAAATACAAAGTTGCCTAAATTATAATTATTGTTCTTCTTTTACCTATTGTGTTTGATATTATTTTACCCTTTGGTTATGGACACCTTTTATAGAGTTATAGATTATTATTATTATTGATTATGTTCATTCATCTTTGGCCTGATGATATAAGGGATAGGATAACTGTTACATGCATCACTATAGGAACCTGGAATTTTTATTTCATTCATATTTCCATGCCATATAGGCGCATTTCCCTATTTTTCATTTCATGATATGCATGTGGCTATAGAGTGATGATGTGATAATTGGATACTGTATCTATTACTATTGGTAATGATTTTGTTATTTTCTATCTCAATTCCTGAGGTCTGTGTGCCCTCATGAGTTGGAATGAAAAATTTACCGAGTAAAGCCATTATGCTATAAATAAATGGGCGTCATTTAAAGTGATAAGGTGGATGAGAACTGATTCAAAGAAAATGGATGTCCAATATAATGTGAATCATGAAATCTAAAATGAAACTATTTCACATCATTAAACATTCCTATCATGTTTAAACAAGGTAAAGGAGTAAACCCAGTAACTAAATAAAAATTATACTTGGGAACTTACAGATACATAGCTATCTAAAAGGGTAGTTTGGGTAGTATACCATGTGTAGTGAGTTTCCTTACATTCAGTATCCACTATTTAAATTATCTTCAGTTCAATGTTTTTCGAGGCATATGATTGGAATTTTTAGACCAACGCCTCCTTGAATTCCTTGTATTGTACACCAGGAAGGTAGTGACGACCATGTTCTAGATGGGGTGGGCCCTAATACATTAGTCATATCTCTATGTGTGACACATGGTGAACCACTATCAATACATTATATGGACATATATGCCTTGGTTCCAATAGTTTTCTACATCTGATGCAATTCGTGAATGGTGCTCTATAGTTGGAAGCTACGATTGATGATCTAATGTGTGAGTTTTAACATCGCTATCCTATTACGTTTTCATTTTCCGGTGGTCCTTAGGATGATGTTTCATAGATAGAGGCCATCCTATATATCATTGAGCATCTTGAAATTCCTCTATAGAATAGGTTCAACCTTGAAACATATATTCTTCTGTGTTCAGACAAGCATTGGTGGGATGTGATTTCTCAAGAGGGTGATCATTAGGGCATGTGATGGGTTGATTTCCAAACTACCTTATATGATCAATTCATTCCAAAGACGTGGACAGATGAAATAGAATTACATTCCATGATTATTTAGTAAGATTATATATTAGTTAAGGAATATTCAATGTGTTTCATAGAGTCATACATATTTTCACCACTTCTTGCCGATGGTGAGATTTTGCGTGCTATACACATTGACGGTGGTCCAGAGTATGCCATTTCAATGAAGTTGAATGTATTTCACATTGTTTCATTTTATTATATAAAAAATCTGGATCTTATGAATTACAATAGACTATGTGATAGAAATATCTCCTATTTTAAAGGATCAGGGCCACCTCAGGCTATTAGTTATTCCGGTGGTTGGAAACACTCTCTTGAGGTTTCTCTTCCAGGTAGTGATAACTATAGTGATTGTTTCGATTTCTCCAAAGTTTTTAATCGATGTGGATGGTGGTGGTAAATGATAATTTATTTTTATATAACACAATGGAGTTTCAGTCATGTGGATGTATTTGGAATATTTCTCTAATATGTAGTAAATTTCTACTAGAATTGTGTGTAAAAGCATCGTCTCCAGCTCCACCATTAGGTGAGAGTTATTTCATGACACTTAAGGATGGGATTTGGAAGAGTAGCGGTAGGTCTAGTGGTGGAGGTGGTCATGACCATGGTATCCATACCCCTGATCTCAAACCCCACCAACAGATAATTTTTTATCATTATAGTACATATATTGCATAGGGACATGGATCAGGTTAATTGCATGCACTACAAATAATACCTCAGGATCAGGCTATAAGAACATCTACATTATCAGGTACGATTATTTTTGGATATATTACAGTATCTAAATTATTAAATTCAGTGATTCAAAATCTTTTATATATGTATCTATCGTTGAGAGTCTCGAAATGTAGATACAGTGTTACTATGGTGTAATTGACATAGATAAAACATTAGGGGTACAAACAGAGGGTATACGCTAATGTAGGGACTATCCCCATGATGTAGGTAGTTACACTTTCTTATGGATCCTCTTTATTTTTTAGAATACACGATTCAATATAATTATTGGGAAGGATTTTTTTTGTCTTAGTGTCATTATTTTGTTGAATTATATCTTCGCATGGTAGCGTTTACGTCATCCGAGGGAAGAAGTTATATGAATAAGGGTTAGTAGGATGTCCAGGCTAGAAGGGAAAGACCAGATCATCATGGTCTTGGTGGAATGTCTTCCTAGATTAAATATCTATTCATGGTTGATCCGGGTTTATAAAAAGGTGAATTTTCTCCAGTAATTGATGGTTTCTGGGGTATCTTCCCAAGATATGTTTCATGCATACCTCCCATGAAAGATATCATCCTTATAATGGACCTTGTTCTAGGATCAACTTCAATGTACATTCTTTAATACATGATGGACCCTATAGAGATTCATGTGATCAAGTTGTAGTTAGAGTATTTAGAGGCCAAAATGCTTCACCCGACCTAATACATCCTCTTGGGGTTAAATCATTCTATTCCTTAAATGGTGGATAAAACCTTATATCTATGAATGTATTACATAAATATGAACCATATTGTGTTCATGAATTAATATCCACTGACTCATGAAGATGTTCTCTTTTACTTATTCTGAGGAGCTAGGGTATTATCTAAGATCGACATGAGATCAAGTGATCATTGGGTAGGATTAAGACCATATTTCATTCCTCACAAATAATTATGATGCAGGTATGGTCCTAATAAGTACCTTCTTATAAAATTAGGCCTTATGAACATGTCTATCTTCTTAATGGATATGATGAATAGGGTGCTTCACCCCTTTTCAAACTCATTTTAATGGTCTTTGTTGAAGAAATATTCAGGTATTATCAAAGTCATAATTACCATTACAAAGATATTAATATCATTCTTGATGCAGTGAGAGAGAATTATCTTTATTCCAACCTTACTAAGTCCCACTTCTAGATCTAAAATGTTCCCTACATGATTTATATAATATTAAAATTATCTACATATTTTGACCCATAAAATTCTAGTGTTGTATATTTTTAGGAGAAACCCAAGAACATGTTTGACATACAGAGTTTCTTAGGAATTTTTTGATATTACATTCATTTAATAAAGTAATATTCCCACCCTTATTCAACACATACTGGTCTTAAAAAGAAGAGTGTTAAGTTCATATGGTCAAGATAATTTGAGAACTCCTTTCATTATTTTAAAGGGATTCTTATATTGGAACTGATTGTCACTCTTCTAGATCAATGTATTATCTATACAATCGTTAGTGACACATCAGAAAGCATACTATGAACAATGTTGACATTGGAAATTTTTTTATAGATATCCAAATTTGAGGTCTTATCAGAGAATGTTCCCTATGGACGACATTGAGCTATATGTTCTTCTCTATACCTTATGTTTCTGGATACATTATATATTGGGTGAGTTATTTGTGGTGTCAATAGGCTACAAGAACCTAAATTATATATTTTATTAGTGTGACATGAAGCTCAACAAAATAATATGGGTCAAGTACCTACAATAAATTTATTTTGATATTGCATATATGTCTGCGAAGGGAAATGTTGTTGAAGATTCACTGAGTTAGAAAACATAAATACAATCCATATTAGAGGTTGGTGATGAATAGAAGTTAATGGCCTTATTTTATAAGCTAAATATAAAGTTTCATAAGAATCATGAGAATTTTTACCTATCCTCCAGGATAGGCACTTGTTACCAAATTGATAAGGTTATGTGTAGACAATTTTCAGATCTGCAAGGCTTGGTTCTCTTTGAGAGTATATTATGAAATAACCCACATCAACATTGGTATGTGGATAGAGACGATTTTTTGAGTCTATGTGGACATTTACGATTTCCTACGGATATGAGATAGGAGTTGATGAAAGATTCCCATGCATTTGAGTGGATAGTTCATCCTAATATCTCCAACAATTATTGAGACATGCGATGAAAGTACTACTGGGTTGGGTTGAAACATCAAATTGTTTTCTTTATCAATAGGTATTCTACTTTTTAGTAGGTGAATATGGATCCCTACTGTCCTTTGTGTTTGTAACAACCATTTCTAGTCTTGTAATGTAAATGGTAATACATTTCTACGAATTTCATTGTTGGATTACCAAGGTCTCCGAGGGGCCAAAATTCTATTTTTGTAGTCATTTACCGACTAAAAAAATCATCCCACTTCATTGAAATTTGGGATACTATCTCAGTTTATGTGATGGAAATACTATTGGTCTGTTAGTCAATATGACTAAATGGGGTTCCTCTTATTATCATTCCAAATCATGATTCTCATTTTAATTCATTGTTCCTGTTAATCTTGCAAACAGATATTGGAACACATGTGATTCTAAGCATATATTCTAACCCTCAGAATGATGGACAATCAAAACAGACAAAATATGTTCTAGAGGATAATATCAGAGAATATTTCATTCATTTTGATAGTTCATTTGAAAAGAATATCCCTCTCATCGAGTTCACCTATAATAAAATCAACCAGGCAATAATACTGATGGATCAGTTTGAGGCCATATATGGTTGGCTATTCCATTCACCACTATTATGGGTATAGGTTTGTGAGGAAGCCCTAATAGGTCCTTGTCTCATTCATTTGACATCAGAGCATGTTCAGATAATTAGAAAGAGTACGACTACTGCCCAGTTTAGGAAACAATATTATGTCTATCTTCATGATGGACCTATAAAGTTCTAGGTCACCGATCATGTTTTCCTTTGGGTATAAACTAGGCTAGGTCATAGATGGTTACGAATGTTGGGAGTGATGATTCTTTATTACAAAGGGCCATTTGATATTCAAGAGAGAGTCGGGTTGGAAACCTATCAGTTTTTACTACCTTAGAGGTATCTTTCCTTCCATAATGACATCTTTATCTCACAACTACCCCAAAAATCATGATGATCCGTATGATAACATTGAACATGAAAACGATGAGTTAGACGATAATTATACCTACAAAGAGTATCAAATACGCATCATTGACTAGAGATTAATGGCTCTATGAGGCTGGTTTATTCATCAACTATGGGTTAAATGGTAGCATGACTAGGTACAACATGAGACTTGGGAGAGGGAAGCTGACATACCTTCTCAGTGGCTAGAGATGTTCTGATAGAGTATTACACCACCCTTGGAATGTGAACTCAGTGATGATTTTTTTTAGGGGGAAGAATGTATGAATCCAATTTTTCACTCAGTTATGCATCCTTTAAATGTTTATATAATTAATTAATTTTTATCTAATGTGGTTTCATAATGAGTTAGAAAAGGTAGAAGGGGTTTCAAGGGAATGTTGGGATCCCAAAACACATCTTCTGGGAAAAACATGACATGTCACATAGTTAGCACACAATTAGAACAAGGTTTGGTTATCCATACAGATGAAAATTTCTAGACAGAACCAAATCACATGGTTGTAACACGGTCATGTAGCCTAACCATGAATGTTAACCCTCTTTCTAGGTAATCATGCATTCTTTTTTACATTGTTTTCTAAACCATGTAAACAAACCCTACACTAGAAAATTTTCTAAGTAATTTTGCATATATTAATTTAATGATATACTAATTACCTTCCAAATTACTATTATGAGAACTAGATATATTAACCTACTTCTATATAAAATTGGAGATTTTGGAAGTACAAATCTTGGTATTAGATGTTCTCCATCAACCAATGTCTGATCAAGAATCTGTTCATCATGTTGAATGCAAAGTAGTAAATACTCAAGTCCTTTTAAGTCATTCCTCTTATCTCTTTCCATAAACCTAGATATTTGGGTATGAGTTTTTTGTATCTTTTCATTTGTCTACTTCGATCTGATCTAAATAAAGGGCCTATATTAGAGGAGGAGATACATAGAATCCTATAGTGGGTGGTCTATAACTCATTCCTAAAGGTCTTGGATTTTAAAATTGTTGTTTGAGGATGAAAATTTTCATTGAGGGAAATTTATTTTATTATTATTCCATTATTATAATCATTATAACCTTATGGCTATGATCATTCTATAAATGACATTAATTTTTAGTGTTTATGAATATAATTCCATCTATACGATGTACGATGTTATTCAATAATTTGGTTTTTAGTATTCAATACATTTGATCCACTGTTCATGTGTGACATGGCTTGAACATTATAATGATATTATTTTCTATATTAAATTTATTTATTTGTATTATGAATTTTATAATGGAAAGTACCATGTATTATGACAACCCTGCTTTTTAATACAAACTTAAACATGATTTATTACATAAAACATCACTTGATAAAACAAAGAAGACCGAGAGGTTTAGTGTTATTAGGGCTTAGGATAATTATATAAAAACTTAAAACATGAAATACAACATCTTTATTGAAAACATCCTTTACATGACCACTACATTCCCTCGTACTTAGCATTGCATGGGATAACCTGAGGACATGCATAATAAAAGGGTGAGGTATAAATCCCAGTAAGGGAGTACACATGGAATAACATGGGGAGTACAATACATGTTAGAAAATAGGAATATCAATAGATCATAAAAAACATGAACATAAAGGCATGATAACGCATGATAATCATAACATGGAAATGTGGCAATAACACTTATCATGAAATTAGCATGAGCCAAGGCTCATTGCACATGGAGCATTAGTAAATCCTCATTGCACATAAAGCATGAGGAAAAACTCGTTGCACTTTAATTAGCATGAGTCAACACTCATTACACATGACGTATCATGATACTATACTTTACCCAATTCATTGGAGCGCTATAAGGGTGCACCCTTCTTAAACATTTCATTTCATGCATAAGTGTTCCACATGGATCATAAAACATGGATTCATAAAACATAATCATTTATTCCACGATGAAGGAATGTGGAATTAATACATGAAACTTTATAATAAATAAGTAAATGTTCATAAAGTTGAATACCCTTGACGGAGAAATGGGAATGGTATTCACTACATAATGGCATTGGCTTAGAAAATCGGTGCGATATCGGCAGCGTAACGGTGTGACATAAGAATTCATAAAAATGGTTGATGAGAGAGAAAGGGGTTACTCATCATATTTACATGTAATGGACAGTAAGGAGGTCATATAGATACATGTCCCAACAATTTTAATGGAATTTAGATTCATGATACAAAAGTATTGCTTGAATGTAAATGAGGAGAGAGAAGTTCCTTTTGGAATTTCGGCATAGTAACGGGTGTACATGGGAGGCATTTAATGAGAGAGAAAGGGGTCTCCCATCATTCAAACATAAATAGGGCAGTATGATGGATTTTTGAAACCATACCCCAACATTCATAATTGAAATTAAAATGGAAAAACAACTTAAAGAAAATTTGACCAAAAAAAGAAAGGACGAAAAAACCCTTACATGGAAGTGTGCTTCCAAAGGCAAGAGAGAAACTTGTGAGAGGCTTCTTGGGAGCTTGGGGAACCTTGGGAGGATTCTAGAGAGAGTAGGGAAGAGGATGGACAAACTTTAAGGGATTTGAGTGAGGAGGCAGTGGGAGCATGGGTGGGTTTATATAGGAAAGGTGAGGGAATTCTTTATTATTTAGGTTTGGCTCCCCTTACATTAAATTAATCCAAACCACAAACCATACCATGGTTTTTGCCCACGTTTTTTGGAAAAGGGAAGAGTAAAACAATATTTTATATGGCCAAAGTCCTAAATTCTTAAAATATTAGGGTTTCTTATGTGGAGGTGAGTCACACTCCCATGGAAATTAATTTAAAAAGGCAAGGTGTTGAATAAGTTTTGAGGGGTCCATTAATGCTTTGAAAATTAAGTCAAACAAACCCAAAATCACATTATTTTAATGGTAAAACATATATTGGCCGAAAATAAAGATTATAGTATTTTATTACATCACTATTGGGTCATTATGATGTCATAAAACACATTATATATTTAAACAGTATTTAATTTTTACCCAAAAATTTGACTGTCTCTGAAAATTAGGAAAAATTCCCCATTGGATAATTTTGATGTCCTAATTCCAGAAATTAAATTTATTTTCTATAAATAATTTTCTAAATATGTTAATTTTCACTTTTAAAATAAAAACCGACATTTATCAAAAATTCACGGGATTTGACAGAAATGGCTTTCAAACCTTAATAAAAATTTTAATTGCATTCATAAAATTATAAGATCATTTATATTTAATAAAAATTGATTTAATAATAATATTATTATTTTATTAAAATATTATTTAATACAAAAATCCCTTAATTTAATAAAATAGATTTCTTAATTAAATAAAAACTAAAAACACCATTTGTACTTTAAAAACTATTTACAATGTATCAAAAATGACAAGAAATTATGATCATTATTATATACAAAAATAATGTACATGAACATAGTACTACTTATTTGTTACATAACCCCTTAAAACAACCGCATAAGACCTAAGGGTAAGGTGTACGATGGTGACAGACTCTTGGGGTGTCTCGGATAACATCGCTCGAGTGGTAATTTCAATCAACTTCCACTTTTCCCATATATGGTCACGTTCGAGCTTGACATGATGAAGCTCAGATTGGGCTTGGTCAAGGTCGAAGCCCAAAGATTCCACCTCTTTTACGAGCTCCTAAAAATGGTCTTCGTATAGGGAAATTCTATAGGATGAGGCCATGGATTTCTTTGTCTAAGTAAATTGTATTTGTTAAAGTCCTATATTTATACTAATCATGTGATCACTGTTCAACAGCTATATTAGCAACGGGAAAAATTCTTAACATAAAACCAAAGAAGTTGAATTTTATATAAACATAAAGTGACATTTAATTATATCAAGAGGGGTTTCCATTAATAAAACTTTGGGTCGTTACAATATTCCCCCCTTAAGAAATTTCGCCCTTGAAATTTTCCTTTTCCCACACTAAAACAAATGTGTGTTACTCCGCTTCATAATATCCTCCGATTCCCAAGTCACTTCTTCAAACTTGTGGTTTCTCCACAACACCTTGACGATGGGCTTTGACTTATTTCATAGAACTTTTTCTCTACGATCTAAGATCTTCACTGGTTTCTCCTCATAAGAAAGATCATCTTCCAATTGTACCACCTCAGAAGAGACTACATGTGTAGGGATCGATATGTACTTCCTTAAGAGGGATGCATGAAAGACATAATATACTTTATCCATGGTAGGTGGAAGTGGTAGTTGATAGGCCACTACCCTGACACGATCAAAAATCTCGAAGGGGCCGATGTACCTTGGACTTAACTTCCCTTTCCTTCCAAACCTCATGACCTTCTTCCACGGAGATATGCGTAGAAACACCATGTATCAAAATTTAAACTCATGGTCTCAACAAAAAAAATTTTCATAACTATTATGTCGACTCTGGGCTGCCTTGATATGGTGTTGAATGGTTTTCACCTTCTCCACCATTTCTTCGACCATTTTCGGTCGAAGCAGCTTACGTTCACCGACCTCATCCCAACATGCTAGTGTTCTGCACCTTTTCCCATATATGGTGCCATTTGGATGCTCGAGTGGAAACTGTTATTATAAGTGAACTCAACCAGAGGAAGATGTTGATCTCATCCTCTTTTAAAGTCCATTGAGCACGCCCTCAAAATATCCTCAAGTGTTTGGATAGTCCACTCGGATTGGCCTTCAGTTTGAGGATGATAGGCCGTACTGAAGTTCAGTTCAGTATTCAGAGCATGTTCAAGACTCTCCCAAATCTTAGAGGTGAATCTTCGATCTCGGTCAGACACAATAGATAGTGGTAGTCCATGCACCCTTACCACTTCTCAGATATATATCTGTGCCCGTTGATCCAAAGAGAAATCCTCCCAAATAGCAATGAAGTGTGAAGTCTTTGTAAGACGATCCACAATAGCCCAGATTGCATTGTTGCCTTTGGATGTCCCTGGAAGTCAAGTGACAAAGTACAGGGTGATGTTCTCCCATTTCCATTCTGGTATGGGAAATGGTTGCATCATCCCCTTAGACTTCTGCCTCTCTACCTTCACTTTCTGACACACCAGACACTTTGATGTATATTCAGTGATCTCCTTCTTCATATTATCCTACCAAAAGTTTTCTCAGAGATCTCGATACATATTTGTGCTCACTGTGTGAATAGAGAAATTTGAACTATGTGCATCATCCAAAAGTTCCTTCTTCAGCTCCAGACTTGATGGAACACATAGTCTTTTCCCAAACCGTACAATTCCTTCTTCATTAACATTAAACTCTAAGGATTCTCCCTTTGTGATAGCTTTCACTTTTTCTTGAATTTCCACATCATCCTTTTGATCATCCTTTAACCTTTCCAAAAGATATGGTTGAGCAATCATTTGTGAATGGATTGATGATGTTCCCTTCTCTATCATTCCCATGTCCATATTCATCAAGTCTAAGAAGATTGGATCCTTCTCAATTATCATCATTGATAGAATCGATGGGTCCTTTCTACTTAGGGCATCTACCACCTTGTTCGCTTTCCCAGGGTGGTAATGTGTTGAACAGTCATAATCCTAGATGAGCTCTATCCATCTTCTCAGGTGCATATTAAGCTCTTTCTGTGTAAATATATATATTAAGACTCCTGTGATCAGTATATATCTCACATTTCACTCCATAGAGATAATACCGCCAGATTTTCAAGGCAAAGATCACTGCCTCCAATTACAGATCATGTGTTGGATAGTTTAGCTCATGAATTTTCAACTGCCTTGAAGAATAGGATATCACGTTATCATTCTGCATCAGCACACAGCCTAAGCCCTTCTTTGAAGCATCACTGAATACAAAAAAAAAGTTCCCCACTTGTGGGTAAAGTGAGCATGGGCGTAGTGATAAGCCTTCTTTTCAACTCCTTGAATATTTCTTCACATTCTTCACTCCAATAAAACTTTACTCCCTTCCGAGTTATCTTGGTAATAGGGTTGGAAAATCGTGAGAAATTCCTCACAAATCTTCGATAATATCCAGATAACCCCAAGAAGCTACGGATATCTGTTACCGATGTTGGCCTCAGCCATCCCTCAATTGCATATGTGTTAGAGGGGTCCACAGATATCCCATTTATTTTGATGATATGGTCCAATAATGATACCTCCTTCAACCAAAACTCACACTTTCTGCACTTTACATAGAGCTTCTCCTTGCGCAAAGTCTCTAGTACAGTTCTTGAATTCTCCTCATGATCCTCCTTGGTTTCGGGGTATATTAAATGTCATCTATAAAGACTACAACAAATTTTTTGAGGTAATCACTAAAGACTCTATTCATTATGTCCATGAATCTTGCTAGAGCATTAGTGAGTCTGAAAGGCATTACTATGAATTCATAGTTCCTGTATCTTGTGTGAAAAGAAGTCTTAGGGATATCTTCCTTCTTCACCCTTACTTGATAATATCCCGACAACGAGTCTACCTTGGAGAAGTATTGTGCTCCATGCAGCTGATCAAACAAGTCATCGATTCGTGGGAGAGGATACTTGTTCTTTATCTTGATTTTGTTATGTTCACGATAATCGATGCAAATCCGCATTGACTCATCCTTCTTCTTGACGAAGAGGACTGGTGCACCCCATGGTGAAGAACTTGGGCGTATAAACCCTTTATCCAGATTCTCCTATAGTTGTTTCTTCATCTCTTCAAGCTCAACAACATCCATTCTATATGGATTCCTGGATATTGGTAGCGCCCCAGGTATAAGTTCAATTGAGAACTCAACGTCTCTTCTAAGAGGAAGACCAGGCAGTTCCTCGGGAAAAACTTCAGCGAATTCCCTCACAACAGGAATTTCACCAAGGATGGTTTTTTCCTTGGACTCAATCATTTGAGCCAGATACGTGTGCTCATAAGGTAGTAATATACATGCTTGGGATGTTAGAGCTAAAGGAGATTCATCTTTCTCCTGACACTTGTGAAGAATCGAGGATCGATTCTCCATATGGAGTGTGATTTCCCTCTCCTGACAATTTATGTTGGCTCTATATAAGGAAACCCAATCCATGCCAAGAATTGCATCAAATTCTACCATAGGGTGTATGATGAGGTTTTCTGGGAAATTCAATCCACATATTATAACATAGGAGGACTTATATTCATGGGATGCAATGATTTCCCCATTTTTCGTCCTCACCGACATCTTTACATCCATGATTTTTGGTGGTGTTGGGATTATTCTATTAAACTTTCGAGATATAAAATAATGCGTAGAACCTAAATAAAAAATTACATTTTCTATTCTTGAATGAATAACTAGCTTACCGGTCACCACTTCTTTGTCGGGGTTCACTTTGGCAGAAGTGATGGAAAAATCTCTTCCTTGTTGCCTTGGAGGTTGTTGGTTTCCTCCGAAAACCCTTGGATTAGGGCACTAATTTGTAAAATTTCTGGGTTCTTTCCATCTGTAGCATTGAACAACACGTTGAGGTTTTAATAGAGTGTTTCTCTCCTCTGTCGCAGCCGCGGGTCTTTCTTGTCGACAGTTAACAGCTAGGTGCCCTTCTCTTCCACACATGAAGCATTTTCTCGTCCCCTTAAGGCAATTTCCAGGGTGCTTCTTTCTGCACTTTTGGAAAGTGGGGTGCTGTATCTTCTTAGCACCATTGGATTTATCCATCAGACCACTAGAATTGAAGTCCAACTTATGCTTCTTGTCCCCATGATACCGCTGTGATTCCCCAATCTCCATTTCAACCTTGAGGGAACATCGGACAATTTCCTCATAGCTTTCGAAGTCACGAATCGCTAATGCTTTCCGCAAGCTAGGCTTCAGCCCACCAAAGAAGTAGTCAACCTTGCATTCGGGGGTAACGTCATAGCCGAAATCGTATCATGAAAGCCATGTGATGTTTTCCCCGTACGCTCCAACATATTCTTCATCTTTTTGCTTGAGGGAAAGGAAGTCCCTTTCCATCTTAAGCCGGAGGGTGCACGGAAAATATTTATCGAAAAACATCTTCCAAAAATCCTTCCATTCCAATGCCTCAATCTCCTCCTTAGGCTTCGTATTTTTGATCAACGTCCACCATTGATCAGCTTCATCCTCCATATGATAAGCCGCCAGGAGAACCTTCTCTTGTTCATAACATTAGAGGATGGAGAATATCTTTTCAATGGAGTTGATCCATTGTTCAGCGATCGTGGGATCGGATGATCCACTAAAAGTATGAGGCCTTTGTCTCATGAAGCTCTTGATAGAGGCTTGTTCTTTCTTAGGGGAGGTTAAACGTTCCTCTTGACCCGTTTTTCTATTCAAAACTTGAGTTAGTTGAGAGAGAAGCGTGACAATGTTCGCGATTCCCGCTCCCATTGGATTGGGCATCTCATTAGTACAGTCATCACACTGATCTTCACAGCAGTTGTTATCCCAAGTCCTCCTATTACCATCCATTGGCTGGAATAAAAGGAAATTTAGGGGTAAAACATAATGTGTAATCCAAAGACAAAGGTTTGTGACTTATAAATAAACGTTTATTTCCTTACTCAAGAGTCTATAGGCTTTAATCTAGGATTTTCATGATCTACTTTCTAACATATATTCGTAGGGTCATTTTTTAATTCCCTTAATAACGGTTCATACTAAGCTTGTAGATTTACCAAATCATATCCCCTAGGAGTTTCGTAACCAAGAGTGTAGCAAGGCCCGTTGTCGTGCACCAGTTTCCATTCGAGTCTAGATCAAAGCAGTGTTTTCGGGTTTTACCCCTAGGATACATCTGTGCCAAAGCTGCCTCTACCTACTCGTATCCAGACAGGGATGTATTTGTTTGATAAACCATTTAATCAGTACTTACCAAAACTTAGGGTTGTTTTTATTATACTTAGCCTTGTATCTAAGGCTTTACTAGGGTTTCCTAATCCCAAAAATAACTAAACCTATCCTCTGATACCAACTATGACAACCCTGCTTTTTAATACAAACTTAAACAAGATTTATTACATAAAACCTCACTTGATACAACAAATAAGATCAATAGGTTTAGTGTCTTTGTGGCTTAGGATCATTACATAAAAGCTTAAAACATGAAATACAACATCTTTATTGAAAACTTCCTTTACATGAAAACTACATTCCCTCGTACTTAGCATTGCATGGGATAACCTGAGGAGATGCATAAGAAAAGGGTGAGCTATAAATCTTAGTAAGGGAGTACACATGGAATAACATGAGGAGTACAATACATGTTAGAAAATAGGCATATCAATAGAGCATAAAAGAAACAAGAACATAAAGGCATGATAACACATGATAATCATAACATGGAAATGTGGCAACAACACTTATCATGGAATTAGCATTAGCCAAGGCTCATTGCACATGGAGCATGATTAAATCCTCATTGCACATAAATAATGAGTAAACCCTCATTGTACTTGAATTAGCGTGATTCAACACTCATTTCACATGACTTATCATGATACTATACTTTACCCAATGCATTGGAGTGCTACAAGGGCACACCCTTCTTAAACATTTCATTCCATGCATAAGTGTGCCACATGGATTATACTACATGGATTCATAAAACATAATCATTTATTCCACGATGAAGGAATGTGGAATTCATACATGAAACTTTATAATCAATAAGTAAATGTGCATAAAGTTGAATACCCTTGACAGATAAATGGGAATGGTATTCACTACAAAATGGCATTGGCTTAGAAAATCGGTGTGATTTCAGCAGTGTAACGGCGTGAGATAAGAATTCATAAAAACGGTTGATGAGAGAGAAAGGGGTTACTCATAATATTTAAATGTAATGGACAGTAAGGAGGTCATATAGATACATTTCCCAACAATTTTAATTGAATTTAGATTCATGATACAAAAGTATTTCTTGAATGTAAATGAGGAGAGAGAAGTTCTTTTCGGAATTTCGGCATAGTAACGGGTGTACATGGGAGGCATTTAATGAGAGAGAAAGGGGTATCCCATAATTCAAATATAAAGAGGGCAGTATCAGGGAGGTTATAAACCATACCCCAACATTCATAATAGAAATTAAAAGGGCAAAAAAACTTAAAGAAAATTGGACCCAAAAAAAGAAAGGATGAGAAAACCATTACTTGGAAATGTGCTTTCAAAGGCTAGAGAGAGGCTTGTGAGTTGCTTCTTGGGAGCTTGGGGAACCATGTGAGGATTCTAGAGAAATTATGGAATACTTTGGACGAACTCCAAGGGCATTGAGTGAGGAGGAAGTGGGAGCTTGGGTGGGTTTATATGGGAAAGGTGAGGTAATTCTTTATTATTTAGGTTTGGGTCCCCTTACATTAATTTAATACAAACCACAAACCATCCCATGGTTTTTTTCCATGTTTTTTAGAAAAGGGAAGAGAAAAATAATATTTTATATGGAAAAATTCCGAAATTCTTAAAATATAAGGTTTGCTTATGTGGAGGTGAGTCACACTCCCATGGAAATTAATTTAAAAAGGCAAGGTGTTGAAAAAGTCTTGAGGGGTCCATTAATGCTTTGAAAAGTAAGTCAAACAAACCCAAAATTACATTATTTTAATGTTAAAACATATATTGTCCGAACATAAAGATTATCGTATTTTATTACATCACTATTGGGTCATTATGATGTCATAAAACACATTATATATTTAAACGGTATTTAATTTTTACCCAAAAATTTGACTGTCTCAGCAAATTATGAAAAATTCACCGTTGGATAATTTCAACGTCCTGATTCAAGAAATAACATTTATTTTATCTAAATAATTTTCCTAATATGTTAATTTTAACTTTTAAACTAAAAACCAACATTTATCAAAAACTCACGGGTATTGACAGAAATGGCTTTCAAACCTTAATAAAAATTTTAATTGCATACATAAAATTATAAGCTCATTTATATTTAATAAAACTTAATATAATATTATTATTATTATTTTATTAAAATATTATTTAATTCAAAAATCCCTTAACTTAATAAAATAGATTTTATAATTAAATAATAACTAAAAACACCATTTGTACTTTAAAAGTTATTTACAATGTATCGAAAATGACTAGAAATTATATTCATTATTATATACAGAAATAATGTAAATTAACATAGTACTACTTATTTGTTACATAACCCCTTAAAATAGCCGCATAAGACCTAAGGGTAAGGTGTGCGATGTTGACAGACTCTTGAGGTGGCTCGGATAACATCGCTCGAGTGGTAATTTCAATCAACATCCACTTTTCTTGTAGATGGTCACGTTCGAGCTTGACATGATGAAGCTCAGCTTGGGCTTTGTCAAGGGAGAAGCCCAAAGATGCCACCTCTTTTCCAAGATCCAAAAAATGGGCTTCGTATGGTGCAATTCTACTGGATGAGGCCATCACTTCCTTCGTCTGAGTAAATTAGATTTTTTAAAGTCCTATATTTATACTAATCATGTGATCACTGTTCAACGGCTATATTAGCAACGGTCAAAATTCTTAACAAAAAACCAAATAAGTTGACATTTTTTATAAACATAAAGATAAATTAAATTAGATCAAGTGGGATTTCCATTAATGAAACTTTGGGTCGTTACATGTATGCTCACCACTTTACCCACCTATAGAATGTTTATTAATTGATAGATAAATGTGACATGGAAATAAAAATTTATACTAACTATAGGTCTTGACCGGATTAAATATGGATGAAAAATCTGATTCATGTTTGAATCACCCCATTCAACATTAATGGAAGGTTGTATAATGATTCTTGATTATTGGGTACGATTTATGAGTAATTAATAATGGTTTTTATCATTATGTCCTTTTTATAGTAAATAAAGGAAATGTCTTGACAAAATTGACATGTTGATTAATAAAGGATTCATGCTAGATGGACTTGTCACACAAATTAAAGGAATGAATTGGAAAAAATAGACTTGTTTATTTATAATGGTTTCATGTAACATGACCTTATCAAAATAATGAAAGTCCTGGTGAAAACTAAATTAAATATCACACGAAATAAAAATCAAATAGGAATGACCTAACTCAAGATCTCCTTGGATTATAATCCAAGAATTTCATGAGCACTTGGGAAACCCATTCTGATTCAAGGATACAACATGCTTATGTTGACACCCACCTTGATCCCAATACTATTCCACTATTTGGATGCCCTGTCCTACACTATTTGATACCTTCAATATTTTTACATGATTTTTTGGATACACTCATTGTATCCTGCAATGGTAATCATGTTCCATGGTTAAATCCCATCGAGCCCAGTCATTGCTTATCCTTATTTTACCTTTGATGCACTCATTGGACTCGATAAGAATCTCGTAATGGGTTTCCTTGAACTATTCTCATTGGATTACACCCTTAACCCATGCTAGGGTATAGTTATCACTGAGTAAGAGACCCTCGAAGTCTACATTTCCTTTGGTATTACATTAGGACTTCACTAAATAATATCATTACATGATTCCTTGTTAAATCATATAATATTTTCATTTACTAACATATTATTTTTTTATAAAATATTAGTAATAAAATAATGAAATTTTTAAATGTACAGACACAAAATAAGGGATGAATCATGTAATTTGTAATGTAGATAAATTGTACTACTTTACATTTTATATGCATGCTTTCACATTCTTACATATCTATTGGACAGGATGATTGTTATATACATAATTTGTGAATACCCCCCTTGAGATTTATCTCACACCCTCTCTGGGAACTATTTAATTCCTTGAGTTTATTACATGATTGCTGTTGTTGACTAATGTAAGGGTACAACATGAAACACTTGATTTCTGGTTGTTTAGTTTAGAGCATGATAGCAGATGACTGAGTCAGATCTTGACATTGTTTGGATAGTATTTGATTTCCCTTATACATATATAGAACCTATTATTCATGATATCTTTTATCAATAATTTTCCATGTTCTATTGAAATTAAATTAAATCAATTATTGAATTGTCACGACCCGTCCTCGGGGCCCGTGCCGTGACTACCTCAAGCTCGTCTTCCATAGACCAGGGGCAGGCGACTAGCACCAAGGCGTAATTCCCAGTAAAAAGGGAAGGCATTGACTTTGTAAAGTAAAAAAACACCACAGAGCAAGCAAGCAGAAGTAAACACTAAGTAAAAACTGGTACAACAGTGAGTGCGGAAAAGTAAGTGGGTCAGAATACAAACCCAAACTGAAATTAAAGTACAACTGAAAAAGGGAGTACATCAACTGAAAAGTAAAGCCGCGACCTTGAGCCGTCCACTGGTACTCCCACCTGAAGGGTGGGTATAGACAGCCTCCATAGCTCCTCGGGTCCAGCCGTCCGCTCCGAGTACGTCCCGCCCAGTGGTCCACCTCTAGGTACCATCCTGCTCCACAAGCCTCAACCACGATCAGCGATGTCCGTCGTCTGCATCCAACACAATGTAGTGCGGGCATAGCCCATGCAGGGGTGAGTATAAGCTACTCAGTAGGGACCCCAAGACCCCCAAAGGACTCCCAGAATCCACAAAGGATAATCCACACAGGAAGATACAATCACGAAGTAACATTTGTCTCCACTTAGGTATATGCCCATACATATACCTATGTCATCAATTATCATTCGGCTCCAACATCCGAGCCCAAGTACAACCCAAACCACACAAGAAAACACAACCCATTCCACACAGGAAATCAAAACGTAATCCACACAGGATATCAAGTCAAACTTATCGAAGATAAGGATTGAAAGTCAAGATTCATCTCACACTGGTATACTTATTTGTAAGACGATATAGATGATCAGATATTGCCACTGATTCATCTAAGCCATCGGACCAACACAGGATCGATAGGTACTAACCCTTGCAATGACCCACAAAGGATCGATAGGTAACTAACCCCCGCAATGACCCACAAAGGATTGATAGGTAACTAACCCCCGCAATGACCCACACATGATCGGACCCACACAGGATCTATAGGCGTTGGCCCATACAGGACTGCTGAGCGCTGACCCACACAGGATCTGACCCACACAGGATTGGTAGCACTGATCCACGTAGGATTGCTGAGTGTTGTAGTCCTCACCGTCGAATCCATGGAGGATTTCTGCACAGTCGTCATCGTCGTCACAGTCACATCCAGCTCTAGGGTTCCCGCACACAATAAGCTCGTTTGGGAGGGTCTGCTCCACGATCCGAAGGGCTGATACATCAACCGACACATAGTCCAGAGTTGATGAATCCAAAAGTTCAGTATCGTCAATAGGAACTCAACGTCACAGACGGCGCATCATTCAAACGCCCAATCTGAGAGTTATTGACTTTTTCGTTCCAGGGGCCCAGTTGGTTTTTAAGTCAAAACCAACCTGACCATACTCCAACTGAGTCCAAACCTCGAGCAGAGTAATCCAAAAGGTCCGTCTCACTAAAAGGAATCCAACAAAGTCGACGGCACGTCAATCGGACGTCCGGAGCTCAAGTTATAAGTGTTTTCGCTCCGAGGGCCCGGTTGGTTTCGTGTACGAACCAACCCGACCGAACCCAAAGTACTCCAAAACCTTGAGTGTAATATACCAAAATGACTGTCTCGATCCAAGGATCTCTATGCAACTGATGGTGTATCGATCGGAGGTCTGCATCCCATTTATGGGTAACAGACCGAAAAAGTACGGTATTAGGGGGTTCAGGCCCGGCCCGGTACCCCCTAGGCGGCCTGAAATGGTTCGACCCGACCCGGGTCCGGGTCCGGCCCACTTGGGCATGGCCCGGCCCAGCTGGCGTGGCCCGACCTGGTGGTTCGGTCGGGCGACTCGGCCTGGGCACCCGGCCTGGCGCGCTGGCGCCAGCCAGCTGGCTCGACCGTTTAGCCGAGCAGATGGGGGGGGGGGCGCCTACCCCCCGTTTCATAACCGCGGCCCCCATTTTCGGGCCGCTAATGCTGGCCAGCCGAGGGTCGTAACCCCAGGCTCTTCCTCTCTCTGGTCGGCCCGCTCCGGCCGGCCGAATGTTACCGCCACGGGACCGGCAAGGGCCGGTCCCCCTGCTCCGACGCCGACAGCCCGGAACCCACCACTGGTTACCCTGCTCCGCCACGGCCTCATCAGCGGACTTGAACCGTCCGGCGTGGCGCGACGGCGCCGCGCCCCTCCACTACGGCCCTGCTCCGGCCGCGGTGTCTTCGGGTTATTCTGGCGCGGTGCGATGGTGTCGCGACTTGGTTTGATTTTTAAATGTGCGGTGCGACGGCGCCGCGCATCCTTGCCGCTCGTTCCCGCGCGGTGCGACGGCACTACGTCACTTTCCTTCGAACCGCAAAAACACAAAATAAAATAATAAGGGAGGAGGGTCAGTCGTGTTTGTGCGATCCAGCCCCCTCCCGTTAATCGATAGCAAGCGGCAAAGTTTCATGAAGAAAGGTAATAGAAGTAATCAGGAACAACAATTTAAATAAACCCCTACCTCGTTGAAATTGTTGAGAGAGGGTTCATCAAAGAAATAACTGTCGCGGAAGAAGACGTCACAGAAGGAGAGAGTCGCGTCGCGGAGAAATGATTCATCAGTGTCGCGTCGTCGATCTTTGAGGATTCCGGTGTTCTTCGTGTTCTTCGTCGAAGAAGAAGAATAAGTTTTTCAAGCTCCTCAACTTTTCTCCAAATACTTACACAACAAGATTCCAACCAAAATAAAATAAGTTCATCACTTATTTTATTAACATAACTTAAGCATTTGAAATTCAAAAGTTGAATTAATTCCCTCAATTAATTAACTCAACTTGACTTAATAAATGGAGGGTAATGGAAGGTAGGGGAAGATGAAGGGGTGGGGTTCGTGTGGGCCCCACCACTCTCATAACCTCCCATGGGAAGTTGGGTGGTTACCCCAACTTCCAATCAATGGATAAACGAATTAAAATAAATAAAAGTTGTAACTCAATTTTTATTTTATCTTCCACAAATTTTTAACAACTACTCTCGTGAAAACACAACTCCGGAAAAGGTGTTCCTAAGCAAATACTGGCGCTGCGAATTCATCGGTGCCCTCGGAATTCGATTCCGAGCACCGGTTAAAATGTTAGAAAAACCCACTCGTTCGTTCACTGAACGTACCCGAGATAAACTTCGGATAGAAATTCTGGGCACACCGGGCCTCGAAATCAAGTGCCATCAGAAACCGCGTTCTTGTAAAATCCCAAAGAAAATTAAGAAAAAAAAATTCCCTTGAATTTTACGAGTCTTTACATTACTCCCACCTCAGGGATTTATGTCCCCATAAAGATACATCAAAAACTAGGGGAACAAATGTGGGTATTGGGCACGCATCTGAGCCTCCCGCCCCCAAGTTCTCTCCTGGAGGTTCTCGTGCCTCCATCTTATGCGAACAAGAGGAATCAATCATCCACGTAGGACCTGCTCTTGTCGATCCTCGATCTCAACTGGGACCTCTGCAAAAGTCTCCCCATCATAAATGTCCATCTCCCCATGGTCAATGATATGCGTCGGGTCGTGCACGTATCTCCTCAGCTGAGATACGTGGAAGACGTCGTGCACTCGGTGCAACTAAGGTGGTAGAGCCAGGCGATAAGCCACCTCGCCAATCCTAATGAGGACCTGGAATGGTCCGATGAAGCATGGATAAAACTTTACGCCTTTGCCAAATCTCTGTATACCACGTCGAGGTGAGAACCGCAAGAAGACGTGGTCGCCATCCTCGAACTCCAGTGGCCTCCGCCTCCTATCAGCATAAGACTTCTATTGCCTCTGAGCTGTCCTCATCCCCTCCTGGATGACTTGGACCTTCTCTGTCATGGCCTGGACCATATCTGGTCCCACAAGTGCTGACACCCCAGGGTCTGTCCAGCACAGAGGTGACCTTCAAGGTCGGTCGTACAATGCCTCGTATGATGCCATCCCGATGGTGGAGTGGTGGCTGTTGTTGTATGCGAACTCCACCAAGGGTGGGTGGTCCTCCTAGCTTTGACCAAAGTCGAGGACACATGCGCAGAGCATGTCCTCGAGAGTCTGAATGGTCCTCTCCATCTGACCATCTGTCTGAGGGTGAAAGGCGGTACTCAGATGTAGCTGCGTCCCGAATGCCTCCTACAACCCCTTCCAAAGTCGGTAAGTAAAGCGAGCATCTCAATCGGAGACGATAGATGATGGCACACCATGAATCCGCACAATCTCCTGAATGTAGAGACGTCCCAAGCTCTCCACTGAGCCCAACTCTATGATGGGTAAGAAGTGACCTGACTTGGTGAGTCGGTCGACAATCACCCAAATGGAGTCGTGACCTCTGAAAGTGCGTGGAAGTCCAGTCACAAAGTCCATAGATATCTCGTCCCACTTCCACTCCGGGACCTCCAAGGGTTATACCAAGCCTGCTGGTACCTGGTGCTCTGCCTTCACCTGCTGGCAGGTGAGGCATCAAGAAACGAACTCTTCCACAGCCTTCTTCATGCCCGGCCACCATTGCTGTCGACTGAGGCCCTGGTACATCTTCACCACACCCGGATGTATCGCCAAAGTGGAAGTTTGAAACTCTCTCAGCACCTCCTCTCGTAAAGCAACTGGTACCATGGTACGTCCTCTGAAAAGGACATCGTGCTATCCTCCTAAGGAGAAACCATCAGGTGCATGTCCTGAGGATATCTGTACACGTCGTGTCTCACAGTTTGTGTCCCCACGCTGTGCCTCTCTGACCCTCTGCAGTAGTGGAGGAGTGACTGTGAGTGACTGAAAGAAGGCTTCTCCATCTCTATCCACGAAGGATATCTGCAAAGCGGCTAGCTTCTATGTCGCCTCTCTAAGTAGTTGAATGCCCATCCTCCTGCTGAGAGCATCTTCTACCACGTTCCCCTTTCCAGGATTATAGACTATCTCAAAGTCATAGTCCTGGATAAACTCAATCCATCGTCGCTGTCTCAGGTTCAGGTCCTTCTACGAGAAGATGTATCTGAGACTCTGGTGGTCAGAATAGACTATAAAGCGCTCGCCCATCAGATAGTGTCGCCACATCTTCAGAGCGAAGACCACTGCTGCTAACTCCGGGTCATGGGTAGC
Organism: Viscum album; assembly: GCA_963277665.1. NCBI lineage: Eukaryota > Viridiplantae > Streptophyta > Magnoliopsida > Santalales > Viscaceae > Viscum > Viscum album. The sequence continues at coordinate 1,730,440,821 of OY728132.1, forward strand.
GTAATTCTGCTCATTCTGCCTCAGATGACATGATCCAAAGGCGATCACGGCCCACTCCTGCATCAGGACACATCCGAGTCCGGTCCCTGATGCATCGTAGTAAACTACGTAACCAACTCCCTCCTCTGGTATCCTTAAGATAGGCATGCTGGTCATTCTATATCTTAGCTCCTGGAAGCTCTACTGACAACTGTGTGACCACACAAAGGGTTTCCCCTTCTTCGTCAAGGATGAGAGTGGTTCCACAACTCTGGAGAAGTCTGGAACAAATCTTCAGTAGTATCTTGCTAGTCCCAGGAAACTACGCACTTCCGTCGCGCTGCTGGGAAGCTCCCAAGATAGAACTTCCTCGATCTTTGCAGGATCAACCACAACTCCCGCCTCAGAGATGATGTGTCCCAAGAAGTGGACCTCACGTATCCAGAACTGACACTTCGAGAGCTTTCCATAAAGCTGGTGCTCTCGGGGTGTGTCCAGTACAACCCGCAAGTGGGAGGCATGCTCCTCCTCAGTCGTCAAGTATATCATAATGTCGTCGATGAAGACCACGACAAATCGATCGAGGTATGGCTGAAAGATCCTGTTCATGAGGGCCATGAACACTGCTGTAGCATTGGTTACGCCGATTGACATAACCAAGAACTCATAGTGGTCATACCGACATCTGAAGTCCGTCTTCTGCACGTCCTCATCCCGAAATCTGAGCTGATGATATCCAGACCTGAGGTCTATCTTCGAGAACCACCGTGCTCCCTTGAGCTGATCTAAGAGGTCATCAATCCTCGACAGCGGATACTTGTTCCTCACTGTCACCTGGTTCAGGTGATGATAGTCGACACAAAGTCGCAAGCTCCCATCCGCCTTCTTGGCGAACTAAATCGGGGAAGCCCAGGGTGAAACACTGGGTCGGATGAATCCCTTTCCCTGTAAGTCCTCCAACTGTACCCGTAGCTCTCGAAGATCAGTGGGAGCCATCTGATATGCTGGGGTGGATATTGGGGATGTCCCAGGGTACAAACCAATATAAAAGTCTACCTCTCTGCGAGGAGGTAGTCCTGGAATGTCGTCGGGGAAAACCTCTGCATACTGATCCACCACTGCAGGAATACTAGGACTCTGCACATCAACTACTCCTAGGATGTGGCTAGCCAACCGATGAGTGATGGGTTGTCCTCTCCTATGAGGGAGTCCATCCTATGCTTCGAAGGCTCCCTTCTCTCCGGTGAAAGTGAACCTACTCCCGTCAGTGCATACACATCGCACCTTGCGCCTAATACAGTCAATCTGAGCATGGACTGTAGATAACCAATCCATGCCCAAGAGACGTCGTAAGGCCTCGAAGCCATTACAAGAAGCTCCCAGCCAAAAATATCGTCTCCTAGAATAAACTCACACTGCCGGCACCAGTGCATAATCATCGAGTATGCTCTCGTAGGAGTCTCTAGCCGTAAGGATTGTGCCAACGACTCTGTCGGAATCTCCGAGCTCCGAACAAGGGCAGTGGCTATGAAAGAATGACTCTCTCTTGTGTCTATATGAACTGTAGAAAGGGTAGAATAGACACATATAGTACCTTGAATCATCTCGGGCACACCGTGGTCGTAGGCCTCCGCTGCCTGAAGTTGTGCCTGTATCTGCCCGCCAGCTCCCTGTGGTCGGGGTGGACCTCCCGGTGGTGGTGGTGGTAGATCCTCAAAGCGTCGTCCACCACCTGCTGCTCGTCCAGCTCCTCTGCCTCATCGGCCTTCTCCTTTCGGACCGCCACGGTCGACCCTCTACCTCTGCCTAGGTGGTCCCTCAACCGTCTGCTGCTCCTCGGCACGGCGGGTCGGGCAGTCACGAGCCATGTGGCCCTGCCCGCCGCATGCGTAGCACTGTCTGCCTCTCGAAAGATTGGCTCTACGCTGTGTGCCCCGCACTACTGAGCCAGTGTCCTAAGGTCGTCTTCCTGCGGTTCTGGTCTGCCTGGACCGATGAGTCATCCGTCAACTGCCTGCTGCACAAGACTCTGCTACGTACCGCCCTGTGGTAGGTCTCGTTGTAGATGAAGGCTTAGTAAGGAAGATCTTGATCAAAAGGGCTCTCTCTAGTACCCCTGCTTGAGTCGGAATGCTGAGGGAGATCAGTGATGCCATGATCTCCTGCCTCAATCCCTGCTCGAAGGTCCGGGCCCGGAAGAATGGGTCTCGTACCATGTCCGTCGAGTAGCGTGAAAGATCGGTAAATCTCGCCGAGTACTGGGCGACCGTCAAGCTGCCCTGCTGCAGCTGAAGAAGCTTCCGGATGCGCACCACACAGAGGGTGGCTGGAACGAACTCCGAGAGGAAGAGGCTCTCAAAGTCCATATAAAGGAGAGATGCTTCATCATGCACTTGGAGCATCAAGCTCCACCATCTATCTGTTGCCGCCTGCAGTAGGCTCGCTGCGAGGATCACCATGAGGTCCGCTGGTGTCCTCACTAACCTGAAAACTCGCACAACAGCCTCCAGCCAATCCTCGGCTGCCTGAGGGTCCATATCCCCACGGAATCTGGGCGGTCGCTCATGCTAAAACTCATGCAGTGCACTAAGGGGATGTGCATCGTCAGCGGCTGGGGCTGGTATCATCGGTGGCTTGGCGGTTAGAGGTATCGTTGGTGCCTCTGCTGTCCAAGGTCCATATACCGAGGCCTCGTCGCTCGGTGGGCTGTCTCCATGCACAACTCTTGGAACCCTAGCTGGTTTCTGTCGTGGGGCCATCCTAAAAAGGAACAGGTGCACTACGGTCAAACAATATACCTGGTGAGATAACATAAAGTAATCACACAGAAAACTTGAATCACACATGCAATCAATGTTTTCGTGTATTAAGTCATAAATCAGAAGTTAGGGTCCTGGTGTACGGATACGTCAGCCGCCACACCAACACTGGACTCCCTGGACTGATAACCACACCGAATAAGTTTAACATTATTTATTCACATAGAAGAAAGATCAGAGTCCAATGTTCTGTGGTAGAACTGAACTCCTCTGATACCAATTTGTCACGACCCGTCCTCGGGGCCCGTGTCGTGACTACCCCAAGCCCGCCTTCCATAGGCCAGGGGCTGGCGACTAGCACCAAGGTGTAATTCCAGGTAAAAAGGGAAGGTATTTTCTTTGTCAGTTAAAAACACCACAGAGCAAGCAAGCAGAAGTAAACACTAAGTAAAAACTGGGTACAACAGTGAGTGCAGAAAAGTAAGTGGGTCAGAATACAAACCCAAACTGAAAGTAAAGTACAACTAAAAAAGGGATTACAACAACTGAAAAGTAAAGTCGTAGCCTCGAGCTATCCACTGGTACTCCCACCTGAAGGGTGGGTATAGATAGCCTCCACATCTTCTCGGGTCCAGCCGTCCACTCCGAGTACATCCTGCCCAGTGGTCCACCTCTAGGTACCGTCCTGCTTCACAAGCCTCAACCACGATCAGCAATGTCTGTCGTCTACAACCAACACAACATAGTGCGGGCATAGCCCGTGCAGGGGTGAGTATAAGCTACTCAGTAGGGACCCCGAGACCCCCGAAGGTCTCCCAGAATCCACAAAGGATAATCCACAATGGAATATACAATCACGAAGTAACATCTGTCGCCACTTAGGTATATGCCCATACATATACCTATGTCATCAATTCTTGTTAGGCTCCAACATCCGAGCCCATGTACAACCCATCCCACACAGGAAAACACAACCCATTCCACAGAGGAAAGAAAAACGTAATCCACACAGGATATCAAGTCAAACTTATCGAAGACAAGGATTGAAAGTCAAGATTCAGCTCACACAGGTATACTTCTTTGTAAGATGATAGAGATGATCAGATATTGCCACTAATTCATCTAAGTCGTCGGACCCACACAGGATCGAGTGGTACTAACCCCCGAAATGACCCACAAAAGATTGATAGGTAACTAACCCCTGCAATGACGCACAAAGGATAGATAGATAACTAACCCCCGCAATGACCCACACAGGATCAGACCCACACAGGATCTATAGGCGATGGCCCACACAGGACCGCTGAGCGCTGACCCACATAGGATTTGACCCACACAAGATTAGTAGCACTGATCCACATAGTATCGCCGAGTGTTTTAGTCTTCGTCATCGAATCCATGGAGGATATCTGCATAGTCGTCATCGTCGTCACAGTCGCAGCCAGCTCTAGGGTTCCCGCACACAGCAAGATCGTTCGGGAGGGTCCGATCAAAGAGCTGAAGGGATGATACATCAACTAACACATAGTCCGGATTTGATGTATCCAAAACTTCTGTATAGTCAATAGGAACTCAACGTCACAGACGACGCATCATTCGGACGCCCGGTCTGAGAGTTATTGACTTTTTCGTTCCAGGAGCCCGGTTGGTTTTTAAGTCAAAACCAACCCGACTGTACTCCAACTACATCCAAACCTTGAGAGTAGTAAGCCAAAAGGTCCGTCTCACTAATAGGAATCCAATAAAGTCGACGGTACGTCAATCGGACGTCCGGAGCTCATGTTATAAGTGTTTCCGCTCTGAGGGCCCGGTTGATTTCGTGTACGAACCAACCTGACTGAACTCAAAAGTACTCTAAAACCTTGAGTGTAATATACCGAAACGATCGTCTCAATCCGAGGATCTCTACGCAACTAACGGTGCATCGATCAGAGGTCCATAGCCCATGTTATGGGTAACAGACTGAAAAAGTCTGGTATTAGGGGGTTCAGGCCCGGTCCGACCCGGCCCGGTACCCCCTGGGTCGGCCCGAACCGTGTCGACCCGACACGGGTCCGGGTCCGGCCCGCTTGGGCGTGGCCCGGCCTGGCGGTCCAGTCGGGTGGCTTGGCCTGGGCAGCCGGCCCGGCACCCTGGCGCGCTTGCGCCAGCCAGGTGGCTCGGCCGTTCGGCCGAGCGGATGGGGGTGGGGGGGTGCCTACACCCTGTTTCGTAACCGCGACCCCCATTACGGGGCTGCTCATGCTGGCCAGCCAGGGGTCGTAACCCCTGGCTCTTCCCCTATCCGGCCGGCCCACTTCGGCCGGCCAGCTGTTACCACCACGAGACCGACAAGGGCTGGTCCACCTGCTCCGACGCCGGCGGCCCAGAGCTGGCCACCGGTTCCCTTACTCCGTCGTGAAGGCACCGTGCATCCTTGTCGCTCGTTCTCGCACGGTGCGACGGCACCGCGTCACTTTCCTTTGAACCGCAGCAACACAACAATAATAATAAGGGAGGAGGGTTGGCCATGTTTGTGCGATCCGGCCCCCTCCCGTTAATCGATAGCAAGTGGAAAAGTTTCACGAAGAACGGCAATAGAAGTAATCTGGAACAACAATTTAAATAAACCCCTACCTCGTCGAAATCGTTGAGCGAGGGTTCATCGCGTAAATAACCGTCGTGGAAGAAGACATCGCGGAAGGAGAGAGTTGCATCGTGGAGAAATGATTCGTCGGTGTCGCGTCGTCGATCTCTAAGGAATCTGGTGTGCCTCGCGTTCTTCGCGTTCATCATCAAAGAAGAAGAAGAAGTTATTCAAGCTCCTCAACTTTTCTCCAAAGACTCATACAACAATATTACAACCGAAATAAAATATGTTCATCACTTATTTTATTAACATAACTTAATCATTTGAAATTAAAAAGTTGAATTAATTCCCTCAATTAATTAACTCAACTTGACTTAATAAATGGAGGGTTATGGAAGGTTAGGGAAGATGAAGTGGTGGGGTTCATGTGGGCCCAACCAATCTCATAACCTCCCATGGGAATTTGGGTGGTTACCCCAACTTCCACTCAATGGATAAACCAATTAAAAGAAATAAAAATTGTAACTCAATTTTTATTTTATCTTCCACAAATTTTTAACAAATCATCCCATGAAAACGCAACTCCAGAAAAGGTGTTCCTAAGCAAATACCGGCGCTTTGAATTCATCGGTGCCCTCAGAATTCGATTCCGAGAACCGGTTCAAAAGTTTGAAAAACCTACTCGTTCATTCACTGAACATACCCGATCTAATCTTCAGATAGAAATTCTGGGCACACCGGGCCTCGGAATCAAGTGTCGTCAGAAACCATGTTCTTGTAAAATCCCAAACAAAATTAAGAAAAATAATTTCCATTGATTTTTATGGGATTTACATGAATGATATTCTATATTTTTTATTTATTTTTAACATTGTCTCTATTTTCTGTTGTGCTATTAATTTACCTATATTGCTTCCTCTATTTATCTATTTTTATATGAACATGTTGTGGTACACTTTGGTAATGAGGGTATATTATCCCCATAGACACACACTAGGCCCTCATTTCAAGTCAATAGCTTTTGTAATTTGAGGAGATGAGCTTGAGGTCATGTGGCCCACCAGGATCTGGGCCCCTATTAAGGGGTATCCAAGTTCGAGATATCACACAGAGCCTCCATATGGAAATTATAAAAATAATAGGTAATACAAGGTTATAAATATAATATAATGGCTAATAGAATAATGATCAGACTTATAGAACCTTGAACCTACCATCCGAGAGCCAGTTTCTACTACCATACCATTTCTTGATTATAATGAATCAAATCACAAGGGACTGATCTGTTTAGTAAACTTGGTTAACAAAATACATAAATAAACCTTAAATTAAAACTTAAATAACTAATTACAGAAAATAATTCTAGGATAACCATATTCCATGCATAATATACAAGAATAAGATTACTAGTAAACTTCATGGAATTCTAGGGAAGGGAAAATAAGGGTGATCTAAATTTCTCATTAAGAGTTGTGTATTGTGGAAGAAATAATAATTTAATGAGCACGATGAATATGGAAAGGTAATAAAAGAAAAATAAATCTCATATAATCAATAAACCAACAAGGATGTACATGAAAATTATGGAAAAGTAAATAACTAAAGAATACATTCAATTTATTCAATAAACTGATAATAAAACGAATCCATATATTTTGTCATCATCAAAATATCATGGTTAATAATATTGAATCTGAATGAAGGAAATGATTAATTATTATCTTCCATGTTTACTAAGAATATTATACCTTTACCATCAAGAACTGTCACAATACCTTTTAAAATATGATATGTGAAAACCCACTATGGTTAGCCAACTAACTAATCCCATGAAACTACTAATGCATTGAGAAGATATCTATAATTGGGACCCAACCGTGTCGTACATGTCAAAATCATTCCTCATATATTAAATAATCTATTAAATCATGAACATTGTCCCTTATAAAATATAAACATTAAGTAATATATACATATTTATTAATCTTTACAAAGATTTAAAATAACATTCATATCAAACAACATATATAAAAATGATATATGATTTAGGAAATCATAAATTCCATGATAAATGATATTGATTTTTGAGGAAATTTAATTTCCATTGATCACATGAAATTTAGTATTTTTAGGGTATAACAAAATTGAATCATGAAATTATATTTCAATAAATAATTTACTAAATAAATCATAATGATTATATAGGAACAAAAAGGATAGTATCAATTCAACATATCCCACATATAAAATAGTGTTTTTTTCATTTACGAATATGAGTACTATAAAAATATAATCTACAATAAATCATGTCGAAAATATCCTTTTCATTCTAAAAAAATTAAATTTCATTTTAATCCAAAAAAACATTTAAATTTTTTTTCAATTTACAAAAGATGAAAAACATTCAATGGAAGTTTCAGAGAAATGGTAGTGGGAATTTCGCACAAGGTAAAAAAGAACATTTTTTAATTGTAAATTGGTTAGCAAAGTTATTTGTTAAGAAAGTGAAAAAAAAATGTTTTTTGAAGTAGACATTATTAAAACATACATTGATAAATTATTTTGAAAATGATAAAATAATTTCATTAAAAATTTATAAACATTATTTTGATGGAAAATATATCGTTGATTAAACAGAAATATGGAGTTGGGTTTTATAAATAATAATTTTAAGTATAAAATAGTTTAAAATGCTGTTATTACTTGAAAAATATCATTAATAACCAGTGTAGAAGAAACTTATATTTTTTATTAAAATATTATTTTTTATTTTACATAAATGGAAATTCTAGAGTAATTTTTTTGATTAAAATGATAATGTGAAATAAATTCTTAAAATATACATTACATTGAAGTGGTAAATAATCAAATAATTTATTATTTTTGACAAATATAAATCTATATAAAATAATTGGAAATAAATTAATATATTTTAAAATTTATTATACACATAGTCATATAATATAAACTCCAATGACATAGTAATATAACCTAATGAAAAGAAATTGAGTTATGAAAATTATTCACCACTTTTTAATATCTTATTGAAATATTTATCAATTAAATAACTCAAATTGAAAAATAAAATAATATTAGTAATTATTTATTGATGATATTAATTTTGAAAGGGATGTATACACCCCATATAAAATAAATACTACAATATGCTTTACTCAAATTAATTTAAGAAAAAATCCCATTACATACATTTTATTTTGGTTGAATTCTCCTTAGCCTCATTTAAAATGGTTTGAATCAGATTAATAACTTATTCAATTATAATATTAATAAATATTATATGATATATGGTCTTATTATAATAGTTATTTACATTTTTAGTGATATTTCATTATTTTCACTAATTTAGGTGTTAATTGTCCTACTTTTCATGTTTGTTTCTACTTGTTATATGTTTTTCCTACTACATAGATCATGTTTTCATTATATATAGAGTGTAAAAAATTATTTCCTTATAATATTTATTCAATAATATTTATTTTATATTTATATAAACAATTTTTATATGGGAAATGGAATTCCCTGTTCATGGAGATCGTAGGCTATACGTCTACAGAAAAAAATTTACATAATTAAAATTAGTGTTACTAACATGTATATATATATATATATAATCATTATGGTATCATATTTATGCTATATATATCAAATATAATTATTATAACCATATATTATACATTTTATGTAAACTTTGATTGAATCAAATGACTTGGAGGAGGAGGTTGTGCAGACATCCACATAAGATGTTGTCGTGTTCATACAAAATTGAAATAATGAAGGAATAATTAGTTGAAAAAATAAATAAGATTAACTATTTCATAAATATAAGATATATAATAGAAAATATGTAAATATATTATTATTCTCAACCATTTATTATGGTAATTGAAGAAGGAGGGACATTTGTTTGTGAGGTGGTATCCCTCCATACATGCACATGATGATATTGTATCCCAATTGATGGATGTGTGTGTAGATTTAGATTTAACCTAATGATAAAAAAATATATAATTATATTTAGGAAAATTATCATATAAGGAAATCATTAAATAAATTTAATTAAGGGGTTGAGAAATAATTGAACAAATGTGATTGTTGAAGAATGATACCTCTAAATCAGTTAACTCCTTTTGTTTTATGTTAAAATAATTCATTGGTTTTATTTGTTACCAAATTTTGTATTATATGACAAGGATGTATATTTTAAAATCTTATTTTTCTAGGTTATAGAGTATTCAATGTAATTTTACATAAGTATAATTTGTAGAGGTTAGTTTATTTTTTAATGGATGAAAAGAGGTATTCTTCAAAATATAAATAACAAAATGAAATTTAGAGTTCCCCATTACATCATGTCCAACCACAAATAGTAAAAATCATTGAAAATTGAACATATGGTCTATATATTTCCATAAATATTATTTTTTATATGTTAATATGAAATTTTGTCCCTTAAGATTATAGTTTACTACCATTTGAATCTAATTTTTCTATTAATCATTATAATTAATTTTAATTAATTTCAATAATATTTTATGGAAGAAATTTATCTGAATATATTTTAAATTATAATTCATTTTATTAAAAATATTATATACATTTTTTCAAATTAAAATCCTATAATTGGTATATATTAATTTAAAATTTATCCAACATTCCATAAGATGAACCAGGTATTAAATAGAAACATGTTCAGAAGATTAAAGTGTTTTTATATATATTTTTGTTGTGAAATTGATTAAAATAACATAAATTGGATTAATATATTTATTATTGACCAAACTATACATTAATACCCAACTAATATATAATTTTACTATGTAAATAAATTATATAAAAATGTAGTTTTCAAATAAAATTTAGTATTTTCACTATTAATAAAAAATAAAACATAACAAAAAAATACCATAAAATCACCACAACATACTTTTTATTTTCCTATTTAAAAGTCTATTTTTATTTAGAAATATAATTTTTATAAAATTTCCAATTTTTTTCATATAGGTTGTCCATTAAAAGGCTGTAAATTTATCTTTTTAGAACAATAAAACCATTAAAAGTTAAACTAATTTTTTTTATCTTCTTCATAAAAAATCTATTAGATTAATATAAAAAATAATAAAAATGAATATATAATTCATATAATTAATTAATATCATTCAATAATATTAATTAATTAAGATTATTATTATAAAAACACCTTAGTCACATAATAATAATCTTTTTAAAAACATCCCTTTTATATTCAATTCATTCTTATATTCAATTATAATTAATTGGAATAAAAATCCATAATATATTTTCATAAGATATTTAATACTATTAATATAAAAAAAATTATTGTTTTGGTTATATAGTATTATATTAAATTATATTATGTTAATTATATATTGGTGTTCTATACAAATTGGTCTTGAAGGTGACATAAGCTATCAACAAAACACACTATTGTTGTTTATAAATTCTAACTCATCCTTATTAGAATTAAAATATATAAAATAAAATAAATATATTTTTTCTATTTAAATTACATTCTATTCTCAGTGTTTTGACTCATACACGCTATAAAATACAGTGTCTTAGAATTTTTGGGCATTACATTCTACCCACCTTAATTAAATTTATTCCTCAAATTTTAAAAACAATCATGGTTTTATGTGGTTTTAATTTTTAAAATTAATTTTTCAAAAACCCCACATATTAAATATGAAAATAAAATATCCACTTATAATAGAGAAAGAGATGTACAAAGGTCATGTAACTTGGTTCCCATGTAGGAAAACAAAAGTGACACGTTAAGATATAGACATTGAGTAAAAGTGTAAATATTTATATAGATTGATTGAGGTAATTGATAATAAAAAATTTGTGATAAATTTAGAATATAGGTCCACAAGACAATAATTGATTACTATTTATTAGGATATTAGTTCACAAATAATTAATTTTTTATCATAACATTTAATTCAAATTTCGTTAGCTTAATGATGAGTAATTCTTTACCTGTCTAAGAATAATTGGAAATATACTTACTTTATACATTTCAATTTCATATGAAAATGTTATTATTTGGGTTCTTCATTGATAAAATTATTTTTTAATCCCATAATTTATGAAATGGATATCCTAAAATGTAAATTTTGTTATGCCCAATGTACTAAATTTTTCTTTTAATATATCATAAGATTCATGAAGTGTGAAATGTATTTTTTTTATATTAATAATTTATAAAAAACTATTCTTAATAAATTAATAAATAAAACAAAAAATTATCACCTTTTACAAATCAATAATATTTTTTCCATTAAAAATATTAAAAAATTAAACAGTTCATTGTGTAGGACAATCAATTGCAAGAAACCCTTATCATCATTAGGTCATGGGTTCAAGCCACATCACCGTGTCGAATATGATGGGTTGTCATTGTTCATAAATTTTTCCATATTTAAAAAACAATAATAAAATTTAAAAAATTAAATATGATGTAAATCAAATAAATTTTACCACTAAATTTTATTTTATTCTTTAGCCTTTCTAATACATCTAATTTTTAAAAAAATTCTGATAATATTAATTTTATATCTACCCTAATGTTTATTAAATAAATTTAAAATTATGTCAAATATATTTTAAAATAATTATACAAAAAATAAAATTCTACCATGAACATAAAAATTACAAAAATATACAAAAAATGTCTTTAATATTGGTAAAATACAATTAAATAAAAAATTATAAGTGGTGATTAAGACTCAGAAATTAGGATCAACCAAAACATCATAACACAATAATGTTGTCCATAAATATAATATTATTGATGAAATGTGATTCTATTATATTCATCAATTTCTATCTTAGAATTATTTACTCTAATATAAGTTTTTTAAAATATACTTCCAACAGTTTCTCTGAAGCATCCTTTGATACAAACAGTTGAACAACTACCCCATCACCTGGAGTCAGTCATATAGAGTTTTACAGAGGATTTATTAAATGGAATGTAATTATAAAGTGTCGATAAATATTGTATTCTAGGTAATCCAAATACATAAATTTTTGATTCATTAAAACTGAATCCAAAAATTAGAAAATAATTTTTTCACAATAACATTATTCCATTTATAATATCCTTATATATAATTTTTACTAAACATAAAGGAATATTTGAAAAGAGAATGAAAATAAATGTGACATCAAATTATCTTTAAGGATTACGTAAAAATGAAAAAATAATGAATTATTGAGAATAATCGATATGGAAATGTAATAAGTGAATAGACATACCATATAATTAGTAAACAGATAATGAAGTGAATAAAAAATATGGGATTGTAAATAACTAAACACTCATTCCATTTAATATATAAATTAAGAATAAAATTCATCCATTGATTTTCTCATTGTGAAAATATCATGGATCAAAATAATAAAATTATAAAGAAGTAGACTTTTAATTATTTGATACCATGTATCATATGTACATGAATACATTTCTATAAATACCTTTCATAAGATAGTTTAAAATATTCTGGGTGAAAACCCCCTAAGGAAATCAAACTTACTCATCCCATGAGAATACCTATGTATCGAGGGGATATCTATGACTAGGAACCACCAATTTCATTCCTATTAAAAAAATCCTATCATATCAAATATTCAATTTGTTTCATGAACAATGTTTCTTCTAAATTATCCACATTGAGTAAAATATGTGTATTTATATATATTTCCCATGACATTAAAAAAATCAATATATACACCGCATGTCAATATGGTAAATGGTTTTGAAAGTAATAATATCCATAATAAATGATATTGACATATGGGGGAAATTAAATGCTCAATGATCACTAAAAATTAAATATTTCAGGGAGAAAAAAATGAAGTAATTAAATTTCTGTACTATCCATTTAAAAATAAATATTATTTATCTAGTAAAATAACAAGGAAAGTATCAACACAATATATTCTATGTTGAATAAAATTAATGGATAATTTTCTTTGATGGATATGAATAATATAAAAAGATAATTTTAAAACAATCATCTGTAAAATAATCTATTCATTTTAAAAATAAAATCAATAAATCCTTTTATTTGAAAATCCAAATGAAAAAAAATTCAGCATTTTTTTTAAATTTCGATGAAATCTTAAAATAAATAACTATAGGTAATTTTGAAAGTGAAAAAATAACATTCCATTTCAACTTTAATATGTATAGATAAGTGTCTTGGTTAGTAATATACAATATGATTAATTAGAAGGAAAAAAGGGGTAGATTGTTTTTTAAATCATTTTGAAATGGCCAAAAACATTTTTGAATACATTTTTATAAACATTATTTTAGAGAAGATAAACATCTAGTAGAAGAGATAAATTGAGTAGTGTTTTCTAAAAACCTTTTTAGAACACATTTTATGTACCCCTCATTGTGAAAATTATAAAATTACATGGAAAAATTTAATTAATAACAATTTTATAAGTAAAATAAATTTATTGTTAAACAATGATTATTTAATACCATTTAATGAATTTTCTTGAAAAAAAAATATGGACTTGAATGAAATTGTAAAATAAACCATTAAAATGTAAAAAATGATGATGTGAGAATATATCAATTCATTGAATATATGTAACAAATATAAATATAAATAATATAAGTATAAATACATCAATATATACTCAATGTATTTATACATATAATCATAGAATATCAATGACAATGAGCAAGTAATATAACCCAATGTAGAGAAATTATGTTATGAAATTTCATTACCACCAGGTAACATTATGTTCAATTCTCCATTGATGAAATGATTTCAATCGAAACACCAAATACCATAAATAATCATATATTCATAATAATAAATGTAAAAAGGATGTATTCATACTATAAAAATTAAATTTGGTGCATCATAATACAATATCCCTCAATGAAATGAAATTGAGATAAAATATCTTACAATGCATTCCAATTTTCTAGAACACACTATAAAATCATGTTTACTCTCTTTAATAATGTATTTATCTTATTAAAATACATATTAATTTTTATGATATCATATATGGTCTTTTTATAATATCAAATTACTCATCTGTAACAAATTAGTCATTATTTTTACGATTTCGTGTCATAAATAGCTTGATTTTCGAGTATGTTTTGTCTTTATATATGGTTGTTGGAATTAGGTAGATCATGATTTAATAATATCCCAAATTAAATCCATGATGATATTATTATATATATTAAGTATATATTTGATTAGGTTTTTCAATAAAATTTGTAGATTGAAAATAATATCCACTATTAATGGTGATAGTAGCTCGTTTTTCAATATTATACCTACTTCAATTTCATAGTACTATTTACAAAGTAGATGACATAATATATATATATATTCATTATAGTATTATAATTATTATATATTTATATCACATATTTTTGTTAAACCTATCCTAAATACATTCCATTTAATGTTTGAAATACACATCGCTTTGAGGAGACTTTCGTCCCCACGTCCACGAATTAGGTAATCAATTTCTCAAAAAGCATAAATAATAATGGAATGTGTTATGTAAAAATTTAATAATTGTAAATAATTTAAAATTTCATATATATCATATAAACACTATAAATACATCATTATTACAAACCATGAAAAGTGTTAATGGGAAAAAAATTAATATCAGTTTGCAAGTCAGTCATTTGCCATACAAACATACAAATTTTTTATATACCATTTTATAGATGATTTTTTTGGTGTAGGAATAAAACTTATGATAAAGAAATATAATTATATTTAGTAAAATTGTGTTATTATATAATAATTATATAAAAATAATTTAATGGGTGGATATGTAAATGAAACAGAAGTCCTCATTGAATACCAATAACTCTTATTCATGTAATTTATATGGGATTAAAACAATAGACATTATTTTTCTTATTTATTAGCAAATATACTCTCCTAATACATGTAGAGTAAATTTTGGTTCTTATTGTATTAGGTTTTGGATTATCCAATGGGATTTATTTTTGGGAATAATTGGAAGGGTTGAGTGCTTTTTGCTGTGGATGGAAGTGGAATTCTTATAAATATAAAAAGGTAAACATTATTATGAGGAATCACTTAAATAATGTACCACAAATAGTGAACATAATATTATAAAAAATGAGAATATTATCTATATATGGACCTTAAATAGGTTTTTTATATGTTCCTTGGTCTTTTTTACCCTTACGTTTATGGTTTTGTCGCATGTTAAGTTAATCATTCTCTTAATCTCTGTAATTAATTTTAGATACATTCAATAATATTTTCAGTAAAAAAATTAATGTAAAATTATTAGTTATTATAAACTATTATTATTGAAAATAATAAATCCATTTTCATATTAACAATAAGAGTTTTGGTAGATTTTAATTTAAAATTAATCATGCTGACTAAATGACCAAGCATATTATAAAAGTGAATATGTTCAAAATTGAAAATGTTTTGATATACAATTTCCATGTGAAATTTATTAAAATTACATATGTTGGTTTATATGAATTATAAATTAATTAATTATACTACTAAAAACTATTAAAATATTATTTACCTATATAAATAAATTATTAGAAAACGATGATTTTAATTAAAATTCAGCAAATTTTAATAATCTTCTTGAAATGAAACATGAAATAAAAATACCAAAAAAATAACCCTAAGATTATTTTAATTTCCCTCTTTCAAAAAAATTATTTTTATCTTAACATATAATATATAAAAATTTTTGAAATTATTTTTATAAAATAGTTTTTGCATTAAAAAGCGTCAAATTTTTCTCTTTATAAAAATACATTTTCTAAGTGTAAAATAAGAGTTTTTCGTATATTTTTAATATAAAATCGATTTAATGAATATGAAAAAAAATTAATTGAGTATATCATATATATATTTAATTTATATCATTTATTAATATTAATTCATTTAATTTATTATGATAAAAAATCTTCAGTGCATAATAATAGTTTTTATAATAACAACCCATTTATATTCATTTGGTTTTTATATTCAATTTTATTTGGTCAATAACCAATGTATTAATAATATATATTTATAATGAAAATAATACTATTATAACCACAAAATTTATGCCTATTGTATATATTACTATATTAAATACAAATATTTTATTATTTATAGTTTTTCAGTTATACTCGATCTTGCGTAAATGCAAGTTATCGAAGAAACTCATTGTTTCGTATGATGTAATCAAACGTAGTATCATCTACATTTTATAATATGTTATAAATAAAATATATTTTAAAAAAAAGGATGTTATATTTTTTTATATTCATGGTGTCCCTATAATACATGTTGTGAAATAAAATATCCTTATTTTATAATTTAGGGGTTGTACAAACCTCACACTATAATGATGTGATTATTTTAAAATTATTAGACTATGTTTGACTCTACAATTGGATTTAATTGATCCATATTTGGTATTTTTTTAACAACATAGAAATAAAAAACACCTTTAGTGTTTCAATTGTAGTCCAACAAAAAATCCATGGACATCTAATCACCTTTGATTTTAAATATAGGGAGAGTTAATCTAACAAATGATTTTAAATGGTGTTATGCCTTCATCATAGTATATGTATATAAATAATACACCCAAACTCATCCAAAATTATAGTCACATCATGCCATAGTATGTCATTATAATACATGTATTAATAGTACACTGTGAGTAATGAAATGACTCAAACATTGTCTCTCTAGCGGATTATAGAATTGACCAAATGTTTTTAAAACCAATAATTATTTATAGATACAGTTACCACTATACAATGGTTTAACATAATATAAACAATCCTCGGTAATCAATTACTCATTTTATATTTTATTCTTTAAGTAATCCAACAGAATATTTTGTGGTGTTAGTTTTTTTTTTTAAAAAATTTACTAGTTCGTACAACCATTGAATGCATGTGTATTATAGAAAATATAATCATTTGAATACACTAGTATATTCATTTATTAATGGACTGAGAGGGAAACATACTACATTTATCTTTCAAAATTATATTCCTCTTTATCTATGTATATGATATGTTGATTTAAAATGATTCAAGATACTACATCCGTAACACCTGGATGTCTTTTATGTAATATTTTCATTAAATAAATTTTATTCCTCAATAGAATTATTTTCACATAATATTGTGATTAAAAGAACAACTAGATTAACTTATCACTAAATTACTATTATATCCTAGTTGTTGGTTAGCAGGAATATTTATAAATAACTTATGAAAATTGTTTCCGAATTAATTGGATATCATTTATTTATGAAAAACATATTTCAATTAAATATGATTATTTTTTAGTGATTATATGTTTTTAATGATATTAATGAGATATATATGTTTTATATTCTTCATAAATTATTTTTAATATTCGTCCAATAGATATTTCAATCAAAGGGTTGAATAAAACCGTATTTTTTTTTAATATTAGCTTTACACCATTGAATGGAGAATGCATTTTAAATTATGATTTGGACACATTAAAAAAAATTATTTGAAAAAATAAACATTTTATTTTTAAGAGGTATATATTTTTTCAGAACAACATTAGGATATTTTTCTGATAAGATTCATGTATTGATGAATAGTAAAAATACGCAAAATTTTAATTAAAAACATCTTTTTCATCAAGATTATTTATATGATAAAATTAGAATATTTAATATTTTTTAATGTATAAAGAGAATGTAATTTTATATTTAAATATTATTTATTTCATTAGCATTAATTTTTAATATAATTCATTGGAAATATCATTTCAATATTTCGCAATGTTTTAACTTTTAAAACTTTTTTTCTTTTTTCACCAATATGATTAATTTTAAATTTATTACTACATAATATATGATTTTAATACTGAAAAATGGATTGAATATTTGGAATTATAATACCTATATTATTTTAATAGGTTAATTTTAGTTATGGAATTTATTAATATTAACTTTGATAATTATTTTTATTACCATAGTTAGAGGTAAATCAGGTAATTAAGGGTAAAAACAATATTATAAAATTACCTTAAAACCTATAATTATTAATTAATTAAACCTTTTTCATCTATTTTTATAAATGGAATAACTTTATGGAAACATATCTGTTAATCTGACATGAATTTAATAAAAACTAATTAACAGAACAAAATGTCACAATCTCATTTTATTCAAGTATATTAATTTTAATTAATGAATAAATAGGAGATAATATCAAATATAGATATTATCTTCAAGAAAAAAATTATTACCTACATCCTAGGATTTTTTTTAGTTTTTAGAGATTAAATAATTACCATTAATGGTGAAAAAATGGTGATGTAAAAATTATTTTCTTAACTGAAATATCAAATTAACAATTTTAAAAATATTAAAATAAATATAATATGAACTATTTAATCTACTCCAAAAAAACTTATACACTAATATGTCATTTTTTGAGTGTATATAATATTTTTTATCAATGTTAACTCTTATTTGGAGTTATTTATTATCAAATAAATGAATAGTTTCACAATTGACAATATTGTAATTTTATAAAAGTATCATTTTAATAAATAATATAAAAATTATAAAATTATTTAAGAATTAAAATATGATAATTATAAGATCTAAAATATAATAAAATATCCATTAATGTTTAATTAACACCATATACGTAAATATTTATAACCATTAAATATTTATAATATCATTACCACAATTAAAATTAAATAGAATAACTAAGATTCAAAAACAATATTGTTTAAATTGAAGGCATAACATTTCCAAAATTTATTGGGATATTATATTATAACTATATATCATTTCATCTTAAAACTTGTGACATTTTTGGGGGTTTTGGTTAGGGTTTGATGTTATTATAAATTATTAATTATGTAGTTCCCAAAAGTGTCACCCACCTCAATTATAAAAGGTCAACACCTCCCTCACCTATTCACATAATTTTTAGCTTTTATTCTTAGACCTAACCTACCCTTTTTCCTTCTCAAAATCACTATTTTAATTATAGTGGATTTTTTCATATGAAACCACCAAATCTAGTGCTCTAAGAGGAGATTTAGAGGAGGCACGATAAAGTAGAGATAACACCATTTACTGATTCTTTCAAATGACTTTGTTATTCTACTTACTATTCATTAGTTGTTTAATTATAAATTAATAACATAATTATCTCTCATATAATGATATATTATCATAAATTTGATACAACTATAGTCCAAATTATATTTATCCAATGAAAAATGAAATCACCAAGTGTGCTTACTATCTTCACGCCGTTGTGTAATCTGTTTTTCACCCCCACCTATCGTGGATGGGTATACTGATAGAATTAATATATATATATATATATATATATATATATATATTATTGATATAAAATTATTTTTATTCTAAGACAATATAAAACATATAATTAAATACCATTCAAAAACTATGGGAATGATTTCATCACTTGTGTGTACGTACAACTTACCGTCTCCACGATGCAATGTGATTCGTTCAACATAATCATCATTAATAAATGATTATTTAAATTAAATAAATTAATAAACATGATATATATTATACAATTACCATTATTTAAATTATATATCTATAACCTAAAAATAGTTATATGAACTTCTCTGAAAAAACATGCATAAGAACATAGAGAATTTAATACTTGAATTACATGTAACGATGAAATGTTACTAACAAATAGATAAAATTATGATTAGAAATGTTATCATAAAAAATATTATGATTTGAGAACAAACTAATTGACATTATTTAAATCATTATAAAGAATTTTAGGTTACATACAAGGCATAGAATATCTAAGGTAATTAATAACATTGCAAATATAATTTTTTATGTGATTGATTATTCGAAAGTAATTACTGGGGTATATTTATCAACCACATCCATGATTACTAAACATTTATTTTAAAATATTTTATATATACCTTTATAATTGTTCAAAGTCATTTTTATATAGTGATAAATGTTTACTAAATTGTATACATTGAAACTTTTATCGTTTTCAGTATGAGGTACTTTTTGAATTTTTTGGTAAAAGTATGAGAATAATGTTTTTTAACTTGTACAACATGAACAGAATTATATAATTTCATAATGCCTTATTTACATGAGTCATCCATAAAATTTTACAAGGTTATTTTTAGAAAAAAATTATTTCTTTTAAAACTTTTATGGCATTATGAGGAAAGAATACATTTTTGAAGAAGATAGGATATTTCTCCACATGAATTAATTTCATCTATTTTCTCAAAAATATTTTCTATATAATATGATTCTATATAATTATGATTATATTTATAACTTTTTTATTAATTTGATTTAATTTTTTTATAAAAATTATGATGAAATGATGTTAAAGAAACCCATTTTATTTTATAGGTTATGCACTGGTTAATGTTGTTATGTTTTTGTGGAACGTATAATAATGGTTTCATTATGAGATGAATGGTATTTAAATATACCTAAAATTCATTAGTTAATGATATATATCTAATGAGATAGATTTTACTATAACATAATTTCAATCCTACTCAGAAATAGAGAGCTGAAACTATGAGTGAGCTCGGTTTGCTAATGGACTATTTCCACTATGATGGTCTCAAAAATGACCCATGACTAATATGGAATTATTTTATTTACATATGTGTGTATGCCCAAAAATTTCATGCGTTATTTTATGAATATTGGGATTACATTTTACTTGTATGATTTAACCTAGACATGATATTATGATCTTTTATATGCCGAAAATGATTTTCAAATGATATGTTCTTATGATTATGGTATGTTTGTTGTTTCACTTGTTTACCCTTACTTAGAATTTGATCTCACCCTTTTATATTATTCATTTCCCCTAGTTAGGAAGAAGGTATTAAGTATGATATGTCAGAATTGAGTGTTTTTATGAAAAAATATGTGGGAGACAATGTAGATGTTTTATGAAGCAGTTGTTTATGTTTCCCAGTTTCCAAAGACACTAAAATTATACATTCCTATAGTGGTTTTGTTTTGTTAAGTGATATATATTCATCAATGTTATTTTAATATCATTATGTAAAGTACAATCCATTATATTTAGTATCATAGAAAAGGTGTAGTTATCATTTGGAAACAATAATTAGAGAACCTTATTAAGAACAACAAGGATATGTCTAAGTATATCATAAAATCCTATCCTACTATATTTGATATGTTCCAGAAAAACATTGTATAAAACCTAAAATTTCCCAAATAGAATTTTTATTCTAGGATATGTGGTTCTCCTATTATGATCAGTGTTTCTCACATTATGCTTCTTGGTTTTACTCAATGACTAGAACCCAAAGGAACCACGTTAATCTTTAATGTGATGGGAATTGTAATGATTGTACATGAACAACAAAATTTAAAGGGACATGGAATAAAATATATTGTATTCATGCTCACACAAAATTCCCAAGATATGAATCATGAAGTACTTCCAAACAAAAAAAAGGAGGAAGAAGAATTTTGTTTAGTCCATCGTGAGACAACATCTACCTTCATTCAGTGGGTCTACTAGTCCATTTATGGATAAAAGATTGATAAGTAACACTATAAAGATATTTTCGGTTATACAATGTTCCAAACATGATAAATTTATCTTATCAGTTTATCTTTTGGAAGGAGAAGTTGATCTATGGTGTAATTTTATCAATAATAATAATTAAAAAATGGAATTGATTCAATGGAATGGGATGAGTTCAAGAAATTATTTTTCAATAAGTACATTCCTCATATTCATCGAAAAAATATGTAGGATTTACATGAACTTATGAAAATATATGATGAATCCACTAGTCGCTACAAAACAAATTTACAAGGCTTTCAAGGTACACTTGTAGAATTATTATCAAACCAAAGAGTAAAGTTGATCGATTCTTTAGTGGATAAAAACCATGTCTTCGAAGGTAATTAGACATAACAGACATTAATAGATATGAGGATATTTTTTGATGTTATCTCAAGGTTGACATGGATATTAGAGTAACCCCTATGCCAAATGGGTTTGATAAGAAGAGAAAAATGGAATTAAAATAAAAACATAAAGATCACACTGAAATGAAGACAAGTTTTCTTTTATTCTCAATGTGTGTAAATAAACATGGAGGGAATTACATTAAAGACACTATTAAATGTTTAATGTGTGGAAAATAATGTCATGGGTAATTGAATGTCGATGTAATGGGAAAAAGATATGTAATAATGTAGACAAATAGAAGGATACACATAATGAACCACCATAACATCAATGTTACAAGTTCAATAAAAAGGTGAATTATTCCAATCAATTCCCTAATAAAAGGGTTATTAATGTTGATAGACGTCAAAAAACTATTAAGGCAAAAGGCAATTAAAAGTCACATTCAGTCACTCTCTGATATGTGAAGTATGATAATGAAGGTGTGAAAGGTACACACACCATCCACACTAAAGTATAAAATTTCTAATCTGAATATGTATCCACAAACACTATTATTTTTTGAATAATTTTTTTAATAGTATTGTTTTATTACCTCATCAATTATATGTTGAGTAATCTATAACAACTCCTAATGGATCAAATGTCAAATAATATGTTTTTAATTCATCTATAGTTTATGTTTTTGAGAAAGAACTTCATGTCAATCTTGTGATCCTTCATATATTGGAATTTGATGTGATTCTTTAAATTGGATAGATTTCTATATATATATCTCATACCAATTTATAAGTAATGGAAGTCACATTTAATATTCCAGATCAATCTATGTTCATATATCAATTCATGGATGAATACAACCATCTATTATAAATATTATCTGTCTTATAAGTCATGATTCCAATAAATGAAGGTTATTTATCTCAAAATTTTGGGGAGAAACTCATTTTTATAAATATAACCATTATACTAGAGTTTGATGATGTATTTCAGGAGTAATTTCTAGGTATTCCAACAAATTAGGAAGTTGAGTTTTCAATAGAACTCATAAGGGGTTCTATTCTTAATTCAAATACACTTTATAGAATGTTGTCAATTTAGTTTATAGAATTGAAGAAGAAACTCTAAGAGAATCTAGATAAGGGACTCGTACTCCCTAGTGACGTACCTTGGGAAGCACCGGTTATATTTGTTTAGAATAAATATGGATCAATTTTACTCATCATTTATTATTGAGAACTTAACAAGATCGCTATCAAGAACAAATATCTTATTCACTGAATTAATGACTTATTTGACAAACACCTACAGGGTAAATACTTTTCCAAGATTTATCTTCATTCATTATATCATCAATTAAGGGTCAAAAGGGGGGATATACCAAATACAACATTCTATAAAAGGTATAGACACTGTGAATTTATCATGATGCATTTTGGTCAAAATAATCTCCCCTCTATCATCATAGATCTAATGAATATATTCTTTATAGACTATATTGTTCAGTTTGATGTAGTCTTTATATAAGATATTCTTGTTTATTCAATGATCAATTTAGAATATAAATATCACATGAAAATTGTACTAATGACACTAAAAAGGTGAATATTTATGAAAAATTTACTATGTGTGAATTTTGTATTTAAAATGATTCATTTTTTGGTCACATAATCTCAAGAGTGAGGATATATATTTATCTATAAAAAATAGAGGTTATTGAATGATGGTTTGGACCAATAATGGTAACTGAGGTATTATGTTTTCAAAGTTTGTATAAATATTATTTTTGTTTTTTGAATTATTTTTCAAAATTATCTAATCTAGTCACCATGTTCACTCAGAAAGGAGTTAAGTTCATTTGGATAGCGAAATTTGTATAGATTTCCAAATAGTTAAAAAGAAGGTTATCCAGTGCACCATTGCACACTATGCCTTGAAGTGGAGAAAATTTTTCAATCTACTGTGATGCATCCAAGAAAAGGATAGGATATATTTTAATGAAAAATGATATGGTGATAGATTATACCCCACATAAGTTGAAATTTCATGAGAAAAATCACCCAAAACATTATTTGGAGTAAGATACAATAATATTTTCATTAATGATATAGAGGTATTATATTTATGGTGAAAGATGTGATATTTCTACTGATGATTAATGATTAATGTATATTTTCACAAAAATGGAGTTGAATATGTTCCAAGAAGATGGTTAGATTTGATTAAAGATTACTAATAATCAATACATTACCACCATGGGAAAGCCAACATAGTGGAAGATGCTTTTAGTCGAATAGACCATGCTAGCTTAGCACTGAGGAGGATCACAAATGATTCAATATTTATGGATTTATAAAGGATGGATCATGAAATTTTAATGGAAGGGGTGAAATATTGTCTTTCTAAAATGAATGTTCAACCATCTATACAAGTGAATATTAAAGATGCACAAAAGGAATATTTAGAGTTACAAAAGTAGGTGAGAAATGTTCTTAGATTCAACCTTGATTGTGATGAAATAATAAGGTTCAAGAACAAGGTTTGTATTCCTACCATACTATAAATAGAGAGAGATATATTGGATGAGGCTCATAGTTCTTCATTATTTATTAACCCTGGATGCACAACGATGTACAAGGAACTAAATGGGTTTATCTGGTGGCATGGAATGAAAAGAGTTGTCACCAAATATGTCTCTCATTACTTGATTTTTCAGTTAGATAAGGGTAAGAGACAGACTTTTAAGGGTATGTTACAACCATTACCAATAAAAAAATGTAAATAGAATAGCATTTCTATGGAATTTTTATTCTACCATTCAAATACAACCCAAGGAAATAATTCTATCTAGGTTATCGTTGATCACATTATGAAGATGGGATTTCAATTTGATGGAATTCCCCTCTTAATCAGATTGCCTAGATATATATAAATAAAGGGTTTAGATTTCCTAGAGTACCAATTTCCATTATATTCGATCAGGATCCATGGTTTACCATGAAGTTCTAGTAAATTATTCAGTATCTTATAGATACAGATACATTTTTCAACACTGCATATCATCCTCAGATAGACGTTCAATCTGATATTATAATTCAATTGTGGAAATATATGTTGAGAGCTTTCCCTATTGATTTCAATGTTGGTTTGAATCAACACCTACCATTGGTGAAATTTTCATAATATAATAGAATTCAATCCAGTATTTAGATGCCTCTTTATGATTCCCTCAATGGAAATTAGTGTAAAACTCATACTTTATGAGATGAAGTTGGGGAAAGAAAGCCTCTAGGACCACATCTTGTTGGTGAAATGGTAGAAAATGTCATAACTATTAAAAAACACATAATAGAATATTTGTGTCGACTTAAAAGTTATCAGGAAATCTGAAGAAAATATAAATAGTTTGAAGTGGGTGATAAGGTGTTCTTACTAATACCACCCTGGAAGTGAGTAATGAGATTTGGAAAAAATGGATATCATATCCTTATGTATATCAGTCTTTTTGAAATTATGGATAGTGTTGGGAAGGTAGATTAAAAATTAGGACTTCCACTAAACCCTTATCATGCTTATAATTTGTTCCATGTATCTCTTTTGAGAAATTACAAACCCGATCATTCACAAGTAATAAGCTCAGAATATGTACCACTAGAACAAGGTCTCTCTTATAAAGAACAACCTATAAAGATTCAGGATTGTAGCACACAAAGTTTCATATAAAAACACCACTTCCTTGGTTAATGATTTATGGAGGAACCACCAATATGAACAAGATACATTGTAACTTGATGAATTTATAAATTTGAGGTTACCTCATCTGTTTGTTTCCAAGTGACTAATTTCAATGTTGAAATTCAGTTTAAGGGGGTAAAATGTATCACTCAAGTGTTTTTTATAAAATATTTTCTTTAAATAATTTTATTCTTTAGCTTCATGATTTTCACACAATCATGAGTTTAATTGAATTTTGATATGACTTTATTATAAAATTAATGTTATATCCTATAAATTAGGTTAGCATAAATAATCATAACAAACTTATGAAAATGCATTATGAATTCATTGGCAGTCAATTATTTATGAAAAATATAAATCAATTACAAATTTTTATTTTTTAGTGATTTAGTTTTGGTAATGAAATTAATGAGATATATATGTGTTATATAATTAATAATTTATTGTATATATTCATCCAATGGATATTTTTGTCATAATTTATGAATAAAATCCTATTTTATGTATAAAACCTTATTTATTTAAAAGTTTAATTTTACACCTTTGAATGGTGAACCCATTTTAAATTAAAATTTAAACACATTGAAAAATTTTATATGACAACATAAAAATTTTATTTTGAACTGTGTTATAAAAATTTACATTGGATAAATTTCCGATATTTTTCTCATATCTTTCATGTTTTGATGAATATTAAAAATGCGCTAAATTTTAATTAAAAAGAACCTTTTTTATCAAGACAATTTATAAGGAAAAATTATAATATTGAATTATTTTTAATTATAAATAAAATATATTTTTATCATTTAATATATTTTATGTCATTATCATTAATTTTTCACTAAATTCATAGTTAAAAACATTTCATTATTTTCCAATGTTTTAACTTTTAATACGTGTTTTCTCATTTCAACAATGGGATTAATTTTAAAATATTTACTAAAAATTCTATGTTTTAAATTATTAAAAATTTATTCCATATTTGGAATCAGTAGGTCTATATTATATTAATTATCCACTTACATATTTTCCATTATGAATATTAACTTTGGAAATTATTTTTATTACCATTATTAAGGTAAATAAGGTAATTAAGGGTAAAAATAATATTATTATATTACCAAAACATGAATAAAAATTTTAACGGATGATTAAATTTGACCCTTATCATATATGTTTCAAAAAGTATTATCTTTAAGGAAACATATATATGAATATTTCATCAATGTAATAAAAATTAATGAATCTGAAAAAATGTCACAATTTTATTTTATACAAGTATATTAATTTTAATATATGTATAAAAGGGATATAATATCGACTATAAATAGTTTCTGGAAACATAAAATAATTACCTACATCATAAGAATTTAATTATAGTTTTTAGAGATTAAATAATTACCATTAATAATGACACAATAGTGATGTAATATTATTTATTTATATAAATATCAAATTAACGAGTTTAAAAATAGTAAAATAAATAGAAAATAAAATAAATAATGCTATAAAAGATTTTTATACGATAATAAAACATGTTAATATTGTGTCTAAAATTTATTTTCAAAATTTATCATGTGTGTATTTTTTAAATGTCTAATAAATGAATATATTCAAAATTGACACTATTGATATTTTATGAAAATATCATTTTATTATATTAATTATAAATCATAAAAATATTTAAAAATTAAACAATAGATTATTATAAGATCTATAATTTCTTAAAATATCAATTTATGGTCAATTAACACATAATAAGTAAATATTTATAACCATTCAATATTTTAAATATTATGATGACAATTAAAATTTAAATAATAACTAAATGTTAAATAAAAATATGTGGTTTAAATTGACAAAATAATTTTTCAAATTTGATTTGATTCTTATGTTATAACCTTATATCATCTCATCTAATAAATTGGGATATTTTTTCGTTTTTTTAGATTTTTATTTCATTAAAAATTATTATTTACGGTGTTTTAAAAAGTTCCCCTCACCTCTATTATAAAAGGGAACCTCCTCCCTCACCTATTCACTTTATTTTAAGAATTAAAGCTCTAAAATACCCTAAATTATTCCTTATCTACTTTACTATTTTAATTTTATAGGTTCTGGTTATCTTCAAAGAACAACTCTAGTGATCTATGAGGGGATTTAGAGAAGGCACACCAAAAAGAAGGCATTATCATTTACGGATTTTTTTTAAACTTTATTTCTTCAACTTCATATTTGTTATTTTATACATTATAAAGTAATTACATCAGTATCACTCTTATTATTATATTTTTTTATAAATATGAATCAAACATCATCCACATTCTTCACATCCTATGAAAAATAAAATCACCACGTGTGCGTACGTACGACTCTCTATCTTCATGTCGTGGTTTAATCTGTTTTCACCAACACCAGAACTGGATGGGTATAATTGAATAATTAATAAATATATATATGATTGATATAAATTTATTTTTATTCTGAGAAACTATTCACAATTAACTTCAATAACATTCAAAAATTATGGTAATTTTCACGCCGCTTATACGTACGTATGGCTTACCATCTCCACCATGAGATTTGATTCATTCAACATAATAATCATTAAAGAATAATTATGTAAATGAATTTAATGAATAAATATGATATATATTATAATAATACCATTATTTAAATTATATAAATATTATATAATAAGTGGAATAACAACTTATCTGACAAAATATGCATAAGATCATAAATAATTTAATACCCGAATAATGAGTAACAATTAAAAGTTACTACCAAATAGAATAAAATATGATCACAAATGTAATCCTAAAAATGATTATGATTATGGAATAAATCAGTATCATTAGTTAAATAATTATCTAGGAGGTTCAGATAAATATGAATCATATCTAACATAATGTAAGGGATATTTAGGTACATATGATTTTTATCCAGGATTGTTTATTCATAAGTATTTTAGGGGATATTTAACATCCACATCCATGTTTCTAAAATATTATTTTAAAAATATTCTTTAATCATTCTATAATAGTTAAAAGTAAATTTTAACCATTGTTAAATTTATAAGAAATGTTATGAATTGAATGTCGTGTCGTTTTCGGTACGATTTATGTATTAGGTTTTCTATAAAAAGTATAAGAAGAATGTTTTTTAACATGTACGACATGAATAGATTTTTACTCTTTAAAAATTACTAATTTTCATGAGGATTATCCTACAATATTACAAGTTAATTTTCACATAAAATGATTTATTCTAATATTTTGTGGCATTTTGAGGAAGGAATAAAAATTTGAAGAAGAAAGGATAATTTACTCAAGAAATAATTTCTAGTGTTTTCTCAAAATTATTTTCCATCTATGATGAAACTATTTAAATATGATTATATTTATATCCATTTTATGAAATTATTTTATTTTTTAATAACAATTATGATGGAATGATGTTTATGACACATTATTTATTTTATGAGTTATGATATGGTGAAGGTTGTTATATTTTTGTCGCACACGTTAGAATGGTTTCATTATGAAAAGGGTGGGGCCATTATATACATCCAATACATTGGGTAAGGGTTTATATCACATGATATAGACATGATTGGAATGGAATGTAAATATTCTTAAAAAATAAGGGGCTCTAATGAAGAGTGGACTCGGTTCCGTAATGGACATTGTCCACTATGATGCTCTCAACAATGAGCCTTGTCTAATATTAAATGATTTTACATGATTATGTGTGCATTACAATAATTTCATGTATTATGTTATGAATGTTTGAATTAAATTTCACTTTTATGATTTATCTAATGACATGATAACATGATATTTTATATGCATCATAAGATTATCATATTTTATGTTCTTGTGATTATGTTATGAATGATATTTACCTTATTTACCCATACTGAGAAATTGAGCTCACCATTTCATATGTTTCTGTTTGTCAGGTCTTGAAGAAGGGTATTAGGTAATATATGTAAAAATAGATTCTAGTTATAAAGTAATAAGAAGAAGGTAATGTGGGTACTTTTCAAACCAATTTTTTTCCATGTTTCTAATGACAATAAAGCTATATTCTCCTAGAGTGGTTTTGTTATGTTATATAATAAATATTTTTCAATGATGAAGTAATATCTATATGTAAAGTATTGTTCATTATAACATCCATCACATATACCCAAGTAATAGGTATTTTTGTGATGGGAGGTAACTCAAAATGATTTGGTCCTTGTACATAGTGAACCGCTATCGAAAAACATAATGTCTCAAACACTGGATGGAACATATAACATATAAAAGTTCTATTCCAAGTTTGGTGTAATTATTCTCATGTATATAATGTTATGGAAATTGTATTCCATTATATTATATCCATGTATATGAATATAACCATATATGATTCGAGATGAAAAATAATAGAACAAATAAACATGACTAACTTCTATAAAAATCTAGATAGTTGATGAGGATATACATGAGTTAAATTCATTAAATTATGTATAATAATTTGAGTATAAAATTATTATTTTCCACTATCAGGTTTTTGTAGTCAACCATGCTGTATGATTATATATATCCTCTATGTACCCATGTAGTATCTTACTAATTTGTAGATTCCCCTCATGTAAAAATAATTTATTTTCTCAAACCATGTCATGATGTATCTCACATTTTTTTGGATGACTCTGATTTAATATTCATAACACTATTTGTAGTGACAAAATCCTTTTAAATATATCATTATATACTTTTTAATATAAATAAATATTAATTAAATTCTAATGACCATGTGTTAATGTTTATTTGGAATACTATATTAATAATACAATACAGTGAGACTAAGGTCAAAAAATTATTTTGTTCTCCATAATGTGCTCGTAAATACATTCTGGTTCTTAAAACTACATCAAATAGCCTTGAGAATTCATAAACTAGGGGTGATCTAAAACTCCCACAATGGAAATAAACATGATAAAGATTCGTGACATGTGAGGAAAAACTATGAAATTTTATAAAAAATGGATAGAACATGAGAAATTATGTGGAAACATAATGTAAATATCACAATATAATAATATCATTTAATAAGAGATTATGTGGAAGAAAAATAGAATTTTACATAACCTAAGTCCATGATTAGTACTCAGAAAAAAAAATCATGGTCGAAAAGTCCAATAATGACATATATTCTCTCTGAAATTCAATATAGGATGTCTTATGAGACTAAAAAAATTTACCCATTTTATTTGAGTTCTTTATAATTTATTTAAAACCTATCACATTCATTTCATGTATATCAATATTTATTCCACATATTAATGTCAATAACAATCCATAATCATAAAACATACCCATATTAACAAAATGGTTTCAATAATCTTTCCTCTTACAATAATCAATGGATGTTTCATATTGAGATAATTTTAAATGTGAAAATATTTCATGTATTACAATATAACTGAAATGGAGAATTATATATATATTTTTTTTGATATATAAATATATATTTTATATTCTATCAACAACATAATATATTTTTTACATTAGTAAATATAAATACATTTGAAAATATAAAAATTATTCAGGGGGAATAATGCCCTTCCACATTGAATGTAAATTTTGAAAATAAAAAAAAATTAAATATATTTCATCGAAAACAACCTTCAAATAATATAATTTAATCTTACAAAAATTATTAATCGTAGTTCAATACATTCTTTATATTCCAAAAATTAAAACCTTGAAAATTTATAAGAAAAGTCAATAAGTTACACATAAGGATAAAGATAGATATTAATTTTAAAACAATTTTTAAGGAAATTAATGGTTCAATTTTTTTTCAAATCATAAATGTATAATATTAAAATATTATTTATTTTTTTAGAAAACATGTATTTGGAAGGAAAAATTATTTTCAAATGATGGATGAAATGATGTTGTATTTTCTTTCAAAAAATTCTCATTAATTTTAAGTTAATGTTTGAGGAAAATGGTAATATTATCCAAAATTTCCATAAATAAAAAGTGGAAAAAACAATATAATTTATTATTATTTTAAATTATATAATAATTTTTTTCAATGTAAATCGATGGATAAAAAAAATAATTAAAATGAGATTTAAGAATAAAACATTTTGGAATTAATGAGTTTTATATAAAAACCCCAATGAATGATGTAAGTCAATTGTGACATTGAATAAAATTAATTATAAAATATTCATGATTTACTATTTATATTGGTATTAATGAAACTATATTACTAAAATTAGGTTCATAAGATAATAATATTCTAAAATAAAGATGTTTTCCTTTTGAAAACATTACCTTTAGTCAAGTATTGTCATGAATTTCTTTTATCTCCTCCATAATGAGATTATATTATTATTATTTTATGTAAATTGTATATTTTTAATACCTTATGATTAATCGATTTACATTAATTTTTTAGTTAACTATTTATATAAATAATTATTTATGTCAATGTTAGGTGTTTGGAGAACGGTCAGTTCATAATTTTAAAATGGAATTATTGTGTCGAATGTGGAATAAATGGTATTTTTTCAATAATATAAAGAATAATAATGATGAAATAATTATAATATATATATACAAACATATTATAATTTTATAAATAACCATTAATCATGGATATGAAATATATATAGTGTTACAATCATTGAGATAGTTTTTGTACATATGCATGTATAACATTACCATGCTTCCATGATCATGATGGAAATGATTTAGATGTTATTTCATATTTTTATAATTATAATAATACCATATTTATAGTATTACTTATTTACATACACATACATATACAATCCATTTTGATTTTGTAATAATAAAAATGAATCACATTACTTCACGAGGAGGTAATCTTCAATACACATGATTCGCGTTTTCATTATTCATTAGATAGTAAGGTAAAAAATTATTTGATATATTATATTTAAATAATGGTTATTATTTCATTAATTTCAAATAAATATCCCAAATCCATAATTATGAACATATATTGGTGTACATGAAAGAAAAAATGACATCAGTTTGTAAGGTTGTTGTCTTCTATACACATTAAAAATTGTTTTTTCCCATTTGATATAAGAAGAGATAAATAAATATAATGAAAAATAATAATAAAATCCCTGAATATATTAAATAATAGTGATATCATTTTTCATTTTTCAATACATAATTGCTAATAGAAAAAAAAATAAAAAATTAAGGATCTTGTTGATGACTATTTCATCTTTATTAGACCTTCACAATAGGATTATCCCTAAATCCGACCACTATTGTCTTTTTTATCAAACCAAGGAACTTTCGATGATTCTATAGAAGTATTTATTTTATTTTTATGGATTTCAAATCAAATTATTAATATATGTGTGAAAATGACAGGATAATGGGTGAGCCTTTATAAAGATATAAGATTACCATTCTTATAAACACAGAAAACTATATAATAATGGGATGTCACTCTAAAGTCATGTTCCTCAAAATATAAATTACTAAAATGTGAGTGAGAGATAAGTCATAGTAAAACCTATACCATTAAATGACAAAATGTGTTAAACATGTTATCCCTGCTACCTTAAAGGATACTCACTTTTACTTTTGTAATATTTCTACCACTTTACATATTTTTTAATATTTTTAATATTTATTATGAAATAAAATTTAGTTAAAATTATTTTGTAATATAAAAAATAAAATTAATTATATGGAATAAATTTTATAAAATTCAATTCAACTAAGTATATGAATTTAATTTAAAATTATCCAAAAAATGTGTCAAAAAATTGTATATATATAAATGATTTTATTCATGAATAAAATGATTTTATAATAACTATATAAAAAGTAATACAGATTTAATGATTTTAAATTTATAATTATAGATGAATAATCTATAAATTTAAATTTAAAATTTTTTTATTAGGGGTTATTTTCATTAAACAAAAGAAGAAAATGTATGCACTTTATAGAAGTTTTCGAGAAAAATGTGTTTTAATGAATAAATTTAAACATATACGACAATGAAAAATAAAGATGAAATATGTAACACCCCGACCCCTCTAGGTTGGATACCGTGCATTACTTTTGATACTGGCTTGGTTAGAAAGAATAAAAATTCCAAATGAATGATCAGTTTAGTAGTCTTGAAGAAACTAGATGCATAGATGTTACTCAAATTACATTGGAAAAGTTTACAAAATACAACACATAATGAAAACTAAAAGATGCATCCATAAGAACTCAATATATGATCTCCTCTTTGTCACATGTTGAAAGTAAACAATGAAATAGTTGAGCTAAAATTCTCAGTAAGGGTTACAATTAGTGGAAGCATTAATAAAATAATAAGTGAATCATAGTCAATCTGACATAATAAATATAGCATAGTGAATAAATGAAAAACTAATGCCATTAATAAACTGAGAATGAAACTGCATCCATAGATTTGGTCATAGTGAAAACATCATGTATAGTAAAAATAACTGATAATGAATAAATATAATTCTTATTAATTGTATGTCATGTATCTGGAACATGAAACCACAATACCATAAAAACAGTTTAGTTTTATGGGTTGAAACCCGTCTAATTTTTGGAAACAAACTTGAAGGGTTTGTCGCCAACTGATTTGTCTCATGAGACCTACCGATGCACCGAGGGGCTATAGCAGGCCCCACCCACCACTTCATGTTCAAATCATTCTTTATAAATTTATTCAGTATAATAACAATATGCCTTATCAATATCCGTATAGAGTAGAGTTTACAGATTCATCAATATTTCCATAATTAAAATAACTTTCAAAATAAACCTCATATGTAAAATGGTATAAAATTTAGACAAAAACATATCCATAATATGAGAGTATGTATATTTAATATAAATATAATATAAAATAAAATTTTATCTAAAATGGGAAGTAGGTAAACCACATAAGGATTATTATGTGCACAATACAAATATAGTCACAACAAAATAGTAGTTGAGACAATATCTCTTACCACAATGTAATCGGTCGTATATTTTGACCAGAACATAATAACCCTAAAATGAATCATTTTATAACATGAATATAAATAGAATAATGTTATTATATTTAAAATATAAGTACACTTATACCACATACAAGAAATAAGTGGCTTACAAAGAAAATATCACAGAAATGAAAGTGAGATGAGAACCCCCATACCTTTTGGTCGAGTGTGTTCTTCATTTGTTTTAATGACCAGAAAAATGAAATTTCGATTCACTAATTCATAATTACATAACCTCTTATACATGTAATTTATTTATTATAACCTTATTAGGTTTATTCTTGGCCCTTTTAATGGGTTTAAGAGGTTCAATTTTACTGTTTTGGAAGCATTTTCTTCCTTGGTTTTCATGATTCGTTTACTTGCTTTCATGAATAGAAGTTCATTTGAACTATGGATAAATATACAGAGTTGTCAATATATATTATTATTGAAATTAAAGATATATAAATGATCTTATAATTGTTATAGGTTATATACTTTAGGATGAATCATTAGTTAAAAGTCTTTTATAAATGCTTGGATTTAGCTTGGCAGTTTTGTATACAATGAACTAATTTTGTATTATTATTCCAAATTATTAGTGTGTAAAGATTATATAACATTAATAAGATGAAATAAATATTTTATTATTTGGTTCAAAAATTAAAATTCTTTCATGGCCATTAATGAAGGAGAAAGTATAGAATAAAACTCTTTCGTCCACAAAGGTTATAAATTGGAACCTCATGGACGTTGATTTCGCTTATAAAAATAAAAAGGAGAGTAAGAATATTGATGATGGTTATTCCATTCACATGATATAATTAGAGTATATAAATGATACTATAGTTTATCATGGTCATTTGGATAGAGGATTTGATAAGAGAAAAAGAAAAGAGATGATCTTGAAAATAAAAGAAAAGTTGAGAGATCCCTCATGAAAATTCAGAAGCCTAACGGCGTCGCTTAAAATTTCATAATATCAAATGATGGGA
This sequence comes from Viscum album, assembly GCA_963277665.1. Taxonomy (NCBI): domain Eukaryota; kingdom Viridiplantae; phylum Streptophyta; class Magnoliopsida; order Santalales; family Viscaceae; genus Viscum; species Viscum album. The sequence goes on from OY728132.1 coordinate 1,730,476,969, forward strand.
ACAAAAGGGTATCTCATCATATTGAAATCAAAAGGAGAGTAATAAGGATAAATAATATCATCCCTCAACATATGATTAAGGAATTCCAAATAGCTAACATAAAAGAAGTGTCGACTTAAAGAAGAGAATGAAGGATTCCCTTACCTTGATGAATAACTCATAGATCTTGAATGATGGGACCTTAGGGGCTTAGGGAAACCTTGGTATGACTCCAAGAAAGGTACAAACCCCAGATATTCTAGGATGAGGTATTTTTAATGAAACAAAACGAATGTATGAGTGGATATTTATAGAAAAAGAGAGGTATTTTTTTAATAATTTCAAAGGGACACCTTATTAGTGGTTTTTGCCAAACCATGGGCTTGCCCATGGTATTTACCATGGTTGTAGCCACTTGGGACACCTCATGTCATAAGTTACTATAAAAAATTCAGCCATACATTTATATTTAATTATTACATCATTATGATTTCATTAAACTACTGAAAACTCAAAACTATATTTTTTACTATTCGTGAAAAATTCATGTATTTTAAAAAAATCCCACAAAATTACCCTAACCATTTTTCGACGTTTAGAACTCAAAAATGAACTCCATTTTTTTAAAATAATTTTCAAAGTATTTTTAATTTTATTTTTAAATAAATTCATAGTTATTTAAAAAAATAACAATCTTTAGGGTTCAATTAGTTTTATTTCTCATTGAAAAACTAATTAAGAACACATTATATTATTACCTTAAGAAAATAAAATAATATTATTATTTAATATTCATAAGGATCACATTACTATTCATATTACTATTCATAAGGGTATGTTACTATTCACCAAAAATCATGTTTGTTCTATCAGACTCCAAATGACTTACTGATCACAACTCTAGATGAGCATTTTTCAAAATTAAAAACGTAGAAGTGGAAAATTTATATTTAATGGCAAGGTTTTGACTATCCCTTAAATAATCTAGTGTTGCTTCAAAGGAACATAGTGATGAATAGAATGTATTTAATATAATCATACCATAAAATGTTTGGGGTATTATATTATTCCCTCCTTCAGGAATTTCATCCTCGAAATTTTTTGAATAAAGCCCACCAAAAAGATGTGGGTGGTTCTTCTTCATGAAATCATCTGGTTCCCATGTTGCTTCTTTCATATTCTGATTTCTCCAAAGAACCTTTACTAGATCAGTTTTTTGATTTCTCAATACTTTCTCCCTTGTGTCAAGAATCTTGATAGGATTTTCACAGTATGACAAATCAGGTTATAGTTCTATTTCATCATATGTTAGTAAATGAGCTGGGTCTGGCATGTACTTCTTTAACAATGATATGTGGAACACATTATGAACTCTAGAAAGATTTGGAGTAATTTCTAAATGGTAAGCTATATCTCTGATTCTTCCAAAAATTTCAAATGGTCTGATTAACCTAGGGCTCACTTTCCCTTTCTTACAGAACCACAAGACTCCCTTCCATATAGATTCTTTCAGAAATACATGAGCTCCCATTTGAAATTCCAAGTCCATTCTCCAGTTGTTAGCATAACTCTTCTGCCTTATTTAGGATGCTTTCATATGGGCTTGTATTTTCTTCACCATTGTCTTGGTCTCTTCAATAAGTTGTAGTCCTATAAGTTTACTCTCACCAACTTCATCCCAACAAGTTGGAGTTCAACATCTCTTTGCATATAACGCTTCATATGTATCCATTTGAATACTAGAATGGAAAATATTGTTGTATGAAAATTCCACCAAAGGAAAGTATTGATCCCACATACCTTGGAAGTCAAGAGAATATGACCTTAATATATCTTCTAGATTTTGAATAGTTCATTAATATTGTCCATCGGTTTGGGGGTGATATGGGGTACTCATATGAAGCTCAGTATTCAAAGACTTCTAGAGAATTTTCCAGAATTTTGACATAAACCGGGGATCTCGATCAGAGACAATGGATAAAGGTGAACCCTTAAGTCTCACAACTTCATTAATATAAATTCTTTCCAGGCACTCATGTGGTAAATCCTCTCTTATTGGAAGTAAATGAGTTGTTTTAGTGAGATGATCAACAATTACCCATATTGCATCATTTTTTCTAGGTGTCCTTGGTAGCCTGGTGACAAAATCCATCATAATGTTATCCCACTTCCACATAGGAATATGTAGAGGATTCATCACTCCTTTGAGATGTTGTCTCTCCTCCTTCACTTGTTGAAAAACTAGACACCTTGACACGTAATCAGAAATTTCTCATTTCACATTTTCCCACTGAAAATAATCTTTCAGATCTCTACAAATCATGGTGCTACCCAGGTGTATAAAGAAATTTGAGCTACGAGCATCATATAATAGTTCCCTTTTTATCTCAAGTACTTATAGAACACAAAACCTCTTCCCAAAATTCAGAACTAGATCTTCATACACGAAGTCATCCGGTCTTCCATCCTAAACTACATTAATTTTCTTGTGCAGATTCTCATCATCAAATTGAAAAAAAAATTATCTTCTCTAGTAAAGATGGTTTAGCAATAATTTGAAAGAGGAGTTATTTTTTCCTTTCCTTAACAATTCCTACAACCATCTTCAGTAGATCCATGAATATAGTATCACTTTCAATACTCATTTGGGTCAGAAGTCCATGATCATTCTTCCTTAATGCATCTGCCACCTTATTCGCCTTTCCTGGGTGGTGGTGTATTGAAAAATCATAATCTTCGAGTAACTAGAGCCATCTTCTTTTCCTCATGTTGAGTTCTTTTTGTGTGAAAATATATTTCAAACTCTTGTGGTCCGTATAAATCTCACATCTTTCTCTGTATAGATAATGCCTCCATATTTTCAGAGAAAATATTACAGATGTTAGCTAAAGATTATGTGTTGGATAATTTTTCTCATGAGTCTTCAACTGTCTTGATGCATAAGAAATAACTTTATTATTTTTCATAAGGACACAACCCTTTCCATTCTTTGGCACATATTTGTATATTAAAAATCCATCACTTCCAGATGGAAGAGTCAAAATTGGAACATTGACCAATCTTCTTTTCAATTCTTCAAAAAATTATGTTTATTATTTTTTCCACATAAACTTAACACTTTTATGTGTGTGCTTGGTTAGAGGATTAGCCAGTTGGGAAAAATTCTGAACGAAATGTCGATAATAACAAGATAAGCCAATAAAACTATGTAACGCAGTAATGTTTGTTGGCATGGGCCAATCCTGGATTGCCTTTTTCTTCACATGATCAACTAGGATTCCATCCTTAGAGACAATATGGACCAAAATAGAAACTGAATGAAGATTGAATTCACACTTGCTAAACTTTCCATATAATATATTTCTTCTAAGAGTTCTTAGAATAACTCGTAAGTGATTCTCATGGTCTTAATAGATTTTTGAGTATATGAGGATATCATAGATGAATACCACAACAAAGTTATTAGTATATTCCATGAAAACTCTATTCATTAAATCCATAAAAATAGAGGGTGCATTTGTATGTCCAAAAGGTATCACTATAAACTCATAATGCCCAAACATATTCTGAAATGTTGTCTTAGGTATTTCTTCCTTCCTCACATGCAACTGATGATATATGGATCGAAGGTCAATCTTTGAAAAGTATTGAGCTACATGAAGTTGGTCAAATAAATCATCAATCTGTGGAAGAGGATACTTATTCTTTATTTTAATATCATTTATTTCCCTATAATCAATGAAAAGCCTCATGGATCCATCTATCTTCTTGACAAAGAGGACAAGGGCTCCCCATGGAGAAACACTTGGTCGAATAAATCCTTTTTCACTCAAATCCTATAATTGTTTCTTTAGATCTACTAATTCCACACTGTCCATTATATAGGGATTCTTTGATCTAGGTCTTGCATCAGGAATGAAATCTTTAGATAACTCAACTTCCCACTCTGAAGGATGTCCAGGTCAATCCATTATAAATACATCAATTTACTCTTTCACTATGTTCACATATTCAATTTGAAGATTTATTTCCTCTCCCATAGATATTGGTTTATCTTACTCTATATGAATTTCATTCAGTAGATCTACTATGGGTGGTTCTAAATAAAATTCATGTGGTGAAGTTTCTTCCCTCAAGTCAAGGGATTCTACCCCATTTTCAAAAATTGTAACCTCATTATTCTTATAATAAATCTTCGCAGCATAATTTGATAGCCAATCCATATCGAGAATTATATCCAATTCACTCATTGTAATGACGATAAAGTTAGAAATTAGAGCACATTTTTGTGTCTGTAGGGGGATTAGTCGACATGCCTTTATTGCAATGTTACATCCCATGGGAGATTTGACAGACAACTCCTTTATTAAATAAAATTGGACATATCTAATTTTATTTGAAAACTAAGAGGATATAAATGAATGTGATTATACAGAATCAAATAAATTGTTTGCTATGTTTGAGGAAACAATTAAAGTACCTGCCACCACGTCATTAGGAACATCAACCTCCACGGTTGTAATCACATAGGCTCTATGTTGCTCTATTTCCCTTTTCTGAGTCATGTTTCCTTGACGCTTAGGACACTCATTTTCATAGTGTCCCATCTATTTGCAATTTTAGCATTATATATCATTAAATTGTTTCTTACCCTTTCATTCACCAGATCGATGACCCTTTTCTCCACAGTTATATCATACTCCCATTCCTTTCAAAAATTTGTCGAGATGACTCTTTCCACAGTTCTTGCTTAATGGGAAACTATTTTTTCCCTTTCTCTTCTTTGGTTCTATTCATTTTCCTTTGTTATCATAGTAATTCTTCTTATCTTGGTTTCATTTGAAAAAATTTGATCTATCAAATTCCCTCTCTTTTTTGATGAAAATTGATACAATTTCATCATATGATGAAAATGATTGAGAAGCCAGTGCCCTTTGAAGAAATGTCTTAAGACCATACAATAAATGATCAACCTTGTCTACCAAGTCGTCTAGGTAATCTATGGCATGCCTAGCCAACCTTGTGAAGGTATCCTCATACTCTACAACACTGTCTCCTTCCCTTTGTTTTAATCGAAGGAACTTCCTCTTCATTTCAGTTCATTTCTCATGAGGGAAATATTTTTCGAAGAATATTTCCGTAAAATTCCTTCATTCCTTATATTCTCTTTCTTCTTCCTCCATGGTATTTTGAATTAGGGAGCACCATTGATCAGTGTCTCCCTTGAGACAATATACTTCCAGTACTACCTTTTCATTTTTGTTGCATCTTAACGCCATGCATATCTTTTCAAGGGACTTGATCCATTGCTCAGTAACCATTGGATTAGTAGTCTTATTGAAATATGGGGGCTTCTGCTGCATGAAATTATCTAACACAGGTGTGGAATGGTTATACATTACAAATTGATTATGTTGTACCAATATGGTCATGATCTGATTTACTCCAACGTTTACAGTGTTGACTGACTCAGTAGAGAGATCCCAACCATTCCCATGAGTATTGATTCCCCTTCTTCTATTAGAATCCATTTCTAAATAATGGGATACACTAGATTATTTTATGAATCTCAAATATAAATTCACTCAACATAGATTAAAATTATTTGCATAGCTAATATTATAAACATGTTTTCTCTGAGAAAAAATTTACATTAACTCCTTTATAATGGATTGTAAATGATATGTGAATTATTTTAAGCATATTCCCCCAGGAGTGTCTTAAACAATAGTGCAGCAAGGCCCAATTTCATGCACCCATTCCCGTTAGAGTCTAGCTCAATGCTGTGTTTTCGGGTTTTACCCCTAGATACATCTGTGCCAGAGCCGCCTCTACCTGCTCATATCCAGACAGGGACGTATTTCTTAAAATATCCACATAATCCATTCCATACCAAAATACCTGGACATTATTGTATGTTACCCTCAAATATTAATTTAGGTCTTTGTTCCCAACTATACATTTCCTACTCTAGTTTCCAAGTTTTCTACTAAACTTCCTCAGATACAAACTGTAACACCCCGAACCCTCTAGGCTAGAGATGGTGCATTACTTTTGATATTTCCATGGTTAGAAGGAATGAAAAACCCAAAGGAAGGATCATTTTAGTAGTCTTGAAGAAACTAGAATCATATATGTTACTCAAATTACATTGGAAAAGTTTACAAAATACCACACTTAACGAAATCTAAAAGCTGCATCCACTAGAACTCAATATATGATCTTATCTTTGTGAATAATTGAAAGTAAACAATGAAAGGGGTGAGTTTAAATGCTTAGTAAGGGTTACAAATAGCATATTCATGACTACAATAATAATTGAAACATAATCAATCTGACATAATAAATATGGCATAGTGAATAACTGAAAAACTAATACCGTTAAAAAAATGAGAATGAAACTGCATCTATATATTATTTCATAGTGAAAACCTCATGAATAGTAATAATAACGGATAATGAATAAATATAATTCTTATTAATTGGACTTCATGTATCTGGCACATGAAAACATTATACTATAAAAGCGGATTAGTTCTATGGGCGTAAACCCGTCTGATTTTTGGAAACAAACTCGAAGGGTTTGTCGCCAACTGATTTGTCTCATTAGACCTACTGATGCATCGAGGGGCTATAGGGGGCCCCACCCACCACATCATGTCCAAATAATTCTTTATACATTAATTAAATACAATAGAAATATGCCTGTTCAATATTCGTATAGAGTATAGTATACAGATTCATCAATATTTCCATAATTAAAATAACTTTCTAAATAAACACCATATGTAAAATGGTATACGGTTTCGACCACAACATATCCATGATATGAGATTATGGATATTTAATATAAATATAATATAAAATAAAATTTGATCTCAAATGGGCAGTAGGTACACTAGATATGTAGTATTAGTTGCACAATACAATGTTAGTCACAACAAAATAGTAGTTGAGACAAAGTCTCTTGCCACAATGTAATCAGTCAAATCATATGGCCAGAACATAATATCCCTCAAATGAATCATTTAATAATATGAATATAAAGAAAATAATTTTATTATATATCAAATTAAAGTACAATTATACCACATACAATAAATAAGTGGCGTGAAAAGAAAATCTCACAGAAATGAAAGTGAGATGAGAAACCCCTTACCTTTTGGTAGAGTGTGTTCTTCATTTGTTTTAAATACCTGAATAAACAAATTTAGATACATTAATTAATAATTACAGAAAATATTATACATTTAATGGATTTATTATATACTTATTAGGTTCATTCATGGCCCTTTAAATGGGTTTTAGAGGTTCAATTTTATTTTTTTGGAAGCATTTTCTTCCTTGGTTTTCATGATTCGTTTAACTGATTTAATGAATGGAAGTTAATTTGAAATGTGGATGAATATCCAGAGTTGTTAATATATATTATTAGTGAAATTAAAGATATATAAATGATCTTATAATGATTATAGGTTTTATACTTGAGGATGAATCATTAGTTAAATGTTTTTGATAAACGCTTTGATTTAGCATGGCAGTTTTGTATACAATGAACTCGTTTTGTATTATTATTCCATATTATGAGTCTGTAAAGATTCCAGATCATTAATGACATAAAATAAATATATTATTATTTTTTTCAACCATTAAATGGTTTCATGACCAGTAATGAAGGATAAAGTGTAGAACAAAACTCCGTCGTCCACAAAGGTTATAAATTGGAACCTCATGGACGTTGATTTCACTTATAAAAATAAAAAGGGGGAGTAAGAATATTGATGATGGTTATTACATTCACATGATATAATTATAGTATATAGATTATAGTATAGTTTATCATGGTCATTTGGACAGAGGAGGTGATAATAGTAAAACAAAATAGATGATCTTGAAAATAAATGAAAAGTTAAGAGATCCCTTATGAAAATTTGGCAGCCCAACAACGACACTTAAAATTTCAAAAAATAAAATGATGGGAAGAAAAGGGTATCTCATCATATTGAAATCAAAATTACAGTAAGAAGAATAAATAAAATCAAACCCCAACCTATGTGAATTTAATTTCAAATATCTATCATAAAAGAAGTGTCAACGCAAAGAAGAGAATGAAGGATTCCCTTACCTTGTAGAATAACTCCTAGATCTTGAAGGATGGGACCTTGGGGGATTAGAGACACCTTGGGAGGACTCCTAGAGAGGTAAAAACAAAATATATTTGAGTATGAGGGATATGTAATGAATTAAAACGAATTGATGAGTGGGTATTTATAGAAAAAGAGAGGTAATTTTTTTATAATTTCAAAGGGACACCTCATTAGTGGTTTTTTCCAAACCAGGGGCTTGTCCTTGGTATTTTCCCATAGTTGTAGCCACTTGTGACACCTCATGTCATAATTTATTATACACAAGTCTACCATAATTTTATATTTAATTATTAAATCATTATGATGTCATTAAACTATCAAAAACTCAAAACTGTATTTTTTACTATTCATGAAAAATTCATGTATTTTAGAAAAATCCCAAAAATTTACCCTATCCATTTTTCTAGGTGTATAAATCAAAAATATAATCCATTTTTGACAAATAATTGTTTATGTATTTTTAATTTAATTTTTAAATAATTTCATAGTTAATTCGAAAAATAACAATCTTAAAGGTGCAATTTGTTTTATTTTTCATTGAAAAACTAATTAAGATCTCATTATCTTATTTCCATAAGAAATTAAAATAATACTATTATTTACTATTCATAATGGTCATATTACTATTCATATTACTATTCATAAGGGTATGTTACTATTTACCAAAACTCAAGTTTTTTCTATTACACTCCAAATGAGTTACTGATCACAACTTCAGATGACCATTTTTTGAAATTCAAAACATAGAAGTGGAAATTTTATATTTAATGGCTAGGTTTTGACTATCTACTAAATAGAAAAGTGTTGTTTCAAAGTAACACAGTGATAAATAGAATGTATTTAATATAAGCATAACATAAAATGTTTGGGGTGTTATAAAATAAATGTAATTAATTGGTTAAAATATAATTGAATAATATTTATGTTAATTTTAAATAATATTAAAATACTGATGGGTATTTTAAATTACTTTATTTAACAAATGGAATGATAATATTACAAAAATTAATTTTTTTGACAATTCTCTAAAAAATAAATATTTCCCAAATATTTAAAAAATATTTATTATAAAATAATATTCATATGTTGATATAATATTTTTTTCATGTTATAAATTAACATTTATAATAACATTAAAAAATAATTTTTATTTTTATTTTATTAAATTTGATAAAGGTTTTGTATGAAATAAAAAAATTACAAAAAATTGAATTCACATTTCATAAGAATTTATAGATAATTTTATATTTAAAATTATATATATATATATAGGATAAATATTTTAATATTATAAATCCCTGAATATTAAAGGTATTGATTATAATCATACAATTCAAAAAATATTATTTTAATATTATATCACAGTTCATTTAAAAATAGTGTTGCACGTTGAAAATTCCATTAGACATATGATTTTTTAAAATCTCATTATTTTACATTATACCATCAATAAATTAACTCATTCCTCACAATATTATTTTTTATTATTAATCATATTTTTGAAATTTGATATTTTCAATTATCAATAAATCACATCATAAAAAAGGTTAACAAAAGAGCCTCTTAAATGATGGAAAGTGAAATATAAAGGCCTTATGAGATTACTCCCAACTTGGATTCTAAGTGGAAGAAAATTAGTGGGATGGGAATTTATATACATGTAATAAAATATTAAATAATTTAGATATTTAAAGTGATCATTGATCACAATAAACTATATGATCAATAAAATATAAACCACTAAAATCATAAATCATTGATTAATTATATTATAATTAACCCATCAGATATGATGGTAGAAAGATAAATTTCGTTCAAAATTCATTTCCTATATTTGAATAATAATGTTAATTTTTAAATATACCTAACAAAAAATATTTATTTGATATATTTTTATTTCATAGACACAATTTCATCATTTCATTGTGTATCAATACACATCTACTTCTCCTCTTACCTTAAGGATTGTATATCAAATTTGAATTTTATTTTTTCTACATAATTAATCAAGTTACTGAATTTTAAATTAAAAATTAATGAATTATGAATATTCTTTATGTAATATTTAATGGATAATTTTCTAACCCATATAGATGAAAATTTGTGTATAAAATAACAATCATCTAAAAGAATTATGGTTTTAGAAAAAACACCTTACATGGAGTCCATGATTATCGTGTTTGTATTTTATCACCTTTTAAAAAATAGATATCAGTTATTATTTTTATTAAAGAAAAATTTATTGGTAAATCCAATATAAAATAATTATTAATTTATTTTATTTTAATTACATATTTATGAAGATAATCAATTATGTCCACATAAACTGTTTTTAGGACACTCCATTAATAATTTCAAAATGGCATAAGTGTATTGACTAGGGTCAAGGTGGTCATTATTATATCACCTCTAGAATAATAATTATGATATAATGATCTTAATTATAAAAAAATTATACTTTTAACATTAACATGATTTATGTTTATGAAAAATGAACTATGTTATAATCGTGGGGATGGTAGGTCATATTAACCCTTGTATAATGCTTCAATTTTTCAACGATCATTATCGAGTGAAGGTAAGTGTTATATTATAATTTAATAAATTTAATAATATAATAAATATAAATATAATTTATTTATATACACTTACATATAAAAACCATGTTATTTTTTAATATAAAATAAATTTTATAACTTTGTGTGGGGGTAGTTCTCTAAACACATTAATGGTTTTATCATTTTTCAATGGATCGTAATGTTGAAATGTATTTGGAATTTTAATTTTAGGTAATGATTAATATTTCATGAATATAATATATAATTATTAAATACAACATTATGAACATTAATGGGAGTCAATTATGGAAAATGAATTAAATCTATTTGTGAACCAATAATCAATTATATACATGAATAGTGATTTCATTTCCTATTTGACGGAAGAGGTGTTGAAAAATATTTTGAAATAAACATAATAATATATAATTATATAGTATATATTTTTTATTATATTTTAATAGATATTATATAATTTAATGAAAAAAATATGAAGAAAAAATGTGATAGGTGAAGACTATTACTTATCCGAACCACCTATGAAGGATTATACATGATGCATTACGTGATTGAATTTTTTTGAAACCAAAGATTATGGGATTATAGAATTGATTTAAGGATGATATTTTTTAGGTAGTTTTTGAGAATATGTGTTTTTTAGGTGTGGAAAGAAGTGGATTGGGGAACATTTTAGAAGTTAGGAGGAGTGGCATTCTTGTAAATACCATAAGTAATCAATAATGAGAAATCACTCTCAATAAAAGTTCATAAGAAAATTTAAAAATAAATTATTTTAGGATATATAATGTTGATAAAAATCCCTTAAATAACAAAAATATATTTTTTAACATTATTATCACCTTTACCTCTAATGTTACAAAATGTTACAATTTTATTTTTTTTCTACAACGGTAAGTGTATTTAATTTTTTTTACTATAAATTATTAAAAAAAATAAGTTTAAATTATTAAATAATATAAATTAATATTAAAAATGAAATGTAATACATTTTATCAAATTATATGAAATGAATTGGAAGAATATAAATAAAAATTAATCGCTAAGAAATATCTACAAAATAAATTTTCAATTACTACAATTTTTAGCATAAGATGATATAATAATAAACATTTAAAAAATAGTAATAAATTAATTATTATAAATTAATATTTATAGATATATAATATATAAATTTTATTTAAATAATTCATATTTCTGGCCCTTTTTTAGTTAATATTTACAAACAATTTTCCTGTTAAAATAGTTTATTTAAATGATCTGTTTTATCAGATTAAAATAGGGTTTTAGTGAAATCGATTATAAATTGGATTGAAATGTATTTAATTTCGAGTAATATTACTAAAAAATATCTATTTCTCATTGAAATATTTTTATATTTTTAATTTCAATTTTAAATTAATTATTTATCAAAAAAAATAATTTTTTTAAAAATAGTAATTTTAACAATTCACTGATAAAATAAATATTTTTTAAAAAATATGAACAAATAACCAATAATATAATATTAATATTCCTATTTAAAAAATATTTTTTATTTTGTGAAACAATATTTATAGATGAAGAAAAAATGATTTTAATGTTTTCCCATCAAACATGATAAATATCATTTTTGAAAAGAACTTGTTTTTAATAAAAATTATGTGCTTGTATCCTAAGAATTTATATATAAAATTATATTGATAAGAATAGTGAAAAAATTTTATAAGTTATTATATATTATTATTAATATCCAATGTAATATATAGTTTATAAATATAATATTTAAATGATATAATTTTAATATTATATAATTTTTTGTTTAAATTGATTGTTGTGTGTTGATCATTATATAAAAAAGTAGTTCAATTTTAAAATCATTGATTTTAAACTTTTTCCAAAGAAAATAATAAATTTTTTACATATATAACATATTGATATAATAGAATGAAGGTTGTGTTCTTTTTTTTACAAAAATTCTACAAACTTGAAACACGCTGTCTTCCCTCCTTCTCTAGGACTAGGAATGTTATCCCAAAATACCACAAATATGGTCATCCTATTGTGGAAATATTGTTTTTACCCAACCAACGAAAAATAATGGTTCATTGTTAATAAAAAAGACAACATACAATTTTAGAAATATCTATACTTACTTATAAAATCTATCTTAGTGGTATTAGGTCCATAACTCTAGACTAGTGATTCCAATAACAAATGTTGATTATTTTGAACCAATTTCCCACTAAAACAGATAAAAATATCATCAACATAAGAAAAAAATCTATTATTCATGATTTTAACTAAATTATACTTCTCACAATTGTTACAAAAATGTAGTAACTAATCATTCTTATAGGTGAAATGCATTGACTCATTCCATAAGTGACATACTTAGGATAGTCAAACCCTTGAATACAACATAATAAATTTATATCTTCAAAACCTTTACCTCTAACAATACAATTTGTATGTATCCATAGATTTAATCTGGGTTTCTGGCAAAAGATATGTCTATAAATACACCATCATTTATAGATGTATACTATAGAATTTATCAAGAAACACATCATGGAATTCCCTTCCCCCTATGGAATGTTCATTTCCTGAAGGTTCTTCTTTAAATAAGACAAAAAAATGACAGGGATCCCCAAAATACCAGAAATACATGTCCCACTAAACAAGACATAATATCACACTCACCTTGATACACCATATAACTCTCATTTAGTTTTTTAAAATACACATTTTGAATGTGACAATCGGTCTGATTCTTATACGGAAGTAACCAATCCATCCAAAAGACAGAATATGAGAATAAAATATTGAGGACTTGGATATCTCATGATATCTCCACATTGGTAAGAGATAATGTGTATTAATTACTTCAAAATCCATATTTAATCCACTTTCCAAGAGGACATACAAGTTCTCCTGAATTATTCTTAAGATCCTATGGGTGGATTATTAAATTTTTGAAATGGGTCTATATAAAATAGTTATATGCACCTAAAAAAAGTAATCACTATTGATGATGAAATAAATTCAATATGTCTCATAGTTACAGGACTATAATTTAGTAATGATCACACCATGGGGTAAATCCATCAGTTATGTTAGGTCTTAGTTAACATTAATCCTCACACCTCAGTAATTAGTGACCTAAATTTTGATAAAAACCCCTATAGGTAAAAACCTCAAGATTTATGGAAGGATACCGCATGGTCTAGTGTATCACTGTTATGTATAATAAACAACTATTTAATGTTATTAGATAATCCATCACATGGTCACCATAAAACATCATAGTGTTATCTTACCAGGTATTAAACCCAAATACCATATTTCCAAGGAAATATCATCATCAAATATTAAAATAAATAATTAATGGAATTTCAAAAACCACATGCAGCTCATCAATACTAATATAATGGTCTCAAATAATTTTTCATATTTCATAATATTTCAATATAAAACCACATAAAAGGAAATTTTACTCAAATATTATCATCATTAAAAAAAATTATGGAACCATTATATAATTAATAAACCACTTATTAAAATCTTTTAAAGCATGTGAATGAAAAAAAATGTTTATAGTGTAAATCCATCACATAAAACTATTTCCATTGATATTTTTTTCCTAATATAAAAAACCTAGTCAAAAAAATTATAGATTGTTTCTCCCACTCCATTAATAAATATAAATAATTTTTATTACATCATACCTATTACCATATATTAAGACATTATATTCTAGATCTATCATTCTATTCAAGAGTATACGTGGATATCATGAATCATAAAATAGAACATGTTATTCCTAAATACATACCATTAGATTCTATAATAATCTACCCCTAAATACATGGAATCTCACTTTATATACAATAATATCAAAATAAACATAATTAAGGATATATAGGATTGATAGAAAATGAAATTATATAATTAATGATTGATTTGTATTTATAATTATATTAAAAATTAAATTTTCAGATTATTAAAATGATTCAGTACAGCTTGGTTGTAGGATTAGTAAAACTATTCTCCAACCAGGTGGTATTAATATCCCAAATGAAATAAGAATTATAAGTTCTATCCATTAAATAAACCTTGTTCTATCCATGTTAAAATCAATTATTCAAATAATGAACACTTTATATGTGTAGTCTATGTGGTTGGACCAAAACATGCACCACCCACAAAGCCACTATTGGAAACCACGACATAATGCATGGTTTCTTGGGAGACCCGTATTTTTTCCAAAAAAATATAATAAATATTCACCATCCCAAACACTCCCAAAAAACAAAAAACTGCCCAAAATGACCCATGGATATCATGGATCAGATTTTCTCTAAAACTAAACGTCATATGTATCATTAAATTAAATATGGGTTTGACACATTTATCACTTTTAAAATTACATGTACAATTATCAATAGAATCTGATGATACCTGTAAATAATCTAAATTTTTTTATTCAATTTCTTATTAAAAAATTTCAACTCTATAACAAAATTCAATGTTAAACTAATAATTTAATCCATGGTAATTACATAAATGTTCTTGTAATCATAAATTTTATATTTATGGTAATCACACTTCTTAATTTGAGTTTAATGAATTTTTCAATCACTAATACATTATTCATGTTTCACAATGATTACACATGTTATTCGGATTAATAGTAATAATTTTCTAATAATATTTTTTTTGAAATCAATCATATTAAACATATGTCATTTAAAACAATAAATTAAAATCATAGTAATATTTTATTCAATATATATTGATTAATGAATCCTAAATTCAACCAAATTTCATAATATGTTTTATAAAAATAAAATATAAACATAAAAATTTCCACATAGATAAAAATAAAAAAATTAACAACATTATAGTTGAAAACATACGGAAACTAATAAATTTTTTACAAATTATCATACTCATATTCTAGTAATTTGACTGATCAAGGATGAATGTTTAAGTACATATTTCCAATATTAAGATAATACCTTAATTTATTCCATTCAAATACTATAGTCCTCAAATTTAAAAGGGAGTTCCTCAATGGATATCAATTTTCCACCTATTAGCTTGCTATAAAAAAATGGATCTTTACATTTTAAGGCTAAGCCTATTTCATGTTTTCAAACATTAATTTAAATAAGAAGAGAATTTAATAATTAAAAAAATTATAATATATATATTTAATGAAAAAAAATTATATATTTTGGTCATGATACTTTTTTATTGAAATTAAGATAATATAGTAATGAAAAATAAAAAAAAATATACCAAATATTCCATGACTGACACAAATTGTAATGTCAAAACTATAGTGAATATATGATACATGAAAGTTTAATTTTAACTAATAAAAAAAATAAAATGACATGAAGAAAAATATTTAATTTGGAAGAATAATTATTTCCATGATACTATTAGAAAACAAATGTTACATTAGATGATAGAGTGTGTGTGCTAAAATAATAAAGTGATAGAATAAATTTTTTAGAAGGTCTTTAAATCCTAATTATCATATATACAATCTTCACACACCGAACTCAGAATATATAAATCCACTAAAAATTTATCCATTTCTATTTGTGTAAAAATTTAAAAAAATATATATAATGGTTAGAATCTATAACAAAATATTATTTGTGGGGAAGTCCTATCCTAGGAAATATTAATGTGTTTCCACAAACTAAAGTATCATTTTTCATGGGAGTAGAAAAAATCTTGGAATACTAATGGAGTAGAAAACATGTTTTTATTCATGTGGTAGGAACCATATATACATTTTAAGTGTTGTATAACACATATAGTGAAACTTTATTGTGTAGAAAATCACAAAATAATAAAAAAAAATTAAATATTCAATAGGTTTTCTAGTCATAAATGACATAAATAAAAATTATCATTATCCATATAAATATTATATTAATGATGATTGGGTAGCTCCATTGTTCATAGAATAAAATTTATAATGAATCTCTACTAGACTTGACTCACATGAAAAAGGAGTTAGAATTATGCACATCTGTCAATTCACAATGGCCACATTAAATAAAGAAAAAAACCAATGATTAAAACTATTCATTTCATACCTTGTATGTATTAATACAAAATTAAAATATTTATTTCATGTTGAATTTCCATTTTATGTCTCAAGACTACATAAATAAAAAAATAAAGAAACAAATGAAAATAATTCCAATTAAAAATATATATCATTATTAAATACTCCATGTTTATCAACAATCAATACCTCCACAATTAGACTCTAATAACATAAAACATTCTTTGATCATCAAGTAAATATTTAAATTTCAAACTTGGGATACATGGATGATGATACGGGAAAGGATTATCCTATAAGTTGTGATTATCGGCAAGGGGTTTTCCCCATCACCACCTACCTCTCTTCTTCCTCGGGTTGGCTTACCACTCCACCTTGGAATTGGCTCGGTTTTTTTTGGAGTTTCATATTTCTCGGAGGTGTCGTATAACCTTTCAGAATCATTTGTATCATAATTTATATTTTTTTATGGAATTTTTCCTTCCTCACTCAACCTTAGATTGATAAGGATTATTTAGTGGCATAATGATGGACAAGTAGTCGAGGTCCAATTTATGCAAATGAGGATTGAAGCCTCGCCTCTGATATTTTCTTCAGTGGTCCATTGTGGTACTTATAAGAATTGTGGATGGAGATAACGAGATTTTTGTCCTATTATATGGGAGGGTATTTTTCTGGTGATCAATAGAGCTTGGGGCTGATGAAATTATGATGTTTCTTAGTATTCAATTTTTTCTTCGTGTTTTGATTTCATATTTGATTAATTCTATTCATATGTTAGATTCCGGTCTATGATTTTTCCTTGGGATTTCTGCTCTGTGTTCTGGTTTTTAACGTGATGTATCATGATTGGTTGTAGATTTTTGAACCTCATTTTCATTGTTGTGGTTTTTATATTTGTGAGTAAATCTGGTATTCATTTTTTGGATGATTCGGTTGCTTTGATAAATTATCATATGCTAAGTACATGTTTGAATTTATGTAGGATCATGATGAAGAAGATTAAATTCTCATTCCTTTGGAATGACCACTCTGAAATGCTTGGGAGGTTTCCAAAATATGTTCATATCCTTGGGTATGTGATCAATGATGAAGATGATTCTTATTTTTCTATTGAATTTTGGGTATGACCACAACCATCACACTACATAGATCTTCTTCAAATAAGGTCGAGAGTAGGAATATTTAACCTTTCATACCGTTCAAATATTGATGTTCAAGAGGGTATGGATCTTCCATCGGTACCAGGATTATGCAAGTCTACACATGAAATCTAAGAAAGTAGTCAGAAAATGGTTAAGGCTTGTCTTAATATTGTGTAACGTCCTGGATCCAAGTACCATTCCCCGGGTGTCCCGAACCCAGTTTTCCACGTGACCTCAAGCGCATTTACCAAAACGCCAGAGGCTGCCGACTAGCAGTGAGGGCCCAGGTCTGATAGTTGGGAAACTATGCCCTCATTTGTCAAAGTGTAGAACAGCCGAATAATAAAAACATAATACAACAGTAGAATCAAGAAACCATACACATTTGAAATAAACAACTGTAGTAAAGGATAACCAACAGTTATATAGATGATGATGCAACATGTCTTATGTTCTAAGAAAATATCTAGAACATGTTACAACAATACAATACAGTACAATACAGTACAATACAGAGTACAACAAAACCAAAACAAAACAGAAAGTAGCATCGCGAGCCTCAGCCAGGTCCCATGCCCTCCTACTCCTCAGTGGAAATCAAGTACCTATATAAGGACCTTTGCCCTTATCTACACCAACAGAAACGTAATGTTTTTGGTCCGAAAAGCATGGCCCAAACAGGGTGTGAGAAATAATCTCAGTAGGCACCCACCAAAGGTTCGTGCTCAACTGTGTGTAAACATGTAACAACATTGTGCAGTAGTGAATGCAATAAACTAAGCAGTACTCAAAAGTAACTAACTTAACAGTTACATTTCCAGTGAATTATTCATTTAATCCATTTAATATAAGAAAATACCATAGTGAATTTCTAAGTAAATAGACAGCGTCCTCAGACAAACAAATCTCACCCTCGGGTAATCAGAATCTCTCCCTCAAGCATAACAAGAACTTTCCCTTAGGTGTACGAAGTGTCGCCCTCAGGCAAAGAAGTCAAGCCCTCAAGCACGAAAGGTTTCCCTCAGGTGAAATAGTATGTTTCCCTCAGGCTAATACAGTCACGCCCTCAGGATATAATAAATCACCACCCTCAGTCATAAGCAACCAGGCCATGCCTAAATATTTAACGTGCAATTTAAATATCATTCCTCTCAAGGAAAAAGTAATGCATAAATAAACGTGGCATACCCTGGGGTATCCTGGCCAAACGGATAAATAGAGGAACACACCCCCGGGGTGGTCCTGGATCCAAGCAACGATCCCAAATAGCCTTTTGATATATTATTTAATTACCTATACAATTATAGGTGTTTAAAATAGCCATGGCCTCAGCCACACGACACCCCAAATATGGGTTTGTAGCTCAAAAGCACACAAAACGCACGACAGTTGGAAATGAACACCAAGCCACCTACCTTTAACGCCAACGAACGTTATACATGAACGCCGATTCCAGAAATCCCCAATAATGACGTAGATCTAATGTAGAAGAAACTCTATTAAAACTCAAATAACTTCCATTAGAGGAAGATTTGGAAAGAGACACACCAGGAAGAGGAAGCTCTTACCCGCACGGTTCCAACGATATCAACAGAGGCGGAATCAGATTCCCGACATGCACTCGGCGGATCCTCGAATCTCTGACCTTCCTCTCCTGATCCCTCTTCTCGTTATAAGCCTTCCATGTGAAAAGTGGAGGCTACTACCCATTTTAAGAAAAAAAATAGTACACGGCGTGTATTTCAAAGTACACAGCGTGTACATCCCATTTTTAAACTGTTCCTCTGGCGGCTTCCCACCATCATGGCACTGTTCATCTGCCGAAATGTCTACACGGTGTGTCTCCCTGAGTACACGGCGTGTTCTGTTGCACAGCTGGCCACCACCTTACAATTCGCCTATCGACTGACTACACGGAGTGTAAGGGACCACTACACAGCGTGTAGTCGGTCTTTACACCCTTCGTTGCCGACATGGCCACACGACCCGTGTACTCATCCCATATGGCCAAAATTACACAGTGTGTGGAAAAGTACACGGCGTGTACTTTCCAAAATTTGGGATCTTTCCCCATTTTCCATATTTTCTCAAAAACAATTAAGGACAAGAGAAAAGAAGAAGCCCGTACCTCAAAACTAAGAACCGGTTTCTTACAAACTTCCCCCTTAAAGCAATTCGTCCACGTATTTCCCTTCAAAGGGTGGCGAAGATAAAGCTGAGAATAACTATGGCCACTGAGCACGTACATCGGTCTCCTGCTCCCAGGTTTCATCCTTCACTCGTCCATGGTGCAATAGCACCCATAAGAGAGAGACTGACCAGCCTCGGAGAACCTTTGTGCTCCTGTCAACGATACGAAATGAATGCTCCTCAAAGGACGCATCGATCTGAAGCTCAACATCCTCGAGCTGAAAGATGTGAGATGGGTCTGAATGATAGTGGTGCAACTGAGATACATGGAAGACATCATGCATGGATCGGTACCTCTGTGGTAACTGGAACCGATAAGCAACTGGCCCGACTCGCTCCAGAATCTCAAATGGCCCCACATACCTCGGTGAAAGTTTACCCTATCTCTTGATCCATTTGTGTCCCACACTCGGTGAAACATGCAAGAAAACCAGATCCTCGACCACGAACTCCAAAGGTCATCTGCGGCGATCAGCATAAGACTTCTAACGAGACAGCACAGTAGCCATCTGCTTCTGAATCAACTAGACCTGCTCAAAAGTCTCCTGTACAAGACACGGTCCCAGTAAAGTTGCCTCACCTGCCTCTAACCAGAACAAGGGTTATCGACATTACCTACCATATAAAGCCTCATATGGTGCCATCTCGATAGTTTCCTGAAAATTATTTTTATAGGAAAACTCGACTAGGGGTATATGATTCTCCCAAGAGACCCCAAAGTCTAGGATGCATGCACACAGTATGTACTCAAGCACCTGTATCATACGCTCTGACTGGTCATCGGTCTGAGGGTGGTAATCTGTGCTCAGAAGCACCTGTGTACCTAGTTCCCTCTGAAAAAACTGCCAGAACCCAGACGTAAAATGGGTGTCCCTATCTAAAATGATAGAACGAGGGACCCCATGAATATGTACGGTCTCTCAGATATAAAACTTTTTGAGATCGTCAACAACGAAGGTTTCCTTGATCATAAAAAAGTGATCTACCTTTGTGAGTCTATCCACAACAACCCACACGACACCATTGCCTTGAGGTGACCTCGGCAACCCAGTCACGAAGTCCATCGCTACATCATCCCATTTCCACTTCGGAATGAGTAACTACTATAACAGCCCAGCTGGTCTCTGATGTTCCTCCTTCACCTGCTGATAGGTGGAACATCTCGTAACAAAACCAGCTACATCTCTCTTCGTACCCGGCCACCAGTACTGACGTCTCAAGTCCCGTTACATCCTGGTAACCCCGGGATGAACTACCCAAGCTGAAGCATGAAACTCCTGCATTAGCTCCTCGCGTATATCCCCTGGAACCCATACTCATCCATGGAAATGCAGAACCTCATCATTGCCTATCTTCCAACCAGGAGGAGGGTCCTCGCTTTCCACCGAATGTCGTAGAACTAGGCCTTCTGGATCATATAGTTTTCTCATCATCACTCTATCCAGGAGGGTAGAAGTCACAGCTAAAGATGAATGGTAGGTCTTCCCCTGACTGTCGTGCACCTCCAAATTCATATCAGAGAACAAAGTCATAAGCTGCCACTCGCCACTGGCCTCCTACACAGCCTGTATCTGAGTCTTCTTGCTTAGTGCATCAACTACTGCATTACCTTTACCAGGTGTATAGGCAAGCTCGAAGTCAAAGGACTGAAGGTATTCAACCCACCTTCGTTGTCTCAGATTCAAGTCACACTGAGTAAAGATATACTTGAAACTTTTTTGATCGGTAAAAACCACAAAATGTTCTCCCAATAGATAGTGTCTCCAACCACGCAACGCATGCACAACAGCATCCAACTCGATATCATGCGTCGGGTAATTCGTCTCATGTGGCCTCAACTGTAGAGACCAGTATGCAACAACTTGATCTCCCTGCATCAACACAGCTCCCATCCCAATCCCTGATGCATCACAGTAAATTGTATAGCTCTGCCCCTGCTCTGGAAGTATCAGGATCGGTGCTGATGTCAACCTTCCTTTCAGGTCCTGAAAGGCTGTCTCGCAAGCTTCTGACCAAACGAATTTCACACCCTTCTTAGGAAAGCATGTCAATAGCGCTGCTAAGACGGATAAGTCCTATATGAAGTGTCTATAGTAACCAGCCAGCCCCAAGAAACTCCGTATCTCAAATACGTTCTTAGGATTCTCTGATGAAACTATTGCTCTCACCTTTTCTGTGACTACTGAAACTCCTGCCTCTAAGATTATATGACCTTGGAACTGAATCTGGTCCATCCAAAAGTGGCACTTTGAGATCTTAGCATATAGCTACTGCTCTCTCAGTGTACTCAATACAATCTCAATATGGGTGGCATGGTTGTGTCAAGTGTGAGATTACACCAAGATGACGTCCATGAATACTACCATGAAAGAATCCAGATAAGGATGGAACACATGATTCATTAGAGCCATGAAAACTGCTGGTGCATTTTTGAGTCCAAACAGCATAACTGTATACACATATAGACCATAGCGGCTCCTGAATGTTGTGAGAGGTATATCGGATGGTCTAACGTGTAGCTGATGATATCCTGATCTCAAGTCAATCTTTGAGAACACTCGTGCTCCATGAAGTTGATCAAAAATATCATCAATCCTTGGCAAGGGATATCGGTTATTAACCATCAACTGGTTCAGCTTCTGATAATCCACACAGAGTCTGAGGGTACCATCTGCCTTCGTCGCAGAGAGGACTGGAGAACCCCAAGTAGAAGTACTGGGTCGGATGAAACTCTTTTCCTGCAACTCCTATAACTGCCTCTTGAGCTCCTACAACTCAGGTGTAGCCATCTTATAAGGAGGAATGGACACTGGCGCTGCTCCTGGAACAAGATCAATAGAGAAATCCACCTCTCGTTCCAGAGGTAGACCTGAAAAGTCGTCCGAGAAGACATTACTGAAACGATCAACCACAGGAGGGAAATCCGTCTAAAAAGTCCCCTGGTCATCTAGATATAAACTCGCAATATGGGATGTGACACCACCTCGCCCATGATGCTCTGGTCTAGCTCGACTCGCCTGAACATCCCACTCACCCTTGTATAGAAACTCTCCACCCTCTGGTGACGTGAAACTCACCCTACGACGATAGAAATCCAAAAAGGATCTAAAGGGAACCAACCATTCCATCTTGATAATTACATCATAGCTCATCATATCTAATACATATAGGTCCCAAAGGAAGTGACACCCACCAACCTCAAGGGGGAAATCCTTTCACTAATGCACACCAGACGTTCTAGTCCCCAACTGAGTGTCTAGCGTCATGATATCAGAAGAAAAAGAAACACCGAGCCCAAGGCTTTCCACAATGGGTACAGATATAAAACTATGTGTAGCATCCATATAAAAAAGTACTGAAGATAAGACAGAAGCTACTATAATAGTACCTATGACTGTAGAAGGTCTGGGATCCTACTTCTGTTGGGTATGTTTCCCTTCATATTCCTGCCCTATGTCGCGGCCCTACAACACAGCCTGGAAACCCTGAGATGTCCCGCCCTGCTGCCTTTGAGATCCTGGTGCCTGGCTACCATGGCCATGACCACCATCTCTTCCTGCACGCCCTAATGTATTCCAGTTTCCTGACTGGTAAGAAGCTGCTGGTTATGCTCCCACTCACAGATTCTTCACAGAACCCCTCTCACAATCCACTAGTAGAAATGCCCTGCAAAAGCGCTATAGATGACCCATCTTGCCACAAGCTCGGCACTCCACTGGGTCTCGTGGACACTGTGGTCTATTGTGCCCCTCTCTACCACACTGGTAGCACCGAATTGGGGCACCTGAAGAAACCGTTTGGCTGGTACTGCCACCATGAGAGAATTCCATCTGTCTCTTCCTCTTACCAGCTGAAATAGTACTAGTAACTGGTGCTGAACCACCCTTGCCCACACCACTAGCTTCCCGCAGGTTCCTCTCTGTAATCAGTGCTAGATTCACAATAGCATGTACTTAAGGCAACCTAAAAACATTAACCAGTTCTCGGATGTCATATTGAAGACCATCCTCAAAGCGTCTAGCTCTCAGTGTCTCATCACCCACTAGTATGGGTCTAAAACACTGAAGCTTAGTGAAACGAGCAGAATAGTCCATCACCGACATAGCGCCCTGCTGCAGATTCATGAAATCTCAGTCTCTATCTGCCCTCAGCGTCTCTGGAAAGAAGAAGTCATAGAGGACTGGCAAAAAATCCTCCCATGCCATGTCTCTGTGATGCTCTGACTGGGTGATAACATCCCACCACCTCTTGGAGGAATCACGCAGCATGTAAGTCGCGAGCTTGACCCTCCGCCCTGGAGGCATCTCAAGATTCTCGAAAATAGTCTGCATCAATCCTAGCCAAGACTTCGTAGCCTGTGGTCCGTCATCCCTTGAAAACATAGGCGGATGCTAGTGATGAAAGATACGAGTAAGCTCGGCTATAGATGTGGAAGCCGGTGGTGCTCCCTGAAAGGTATGCATGAACCGCATAAAGTCTTCATGGAACTACGCATCCGCTCCTATGTCCGGTATAACGGTTGGCGCCGCATCTGGCTCTGCTGGAGGATCCACTGGTATCCCATGGCCCACCATCCCTGGAGTATACTTGTTGCCGCTCTCTTGGCAAACAATGCGTGGTCGTCTCGGTGGCATGACTGTACAAGGTCGAATGCACACCTTAGAACAAGATTAACAATGATCGAAAATGGAGAAACCCAAAAGGAAACAGCAGAAAGAAGGCATTCTAAATTTACTAAACAAGATTACACGGTGTTTATACTGACTACACGGCGTGTACTTGACATCCCTTCCCCTGCCCGGGTCCTTCTGCACGGCTAAGCCACACGGCTCCTATTTGAACAAAACTACACGACATGTATATCATCTACATAGTGTGTATGGTGTTATTTACAATTTCCCATGTCTCTTGTGACATGGACGACTACTCGGATTGACACTACACAGCGTGTTACACCCGCACACGGTGTGTCAACAACCTGGTTTTCCAATCACACGGATAAGTCCACACGGTCTGTCCTCGGACAAGACTACACGGTGTGTCCCCAAGGTACACGGCGTGTTTAAGGAAAGGTGACACTGACCCGTGTTGTTAGTTACATGTCTGAGTCCCCAGGTCGCACCACACAGCGTGTTCATCATTGACATGATGTGTACTCAAGAGGATAACATCGACTCGTGTTGTTAGTTACACAGTCGGGTCCCTAGGTCACACCACACGGCGTGTTCATCATTGACACGGTGTGTACTCAAGAGGATAACACTGACCCATGTTTTTAGTTACATGGCTGGTTCCTCTAGTCAGACTACGCAGCGTGTTACATAGTGGACACGGCATATATTTTTTAAGGTATCCTACATCCATTTTTTGTTAGTTACATGGGCGGACTCCAGGTCAACACTATACGGCGTGTACATCTGGTACACGGCATGTTCTCCCCAAGCATTTCCCTTACCTGTGTCGCCGCCCACACGGTTTGTGACACTGGAAGCGACTACACGGCGTGTACTCTGGGTACACTACATGTACATAAAAAGTTTATTTTTCTTCCTAAACAGAAGACCATACACGGTGTTTTGAAGGACTACATGGCGTGTATACTGGAAATTCCTGACAGTATGACTCAGAAACTTCACTGAAACCCAGAAAACACTGAATAACAACACCTAAGTGCCAAATTCTGGTCTGTGAGGGCCCATACTCCCCAAGAATCAAAGTTTGACATCTTATATGTGTTATAACAAAATAAACATTCAATGATCCACCAAATTCTTGTAATGGGGGGACCATACTCCCCAAAAACAAAATTTTGGCATCCATTCTTTTAACAAGTTTATAAAATAATACCCTATCACATATTAGGTATTTATCAAGCAGCTATCACAACAACATTATTTTCTAGCACAACAACTATCACAACAACATGCAATTCATAATGCACCTACATGGCATGGAACTATTCATGGCATGTGATTTCTAGAATGTGCCTAAATGATGCATGAGATGTCATACCCTCATCTCATCGGGTTGAAACTATATGGAACCCATAGATAAAATATAAACAGCACAATCCCAAGTGCATCACCCAACTGTGAAATCATATCAACTGTAAATTGAAAAATTAGTAAAATTGCAATATGAGGTAAATTGTCTTTTCCCTGTACACGGGTTAGCTACGCCCGGGCATAGTTTATTACCAACTACCATTCCCGCCATATCCCTGACTAAGGCACCAAATAGTAAGTTAAAGAAAATGATGCCTTTGATACCACTTTGTAACATCCTAGATCCGGGTACCACTCCACGGGTTCCCCGAACCCGGTTCGCCACGTGACCTCAAGCGCATTTCCCCAAACGCCAGACACTGCCGACTAGCAGTGAGGGCCCAGGTCTGATAGTTGGGAAACTATGCCCTCATTTGTCAAAGTGTAGAACAGCCGAATAATAAAAACATAATACAACAGCAGAAGCAATAAACCATACACATTTGAAATAAACAATTGTAGTAAAGGATAACCAACAGTTATATAGATGATGATGCAACATGTCTTATGTTCTAAGAAAATAGCTAGAACATGTTACAACAGTACAATACAGTACAATACAGAGTACAACAAAACCAAAACAAAACAGAAAGTAGCATCGCGAGCCTCAGCCTGGTCCCATGCCCTCCTACTCCTCAGTGGCAATCAAGTACTTATATAAGGACCTTTGCCCTTATCTACACCTACAGAAACGTAATCTTTTTGGGCCGAAAAGCATGGCCCAAACAGGGTATGAGAAATAATCTCAGTAGGCACCTACCAAAGGCCCGTGCTCAACTGTGTGTAAACATGCAGCAATAGTGTGCAGTAGTGAATGAAATAAACTAAGAAGTAATCAAAATTAACTAACTTAACAGTTACATTGCCATTTAATTATTCATTTAATCCATTTAATATAAGAAAACACCACAGTGAATTTCTACGTAAACAGACAGCGTCCTCAGAAAAACAAATCTCACCCTTGGGTAATCAAAATCTTACCCTCAGGCATAACAGAATTTGCCCTCAGGCATACGAAGTGTCGCCCTCAGGCATAGAATTGAATCCCTCAGGCACAAAAGGTTTCCCTCAAGTGAAATAGTCTGTTTCCCTCGGGCTAATACACTCACGCCCTCAGGCTATAATAATGCACCGCCCTCAAGCATAAGTAATCGGGCCATGCCCAACAATTCAACATGAAATTTAAATACCATTCCTCTCAAGGAAAAAGTAATGCATAATTAAACGTGGCATACCCTCGGGTATCCTGGCCAAACGGCTAAATAGAAGAACGCACCCTCTAGGTGGTCCTGGATCCAAGAAACGATCCCAAACAGCGTTTTGATATCTTATTTAATTACCTATACAATTATAGGTATTTAAAATATCCACGGCCTCAGCCACATGACACCCCAAATATGGGTTCGTAGCTCAAAAGCACACAAAACGCACGACAGTTGGAAATAAACACCAAGCCACCTACCTTTAATGCCAACGAACGTTATACGTGAACGCCGATTCCAAAAACGCCCAAGAACGACGTAGATCTGATGTAGAAGAAACTCCATTTAAACACAAATAACATTCATTAGAGGAAGAATTGGAAAGAGACACACCAGGAGGAGGAATCTCTTACCCACGCGGTTCCAACGAGATCAACGGAGGCAGAATCAGATTCCTGACTTGCACTTGGTGGATCCTCGAAGCTTCGGCCTTCCTCTCCCAAACCCTCTTCCTGTTCTAAGCCTTCCCCGTGAATAGGGGAGGATACTACCCATTTTAAGTGAAAAAAACAAAGTACACCATGTGTATTTCCAAGTATACGGCATGTACTTCCCATTTTTAAACAGTTCCTCTGGCGACTTCTCGCCAGCGTGGCACTGTTCATCTGCCGACATGTCTACATGGTGTGTCTCCCTAAGTACACAGTGTGTCCTGTCGTACAGTTGTCCACCACCTTACTATTAACCTGCCACCTGACTACATGGCCTTTAAGGGACTACTACACGGCGTGTAGTCAGTCTTTACACCCTTCGTTGTCGACATGGCCACCCGACCCGTGTACTCATCCCACATGGCCAAAAGTACACAGAGTGTACTTTCCAAAATTTGGGATCTTTCCCCATTTTCCATATTTTCTCAAAAACACTAAAGGAAAATAGAAAAGAAGAAGCCCCTACCTCAAAACTAAGAATCGGGTTCTTACATGTTGTATTCGATGGGAAGGGGAAGAACCTATAGATGTGACCTGTGATATCCTCTTCTATTGTTTTTTTTCTTTACTGTAGTGGTTGGATCTTTTAGTTTCTCACTTTTTACTCAAATGTGTTTTGATATTAAGAATGTTAATTCTCAGTTAGTCACATATAGGATCAAGAAAAAAAATTAACAATTTATTAATATAATGGAAAACAAAGATACTGAAAATCATAACATCTAAAAATAAATACATCTTATTCATATATAATATGTTCTTTAAATTTTTGTCAATAATTCACAAATATATTGAAATAAATGTCGTACATATCATTGTTATTGTTTAAAAAATATTTTTTACATTAAAAACTTATCCAGCAACCAGGTAAATTATATAATTACTAAACATGAATAAAATAAGAATTATAGATATTACTCTAGATGAATTAGTAAAATATTTTACAATAAAAAACTATTCATAAATGTTATATTTCTGTAACATATAAAAAAGTTTCACACTATATAAAAAATATATTCACTTTTTCCATCATATAGCCTACTTCATCATCAATTGAAATATATTTTATATCTAAAGATATATGTAATTTAATACAACTAATAAAAATATGAATTTTTTATTTTTATAACCAATGAATAATATATTTCATTCAGTTTAAATTGTATATATTATTTTTTAGATAAATTACATATAAATTATTTCTGTTAATCATCACTAAGATGCATTCAATTCCGACTATGAAAAATTCTAGAACTTTCCATATGCAATATTTTAGACAAAGGCTAGATTGAATAAAAAAATGAGAAATCCAAAATAATATGAAAAAATAATAAAAAATAAAATATCACTCACTTATTATCAATGAAGTGAAATATAAAAAAATAGTCCATTATTCCATAAATCATAAAATTAAATAAATAAAGAATAAACATCAATGAAAGGGCATAATAATTTTAAAAAATACTATAATAAAATGCTGAAAGGAAACAATTAATATTATCCAAAAAATCACCAGTAAGGACACTCGAACATAAGTGGGGATGATATGGTCGTCCCACAACATTGAGGAAAGGAATGAACCAATCCATTACTAGGTGGTATGTACATACATCCCATAAAGACTAGTTTATTGTGGATAAATATAGAGCTAAAGAATAATTTGATGGGATATCAACCAAAACTATAGAATATCATAATAATAAGTGATATGAACTACTTCACAACTATATCACTGGTCAAATTCACCTTAAACAGTATAAAAAATTATTCTCATTTAGAACTCATATACGTTTATTCATTGGATTTTTTTATTTTATGGTCGTGATACAAAATGGTAAATTTTATTGATCCTCATCAATGATTTTGATAATGTATAAATGTGAATGTAATATTTTCCATTAGTTAGTGAAATTATTTTTATTCTATGGGTCCCCATTCCCTTGATACCCAAATTAATTATGATATAGTAATGACATGATATTTTAATAGGTATTTTTCAAAATTAAAAATTATTTTTGATAGGTTTTTTAATAGAAAACCTAAAAATAAAATGATCCATGAAAATTTAAATAAACAGTACAATGAAATTACAATAAAACCACCAGATTAAAATAATATTTTAATTAATTAGAAATTCAAAAAAATGGATTAAGAACATATAATGTATCAATATGGAATTTTATCTATAAATTTATTTTATCATTTTATGTATTATTTTAAAAATTAATTTATATTTAAAATTAATTTTAATATTAATTTTAAAAAACTAGTTTTATTGGACTAATCATGTAACAATATTTGTGTATGAATTATAATATTTTTATTAAAAAAAATATTTTAATTGTAAAAAATGTTGATTTTTATAAAACAATCACTTTTATAAAATTATCATAATTCAGGAGTGAAATAAATTTTATTAAAATTATTTCATAAAGAAATATATTTTTATAAGTAAAATAAATCATTAAAATTTACTATTAATTATTGAAAAATCCCATGAATAATGTTCTGTAAATATTTGTGATATTTTACCCAAAAACAAATACATTAAATTACATGAAGAATTATTTTTATCAATTATAGAAATTAAATCCAAAATGTATATTCAATATTTATGATGAACATGGTAATTTTTTAGTGGTTTAAATTTCATTTTTCCATAACTATAATATTAATATGATTAATATTAATGGTTAAGAAAATGATAAAAATATAACTTTCATATATTTTTTTTACTGTGTACTTTTTATAATATCAAATAATGTAATATTATCTAAAAAAATTAATATAATTTTTAAACCCAAAATTAAATATTTTATATATCATTAAAATGATAATATGTACAATGTGATATTAAAATACCTTAATTGGGACCACAACATTTTTCTACAAAATATTGTTTCTATAAATTAATTGATTTTACATTATTTTGTTATAATAGTTTTCAATTAAAAAAATTAAATAGTGATTAAATTTGGGTCTATAAAATTAAAATTGGAAAATTTTGAATATATTATATGTTTAGTGAATCATAATTTAATTTGTTAAAAAAAGTTACCCATGTAAATACAAAAAGAATGTAAAAGTAAATTTATAATATTAAATAGTTTTAATGAATTTTTAATGCAAGTATGGAAATATATTTATAATTATTAAAAGATCCAATATCACCCCACACTACATTATTTCAGTAATTTGGATTCACTAACCCTTCAATTATGTAATGTATGTAGATAAAAGAAAATGGTGTTCACAAAACATCTCATTTCATCACTTATAGCAAGGGGTTAATTCCACCGTTTAAAAATTACACATTACCTAGGAAATATTCCATAACCTGTTACCAATTATTCTATACTGGATATAAAATAAAATTAATAAATATCTCGGGCACAAAAATTTATCTAGGAACCTTAATTATATGGAGCTCATCATGATGAATTTCAAGGACTAGAAAAAATTATCTCTCACTTGTTACATTTTATTCTAAATCATACTCATCCTAAATTACCCTGACCATATTTATTGGATGATATTAGTATAATTTTAATGATTTAGTGTTATTATTCAAAATAATAACTGTTATTTAATCCTTACCATAAATATATAAAAACAAAATAACACATATCATTCAACGTGCAGGCTACTGCCTCCATAAAATGACATATTTTATTTTTTTCACCATTACATCTGTTAACTGGTTATAAAGATATATTTTATCAATACATGTTGAATATATAAGAAAATTATAAATATGAATACTATAAATTATAAACCACCTTCTTTTCAACTCATCCACCAGGAAATGAAACGGTTACTTGTACATTTTGTGGATAACATCTGCCACACGTGATATTTTTCCATTTATATCATTATTTTCAATATATTTTTATTTCAGTAAAAAATTATACCAAACCATAAAAATATTTATAATAAAATTATTATCTATAATAATTAAACTATATAAAGATAAAAAAATTCATTACTTTTGTCATTGATCAAATTACAATATGCTCAGGATTGGGTTAGTCTAACCACGTAATTGAGAAATTTTGTAAAACTATATTATAATAGATTTTGGGGACATATTTACTAATATTATTATATTTTAATAAAAAATAATGTTATATTTATATTTTTAATTGTCATATTAAGTATTTATCATTCTATTAAAATATTATCATTATTTCAAATTTACCGTAATTTGTCGACCCCAATGCCATTATTAGTGAAAATGTGAAAACTCTAATGGAATGAGATTTCATAATTATAAATATATATACTAAATCTATTATAGTACCATAAATCCTAAAGTAATGATAAACATAGAGATATTATCATATTAAAATACTTTTACTATAATACTAGATACAATAATCCATATAACTCACAAAATATTTTAAAATAGATAATGACTAACTAATATTCATGTTCAGTATAATTTTCAATAAATAACAAAATGTTTTATTAATATTAATAGGTTTATGAAATAGTTAATTATGGTGGTTATCTTATTTATACATGAGATTCATGTTCATAAGATTAACAACAGAATTTAGTTTTGGGTTATTTTCACAAAATAAATTTCATCAAACATTTCTTCTATGAAACACAATATTTTATATTTAATGAATTATCTAATACCATTAATTTTTTTTCAGGATACACTCTATGTTAATGGTATTTAATTTTATATTTACAAACACATCCTTCAATGGATTATCATTCCATTGTTTCAATGGTCATAGTTGTTTTACTATCCCAATATCTGATACATTGGGTCATTGATTTTCTAAAAAGAATATACATTTCATGATTTCTCAGATCATATCATCACTCTTTGATATGATTTATTTGGTTTTATTCTTTATGTATATTTTATAAAATCATAAAAAAAATCCATTGAATTTTTTTCAAAAATAAATGTATTATTTTTTATAAATAATACCCATTATTAACATTGAAACTTTTCCTCCATCTGAATATTATCCTCCCAACCAATATTTTCTTCACATTATCATAACTCATATATATTAACTTATCGGATACTATTAAATTTCATCACAACTTTTATAATGAAATTATGGCTTTCCTATTTATAATGTGAGCTTTTAGTAATGGTTTTTAAAAATATTATACTATTTTTTAACTATAAAAATATTTCATATCTTCCACCCCATTTTTAAGAATGAAACTATTATTATTTTTTCAAGAAAAAATTATTAAATATTTCATCAAAATTAATTTTTAATAATTTTGAAAACCATAACTTCCAATAATTTTCAATATTACTCATCAAATGAAACTAGACACTCTATAACATAGTACTTTTTAAAAAAATTGAAAAATAACTTATTTATAAACAAATTAAATTAATCTATATTTCATTAATTTTAATATTCATTCTTAATTTTTATTGGATTTTAAAGGAAAATGCATTAAGAATATTTTTTTAGTTTTCTTTAAAACGGTTTTCTTGGATATTTGTTTTATTTTTCATCATGATGATCATTGTAATATTATTCCTTTCATTTAAAAGTATTTATAATAAATTATTTTCTAAATTGACTATAAATTTAGAAATTAAATTTTTTTAATCATAGTAGGAAAAATTATATATTCATTTCTTTTTTATTTCTTTAGATTTTTTTATATCCATAATTTTCCATCCAATGAATTTCCTATGTGAATAAAATATTTTTTTGTCATTTCATTGAATTATGTTCACCATGACATAATTAATTTTTTTACAATAGAAATCTATTATAGTCCCATAATATCAAACATTTTTTTAGTTGAATACAATATTTTTTTATGTCTTGGTTTAAGGGTATATAGTTAGATTTTTTCTGAATATATTTAGATTCTAGTTTATTTTAAATGTGTTTATCGTGTTTTTATTAGTAGATTAATTAGGGAGGTTTTATTTTTAATATTTCATTTTGATGATATAAATCTTATTTAAATTTAAATGGATATCTATTATGTGATTAATGATTTAAATATTCACCCCATTGGTTCTTTTAAATATGTTTAATGATTATAATTTCAATGGAACACATTTTACTGTTTATTGAATGTTGGGGTCCTAAATTATTGGGAAATGAACTAGATTATAATATATATATCATGAAATAATGATACATATTCATAGTTCAATTTATAAATGATATATATTATTAACATGAAATAATTTTTTTAAAAAAATTTTAGAGTACATGTTCGGATTATTTCACTATGAGTTCCTATGATTATGTGTGTTTTATAGTTTTTATATCTTCTAAATAACTATGTTTATATATCATGTTTCATGTTTGATTACTCATGTATTGAAAATATATTGAATGATTTATTATTTTACACAATCTTTGATTTCTTCGCATGTGTTTACGATCTATGATTTTTTGGGTATTATTTTCTTATGTATATATAAATCCAATATCCATATCTTATAATAACTAATGATCATTGATTATTACTGTTTATATTAAATCTATACTCAGCATCTAAATGCAATACAGTCTTATGGATCCATTTCCCTTGGTTATGAATAAGAGTAATATGTATGGTGTGTCTATAAGTGTGTCTTTTTAGATATTTTATTTAGATGTCGAATATTTATAGTGAATTTAGTAGTATCTTATATGGTAAAAATAGATTTGAAAAAATTAACATTATATTTCATATTTAATTGTTTAATTAATCTCAAAAACACTAAACATAAATGGTATTGGTGATTTCATGAAATATAAAATTTTATTTGTGTTATTTCTCGGCTCAGCCATATTTTTTGGATGCATCATTTGTAATCATATGGTGGTTTAGATAATTTTGTATATTAGACTGATATTCAAATATAATTTAATGGTTCATATGTTATGTTTTATCATTACAAGAAAAGTATAGATAACCATTTACTTTAGATGAAGTATGAATAAATATTTTATAGATGGGGATAAGAGATCATTACTGAAAACCCTATGGATAAATCTAATGGAAATGTCTATGTATAAGATATCATTCTAATTTTTTTCTAAATATGAGTTCATATTGTTTTCTTATCAATAACATTATTATATATATACTATAAGTGTTTTAAACTTTAGAATATATGTACACAATTCTCACCACCATAAACTGACTGTGTTGGTTATTATCTCAACTTTTACTATAGAATAATGAGGCATCACTACACACCTAGTTTGAAACATTATGGGTATATACATTGGTTAATCACCATGTCATTAAAAAAAATTACTTAGGATTTATAATGACATAGAATTATAATAATATGTATGAGTGATCCTAAATAATAGAAACGATAATTGTTTTTTAATTTTTCATAAAATGAACTATAATATAATAATTTCAAAAATTATGAATTTGAATAAATAGTTTTACATTTAATTATATAATAATTATTTAAAACCCCAAATGATTATAGAATAATATTTTTTGATTCTAAAATTTAAAATTTAAATTGATTATAATTGTATAATGAAATAAATGGTTTTTATAGAATTTATAGAATCTATACAAATAGAATCATAACATGATCATAGGAATAGTAAGGTGACTATTCGGAATAATAATATGTTCATTAAAATAATAACATCTCTTATGAATTTATTTGTAATATATAGGTATCTCAAAAATGAAAATATGATATACTTATATAATAGAATAAAAAAATTGTTGTAAAAATTTTGAATTAAGTGTTTATATTATTTTGAAATGAAAATTTTTATTGGAATTTATATATTTAATAAAATGATTTAAATGAAAATTTGTTTCCATAAATTAAAATTTTGTTGTACTATAATATCATGATAATTTTCTGAGACTTTAGTAATTTTTTTAATGTTTCATAAAAGTAGTTATAATATTAAAATTTTTATTTTTTGAATAAAATATGATTTTAATTCAAAATTAGATTTTTGTTATCTATGTTTTTTGAAAATAATAGACTGAATTTTATTTGTGTACCCATAAATAAATTTAGGGGTGATTTTTTAGATTTCATGGAAATACCTGATTTTTTTGTGAATAGTCAAAAATGGTAATTTACGATATTTAACATTATATGTTAAATAGATGAATTTTTGGGTCATTTATATTGTAAAATCCCATTATATTTAATTTAAATTCACTAGTTACATTACTTGGTCCTAATAAAAATGTATTTATAGACTTGAGAAAAAATGTAAACAAATTGATAAAAATATCTATAACACCCCACACCTATCCCTATAAATACCAACCATAAATAACTATTATACTAACACCTTTTAAGACATAAATATTGACTAACATTTTCCTAATTATCATAATAGACTCTTTTTCATGTGTAAGACCTTTTGGTCTCCCCAATAGACAAAAACTAGATAATATAATGAGGTTCTCCTGGAGACAGTAATCAAGTGGTATATTCCGACTTTCATTCTAATTTCAGATACTTAATTATTTTTTATTTTTTATTCATGATTACCACTACTATAAAAATTAAATGATAACTCAATTATCATACATATAGTGTATTTTTATTTTTTTTAATATTATTTATCAACAAACCTCTTCTAATTTCCCCTTATTCTAAAAAATACAAATATTCATCTATGTTGTGTCGATTCACTGCCTTCATGGATAACAAGTTTTAATTTTCTATTACTGCATTAAAGGATAGTAATAATACCATTAGTATGGATGAACATTATTTTAATATGGATATTATAAATTTTTAATGTTTTTGAACAAATTTAGAGACATAATATTATATAAAATAAAAATTGTTGGTGATGGTTGCAAAAACAAGGAAAAACAAACAAAACATTAATCATTAATATTTTAACTAATGAATCATAATCATATAATAATAAAATTATATATTTCATCATTTATAATTATATAATTATGTAAATAAAATTTATTTTCTTTTCTGGTGTTTTTCATACATTTGATATGAACTCCAATATATATACACAAATAAACCAACCATAAACTCATGAAATAAATTCTCATAGAACAACATTTCTTAAATTTAAAACTAATAAAAATATCCATAAATGAAATTAATAATATGGTAATATTTCAAAAAAAAAATTTAAATGGTTTTATTTAATATATTAAATAATTAAACTTTATTATCTAGAAAGTTATATACAAGTGAATAATGCTTTCAGACATATGGTATGCGACATTATTTTTAAAAATAATATTTTCAAGTTAAAACTCTTTTAGTAATTAATAGGGATTTAAAATTATAAATAATAAGACTAATTACATTTTTGATAAGAAATTATTTATTTTTTACTTACTTCACAGTTTTAGAAATTTATTTTCAGGTAATCTTTTTCATTTATAAGTGTGTACCTTTTTAAAAATGAAAAGTGATTTCAAAATAGAATTTTTTTTTCCTCAATAATGATTCTTTTTTAATATATTGTTGTATTATGGTCTTGTTATTGTTCATGGGAATTATTTTTATGATTGGAATTCCTATGATAAAATGATGGAAGGTGAACTTGTTAGACCTCTCTAGTGAATTGTATAATGGTGTAGAGTTAACTAGTAAGTTTTCTCCTATGAGATTATTGTAATATACTATCATGGTTATTCCATGTGTAATAATTATTGGTACTCCTTCTTTATTTGAGAGAGGAAAATTATATGTAAAATGTATATTAAAATTATTCATGAATCTTCCTTTTATGATATATGGTTTCATTCTATGGTTTTATAGAAAACCAATGATTTTATAAGGAATTTTAAAGAGATTATAATTTATGTGTTAATGTTATAACTTTGTAAAAATATTTTCATTCATGGATTGATGATTAATTTCATCCTTTTAATTTCCCTTCATAATAACTTACTTCTTATCTACTGTTTTCAAATGTTTTTCATTGGTTCTGTGGAAGGGTAAAAAAAGATAAGAATTGAGGTTTAATCTTATGATGTATATTCATGAAAATAAATCACATTTTGTTCTAAAATTTTCTTATAGTTTAAAATGGATTTTTATTATAGGAATTTACATTGTAATATATGGGTTTCTATGCATGATGTTATGACCCAATATCAAAAAATATATAATTAAAATATCTTTAGGAATGAGTGAAAAATAATTCAGGTTGAATTAACTATGTCATGTAATTTTTATGGTCGGTCCCTTATAGTTGTTATCAAGGTAAGGTTTAGATAACTTTAGTAATTATGATAATGTTAATTGAATAATCAAAAATAATTTTTACTTTATGGTTATGTTTAGATGATATAGAAATTAAATATTACCATATTGATTGTTATATTATAAGTCATTCATGGTTGTTTTTCTAAAAATGAAAAAGGGAAACTAAAGTGTCAAGGCAACAAGAGGATTATATTCATCCGAATTCATAACATGGAATATTGGGAGATCGAACTGAGAAGTTTTTTATCGTAATGGATAAATTAAAATTAGAGATATATATATATATATAGTGGAATCCATGAATGATATTATCTAGATAAATCTCAAACTAATATTTTTGTGTTGGAACATTTTATGGGACCACCCCCTTATATGTTTATTGTATCTACTGAACTAGTCGTATTTGAAGGGTAGATTAAATTCCTACATATGATATTCGATATCATAGGGTTTATATACCATCAAATATTTTGTCATCCTTCTTACTGTTTTGATACTGAAGCCTACCAGTGGTGTTCAGTGATTAATAATATTTTTTATAGTTAGTAGATTTATGCATTGGAGTGGGATTAATCTAGAAATTTGTTTTCATAAAAAAAATTATTATAGAGACTCTACATAAGATAGATAAATAATATTCAAAATGATTTAAGTGGGGGATTAATTCGGTTCATTGGATGAAAAATTTACTCTACTGTCATGGTATGCTGAATATTTTATCAGGGATCATGATAGTAAAATATATCACATTTACATAGGATTTAAGAAAAAATATCTATGGTAGTAACATATCATTAATTAAAAAGATTATAATAACTAATTATATCTATTGAGAAGTTGGAAATAAATATCTCTTATTATCATGTGTAATATGATAACAAATTGAAAAAGAGGTTGGGGTGGAATGAAAATGCAATGAATGCCTCAAAGAATTTTAATGGTGAAAAAATTAAGTTTTGAGTTTGTGAAAATTATTTCAAATACTACTGATGTAATGGATTTTGAAGTCTGGTTTGTTTTTCTGATGTATTTTGTTTGGAAATATATTTTGTAATTTCAATTAAAATTATCCTTGTATTTATAATAAAAATTCGTGTATATATATAGTAAAAGGGTTAAAATGTAATAAAATGGTTAATTATGAAAATGAGTCTCTACAAAGGTACTTGAATGATATAAATTCATCAGACTATAAGAAGAAACGTGTGGGGAAATATTTATGCACTGATTTAGTAGATTTTGGGACATCCAATGATGTGGTATTAGGTATATTTATTGTTTACTCATATTTTGATAATTTATTGGTAGATTTTGTGTCTTAAAATTCATTTATATCGATTATATTTTCTCGAAAATTATAAATTTAACCTCAATAAATGAATCCTAAGCTTTTGTTAAAAACCCATGGAGAAATATTAAAAAAAATATTATAATATTAATATCGACGTATTTGGAGATAATATACCTAAAATAATTTTTCTCTATCCCTATGAGGATTTTTTTGTGTAACTATGGGTGTGGATTTTTATTATGTTTACTATGAAAAATATTTACTGTATATCTAAAAAAAATTCATTATAATGAGTCTCAATATTTATACATGAATGAACAGATATCATTGATAAAATACCAGTATATTGAATAATGGTTAATAGATAGAAATGAATGTTATTACTCACATATTTTCTAAAACAATGTAAATTTTTATATAAATGTTTTTCTAGTGGTAAATTGGTGTCATTATATTATTATAGATGTTTTTTTTAATATAAATGATTTAGAGGTTGAGTACATTTTTATTTAGTTTATAATTTTAAACATCTTCAATAATCTTATATTATATGCCTCAAGTAGAACTTCTAGAATTGAAATAACTATTATCGAAGTTTCTATATAATGGATTCATTTGTATGAGTACATCACCTTGGGGTGGTCCTACTTTTTTGGATTAAATGAATGATGGTTCTATGAGGCTATTTACTAATAATAGATCATTTAATAACATCACTTTTAAGATTAAGTGTCTTTCTTCCTCATATCAGTGATTATTTGGATCATCTTTAGGGAGCTCGGTATTTTTCCATGATTGACTTGGGATTCAGGTACCATCAGAAAAAGGTGAGTGATGATGAATTTCAGAAAAAAAAACATTCCATAATAGATATGATCATTATGAGTTTCTTTTTATTATCATTGGTTTGAAATATTCTATAGATTTATTTATGGATATAATGAATATAATATTACATGAATATTTTGATAAATTTACTATTTTATTATTAAGGGTATTTCTGTTTATTAAAAAAAATATGGGGACCAGGAAAAAATTTAATGATTGTTCTGAAATGCCTACGAGAAAATAATTTAAATGGGAAATTTAGAAAATGGGAATTTTTGATACAATAGATTTATTTTGTTGGACACATTGTAAATAATGTTGGCATAATAGGTGACCCCTTTAAACAAAAATTTCTTTATGAATGGAAAATATCTAAAAACAATAATAAGACTCGTAATTTACTTGTATTATTATGATAATGCTTACTGTTTATTAGAAAAACTGAATGGTTAACTAATACATTATTTAACTTAACAAAAAAATGAGTTAAATATGTTAGGATTAAATAATGTGATTTTTTTATTCAAGAATAAAAAATGATATTGGTGAACACTATAGTTTTGGGAAAACATTCCAAAAAATTTAACGTATTTCTTCTATAGATATTCTTTAATAGAGTGACTTGGTGGAAATCTGATAAAAAATGATCAGGTAAATATTTTGGATCATGGAACCTAAAATATTATGAGTTAATTTATCCCACACATGATTTATAATATATAGTGTTTTTCACTCTAAACATTTGGATACATCATCTAAGAAGAGAAAAGTGTGAAATTTATGCATATCAAAAAAGATTGAAGTATATATTCAAACTAAAGGAATTGAAAATGAGGTAGATGAGATGGATAAAACTAGTAAAGGATTATAATATCAATATCAATTAATATATTGAAAAAATAAACATATCGGTGGATTCCATGAGTTAAAACCATTATGCTGCAACTACCATGTTATTACTGGAACTTGATCCCTTGGTTTTAGATTTAATAAATCTAGGTGTATAAAATGTTGGTTTAAGAAATTACTTTATTTTGGTTCAGTTTTCAGTGAAATAATCACTATAATAAAATATTAATCATATGTATAAGAGAGACCATGAGTTAAAAAAACATGATAGAATTAGTTAAAAAGGGTATGCTTCCATATGTGAACATTTATAAAGAGTGTTTTTTAGATTTTGTATGTGATTACATTTAACTTATGATTTACAGTTGATTAAATAGTTAATAATTGAATCACATTGATTTAAATTTTTTGTTCATCATAGAAGAAGTCAGATGTACATAGGCCTTCGATAGTATATCTATTGGAATGTAATGAAAATAGATTATTATGAATTTACCATGAGATGTTTGAATTTTCCAAAGTAAAATGAATAATTAAAATTACCAAAGGGACGCTGAATCATTTTCCATTTATAGAGTGTAAATGGTAAAATATATCGATGGATTTTATAGTGGGATCAAAAAAAATTCTCGAGGTAACTATGTGATTTGAGAAATTGTTAATCAACTAACAAAATCTGATCATTTTCATCCTATTGAAAATACGATGTATTCGGATCATCTTTATCGATTTTAGATCAAATGATCATAACATTACATGGATTCCCACTCTCCATTATATAAGATCATGATCCCAAGTTAAAAAAAACTTTCAGAATGTCCGCTAGAAGTATTTTGGAACTGAATTAAATTCCATCCCTACTTTTCATCCTCAATCTCATATAGTTTTATAGTGTAAAATTTATTCATTGGTGGATATTCATTTAGAATGTCCAATGGATTACTAGGAAGATGTAATAATCATCTTTTTTTCTTGATTTTTCATATAAAAATATAATTAATTATAGTATATATATCCACCCTTCTTAAAAATTATATGGAAAGTGATGTCAAACTCTAGAGTTTTGGGATGAAGTAGGTGAATAAATGATCATGGCGCCAATATTGGTAAATTAAACGGTAGAGAAATATCATATTATTTAGTGAAACATAAGGATAGTTAAAATAAGGTAGAAACTTTATATGGATATCCCGAAGAATTATCTTTCATTATATGTTGTTGATCAAGTATAACTAAATGTTCCCCCATGGAAATTTGTGATTACTGTTGGTAAGAAGGGGAAATGATTTCCATTGTTCATTAGACACTTTAAAATCCTTGATATTTTTGGATGGTATTCCTACTGAGTGGATTTTCATCTATGTTTATCCCATGAACAAATTTTATTTAATGTTTTTGTGTTATGAAAGGATGTGTTGGATTCATCCTACGTTTTGAGAACCACAGTTGTTCACTAGGAAAATAACCATTTTTATTAGGATAATACTCTTCAGATTCGTGACCTTAGCGAGCATGCTTTGTGAAAAGAGTAAATTCACCATGGTAATGTTTTGTGGAAAACCCACATAGTTGAAGAACCAACATGGAATTATGAAAAAGTTATTAGGTAAATAAATCCTCATTTATTTAATAACAAAATAAAATTTCATGGAAAATATCTATAAATTAGAGATAATGTAACAACCAAATTACATATAGAGTAATTTTTTTCACTATAAAATTAATTAGTCTAATTCATTATAAAATTAAAATAAATATAGTTGTATTTTTGTAGATTAGGGATCTATACCAAGGGAATAGTAAATTTAACTTTGGATTAGAAATGAGACCATTATGAATAGTAATATGAAAATGAGAATAATAACTTCATCAATGAAATAAAAAATAATATCTAGTTATAAAATAAATGAAAATAATATATATCAATATTATAGAATTTTGAAATATATTTTTTAGAAATAATAAATTAATTATAGGTTATTTTATGAAATGAAAATGTATAATTACAATTTATATTTAATATCCAGATTTATAATAGAAATTAATTTCTTAAAATAGATTAATAAATTAATATATTTTTACATTATATGTATTATAAAACATTGTGAGACCTTAATTAATTTTTTAATGTGTCATGAAATCAGTTATTATACGAAAATTAGTATTTTTCAAATAAAAGATGAATTTAATTAAAAATTATTTTTCTCATATTTAGATCTTTTTTCAAATTTGGAGTCCATTTTCGAAATCTACATGTTGAAAAATTGTTGGGGTAAATTTTTGGAATTTTTCTAAAATAGATTAATTTTTGTGAATAGTGAAATCTAGTAAACTATATTATAAATCATTATAAGTTAAATACATGATTTTGAGTCATTGATTATGTAAGCGATGAATATTTTGAACTCAAATGCACTAGCGACCATTAATATTCATAAGAATAAAAAATATTGATATTCCTAGGTAAAAATAATAAAAACATTAATAAAAAATCAAAAACACTCATCTCATCTCCCTAGAAATAGATATCCAAGCCACTTATTCTCTTCATTAGATACATCACTTGAATATTTCCTAAATTATTCTTTACTACTTTTCGAAGCCTCTTCCTCATTTCTAAGACATAATTGTAATATATCAGGTAAATAAAGAATATAACATTTTCATATTTTTTTAATATTTTTTGATTAAATATTAATTTTACTTTAAATGGGATTCTTTTTTTTATGGCGTACCCGATACACAACAACTTATTTCTTTGAAATCTTATGTTGCACAAAGCGTTGGGTCATACAGAAAAAAATAATATTATATTATTTTAAATGATATTTAACTCCTAGCCATTATATTAGCATGAAAGAATAAATATAACTAAAATATTATTAAAAAAATGTGTTATATGTTTTTACATGTATCCAATAAAAGTTTGAAAAAAATGTGAATGTATCTAATTTTAAGCTTGAATACTCTAATATTCATTAAAAGGACGATTTACTTCCTTTTGATGGTGATCCCATTTTAAATCTAGTGATGGTCACTATTATATCTTCTATTATACAAAATAAAATTATTCTTTACAATCGGTATATCTAAATTTACTTTGGGAATATTTTTGGTATTTTTCTGATAAGTTTTATTTTTTTATGAATTGTGAAAAAATGTATTTTAATTATAAACTGCCATTTAATCTAATTAATTTATATTTTTTGATTATCATTTTAATTGGTTTTAATGTTTAAGTAGAATATTTTTTAACCATTTAATGCAATTTTTGTTTTCAGATGTAATTTCACTTTGAAATTGAACATAAACAACTGTCAATCTTTTGATAGTTATTTTATAAAAACTAGCTTTTTATTTTGACAATGAGAATTAATTTTAAATTAATTTCTGCCACTTCTGTGTTTTGAATTTGGAAAAATCCATTCTATATTTGGATGCAGGAGGTCCAAATTGTGTAAATAGGTCACTTTTATTTTTGGACATTATGAATA
The DNA here is from genome assembly GCA_963277665.1 of Viscum album. Lineage (NCBI taxonomy): Eukaryota > Viridiplantae > Streptophyta > Magnoliopsida > Santalales > Viscaceae > Viscum > Viscum album. Next base: position 1,730,521,464 of record OY728132.1, read on the forward strand.
TTTACATCTAAAAATATTTTATTTACCATGGTTAAAGGGTAAATCAGGTAAATAAGGGTAAAATATAATATAATAATAGTATTTAATAACTCTAAAATGTGTTATAATCATATTTTTTTATACATATCCGACCATGGCCAACCATGGGTTGACTTTGGGACCCCATGAGGCCACATGAGACTGATAATGACACTTTAATTTAATTAATATAAAGGAAAAAAATGGCTTACACATTTATCTTTTAGTAAATCAATACATACATGGGGATATAAATTCATCTATTATACTATAAATATTCATTTGAAATCTAAAAAAATTTCCCACCTCATGATAGTTTTGATATAATTTTAAGACATCATATAAATAAAAATATTTATGACACAATAATGATGCATTATTTACCTCATTAATGAATTATTTAAATAAATAAGATTATATTGATTAAAATAATATCCAAGACTAGTCCAATTATTAATGAATGATTTTATTTCTAATATGAGAAATCTTATATTCAACTTCAATATGTTTTGGACATTTATAAACCGAAAATAATAATATATTAAATTAATTTATCCAAACTTTCCTAAAGAGCCCCTCCACCCCCTTATAAAAAGCCCTCACCTATAACCCATTACTCACACCTCTAAAGCACCTTGGATCATCCAAACTATGACGAATTAATCTCCATAAATACCTATATTCAACCAAGAAGAATTCCCCTAGGCAGAAGGCAATTCAATTAATCCTTCTGGTTCAAACCAAAGGGAGATACCCGATTTAAAGGTAACGTCATCCCTTAAGTTATGTTGTTTTATTTTACTTTTACATCCCCCTAAACTCTTATTATTCCATTATTTTACAACAACACCAGTATAATAAATATACTAGGTTGTTTTTATGAGAAGGATTCAGACTACACATATACAAACCTCCATCTAATGTGTAAAAAACATATTGTTTCTGTGGACATAGAACAAATGTGTCACGAAACGATGATAGTTCTATCTTCCCCTACCACCTCTTATATTATCCATAAAGATGGAATATTATTTATATGTGATATATATATTATATTTCTATTGTATATTTTCTTTTGTATTTATTATTTATAGCATTCACTTATGGTTTCCATAATTGGTAAATGCAATAATTTCATTTAAGAAGTGCGGACTATCTCCCCCTCAAAGTTATATGACTCATTCATGCCAGATGTAGAACATATAATGGAAAGAGTTAATGAAATTATTTATTATTTTATACTATAATTATAATATATCTATTTATCTTTTCTTTTTAGTTCCATAAAATATGAAATAGAAATGAAAGTATCATTCACGCGTACGTACAACTTACCGTCTCCATGAACGCTCTATTTCATTTCTTATCTCCATATGTTAAGTAATATTATAAATATATATATATATACAGGATATATATTATATATATGATATCTAAACCATGAATATAATTCTATAGATAATGAAATTTTTACCACATGGTCAACTTGTAAATATAATAAGTTCATTTTTGACTCAAGTACCAAATATCGATAAAACGGCCATTATTAGCATAAATGATTGAATAATATTTATAAAATTTTAATAAGTGATATAAAAGGACAAAATAAAATTAAAAATGGTTCTTATTTAAGTATAAATTAACATTATTTTATTATTCAAGAGATTAAAGAACGAATGATTCAAGTCGAACATGAGGTAAGGGGTTTCTTATTTCACTTTTAATTCCATGAGACTTCCATTGTTCGCTACTTATTTCTTGCATGTGGTGTATTTTTTACTTTATATTGATATATATTATCCTGATTCTATTTATATTCATGGAATTATATGATTAATTTGGTGTTTATTAGCTTTTGGTCTTATGAATCGATTGATTACAATGTGTTAATGGGTTTTCATCTCACTTTTTATTCCCGTGAGATTCATGTTATATTATCCACTATTTCATTTTGTGTAGTGTATGTAATTCCTAGGATTGGATTTTTTGTATTATATAATTTAATTTATGGTTATTTACTTCTTTATTTTATGATACTTCTTTCATGTGGTGTATGTTTTGTAAGTAACCAAATCGGTAAGAGGACTTTTTACCCAATTTCCATTCCTTTGGTTAATATTCAAATTCTTAATTATGAAATGCTATGATTATGTGTGGAATCACTGTGTATTTATTTATGTCATAATTTCCACTCCCCATTGTGTGGATATACATTTCATTCACATAATCACTCCATTGATAAACTCTCATGTCATCGATATGAACTTGATAAGTATAATGTTAACTCAGATTCCATTCATTCAGTTAAACATCCAAGTCATTGGGGTTGCTTTTACAAAACTATTAGTGAATGTTATCTGATTTATTTACACTGAATATCCAATCATATTAACTGTATTTATATTTAACACACACTATTATGTAATTTATTTATCATTATTCTGTGGATACAGTTTTTATAAGGGGTTTCATCTCAATTTAGATTCCATTAAGACTTCATTTTTGTTATACCCCAATTCACTTTTATATAGTGTATATACATTCCATTGACATATTATATCATGAATTTCTATATTATAAGGATATTATAATCTTTTATTAATTTTATTCAACAATAATTTTTATTCATGTGTCTCTCATTTGGATTGGAACTCTTTAACTAAAATCGCATTTTAAATGATTTAAAGATTTATTCTTAAAAATCATTCACTTTAATGTACATGTTTTAAAAATATATTTAAGTATTTCTTTTTATGAAAATGATTGTCTTAAATATTAAATTTATTTGAAATGTTTCATAGTGGTATGGGACATATTGATTTAAATATATCTTTATTAAATGTTTTAAATGGCTTTGAAAACGGTCTGATGAAGCATTGTTTATTTTTATATCTTGATTTGATATATTGTGATTGGAATGTTGAAATGTTATCTTTTAATTATGATTAATTTATATGTTTGTACTATGTTATTTTTCTTTGGAACTAATTACAAATGTAGGTGGTTCGGTGATAAACATTGGGTGGGTGAGCCCGAGAGTGCTCTCCAGTGCATTGGGTAGTGTGACTGAGGTAAATGTTAATGTTTCTCCTAGGAGATTTAGGGAATATACTATGATGGGTATTCCAACATAACTCCCTACGTAGTTGTGATAGCTACAATGTAAGTATGTTTTTTATGCCACATATTACCTTTATGATTTATGATTTTTGTGTGTTATTCATAAATATTATGATTTAATAAGGTATGTTATCATTGAAAAGTATGGTTAGATTAAATTGTATTTATTGATGGGATAATGTTTTCTTTCTTTATTTGATAACCCTTATAGGGATTTTTATGCTCAACCCAGTTTTTTGAAATGTTTTCTATAGTACTTAAAGATGAATAGGGTTAAGGATGGGATCATGGAATACTCATGTTGCCTAAAACATGGAACTAGGCATGTTTATTTTTAAGAGTTTTTATTTTATGAAAAAATGGATACTCTGTAGTAGTGTGTATGTGTAATTTTTAAGTTGATATATAATAGTTATGGAATAATTCTCTAAAACTATAAACCCGAAAATATCCTTAATGTAAATTATTCATTTAATTAATGATTATGTAATGTTTTAAGGCCAGGTCTTTATAGTTCATATCAGTGGTCGGTTTAGACAACTTTAGGGATTATGTGTTTTTATTAAACACATGTATAGTCCCTATGTCTATTATTTTAGTTAAATAATTGTTTTATAAATTTTTTAGATCAAGGATAGTAAGATAAAAATGGTAGGAGGATGGTCTCAAATGACATTCCTATATATTTCTGATGAAATGCTTGCAATAATTATTAAAACGTCATGTTCTGATGATTGTGAAACTTTTTCTGGCATACAACTCACTTGAAACCAGTTGTTTGAGATATCCAACACCTCCATTATACCTCAATATCATCGTGGATAATGGGTTGTATTTATTCAAAACATATTTTCTCAATATTCAGATATTTTCAAGAAATGTAAATATTATCAATGCATTTTCATATATTTAACCTTGTCAAAATATTTTGAAGCATGTTATGATTTTGAAAAAGGTGCTAAAAAAGGTGACTCTTGCACAACATTTTTATATTTTCTTTTAAAATATAGTCTCTCAACCCATACATATTTTATTTTAAAAGTACCATTGATTGAATGTTTAAACTCAAATTCTGTAATGGCCCAGACCTCTCTGGCCCATTCCTTTGTTAAAAGAAGGCCACGATGTATTCTGGAGGGTAAAATGGACATTTCCCACACTTTCCAGAATTTTGAAACTACACGCCGTGTAGTTTGAGTACACGCCGTGTCCCCCCTTGTCGGGTATACCCCGTGTTGAAGGTTGTGTCCTTGCAGTGTGAGAAAAATGGGTACAAGCCGTGTGTCCAATACTACACGCCGTGTAGTCTCTCCCCACGTACGTGTTACCGTGTTTTGACTAGTCAGTGGTCGTGTGCCGTGTTGGAGCCGTGTGAAATAAATAAGTACACACCGTGTGTCCAGTACTACACGTCGTGTAGTCCTTCCCCACATACGCATTACCAGTCAATGGTCGTGTGTCGTGTTTGAGCTGTGTCCTTGCCGTGTGCAATAAATGACTACACACCGTGTATCTAGTAGTACATCTAGTCCCTCCCTGCGTATGTGTTACCCTCAAACTGTGTGTTGACCAGTCAACGGTCGCGGAGCCGTGTTGGAAGTCGTGTGGAGACCGTGTGAAATAACCGAGTATACGCCGTGTACCATAAATTACATGTCGTTTACTTTTTCTTTTCTCGCCTATAAAAGGAGGGGTCCCCTACTCCTTTTCAACTCACTCCTCTCCTCTCATTCCTCTAAGCAGAGCTCTCCCAAGAGACTCGAAGGCTCCTTTTCTTCCATAACTTCTTCGTCTGAGCTCCAATTTATGATCCGTCAGTGGCCATGGGATCGTAACAATGAGGCGAAACTTCTGAGCTTGGATATTTTGTCTTTACTTAGGCCTTTCCTTTCTGACTTCCACCCCAAGAGTTTTTTCCGTGACCCAACAGAAGTGACGGACGCAGACGGAAATCTTCTAAGGTTGATCCGGGGGAGCGTTGCGATCAGAACCTGTTGAAGTAGGGATCTTACCTTCATATCCCTAATTTTTGCATCATGCATGGGTGGGTATCCTCTTGTTTTCATGAGAAATAGTTGACCCTTTGAATAAAGATAATAACTGGTTAAAGAACGAGGATGGAAAAGTTGTTATGTTTATTTTATATCCTGTGATATTATGGTGTGAATTGAATGAGCTTCCGCCTACTGAAAATCACAGCCATTGGGGGAATTTTCTTACGCAATTAAATGTTTCCCTCTCCTTCTGGATTTTCTTATGGATGGAAACCTTGTGGAATGTGGAAGTCGGTTAATCACGTAAAGTTGGCTGATTTAAAATCGGGAACCCTTGTGTGATCACCCCGGTTGAACAAAATGGAATAATGAACATGTGGGTTTTGGCTTGGTTACTAATGTGTGAAAGGAAGGGGTGAATCCTAGGTTTTTACGAATAGAACAGGAAGTAGGGCTATGGTAAATGATGTTAAAGGGCTGATGATGTGGCACAAACTTTGTTTTGTGGGTTGTTGTGGATCGGGTGGGCAGCGGGGCTGTGATAAATCGTATTAAAGGGATAATGATGTATGGTGCAATTGTAGTTATGGCAGTTGGCAGTGGGGCTGCAGGGATGGGTTTAGAATGTGAATGGACCGTGGGTCGTGAATAATAAATAAAAAGTGGAAGAGTTAATAAATGGTGGGTCATGGTAATGGAACGGGATTAATAATCAATGGGTTGGTTGGCTGATAAGAAGGGACTTAGTTGTGTTGCTTGTGTTTTCCTAACTTGATTTTTGGATGGCAGGGATATGTTTTATGAATGATTGATTTGGTTGGTTGTGGATAGTTTCCCAGTAGTTAAGGAACTAATAAACTAATTCTGATGAAACGTGAAAACCTAAATGGGGTTGGGGTTGTTTGTTGTATGCATGCTTCGTAGTAGCATTGTCAAGGCACGTGCTCAGTTTCTCTGTTTAGAAGCCATAGGTTGGGCTGTGTGTTTGGTATACATATATATATCTGTATCTTTTGTGTTTTATGGAACCCCACCCATATTAAGCACTTAGTGACGAACACTCCCATTTCATGGGAGAGGGTGTTTTTCCCTTAGTTACTAGCTCATTCCTGCTCCTTCTCCCCTAGGCTGTGATGGCTTGAGGCAACCTTACACCTAAGACTCTTCGGGTAGGTTTCGATTGGGGTGGTTTTAGCCAAAGACTCTTCGAGCATGTTCTACTGTTTCCCAAGAACCTTCGGGATGAGGCCCAGGTGTGTGTGGGCGAGATACGTGGTTGTGAGGCCCAGGTGTGTGCGGGCGGGGAGAGTGTGGCAGTGTCAGGACATTCACCGTTAGGAAGAGCGGCTAACTACTGGGAAATGGTGCAGGGTACCCAATACTCTTGTTTCATATGTACTACTACCTATTGTGGTTGTGTTTTAGTGAGTGTGGTTAGTGAGGTTGGGTGGATAGAATTCCTTGCTAGGATTCTTCTATTGTACTCCCGGGACATTAGGATGTCTCCCCACTTGTGCACGAGAGCATTAGGTTTCCCTACTAAGTATACTTGTATGCTCACCCTACGTTTACTTTTAGGTTTCTAGTAGGACTACCAGGGCCGTGCGGGACCCTACTAGTCAGACAGTTGGAGTTGTTGTTGTTGTTATACACTTGTTTCTTTTGGTATTGTACTTTGATCTTTGTTGTACTTGCACCTTGTTATCAAATTGTTTAAACATTCATGTGGGCTTGGTTTGGGTTTATTTCTATACACTTGTTCTTTTCCTTTTTGTTGGTTGACTCATCCTATTTCCCGATCTTAAAATAATAAAAGGGTAATGCCTCCCATATTTGTGAAAACTCATACCCTTGGTGTTAGTTGCCAACCCGAGGCCTACTGGGGGCGGGACTCGGGGGTCATTATCTCCCTTTCACCATTTCCAGCTCAGGAGGGGAATCTTTGGTGGGAGGGGGTCATGAAAGAATGGTATCAGAGGTGATGGTTGATAGATAGGATAGAGTCTGGAGTTAGGCACAGTGACGATTGCATGGGATGGTAGGGCAACATTGTTAGTTAATCTTGGTGTGTGACATAGGCCAGGAAAGACCGGCTAGGACACGGGATTTTAGGGCCTCCCGTGATCCGATGCAAGGACTCTGAGCCTACCGAACGACCAAGTGAGACTACACTGATTTCAGAGTAGAGACCCTAGGGAAGGTACATGTATCATCATGATTGTGTTTTACTTGATTTGGGTGTTCTGGGAAAGAAATTGAAATAAAATGATAAAATAAAACATTGAGTTTTCCTTACTACTTGGGCTTAGGCGATCCTTGTTTACCGTACAGCTATGGCACCTGGACGTCGTCCCCAGGTGGCTCAGATGGCCGAGGCCTAGCAGATTCAGGCGGTCAACCAGTTGAGGATTTACCGAGAGGAGGAAGATAGCCAGTGGCAGAAGACTCTTCGTTCTTTTCAGCGGTAGACCCTCAAGATGTACGAGGGTAGTACTTCGGATACAGAGACGGAGGGGTGGCTTGAGGAGCTAGGGATCGCTTTTACCTTGATCCGTGCTCCGAGGGAGTACTGGGTTCCCCTATCAGTCAGTCAGCTGAGAGGTGCGGCGAGACTGTGGTGGATGCTCTACCTCGGAGAGAGGATAGAGGCAGAGGTTCCATGGGAGAACTTTGAGAAGAAATTCTGAGAGGAATTCCTTTCTTCCATGATCAAGGTAGAGAAGCGGAAGGAGTTACTCTCCCTTCAGCAGGGGAGTATGTCAGTATGAGAGTTGGGGATCAAGTTCAAGGATATCCTATGCTTTTCTCCAGATCTCTTTCCGGATGAGGCGCTTCATCCTTTTCTCCACTATGCTGTCACCCCCTTCACCCTTCTGACGTACTTGGAGGTACCGAAGAAGGCAGAGGTTGTAGAGAGGATGCACTCGCTGGGAGGTGCACCCCGAGAGGGGAACCAGCTGGGCTCGTCGAAGGGCAATGTAGTCAGCAGTAGGTCTCCTGTGACAGGACCTTCTAGGTTCAGGCCAGTGGGGAGTAGGCCCTAGCAGTTCCAGTTCAGATCTTCAGGTCCTCGTCCCTTTTCCACGAGCCCAGGACCGAGGTGTTTTTCTTGTGGAGGTTTCGGGCACGTTTAGAGTTGGTTCCCGACCCGAGCTCAGTACGATGGAGGTGGGCAGGTTCAGAACCCACCTCAGCAGCACCAGTTTCCAGAGAGGCCCTTCCAGCAGCAGCAGGACCATGCTCCTCCGAGGGAAGACTTTGCAAGAAAAGGCCGACCTCAGGGTGCCCCTCAGGGACCTCGACCAGGGCGTGGTCAGGGAGGTGGACAACATTAGAGAGGCAGAGCAGCTGGGCATGGATAGTTTCATGCAGTAGAGTTGACAGATCCGGTAGGACCAGAGGTGGTGCGAGGTATGATTTGTTTGTTCAGCACTCTTGTTTCTGCTTTGTTCGATTTGGGAGCTTCGCACTCCTTTGTTGCACCTGTTCTTGCCCATGCTTTGGGACTAGACATAGAGAGACTTTCCGTACCACTGGTGCTGAGTAGACCAGTTGGAGGCCAGAACAGTGTATCTTGTGTTTTTCGTTGATTTGGGCTGACGTTGGGACCACATCGATCTAGTGGGAACATTCTTCTATTACAGATCCAGCCATACGATGTCATCCTAGGCATCGACTGGTTGTTTTGTGTTAGTGCCATTATCGACTGCTTTCGAATAAGAGTCGTTTTCTCGGACGTGGATGGGTAGTGCGTATATTTTGTTGGCAAGAGGAGCCATCAGGTGGGAAGCCGGCATGTGAAGCCTCTTCTTTCCTTGTTAGGTGGGTTATCAGTGGTTCCAGCTGATACATAGATGATGGATGTCCCGGAAGTTTTTGGGGAGTTCCTGGATATTTTTTCTGAGGAGGTTGTGACTCTACCCCCCCCCCCCCCCCCCGACGTGACGTTGAGTTTGGGATAGACTTACAGCATGGTGCCTGTCCGATTTCTATGGCCCCTTATCGGATGGAACCTTCGGAGTTGCGGGAGTTACGGAATCAGATTGACGATCAGATGGAGAAGGGTTTTGTTCGACCCAGTGTATCACCATGGGGTTCCCTAGTTTTGTTCGTGAAAAGGGTAGATGGTGGTCTTAGGATATGAATAGACTACCGAAGGTTGAACCAGGTAACGGTCAAGAACCGTTACCCCCTTCCAAGGATAGATGATCTCTTTGACCAACTGAGGGGAGCAGGTTGGTTTTACAAGATTGATCTACGATCTGGATATCATCAGCTGAGGGTAAAGGACAGTGACATATCGAAGATGGATTTCAGGTGAAGGTATGGGCCCTTCGAGTTTTTAGTGATGCGGTATGGAGTTATGAATGCACTGGCTGTGTTCATGGGAATTATGAACTTTTTCTTCCGAGAGTTTCTGGACCAGTTCGTCGTTGTGTTTATCGATGACATCCTGATCTACTCAAGATTAGAGGAGGAGCACGTTGAGCATCTCAGGGCAGTCTTAGAAGTCATTCGACACGACCAGCTTTACGGGAAATTGTCGAAGTGTATGTTCTTGACGCAAGAGGTACACTTCCTTGGGCACGTCGTGTCTCAGCATGGAGTGTCAGTGGACCCGTCGAAGGTGGAGGCATTTGTTTCTTGGGCATCACCCAAGAGCGTGGAATAAGTTCGTAGTTTTCTGGGGTTAGCAGGTTACTATCGGAGGTTTGTTTTAGACTTCTCTCGAGTTGTTGCTCCATTGACAGTATTGACTAGGAAGAACCAGGTCTTCCTATGGAGCGAGAAATGCCAGAAGGCTTTCGACTACCTGAAGGAGAAGTTGGTCAGTGCTCTTGTACTTAGGTTTCCAGAGGAAGGGTTGTTGTATGAGGTGTTTTGTGATGCTTCTGGACTTGGTCTGGGGTGCGTGCTGATTCATAAGAATGGAGTGATCTGTTATGGGTCTAGGCAGGTACGCCCTCACGAGCGTAACTATGCCACCCATGACCTAGATCTTGCAACATTAGTGTTCACACTGAATTTGTGGTGACATTACCTCTTTGGGGAGCGCTTTTTGGTCTTCTTAGATCACAAGATCATGTGTTATATCTTCTCCCAGCGTGACATGAACCTACGACAGCGGAGATGGGTCGAGTTTCTCCAAGACTATGACTTTGAGATCTCTTACACTGAAGGTAAGGGAAACATTGTGGCTGATGCCCTGAGCAGTAAGTCGCATGAGGAAGTGGTTCGAGAATCCACTGATGCTTGGAAGGAGATGGGAGAGTTGGTTGCCTTGCACTTGGATGCCAGGGTAGAAGGTGTTAGAGGCTGTTTGTTTCAGATGACAGTGCAGTCCTCCTTATTGCAGTAGGTGGAAGAGTCTCATTGGGGGGACCCCGAGGCAGAAGTGATGTGTGATCGTGTTGATTAGGGAAACATTCCAGAAGGATGGTCAAAGGATAGCCGACATCGGATGCTTTTCCATGGAAGGTTTTTTGTTCCAGAGGCAATGTGTGAGGGAGTTCTCTATGAGTTCCATAGCTCAGCCTTGGCGGTATATCCAGAAGTTTCAAAAATGTATCGAGGCCTTAGAAAACCGTTTTGGTGGCCTAGGGTGAAACGGGAAGTGGCGGAGTTTGTGGCTAAATGCCTAGTGTGTCAGTAAGTGAAAGATGAACACCGTGTTCCTAGTGGTTTGTTGCATCCTTTATATGTCCCCGAGTGGAAGTGGGATGACATCTCTATGGACTTCGTCATAGGACTACCCATAACTCAGGGTGGTTATGATGCTATCTAGGTAGTGGTGGATCAACTGAAAAAATCAGCTCACTTCTTAGCAATTAAGGAGTCAGGCCAGGTGAGTACCTTATCATAGAGGTACGTAGATGAGGTTTTGCAGTTTCATGGAGTCCCAAATACTATCGTATCAAATTGGGATACTTGATTTACCTCATGAGTCTAGAGGGGGTTACAGCATGCTTTTGGAACCCAGCTACACCTTAACACTGCTTTCCCCCACCAGACCGATGGGCAGACAGAGCAGACTATCCAGACATTGGAGGACATTCTGCGAGCATGCTTTCTGGATTTCGTAGGATCGTGGGTAAGACGCTTGACTTTTGTAGAGTTCGCCTACAACAACAAGTTCCACTCTACTATTGGCATGGAACCATTTGAGGCTTTGTATGGAAGACCATGTCGTTCACCCATTTTCTAGGAAGAGGTTGGTGAGACAGGTGCTCTTGGGCTAGAGGTAGTGCATAGAACCACAGAGAAAGTCCAGCTTGTACGTGAGAGGATGAAAGCGGCTCAGGACCGACAGAAGTCTTATACTGATCGTCGGAGGAGGCCCTTGGAGTTCGAGGTGGGGGATCATGTGTTCTTCAAGGTTTCCCATCGACGGGGGAAACAGAGGATTGGGAAAGGGAGAAAGATCTCACCTAGGATTAACGGACCTTTTGAGGTGCTGAGGCGAGTCGGTGAGGTCTCATATCAGCTGGCCCTGCCACCTCAGTTGGAGAAGGTTCATGATGTCTTCCACGTCTCCCAGCTTCGTCGGTACTTACACAATGACTCCCATGTTATCTACTGGGGAGAGTTAGATATGGGAGATGACGTGACCTTCAAGGAACGACCATTCAGAATCGAGGATCGTAAAGAGAAGGTGCTCCGTGGACGAACCATTCTGTTGGTTCATGTATTGTGGAGGCATGGCGGCCTCAAGGAGAGAACTTGGGAGTAGGAGACACATATGCACACACAGTACCCGGAGTTGTTTTGACTTGTTTTTTCCCTTGTTATTCTGAGCTTTGTGTTGATGTTGTACTCTTTACCTTTGATATATGGAATACTTGGCTTGTCGGTTGTGAGACCTTTTTGTTTCCTTGTTCCCTGGTAATGTGTAACATGTCCGGATGTGTGGGGAAAGGGAAAAACCTGACCCTTAATCAAGACACATTAATGAGGAAGCGATTAAACCCGTGCAGGTGAGTTAGTGCCACCTAAAGCAGATAATATCTCGGCATAGGAGAAGGAATTTCCCAAAACCACATGTTCAGCAGTGTGTTGGTTGTGTGCTGTTGGGGGTAGTACGAGTTGAAAAAAATCCTAATGTATGAAAGTGGGAAGACCCAATTCTTAATCGAGACAAATTAATGGGGATGTGATTAAACCCGTGCAGGCGAGTCAGTGCCGCCTAAATTGGATAATATCACAAAATAGGAGAAGGAATTCCTAACGCATTTGATTAGGGTTGTTGGTTGGGTTCCTGTTATAATGAGAACCCTAAGAGGTATCTTGTTGGGTTCTTCTGGGATGGTTTTGAATTCTTGGGGACGAGAATGTTTTAAGAGGTATCTGATGTAATGGCCCGGACCTCTTCAGCCCATTCCTTTGTCAAAAGAAGGCCACGAAGTGTTCAGGAGGGTAAAATAGACTTTTCCCACACTTTCCAGAATTTTGAAACTACACACCCTGTAGTTTGAGTACACGTCGTGTACTCCCTTGCCGGGTATACCCCGTGTTGAAGGCTATGTCCTTGCCGTGTGAGATAAATGGGTACACACCGTGTGTCCAATACTACATGTCGTTTAGTCTCTCCCCACATACGCGTTACCGTGTGTTGACCAGTCAACGGACATGTGCCGTGTTGGAGCTGTGTGAAATAAATAGGTACACACCGTGTGTCCAGTACTACATGCCATGTAGTCCTTCCCGACGTACGCGTTACCAATCAACGGTCATGTGCTGTGTTTGATCTGTGTCCTTACCGTGTGCAATAAATGGCTACACGCCGTGTATCCAGTACTACATGTCGTGTAGTCCCTCCCCGCATATGTGTTACTCTCAAACAGTGTGTTGACCAGTCAACAGCCGCGGAGCCGTGTTGGAAGCCCCGTGGAGACCGTGTGAAATAACCGAGTACACGCCGTGTAATTTTTATTTTCTCACCTATAAAAGGAGGGGTCCCATCCTCCTTTTCAACTCACTCTTCTCCTCCCCATTCCTCTGAGCAGAGCTCTCTCAAGAGACTCGAAGGCTCCTTCTCATCTATAACTTCTTCGTCCGAGCTCTGATTTACGATCCGTCAGCAGCCACGGGATCGTAACAACAAGGCGTAAATTCCAAACATGGATCCGTTGTCTTTTATTTGGCCTTTCCTTCTTGAATTCCACCCAAGGAGGTTTTTCCGGGACCCGACAGAAGTGATGGACGCCGACGGACGTCTTCTAAGGTTGATCTGGGGGAGCGTTGTGATCGGAACCTGTTGAAGTAGGGATCTTACCTTCGCTTATCTAATTTGTGCATCATGCGGGGTGGTCATCCTCTTATTTTCATGAGAAAGAGTTCAACCTTTAAATAAAGATAATAACTGGTTAAATAACCGGGATGGGGAAGTTGTTATGTTTATTTTATATCCTGTGATATTATGTTGTGAATTGAATGAGCTTCTACTTACTGAAAATCATGGTCGTTGGGGGCCTTTACTTATGCAATTAAATGTTACCCTCTCCTTCTGGATTTTATTATGGATGGAAACCTTGTGGAATGTGGAAATTGGTTAATCACGTAAAGTTGGCTGATTTAAAATCTGGAACCCTTGTGTGATCACCCCGGTTGAACAAAATGGAATAATGAACATGTGGTTTTTGGCTTGGTTACTGGTGTGTGAAAGGAAGGGGTGAATCCTGGGTTGTTACGAATAGAACAGGTAGCAGGGCTGCGGTAAATGATGTTAAAGGGGCAATGATGTGGCACGAACTTTGTTTTGTGGGTTGTTGTGGATCGGGTGGGCAACGGGGCTATGATAAATGGTATTAAAGGTATAATGATGTACCAGTTTTGGTTATGGAAGTTGGCAGCGGGGCTGCAGGGATGGGTTTGGAATGTGAACGGACCATGGGTCATGAATAATAATTAAAAAGAGGAAGAGTTAATAAATGGTGGGTCATGGTAATGGAACGAGATTAATAATCATTGGGTTGGTTGGCTGATAAGAAGGGACTTGGTTGTGTTGCTTTTGTTTTCCTAACTTGATTTGTGGATGGCAGAGATATGTTTTATGAACGATCGATGTGGTTGGTTGTGGATAGTTTCCCAGTAGTTAAGGAACTAATAAACTAATTCTGCTGAAACGTGAAAACCTAAATGGGGTTGGGGTTGTTTGTTGTATGCATGCTTCGTAGTAGCAGTGCCGAGGCACGTGCTCAGTTTCTCTGTTTAGAAGCCATATGTTGGGTTGTGTCTTTGGTATACATATATATATCTGTATCTTTTGTGTTTTATCGCACACCACCCATGTTGAGAACTTAGTGCTGAACACTCCCATTTCATCAGAGAGGGTGTTTTTCCCTTAGTTACTAGCTCCTTCCTGCTCCCTCTCCCCTAGGTTGTGATGGCTTAAGGCGACCTTAAACCTAAGACTCTTCGGGTAGGTTTTGATTGGGGTGGTTTTAACCCAATACTCTTCGGGCATGTTCTACTGTTTCCCAGGAACCTTTTGGATGAGGCCCAGGTGTGTGTGGGTGGGATACGTGGTTGTGAGGCCCAGGTTTGTGCGGGCGGGATACGTGGTTGTGAGGCCCAGGTGTGTGCGGGCGGGATGTGTGGTTTGTGAGGCCCAGGTGTGTGCGGGCGGGGAGAGTGTGGTAACGTCAGGACGTTCACCATTAGGAAGAGCAGCTAACTACTGGGAAATGGTGCGGGGTACCCAATACTCTTGTTTGATATACACTACTACCAGTTGTGATTGTGTTTTGGTGAGTGTGGCTGGTGAGCTTGGGTGGATATAATTCCTTTCTAGGTTTCTTCTGTTGTTCTCACGGGACATTAGGATGTCTCCCCACTTGTGCATGAGAGATTTAGGTTTCCCTACTGAGTATACTTGTATTCTCACCCTACGTTTACTTTCAGGTTTCCAAGAGGACTACCAGGGTCATGCGGGACCCTACTAGTCGGACTGTTGGAGTTGTTTCTGTTGTTGTACTCTTGTTTCTTTTGGTATTATACTTTGAGCATTCTTATACTTGCACCTTGTTATACAATTGTTTAAACATGAATTTGGTCTTGGTTTGGGTTTATTTCTATACACTTGTTCTTTTCCTTTTTGGTGGTTGACTCGTCCTATTTTCCGATCTTAAAATAAGAAAAGGGTAATGCCTCCCATATTTGTGAAAACTCATACCCTTGGTGCTAGTCGCCAACCCGGGGACTACTGGAGGCGGGACTCAGGGGTCATTATCTCCCTTTCACCATTTCCAGCTCAAGGGGGGGCATCTTTGGTGCGAGGGGGTCATGACAAATTCGGTCTGACCTTTTATAAAAATCACTTTTTATCAGATGTTTTGAAATTATATGCCATGCATGATTATTTTCTGAAACTGTTTTTCTATGAACACCCATATAATCCAAGATATATAAGTTGTATTTGGATAATGAAAGAAAATTATTTATAAGTATCACTAAATCATTGATGTAATGCATGGAACTTCTACCTACGTTAACTATATGATGATGAAACTATATGGACATCATGATCAAGGTATGTTGTACATTCTAATGGTAATAGTTTTATTTGACCATATGGAGGTGAAAAAAATGACAATATATTAGATATTGAGGTCTTAATATATTTGGATGAAAATTAAAGGTATAAGAAAACCATTGAGGTTAAATCATGTTAGGGTTATTTTTGAGTTTTATAAAAAGGACAACCCATAAGATTGGTGACAAACCGTCGCATCTAGAAAGGCTGCATGAATCAGTCACACAACTGAAGGGTGATAATGGCATATCACTTACCACTATCCTAGATGAAGTCCCTAGATAGTATGGCTTATTATTTTAAGATAAATAATTTTATGGATCAAGAATAAGTTTATTTTGGGAACTTATGTTTTATCAAAGGTATATCCTTAATATAGGAAAATGATTTGGTGATTATGTGATAAGGGTTATTTTAGAAGTTGTTTGATCTTTTGGAATCATTATATGCTTAAGGGAAATAGAATACTATGGGATATCATTTGTGGAGTAATTGATGGAATTTTATTTTGGAAAAATCTATGTTTTTATTATATACATATGAAAATTTGGTTTATTTATATAAATGATTATCCTATCATAGAGAATACATGATTAGGTTAATTACTTTTCATTATGATAATTTAAGAGTAACTAATGTTAGTGGGAGTAAAATGTTATTATTTATCTTGGAAGACTATGTGATTAAATCCTTTTAAGATTTGGGTTTCAATATTAGTTTGGATTACATTGATTAATTTTTTGTACAGTTTTTAGTGAATGGTCTTTATTGAACTTTGTGTATTGTTTGACAAATTTGGGATATCAAGAGTTTTTTTTTATTTTTTAAAAATATTATCCAATTTGGGGATTATCTGATCTGGTACTATCCATTTTTTTTGTTAATATATAATGACATGGGAAAAATATAGTTCATATTTTTTGGAATTTCAGATTCTATATAAGTAGATTATAGCACTTCCAATGTGAACAATTCATATTTAATACTCATCGTTTGGAGAAAAGTTGAGTTTGTGGTAAAAATATAGTATTCGATGAAAGTCTACATGAAAAGTAACTATGTTTTCTTATGTTATTATTCAAGCTATTAGTTAAATTCTTCAACATTATGAAAAGTAACTTAAAATAAATACATTTTTCATTGACTTTTCCAACTGTGGAATCAAAAACCGTTTAACCCATCACATGTTTTTGATTTTCTAGTGGTTAACTTTCTCTTAGTCTTGTTTAGTACCACTCTCCATCAAACCATGATGTTTTGTTTCTCTTCCATATCCATGTTTTCTAACATGGAATCATAGTACGGGTTATCTCGGGTGACATTTTTGTTTATATTTCTTTTTTATAAAGTAATATTTTTATTGACTCTTTTTTTTATGTGTGACTTTTAATTATGATTCCAAGCCCAATTTTAAACCTGAGAGGACTCAATTACCAAAAGGGTGGAAGGATGCAATATCCCAGTTAAATAAAAAATATAAAATTTTTGAGATTCTTTAATATTTGTGAATTAAAAATTAATTTCACTTTAAAGGGGATGTTATGTTTTACGGTGTACCCGATACACAACAAAGGTTTTCATAGAAGTCATATGTTGCACACAACATTGGGTCATACTGAAAAATAATAATAAAATATCATTTAAAATGGTAGTTAATTTCTAGTTTTTTGTTGGAAGGAATGAATATAAATAAATACAAAGTGACTAAACATGTTTGTTAAATGTTTTTACATTTATCCAGAAAAAAATAAGAGGCTTAAAATGTGAATAGATCTAATTTAAGCACAAATACACTAATATTCATTAAAACAACTAGTTCCCGCCTTTTGATGGAGAACGTTTTTTTAATATAGTTTGGTCACTATTTTATGTTCTATTTTATAAAATAAAATTCTTCTTTAGAATCGGGACATCAAAATTTACATTTGGTAAATTTTTTGTATTTTTTCTGATAAATTTAAATTTTTTAAGAATAGTGAAAAAAATTGTATTTTAATTCAAAACTGCCTTTTAATCTAATTTATTTATATAGTTATATTATATTTTTAATTGGTTTAAAAGTGTAGTTATATTATTTTTTACAATCTTATCAAATTTTGGTTATTGTAATTAATTTCACATTAAAATTTGGCATAAACAAGTGTCAATCTTTTTATAGTTATTTTTTTTAAAACGCTTTTTGTTTTGACAAGGAGAATTAATTTTAAATTCATATAGGAAAATTATGAGTTTTTAATTTGGAAAAAACGATTCCATATTTTGAATTATGAGTTCCAAATTGTGTAAATAGGTAACTTTTATTTTTAAACATTATGAATATTTATTTCAGTAAATATATTACATACCATGGTTAAAAGGTAAATTGGGTAAATAAGGGGAAAATAATATTATAATAATATTAAATTACCCTAACATGTGTCTTAATCCTATTGATTGATACGTGTCTGACCATGGGCATCCATGGGTTGATTTTGGAACCCAATGGAGCCACATGGTATAGATAATGACACTTTGTATTAATTGATTTAAAGAAAAGACAAAAATGACTTAAACATATATATTATAGTAAATAAATTATTACATGTGGTTATATAAGTTATATATTCGACAAGAAATATTCATTTAAAATATAAAAATATTTCCTAAATCATGATATTTTTTTATAATTTTTATACATCAAATAAATAATAATATTTGTGACCCAATAATGATTCAGTGTTTACCTCATTAATGAATAATTTAAATAAATATGATTATAATGATGAAAATAATATCTACAACCGGTCCAATTCTTATTGGATGATTTTATTTCGAACATGAGACATCTTATAATCTTTTTTAAAAAAATTTGGACCTTTAGAATCATAAAATCATTGTATAATAAAATAATATTTTCTAACTTTCATAAAGATCCCCTACTACCCTTATAAAAAGCCCTCACATGTAACTGATTAATCACACATCTCAATCCCCATTGCTCATCCAAACTCAACCTAATTAAGCTCTATATATCCCTCTATTCCTTTTAGAAGCCTTACCCTAGGAAAAAGATAATTCAATTAAACCTTTTAGTTCAGACCAAATGGGAGATACATGATTTAATGGTAATTTCTTCTCTAAAGTTCTTTTTTTTTACTTCTCCAACCCACTAAACTCATTTTGTTCCTTTAATTTATAATAACACATGTATACTCAATATACTAGGTTTTTTTATTATAAGGATTATGACTACACTTACACACCCCTCCATCTAATTCGTAAAGAATATACTGTTTCTATGGATGATGAACTACTTCCTCATGAAACAATGATTATTCAATCTTATCCTACCACCTCTTTTGGTGTCCATTAATATGGAACTTTATTTATATGTGATATATATTATATTTATATTTTTTCTTTTTTTCTTTATTTTTCATTTATATTACACCTTTATGGTTTCCATAGTGGGTAAATATGATAATTTTATTTGAGGAAGTGCAGACAACCACCCCCTTAAAGTGATATGACTCGTTCAAGCCATACGTGGAATGTATAAAGGATGGAGTTACTAAAATTATATATAATATTATATGGTAATTATAATATAACTATTTTTCATTAATTTTTCATTCCATTAAATATAAAATATAAATGAATGTAGCGTTCATGCGTACGTACGACTTACCGTCTCCATGAACGATGCATTTCATTTCTTATCTTCAAATGTTATGTACTATTATAAATAGATACATATATATATACACATATATATACATGATGTATATGATATATATGATATATAAATCATGAATATAATTTTGTAGATAATGAAATTTTTACCACATGGATAGCTTTTAAATAAAACAAGGTCATTTTTTACTCAAGTACCAAATATCGACAAAATGACCATTATTAATATCGAAAAAATGACCATTATTAACTTAAATAATTTCATTATATTTATAACATGGTAATAAGTGACAAAAAAGTAAAACTAAACATGAAAATGTTCTTAAGAAAGTATAAATTAACTTTAGTTTATTATTCTAGAGAATAAAGAATGAACGGGTCATGTCTAACATGAGGTAAGGGGTTTCTAATCTCACTTTAAATTCTATGAGATTTCCATTGTTCGCCATATATTTCATGAATGTGGTGCATTTTGTACTACCATTTGATATATATTATCATGATTCTATTTATATTCATGGTATTCTGTGATTGATTTGGTGGTTATTAACTTTTGGTATTACGACTCGATTGATTACAACGTCGTGAGGGGTTTTCATATCACTTATTATTCCCGTGAGATTCATGTTATATTTTCCACTATTATCTATTGTTTAGTTTATGTACTGTACTTGATTTTATTCATTGTATTATAAACTATAATTTATGTGTATTTACATCTTCATTTTATGATCCTTCATTCATGTGGTGTATGTTTCGTAAGCTACCAAATTGGTAAGGGAGCTTTTTAACCTAATTTATATTCCTTGGGTTAATCATGTAATTCATAATTATGTCATGAAATGATTAGGTGTGGAATATCTATTTATTTATTTATGTTGTGATTTCCACTCCCCTTTTTGGGGAAATAAATTTGACACACATAATCACTCCATTTATAAATTTCCAAGTCATCGATATGAACTTGATAAGAGAACTTTTAACTCAATTTCCATTAATTGAGTTAAACATACAAGTCATTATTGTTGATTTTACAAAAATATGTGTGAATGTTATCTGATTGATTTACACTGAATATCCAATAATATTTTGTGTATTTATATTTTTCAGACATTATTATGTAATTGATTTATCATTAATGTAAGGATATAGTATTTATATTGGATTTCGTCTCAATTTACATTCCATTGAGACTTCATTGTTGTTATACAACAATTCAGTTTTATATGGTGTATATACTTCCCATTAATGTGTTATATCATGAATCTCTTTATTCTCATGATATTATAATCATTTATTAATGTTATTATTCAATTATTTGTATTAAAGCATCTCTAATTTTGTTAGTAACTCTTTAACAAAAATATCATTTTAAATGTTTTCAAGAATTATTCT
Source organism: Viscum album (assembly GCA_963277665.1). Classification (NCBI taxonomy): domain Eukaryota; kingdom Viridiplantae; phylum Streptophyta; class Magnoliopsida; order Santalales; family Viscaceae; genus Viscum; species Viscum album. Next base: position 1,730,542,194 of record OY728132.1, read on the forward strand.
TCTAAATATTTTAAATTAATGTTCATGTCTTAAAATTTGTTTTAAGGATTTATTTATATGGAAATTATTGTTTTAAAGCCTAAATTACTTTAAAATGTTTCAATGTGGTATGGGAAACTTTGATTGAAAAATATATTTATTAAATGTTTTAAATGGTTTTGAAAATGGTTTGATAAAGAATTGTTTATTTAAATATCTTGACTTGAAATATTTTTATTGGAATGTGGAAATGTTATCTTTCATTTATACTTGTTTTATATGTTATGACTAGGTTATGGTTTTTTGGCATTGCATATGAATAGGGGTGGTTCTGTGATAAACTTAGGGAGGGTGAGACCGAGATAGCTCTCTAATGCATTGGGCAATGTGACAGAGGTAAACATTGATGTTTCTCCTACGAGATTTAGGTAATATACTATGGTGGGTTTTCCAACGTAACTGCCAATGTTGTTGTGATATCTACAATTTAAGTATGTATTGTATGCCACTAGTTACCTTTATGATTTATGATTTTTATTTTTTATTCATAAATATTATGATTTCATATGGTATATTATGATTGAAAATTATTTTTTCATTGAATTGTATTTATTGATGGGATATTGTATTCTTTCATTATTTTACATCCCTTATTAAGTTATTTATTCTCATCCAATTTTTTTAAATGTTTTTCATAGGACATAAATATGAATAGGGTCAAGGAGGGGGTCACATAAAAGTCATGTTGTGTAAAACATGGAACTATACATGATTATTTTTAAGAGTATTTATTTAATGAAAAAATGGATACTGATTAGTAGTGTCTATGTGTAATTTTCAAGTTGATATGTAATTGTTATGGCCTAATTATCTAAAACACTAAACCTCAAAAGGTCCTCAATGTGAATTATTCATTCATTTCATGATTATGTAATGTTCTATGACCGGGTCCTTATAAAAATGGTCCCACCAAAATACCAAAACCAAGTATCTTAATGATGTTATCAAATAGATAATATTCAAGAGGTAAAAGCATCTATTTCTTCTCTTCATAATTAATTCATTATTTATTTATTTATACCTTATCATCCCCTACTATGTAAAAAGTGAAATTATAACTATATTATCACTAATATAGTTTAATATTATTGTGTCAAGGGAATATACATCAACAATCCTTTTCTCTTCTTTTGTTGTTTTAAAAAATTAAAACATCATCCACGATATGTCGAATCACCAACTTCATGGTTGAAGAGATTAAATTTTCTATTACTGATTATGTGGCTACTTATGAAAACCTTTTTATGGTTAAAAAATATTTTAATATTTATATTATAAATTTTTTCATGTTAAATAACTATTTTATATAGATAATATTATGTAAAATGAAACTAGTTTTTGATGTTCGAAAAAACATCCAAAAAACCAATAATTTATCATTATTTTTTTATCAAATGAATCATCATCATATTTGGAAAAAAATCAATATGTTTTTATTTATAATTATGTATGTATATAAATTCCATTGATTTCCACTTATATATATTTTCATCCATTGGACAAGAACTATAGTTGTTATACTCAAGGGAACGAATGATCAATTAATGAATCAGACACTCATAGAACAAAGATTCTAATAATTAAAACTGATCAATGTGGTTGTAATTGAACATAATAAAATTTTAATAAAAAAATATATGTGTAAAATAACCTTAATTATTAATTTAATTAATCTAATATTATTATTCACTACATTATGTACACATTCAGAAAGACTTCAGACATAAGGCCAGGGATATTAAAAAAAATAATTTTTCAAATTCCAAATCTTTTTAGTAAAGAAATGATTTTTTAAACATACTTCATAAGTGTATTTTCATACTTTTATAATGCCTTAATTGTTTTATGATTAGTTCATAAAAATTTTAGTTTATATTAATATAATTTTTATTTAATTTATATGTGTTTGGATTCTTAATATTTTAATTTGGTTTCAAAATGAAAATCTTATTTTCCTCAAGAATGATTAATTTATACAATTTTTATGTGTGATGATCATGTTGTGGTTCTTAGAAATTTGTATAATAATTATTGGTTCCATGATAAACCATATTAGGGTGAGCCCATTTTATCTATTTGATGCATTAGGTAATGTGATGGTGTTAACCAGTTTGGTTTCAACTAAGAGATTATTGGAATATACTATAATTATTATAAAATATGAAACCATGATAGTTACACCATATTTACCAAGTATATATAATTACTATTTAATATTTATATGAAAATATTTCAACAAGTTACCTATAATGATATATATATTATTGCTATGGTTTTATTAGAATCATGTGATTTAAAAAGGTACACTAAAGTGAATATATTATATGTGTAAAAGTTATAACTTTTTGAAAATGATTTAATTAATGTATTATAGGGTTGTCGTCACTTATTATGTACCTTACTAATCCTTTTATGCTTATACCATGTTTAAAATTATTTTTCACTTGGTTTTTGGATTATAAATAGAAGAGTAAATTTAATTATTAATGTTTTGATGTATTTAGTGGATAGAAATCATATTTTTTTGTAAAATATTCATATTGTAAAAAATGTATAATGAGTAGAAGTGTATATTTTGTAATATATGAGATTATATTGATGAGGTTATGACCGAATTATCTAAATATCTAAACCTAAATGATCTATGGAAATGTATGAATGTAATTTTAGTTTAATTACATATATCATTTACTATTTAATTCTGGATCATTACTAATTATTTTATGTTGGTTTTAGAAATTAAATAATCATGATTAAATAATTTTGGTTTTAGTAATTCCTAAATCACAATGGAACTTTTATAATAATTAGTTTCATAATCATCTCAAAAATGTCCCAACAAGAAACATAATGGTATATTAACTATTTTTAGAAACCATATAATTCTTCTAAATAGGATAATCATAATTATGATTAAAAAAATAACCATTTTGAGTTACTATACACACCACATAAGAGAAGGATGAAGGCTCATTAATTTAAACGTGATGAAAATAATAAAGGAATGATGATTCAATTTCCTTTTAAAAATTTCTTTTGGAAAAGGATCAAAAAAAATTCTCTAATGAACTCATTGGTGTTTTATTTGTGTCAAAGGAGACCACAGAGAGACTAATTAGTAATGAAATGTGAATATATAAATACACATTGTTAAAGGAAAAAAGGGATCATCCTAATGTACAATTTCCAAGAAACTATGTTTTATATGTTGAACATGTATTGTATACATGTCATTCCACTTGTACAAACTGTAATAAGGATGATAGGAAATAATATAATTTACAGTAACAAAATTCCAATGAATACACAACTATGAATATGTTTTTTTATGATAATTAGTCCTTAGGAACACTAATTAGAAACTCAATAACAATTTTTTTTGCATTCATATCCTCTTCAACCAAATTCTATATATCTATTATGTTTTTAAGAACACAAAATAACCACCCCAATTACTAGATGATCATTTGTTCATTAAAAAATTTATTATATAATTAATATTATTTAAAAATAAAAAACTTACCTAATATATTTTTATATGAATATAATTATATAATATCATATAATCTATCTTTATACAAATTTAAAGTTGGATTAGTCATGGATTAGATCCCCTTAGGGTTGGACCATGATAATTTCTATTTTACAAATATAATATTTAAATAGAACCCCATTATTGGATACTAATACAAGATTGACTATAAACATCATATAAAACTTTACACCAATTATATTTTGGATATTAACAAAATTGGTTGAGGAACAATGAACATTTTTTATATTCATAATCTACGGGAAAAGATGAGTCAACTAGTCAAGAAATTATAGTTAGGTTGAATCCTCATTACTAATTAAATTCAAGGTCATTTATATTTTATATAACCCAATCCTATTTAATTTTTTTTGTAATAATTTAAATTTTGATGGAAAATTTTATTTTAGGGGGAGAATGTAATAACATAAGATTTTACTGTATATATTCCATAAAAAATAATATTTACAATAGATTACTATTGATAAAAATACCATTTTAAAAATATATGTGTTATATTTTAGGAATACTATAATGATAATATATGAAAAATTGATCTCGTAAATAATTTTTTTTAATCAAGTATAAATTCATATTAAATACTTTTAAGAACATATAGAGTATTAAATGTTTATTTTTTTTTTTAAAGATTTTTTTCATTATATATATTATTTTCCTTTATGATAATAAATTATGAAATATATAATTTTAATTCAAAGAAGATAACATCATTTATTGGTTACCTATTTGGATATTTTTATTTTTTTACAATTTTAGGATTTTTCTATAACAATAGGTTTCTTTTTTGAATTGTGAAAATTACAAATTTTTTCACAAACAATCATTTTTTATCATATAGAATTAATTAATTAAATTTTCTTGAATCCTTTTTAATTTAATTATATTTACTAATAACTAAAAAAATATTTTAAAATTAAAATGTTTTGTTTATAAACCATATATTTAATGTCTTAGTAACATATGTAATATTTTAAACAAAAAACCAATTTATTTTATTATATTTGATATTAATTTTCATCACATATATAAATTAAATATAAAAAATGGATTTTATATTTTTTTATCAACATGATCCTAAAAATTAATATGTTCAGTTTTATTTTTTAGCTATAAAATTTTATTTCAAATATTAATGTCAATGATAGTGATAACAGAAATACCATTATCTTCAATGAATTGATTTATTTATATAGTCTAATTTTTATATAATAAAATATATAAATATAATATAAAAAATTTATATAATATTAAATTTTCCTATATTTAAATATATTATTACTCATTCCAATGGTTATCAATACTATTGAAGATTAATAATACTTAACGGTGAAACCAATATTTTTCTATGAAAAAATTTTATAATATATAAAATGGTTTCAAATAAAATAAAATTTTTATAATATTGAAATTTATTTATATATAAAAGATAATTTATTTAGTTTCAAAAATACCAAATTTAGTAATGAGTTGTTTTTTATATGCATATGAAATTGTATACTACATTGTTAAAAACTAGTTAGATCGTTACAATAAAAGACTGTAACATTGAAAATATAATATAATATATATTGATGATTGATTAAACTATGTGTAGAAATTTTTTCATGTTTCTTTATCTACCTATTCCCACTCCAAACTTTTTTATTTCTTTATTTTCCATTTATATTACATTGAAAATTGCAAATTTAACATTGGAAAATAAATAGTAATAAAAAAATTCTATTTTCTTCACTTATATAAGGGGATAACTTTTAGAAATTCAGTGATCCACATTAAATTCTAAATAATCTTGAAACCCAACCCAATTATACAATAAAAATTAATAATTTTATTTTCAAAAATACATAGGTGACTAAAAGTCGTCCTTTTTTCATAACACCAATATAGTTTATAAGAGGGTGTTAAAGGTCATTATATAAATATTACATACTATATTCCATTTCCACTATATTATTTATCATCTAAACCAACATGATTAATTTTAATTTAATGAAATAAGTATAATTATTATACTTATATTTTTTTCAATTGGAATTACACCAATTGGTTTATTCCTATTAAAATTGTAAAAAAAATAATGTTAATCATATATTGTGATGTCTCCCACCTTCATGAAGCGACATCTACTATTTTTACACCAAAAATTCTATTAATATTTTTTTATACAAGAATTAACGAATAAATGTATCATATATGATATAAATATTAACATGTACAAAAAAACTATACAAATCATTTATTTCATCTAATTTATTGGGAAATGAAAATGTAAATTATGTGTTCTCTAGAATACTACCCCTATGATGTAAATTTTTTAAATTTCATCACATTTTAAAATAAATATACAATTAAATTGAATTATGATTAATAAATATAAAATGAATCATCATGTTACAAACATTTGGGTATTTATCTTCTCTTTATTTTTCTTCTTCCTTAATTAGGTTCCTCTTGAGAATCCTTAGGATGGAAAGAATTTGTTGGAAGAAAATGACCTAGTGATTATAGGTGTATTGTTATTTTAATTAATGTCATCTAATTATATAAATGTAGTTGATTAACAGAGATCCCCATGATTTTTAATAATGATTATTGTGGTTTAGGTTTTCATGTTAGTTTCTAATATTTTTCCTCATACATGAACTTTACACCTCATGAAATTCGAGTGAAATATATGTAATGTTTTCAAGGATAATGTCTTCAGATGAGCTCATAGCATAATGGGAGTAAACATCATGTGAAGGATTCACATTAGGTAATTTCATAAATCAGGTTTCAAAGAAGATGTAGATAGAGTTTTTGAATTATCTGGGTACCATGGATTTCATGATTTTTAATTGGGTTACACTCCATGTAAATGTCATGTAAAGGGATTGTTGGGAACTATATGGCTTATTTTTTATTCATTTAAAGTTATTCATCCTTGATCTCGACCTTTAAATCTCCTATGATTTTGACGACCTTATCTCATCTGAATCACATTGTCCAGTGCATTATCTAAATATTGTTTGGATTTCTTATCTCTAGGTACGATAATAGATTCTACTTCAACATTTCCTTTGATCTTGTTAGTATTGTTTCATTTCACAATGGTATTCTTTGATCTTTGGTGATGATTCTTATTTTTTTTAATAGACTATATGATCTTATTCTTGGGGTTTATTCCATAATGGTTGTGGTGCGGTGGGTGTGCATTTTTTGAGTTATATTGTCATCTTTTCACTTCGGGAACCCCGTTGTTATATTAAATATATTTGGAATTTATTATTTAGCCTCAATGGTCATTTGTTTGTCATTTTTCATAGTGCACCATTTAGAGGCATGTGTGACCCCCTTTTTTGAGTATGTTGGTTCCGCCTCTATCACCTATTGAAGAAATTCACATCGTTGTTTTTATAATATGTTTTATAAAATGAAATGTCATGATTTATTGACGATATTTTGTGTATATAAAATTTTTATTCAGAAAAATATATGTTTCATGTAGTTTTGGTATATGTAAAAAAATATTTCAAACATTGCAAAATGGTTTTCCAAGAATGTTTTGATCAAAAATGTTTTGAAAATAGAGCCCCTTGGAAGCATTGGGTACTTATGTTAAAGGTTTATTAATAGGTGTAATCCACTACCGGTGGGGGGTTTCTTATGTGGATTTACTCTTAATCCTATGTATAATGCTCTAGTGAATTGTTATCCTTATTGGGGGACTCATTTTTGGGGGTTTCCTCTTCATTGTCTACTCAATTCATTAGTTTAGTGGATTGATGCACTATATTTTCTATGTTTGGTATGAGTGTCCTACTTATCATGAACTAGGTTAATCCTTGTCATGGAGTTACCTGTTTTTTGGAATATATTTTCTGTTTTGAGCTAATATTGTTTCCATTGTACTTCCATGGATATGATATGACATGTGATTAATGGTTTGGATTATATATATATATATATTATTTTATATATGTATAAGAAATTATTTGAAACTGATTTTCTAGAATTTTTTAGAAATGTGTAAAATTGGTAAATTAATATTTTCCCCTAAGAATTTCATATGAAACAACTATATAGATTATCTTTCCTATTTTCAATTATGTTGATCATGAGATGAATATTGTTTAGACACATAATTTGGAGGACTTGGTTTGCATCCAAAATACCATGTTATCTCACACCAACCAAACCATTCGATAGTGTGTATACATTGTACTACAGTTTGATGGATGTAAATTAATGGTGTTGTGGTGAGGTTGAATGCTTTTTTATCCTATGGGTTTGTGTAGTCGGTGGTTAGATGGTGGTATTTTTTCCATTATATCACATAGAGCTGTTAGAACAAGTTTTTTTATTTAACCATACATTGTATTTGGATTTTTCTCTAGTTGATTGTTTCCCTTTTTTTATTATCTATATATCACCATTTATATATATCATGGTTTTATAAAAATATTTATGTATATATATATGTATATATGTCATGTTTTTAGTTAGGGTTGGAAAAAATCATTCCCTCCATTTCTTGGAATGCCATGTGCAATTCTCCATCCCATTGGGATGATTAAATCACTTCAAGCATGTGTAAATTCATGTCGTTTACTAGTTTAATAGGGTATTCATGTTGGGATAATCATAGTTCAGTATTAAGAATATGATTTTACATCGTCAGTTCATTTAATGAGATGGTTTTTATTAATGGATATAGAATTTTGGGACATTAGAAGTTGGTTTTGTTGAGTTCCCTAACAACACATTACATGAAGAGACACAAGTTACCATAAGATATTGGGATATGTGCCTCCAATTTTTAGTTATGTTCTAATTCAAAATTATTTCTTATGGGTATTTCTTTTTTAACAAAGTGTTTTTAATGTATTGTTTCTTCTTATGTTTCAATGTGTAATAGTATGCCTTTGATATGTATTTTTGGAGTTACTAAGAGGGTGAAAGTGATGATCCTCAAGATAATACACACCTAAATTATAATTTATCACAGGATATCAATTAGTAATACGTTTTGTTGATCCAAATTTTAATTGTGTATATAATTTCTTTGTCGAGGTACATCCACAAGTTGTAACATATATAGAAGGATCACATATATTATTGTACACGAATCCATCAATTTTAAGGGTATATACTACACTCTAGATTAGGAGGATTTTTTTTAATTATTTATAAAATATATGAATTCCAAGAAACATTTAAGAGAATCAAGGTGGTGTTTTTGGTGTTCATACATTAAGGTACCAATAATAAATGGTGGGGTTCCACCGTACATACAAATAGGCTTGTGGGATTGGACTAGAAGGGTTTCAATACTCTCTTATTCTAGTACTTTTTTCTATTTTCCATGATGGTGGATAAGTCTTTGGAGTCTATCTCTTTATTGTATAGAGATTATTATGTGTTTTTGTACACCAATTAGTTTACTAGGCCATACTGTTTTTTAATAGATATTTTAATGAATAACCGACTAAAATCAATGATGTACATAATAGGTTTATGACTGAATTTAAGAAAAATGTATTTATACTATTTTTTCGAAATATAAGGACATAGTGGATAAGAACATGATTTAAGAGATGAATATGTCAATTCTTTTTGATTATTTATGCTCTTCTCTTACACAAAGTGGAAACATTTTTAGTGCACTATGAAAAAATAAAATATTTAATCATCACCCCTGAAGTGGGGGAGGTGGTTCTCAATAGTAGGAAACATTAAAACCTATAGTTCCAACTAGTATTCTTCCCATGAATTCTATCATATTGGAAAGGGTTGGAACACCATGAGTTATTGTCCTTCACCTACAATGATGTGTAACTCTTATTGACATTATGGTCTTCTGTAGTGTTTTTATAGGATATGTCTATTCCCTAATATAATTAGGGATAATCAGCTTAAAATACTAATGTGTGGTAATTATATTCATTGAATACTATACGAATCCAACCATAGGTTTTGGGAATTATGCACCTACATAAAATATATGATTTTCCAGTAGAAGAATATTTTGATCCATAGATAGTGAGATAAACAATATGTATTAAATATTTATTAATTATTTCTTGTTTGATACTTATGATTCCCACTCATATACATATGTACTTTTTTTAATATTTATATTGAAATATATATCATTTCCATTTTAAAATATTTAGTTAAACCTCATGGGATTATGAAATTACATATGTTTTGGAGTCCTTATTGCACGTAATCAACAGTTGATGCAGATCTATTGTAGGATTTTAACAATTCTTGATATGGATATATTTTACATCATTATCAGGATTATTAGGATTGATTATAATCATTATAAGGTTGGTTTTAAAAAATAGTGAGTCGCATTTCATTTTTTCTGATGTGAGATAATGAGTATTTCTAGGATATTGGGATCCATGGCCTTGTTATATATGACATTCCCTCCAAATGATATTGAATTTTTTTATCTTTTTTTAGTAGTTGATCCTGATGAAATTTATTCTATTTTTACTTTTCCCATAGATTTTTTGAACATTTTTGACACATTTCCAGGTAATTTATTCTGATTTCCACTAGAGAGGGTTGTTGAATTTATGAATGGTCTGATTCTAGTAACGTGTTTGGTTTTGATACCATCATATCCTATGGAACCAATAGAGTAGAAGGATATGAAAATTGAGTGTGATAAACTAGTTTTGGATGGTTTTTTTCACCACTGTATTTCAATTTTTGTATCCCCAATGCACTTTTTCAAGAATAAATATGGTTCTATTTGATGGATTGTAGACTATTTGATGTTCAACTAAGTAATGGTTAAGAAAATGTATCTTTTTAGTTCTATAGAAGAGTTGTTTGTCTAGTTAAAAGAGTGAAAGTAGTTTTGGAGAATTGTATTCATCTATTTAATCATCAGCTTATTGTTCATGTGTTTGATGTACTAAAGATGGATTCTAATAGTAAGTATATACACTATGAATATATTGTTATTATATTTGGTTTGAAAAAATATTCTATAGATTTTAGGAATTAAATGAATCATATTTTTCATTTATTTCCAGAATTTTTTTGTGAGTTTTGGGGGATGATATTTTGGTCTATTAAAGATCTGATTGTGATAAAGAGCACTAAATGGGTTTTGTTTTAGAAATTGGAAAAATTAAATGATTTTATTATCATGGTAAGATCCATAGAATATCATTGTGATTCAATACTTCCTTGATCATAAAGGATATAATGGATGATTTGTTAAATAATTATCAATGTACGTTTCCCATTTCACTACTCTTATCTAAGAATGTGTAAAATTATCATGTGATAAAAATTAGTATGATTACTTCAAAGATCAAAAAATTCTTTTGACATTAGCATCTATTATGATGTTACCTAATCCCAATATGGGGTATGTGTTCTTCTTTGATTCATCTGTAGATAGTTTGGGTTGTGTTGTCATCCAGGATAACCATGCAGTGGAATATGGATATCATTAACTTTAATTTCCAGGGAGATAATTACCCCACTGATAATTTACATCGTGCCTCTATTTTTCATGTGCTTAAGTTTGGGAAAAACTATTTTTTTGGGGATGGGTTCATAGTCATTTTAACCATAAGAGTTTGAGCTAATATTTTCCATGAAATACTTGAATATCAAACATGGGATGTTGATGGAATACCTTCATTCATATGTCTTTGAAAATTCATAAACAATGAGGAATTGTAATGTAATTTAAGATTCTATTTGTTGGAAGGTCCCATCAAATGTTGTTTTAAAATCCAATGAAGTGTGGAACATTGTGTGGATTTTTGATCAGTTGCCTCAAGATAGTCAATAAAATGATTTAATTATTGTTATGCCCTATTTTAATTTATCATAAAATCTCCTTGAATCAATTATATAGATTCAGCAGTAGGATGATGACTTCAATTGAATTTACAAAATTCTCTATGATGGGGAGACCATTTTTTTTGATCTCTCTCTTCATATGTAATTTTTATTTTAGAGAACTCTTCATCATCCCTACATCAATGAGGACCTCTTTTTTTCAATATACACACCTCTTCCTAGGAATTTCATTCAAACACTTTGAATATGTATTGTGACATGAGACTAAAATTATTTCGGATAGGTATAAAGAAGGAAAGTTCTGAATATGTGTTTCATAGTTAAACCTACTAATATATAAATTCATAGCATATTAAACCTTCTAGTTTTCTCCTGACCCATCCTATTAAATTTTTTAAATGGGACATGGTATCGTTGAAAATTTTCTCATATTACTAGAGACACACCATAGGTTATAATTCTACTTTTGAGGTGACTAATCATTTCAATAAGTCAATTCATTTTATTTCAAGCAGGGGCCTCCTAAAATTGGAGGATATTGGTATGATGTATCTGTAGGAAATTATGAGATAAAATGGGGTTCAATATATCATTGTTTTATTTATGGTACTAATACTAACAATGTGGTTCTAGAGTTTTTACCAATAGGTAATTGGTAATTAGGTCAGTTTGAGTACAACATATTATCCATAAAAATATGATAATAAAGGGAGTGGTATTCATAATTTTGAGGAAATACCTTGTGAATGCATCTTTAATTGTTTCGCATCCAAGAAAATCCATATAAAACTAATTGAGTTTTAAAATAATAACCATTATCCATTATTGATCAAAATGGATCCTTTAATTTATTATTATGGTGAGCCTCCAAGATCACTGATTTGCTTGGAAGAGGTGGTTGAATCATCTTTTGTGTGACCATGATTCATTTAAAAGACATCTGAAATGATTCTGGATGCCTATTGGCTTCGAGTGACAACTCAGAGTTGAAAAAAATGTTATGTGAATCACAAATGTTGTCCTTTATGGTTTTCCATAGGAGAATGAGTTTTATTGAATTTTTTTCATTAGATGGGTCATCTATTTCATTGAAAATTGGTAAATTTATCTTCAAGATATTTCAGAACATTTTAGGTCCCTATGTGTCTTGGGAATGTGGTATACTTGATGCCATTTATGGTTCATTTCATAGGAATTAATGATGTTTTCAAACTACCACAGTAGTAAAAATGAAAACTTGATCCCTCTCTATCACGAACCTGACTGGGTCGCCATCTGATCTGCACCCGACCAGATCTACAGCATGTCTTGAAGGGTTTTCCCAATACCCACCGGCTAGCACAAGTGCACATGTATCAAAAACAATACATTTGAATGATTTGCCCAAAATAATAAAAACCAAACAACTGATAAAGTAAATAAACTGAAACTGGAAACAAACACCCAAATATGGATTTAAAAATTATCATATTTAAAGAATAAAATTCAACTGAAACCCCAAATAGATCTACAAAAAATATAGAAAACTGAAATTCCAACACCATCCTCAAAGAAACAAGAAATGTCACGCTCCCAAAGTACCAACACTAACCTACATGAAAATACCATCAAAAACATGAATGACCATCGCTATACACATTGCCTCAACCTGGGATACACAAAGAACAAGGTCTATTTACACCCAGCGGTGTATGTAGGGTGTGATCCAAGAGCCCAGTAGGATGCCAACAAAAAATGCATCACTAAAAATTAAATGATAAATACATTTTCATATTAAATAAATAAAAAAGAAATTACGTCTTGAATATATTTTAATGAAAACAATTTTTAATGAAATGTGTTTTAATAAAAACAATATTAAGGAAAACAACTTAAATTAAAACACACATGAACACTTACTTTTAATATAACTGATGTATCCTTCCAGTGAGGGTATAGTATTCAAGGATCACAAAATATGGGAGAGTCCTCATTGGTGTTAGCAGGCATGGGACCCAAGATCTTCGTGTCTTGGTGAAACCTATCATACAAACCATGAACCTCGGTATATGTGGCTTTGTAACTATGAACCATAGTAAATGTGGAATAGAAACCATGACCCACATACATACCCATTCAAGATCCACTAGTACAAAATGACCCATAACATAGTGGTCCCCAATCATTCAAATTTTTAGTTGGTGTTGTAGACATCAATCATATTAAGTGAAACATGGCTGAAGCCACTCCCGGATCACTAGCCCACTAGTATAGTCCACCCTACTAGTTACATAGGTTTCCCTCTCTATACTCAAATATGTTTTAGATTTGTATAACAAGTTCTATTTATGCATAAAAATAAGAAAATAAAATAAACATGAAAAAATCCACTATTTATATACACAAATCCCTTTTGAAATAATACACACACCAAAAACACTATTTATCCCTAACTCACACAAAAACTCTTTCCAACCATGATTCTCACTTCAAACTAAATTTAATAAATAATTAACACAAATTATATTTTAATATTTAAAAATAAAAACCATCTATTTTCATCATGATTACGCCAATTCTATTTCATGTATTGTGAACATTCAAAATTTATTACACATCAAATTTTTCAAAACTACTTCCAGAACAGACATTGCACCGCTTGCACAATTAAATGACTGGATAACGCATTTTGAAATACCATCCCCATGTTTTTACAAACCACTAGAAAATTTATGAAACAATTTTTATAATATGCTATGTGACTCCAAATACTAATGTTTTGAACCAAATATTCTTATATGAATCAACGCATATTGATGTTAAACCAAAACACAACCTGAATAGTTTATAAAATGCTAATAAACAGTTAGACATTGTTTTTTGTAGAATTCACACTTATATCACATATACATATCAAACATTAATTAAAAACATTATTTGTACTAAATAAACTAATTAATAAATATGATAAATTAATCTAAGAAGAAAATTATTTCTTCAAATAATGGTTAAATATAGATCCACCAACCTCAGCATATGTAACCCATAATATTTGGTTCACAACTCCAAAATTTTGTGTGAAATTAAAATTGCACCTAATGTGCACCAGCAAAACACAATTAAACCAAAAAAACAATCATACAAAATAAAATAAAGATTTTCTGTAAAACAAATGAATCCCCAACAAAAACCCTATAAAATTTGGGAAGAAATTACTGATGGAAAGTGCATGCACTAGAGAAGCATGTGACGCTAGTGAAGAAGGTCCATCCATTGAAGGGATGCACAGGAAAATGTTGAATCAGAAAAGAAGGTTGTGTGTGCCGATTACAGACAAGTGGGGAGGGTGCGTGTGGTGTCTGCTGACTAGTGTGAAGTGAGTGCATTGAATAAAGTAGGATGGGGTGTGATTCACAGTCGGTTTCATGATGGTGATGAGAGGAGGGGCCCACACAGATTGGGTTTCATCAAAGGGGGAGGTAATAAAAGAGGGAGAGGGTGAAGAAGAGTGATAAAAAGAGAGGTAAATAAATGAAGAATAATAAGAAATGCAAATAAAAATAAAGAATAATATAAAACTTATAAACTATAAAAATTATAATACTACCAAATAATAAGATAAATAATACCAATAATAAAATTAAAATAATAAAACCAATCACAAAAATAATTGCATTAATTAATGTGTCTAGACAACGCTTACCGATGTGTGCATGGTTGCAGGACGAGTCATACACCTTTGTAATTTGAAATTTAATAATAAAACATTCTATTATTAAGAATGGGAATAACACACAGTTGCACATAAGGCCGTTCACCCGTATATAAAGCCAAATTTCTTTTAATATATAAACTGACACAACATGCAGCTTGAGCGTGGACCTAAAATAACAGAAATATAATAAAGTATTGGGTTGGGGTGTCCCAATTATCCTAAACATAACACTTTGTGCCCCCAAATAGTTCCAAATGTATTTTTCAACCATGATTCCAATCAAGAACATAGAGACACTTTAAAAAACCT
The DNA here is from genome assembly GCA_963277665.1 of Viscum album. Classification (NCBI taxonomy): domain Eukaryota; kingdom Viridiplantae; phylum Streptophyta; class Magnoliopsida; order Santalales; family Viscaceae; genus Viscum; species Viscum album. The sequence continues at coordinate 1,730,557,607 of OY728132.1, forward strand.
CAATCATCGGAAGACCGAGCATTCAAAACACCAATTACCTAAAACTCCATATATCTCAAATTTGGAATCACTAGGAAAAATGAACAACATCAAGGAATTCATCTCCAAACACAAATACAACATATGAGCTCCTCGACTACTAACATAGAGATCACCGGGGCCGCTCGAGACATCCATGAACACACGTAAAAAGACTCATTACCTGAGCAAACCAATTACCCTTGTCATTGTCGGGCAGAGAAGAAACAATAGATTGTCCCTCCAAGAACACTATGAAGACAGACATTCCATCATGCTCATCCTATGGTGGTCTCCACACCAAATTAGTATTCTTTTCAAAAAGTGGTCCTCCAAACCAAAACGACTAACAATCCCAGAAAAACCTCTAACACTTGCTTGATCATCAATGCTCCATAAGATTAACTAAACCAACAAATGGTGAGAGTTTGGTGAGACCTGCTATGGGTCTCCCCACTGTCATAAAATTTTCTTAAAACCACAACATCTATATGAAATTCCTAGTTTATTTTGAGTTATATGCATTGAACTCTTCATCACAAACCCACCAATAGAGGCTGAATATCTCAGAAAATTCCCACAGTGGACAACCCTCCACCACATGAGATAGTATTGATAGAGGAATCACCTAACCTAGCGGATAACTGGATAGGCGTTCATAAATATCACAAGTCATGGGATCTCTAAATCAAGTACAATTTCAATCCATAACTGACCTCAAGAAGGTTCATATAGAACACCCACTGGCTTTACATGAACATGGATTCTCCGAACCTCTTTAAGGATAAAGAAAAACTCCAATAAATTAAGAGTGCAACAAAGTTACAAGGACTTTATTCCCCTTGCAACAAAAATTATTCCATCAGAGATGATTCCATAATAAGTACATTTATGTCATCCCCATCCAGCCACTACTGAATTAATTCGAGCCATTCTCATGCCAAATCCCATGATCTTTGACTATGGACAAGCGTCACCCATAGACCTATGGTTAGGGCTCTGACGTCTGAATCATCTACCACCACACAGTCATATGCTTACCTTATCTAAATGGAACATCCCCTTCTATAAAAACAACACACAAACTTCTCCTTGTGTCCCAAGCAGCCACTTTGTCAACATACTAACTATGAATTCTAGCGAACGACTTATATTTACAAACATATCGTACTAGGGATAGGTGTTTGAGTGGTCTCTCAGACATGTAACATAAACTAATGGAACGATCTATCGAAGAATAGGTCCCTTTGGTTCACACTCCTCATTAGATGAGAAAACTTCACCTACTAAAATATGAAGAAGACCAACAAATATAACAGTATTTAATCTATTAGCTCCACACTACCTCTAGGAAACATGAAATCGTCTCATCAAAGGGTCAAAAAACCTCTTCCATAATATGATGACTAGTTGAGCACCGACAAGTTCCACCACATTATCTTTCCATCAAATCCTTAGGTTGAACCAAGTGATGATTCTAGTCTCGAGAATCTCTCATGACATCCCCATTGACAACAAAATTAGAACGATCACTATCCACTAGTTTAATCATGCTCCTCTAAACATACTCGAGACAACATACACCCAAAAAACATTTTCAATCCCTCAAAACTGGACAATCTCAACATTCCCAAAGCAGTCAATGATACTCAACGGAACTCAATGGCTATAGACAACCAACACAACCAAGATGAATGAAACTCTATCATTCCGTTGAGAGTATGGGATGAGTCCAGAACTGATATTGACCTACTCAAAACCCATGGGACCTTTCTTGGGGAAATATACGAACAAGAAATAAAAAACCAATCTTCCTCAAAACCATGAACCTCACAAAAAAAATATCCACACATCATACACCAATCAAAAAAATTCAACTTTATGCAGCAATCTATTCTCAGAGAAAAACACCCTCTTGAAAAACTAAGCACAGTACAACTAAATCATCCTAAAACTCTTGACATAACCAAAACACATAAGAAGACATCGGCCAATTTTCTAACCATTTAACCAAATAAATTTTTTTTCAAAATAGAAGGTTCCTTTTGAATAATTCACCCACCACTGATATTCTTGGCGGTCTCGTAGATGTGAATTTTTTTCTAGTCAAGAACCCATCCACACACTCCACCAACTTTCCTTTAATAACAAACACATGCACATGCAATCACCCACATGAATACCACTGGAAAATACAAGCATATTACATTTTAGAAACATATCATTAACAATATAATGTATATCAATTTTCAAAAACCATTTCAAAAATTAAAGATAGTGTTTATTTATCAAAATGATTTCCATTTCCAAAACAACACGCTTCGATTTCAAGTAGGTGAATACGTTCCTTTAGAAATCTGATGTCAACAAATCAAACACCAACTTCCAAAAACATGGTCCCTACGAATCACACCCCATGAATCATGTCAAACTCACACTAAGTGAAAACCATAGTAATCCCAAATTATTCTTTCCTTTTAAAAACTCCCTTCACATCAACCCACAACTGAACTAATACATCACCAACACTAAAGAATTTAGACAGAGAACTAGTGTTCATGCCTAGCCCGGCTACATGGTTTTGTCGACCATGCCCTAGGAAAGCTCTAAAAACTAGGATTTTAAAACCATACTCTCGGGCATAAAATGGGTTTGTACACCCTGTGAGACTGTGCGTAGTACATATTTACTCCTATTTTTATCCCCAATCTATACATACCATAGTAAAAATACAAAAATACTGGATAGAACCATGTTACTGGAGGATCAGAATGAGTAAGAGTTCGTAACGCGTTTCCTACACCTACCACCTCAGTACCGATTGTCCTATATCAAATTTACCTAACACTGTAAATAACCACAGTAAAAAGCTCCTTTGATACCATTTTGTCAAAAACTAGGTCAGTTTGCAATTCAACTTAGCATCTCAACTGATCCACAGCAAGGCCCAAAGGGTGTGGTCGATCCCCATGGCCTGGCACAAGTTCCCAAGTATCAAAACCAATACATGGGAACTATTTACTCGAAACAATAAACACAAAACCACTAACAAGATAAATTATCTAAAACTGGAATCAAAAAACCAAAATTGCCTTTAAACTATATTTTGATTTAATGTCTATAAGTAAACTAAAAATATTATGGGAAATACAAAAGATATAGGAAACTAAAACTCCAATACCAACCTCTATGAAACAATATAAGCCACATCCCCTTGATAGCAACACCAACCTAGATGAGAAAACCATCAACAGCCAAAACCACCATTGCTTTGCACAATGCGTCAACCTGGGATACACAACTAACAAAGTCTACAAACAACAAAAGGTGTATATACGGTGTGAGACAAGTTCCCAGTATGATTACACCAAAAAAATTATCCCACACTAAACCATAAAATGAAAAATACATTTTCAAGTTAAATAAATAAAAAATTAATTAATTCCTGAATAGTGTTTAAATATTTATTTTAATAAAAGCTGTTTTAATAAAAAAAAATAATGAAAACATCTTAAATTAAAGCACTCATGAAAAATTATGTTAAATATAACACATATTACATTCCATTGAGCATAATGTAAAAAAATAACACCAAATATGGGAGCGGCCTCATAGGTGTCAGCTAGAGTAGGTCTCTAGATATTCGTGTCTTGATGAAACATGGATTAGATACCACGACCCTTAGTAAATGTGGCTTCTAAACCATGACCCTCAATTAACATAGCCTAAAAACACAACCCACAGACATTCCCTTGAATGATCAACTAGTAGGAAATCTACCATATCATAGTGGTCCCCAATCAATCATATGTTTAGTTAGTGTTTCTGTCATCAATCCATATATGTAAAAACGGGCCAAAGACACTCCCGGATTAGTAGACCACTAGTCTACTTCTCCATCCTCGCTACTCGGGCTTCCCTATTTGTGATCAAACTACTTTAATATTCATTTCATATGTCACATTAAATCATAATAATAAAATAAGACACTACCCATGAAAAAACCCACCACATACACAAACAAGATCCATTTTTAAATATCACACACACACACACCAAATAAACTCTTTAACACAAATGCACACCCAAACTCCTTCCAACTAGGATTCACAATTCAAACTCAAAATAATAAATCGTTGAAACATTTTAATTTTAAACATTTAAATGGAACACAACATGAGCTTTCATCAAGATTACACTAATTATATTTCATATAATGGGCACTTCAAAGATTTATTTCATATCAAATTCATCAAAACTAGTTTCAAATTAAAATTTTCACCACATTCACAATTTAATGGATTAACAACATAGTTTAAAAGACAATTACCAGAGCTTAAAAATCACCATAAAATTTATGAATCAATTTCTAGAATATGTCACATGACTCAAAATACTAAAAATTCAAACATATATTCCTCTATTACTTAACGCACATTGATTCTAAACCATATCACAACCTACATATTTTATAATATTTTAATAAACAGATCGATATTGTTTTTTACCGAAAAATCACCTATATAACATATACATTTCAAATCATAATTAAAATCTAGATTCCCACAAAACAATATAATTAATAAATATGATAAATTAAATTTAGAATAAATTAATTCATAAAATAATGGTTAAAGGTATAACCACTTACCTCAGCATTGGAAATAAGAAAACTTTGGTGTGAAACACCAATATTTTGTGTAAAACTCCAATTTTACCCAATTCGCAACATAAAAACTCAACTGAAACCTAAAACATGAATCTAAAAAAAGAAAATCAAGAACAATCCCTAAAACAAAAGAAAACCCAAAAAACCCTATGCAAGGGGGCAAGAAATTACTGGAGGGAGGTGAGTGTGCTAGAGGAGGATGGGTTTCTGCCATGGAGGTTCAGCCATCAAGGGGAGGAATGTGGAAGTGTCGAACCGGAAGGAAGGAAAGTCTTCGGTAGTTATAGACTAGATCAAAGGCCATGTGTGATGGTTGTTGTCTGCAGGGGAGGGAGTGTATAGCATCCAGAAAGAGGGGGTGAGAGCAGAGGCCGATCAAATGAAGGGAAGGAGAGGAGGAGGCTTGTTCTAGTATGGTATCACAAAAGGGGGGTTATGAGTTAGGGATGGGGTGAGTAAGTGGGATGAGAAAAAAGAAAAAAATAAATAAATAGTAAAGAGAAAATAAAATGAAAATAAAAGAATAAAAAACCTAATAAAAATGATAATTCCAATCCTAGTAAATAATAATAAAATCAATACCAATAATAAAAGAAAAATAATAAAACTAGTTGAAAAAAATAGCTAAATTAATTATTGATTCTGGACACCGCACACTTATGTGTGCATGGTCATGGGCACAGTCGTGTGAATGTTTAATAAAAATTTTAATAATATAATGTTATATTATTAATGTTGGGAACTACACACTATTGCACGTACGGCCACACACCTGTATATGAATCCAAATTTCATCTAAAATAATAACAAACTCAAAATGCATCTCGAATATGGACCCAAAATATTTAAAATAAAATAATTTTTCGGGTCAGGGTGTGACACTCTAACATTCTATGTTTGGAAGAGATCGAGTTAGTTTAAGATTTTTCTATAGTGGGACATAAAGTATAGATTATTGACTCTCAGGTGAAATTATTTAATCTGATGTTTATTATGTTGGTCATATTTTTTTGGAGGAACGGTTCTGATTCTCATAATAAATTAGATTTCACATAGTTGATGAGTGATACTTGGCCTTAGCACATTACATAACATCATTATTCAACATTAATTATCAGAGACAAAATGTTTCATGGTGGGCTGTCTGAAACCTTTTTTCCACACATTCAGGTATTTAACATCTCATTATATTTATTCCTCTTTAATTTTATTTATTTTTACTCCTGATCATTGAGATATTTTTTTGGAAAAAAATTACCTAATGATTAGGGTTATGTAATTTTATTAAATAATTATCTATGAATATAGATGTGTAGTGGCTTAATGTGGTTCATCATAAATTCAACAAATGAATAAATTGGTTTATGTTTACATGTGAATTTCTATGGTGTTTCATGTCTTTAATATTTTTACACACTATGTAATATGAGTGAATAATCTGTAATGATGGATAGGTTTATCTCGTCAGATTAGTAAATAGTGTTATGATAGTATAAGAAATGTAATGGTTACATGTTGTGTACTATTGATATTATGATTTTATTAAAAAGGTGATGGGTTATTCATCATATATGGGAATTGTGGATTAGACGATGTGTAATGGTGTTAGAATCCATGAAATTGTAATGAAAAGGAATTTAGGATTTTTTATTATTGATTTGTTTATTAATTCAACGTGTATCCATGTTTTCCATGACTTAGGTCTCTCCTAAAATTATTTTGTGTACCTTCATTATATCTGAATCACTTTTTCATTGATTCCTCTCTATTTTAGGTTGATTTCATATCACTAGATAATAAATTAATTTATTCTTATTATTTATCGTTCAACGTGGTAGTTATGATGCATTAAACTATTTAAGTTTTTGACAATAGGTGATGATTCTTATAGATTATTTCAAGATTGATTGTGTGATTTTGTTCTATGTGATTTTTTTTATGGTTATGGTGTGCGGAGTCATCATCCTTGACAAATGTTGTGTTCTTTCTACTTTACCAACCTATTTGTAAAAATAAAGGTATTTTTTAGGTGTGAATAATGATTCCAGGGACTCAATTGTCATTGTTGAGTTCTTATCGATGGTGGGTCTATTTTATATATTTTGATACCACTTGTTCTGAGGTCCATGTTTAAGTCTCTAGAATTTATTGACAAAATAAATGGAATTTAATCTTATATATTTATTTATAAAAATAATTGGCATTATTTAATTGTGGATTTTTGTGTATATAAATTCGTTATTTATAAATAATGGTCTTCGCCAAATTTTGTTAAATCGAAAAGGGGTTTTCAAAGCATTGATAATTTATTTTTCGGAAAAGTTTTTCAATTCATTGATTTATGAATGTGGATATATTAATTGGGATAGAAATTAGATCAGAAGGAAATACATGGGATTATTGGTTTGATATGTAGAAATTGGCAGTTTCCTTTAATAGGGGGTTTATCATAGGGTTTTATTATACTCCCTATTCTTGTTATTCTAGCTACATGATTGAATTAATAATGGTCCACTCTCTGGGGAGATCCTAAAATTTTTATACATGATTAATATGTCAAGAGTCTTGTTGTGAATGATTGAATATGTTAGGAATGTGTGTTGTAGCTATAATGGAATAGAGTGAACCTTGTAATTATGTTACCTACTATTATTTCTAATTTGGGATGTTTTGGATTGTTCTATTTTTGTTTTACTACAATTTATATGATATGATATGTGACTCAGGAATTGGTTTCTATTTATATAACTACGCTTATATATTTATATGACTTTTTTTTAAAATTTATTTACCTTATATATTTAGAAATTTGAATGTGAGGGAAATTAAAAAAAATTCCAGGTTTTTTTATAATAATTCTAAACTATTTATCATTACATTTTTTCAATTTTTTTGATAATTATTGGATTATTGGTCAAAGAATTTATAAGGAATCCCATGGTGGAATCCTACAATGTCAATTAGCTCACACAATGCACACCCCTTCAGACATTCACTGAACTTGTTATGTCTTTCAGTGTAAGGAAGGGAATGGTGAAATATTGAGGAAGTGAGGATTTATATCAACTATTTTCTTTGATAGATTTTAAATGGTGCACGTTTTCCCTTATTATCACAAGGAGTAGTTGGAGTAGTTGTTTTAGTTTTGTTAGCCTTTACTGTTGGACTTGACTCATGGAGATTGTTTCATATTCATTATTATGTATCATTCATGAGATATATATATATATATATATATATATATATATATATTCATGTTATATACTCTTTTTAATTTCTATATATGTATTCATGTAATGTTTACAAATTTAGGATGGGATAAATTACTTCATATGTTTGTCATTGATGACTAGATTCTAGTTGTCATACCATGGGGATCGGGAACCATAGTCAGTTATGTGTAAATTTGGGTTGGGTATCAATTTAATAGGGTATACTTGTTGGGTTTATTTGAGAAAAAATATAACTAATATCATCATTAATCAATTATAATGATTTTATTTACGTATGGAAAATTTCATAACCACACTCACCCAAATGAATTATTGTATGTTACTGTTTAGTTCAGTTGAACCACCTACATAATCAACAATATAAAACTATAAAGAAGATGAATATAGGATATTAATTACATATATTAGCATATATTTAATTGAATATATTATTTTTAGTTTTTGAAAATTTTACATTATTCATTTATCTTATTATTAATATATCATATTCCATTGGCAATGTTACCAAAATAAACCGACCCTTATTTCCCCTTCTCACAAGATAACTAAAACAATAATAGATTTAGATAAGTGAGTTGTATGCACATATAATTTATTTAATGTTGTTGTTCATATTATTTAATAATGATGAACATTGTGAAAAGGAAGAAGAAAAAAATTTCGATTATGAAATTGGTTCAAATGATCAATATAACTCACATTCGATATTGAATATACAGAATAACTATATGTAATACATGTAGATAAATATTATAAATGAAATTTATAAAATATTATGGTTATAATTAATGTTTTGAAATATGATATTAATATTTCTATTTTTGTTATATATGAGATTTATTAATTTTGATAGATTTTAATAATTAAGGGAAGGGCTTCTTGTCTAAAATTTAATTTCCGGAGAAATATTTCTAATTTTACACTATTTTATTTGGAATGTTGTATCTACTATTCCTTGTTTATTATCATGATCTTATCATGGTCAAATTTTATTTGATATTTCATTTAAAATCTTGTCTATTAATTGGTTCCAATTCTAATTTTTTTTCTTGTTTAAGGTGTTACATCTACATAATATCTAATACATTTTTGGCAGATGATTCATAATTGAATATAACATCCAAAAATTCAATGATCATTCCATTCAACATTTTTATCTATAATTTCTCTTCCTATCTAATGAAATTAATTTCCCTCCACAATTGAAACTTAATTGATAATTTTTTTACTAAAATAAAAGTATGATTTTTATAATAATATCTCTCCTTATTACCAATTAATTTTGTACTCCATGTCTATATTTTCCATCTGAATTTGTTTTTACACTATATATTGTAACTATAATATTAATTAATTAAAATTTTCCCATTACTTATCATCACAATATTATAATTAATAATATTCTTTCAATTATTTATGTTTTGTGGTTTTTGTAAATTAGATTCATAATATTATAAGGTTTTATGTAGAATTGATATTTTTCTTATATCTCACTCTATAATTTCTCTATAAACCATTTTTTTCAAAATCTCTATTATTGGAAGAATACAAAAATTCAATTTATTATTATATCTAAAAATTTATCATTCCAAGATTTTTTAAAATAGAATTTCAACAAAATCTACATATTTTCTCTCTTAGATGTTATTTATATAATTAGTAAATGAGTTATCATTTTCAATCATATAAACAATAATAGATTTCCCATAATTTAAAATATTAAATTACATGATTCAAGATTATATAAATTTAATTATTTTAATATTATCCATAGAATTTTATTTAAAAAAAATTCATATAAAAATGTACATTTTCATCTTTCCTTAAAATATATTATTCTACAAATATTCTTGAAGTGTTTAACATGAATCTGTTAATTATTTATGTATGTTTCTAGCAACAATATATATAAAATCAATAGAAATATTTTTTGAATCACTACCATTTTATACCAAAAACCACATTAATTTATGACAATAATGTTTAATACAATGAATTCCAATTATTAGTACAATATTTTTTATTACATTAATTGATTTTTCTAAACTTACATTTCAGTCATCAACTGAGTAGGGAAATGTGTAATAAAAAATATTACCATTATCAATAAATTGAAAATAACATATCTTTTTTAATATCAATTAAATGGTATTTATCTAAAAATATAATGAAAATTTTTAGTTTCCCATATAATTTCTATTACATTATAAATATATTGTTATAAATGAAAGAAGTTATTATTTTTATTTCATTTAAAGAGGATCTAAAAGATATTTTATTTCTACAGGTTCTATATGTTCTGTTGAGTAAATCTCATTTTCATCCCATGGGTAATGTATTATAGGATAAATGACATCACTTTATAGGTATCCTATATGTATGGATGATTTAATTAGGGGTTTTATATCACCATCAAATGAATTTGTTAAATATATTTATCTATTAGGATAATTATTCATTGAAATACATTGATTTTTTTCTTAGAATAAATTTTGGGCATACATGGAATTTTTCAGAACAAAAAATTGGGTAATATTATATTTTATCATCAATTTATGTAATCATGTTTGTTTTCATAGTTGTGTGATTATCCATATAAAAATTTCATGATATCATGGTTCATGTAATATCCTAGAATCATTTTATCTTTGGAATTCCCTTTTTTTGTTTTATGATTTCTCAAGGGGTCAAATTAAAATTTGGAACTCTATAGTGGGTGTAGAATTATTCCTTTACCTACGGGAAATGCAAGTTGTCCATTTAATAGCTATTGTGAGAAACTAGCTATTTTTAGTGATTGGTTGGAGAAACATCAATATTTGATTCTATATATTTGGTATTCAATTCCCACAGGTGAACTAGAAAGCATGATATTTGATAAAATAGAATTTAGTAGCTAATAACCACCCAGTGGAGTCACTAGATATGACACTTATCATGGGTATTTTTTTCAATTTTCAATGAAGTCCCCATTTTTTAACCATCTAACATGGACCTATATCAACCCATTAATACCTTGGTAGATTACATTAATTATTTTTCCTTACAATATTTAATTCTTATAAGAAAATTGTTACTTTCATAGAATTTTTCCCTTTCTAATAATCATAACTCATTATTTATATTCACCACACATCTTTCACATGATTCTTCACTCAAAAAACGCTTCCATAACAAGTCGACTACTTGGATCTGAATTTTTTTATTTTGGTGATTGGATTAGGATAGTTTATTTTTTTCTCATTATATAACCATGAATTATTTGGTTCCCTCCATCAAAGGAGAAACATTTTGGAATTATTGTGGCTTGAACTAGAATATTCCATGGTATTTGATTCTACACCATTTTTTATATTTTGAATAATTTTTTTCCTGAATTTATAGTTTTTATGTTTTATATTTATGAGGCATGGATATTCATTTTTGAAAAATAAAAGAATATTTCTATAAAAATGGTATTATGATGAAATATATTCATCAAGATAATTAATCATTTTTTTTGAACAGAAATTGTATTATTCTATAATCTTTAAATATTTGGTTTTTTTGAAATGTAATGCCTCATTATAATAAAAAATGGAAATAATCATTGATTTTAATTCCAGATGGATAAATGTTTATGATTTTTTGAAATATATTTTGGAAGGATTTAATGTACATATTGTGATGAATTTTTTTGAATGATTAGTGAAAAAGATATTCCAAGAAAATATACATATTGGTTTTTATTTCATGGACGTAAATTAAAGTCCCATTTGGTACATTAAAATTGTAAAGAGGGAAGAGGGAATGAATGACTAATTTTTTATATATTATTAAAATGGTTTTTTACTTAATTAATAAAGGTAAGATTATTCAAGTTTGTTTCCTTAGTGGATTGTTTATCAAATTATGATGTAAATACTCTTATTGTGAATATCCACAATGATCCCCTTATTTAATCTTTTACATGAGGAGGAATTCTTAGTGTGAATGACGAATAGTGTTGAAAAAATGGGTTATTATATATACAATATTATGCGGTGATTTTGAGCTATTGAGCTCTTCTGAATATTAATTTTGATGTTGATATGGATGTGTGTTGTGATATTCATTTCATATTAACTCAAGCACACTTTTTTCTTTATTAATGGAATCATGGATAGTCAAATTAGTGATTTGAATTTATACATTGATATTGTGGACCCAAATCACTACATGAACTCCGTGAATAATTTGGGTCCATAGTAAAGATTTTTTTCTGATGAAGTTGTTGTGAACTGAATTTAGAAGCCTATATAACTAGTATATTTAACATTTACATGATAATAGTTATTATATTTATTAAGCTATCCTGGTGGAATCACTATCATACCTAGTAATCACCCATAACACTTTTCTCTACAACCCAACTTATTATACACGATAATATATAACCATGATCATTAAATCATTATTCAAAACTATTTGTTCCTTATTTTATTATCTATTATTTTATGGACTCTTTCTTATATGAGGTACATTCATTATAACATCCTGGCTCTGTATCACCTTAACATGTGCCCTAAGATGGTGGGTCACATGCCCTCATGTGCACCTCGCCATTTGTGAGAGGTAGTTGACTTTTAGTGAGGGTCTAAAGGTGGTAAAATGGGGAGAAAATATCTTCATATTAGATTGCTACAACTAATAAAATCATAAACAAAAAACAAAATAAAAACATATGAACAGACAGACTAAATAATAAATGAAAGAATAAATAAATGAATAACTTAATAGTACTAAAAATCTAATAGATAGTGCATATATTAATTGATCCATGGCCTAATGAAATACTAAAATTGTATCATGTGATATAAATGTAATATAATTCGACACAAAAAATCGAAAATACAAAAATCTACTACCATCTCGAGTATATTTTTGATCCTCTTCACCTACTATACATCAATAAGTAATGAATATCAAGGATCTAAAGAAATGTACGTTCCATTACCCATACATGAAGTCATATAACATTATTAAGAAAAAAAATATGAATGTGTAGGGTGTGATATTAAATCCTAGTAGGTCACTTCCAGTTCTGTCTGTATGTAATCCAAGTAGTGCTCGTAGCTAAAATTTGTGCACATACAATTGAAACAATAGAAAAAAATGAATAAATAAATAATAGCCCACCCATATTCTAGTAGGAAAAATGTTTATTCCAACTTTTTATCTCATCCCTAGGATGAACATATTACCACTCAATATATATATATATATAGTTATAATATACATATGAATTTCTTAAAGAATTAATCCACATATATGAACCAAGAATGTGCGGTCTTATGTCGCCATATAACTGGAATACATTGTGCTAGATGGACTTTGGTGTAACTCAGTCATCCATAACCTTTCTAATGAGTTTATAAGATCAAAAAATATTCATATTACATATATTCCAAAAAAAATAGTAGATTTATTTCTCAACACTGAAGACGGTGAGTGTACCATCTTTTCAACACTCGAAAAAGGGGATGTGGTGCATCGTGTCCACTGTCCAAATAGTGTCAATAGTGTGAGATGTCATTCTCAAAATTTAATGTAAGGGAAAATATAACCTTTATTTACAACAATATCTATACAAATATTTAATGAATTATATTCATGAATAATCATTTTTATATTATTTTCATGAGCACAGGGATTTCATTAATTTAGCCCAAATACAAAAAGGAATTATAGTTCATAATAAATTGAAGTTGATGGTTGAAACAATCAATACAGATATTCCAAAAATTATAATGGATTCTATAATAGGTCATTCAATTAATTTAATCTTTTTAATGATTGTAAACCATCATGAACATACCATTACATATAATCAATCTAGATAAATCATAAATATAAGGAAATTAAATTATAATTCTAAATGAGCACATAGAAAGTTTCATTATATATTTTGGAAACTACCAATAAGGGAAAATCCATTAATATGTTGGGAAATTAACTTACCATGTTCCTTGCGTTCATTAAACATCTAGGAAAAAAATTGGAAACATCCATTTTTATTCTATGTCAAATTCTTAGAGGTGTTTTGGTAAATGAAAAAAATACAGAAAAGGGATATTCATGTTACTAATCATAAGGGGTTTCTATAATTATGGAACAAATCTATTAATATATTAAACAAGGACCATTTAGAGTATATCAAGCTGCACATATCACCTTAAAATGAATAACACAATTAAATAGAGATTTGTTGAATGGTAAATGTGTAAAAAAATTAAAAAGAAACAATATAAAAAAATTGAGGGAAAAAATACCACCAACAGTTTGGGATTTTTAGAACTAGTAATCTAATGGAGGCCTTATATATGAACTAGGTTGGTAGAAACTAATGAAATATTACATTTCCATAAAAATACGGATAAATATTTCGCCCCAAAATAGCATAAAATATCCAATGATTAAATAGAATGGGATGGGATAGAACATGAGATCTCACCTAATTCATTTAAACACGTTAAATGGATCACATTTTGAACACTAGACATGGTAGATATATCAATCTATTGATGTGATTCATCAGAAGTCATAGGATAAGAAAAATTGTTTCATTTTCTATAGTGAATAAGATAAAATTAAAAACAATGATTAAATATTAATTAAGGTGGAAAACGTAATTTATCCCAAAAAATAGGGGGTATGGTTTGGATTCATGGTTTGGCCATACCATTTACAAACTGTGATAAATAAATTTCTCAAGGAGAGACCATATATGGTTATGTTTCATAGTTTCACAAACTATTCATAACTGATTTTTGAATTGCTAGTGTGTTAAGTTGTGGTGTGATTGAAGTAGGTGTTGCGTGTAGCGCAAGCTATTGAATTAAATTAATGAGATAACGTACTATGAAATTTTGAGGTGATACATTCTCCCCTATATCATTAAATTACGTCCTCACGATTTGAAACAGTTCATCAAAAAAATGGTTAAAATAGAAAAATACATTTGTGGAAAACCCACATAAAAAATTGGGTTAATAAAAATTAGTCATAATAAGAGGGAAAGGGAAATGAAAATGTAACCACCAAATTATGATCTTGATTAGGAGAACATTGGTGGAAATTAGAGACACTTAATTGGGGGAAAACAAAAATATTTTTAGTGAGTGATTGAGGTCATCAATCATAAACAAGTGTCAAATTGATGGCCTCAAATCCATCAATATAAGATGATGTAAAATATCATCGGTTCAACAAAACATATGCTATTAGGGTTACGGAATTTTGGTTTTAAGATTCCTTCCCTAAAGTTTAAAAAAAAATTATTCATAGAATAAAAGGATATATTTATATATATATATACATGAAAATTAGAGTTTCATCCTTGAATTAATTGCTAACACAAACTCATCTTTCACTCTATAAGATTGTAAAGACCCGTAAATTTCAACGGAAATTTTTTCTTAATTTTCTTTGAAATTTTATGAGTACGCAGATTTTTATGGCACCTGATTCCGAGGCCCGATGTTCCCGGAATCAATTTCTGAAGTTTATCTCAGGTACATTCAGTGAACGAACGAGTGGGTTTTCCTAACTTTTTAACCGGTGCTCGGAATAGAAATCTGAGGGCACTAATGAAACCGAAGCACCGGTATTTACATAGGAAGACCTTTTCTGGGGTTGCGTTTTCTCAGGGATAGTTGTTAAAAAATTCATTAAGTTTAAAGTGAAATAAAAATCCTGTTATAATTTTTATTCCACTTTCATAAGTGGTTTAGCCCATGTGAGGGAGTTGGGGTGGGACCCACAGATGTTTTAACTCCCCTTGTGAGGATTTAAGATGATGTGGGGCCCAAAAGAGCCCCCACCTTTTAATTTTCCCTAACTCCTTTTAAAAACCTCTCTTGTTATTAATGTTCCCAACACTCCATTTAATTTGACAAGTTAATTTTAATTAAATGTAGAGAATTAATTTCGAATTTTTGAATTTTAAAAATGTTGGAAAAGGTAATAAAATAAGGCAAAGGCCTTATTTTATTTTTGGTTGCATCGTTGCATTGAAAGGGGGGAGCGTTATTCACATTGGAAGAACATCATCTTTCCGGCGAAGAACATTTCTACCTCGATGAAGAACGTCGTCACACCGATTTCCGAAGAATGACGATGTGCCATCCTTCGTTATTCTTCCTGTGTCAAAGGAAGGGAGACGCCGCTCTTCTTCAGGCATTCACCACTGACGTGTACAGAGCCTCGTTCAACGACGCCATCTTCCACAATGTCGTCTTCCGCGACGTCCTTTCCCCGCGATGTCCTTTGTTCGACAACTACATGAGGTAGGGGTTTGAGTTCAAATATTATGGATTAAATTTGTGCTTGCTTGAAGAGGATATTTATTCTTCTTTTTGGGTCGCCTGTTATTATAATAACGGGAGGAGGTCGGACCACATGAACATGGACGACCCTCCTCCCTCTTTGTTTTTTTTCTTGTTTTCTCATGAACAAAGGCAATGCGGTGCAATGGAACTGCATGGGAACATGGAGAATCATGGAGAAGAAGCGTGGCGCCGTCGCGCCACGCCATTGAGGCTGAACGAACCCGCGGCCGGAGTCGGGCCGCGGAAAAGGGTTGTGGCGCCATCATGTTGTGCTAGAGAACCACAAAGAAACCATGTCCAGAGCAAGGCTGTAGTAGAGGGGAACGGAGCCGTCGCGCCGCGCCGGTCAGACAAGGTCGCGGCCTACGGCCGCGGTGGTGCGGGTAGCGGCGGCCGGAACCGTCGGCCGCCGGCGCAAGGAGGGCGGGACCTACGAGGGGGGTCCTACGGTGGCACACCGGCCGGCCAAACCGGTCGGCCGGTTTCTGAGAATGCCGGGGGTCGTAACCCCCGGCTGGCAGGAGGAGTGGCCTCCATGTGGGGGCCGCCGTTTCAAAATACGGGGGCATCGTGCCCACCCCCCCCCCCCCTTCCCGCAACGGCTCGGCCAACACCGAGCTGGCCGTGCGGGGCGCGCCCGCGCTAGGCCAACTGGCCGCCCAGGCCAGACCGGTCGCACCGGGCCGAGCCACCCAGGTCGGGTCGGGTTCGGGTCGACCTGGTTCGGGCCGACCCAGGGGGTGTCAGGCCGGGTCGGTCTAGGCCCAAAACCCCCTAAAATCGGATAGGTTCGTTCTTTTTCCCATATCTTGGGCTACAGACCTCTGATCCATGCACCGTTAGTTGAGATGTGATTCTTGGAACGAGATGGTTGTTTTGGTATATTACACTGAAGGTTTCGGGGAACTTTGTGTACAGGAGGGTTGGTTCGAACACGTAACCAACCGGGCCCTCAGAGCGGAAACGCTTATAACTTGAGCTCCGGACGTCTGATTGACGTGTCGTCAACTTTGTTGGATTCCTCTTAGTGAGACGGACCTTTTGGCTTACTCCGCTCGAGGTTTGGATGCAATTGGAGTGCGTTCGGGTTGGTTTTGACTTAAAAACCAACCAGGCCCCTAGAACGAAAAAGCCAATAACTCTCAGACCGGGCGTCTGATTGACGCGTCGTCTGTCACATTGAGTTCCTTTTTTTGAGACGGAACTTTGGGATACATCAACTCCAGACTACGTGTTATTTGATGTATCGACCCCCTTTGTCTCTTGGAGCGGACCCTCCCGAAAACGAACATGTTGTGTGCGGGAACCCAAGAGCTGGCTGCGACTACGACGACGATGAAGACTGCATTAAAATCCTCCGTGGGTTCGACAGTGATGACGACTGCACTGAAATCCTTCGTGGGTTATGCAGCGATGAAGACTGCACTGAAATCCTCTGTGGGTTCGGCAGCGATGAAGATCGTACTGAAATACTCTGTGGGTTCGATGGTGATGAAGACTGCACTGAAATCCTCTGTGGTTTCGGCAATGATGACGCCCGTACTAAAATCCTCTGTGGGTTTGACGGCGATGACTACTGTTCTTGTATCCTATGTGGTTCTGGTAGTGTTTGACTCTGTTCTTGCTATCCTGCATGGGTCTGGAAGAGTAGCTGGTCTGTATCCTATGTGGGTCCGACAGCTTAGCTGGTTTAGTATCCTACGTGGGTCCCAGCTTAGATGAATAAGTGGCTATATCTGATCATCTCTATCACCTTACGAAGAAGTATACCTGTTTGAGATGAGTCTTGACTTTCAATCATTATCTTTGATATGATTGACTTGATTTCCTGTATGGATTGGGTTGTGCTTTCTTGTTTGGATTGGGTTGTACTATCCTGTGTGGACGTGATCGAACATGGGCTCGGACGATGGAGCCGAACTGGAATTGATGACTTAGGTATATGTATGGTCATATACCTAAGTAGTGTTGGATGTTACTTGTGATTGTATCTTTATTTTGTGGATTATCTTTTATAGATTCTGGGAGACCTTCGGGGGTCTCGGGGTCCCTACTGAGTAGCATATACTCACCCCTACACGGGCTATGCCCGCAATACGTTGTATAGGATGCAGACGATGGACAATGCTGATTGTGTTTGAGGCTTGGGGAGCAAGTCGGTACCTAGGGGTGGACAACTGGGCAGGAAGTACACGGATCGGGCGGTTGGACCCGTGGATCTGAGGAGGCTATCTCTTCCCACCCTTCAGGTGGGACTTCCAGTGGACGGATCGACGTTGCTTCTTTACTTTCAGTTGATGTACTTTCTTTCCAGTTGTACTTTACTTTCAGTTTGGGTTTGTATTCTGGTCCATTTACTTTCTGCACTTACTATTGTTCCCAGTTTTACTTAGTGTTTACTTCTGCTGGCTTACTTTGTTGTATTTGTTTACTTTATAAGGCAATGCCTTCCCCTTTTTCTGGGATTTACGCCTTTGGTGCTAGTCGCCAGCCCCTGGCCTATGGGAGGTGGGGTTGGGGTAGTCACAGCATTGGTCCCGAGGATGGGTCGTGACAAAGATAATAGAATTCAAAAATATTCAATTTATCTTAAATGTATAGGGATACAAGAAAATAAATTTATAATTTATTTGTCACACCATTTAAAAAAACTACATTATACCAACCAGGGCATCATGTAGGCTAGTGGTAGCTGATGCACCCTTGTTGCTCTTCGGTTGAGGGTTCACATCTCACACCCTTGCCAGACGTGATGGGTTACCACCCGACATCTGGTTTCTACATTTAATAACACTCTATAAATAATCATTAGGAATGCATTAACCTTAATAATAGTATCCAACATCCTACATAATTCATTCCAACCAATAGAATTATCCTAAATACATCTATCCAAACTCACAGTCCAAAATTTATAAGGAAGGTAAAAAAATTAAGATCTTGTTTTCCACATAATAACATATTAATACTTTGATCATATATCCTTTTAAAAGATGTTAAAACCCTAAATTATCATAAAACCATATTTATTACATTCATTCTCCCTTATTCCTTATATAATAGTAGATATATTTTATATATCCAAAAAAAATTAATATTCCAACAATGATCGAATAAACAAACTATTAATCAGTTCCAAGGTAGTCAAAAGTGTCCAATATAATTTATCCTAATTAACCATATTTTATTCCAAAATTGATACCTCGATATCAGGACCATATTATGGTTTACCTTTCCTTAATCCATATATTTTACAAAACGATTAACCTAAAACTGTGTCACTTTACTTTTACCATACAATCTCAAATCCTTAATGAAATAGTAATGCACTACAATCCTTATTTATTTCGATAATTCATATAACCAATATATTTTTCATATAATACTCAAATGAAATAATTATATAATAACAACATAATAACACAAGTCATTCCTCTTCATCTATGGTAGTATCATAACTTGACTATTATCCAATAGCATCATTTGGATCATACTCTGATGATTTGGACATTTATTCGTGTAGTGTCCCAACTCCTTGCAGATGAAGAATTTTACATTGGAAACTTTTTCATATCCTTGAAATCACATACTCGGTGTCATTTTTCTCCACACTTATAACAAACTCACATTCTATTCAATAACTTGCCGATGTGATTATTTCCACAGTTATCACATTTGGTAAAATCCTTCTTTTTTCCTTTCCCTATATCCATAATTCTCTCTACCATCCTTTTCTTCTCATGCTTTCCTTCAATTCCATAAGACTATGAAATTCTTTAATTATATTGTTAACACATGATACTATTTCTTCATATGATTAGAATAAGTGGGAGATTATTTACCTTTTAAATGTTGGTTTAATACCATGAAATATATGATCCTTCATAATCTTTTGATCAAGCATATTGTTGGAGTTTTCATTCCTTCTACAAGGAACCATTTTAAAACAATGTCATACACTAGGTTAGTTTATGAATCAAAATATATAATTCCAAACATTTAAAACACTTAACATAAATTGAACAGTTTATGGATATAATCCATAATCATAAAAATGTTTTCTTTGAGGATGTATATACTCTTAAATCCATCATAATGGTTTGTAAAGAAAATGTGAATTATCTTAAGCATATCCCCCTGGAGTGTCGTAACCAAGAGCCCAATATGGCCCATTGTCATGTACCAGGATACCGTTGGTCAGGACCAAAACTCATGGTTAGAGTTTTCACTATTAGGTACATCTGTGCTAGAGCCGCCTCTACCTACTCATATCCATACAGGGGTTCATTTATTGGAAAATAAAAACAATCTTTACATTACCATATTTCTAGGAAGTTATTTTATACGAGACATGAAAGTATATATTAGGTTAATGTTCTATAATTGGTGTTTTTTTAAATCTAGTTTCCAAGGTATGCACTAAACTTCCACTGATACCAATTGTAACACCTTAACCCCAGTTACCCTGAGATAGTGCATTATTTTAATACATTTGAATGATTACAATGAATCAAGTTCAGAATGACCAATCAGTTTAATAGTATTGGAAAATAAATTATATATATGAAAGTTTCATTACACCTTAAAAAAGAAAACACTACATAAATGATCCTTTGAGAATGTTATTAATCCACAAGATTAACCCTTCTTATCAATCATAATACACTTTTTGAATCCTAAAAAAAGAAAACATAAGGAAGGGGTGAGCTCAAACTCTCAGTACGAGTAAGCAATACAACGTAAGATAACATAAACATTATCCATGGTGAATAATTTGAAACACATGCCTTTATAATTGATAAACATGAAAACATTATGATAGGAATATGAAATGAGTAAGTAATGAAATAATAAAACATAGTTATGGGTATTCTACTAGTCTAATAACCACATGAACCATGAATAATATTTTTGTAATGAGGGAATTTATAATCCAAGACATTCTAAAACATCTTTTCAAGGCCTTGGTCAAGACATATAAAATTTTTTTAGGCCTC
This sequence comes from Viscum album, assembly GCA_963277665.1. Taxonomy (NCBI): domain Eukaryota; kingdom Viridiplantae; phylum Streptophyta; class Magnoliopsida; order Santalales; family Viscaceae; genus Viscum; species Viscum album. The sequence continues at coordinate 1,730,578,872 of OY728132.1, forward strand.
GTCCAAAACCATATATAAAATTGGGAAAGGCCTCAGACAATTCCATGTCTAATTGTCGCATAGGACCTACCGATGCAACAAGGATCTATAACAGGCTCCACCCTTCACATAATAAGTCCAATAAATTCCACATATGAAAAGGATAAAACATGACATAATCATTAGTTTCAAAACTAGAATACGAAATGTCAATACTTTAAACCTAAAACATGAATGGTATAATAATATCACATGAAAAGTAAAATATATCACAATACCTTCAATACATTGTGGAAGAGTTTTATCATAATAAATCATTCTCGATCAAGAATAATATCTCATAAAAGATATTGGCATATTTGAAAATGATCATTACAAATCATTGAGAGAAATATCCAGATTTCATGAAATCTTTTAAAAATCACATAATTTATAAAGGAAGTCATTTAAACGATAGTTTTGAATCAATGTATCCCATATCATTTTCAAAATTTTGAACAGAATTAGCATTTTAAAAAATTCATGTCCATATAAATGAATCCTTAAAACCATTTGTAAATCATGGACATTAATAAGAAAGGTTTATGCGAATAAATCATTAAAACATTTTAAATGATGTTATAGTAAAAAGTACCTTTAAATGAATCAGTTTGGAAAATCTTTTATGAAACATGGACAAGGATAATAAATATTTCCCATTAGATACTTACGTAAAAAAACCTAGTAAAATAAAGAGATTGAGAAATTAACCCCTACTTTGCACTTTCCTTTGGTCGAGGGTACGTTTAACCCCCTATATAATGACCATTGTATGTTATTAAATTATAAAATAAACATATTAATATTTATTGAATCATATATGATTCACTTATGACTTTATACTACCCATTTAATAATTATTTCCATGTTAAATTTACATTTCAGGTAACAATCACTTTATTAATCATGCATGTTTTAACTTGTTATTCTAGTTCGTATCATTTAGATCATGATTTACACAATTCCAAAAAATAAAAAATAATGTATATATTATATATATTTATAATATAAATATGTCTAATGGATATATATATATATATATATGAAATAGAAAACAATATTTATTGAGACGGTATGTCGTATGTACGCATAAACATTGTTTCCGTTTTCATATCGTATTGAATGTAAGTAAGTGAATAAGATATATGTAAGTAAATATATATATATATATATATATTATAATTATTATGTAATAAATTATATACTTATTAGTAATATATATTTTTATAATCAGCGTTGAATGGAGAATGTGGAAATGAATCTCATCGCTTCGTGGAGACGGTAATCTGTACGTACGCAAGAGCGACAATATCATTATTTTGATGATGAAAACGTATGTAATTGGATTTTATATCATATATAAAGAATCATTAAAATGTTATATTTATTATTTAAATCATTTATACTCATTATTATACCCATCCAAATAATTAATCATTTGAATAACAAACTACACCAAGATGTGGATATGGTAAGCCGTACGTACACATGTATGGTGACTTTGTCATCTATAGGATGGATAAAATAACTAATATAGTTGGAAAATATTAATAATAATTGTAAAATATGTAGAAGTTACTGGATTTATTATTTTGGTATTGTAAATAAAAAATAAATAGAAAGTGGAAGAAGAAAAGAACTTGAAAGAGGGTGCTGAAATTAGTATCTCTCTTCGGGTGTTTCTTTTTGAGTTTATAAAAAGGTCTCCATAGGTTGGTTTTCTGATCAATGTAATGAATATAGTTTAAAGGTAACATAGTTGAGAAGGTATATGGGAAGGGGTTGGCTAAGCTAAATGGATTTGGAGGTGTGAAATTAATCGAAGGGTATGTACCCTTTTATAAGAGAGGTGAGAGAAACTTCAGGAAAATCTTGAAATATTATTTTATAAAATTATTATTTTCGGTTTATAATGGCTCAAAAATGAATTATTTAGAGACTTAGGTGGTTTTGGGTCTAAAACCTTTCAATTAGTAGGTTTAAGACAATTTTAGTTTATCATATTAACCTTATCTTTTATATTTAACTCTTAGTAAAATAGTTTAACTTTCACCGAGTCTTCTTGTATTCTTATACTATATATTTAATAAACATACACTAAACATCCAAGAGAATATCAAGTGGTTAATTAATGACATATATAGTATTATTTAAGCCATTTGTCCGAAACAAATATTTTTATGAATATTTTATCAACCAATAATATAGTATTTGTTTTAAAAATTAATAAATGTCAATTTTGAAACTATTTGGATTTTGGTTTTTGTGATAGCCATAAAAACCTTATCACTTTGAGAAAATTTATCTAATCAACTCTAAAATGTCATATTACCACATAAATTTAGTGGAATTAACCAGAAGTCTCAATTTACATTTATTTGGATATTTATAATAAAAAATATTTTAATATTTTATTAATATGGTAATCACTGCATCAACATTGTGTCATAAATAAATTAAATTATTTTATATATAACAAGTTTAAATAAAATAACATTATTTATGTAATATTCTTATCTTATTAATGAATATTTTTAGTATAATTTATATTGTGTGTAACCATAAAAAAAATGGTTTAGTTTTTAAATATTGAATTTAACACATTTAACTTTTATTTTAATTAAATAATAATAAATGCCCCAATCTAATCCAAGTGGATCAAAGAGGATAATATATTATTCATAAGGTTTTTTTTGGTCGAATTAAACTTATCCAATAGAATTCATACATGCTTTAGGGAAACAATAATATAATTTTTACGTTAAATTAACCTATTTAATTTTAACCATGGTAAATAAAAGTCAAAAGTTACTATTTAGAAAAAATTATTTTCATCATATTGAACCACATTTTACTTACTGATTTAAAATATGTCTCTATGATTTTTGAAATTTTACTCATAGAAGTGGTAAAATTTAGTTTTATGCAAATTTTCACGTGCCTCTAGAGGGTGGGTAAAAAACGTTAAAAAGTTTATTAAAATTTTATACATCTATTTTTATTATAAAATGACCCCAATGAACTAAATTGAACATATATAGGTATTATATATATATTTTTACTTAAAATAAATTTAAATAATATAAATAATTTTTTAAATAAAAAGTCTGTTTTAAATAATAACGCATTGTTTATTCACTATTCATAAAAAATTGTACGTTTTCAGAAAAATACCAAAAATTCTCCCTAAGATAATTTTTATATTCCAAAATCAAAAATAGTGTCTATTTCATAAAATTCAAAACATAGAATTATAATTTATTAATTTAAAATTAATTCTCATTCTCAAAACCGAAAAGCGTGTTTTAAAAAAGTAAAATCTATCAAATGATTGACAAGTGTTTATGTCAAATTTAAATGTGAAATTAATTATAATGACCTAAATTGTATTAAATGATAAAAATATAATCTAATTATAAATAAAAACTATTCAAATACAAAACTTATCACTATAAATTATTTCGATTAAAAAAGTTGTTTTCAATTAAAACATAGTATTTTTCACTATTCATCAAAAATTGAATGTTTTTAGAAAATTACCAAAAATTTACCCAAACAAAATTTTTTAGGTCCCGATTATAAGGAAAAATTCAATTTCTTTAAATTTAATTTATAAAAGTTTCCAATGTTGGTTTTAAAAAGGCTTCGCCATTAAAAGACGGTAAAATTACATTTTTCGAAAAATAATTCTTTTATCTGAAAAAATGAATTTGTTCTTATATTGTGTCTATGAAACACATAATATGGATGTAAAAATTATATAGAGTATATAACATTTAAAATTATGTTAATGATATTCATAACCGCTTTTTGAAGAGCAAGTGTGGTATGTTGTGATGCGCCTGAACTCAGTGTTGTGTGTAGCACAAGGTATTGAATTACATTAATGAGATAACATACTATGAAATACTAGGGTGTTACATATTATAAATGGTGGTCCCTAGAGAGGTGGAGATATCAGTGGAGTAGGAGGAGCTATTAGTGGTGGATGTCACACTGAGATCCTAACCCCACTGAAAGGAGACCCATGTTAGACTCCGGGAGCTAATAGTTAGAGTTTCAGAAAAAATTGATTTTTGGATATCTGTGATCCCACAACAAATTGGATGATAATATGTATGTGTTTTGACTATTAAACTTTCTATAGAATAATTTATTAAAAATAATGTGACTTACTCATTAATTCATACTTCTTGGTTGAGGATTAAACTAGTGTATCATAGGGTGACGTTATAACCCAGTGTCAATAATGTTCAACATAGATTTTAATGCATGATTAAAATAGTTTATTTTTTCTTAGTGGTAATTTTTTGAGACCAATGAACAACCATAAGAGTGATTCATTGCTTCCCAAACAAGATATTATCGAGGGTTGGAGGATGAGTCCCCCTGATTTTCTCATTTAGGGAGAGTTTTGTATGATGGGCTTTCAAAATAGGTCGTGGAATTTGAGATGGAGTTTTTCTACATGACGCATTATTAATGGGATTACACTAGTGGGTGTGTCATAGATTCTGTGTTGGGGTTACTCTCTATCCTTGAGAGATGAAGACACACATGTTCTTCCATGTGATTTCCATGTATAGATTTCTGTGGTTAGAAGAGTTTACTCACCATAATTGTTTATTTTTCTCTTGTGTGCTTGAAATCAACCTTGACGAAGGGGGAAAATGTTACCACATGTGAGTCGGGGAAGTTTAAAACCCATGAACTATACTACATGACTTACACCCTAGATCTAGTAGTGGTTATATTTTTACTAGGGATGTGGGTGGACTACATTCTAAGATAGTACTTTGTGGTTTAGCCAGACCCCCAGTGATGCAGGTACGAATTCATATGGAGAGTCTTGAACCAAATGCAATGATGCGAGTTAGTGTTCTTATAAGTATTTGAAGTTGAGGGAGTCTATACTCCATGAAGGATAAAAATTTTAAAAAATACCCTTCATAGGATGTTTTGACTTTTTAAGGGTATGATTTTATTGAGAAGATAACATTCATATGGTTGAGCTTGGTGAAGTAGTAGGTTATGACTTTTCTCCAGTCAAAATTTTTAAATCTTATGCTCCTAGATCATGTGGGAGTGTTCCAACTAGGATACATCGAATATGAGATCATTCATGGCAATATATCTTTATGAGTTCAAGCAAATGGTTTTTTGATGAAGGGAATAACATCATCCTTTCTCAGGGTACGATAATGATTCATGTAATGGTGGTAGAGGAGGTTAGGAGGGAGTTTCACACTTTTACATTAGAGATATATCGTAGTGTAGGGATGAGACATGTGTAGGCTTATTAACCCCACCTCTTTTCATAGATAGTTTTTTCCAAGGATGAAATGATTTTATTATGGTAATAATTTGGAGACTCTTATTTATCCATATAAGACATTGAAATTTTACTAAGATTATTATTGGAACCAGGAACTGAGAAAGAATGTTTATCTGATTCCCTATTAGAAAGAAATTAGTTTTCTAAAAATATTAAATATATTTTTATTATCTAGGAATAGTTTTCATGAAGAAGTGGAAAATATCATAAATGGGGTCTCAAATAAGATTTTTGAAACAATGGTTAAATCCAAAATGTGGAGTTTAATCTAGGCATGAATTAATGTTCATCACCATGAGATGTTCAAATGATGCATTCATTTTGGGATGCATTTGATTAATAAATAAATTTAATTCATTTATTTAGTATCAGTAAACCCAAATAACTCACATATGGAGACATTGATTAGAAATATAATACATATGTTTAGTTCTTAATGTGTTTTTTTCCCTAGACACGACCTAATGTTGGTAAGAACAGTATGTTTGGATAAAGAAGTTATGGGCATGTGGATTTAGTTAAAATAAATAATTTATTTTAATTTGAATGACCAAAACTACTTTATTATACAAATAAAATGATATATTAAATTTCTTGGGTAAGGCGCATAACATTGGGATTGTTGAGATTCTCTTCCACACCTTCTCTATTGGATGATTGAAATCGGACAACGATAAATGATCAAATCATGTTGAATCTATAGGAAATCGATGTTAGAGATCATATTCAATTATAACATAAACGTTCTTCACCAACAGTCGATCCATAATTAGGACAGGACAAGTCAACTATTGTTGCCTCCCCTTTTAATTATAGGATCAATAATGATAAATTTTCCATCTTTGGTATCTGTAAATTTGAACTTTTACATGATCCAATTTATTGAAAAAAATTATTAATTCATAATATTTTATGTTATTTAGTGTTTCCCACCCCAATTTTTCAACTATGAAATCATTACCCAAGAATGCTTGGTTAATGATTATTATCACCTTTGTTATTGTTTAATTCCCCCTCCATTCATATTATTCATCCTTTTTGGACCATGATTTAAGGATTCACCCTTTTCAGGGTGGGTTCAAACATGGTTAAACCCCTCAGATTCATTATGTTGGCAGGAATGACATGAAGATCTACAATTTCGATATAGAATGATAAATGAGTAAGAGGATGTTTGGTGAAGATATTGGATGGAAACCGAGGGTGTTTTTTTATTAGAGCTGGTTAATGATTAGTTTCATAACCCTCTTTTATTTGGTTGGCATGCTTCAATGGTTTGCACTTTGATGAGGTCGATTTTAAATGGAGATCGCATAAAATATCTCATAGTAGAGGCATTTTGATGTTGACATGATTGTTCCTTGACTCAAATCTCTGATGAGGTAGTCAGATGTGGTCAACATGACATGTGTTAACAAAAATAATTATTTTATTAAATAAAAATAATATTTTTTCCATAAAAATTATTTTTTGATAATAAATTTTTTAGGTTTTAATTTTTGTTAATATGATTTAAATGAGATTTACATTTTGAACTTCAAAAAATGAGGGTTTAGTTCGATCGGAATTTGCAGTGGGGAGGGGTTATATTGGTGGATTATTTTCCATTTTATATTATTATTATACAATATAATAATGATACATAAAAAATGGGATTTAATTTCTGTGGAGTAAGTGGTGTGAGTTAAAATTTATTTCGAGGAAAGGTGAGGCACACGATGGCCAAGCATGGGAATTAAAGAGAAGTGAGATGAATTAATCCTTACTTTATTATATTATTATTATATTATTATTATTAATGATATAATTATTATTATTAATGATATAATTATTATTATTATGAAACTCTCATTTTCATTGTAACTTTCCCTTGATACGTCTGATTGAAGAACTGTCAGTGATGTCATGATCATGAAATTGGGATGTTTATTTTAAGACAGTTTTTGGAAACCTTTAAAACTCATTCCATGGGTCAAAAAACACCTAATAATAATAAAATTATTTTTATTATAGAATCTTGTATCCAATATATCCCCCTCATGTGGTGTTGGAAACAAGATCAGTTTCTGATGATGAAACCTTAATATTATGGGGGCATTTCATGAATTTTTTTTATTTAATTAAAAATTATATCTCGGTCGCATGAAGCCTCATTTGAATGTGATGTGGTGAAAAGTGAAATTTTCACTGAATATCTGATTATAGGATGTGAATTTTCTATATTGATTTTATTTCTATGATGATCATAATGTTGTGATATAGTGGGCTATCCAAGCCATTTTTAGGATGAATAATAGTGAAATTTCTTTCTTCCCCCAAATCGAGGATGAGCCTTGTGGGTTCACTGGGATTTTGGATGAGAGACGTCTACACATACACTCATATTGTACTAAATCGCCATCAATTTTTATGCTATAAAGGACATGACCTAACATCGTGTACGGACCACACAATATGTGGGTCCATTACATAATGTGTACTCCTTTATATATCTTTATGATTATGTGTCTCCTACATTTGAACATGGATTTTGGCATGTGAGTATCCTATCTGGTGTCTTTTTTCATGTATAATATAATGGCTCACTTGGTTGTTGTAGTGGAGATAGGATGTAAAATTTTATTTTCATGTCAAATAACTAAATTGATGCTCGATGTTGGTTGTGATCAGGCTGGATCACCAGAGACTCCTTATATAGTGGAACCCCCCATCATCATGTGTATAGGTCCTCTATAGTTTATTTCTTGTGGAACCCCAAATCGAGTAGGGTGATGGTCCTTGAATTCATTAGAGTGTAACCCCCCTAATGCATTATGGAATGTGTCTTCAATGAAAATACTGTGAAATCCCCCTAATACAACAGGTTTTGGGTCCTTGACATCATCACAGTGGAACTCACCTAATGCACTATGAAACGGGTCCTCTACAAATAGTTTGTCCCCACTCAGTTGTGTGGAACTGTGATGAGACGTGGTTTGACATAGCATTGAACTCATGAGAATGAGGAACTCTCTCCCCATCATGATGTGTTTTTTTGGCATGACTAAAACTGTGAGGACAAGTTACTTTTTCCCAATTTGTATAGTATCTAGGTGTGGTGATTGAGTTATTTTGAATTGTACATTCTGATCAAAAGTGAGGGATGATGGGAAATAATGATGGACCTTTTTTGAAATAGATTATTCATTTTTTGGGCTGAGCTATGAGATATAGATCCCATAATTTCTCATTTGGGTTTCGTTGACTGGTTATGTTTGTATATATATATATACATATCCTTCTTTGGTACCATCTCCTTGTCTTTTAATTACTATCCTTCTAGGAGAGACAAAGACATGCATGGTCTTCCACATGCTTGCCTTCTCTATATTCATGTGGTTAGATTTCTCTAATCCCTTCATATAGGTAGCTAATAATGGATGATAATATTATCTTCTCATCGTTTTGAGATCCATGTGTTTGGTTGAGATTACATTTACTGTCTTTTTGGGGTGATCAATACTCTATTACTATACCTTATTCCATATACTACTTTACTGTTTTTTGGCATATCTTATTTCTCCCCTTCACCATTTTTGAGGAGATCTAATAAGTATGTATATATTAACCCTTGCATTGGATTCACCCAACACACGTCAGGTATTTTGTAGATAACATGCATGTTGATCTTATTATTAGAGGATCTTTGAGATACATGGTTCTTGGACTACGTACGGTGGTCATTGCATAGGATTTAGGATATAGTCTCTTTCAACTATATTACTATTTCAATTTTATATCAGGGTGGGGCACATTTTTGGTTACACGTTTATTTTTTCCATTTAAATTTTTGTTTAAACTACTATTGTTCATACTTTTTAGAGGTTCATTCATATTTAGTTTATTTATTGAATTTTTACATCTTTTATTTCATTCACTATGCACTTTTTCACTGAATTGTTTGTGTGTGTGAGTACATTTACATCAAAAAAAGGTCTCCCCGAGTTTTATTGTGCCTCTAATTTGTATCTCTACTCATAGTATACGAGAATGGGATTAGGGTAGTTGTGTCATGACCTTGGAATCGGTGGGGTTGTTAAATAAATTAAATTAGAGAAATAATGATTATAACGTAATTGAATGGGTGGTTTAGAGAGAATCCTAATGTTGATACCGATTCTTTATATATGTTATTTATATAAATTAATAATAAATTATTGTTATGTGATTATATTATTAAGATAAAATTTTAGTTTATTATTCATTTTGTTTTATTTATTATCGGTATATATTTATGTAGTAAATCATTTTGGTTAATGATTTATGTTTTAATAATGTAGATTTCATATATAGAAAATCTATTTTGAAAGATCGCTAATGTTAATATGATATATATTTAATCATATCAAATATAATAATAATAAAATATTATTTATTTTTATATAAATATTATTTTTAAAATAAATCATGGGGATGGTTATTAAAAAAGAACAACATTACAATCGTTGGGATAGTAGCTCGTAAATATGCATGAGTAATGTTTTGATTTTTCAGTGATCATGATGGAAAGAAGATATAAGTTTTATTATCATTAAATATTGATCATTATATCCAAATTGCCATCATATTTATTTAAATAAACTTACATATACAATTTATGAGATATAGTAATTAAAAATCAATCTCATTGCTTGGAGGAGGTGGAAATCCTCACAAACACACGAATGAGTGTCATTTTATATGAATGGTATGGTTAGAATTTGTATGATATATTAATTTTATAAATTGATTAATATTTCATAAATAACATATATTCATATTAAACCAATTTTCATGAATTTACGTGAGGGGATATGGTTGAAAATGAATTGCATCGGTTCGTAAGGTAGTATTTTTTTACATGTGAATAAAGGATTCATTTCACATTTTATATTAGTGGATATGGATGTAGATTATTACATTAACATAATATCAAATTATTATATACTATATAATTTTTTTTTATCATATTATTTTAAAATTATTTATAGGATGTAGAAGAAGAAATAAAACCAATATGATCATTTAAGAATGGTACCACATCGATAAAAAATCTCTTAATGAATATACCAAATTCCTCCCTATATTGGATTAATGATCAAACAATGGAACCATGGTTTTGGGTATGGGATAAATCTAAAAATTTGGGATGGTAATTTATGATAAAAAAGTATTTTAATTTCTGTCAATGATAGTATAGGAGGTTCACTTTCACAATATAGGGGAAGTGGGATTTTTGTGAATACCCAATTCTATACAATAATGGGACATCGCACTCACAAAATGTGTCTCAAAAATTAATTAATAATTGAATGGAGTTGTGATGTGGTTAATAAAATCCCCTCATGTTCAAAAATAGGTTTTGATCATGGTACGCATATATTATTTTTAACGCCAATTAAAAAAAATTTAACATTTACCTTGGTAATAAATATTTAATGTTAATATGATGCGATATGAAGAAAATAATTTTATATTATTATATAATTTTAATTTTGGTAATTTGAAATATGTAATAAATTTTATCCAGTTAAATTAAAACAAAATTCAATTTTTATTATAGAATTTTTCAGGCACAACGTGTTGAGAAAAAAATTTTGGAAATTTATTTCATCACACATAAGATGATATTACATTAATTATAAATCTATAAATCGGCAATATATATATATAAAAATTCATATAAATTGATATAAAATATATAAATTTTATTTTAATCGATACATAATTTGGGTTATATTAATTAATTAAAATGGATATATTTTATGCCTATAAACATAGTTTCCATAGAACTGTGTTTTTAGGTATAACAATTATCTTCTTAAAAATCCTAAAAATTGAAGAAAAATTTGAAATTAAATGATTAATTATTAAAAATAATAAATATATAAAATTATTAATAACTTAAAATTATATTTTAACTATCAAAATTCCTTAATTAATGAAAATAAATTGCAGCATTTTAAAAATCAGCATTTTTTAACTATTCATAGATAAATAAAGCAATTCAGAAAAATCCTAAAAACATAAATCCATGATAAATTAGATATGTGTATTTCAAAAATAATTATTATTTAAGATAAAATTAAGTAAAAAATATCTAAAATTAAATATAATATATTTTCAAAAAAATCATTTTTTGGAGGAATTATAATTTTTTATTAATAAACGGTTTATTAATTTTTTTCTTATTTCCATTAAATAATATATATATATATTAGGAATAATATATAAATTCCATAATGTAGTTAATACTATTTGAACCCTATAATTTAAGGATGTTTGTATAATAGTAATATATTTTTTGAGTTCCATAACCTTGGTGTTATGAGATGTATATGCTACGGAATATTATGTTGTTGAATTGAAATTTCATCGGGTTTATTTATGCCCCTTGAATTAATTTAATCCTTGCAAATTTAAATTGTCATCAATAATCAAGGGTTTGATATAGGAAAATTTACTTAATGAAATAAGCGATATTAAAATGTGTTATTTTAATTCATCTTATAAATAGGTATAATGAATTAAAAATGTAATTTAAAATATAACTAATCATAGTTTCCAAAAAATGATTTTTTTTTATAATTTTACACATATATTTGAGAAGAAGAATAATTTAAGGGATAAAATTATTAAATTATTTTAGATATAATATACCATAAATTTATAAAAAATGAATAATATTCTATTTAAAGATCATTTTCGTAATTTTCAGGATACATTGACTATATTGATTAATAATTATCTGAATTATACTTACATTACAAGTATAATTTTCTCCATTAATAAATTTTTACAACATTCTCATATATTTCTCCAAAATATAAGTATTCAATAAGATTATTTTATTATTATAGACTAAAATTAACTTCTAATGGTTCCCATGATTCTATAAAATTATATCAAGATGTTACCCATGTATATTTTACATTGACTAAAAGAAAAAGTGGTCATACCTAGATAAAATTATTACATAAATGAATACACTATCATATTAATCTATAAATAAAAAAGATAAATTTAAATCATTCTCTTAATAAATCACAATAACTCATAAATAACCTTAGTTTTCATGTATTTGAATTTTTAATACCAAATTTATTTATCCCTATATAAAATGTTATACCTAATGGTTTTATATACATCATCCCAATGATACAGTTTCCAAAATATAATTAATTGACTTAATATCCAAAAAATTAAAGAATAAAGGATCCTAATATGTATTTCCAATAGTTCAAATAATACTTATCAGATCAATTTTTTATGTTAAGAAAATTTCATACTAACTATTCTATCGTATATACATATTATAGAAACTACACCCTTTTCACCTTTCAGTTGTTGTATTTGGCCCGTCAGCCTTGCTGAATATGAAAACATCTCACCTGACTTTTGGGTTGTAATATTTTCCCATGATATTTGAAAAAAATATTGATAATAATATTTTTAATTAACCTTGATCCTATAACATTATCAAGAATATAATGATCATATAAAAATAATATTATTTATAAAACCCCTCTTTTCTAACATATAGTATTTTATTTCTAAATTACTCTTTTACAAAAATATTACACAACTTTAATTGAATATAATTTACCCAATATCATACTAATATAATTGATATTCTTTTCCTTAATCATAAATTTTACATAAAATATTTCATTACCAATAAATTACCTTTTTATTTCGTTAGATAAATTCACTATATTATCTAAAATAAAAAATGACAAACTATTTCCGAATGATCCTTATATGTTTGCTAGTTTTTATAAAATGAATATAGTTAATAAAAATACATCAAAAACATGATTAATGAGTTCAAAAAAATATAAAATAAAACAATTCCACCTAAAATACTTTCATAACATAGGTTATTAAGAATTATTCCTTTTAGTGGGGAATAATCCCATATATTTACCATTTTCCCCTCATCTATGACATTTAACTATATGTGGTACATAGTTCGACCATTATTTCCTCATGTGATGTTAACTAGACTATTAATTTAAATTTGGAGAATAATTAATTTGGGCCCCCATTTTCCAAATATAAATAATCAATTAGTAGGATTATTTTTTTTACACAGTTCCTCTTACTACATTTTGGAAATGTAAAAAAGTTAATCTTTTAATATTTATCATCCTTCACACATAAATTTCCACAGGATGTAATAAATCACTTATTTTACTTGTAATTATATTAAACTATGTTATAGTTTTAAATCATAACTCAATATATCTATTTATGCATGATCAAATGATTCCAAAGATCTATTACCATTAGATTAGTAATCCCATGTGGAAATCACTATTTTCCCTAATACATTGGTTTTTAGATTGTATTCTCATATTTTTAATCAGTGCCTAAGATAATAAAATTAATAATTGGAGATTTCACTAGCTTTTAAAATGGAAAAGAGTATAAATAGATGGAATAATATATAAATGTTTAGTATATCATTACTTATGACTCTATTGGATTCAATATTGGTAATCCAGGGTAACATTTTGTATTAGGTTTTCAATCATAATTTTATTCAATTCCTTAAAAAAAATGTTCCTAAATAGTTTGTGAATTACGAAAAAAATATTCCCATATATTGTCAAATAGGTGTGAAATAATTACAGTTGTCATTCACTTTGTGATGATCAATTCAATCGAAATGTTCACACATTGGGTTATTATGCTATGAAAAAATTTTACTAATCCACGTAGTATTCATAAAGAGATGTTATTTCTACAAACAACTTCTATAATAATTTTTCAAAATTATTTAATAATTTTATTTACATATTATTTCCATTACACATATGCATGGGGTTTTAAATAATTTTTCTAGACCTAATCCTCAAAAATAACTATCCCCGACTCTAATACCAAATATAAATGTTGTATATTTTAAAGATATTATCCTATAATATTCAAAATAAACACCGATTACATATAACCCAAAACCATGTGGAATAAATTCCTTGATTATATAGGATCATAATACCTTTATGGAAAACTAAATAATGAATAATAATATTATTATCTATAATTTTTTCATAATTTTATTTCAGCTTCTAAAAATACATAGGATATCCAGTGGAATATAGCCAAGAAAGGATTGAGCTAAAATTTAATTAATGGAATATAAATTATAAGAAAACAAGAAATATGAATCAAATTTACAATATCATTTCATAAAATAAGATACTAATGAGTTATCACGTGAATTAATATCATAAAGATCATTGTATCCTTATATCATGTAATGTAGAAAACGTGGAACAAAAATATTTTATGAAATAATATTTACTAAAGGTTAAATTCCTATACAATACCAAATAGATGAAAATTCTAATAATTTAATATGATTTATCTCTATTTTTAAACACAGTGCATCATGACCATGTTTATTTATAAATTCTATTGGATAATGATATGATAAACCATCATAACATGTTAATGTTTTTGTATTCCTTATAAAAAAATTAATCATAATTAATATCATAAAAATTACCCATCGATATGAAATGGTTTTCATAATCACTCCTTAGATAGTAATTAATGGAAATATCATGACTAAACCCTAGTAAAATGATAATATCAAATTTATTACCCCATAAATTAAAATTATAATATTTTACGTACATATGTGAGTGACATCTATATAGAATTATGAAATATTACATTACATATATAAGAGATTAATATTTATTCATATCAAAATTAATTATTGTAACATAATTATAAATTCTATAAACTAAATATTTTTTTATAAAAAATCAGGAATAGTTGTTATAAATAATTAACTACATTAAAATCACGTATATGGTATGTCAAACATACACATGAGAAACATTTTAATTTTTAAATGATCATGATGGAAATTTGTTAAGTATTAATTTATAATTATTGATTTTTAATTATATATTTGAATTAAATATTATTTCATTATATACATCTCTATATACCATAAATGAGAGGCAATAATTACAAATAATACACATTGTTTTGTTAGAGATATAATTATCACGTTTGAAAAAAGTGATGTTATCATTTTTCGATGAGTGGTTAGTTAAGAAGGTGTATGATATATTAATTTTCTATAATTATTATTATCTCTTGAGCATCAAATGAAAACATAAAATCCATAATCATTAATATATGTGATAGAAGATGGATGAAAAATAATTACATTGATTCGCGAGGCGATAGTCATTAGTACACAAGAATGGATGTTTTGTTTCCCATTTGACGCATGTGGAGATGGATTAAGATTATTACATAAAAGTAATAACAACATTCTAAATGGTTCATAATTATGATTCATAATCATTAGTATTGAATAATATATTTTGGAGTTGTGAGAAGAAATAAAATAAATATTCTCGATTAAGAATGATAACTCTTCTTCAGACCACCACATTAGAATTTTTCGTAAAGCCTCCAAATATTGGTTTTAGGTCAAATAAAGGAATCTAATAGTTGGGGAAGGATTTATTTAAGTGTATTGGGATTTTATTTTCTGATACCAAAGGATTATATGTGTGGGAATAATAGGAAATTATGATCACTTTTATATGTGAGATGAAGTTAAATTTTTATAGATACACCAAACCATTCAATTATGGGAGTTCACACTATTGAAAAGTTATATAAATTTATAAATAATTGATTTTAAGGGGTATATTATGTTTATAAACCCCTAATATTTAAAATCAATATTTTTTAAACATGTTACAACCACATTATCTTTAGTTGTTACCCCATGAAAGTACTTTTAACAATTATTGTTGTATCATATTTTTTGAGGTTTTATAATTCATTATAATGAAAAATTAAGTTAAAAATATTATTAAATATTAAATATTATTATTAAAAACATGAAATAAATTTAGGTAAATTTATTTTATATAACTTACAAAATATAATTTCAAATTAATATTAAAAAACCTTACGTAAATGGTTATTCATGAAATGTATTTCTCAAGAAAAAAAAGTATATTACATTAACTATATGAATAGGAATCATAAATATATATATATATAACACATATAAATATATGAATATTATATAAATGTAATTTAAAATTTTCCTTATAATTGGTTATTATAATTAATGAGAACAGATAGAGTTTATGAACATAAAAAACAAGTTGCTGGAAACTATGTTTTTTGCCTTAAAATTTTCTTTTACCAAAATAATGAAAATTGTTGAAATAAATGAAATTTATTTTTCTTTTATAATTAAATTGGTTAAAAATTAAAATTAATACCAATCAAAATATATAACGGTACTATTGAATTGCATAATATAATGAAAATATCTGATAGAATATGAACATTTAAAATTTTTATTATTCACTTAAATATCCTATATTTAATAGCATTCCCTAAATTACACCCTATGTTAATAATGATATAATGATTCCAAAAAAATATTACCTTAGTAATATAACATTTATAAAAGATCAATTAATAATATATAATAATTTCTCACATAATGAAATAAAAAAACATTTTTGAAAGAAACATAATTTCTTGTTAATAAAATGACTTTATAAAAATATGTATGATTATTTATTGTCAATTTATCAATAAATTTATATAGAATAGGATATTATATATATTTAATAATTTATTTAGAACTATTAATACATTCAAATTTAATGACTATGTTAAATTTTCATAAAAATTTTGGGCCCCTTAAGCTTGGTGTTGCATGTTTTATATTCTACTAAACATTCTATATTCTTTTAAAATTGCATGATTTTATATTTTACCCCCATAAATAAATTTAATGTACATAATTTGAGAATTATCTCAGTAATAATGTGGTCAACATTAAAAAAATTACTATTTAGAAAACCCAAATCATGAAAAATTGTTAATAAAACATCATCCAAAAAAGTGGGAAAAAATAATTAGATATTTCAGCTGAAGTAACAGAAAACAAATTTTCCACATAAGGGTAAATTTTTTATAAGTAAATTCATTGATTGGTTCTAAATATCAATTTAAGAGATAAATATATACCCAATTTTTTAGAGAACATACCATAATTGTATTAAAAATGAATACAATTCATATTTCAATATAAATTCCTTTAATATGAGGGATAATGTTTTAATATTTATTATAAAAATTTCAGAATTTAATTAGATAAAAGGTATAATTCCAACCATTTATACATTTACAAAAAAATAACATCTATTTCTATAATGGATAAGTACTCATAAAGTATTTTCTATACATGAATAACTAAAATCCATTTTTTTTAAATAACATGATTTGATAAATAATATTTAGATATTTCTTTATCCTTTATAAATTAACCAAAACTGAAAAATATTATCACATGTTAAGATAATTCCAAAATTGATTAAACCTTCATATTTTTATCTAAATCTAATGATCCAAATAAATCATTCTATAACTAAATATACCGACATCACAAAAAAGTTCATCATTATAAGATTTAACTATGTTCATAAAAAATATAATAAATATAAAATCATATTCTAGACCTAAAAAATACATATACAATTTTCTAATTAAATATTTTCAAATATTTAATTAATAAAATCAAAATCCAAAACATTCAAAAATAGTTTATCATAAAATGTGTTTCTAAATGTATATATAATATTTATCTACAGATTCGGTTTATTAAAACCAATTTCATACTAACTAGTACATCATGTTGGCCTATATTATACACTAAATCCATGTCACCCTTATGTTGTCGGTTCAATCGCCTTGGCTTTTCTGGATACTTTTAGCTATTACTCCACTAACTTTTTTTCCTTCTTTATAAATTAATGGAAAAAAGTAATAATCATATTTATAATTTTCATTGATCATAAAATGTCTTCAATAATATGATAATTATCATTATAAATAATTTTAGGGAGGAAATCACATTTTTTTAAACTAATTTTTTTTCAGCACATTCTTTTCTAAAAATTAAAATAATTTTAAATGATTATAATTTCCCCAATATATAGTATTTATCAAAGATTATATTTTCTATAATAATGTGTTATTAAATTAAATATATATATTATATTAAATTATTATTCTATGCCATTAGTATCATTCAACATAGTATTTAAAATATATAATTAAAAACTAATGCATGACTATACTCCGATGTTTCATGATTCTTAAAATTGAAATTATATTAATAAAAATCCTCAAAAAATGATTGTTGAGTTCCAACCCATAAACACTTCAGTCATTCCACTTTCACTATTTTCGCAATATATGAACTAATGAATTATTCCTTGGATTAAAAAATTGACATAGATAATGATAAATTTCCCCACATATACGATGTTGAAATGTTAGTGGTTATTTAGGTAGAAAATTATTTCCCAATGTCTTCATAATTAGCCTCCCCATTTTTAATCAAATTTAGCAAAAATAGGTCCACCTTTTCCAGACATAAATAATATTACAGTTTCATTATATAATTTTACATAGTTCCTATTCCCAGAATATTGACATGTAAGAAATAGAATCTCATATTCTTCATCATCATTTATACTTGAACTCCCCTGAGATGTCATCCTTATCTTATTTTATATAGTTATAAAATAAACTGAGATATATTTTTAAATCATAATTAAATATATCCTATTTGGAATAATCACAATATTTATAATATCCATTTAAATTATATTGGGAATATCATTATGAAAATAATAACATATACCATAACATTGATTATTTGAATCCTATATTTATTTTCTCATCCATAACAAAAAAAATAATATATAAGATGATAATTATATTACATGAAAATAGAAATGTAATATTCCTAGATGTAGTAACTTATAAATTATATGTGTATACTTAGTTCTAAGTATCTTTCTTTCAATCTAAGTTAACCATGGTAATTATTTTTTAGGTTTTCGAACCTGGAAATTTCATAAAATAAAAAATAATGGTTTGTAAAGTGTATGTGTCTCTCCAAAACATATACCATGACAATCAAAAATAGGTCATGGATTAGGCATCCTTGATATGAAACTGGTGATGATTGAGCCCAGAAAATTGAATATTTTTTTAAGGTTATTACAAATAAGTACAACTGTTACAGAGACACATATACTTGTAATATCTAGGTGGAGATTTTATAATACGGAACCCACTCTCTCTATACATCATGAAAAATTCATTGATTTTTCTCTATACATATTTTTTTATTATACTTATACTGTGGGTTCTAACTATGTTAGTATATTACCAGTCCCCTTAAAAACTAATCCTTTTTATGATACCATCTATTGAAACCTGATTATTTTACACATATTATCTTATGAATTTTAACAAAAAATCATATAATAAGAACACACTAATCTTCTATCTTGGTGTCATTAAATTATATGATTCATAATATATCAATAGGGAAATGAATTATTAAATACAAATTTTATTCTATATAATGATCTTATATATCCATTTGATCTTCTCAAAAAAAATAATATGATATTGGGAATACATCAAGGAATTAGGTGAGATTAAAAAACCTAGTAAGGTATTAAGCATGATAAGGAAACATAACCTATAAATAAATAGTAAAACATGATATCATAAAATAGAAGGATCATGAATATTTATTTAGAATCATAACATAATGAATATTATATCATAAGGTATTGGAGACACAGTAAATATTTAAAATAAATATAACATGACATAAACATGAATCAATCATAAATTAATATAAACTATAACTTGTGGGAAAATTCCTTATAAGGGATTAGTTTTACTCCCTAATCCCATACTAGAATCATCATGAAACTAAAGAATATACCAATAAATTAGAGTTCTATTTAGGATCACCTATCAAAAATATTTTTGATCTATATGTTCTATAATAAGGAAACCATTCATAAAGCCTATTATATAAATTACCCCTCGAATGAAAACTGAATTCAAAATATTACCTCATAACATAATGAAATAAAATAGCATAAATTATGAATTCGGAATATGTGAATATGGATTTTATTAAGATGTTAATGGAAGGAAGAATAAGAATGAATACATTTGAGTGAAATATAATCTTCATTTATAATTATTCATGAATATTAAATAGATATAATGTAAGTTAGATATATAAAGTTTATAAACCAATGTAAAGGGTTGGTTGGAGATATCCATTACAATGAGCTTGATTCATCATGAATGTCATTTATTTCCAAAAAATTATAAATATGTATTGTTTTTTTAATTTCTAATAACCTTTTCGTGTTTCCTATTAATTGTATTTTATTTATTATCTTGTCATATTCAAATACTTAATCATTTAGGTATGAGTCATATATTATGACATTGTTCAGATCACAATTCCAAAAAAAATTAAAAAGGGGAATAAATTCAATGATACTATTATTATATCTTTTTTATAAATATAATAATGAAACAATTATCTTTATTATTAACCAATTATTCATTATACAAATTCATTAATGATGTTTTTTGGAAATTGAAATAAATTTTAATCATTAAGATAGTAGGTCGTATGTACATGTGAGTAAAATTTAAATTTATCAATTATTAAAATATCATAAATGTTATATTGTTTCTTTTTGTAATTATATATTTTCCATCCATATTGTGTAGTAATTATATGTGAATCACATTGCATCATGGGGGTGGTAAACCTCACATATGCACAAACTATGTTATTAGTATTTATTAAATGGTAATGTAAGATGGTGTATGATATGTTAAATATAAAAGTTATTAATAAGAGATGAATATAATATATAAAAATTAAATCCATCAGCATGAAATACAATAATAAGCATGAATTTAAAACTAATTAC
This sequence comes from Viscum album, assembly GCA_963277665.1. Taxonomy (NCBI): domain Eukaryota; kingdom Viridiplantae; phylum Streptophyta; class Magnoliopsida; order Santalales; family Viscaceae; genus Viscum; species Viscum album. The sequence goes on from OY728132.1 coordinate 1,730,600,079, forward strand.
ATCATCTCCCAAAGTGTAATTTTGTTGTATGAATGAAAAAAGGTTTAATTTTTGATTTTATGGAAGTGGAAATTTTTTTAAGTAATTCCACAAACTGAAAAAAGTAATAATATATGGTATATTCCTATGTAACTAAATCAAAATTATTTAGTATTATTATTAGTAACAAGAAAATATGTAATATAATTATTCTTGTTTAAGAATGATATGTCTTCTCTAGATCTCCACTTTAGAATTATACATAAGGAATCACAATATTGGATATCTATTGAAAAGTGCCTCTATGACATGGAGAGAGAATTGTGTTATGGATTTTGGGATGGATTGATAGAAACATATGGATTTTTATTTGAATAATGGATAGGATAATTGGTTCTTTTTTCAATTTATAGGTTGTTACATTTTTGTAAATACACAAAATAATTCAATAATTGGTAGCCAATATCTATCCAAGTTCCTCTATAATTGATAAATTACGGATTTTGGGTGTTATATTATTTTTATAAAACATCTATAATATGATAGAAACAATTTTTACAATGTTTACACGCATTACCTATTTAGTTTGACTACCGATAAATTAGTAATTACACGTTTTTTAGAAAATTGCATTAACTACTTTATCAATTTCTATGGGAAAAATTTAATTTAACCATATTCTATAATATTAATTTAACTTATTTATAATATGGAATCAATTTTATATAACTGAAATCATAAACTTTTCACCACATGATTAAGATTTAATCAGGGATGATGTGTTAAAAAAGTATTTTTCTTGAAATATACATGTAAAGTGTAAAATGGTCATATATTAACTATATTCCTGGAAATCATTATAATATAAACATAAATTAATTTAACTAGAAATAATATATATGTATATTTCTTGTATATTTTTCAATATTGTGGGTTATTTTAATTATTTTAAATTGATATTCTTTATTCACTTAATAATAGTTTTTAGTTAGTCATATTTCTAATAGTAAAAAAATTTCATTTTCTAAAATCATGAAAATTATTAACTAATAATAAATTATTTATTTTAAACTATATTAAATGGTTATTATTTTTTATTTGGAAATAAAAAATATAATATATCATTTGAATTAAATTATTTAATTAAATAAAATAAGGGTACTTGAATAATCGATATTTTTACTATTCATAGAAAAAATAAAACATTTCAATAAAATCGAAAACATTTATAGAAGGTTAATTTTGATTTTATTTTTTTAAAAAATTATTTTTCTTTAAAATAAAATTTATAAAATTTTAATAAATTAAATAAATTATTTTCTTTTGAAAATAAATAAAAAACATTTTTCAAGGAAACATATTTATTTAAGAGTAAAATGTCTTTATTATTAATTGAATACTTTTTTATTAAAGAATATAACAATATATTTATATCAATTAGTTCCATTAAATATATTTTACAAATTATTTAAAATTATTCATACAGTATAAGTTTATATCTCTATTGTAATAGTAATATATATCTCATGTAATGACCCAACCCCAGTTACCCAGAGTCAGTGCTTTATTACATAACAATGGCATGATACAAGGAAATCTTGTCCCGAAATACTGATTAGTTTTTTAGTCTTGTAAATAGATTACATACATTAACATCATGTTACAATTTGAAAGATAAATTACAGCATAGATAGTTCATTGAAACACCATTATTTCCTTTTATTTTAACCCTGCATATCAATTATAATTCATTATTTTGAAATCAAAGGAAAATAAAACATAAGAAAGGGGTGAGATCAGATGATGAGTAAGGGTAATCAATTTATAGTTGGATAACATAAATAATGGGGATGATTAATAATTGAAAACACATTCCTTTACAAGTAATAAACATAAACACTTTTTTGAAGAAATATTAGATGAGTAAATAATGCCATAATAAAACATAGTCATGGGTATTCTACTAGTCAAATAACAACATGTTCCATTAACAATTTTCAAAATGAGGTAATGTATAATGCCAGACATTCTGAAACATTGTGTCAAGGCCTCGGCCAAGATTTCTAAAAATTATAAAGGCCTCATCCCAAACCATATATCTAATTGGGAATGGCCTCAACCAATTCCATGTCTAATTGTCTCATGAGACCCTATGATGCATCAAGGAGTTATACCAGGCTCCACTCATCAATTATTTTGTCCAATAAATTCCTTATATTAAAAGGTTGAAACATAACATAAACATTCATTTTAAAAATAGCATACGAAATGTAAATACTTTATCCATAAACCATGAATGGTATAAAAATAACACATCCACAATCAAACACATCACAAAACCTTCAATACAATATGAATGACTTGTATTATAATAAATCAACTTCAAAAAATTTTAAAATCAACCAAATGATGTTGACATAGATGAAGATGATTTTTAAAAACTCTTTGAGTTAAATGTCCCTTTTTTATAAAAACCTTTAATAGTCACACAATTTAAAAGGAATAGATTTAAAGATATTTTTGAATCAATTTTTTACATTACACTTTTAATATTTTGAATAGAATTAACATTTTAAAAACCTTCATGTCTATATAAATAAATCGTTAAAATACATTTTGCAAAAATGGACATTAATGTGAATGATTAAGAATAATAAATATTTAAAACATTTTAAATAATGTTTAAATATAAGAGTCCCTAAAAATAATCCCTTTGAAAGCTCTTTTATGAAACATGGAGATGGATAATAAATATGTCCCAGTAAAAACATACCCATAAACAATCGCGAATATTAATGAGATTGGGGAAATAACCCTTACCTTGCACTTTAATTTGGTATAGGGTACATTTATCCTCTTGTATAATGACCATAGTATGTTATTAAATAATACCATAATCGTATTCTATTTATTATATCATACATGATTCATTTATGACTTTATACTACCCATTTAATAATGATTTTCATGTTAAATTAACATTTTGGGTAACAATTGATTTCATTATCTTACATGTTTTAACTTGTTATTCTTAATCGTATCATTTTTATCATGATTTAAATACATCCATAATATAAACATTGATTTATATATCATATATATTTAGAACATAGATATTTATAATGGATAGATAAATGAAATGTAAGGCACCATTTATGGAGAGGGTAGGTCATTCGTACTCATAAATGTTGTTTTCGTTTACATATCGTATTGAACGAAAGTAAGTGAATAAGATAAATGTAAATAAATAAATATATACATATATATATCTAGTATAATTATTATTTCATATATTACATACTTAAAAATAATATATATTTTTATAATCATTGTTGAATGGTGAACGTGGGAATGAATCTCATCGCGCCGTGGAGACAGTAATCTGTACGTACGCACGAGTGACAATATAATTATATTGATGTTGAAGTCATATGTAATTGGATGATATATCATATATAAATAATCATTAAAATATTATATTTATTATTTACATCAGTTATACTCATTTTTATACCCATCCAAATGATGAAGGGTTTGAATAACAAACAACACCACAACGTGGAGATGGTAACAAGTACTTACGAAGGTATGGTGACTTTTTCATTAATATGATGGATTGAATAATGAATATAGTTGTAACATTTTTATAATAACATCACATAATATATAAGATACTAGATTTATTATTTTAGAATGTAAACATCAAATAAAGAGGAAGTGGAAGAAGAAAAGAACATGAAAGATGTAATAAAATATTTACCTCTTCTTCGGGTTCTTCATTTTGATTTGATAAAAAGAGATCTTTAGGCTAGCTTTATGATCAAAGGAAGGACTCTATGATTTAGGGAGGAAATCTGGGAGGATATTTGGGTAGGTTTGGTCGAGCCAAAAGGCTTTGGAGGTTTGATATTAAGAGAAGGGTAAGTGCCCTTTTATAAGAGAGGTGAGGGTCACTTTAGGAAATGTTGGAAATATTATTTTGTAATAAAATTATTTTCAGTTTTTAATTGCTCAAAAATGATTTATTTAGAAGATATGGTAGGTATGTGTCGAAAAAATCTCATCCAATAGGTTTTAGACTGGTTTAGTTCACCATATTAACCTTATCATTTTGATTTTACTCTTAGTTAAATAGATTGACATTTACAATGTCTCTTTGTATTTTTATATTATATGGTCAATAAACATACTATAACAATCCAATAGAACCTCATTTCGTTAATTATTAATATATATATCCTTATGTAAGTCCTTTTAAGATCCTTAGATTTTTAGGAATATTAAATCAATTAATAATATAGCATTTGTTTTAAAACTCAATTATTTCAATTTGGACACTATTTAGTATATTTTATGAAAGCTATAAAAAATTATTACATAGAATAAAATTAATTTAACCATTCCTAAAATGTCATATTCACTTAGAAATTTTTTTTAATTTATTAGAATTCTCAATTTACATTTATTTGGATATTTAAAATATCTATTATTTTAATATTTCATTTTTAAGGTAATTACTGCATCATAATTCTGTCATAAATAAGTTAAATTATTTAATGTATAAAAATTATAAATAAAAAAAATTATATAGTAAATAGTTTTATATATATAATGAATATTTATAGCTGAAGATATTAGTTATATAACCCCATATAAAAAATTTTTACTAAAAGATACATGCTTTTATTATTTTTGTCTTTACTTTAGATTAATTAACGTAAAATGTTATTTTCACTCCCATGTGGCTCCATGGGGTCCCAAAATCATTCTAAGGATTCCCATCGTAAGACATGTATCAGACAGTAGGAATAGAAATCAGGATAGGGTAATTTAATATTATTATAATATTAATTTTTTCCCTAATTTATAGGATTTACCCTTTAACCATGGTAAATAAAATATTTACTAAAGTGAATATTCATAATGTATAATAATAAAAGTTATATATTTACACAATTTGGACTTCATTATTACAAATATAAATTCCAATTTTACAAATTCAAATCACTAAAGTGGCAGAAATTAATTTATAATTAATTCCCACTGTTAAAACAGAAAGCATGTTTTTAAAAAATAATAACTATCAAAAGATTGACATTTGTTTATGTCCAGTTTAAATGTGAAATTACATCCAATGATATAAATTAAATTAAATGATAATTATATAGTATAATTATACTCTAAAACAACTCAAATGTATAATTTACATGATAAATTTTTTAGATTAAAAGAACTGTCTGTAATTAAAATTTATTATTTTTTTCATTATTCATCAAAATATGAAAGTTAACGGAAACGTACCAAAAATTTATCTAAACTAAATTTTTATGTACCTATTCTAAAGAAGAATTTAATTTCACTAAATTTAATATAGAAAAGTGTCAAATACTGTATTTAAAAGGTTTTTCCATTAAAAGGTGGAAGAACATCATTTTTTGAAAAATACCTCTTTTGTTTTAAAAATTGAATATTTCATATATTATGTCTAAGAAACAAAAAATATGACTATTAAAATTATATAGGACATATATAATTTTAAATTTGGTTAATAATCTTCATAAACACTTTTTTATGGCTAGTTTGGTAAGACGTGGTGCGCTCGAACTCGGTTTTGCATGTAGCACAAGTTGTTGGAATACATTGAAGAGATAATATAAAATAAAATCATGGAATTTTACATTCTCTCCTCCTTCAATAAATTGAGTCCACAAAATTTCAAATTGTTTTTTGAAATTAAAAGGTTAAAATAAATAATACTTTTGTGGAAAACCCACATCGGAAATTTTGTTAATAAAATTTAGTCTTAATAAGAGGGAAAGGTAAATGGAAAAGTCACCACCAAATATTGATCTCGATTAAGTGAACATTGTTGGAAAATATAAACACATAATTGGAGAAATAATGTAAATATTTATAGAGAGTTATTGAGGTCATCAATCAGAAACATGTGTAAAATTTAGGGCCTCGAAGACATTAATCTATGATGATTTAAAATATAATCAGTTCATCAAAAAATAAGGTATTAGGATAACACATTTTTGGTTTTAGGATACCTTCTCTAAAGTTTAACAATTAATTTCTTTATAGAATAAGTAGAAAAAAGAATACATGATAAGTAGAGTTCTAACTGTTATCTAATTTATACCACAAACGCATCTTTCACTACAAAAGATAGTAGAACTCAAAAATATTCTATTTATCCTAATTTTATATGGTTAAAAAATGAATTTATAATTCATATGTCAAACCATTTTAAAATACTACATTATACAAACCAGGACAACACTTGGTCCAGTAGTCAGTGATGCACCCTTGTCACCCTTCGGTTGCGAGTTCAAGTCTCATGGCCTTACAGTACATGATGGGTTGTCGCCTAACCTCCGTGTTGTCTATTTTATAACAATCCAAAAAAATATATTAATAAGTTTTTTTAACATTAAACAATACTATCCAATGTTTAACATAATTCAATCCAACCTTTAGACTTATCCAAAATACTTATTTCCAAACTCATAGTCAAAAATTTATTAAGAAGGTAAACACAATGAAGATCATTTTTTCTACATAATAACATGTAAATACCTTTATCATGTATTATTTTAAAACACGGTAGCACCATGAATTACCATAAAACCTTATTGATTAAATTCATGCTCCCTAATTCCTTATAAAATACTAGATTAACTCATTATATCAAAAAAATGTTGTAAACTCCAACAATGATGGAATATACAAATCATTAATTAGTGTCGAGGTAGTCAAGAATATCTAATACAATTTATCCAAATAAATCATATATTATTAAAAATTTACTACCTTATTATCATAACCATATTATTGTTTATCTTTCTCTCAACCATATATTTTCCAAAAAAATAACCCCTTTTGAGTCACTTTTCTTGGTTCCACACAATCTGAAGTCCTTAATGAAATAGTAATGCAATACAATCCTTGTATACTCTATAATTATTTTAATATGTAAATCATTAATACAATACTAAAATTACACAATATTTTAATAACAATATAAGAAATCTAATCATTCATCTTTATCTTCAGTATTATCGTAACATGATTATTATCCAATAGTATCATTTGGGGTATACTCTGATGATATAGATATTGATTCTCATAGTGTCCAAACTCCTTAATGATGAAGCATTGTATGTTTGAAACTTTTTTTCCATTGAAATCACATAATTAGTGTCCATTTTCACCATATTAATAACAAACTCTCATTCCCTTCAAACATTTACCAAGGTGATTCTTTCCACAATTATCACATATGGTAAAATCCTTCTTTCCCCCCTTCCCTTTATCCATAATTTTCTATACCATCCTTTTCTTTTTTGGCATCCCTTCAAATCCATATGAATCAAATAATTATTTACTTATTTTATTAACATACTATACTATTTCTTCATATGATGATAATACATGGGAGGGTACTAACTTTCTAAATGTTGTCTTAATACCATTAAATATATGATCCATTATAATCTTTGGATCATGCATATTGTTGGAGTTCTCATTCCATCTATTAGGCACCATTTATAAACAATTTAAAACACTAGGTTAGTTTATGAATCACAATTCGTAATTCCAAACATGAAAATTACCTAACTTAAGTTGAAAAGATTATGCATATAATATATAATCATAAAAAGTTTTCTTTGGTGATGTACTTACTTCTAAATTCTTAATAATGGCTTGTAATGAAAATGTGGATTATCCTAAGCACACCCCCCCGGAGTGTCATAACCAATAGTGCAGCAAGGCCCGTTGTCATGTACCATGATACCTCGGGTCAAGCTCAAAAATCCTTATTAGAGTATTCATTCCTAGGTACATCTGTTCTAGAGCCACCTATACCTACTCATTTCTAGGCAGGGATGTAGTGCTTGGAAAATACACAAAATCTCTATAGTTCCAAAATTTAGGAAGTTCTTTTATACTAATCCTTAAAGTCTATCTTAGGGAAATGACTTATAATCAGTGCTTCTCTAAATCTAGTTTCCACGATTATTGCTAAACTTTCTATGATACCAACTATAACACCTCGACCCCAGTTACCAAGTATCGGTGCTTTATTACATAAAATTGGCATGATACAAGGAAATAATGTCATTAAAGACCAATCAGTTTAGTAGTCTTGGAAAAAGATTACATACATCAACTTCACATTTCAATTTCAAACATAAAATACAGCATAGATAGTTCATTAATAACACCATTATTCCCTTTTAGCTTAACCCTGCATATCAATCATAATACACTTCTTGGAAATCATGGGATAATAATAAATAAGGGGTGAGATTAGATGATCAGTAAGGTAAACAATTTAGCAGAATATAACATAATCAATAGGCATGTTGAATAATTGAAAACACATGACTTTTCAAATAATAAACATAATCACTTTATGGAAAAAATATGAGCTGAGTAAATAATGACATAATAAAACATAGTCATGGGTACTCTACTAGTCGAATAACCACATGAACCATCAATATTATTATCATAATTAGGGAATGTATAATCCCAGACATTATGAAACATTTTTTTAAGTCCTTGGACAAGACGTCTAAAAATGATTAAGGCCTAGATCCAAACCATATATCACATTAGGAAAGGCCCCAGCCAATTCCATGTATAATTGTCTCATGAGACCTATCAATGCATCGAGGAGCTATAGCAAGCTCCACCCATCACTTACTTTTTTCAATACATACCTCATATGAAAAGAATGAAACATAACATAAACATTCTTATTAAAACTAGTTTATGAAATGTCAATACATTATCCACAAACCATGAATTGTATAAAAATAACACATCCACAGTCAAAAAAATCACAAATCATTCAATACAATATAATAGACTTGTATCATAATAAATCAATTGTAAACAAGTTTATAATCCATCAAAGCATGTTGACGTAGATGAAAATGATTTATAAAATTTTTTGAGAGAAATATACCTTTTTCTTGAAAATATTTAAAAGTCACACAATTTAGAAAGGAAGAGATTTAATGATATTTTTGAATAAATGTGTCTTATGCCATTTTGAAACTTTTTAATGGAATTATAATTTTAAAAACATTCATGTCCATATAAATAAATCCTTAAAAACATTTTTCAAACATTGAAATTAATTAGAATGATTTCAAAGAATAAATATTTAAATAAGTTAAAATGATGTTTTTATAAATGATTCCATAAAAATAATCCCTTTGAAAACTCATTTATGAAATGTGGACATGGATAATAAATATTTCCTAGTAAAAACATACCCATAAACTATCTCGAATAATAACGAGATTGAGTAAATAAACCTTACCATGCACTTTCCTTTGGTCGAGGGTACGTTTAACCTCGTGTATAATAACCATAGTATATGATTAAATTATAACATAACCATATTCATATTTATTATATCATACATGATTCATTTTACTTTATACTACCCATTTAATAATGATTTCCAAATTAAATTAACATTTTGGGTAATAATCGCTTTCTTTATCATACGTGTTTTAACTTGTTATTCTTGATCATATAATTTATATCATGTTTTAAATACTTCCATAATATAAACCCTGATTTATATATCATATATATTTAGAATATAAATATTTATAATAGAGAGATATATGAAATGGAAGGAACTGTTTATGGATACGGTTTTCCGTACGTAGCCATAAACATTGTTTTCGTTTTCATATCGTATTGAACGGAAGTAAGTGAATAAGATATATGTAAGTAAATACATAAATACATATATATCTACAGTAGAATTATTATGTCATATATTACATACCTATTAATAATATTTTTTTTATAGTCATCGTTGACTGTTGAATGTGGGAATTAGTGTCATCGCGTCATGGATAAGGTAATCAGTACGTACACACAAGTGACAATATCATTATATTGATGGTAAAATCCTATGTAATTTGATGGTATATCATATATACAGAATCATTAACATGTTATATTAATTATTTAAATCAGTTATACTCATTATTATACACATCAAAATAATGAAGTGTTTGAATAACAAACTACACCACGATGTGGAGACGGTAAGTCGTACAAACACATGTATTGTGACATTGTCATTCATATGATGGATAGAATAATGAAAATGTTTTCAACATTTATATAATATAATATCATTATATATATGATACTGGATTTTTTATTTTAGAATGGAAACAACAATAAAAGAGAAAGTGGAAGAAGAATAGAACATGAAAGAGGTGTTGGAATATTTATCTCTTCTTCGGGTTCTTTCTTTTTATTTGATCAAAAGGGCTCCATAGAATGGTATTATGACTGATGGAAGGCCTCTAGGATAAAGGTAGGATATTTAGGAGGATATTTGGGCTAGGTTTGGCTGAGCCAAATGGCTTTGGAGGTGGTAAATTAAGAGAATGGGAAGTTCCCTTTTATAAGAGGTGAGGGTCGCTTTTGGAAAAGCTTGAAATATTAAATTATAATAAAATAATTTTCGGTTTATAATAGCTCGAAAATGATATATATAGAGTCCGAGGCTTGGATGGGTCTCAAAAACTCTCAACCAATTGGTTTTATATAGGTTTAGGTCCCCATATTAACCTTATCTTTTAGATTTAACTCTTAGTTAAATATTTTGACATTTACCATGTCTCATTGTATTTTTATATTATATGGTTAATAAACATACAATAACAAGACAGTATTACCCCATGTGGTTAATTATTAATATATATTACCTTATCTAAATACTTTGGTCCAACCTCATATTTTTAGGAATATTTTATCAATTAATAATATAGTATTGGTTTTAAAAACTCAATTAAGCCAATTTTGACACTATTTATATTTGATTTTCTTGAAAGCCATAATAACTTTATTACTTCGAATGAAATTTATTTAAACAACCCTAACATTTCATATTAACATTTAAAATTATTTTAATTTATCATAAGTCTCAATTTACATTTATTTGGATATTTAAAATATCAATTATGTTAATATGTCATTATTAAGGTAATTACTCCATCATCATTGTGTCATAAGTAAATTAAATTATTTAATGTATAAATATTTTAAATAAAATTACATTATATAGGAAATTTTTTTAGATTTTAATGAATTTTTATATTCATATATATCAATTATAAAACCCCATATAAAAATGTTTTATTAAAAGATACATGCTTTTGTTATTTTTGTCTTTACATTAGATTAATTAATGTAAAATGACATTATCACTCCCATATGGCTCCATGGGGTCCCCAAATCTACCCAATGATACCCATGGTCAGATATGTATCAACCAATATAAATATGACACATGTTAGGATGATTTAATATTATTTGTTTACCTTAATTTACCGGAATTAACCTTTAACCATCGTAAATAAAATATTTACTAAAGTAAATATTCATAATGTTTAAAAATAAATGTTTCCCATTTAGATAATTTGAACCTCCTGATTAAAAATATTTAATATATTTTTCTAAATTCAAAACAAAAATGTGGTAAAAATTAATTTAAAATTAATTTCCATTGTTAAAACAGAAAGCATGTTTTTAAGAAATAATAAATATTTAAAGATTAACAATTCTTTATATCTAGTTAAAATTTGAAATTACATCCAACGAGATAAATTATATTAAAGGATAAAAATATAGTCTAAATATACTTTAAAACCACTAAAATTTATAATTTAACACTACGAATTATTTCGATTAAAAAAGTTTTTTTTAAATAAAATTTAGTATTTTTTCACTATTCATCAAAATATAAAAGTTATCTGAAGAGTACCAAAAAATTATACCAAATAAATTTTTATGTCCATATTCTAAGGAATAATTTAATTTCACTAAAATTTATATATAAAAGCATCAAATATTTAATTTCAAAAGGGTTCTACATTAAAAGGCGGAATAATTTCATTTTTTTGAAAAATACATCTTTTATCTTAAAATTCGAATTTTTCTTATATTATGAATAAGAAACACAAAATATTAATGTTAAAATTATATAGGATAAATAAAATTTAAAATGTGGTAAATACTATTCAAACATGTTTTTTTGCATGGCTAGTTTGGTTAGTCATGGTGCGCTCGAACTCGGTGTTGCGTGTAGCGCAAGTTATTCTCATACATTGAAGAGATAACATACTATAAAATCTCTATGTGTTAAATTTCACATCATATATACTTGGTGTCACATGTCATATACACCACTGAACATTACATTAATCCGTTATTATCATGTCTCATATTATCTTTTAGTGGTAATGTTAGAAGGAAGTAAATAAATTGAATGTTTCTTCGATCATGTGTCTCCATGAATATGAGTGATTAGTTGTGATGTATGCTATGAAATTTAAAAATGTTGGTATGTTTATCACCATAGATTATAAATTTTAATGCCCTTAATAGACTCAATTTCAAACAATAAATATTCCTTATATATTGGATCTTGTATATCAGATATATTTACAACCACTTATATCATGGGGATGAATATATGAACCCGGCCTTTTGTAGAGGTGTCTTGAGATTTATTTTAGGTATAATTTTTTTTTATTCTAAGTACTTTGTGTTTGGGTGTACCATGGGGTGTTTTTGGGTTAAATTGTTGAAAATTAATAGGAGAGGATGTCAATGGTTGGCTCATGGTTTTGGAAAAAAATTATTCCCAGCCTAGAAGACTGTGTGAACCTGAACTATGGTGATTTTCAGGTATAGGGAAAGGTTGTGTAAACTATGATACCTTTTAGTTGTAACAATTAACCCCACTAGAAGAGGCTCATAATTTCAGTGAACGATTTGGAAAACCTTGTGCACCTTCATAGGAAACTGAACACATAGTATTATTTAACTAGAAAATTGGTTTTCAAATTTCACAAACCCACTAAATATATCCCTAAACCCCCTAACTTGACCATTATTGGGTTCTCGTATTTTTTGATTCTCCCATATGCATTCATAAGGATATATACTTCCATTAATAATGATTTAATGGCCTTTTTGTTAAATATTCACCTCTCTATATATGTATTTCCTGTATATTTAGATATCTTATCTCCATCTCCCACTCTTATTCTCAAATAAGCAACAAATTTTTATCTATTGTTGGTTATAAATAATCAAATAGGATTGTTAAATCATGATTCGTTTCATCTAGGATCTAGTTTTTGGATCTAAATGTTTTCATCATCATTTGTATAAAATAGCCATTTAAAATTGTGGATTCCCATTGTGTGATCACTTGTCCATGAATTGAGATAGTTGGTATATTATTCAAATAAAAATTTATTTATTTCCATTATGTGTTAGTAATTATAAAATGTCAATATAATTCTTCAATTTTGAATTTATTTAATTTATTTATTTATTTAAATAACTTATTAATTAGGTAAAGTATAATAAAATTTGAATAATTAATTATTCAAATTATTATTGGGTTATTTAGGACAATGAAATGGATTTATAAATTTATCAATTAATTAAATAGAGGTTTATATTATAAAATTTATTTAATTAATTAATTATGAAATAATTTAATGAGATTTTAAGATTGTGAAATTAATTTGGTTTATTTATTGTTTAATTAATTAGTCACATAACATGATTTTAGAATTTATTGAAATAATTAATTTGTTGAATCAATTATTGGGTTATTTATGTGGATAAATTTGGTTTATTAATTTCTGAATTAATTAATTTAAATAGTTTGATTAAACAAATGATTGAAATTGATTTATTATTTTTTAATTAATAAATAAATATTTTTATCAAGGAATGTTATAAGAAGTTTAACAGTAATTAACCTGGAATGATGATATATGGGAAACAATATATGTTTGTTTTCGAAATATGGAGTGGTATAAAGAATGAATCTTGGGAGTCTGAGTCTTGGCATTCTAGGCCCAAATTTATATGTGTGAATTTTTTATGGGTAAATTATTTATGCTTCAAATACATATGAGTTGTGTGAAAAAAAAATATAGCTCCAAATACCTAGGGGTGATATAAATGATTTCATAGACCTGTGTGGTGTAATTATTTGTGAACTGATTATGTGAAATCATTTAGACTCCACCATGGGTAGAAGCAGCTAAAGATAGTTCTCGTTTCCTCGGGTACCCAAAGTGTTGTGTTGTTAAACAATACTAATTGAATAAATATATACTCTTTATTTTATTTTATTTTTTTATTCATCAAAGCACATCATACATTGTTTTATTATATATTCATTTAGACATAATTGATGGTGTCATAATGAATTGTTATCACACTATACATAGGCTACCTTATCTGTACCCAAATAGATTTCATCATAGCAGGACTAGATAAGTGAAAGATCCATCTATTATATGGATGATTTTAGATGGAGCAAGGATGAGGGAACCAAAAATGGTTCGGAACCCACTAGGATTTATCATTTTCATTATTTATTATGTCTTTTTTATATTGACAGTTGACCCATATTTTTATCACATATCTACTATTTAATTTTGGTTATATTATTTTATGTTTTTTGTAATCCTGTGAAAAGGGTTTATTCAGGTTATAGGTTATATAGTTTAGAAAATTTTTAAAATATAGAGTTATGCATCATTGATGAAGATTGTATAATCTCTCCATGATCTATATTAGACCCTCGCTGGTAGTTGAAACCCTATTTCGTATAGGGAGTCACACATGAAGTCACGTAGAGAATCAACTCGGGGCATCAGTATGTTGCACCTAGGTCAGGATAATACAAAGTTGTCTAAGAGGAGTTCTATTTTCATTATAGTTTTTCATACTATTTGGTTAAGTTATAGAGTATTGTAGGAGGATTTGGGATTTTGTTAAGATCTCATTCATGAGAGTAGAACCCCCATTTTTGAGGTACAATCTAAGTACCATATTTGGGATGGTTGTTATTTATGTGTTTTGTTAAAATTGATGTAATTTCACCTCAGGTGATGCAATTGTTGTGTGAGGTGAATATTGTATTTAAGTTATCATTTTTTATTTGACATGTCTCCTGAAATGGAAAGGAAATTAAATATTCAAGCATTACACATGATAGTCATGATTATTTTGTAAAATGCATCTTTTTATATATGCACATGTGACAAAGTTATTGGGTAAACTGTTAAATCAAAATTCATTTATTTATATGAGGGGATTAAATGAAAAGGTTCCTAATGTGATCATGAAAATTTTTAAATTATGAAAGATGTAAAAAAGGAGTTTCTAATGAGAATACAGAAAAATTATAACTATTTTACCATTTCATAAGCATGACCAAGGTATATCATGGTTATGGGTAGTGATAACTCCTTGGTTTTGACCATATGGTGAGCTTTGGGAGAAAAGGCTTGTTGTAGCTTATTGTGATTTTTCCTATTTCTTAAAAATAATTATATTGTATTATTCATACCAAGGTGTGTGTTTGGAATTTTAGATATATTTATATATGGTGATGATTATTGAGGTGGTTAAATGATGACATTAATGGAGATGCTTCACTAGTATTGGAATCTAAGGTACAGGTAGTGTCATGTGAGGAATTCATTGATTAGTTCTGAGAGAACATTTCTCACATTATGATATTAATGGAATGATTCCCATAGAGATATCATAAAATCATGTCTTACATGACATAATATTTTCAGTTACAATACCCATTAACATTTACTATAGATAGTAGACATGAGTTTGTTGAGTTCTTGATTTATTATGTCCATACGTTGCATGAAAACTAGAATAATACTTCTAAAAAGGGAAATTGATTATTTGCTTACAAGTTTCGAGGTTAGGTGAAGTGATGGTGGGTCATGCAGTCTTTCAGGAAAGTTATTGGAGAAATATTATCACGAGATGATTAGATAAGAAATGGAAGGTGAGTCAGTGAGACTATGTGATGTGAGTATGTTAATGATATACTAGATTGGATGATATATAGTTTTGAATCACTTTTTTATAGGGTTGGAAGGATATGAAGATACATCAGAAATATGTTTTCATGATGGGATTAAATGTGAAAATATGTACTTAGTGGATATCTTCATGCTGATGACATTTTTAGAGGTGGTGAATTAGGATCTCATTTCTGGGGGGATTCCTAAAATATTAATCTATTGATAGAGGTGTAGTTTTACAGGAAATTTAGGATGTAATTAATCTTACTGAAGGGGGCATCATAATGACATTGTTGAACAATGTAGTGTGAATAAGATTGACTAGGGGTTGATAAATTACATATGTTCTTTCCAAAATTATTTTCCACTAGTGTGGTAGGTTGGGTGGCTATCATAGAAATTGTCCTCGACTAGTAGTAGTGTTTTGATATTGATGATGGATTCAAAATCAATCGTGGTTCTGTAAGAAACCATAAAAAATGATGGAATAGCTATAAAGATACATAACATATGAAGGGGGTATTATAAACCTCATTAGGCTGATAGTTGTCGTTATAATAACCATGGAGGTAGACGTAGTGGATGTGGATATTCTGGTAAATATTCCTCATATCAGCAGAGTATTGTATGTTAGGGGACTCTAACTACATCATAGAGAATAGTGGTAGGATAGTTACATTTCATTCATCATAATCTTGTGGATCAAATGGTCTGATTTTCAATAATAAGAGGTATTATTCTTATATATTATATTCTACATAGTGTCTCACTTGATACTAGTTCCCCTCATTCCATTATTTTTTTAAACATGTGAATGGTTTGATCCATTTGGTGGAGTAATAGAGCTGGGTGTTGACTATAGATACACCTTTGGGGGTATATTCAAGAGACATATATTTGTGCAAAGAATATTCTCTCTATGTTTGGATGTATCATTTTCTATGGGCTCATTATATTATAGATATGTCTGTCTTTGAAATAATTATTTGTATGAACTAGTCGGCAGTGTACTGAGACCACATATATTGTTATCATTGGATATAAACATTTTCATCTCAAGGGGTCAAAAATATATTCCCCATGGAAAGTGGGATATCAAGGAAGGCCACATTGGTTTGTTCCATCATCGACTGGGTAATATCATATCCCATGTATGTAGTATGTTAATAAATGATGTGGGTGTGAAACATGATGTCTTCATACCCATAGTGGACTAATTTCAGGAATTGTTTCCTGAAACATCTCAAAACATTGTTTAAATGGTTTATGAATAAGGGGTTTATCCATCCATGTATGTCGCCTTAGTGTTCTCCTATTTAGTTGTAGAATAAGGCTTATGGGTCTTTTTGATTATATTTTTATTAATGTAAGAAGAAATGGATGAATTTTTAGAACCAGTAACATCTTAGATGTATCAGTGATCTTTTTTACTAGTTGAGGAGAGCATGGGTTTTATTCAATATCAACTTGATATCTAGGAATAATCAGTTGAGAGTTAAACCATCTAATAAATCGATCACTACTATTCAAAGAATTTAGGTCCTTAATGATTTCATCATGATTTAGTTCAGGATGAAGAACACACTAGTAGTGTTTATGGCCTTGATGAAAAAAAATAATTCATCTATACCTTTATCAGTTTGTTGTATTGTTTGTGGATGAAAACATGGTGCAATCCCAGACTCATGATGATCATGAAACAAATCATGAAATCATTCCTAATACAATGATATATAATCTTATATACACCATTCTATCTAAGGGTTAATTTTTTATCGATTAGGTACACCTAATTGGAAACATTTTTATGGAGTAATGTTTTTCAACTAACCCAGATAATGTTCAAGAAGTCCTTTATCAAGAGCATCCCTATAACCATTTCAATATCCATAGGATTTATTTATTATAAAGATACCATCAAACCTTCATCCCATTATTTTCCCACTTCTCATGACAACTTTTGGGATTGACCAAAAGGGGGATAATGTTTGAAAGTATATAATCATGTGACAATTCCTTCTAGATGTTTAAGAAATGACTAAAATAGGTACAAATATTGATCACATACAATCTAGGTGGGGAGTACACGGTGTTTCTAGGACTTCTGGGATCGGGTATGGATTAATATTGATGCCAGAAGATCAATGTGTGGAATATGTGTCTCAAAATTTAAGGACACGAGAATGGAACCACCCTAATAACGACATCACATTAGGTGTTATGGTTAATTATTTATTGTGTTGGAAGAATTATATATTAGTCAAGAATTTTATAGTGTATAATGATCTCAATGGATTATACTATATCCTATAACAACATGATTTGAATCATTGAAAATGGAGGTTGGTAGAGTATATATTGTTTTTATATTTTGATATATAATATACTATCATTATGGGAACCATTTTTCTGAAGAATGAATATGGAATGCTTATACATATGAGGTTTAGTATTCTAGTGTTGAGTGGAAGTTAATGGATTTACGAGATATGATGCATGTTTTGGGTTATAATTTTTAAGAGAAGATTAATCTCATATCAGTTTTGGTGGAGTCCATGCTTTTGAGATAGATTAGAGGTAAGAAGTATGAGGATCCTAAATTTTTGGTATTAATGGAATTTCTTTAAGGAATTTACTCCCTTAAAAATTAATCATAGATGAGGATGAGATTATCTTTGTTAGGACTAAGGTTGTTGTTCCTCCATGTATGGGTGAATAGGTGATGATGGAATTTCATACCTTGAAGTTGTTGGTGATTTCAGGTGTATCCACTATGTATTTTAAAATTTGATGATAGTTTTGGTGGATGGGAATGAAAAAAATACTAAGTAAGTTTGTGACAAGATTATACACTTATCAATAAGTGGAGGCCAATAATAAATAACATGGTGGTTTCCTATAATTATTTCCCATTTCAGAATGAATTTGAGACAAGGATACCATGGATATTATCGTGGGAATCTCATGTATTCCTTGAAATAGTGACACTATTTTGGAGGTGGTGTACCTATTGATGAAATTAGTACATTTCATACCAAAATGGGAGACGTTCATAGTGGAGGAGTTGGAATAATTTTATGTTACATGCACTAGAGGATATGCTTTAGGTAGGTGTCCTAATCATTAGTGGGACTTAAATGAAGTTTGTATCTTTGGTGGAGTTAACCTATAACAATAGTTTTCATGAATCTATAAAAATTGAATTATATGTGTTTTTTATAGGATTCCATATAGAAGACCCCTTTTCTAGATAAATATTGGTTACTCATTGTTGTTATGACTGAGTCTCATAGATGAGTTATTGGAGTATGTTTAGTTAATATAAAAGAGTATAATGTCATATCAGAGATTACAGAAATTATATTCTATTAGACATAAATTAACCCTACTGTTTACAGAGGGTGATATTGTATTCATTTAGGTTTATCCAATTTTTGGTCAATAAAAGATACAAAGACAAGGGAAGTTAGATCCCAGGATTGTGGGACATCTTTAGGTTGTGGATAGAATCGGGTTGGTTTCATACTAATTACCAATTATATAGAATTATAGTTCTTTGCATGTTGTTTTTCATTTATCACAACATATGTGGTATCACCCCAACCATTGTCATATGATCAATGGGGGTAATTTTGATCTAGAGGTACATGAATCCTTTAACGAGAATCTAATATGTGTGTTGTATCACAGGGAAAATGTATTACACATATAGACTGTTCCATTAGATTATGTAGTGTGGCATCATTTCCATGGGAAGAAAGAAACATGGGATATATAAGTAGATATGAAATCTCAATGGAATTGATTTTTTAAATGGAATCTTAGAGATTCAGAGGATTAGGGCTCACTGATTAGCAATTAAAAGGGATGGGAATTTTAAGAACCCTTCATTTTGGAGAGATTTATTGAGAAATTTTTTTAGGAACACTACTACATTATGTTTAGGTGTTACCAAAATGTTTTTTTGGTGTAAAATAGAAACAAAATTGAATAAGGTTAAGTTTTATGTGATTGGATCATGATTTTCCCAAACTGTGTGTCCATCATCAAAAACATTGTGATCCAAAATAGCTGGTTTTCACACAACCACAACTAGTTTGTTGAATCACAATCCTTTTTAAGATAATTTAAGAACCCCTCTATATAGAAGATGCGTGAAAATTCTATAACTGTGTACCATTTATCATTAAACTATGCACGTGGTTTTAATTTAGCAGAAAATTTGTTGCAAACTTTTCCAAACCAACAACTTATATCCCTAAATTACCTAACATGACAATAATGAAGTTATCTCATTTATAGGGGCTCTATTATGAATTCCTAGGACTATTTACCGATATTCACTGAGATTCAATGGCCATAATTTTACTACCACACCTCTCTAAGAATGTATTTTCTTCTAGATTAGATCATTCTCATTCTCTCATTCTAATCCTACAAGATAAAAGAGGGATGTTTATCCATAGTTTGTTCTATATCTATATTTATGGAAGTAATATTAGGATCATTTTGATCATGGATCTATTTTTCTAGTCTATATTGTGTTCATCATCATATTTTTTACTTATCCATTTCAATTTTGAGATTATCATTATGAAATCACTCGTCAATGAATTGAAGTGGGTTGTCTATTATATTAAAAAAATCTTGATTTCAATTCACCGTATGTAATTATAAACATTATATTGAATAGTTATAAATTTAATTTTTTTTAATTGAATGAATTGATTTTGAAAATTTACTAATTAATGTATTGTGAAATGGGTGAAATGAATTTTATAATTACTTATTTTTTATAATGTATGTTGAAATATATTATTTAATTGACAAATTAATTAATTATAAGATGAGATTGTGAGATTGATATGATTAATTAATTCAACAATAAAATAACGATTCATTGATATTTTGAAATTGATTTCTGTTATTTATTATGAATATTAATAAATGAGATATCGATATTTTGGATTTTATTGAAATAATTATTTTTTAAATAAATTATTGGGTTATTAATATTATTAAATTATGTTATTTAATTATTTAATTACATAATGGTAATTTTTTTATTATGTAATTTATTTAGATTGATTAATTATTTTTTAATTATGTAATTTATTTTTTGATTGAGGAATTTGAAAAAAATGTTACTACAGATTATCCTTGAATGATTTGATATATGTGATATATGTGATTGATTGAGATATGGTGTGTGGAACATAGAACAATGCTCTAAATACCAATGGAAATCCTAGCCATGGATTTCTATGCCCAAATGAATGCTTGTGACTATTTTTATGGGACAATGATTGATGAACTAGATAATGTTACAAATACCAACGTGGTGATAGATACGATTTGATATACCTATTAAATTGGAATTTGATAGTGGGTTCAATTTGTCATACTATGAATTGAAATGAAATTAATAATAAAATACCATATAGTATTATGAATTGTGTATTTTTAATGTAGTATGGTTTATAATCTGACATGGTCCAAAGAATATATTGAGAGTTTCTGTGTCCTCTTGATCAGGAGGGTTGTGTGGTAAAATAAATAGAAATTGAATAAATATAAAGTTTTTACATTTTTACTTTTATTTATTATTTATAAAACTACATGCACTGTTTCTTTTACATATAGATATAGATTCCATTGGTGGTGTCTTACTAATTTGTACTCACACCCTACCTGTGTGACTGATCTATACTTAAAGAGAGTTCATGGTTGTAGGAAAGGGTTAAGGAAACAGCCATATGATAGATGGATGAGTCTGGATAGAGAATTGATGATGGTGCTACCCCTAGATCAAGGCCCACTTGGGATTTTCTAGAATCTTAATTTTCTTTGAGTTTCACATATTGAAACTTGAAACATATTAGTATGACATATCTAATATTTAGTTTTGGATATTTTATTTTCTATTTTTTTCTTCATGTGATGCTAGTTTATTCATGTTATCAATTATAAAAGTTGGATATTGTTTATTTAATTTTGTTTTTGTCTTACTTTTATAATGTGAGTATACTCTCCCCATGATTGATATTAGACCATATCTTCTATTTAGTAGCCTCTGTAAAATGGGGAAGCATGCAAGAGGATATGAAGGATACCTGATTGTGGTACCGATGTGTGGAACTTGGGTTAAGATGTTACACTTGATGGGGTAATGATAAATTATATAAATAATGTAAATAATATTTAAGTGATAAATTTCTCATTTATTTTAGTATTTTGAAGAAGATGTCTCATCTAGTGATTTATACATATTTTTCGACTGGGGAAATCCTTCGAAAATGACGAATATACATCTTGTTCATATTCAGTAAGGGGAACCCAGTTATTCAATGTAGTATTTTATAAAGTCTTTGAGTGATTATCATCAGTTTGGATATTTGGGTCACCATTAATATTTTTTATATAGGGGGTTTGGAAGGGGGAAATTAAGGTGTAATTAGTTCTTAGTGACACTCTTTTCTAGATATATTTTCTGAAATCTTTTATGATCATTTTAGATGATGCCTTTTGGGCTATTGTTGGTGTATTTTGTGGATTGTTTTATTGTTATAGTTTGATTTACATGGGATCAATATAAATTATCATTGTGGAATCTCTACCATGAGTGATAATAATCATAGTCTTATGATTTTATTTGTGATATTGGGAATGTAATGAAGACGACGAATCCTACCCCCCCCCCCCAGTGGGGGAGGGATCATCGTTTCCCATAGGGAGGGTAGAGTCCTTTTTTTGGCCCTTCTCCTATTCAGACTTCCTTCCACCATTCCCAAAATATTCATTAAGACCCAAAGTTTTGGAGCTTGTTGATTTCCATTTTAGTCTACATATTTCAATCTCATAACTCACCATAACCTCCATTCTCTTGAATATATCATTGTTTTCTTATTCAATCAGAGGAGAGCTTCGGTGGATGTAGTCGATAGGTTTGTCTTTGGTGCATGGGATCACTATTAGAGGGAGATAGTCAGGTTACTTGAAATTCATCACATAATGATTTAGTTTGAGTAAGAGGGTAGACCTCATCAATTTCGGGTTGAGAACTCCATGTATCTTCAATGGGTTTCGATTCTTCCTCTTTTGTTGGTCCTTTAAATTTCATATGAACTGTTATTCGATGTCTTCTATGATTTGGGTATGTTTTTTCAACCTCCCTTTTCCATTCTACAATACCTCTATTATAATACTTTTAGGTAATCCCATTTATAAGTTCTTGTGTTTTTATAGTCGAACGGAGGCGGTATTTCACCTGGTGAATACATGGGTCTATGTGGAATTGGATGCGTCTCATACGCCTTTCGATTGTGTTTGGATCACAATTGGTGATGAATAAAGTTTTAAGAAATGAGTAATTTATGATAAATAGATACATTTATATTCTTAATTTAATAGATTGTGACACTCCTATGAGGATTTTCGGAAGGACTCTCATTTCATTCAAAGGAGGTTTACTATTGGGGAACACATCTTGCAGATAAAGGGAGGATAAATAAAATGGAAAAGCATCAGCAGTTTGTGGAGAGACTAGTTTAGAACTGATGTCCTCCGATGTTGAAGGTAGTTGTAGGGATTATCAGTCATTGTGGTCTGTATTGGATTTATATCGCATAGATGTTCATGATATGTCTATTGAGGTGGTTTATGGTGTTGATTCATTTAATAAGGATGTGGTTTCATAGGCTAACCCAAAGGTGGATATGGTTTTTAGCATGTTAAGGTAGGATTTGGAAAGAAAAGAGGACTTAGATTGCAGATGGGGGTCAAATTGGTTCATCATAGAAAGGATGGGTTAGGAAACACTTTTTCTGGGGGTTATTTGTTTCTGGAACCGATGGTGGGGGAGAGAGAGATTCAAAATTGTATGTGGCCAAATCCTTTAGATCAGAGAATGCTAGGGGATCAGGTGATGTGGTCCAGTCCTTCATCCAATTGAGTAATTAGTTTGAAGACCTTCCTAAGGAGGGTCTGAATTCTAATACCATGGAACTAGTTATTGATGATGGTGTCTACATGAATTATTCCAATGGATGTGATCCCGTTGTCTCGACTGATGAATCTGTTAGTCCGAGGAGAAATAGAAGTATTAAGTGGAGGAAGGAGAGGAAGGACTATTACTTTTTACCACCTCCATTAGAGACTTGATCCTTAAAAAATATAATAGATATGCAGATCAATTCTTAGACATTGAACCATCAGATCACAGGGATCCTTAATTATGAAATCATTGAGCTACTTTTTAGCTCTGAAGATGAGGTAGTTAAGAAGGTCTTGTTGCTACTTCCAACTGAAGAGGAAGCAGCTAAAATGTCAGGGAGGTGTTTAAGGGTGGTCCTCACTGACGATCCATATTCATGGATTGAAAAACATTATATAATGCTAGTAATGGGACTAAATAAAGGGAAGAACTTCATGGAGGAATATATACATTCTTGGGATCATCTAGCTTCTGAGTTTAAATGACTGATGATGAAGGTTCCATGAACCCAGGTTTTATCTTTATCCTGTAAATTGGTTAGGGGAAAACATTCTAATAGGCTCAAGTTAAATTTCAATGATAATTTTTAGTTTGGTGGCCTTGTTTTGTTGGATGGTTTGGGAGATTCATCAACAAGAGGGGCCTACTGGGGTATTTTTCTCTATATGGATTGGATGTGTATTTTTATGCTTTTCAACCATTTGGACTGGATGATCGATAGAGTATGGCTATACCATCAGTTATGAGCTTGTACTACATTGCAGGGTACAACTTGCTGAATGGTCCTGCATCGGTGTTGTCTCATGACATGGTGTGTTTGCTGGGTAGGGCTTGATTCTTTAGTTTGCCATGGTTTTCGTTTTTGTTGTGTTTGTTTCATAGACTCAATGATGGAATCTGTGGTTTCTCTCTTTTTCCTCAAATGTGTTTGATAATAAAAAAGTTACTTTTCTGTCAGTGTGCCTCTTCACTGATGGATTCAAATATAATTTGAATTTTTTATTTTTTATATTCTTACCCTTTTTTATACTTTTTTATTATTGGTAGATCATGATTGTCAGATTGTATCCCTTTTATAGACTTTTTATGATATGTTTGTTCAATGTCATGATTTTTTGAGCTCTTTCCAATTAAACGTGGACATCCATGGGGATTTATTTAGGTAATTTGGAATATTATGATTCCTATTAGACCATAAACTCAAATTTTCCAATTTTTATATGATTTTATATTTGAAATGTGAGGTTAATTATTTGAAAAATTCATGGTTTTCATTGATTACATACCCAACATAGAAATCATTTTTTATTTTTTACCATTATTAATAAACATTTAGTCATTGATCAATCCTAAAGGATTTTACAATTTTCAAATATTCAAGAAGTCTTTTTCTAGCAATTATGAATGTTGATTTTATAATTATATGGTACATTGTGAGCTGTCAATGAGAAATTTTTTTTTGGGTTGTTCATTCCATTGAAAATTTTAACCTCTTGTTTCACTACTTTTTGAGTCTTCAATTATTTAGGAAACTAATACATGGTCCCTTATATTTCTCATTTTCCTCTCTTTTAATCTACATTGGTTATTTGTTTGTATAACTTTAATGACCATTAATGGTATTATTTAAAATAATTTGGTAATTTTAATAGTCATTTAATTTATAGTTTTCCCTAGTCACTTCATATTTAGTGATCCTTCCTCTTTTTTTTTGTAAATAATCATTTGTACATATTGCGTCAATAAGATTATTTAATCTCATAGTTTTCATATTTAGTAATATATACATCCTATAGATTAAAATAAGTATGGTGGGGAGTGACTTTATATGATTTTTTAACCTAATTTATGTAAAAATGTTTTTATATTTTTTGGATTCTCAATTTCTTGGATGTTATCCCAGATGTTTTGAGGAGTAGTTGACTTGAACCCATTATTTTGGGAGCTATAATTAGTCCACCTAGATGGGTTTGAGATCCATCATACAATTAGTTGGATTATTTTGGGAATCACAATTATAAAGTTTCCACTGGACAACCATTAAATTACAACCAGCCTATATGTTTCCCTATTAGTTGTAAAAATAAAATATTATTTCCACATACAAATCAATAGAGTCTATAGAGATGAATTTTAATAGTGAAGTTGTTTATTTTTATCCTAAGCTTTCATAATTTTATTTTTACATTCTACCTCCACCCTAGATCCATTCATAAGATCTTTAAGATCCCATTTTATTGATTTTATCTCACCCAGCCACGATTCATGATGGATAAAAGCGTCATTCATAGTAATAGTCCTCTTTTATTAAGTATAAATCCTCTTGACCTTCATCCTAACTTACTTATATATAATAATTATTTATAAATTTCATACCCCATAAAATATATGGATCCATATTTGAGGATGTGGGATATATTTTTATGTTTCCCTCCTTCCTCCCTTAAGATATTTATACCATGATTTTATTTTCACCAATGAATCAAACATGTTTAATATTAATTATAGATTGATCCTTGATATTTCAATGTGGGTGTTATTATGTTGTTTTTTATTATTATCATCCATTAATTCATTGAATTATAAATTATTCCTTTGTAAATTGGTTGATCATTTTCATTCATTTTTTAAGAATAAATGTGAATTTTTAATGAAAATTGTATTTCTAATAAATATTTTCATCGATAGAATTTATACATTCTTTAAAAATGAAATTTTATTACTTTATAATCATATTTGATTTAATTTTTTATAAAAAAAACCCTAATCTTTGTGAAAAATGGTTAATTATGTTCAGAAAAATATTAATATTGAAATTTTTATATATTTTGGGAATGTTTATTTGAATTAATTAGAGAGTAACATATGACATGTTTTTTAGGAATAATTGGGGAAAATTATATTACAAAACCATATTGTTATTTATTTGAATTTTATTTTATTCAAATGAAGGCCTATTTAAAACTTTATAATGGATTTATTTAAGTTGTTATGGGTTTAACATATTTTTTGATATTTTATAAGGATTATTTAATTATTTGATATAGGTTTGGTTTATCAATTTGGTTTTTTATAAAGGCATGATTGTCACTTTAATTCTTCTATTTTGAAAATCAATGATGAAAAATTTATGTAATATTTTCCAGGTTTAATAGTACATGTTGCATAGGGTTATTGATGTTGTAAAGGGGGTTATTCAATCTGAGAGAGCATGAGGGTTAGGGTGAGTAGTCAAATTTGTATGGTTATGCAATATGATGATAATATATATCTATGTTGTGATCATTACTAATTTTCATCTCAATATCCTATATTAATTTTTCAAGGAAAAATTAGATTGTTATATTAGTGATTTAAAATTTATGCTACCATATTTCAGTCTCACACCCCAAATAGAGTCTTCCTAGAAAATATGGGATCTAGCAAGGTATGTTCTCTGAGGAGGTTGGTATTTACTTCATCAATAAGATATAATAAACTATATATATGTATATTATGATATTTTCAATTATTCTACCATGTTATTTATTAACCTATCATGGGGGAACAAATTTTGTAAACAAGACTCACACATAACATATTACCCTTAACACAAGACTCCATATACATGATACATGAAATATGAATCTGATCGTTCAATCATTGGTTAACAGTAGAGTTTCCATTTTTTTAAATATACAACACTATATATTCTTATTTATTTAAGGAAATTTCATAATACATTTATCATTTTTTATATTTTGCAACACTGTTTAATATTTGGTACAACCTCATAGATTCATTATTCCTAATTGACCCCGTATTTTGATATGGTTTTAAATTAATTTCTAATGAACAAACATTTTAATTGAATAGTTTTATAAAATTATCTTCTTATTAATTTTTAAAATATATATAAATTTATTAGTTTTTAGGTATTTTATATATATATTTGATGACATTAAAACATTTAATAATAATTTGACATGTTTTATTAACTTCTAATTCAAAGTATAACTTGTCTTCTAATTATAGAATTTTAAACTAGATT
Source organism: Viscum album (assembly GCA_963277665.1). Taxonomy (NCBI): domain Eukaryota; kingdom Viridiplantae; phylum Streptophyta; class Magnoliopsida; order Santalales; family Viscaceae; genus Viscum; species Viscum album. The sequence continues at coordinate 1,730,627,998 of OY728132.1, forward strand.
GCCAGTATTTCATAGAAGATAAATTTAGTAGAATGCATGATAGAATACTACAATGATTTATTATTTCCATATGTTGTATACATTATTTTTTATATTCACTAATAATGTTTTTATAGAATGTTCTCATGTTTTGTTTTCCATTTCCTTCTGGGATTGTGAATAGATGTCATATAGAATGTGGTTTTAGACCTATAGGGTGGTTATAGACCACTAAAATATTTTTCATAATAGTTTTGTTTTATTTTATACTTTTGGATAATTTATCACCATCTATATATAAATATTTAATGTTATTATGTTATGTTTTTTATATCCATATGTGATTTTATTACATAATTAAATTTATTAATGTTTCAATCATGAATATTAAAAAATGTTATATTTTTTATCTATGATAATATATTCCAAAAGGATGTTTCTTTATTTAGTATAATTTTTGATAGCCTATGAGTATTTTAAACACCCTTTTTTTCTTGGGAGGATTGGGACTAGCATTAATTTAGATAAAATCATGGCTTGACATGAAATAGTTATCCTTACTTTGGATTTCCAATGCTGTATCATATTGTCTTCCACAACTCATATTTTATTATCTGAAGTTTACATTGTATGTATTTTAAATATATATTGATTATAAAAATATTTAATTCTTATTCAAACTTATGACAATTGAATATTGCCTATTACTGCTTACAGTTACTCGTACTAAACATTAGAGATTGACAATTTTTTATTATTCCATTTCTAAAGTATATGAATAAAATTTATATGTTTGATGTTTCTATGAGAATTAATTTCATATATAATTTCTATAATATTTTAAGGCTTTTTTGTATTATGAAACTATTATATGTGGTGAAAATTTTCTACTATTAGAAAAAAGGATTGTGTTTTTTTGTAATTATTTTACATTTATTATCTAAAACAGTATACCTACATGGAGTTGTGAATATATTGTAGTAAATGTTTTTACATTAATATATATAACTGAGATGTTAACACTTGTGTGATTCTATTGACATATAATAAAAAGGGTCATATTATTCAGTAGAAAGGTATAATTTACAAAACATTGACACAAACATAGAATGATACTTTAAAAAAATGAATGATTGGAGTAGATGTTTGTTATTATCAGACCACTTTAATAAATTTATTTAACATTAAAAATGGAACATCTAAAATAATTATTCATGTTCACATGTCATAAATTCTATCATAAAATAGACCATTAATATTCTAAAATATATATTAAAGGATGGTATGATATACATTTCTAGTTGACAATGTATATAACTTCTATTGTTCATAAATTTGTATAAAGAATTTTTATAGACTATTATCCTAAAAATAAAATTTTAATAATAAATCAACTTGATGACAGTCATTCTAAAAAGGCTCATTATTATTACATTTCATGAATCAACCGAGGCTGACCTGTATTATGGTAAATTATCTAACTAATTATATGTCCCAAATAGTGGACCTTATCATGAGAATATAGAAAATAGTGCATACTATTAAATGTATATAGTGGTGGGAATAAATTCCCAAATTAAAAAAATAATACAAATTAAACATCCACTAAGATATTTTTCATGAAAACTATGTATGTTTGGAGACATCAACATTAACTATGTTAATTCAATAAATATAAATAATGAAAAAATAAATAATAGAACAAAAAAACAAATAAATTATAAAAAAATTATAAAAAAATTCCTAATATATCATAATGTCACTAAAATTAAACTATATTTCTAATATAATATTTTAATATTTGAAAAAAATGATAAATAAATCTAGAGTGTATGGAATTATTAGAAACAAAAAATATGAAAATAGTTAGTGTTATATAAAATCCCGATATAATATTTCAATAAAATTTTCCATTTCTTATCACTAAAACTGTACTATTAACATAATCAAAATACTATCCAGCCCATTTAATATGAACATATACTAAATCTGTAATATTATAATGATTAGAAAATAATTCTATTATTTTATCCTCACAAATTATTATGCATTACCTTTAAAACTAAATAAAATCAAAATGATTGAAATATATTAGAAATACATTATTATCTTTTTAGTTAAAATAATTTACAAGTGGTTGTTTCTCAAAATTTAACATATAATAATGTGTAGATTTCATGATTTAAAAAACAGTGATAAACATTTTAATGAAAACAGTATTTTTTTATATGATGGTAAATAGTTATAATGTATAAATTGATAACACCCAAGATAGATAAATTAATTAGAATGAAAAAAAATATAACTAAACAATCATGTAAAATATTTAAAACATTTTCGAATAGTATATATTATTATTAATAGTAGAGAACTAGTGATATTAATTAATAAATAAAAATAGTAATGATTGAATTAAGATATTTAAATAAAATAAATATTATTTTATTATAAGAAGTATTGTAAAATAAATATCTATACAAGAACACCTAGGAAGAAAATGATAAATATAGTGATAAATAAAATGGGACTCAAAATAATTTAGGCAAATGGTTATTCAAATTCAAAAATATAATATTTTCCATACATGTGATCTCTAATATGAAAATTTTTCTATGTTTGGAATGATGTTCAACAGGTGTTACCTAATAAATAATAATCATTATATAGCATTTTATGTGTGCATATATATATATCTCTAATCTACTTGTGTCTTCTATATGAAAAAATAGATTTGATTAATCAATGTAAATCCTAAAATAACTAATTTAAATGATAATTATAATAACATAACCTCATCATTAATCACCCTCCACATAATCAAACACAATTATCTAGTATAAGAAAATATTTATCATGTTGCATTCATAAAAAAATTATTGAATTTTTACATAGAATCAACAAAACGTTATATTTTTATAAAAATTAATTGGGGATCACTTTAGAGGTATACATTCCTAATAACTGATTATAAAGTCATAACTAATACATTAGAATGTTATTTTAGAAACTATTGTTTATAATAATAAATAAAAAACATTCTTCATGAAATTAATATAATCAATGTAGCACACAATAAATTAGTGGTATCTAAATACACCCTTTGATTATAAAATTCCACTAAAAATGAAAAAAAAAAGAATTTAAAAAAAATTGGTATTATTGGATTATATGAAAAATTGATTTTTTCACTAATATAAGAGAAATATTTTTTGTGGTAAATAAAAAATTATAGTAATTCCATAAATTTTTTGAGGTGATCAATAAGTAGACATATAATAATTTCAATGACATTCAAACAATAGTTTATTTTCTAGAAATTAATTTTTTTTTATTTTTGAAACAATTTTTGGTTAAGTGAGAACCCACCATATAAATTACTTTAAGGCTAAGTGAGAACCAACATAACATCACAAGAAACCATTAACGGGTTGGACAAAAAACCCTGTCCAGGACCAAAACCCTCAAAAAAACAACAAAAACATGCCATACCATCACTTTGTGTAAAATTGAGAACCAAACTTAGTATCCTCCATGCTCAGAAACGTCATCATCAGATCCACCAACACCATCCCAATTTTCCAAAGAAACCTTTGAACCATCCCAAAGTGGGGGCGTGCGCAAAGGTCAAGGCCAAAAGAGTATAGGAGAATCATAAAATAAAGTTATCAGACCCTGGAACACAAAAACAGAACCCCAAAGGACCAAACAGCGAAATAGAGGAGAGAACAGGGGATGAAATTTCTCAATCACCGGGCATTCCTGAGGTCACCCTCTGTGACCTCGTATTGACTCGGAAGAAGACGTTGTCCCAGCCTATTCTGACCCCGAATAAAACAAGAAATCAGAACATATGAGGAGAGAACCTCATTCGTAAAAAGCATTCCAGCATCTACTATCCGCATATGCATACTAACAATGAAAAAAAAACAATGCCCCGCCTCAAAGACACCAACACCCACGCAAAAATGGAAAAAATCACAAACACCAAATCGGAGACAGATCTGGAAAAACCAAACCAAATCAAGACCCCACACATAATACCTTCAAGATAAACACCGGAGGATTCTGTATCTGAAGATCTGAACCCCTGCATCGTGAAGGGGGTTGTTTCACCGATAGAAATCCCAACTCTACGTTGGGTTGCTTCATCGAAAGAAATCTGTTCCACATGCAATAGGGTCCAGGAGAGTCGAGGCGAAAACAACGGCCTCACAGTGGAGGGATCTGTGAGGGATGGAGGCCCTGCGGACAGTGGCGTGCGGAGAATTGAGATGAAGTTGTACGAAGGCTGGGAGTTAGAGTCGACAGACACCGCACCTCGTTTGCAACGTCGCGCATAAAGGATACAGATAATCATCTGATGTGTCACCCAAGGAGGAGCCGGATGAATCGCCATCACCGCCACCTCAAAGAAACCAAGACACCCTAGAAGCATCTCCCGGGAGAGAATGGGGCCATCCCCTTCAAAGGGTGATAAATATTTCCAAAAAATAGTTTATAAATATAAAATTAATCATGGATTTATTTTAATAATTACTTCCATTAAATAACCTACATTAATCATTTTTTCTTAAAGAAACCACGTTATTCTCTTATATAGAGACAATGGAATCATAAAAATAATCATCATAAACCCAAAAACAAGGAAATATACAATTTAAACCCAGGAAACATTAAATCATAAGATTTTAATACTATCCATGGGTTAGAAACAATGTTGAATATATGTATTATTAGAGAGGATATAGTTTAGATTAGTTTTCCTTAAAGAATCATCAAAAAAATAAGTGGGTATCCCATCGAGATGAGAAAAGGAATGGATGAATAAGTATTAGGGTGACAATGAGAAGCATAATTCAAATAGTAGGAAATAATTTTACTATGAATTCTTAAAAAAATTCAATAGAATCAATTTGATTTCATAGATTTTAAAATTGAGTAGATCACAGAGTTTTCCCACAGAACAGGGAAAACAATGTACCAACCATGAAATTTGAATTATATTGAATATGAAACCCTACATGGTAAACCTACATTGTTACAGTTAACAATAAAAATATCTTATGGTAGTGACTAATATGGAATAACTATAGGTATGTTTAGTCTTCATTATTTCACACAACTAATGTAAGGTTTGACCCACAAGGTTACTCCCTTATAATAACTTACTGTTATCCTTTGGATAGTTCAACCAACCCTTAATTATCATACAATCCCATATGTATTGGGTTCTCAATAAAAAATAACCATGATATAACCATTCAACTAGTCCTTCTTCCTCATTTTACATCAAACAATTTCAAAATAAATCATCCCACTATAATGAGATATTAATCTAAATCAATAAATAAATTTTACGATAAATAGTGGGGTATTGTTGTTGATATTGACTACAAAATATCACATTATGTAATATAAATATCTCATAGATATTATTGTTTAATGAATACATATTTTTTAATTCATGGTGAGAATAAAAAAATGCATAAACTAATGAGAAATAAAATAATGAGAATGAGAGGTCATTCCATTTAAACCTGGTTCTATTCTAAAGAAATGTTGATCCAATTACATAACCTATGTAAATTAAAATTAATATTTATGTTGAAGGTAAAACCAAATACACAATATTACATATATATATATATATAATAGTAAGTTAATCTAGATCACATTACCTAAAATCATCAAAATATAAAATGTTCGTGACTCATCATAGGGTAAGCTAGAGATGAGGTACTATGTATGTAACCATATAGTTCTATATAATTGTATTTTCAAAAATATGTTTATGTTTTAAAATTATATTCGTTTAACCAAAAATATAATATAACCAGTGGTTGTCTCCATGCTATATTTAAAATTCCTAAAATACACTAATACTATTTAAAAATTAATTAATGTCAAATATTAAGAAAAAACATAGTGAAAATTAGATATCACACTAAAAATATAAAATCAACTCTTAAAAATTACAAATTAATAGTCAATTAAAACTAGATAAGTTAATTTAAACAACACACATAAAATCATCCCCCATAATTAGGAGCATGTAAATACAATGAACATTAAATATCTTCATCTTAAATAAAATAAATCTTTAAAAAATATTATATAGGCGTTAATAAAATAGACTATAAGTACCTAAAACATAATTTTGTTTAACACTTTAAATTTTGTTATCTATTGAAAAAGTGGATCATTACATAACTCTCTCATGTGCATCTATTTTATAGAACATTTATAAATTAGTTAAATGAATAAAACAACATTATGCCATATGAGAATTTGTGAACTAATTTAAAATGGGAATAACATACCATATTGATGGAATATTAGGAAATTAATTATAGAAGTTGATGGTGGGAATAACTAGAGGGAATCTTCATACCATCAATATGTCCAGCCCTACACTCAATAAACTTTATATTTCAACAATTACAGTTACCTTCACCACACTAAGTAAGATTGGAAATATCAATCACTATAGGCATTCTAACCATGGAAAACGCAATGCCAAATACCTACTATACTGCCTCTATATATTTATCTATGATAAATATTAGCATTTAAATAAATATATTAAATCAAATACTTCTTTTTAGGTAGTTATTTTTTTAAATGTCTTCCAATGTTAGCTCATGTAGAAAAGTTTCTAGACAACTTAATTGAAAAGAATACCCTGATACCAATCAACAACTCAACTCATGGAAATAAAAATACAAAACATTTGTTAATTTCATAAATTATATGTTTCAATATCATATGAAAAATTACTTTAAATTTTCCAATCAAAAATATATTCGTAGACTAGTTGTAATGATCAACTTCCATGTTACGAACTACTATAGGACAACCTTTCCCATCACTAGACCAAGTGTATTACACGTATCCATTGGAATTTTTAATTTCCATGGGATAACTACTATTACGTTGGAATCATTGAAATAATTATTTGGTAATGATTCAAGGAATTGAAATTATAATAAATGAAAGGAATTCCTCCTTGAAATATAATATTAATAGTCTGTATATCTGATGACTATGCATTAAAAATTGAGAAAAATGAAATACAATTAAAACATAAACCTTAGAAATAAATATATACATGAAAATTAAGCTAAAAATAAATGACTAAATGTAAATTAATTAGAACTATCATATAAATAAATTATTTTGAAAAAAAAGTGATATAGTTTAATATTGTAAATTTTCAAAAAACCTAACGATAATGAGATCTAATAAAAATGTATACTAAGAGCCTCTATGTTAGTCATGGATGATCACCACAATCTTACATGATCTTGAAAATATAAGAATTTATAAAGGGAGACGAAATTGAGAAAAGAATAGATTCCATGAATGATTCAAGCACCCAATAATGTTCATTGGGTGTTAGAAAAAAATGCACAATTTTATTTAAATAATGAGTTTTTAAATTTTCTTTATAAATAGACATCGTTAGAGATAATTTTATATAAACTAAAAGAATATAATTTCTAAATTATAGATATTAAATAAAATAATTAAATGTATCCCATCTATAAAAAAATCATTATTGAAAAACAACCCAAAATATTCAATTTTAATAATAATTTTGAAAACCCTCATTCTTATTTAACATTATTTTTCCAATTTGAAACACCTTTTATATTGATATCAAAATTTATTTAAAAATCAATTATAAAAAATCTCAAAATAAATAATTAAACGGTAAACCAAGATATACCATGACATTATATAAATCAAATAAATTAAATAAAATAAAAAAATCATATAATATAATTAAAGCCACTAGAAATTCAAATATAAAAACATCACCAAATAATTGTTTTATTTTGTTTTTACCAATGTAAAAAATTTATACAGTCTGAGATGCTTTTAAACATGGACCAAATCTAGCCTATATTGCATCCGAACACAAGCTACTGACTTTCTTTCAATAAACCATGAATCTGGGCCACTCTACAAAATCCCTACCACAATTCCATGGGACACTACTTGTGTGTGACTATCCATTCTCTAATAAAAATATATTTACAACATATATACATAGGGTCCCATGAATCAATGAAATTGGAGGTGATCAATTTTAATAGTGATAAAATAAATCATTAAAAATCATAATAATAACTCAAATTCATCATAAATGTTATTACAAGAAAAAAACAATTCATCCAACCATAATATTCACATAAAAAATGCACAACTTATAATGGAAAAAATATGATGGGGATTTTTTAGGGCCTCACACACGAGCACATTTAATGAACTTTTTAATAGTTATAAACAAGACGTTATAAAATCCACATTATATTCATATATTTTGTAATAATAATTAAATTAATAATTTATAAAAATACTTTTAAAATTTTATATTTTAAGAAACCCATGAAATTAATTTATGAAACAATTCCCATTTTTTATAACCCTCTAAATCTAAAAACAACACCCCCTTTTATTTTTCAATTCAAACACTAAGTCCCTTGAGATTTCACATCAAGAAAATATCTGTAAGAACCCGAATCTTATTTTCAGTTACCTTTTCCTTTTTCTGGTGTTTTTTAGGAAAAAGAAGGGTTTTTTAGAAATTTATTAAGTAAATGTCGTGTACATTATATGTACATGTCGTGTACTCAGTTACCGAAAGTAGCCAGGTCTTGGACATGTCACGGCCATTCACACGGCCATGTTTAGTGATCTAGAGACCGCCTAATGCTGGGGCCGGTAATGGAATGTACATGCCATGGACTTCTAAAGTACACAACTTGTACTTTTTTTCATTAAATGCATCAGGGTCATGTCTGAAGGACAAAAACACCTCTTTCTTGACTTAGTTCGACCGAGAGCATCTGTATGGCTTCGATTCTCCCCTGAGCCCCCAATTGAGCACCCGTTCTCCAAATATACCACCATCAATTGCATTGTGATCAACTCGGTAAGCTCTTACTTCTACTAGAGCTTCATTTCTAGATTACTCCTCTTTCTAAAGTTATCTTCGGTTGAGCGTTTTTAGAATTTTTGAAGATTTATGGTGTTCTTGGGCAATTTGGATTGAGGTTCTTGTATAACGATCATACAACACTGAGGTAGGTGGTTTGTGCCTTTTTTGTAGAATTTCATTGAGTTATATATGAAAAATTGGCCAATACCCTAGAACTAGGTATTGCATTTTAAATATTTTAGCCTTGTTAATTTCTTTCAATTCTTGTATGATGGCATAGAGGTTAATTGAATGAGAATACGGTAAATTGATATGCTTTTAAAGTGTTTTCCCTTGTGTGTTTGTTTATGAACATTTGGTCCTTCTTAGCCTGTTAGGCTATCATGTTTTTCACCATGCTGAGTACTGTAGGAGAGAGTGTATGTTTATCAGACATACTATTTTTCTATAGATTGGTTAGCCAAGTAGTTAATGAGGTTTACTTTGGCCAAATTTCATTTATATTTTTGTTTGAATTACACAGGGTCGTGATAACCTCGTGTAGCAGACCATAGAGAGAATAGACGTATGGTATTCTCAAGAGTGTCCATTATTGTTTTTACGATGTGAGACCAAAGGAGGAATTGACGTAAGTGCTTCCTCAGAGTGTATGTAGTTCCTCAAAGCAAGACACAAGGGGAATGAGATGTATGTGCTTCCCCAGAGCACCTTTTAGTTATTGATACGAGAGTATAGGGGGAACTGAATGTGAGTGCTTCCCTAGAGATTCTATACTAAAGCTAAACTAGAGGGGTTAGACTATGTGTACTTCCCAGATGGTTGCATGTGTTTTCTATGTAGGACCAGAGGGGATTAGGTTGTGAGTACTTACCATAGGGTTACCAATTTGTGATTACATATTTACTTGCAATGTGGAACTGAATGCTTTGAAACTGTGGAATTGTTTATAGTTGATTACTTCCTTGTTTACGGATTATTTTGTTTATTTACTGCCATATATATTCACTGACTATTAGGAACAGATCTCTTGGTGGTTTCCTACTGGGATTCTGTCTCACACATTGTTTGGGTCATGCTTTTGGGCCCAAACAAATTATATTGTTGCATGTATAGATAACAGCAAATTCCCTTCCACTTCAGGTACTTGACTGCTTTGGAGCTGGATAGCATGGGACAGAGATTTGTCTTGATATAATGTGTAGGTATTTACTGTTTTCTTGTACATTAATTTAGTACTGTATTTCAGCATTGTGAATTGTTTGGCTTCATTCCTAGACATGTGTATCAAGCATAATTATATATGTGCTCCAAAAATTTATTTCCTTAGAATTACACTATTTCTTTTTGTATGGTAATATTACTACTTCCTCTATTGCATTAATTTTTACTTCGGTTGTGTTAATCTTCCAATGAGGGCACTGTTTCCCCACTATCACACCCAAGGCCCTCACTTCTAGTAGGAAGCCTCTGTCGTTTGGGGAAATGCTCTTGAGGCCATGTGACCAACTAGGTATGGGGTGTCTCTGGGCGGCTTCCGGAACTGGGATATTAAAAAGTGGTATATAAGAAATTATTTTCTTCTTGATTTACTATTTGGAGCCTATAGCCTGAGATAGGTAGGAATAGGTACTTAGTAATAAGTTTTTCCCAGGAGTAGCTAACCTGTGTATAGGGAAAATCACATCTACCTTGTTTATTACAGTTTTTCTGGTTTTTCAATTTTATAGATGATTTGATTTACACTGTTGGGTGATTCACATGTTTGGTGCTGTTATTGTTGATGTTATTTAGGTTCTATTTCTATAGCAACCTGTTGAGATGAGGGGATTCCATCCCATGTATCATATTCATACTTTCTAGAAATCACATGTCATGCATTCCTTCCATGCCATTTGCGGAGAATTTGCAGTTTCATGTGGTTGTGATAGTTGTGTTACTATATATGCATTCTTTTGTGATAGATTCCTTGATAAAATTCCTTCTTTTGATAGAGAATTAAATTGTGCAAGGTATTATTTGAATGAATGCCAAACATTGGTTCTAGAGGTGTTATGGTCCCACATGGATTAGAGTTTGGTGGATCATTGCCTTTTTTTATTGTATATGGCATGTAAGTGATGCCAAGATTTGATTTACAGGGAGAATGGGACCTCACAAATCGGAATTTGGCAATTTAATATTCGTTTCAGTGTTTTTGAGGCTTCTAGAGTAGTTTCCAAGGCTTTCTGTATATAAAAACCAATAATACAAGCTGTGTAGTTTGGAATACCTGACATGTGTCCTTCTGTTCAATAAGAAAATATTTTTCATAAGTACACATCTTGTACTCTATATACACATCATGTAGACTCTGACCGTCTCACTGGTTGTGTGGGAAGAGACATGGGGTTGGTGAAAACCCTTGGTTGAATACGCCATGTACCGGACGTACACGTCGTGTGTTTAGATCTGGTGTCTTTCTGTGTGACTAACGACACAGGTGGATAAGAAATTAAGCAATATATGTGTGTCAGTCATAAACATGTCATGTAGTGTAATCCTTGGAATCAGGCTGCGTAACTAACAACATGGGTCAGTTGAAATCCTCTAATACATGTCGAGTCCATATGGAACACACCATGTAGTTTGAGGCATGTATCGGGCCATGTCACTAACAACACAAGTTGATGAAGCTCATCTAGTACACGCTGTTTCGGGAACAAACATTCCGTGTAGTCCTGTTCTTGTAGAACCGTGTGGCTTAGCTGTGTATAAGAACACAGGCAGGGAAAAAAATTCATGTACACGACGTTTGTTAAGACAATACACCGTGTATAGGGTGTTACACGACTAGTTTTTCCAGGAGTAAATTCAAATGTGAAAGGCTTAAGGGAAAACGCCGTGTAGGCATCATACACATTGTGTGTCCATGTTTTGAAAAATATGAATGCTTTTTTTCTCTTGTTCCCTTCTTACCATTTCATTTTTTAGTCCTTCATAATTTTGATCATAGGTGTGTGTTTGACCTTGTAGAGGCATGCCACTGAGATTTCCTCCAGTTGTCTTCCAGTTACAGTGCAATGATCAAACACTAGACATGGATGATCAGGGACTTCCAGGAGATTCTCCAGTGGTTCTAGTCTTGGCACCAGTAATCATTTTGGACACATGTGTTGTTTCACAGTTCCAAGAGAGATTTATGAGTTTCAGGCAGACCTTCTGTAGAGTACCAAATCTTTCCCCGTCTATGGTAGAGCAGATGCGGGTTATTCAGTAGAAACATCCTTCCACCTTCATAGGGTAAGGAGGACCTCAAGCTGCAGAGACATGTTTAGAATCAATTCTTTTGAAATTCGAGCATCGGAAGATGCCTCTAGATAGGAGATTCAAGCTCTCTATATACATGCTTTCGGATTTTGCAAAAATATGGTGGGATGTGATCTCACGAGCGGGATGCCAGCAGGTCATGGATGAGAATTAGTTCCAGCTTTCCTTATATGACTACTTTTATTTGGAGATATTGAGGGTCGATCGAGCCCGAGAGTTTGTGTGTCCTGATCATGGTACTCTTTCAGTTATGTCGTATTTTTCTTGCCTAACTGAGCTACAATGCTTAATGCATATTATAGAAGGTGATGATTTATTCCTGGAAAGAAATTTTGAGGATGGTCTAAGGGATGACATCCAATCATAGGTGAATATTATCAGGTTGACTTCCATTAATTTTATAGTCAACCAGTCACTGATCACATAGTGTAATCTGACAGATTCTAGAGTTGTGATCCAGGGTGGTTCAACATCAAGAGTTATTATCACTCCTACTGATAGCAGGAAGCGTTGTAGGGGGTCTTCACGTAGTGATCCGCGGAGGCGGGACTCTTCTTCTGGTATCTAGATGGTGTGCAACCATTTAGGGAAGAGTGGGCATATGAGGCTACATTTCTCGAGAGACCCATTATGTGATGATATTGTGGCAAGATGGGTCATATTCATCGCTTATGTCAGATCTTCTCACCAGAAGCTGGTGACATGGGTTCTTCTATGACTCCTCGTTTAGGAGCAGTGCCACCATTTACTCACTAGCCTGGGAACTAGAGTTCTTCTGACCATTCAGGCCGAGGTGGTGGCATTGGTCATGGTTTTTAGTCACCAGGCCTTTAGTGACAAAGGGTGGATCTTCTTAGGGTGGTCGGGCAGAGCCATAGGGCCATGATGCTGGTCAGACTTTTGTGGTGATGCATTCCCAGTATTAGCAGGATCCCATACCCTCTACTATTTGAGGTACAATTCTAGTTGCCTCATATTTAGCTTCTCCTCTTTTCGATATAGGGGCTTCCCATAGCTTTATATCTTTTTCTTTTGTGGAGATCCTTGGGCTCTATATCATTTCTTCTACTGATGTCATGATGTTGGGCACTCCGTTGGGGAAAATAACAGCTAGTGTACAATAGTGAAAGCAGTTCCCTCTTGTGGTTGGTGGGTGTCACTTCTTATGGGACCTCTATGTCTTAAAGATGACAGGCCATGATGTCATTATCAGAATAGAATAGTTAGTTTCCTTCATGGTATTTGTCGAATTAAATCGTCGTAGGGGATATTTCACATCACCAGAGGGTAGATTGTTTCTTTATAAGGGAGAATATGATGTCCATGTGAGTAGATTGGGACTTGAGAATCATGGGTTGGGAGGAGTTACATCCCAGATTGCTAGTCTATTCTGCATGACCAGGGGACTTCACTGATAGACTGTCATACAGTGGTGGATCATTTCAGGAGCGTCTTTCTATAGGTCCTTTCAGGATTGCATCCAGAGCGTGATGTATAATTTTCTATTGAGCTCATGCGATGAGAGGTACAAGTGTCTATTTTTCCTTATAGGATGGCTACACTAGAGTTTCAGGAGCTCAAGAAGCAGTTGGAGGAGTTGCAAGAAAATTGTTTCATCATGCCCAGTACTTCTCCTTGGTTTTTGTCTGTCCTATTTGCGAAGAAGGTGGATGGTATCCTTAGAAATTGTGTTGATTATCAGAAGTTGAACCAGTTTAGAGTCAAGAACTAATATCCCTTTCCAAGGGTTGATGATCTCTATGATCTGCTTCATGGAGCCCTGTTGTTATTGAAGATTGACTTTAGATCTGGTTATCATTAGTTGTGAGTTAGATCCTCTGATATACCTCTTACATCCTTTCAGAGAAGGTTTGGTCTATAAGTGTATGTATTTATGCCATTCAGTCTCACAAACTCACCTACTGTTTTCATGGCTCCGATGAACCGAGTGCTCTATCTATCTTTGGATTCTTTCATGGTAGATTTTGTGGATGATATCATGGTGTACTCTCACACTCGACATGAATAATCTATGTTCTCAAAATTCCACATTTGTATAGACCAAATTCTTTTATGGGGTATTTTTATCTCAGAGGGAGGTGTACAAATACATCCAGAGAAAGTGATAGCAGTAGTTCCCTAGGAGCAGCGAAAGAATGTATTCAAGGTACGGAGATTTATAGGAGTATCTGGTTACTACAGACCTTTCATACTGTAATTCTCATGCTTAGCATCGTCACTAAAGGGCCTAAATAAGAAGGGTGTGAAGATATTATAGTCAGATTCTTGCAAGTCAACCTTTCAAGAGCAGAAAGGTATATTGACATCAGCACTGATACATACATAGCCAGAGCTGGGAAAGACCTACAATTTTTATTATGATACTTCAGGTATCAGGCAGGGAGCAGTAATTATGCATTGAGAAGGAGTCCTTGCGTACTGGTCTCGACAGTTGGGCCACAAGAGAGGAATTACCCAACACATGATCTTGATTAGGTAGTTGTTTTTCACACCTTATGTTGTTAGAGACATTATCTTATGGGAGAGAATTTCATGGTATTCACCGACAACAAAATTTTCAAGTACATTTTCACTCAGGGTGACCTTAATTTGAAACAGCGAAGGTGGGTTGAGTACCTTCAGTCCTTTAACATCGAGCTTGCCTACATGCCTGGTAATGGCAACACTGTGGCTAATACATTGTGTAGGATGACTCAGATACAGGAAGTTTAGGAGGCTAGTAGTGAGTGTCAGTTTATGGATCTTTTCTCTAAGATGCATTTAAAGGTTCACGACAGATAGGGGAAGACGTTTCATTCTTCTATAGTCGTTACCTATAATCTTCATGACTGAGTGCGAATGAGGAAACAGTCAGATTCTGATGACCTAGTCCAACATGAAAGTGTGTTAGGAGAGGAACTTATTCCTAGATGGACCATAGTCGAGGAAGAGATATTGTTTTTTCATGGGCGTGTATGGGTCTTAGCTGACATATGCAAGAAGCTGATGTGGGAAATTCATTCCTCGGTTTGGGAAGTTCATCTTATTGTCACCAAGATGTATCTTGATCTACACAGTTAGTATTGGTGGCCAAGTATGAAGAAAGATGTTGCTGGTTTTGTCATGAGGTGTTCCACCTATATGTAGAAAAAGGCAGAACATTAGTGACTAGCCAAGCTTTTGTAACAATTACCCATTACCGAATAGAAGTGGAATCAAGGCACAATAGATTTTGTGACAGGTTTACCGAGGTCACCTCGAGGGAATGATGTTATATGGGTTGTTATTTTCAGACTCATGAAGGTTTCTCACTTATTTATGATCAATGAGACTTTTGGTGTTGATTATCTAGTATGGTTTTACATCCAAGAGATAGTATGTCTACATGGATTTCTACACTACACTGTTTTAGATAGGGATGCCCGTTTTACATATTGGGTCTGGCAGGGGCTTCAAAAATCATTGGGTACAAAGGTGATTTTGAGTACATCCTACCATCCTCATACATATGGATAGTTTGAGTGTACAATTTAGGTGTTTGAGGATATTCTATGAGCATGAATCCATGATTTTGGAGGTTATTGGGAGAATCAAATTCTTCTTATGGAGATTTCCTACAACAATAGTTTTTAATCAACTATTCAGATGGCACCTTATGAGGATTTTTACTAAAGGCCATGCTGGTCAACCTTATGATGGCTGGATGTAGGAGAGGTAGCTGTTCTGGGACCTTGTCTTGTCTAGGAGACCACAGAGTAGATAGAGTTTATTCGAAAGAACATGGCTACTACACAGTCTCAACATAAGTCTTATACTGATCCTCAGATATGACCCCTATAGTTTGAGGATAGGGATCATATTTTTCTTCTGTGTCACTCCGATGTTGGTACACTGAAGGATTAGGAGATAGGGTATTCTTTCACCGAGGTGCATCGGGTCGTTTAAGGTTTTGGAGAGAGTGGGGCCAGTTTCCTATCGGCTACAGTTACCTCATAGGTACCAGGATATGCATGATGTCTTTCACATTTATTAGATTTGACGTTACTTCTCAGACTTGTCTCATGTTTTTCTACCTGAGGAGGTTGATTTAACGGTGGACGCCTCATTTTAGGAGCATTGTATCTAGATTATTTATCATTGTACGAAGGTTCTCCATGGACGGTCTATTCATGTGGTACGAGTGCTATGGAAGCACGGGCGAGTACAAGACGTGACTTGGGATAGGGAGACTAATGTATTATCTTAGTGGCTGAATTTGTTCGAGGATTCTTCTTCAAATCCACCTTTCTAGGGAAATTTGGGGACAAATTTATTTAAGGGGGAATTTTGTAATAACCTGGATCTTTTTTTCAGGTATGTTTTCCTTTTTCTGGTTTTTTTGAAGAAAAATATGAGTTTTCTGGAAATTTCATAAGTATATTTTGTGTACTCAGTTACCGTAGATAGAGGGTGCTGGCTATGTCAAGACCCTACACATAGCCGTGTGTGGAGATCTAGAGACCGCCTAATGTAGGGGTCGGTAATGGAAAGTACATTTCGTGTACTTCTAAAGTACACGCAATGTACTTTTTTTCATTAAATGCATCAGGGTCATGTCTGATGGATAGAAACACATCCTCCCAGACCAAGTTTTTCTGAGAGTATTAGTACGATGAAGATTATACCCTGATCCCCAGATTGACCCCCCATTCTCTAAATCGACCACCCTCAATTGCATTGGGATCGCCTCAGTAAACTCTTCCTTCCCCTAGAGCTTGGATTACTGATGCCTCATCTTCCTCATGTTTTCTTTGGTTGAGATTTTTTGTATATATACGGTGTTCATGGGAAATTCAAGGCTTTTGGTTCATGTATAAAAATCCTACAACCTTGAGGTAGGTTTTTTGTGCCTTTTTGTAGAATGTCCTTGAGTTATATGTGCAAAATTTCCCAATAACCTTGAATGGGGTATTAGGTGTTTACTATTTTAGCCTTGTTAACTTCCTGTTATGCTTTAATGGTGGAATAGTGGTTAATTAAATGAGAATAGGCTAAATTGATATTATTTGGAAGTGTTTTCCCATTCATGTTGGTTTATGACTGTTTGGTCTAGCTTTTCCTGTTAGGCTTCCCTGTTTTTCACCATACCTAGTACTGTAGGATGGATTGTTTGTTTATCATACATGCTGTTGTGTTGTAGATTGGTTATCCATGTAGTTCATGAGATTTAAATTGGCCTCTTTTCATTTTAATTCTTTTTCTTTGACTTACACAGGGCCGTGAGAACCTGGTGTAGTGGACCATAGGGAGAATAGACGTAAGGGCTTCTCCAGATTTTCGTTTATTATTTTTATGATGCGATACCATATGGGGAATTGAAGTAAGTGATTCCTAACAGTGTCTATAGTTACTCGACATGGGACATAGGGGGAATGAGATATAATTTCCTCCCCAAAGAGACTTTTAGTTTCTGATCCAAGACTATGGGGGGAATTAATGGGGGGTTCTTCAACAAAGTGTCTATACGAAAGCTGAACAAGAGGGGTTAGACTATGTGTATTTACCAAACGGTTGCTTGTGTTTTCTAGGTAGGACTATAACGAATTAGGTAGAGATTACATCCTAGAGGGTTACCTATTTGTGATTATCTGTTGACTTGCTATGTGGAATTGAATTCCTTAAAACTGTGGAATTGTTTACTGTTGAGTACTTCCTTGCTTACTACTTCTTCTGTTTATTTCCTTCCATATATATTCACTAACTATTAAGCACAAATATCTTGGTGGTTTCTTACTGGGATTCGGTCTCATACCCTATTTGGGTCTTGCTTTTGGGCCCAAATAGATATATTGTTGTAGGTATAGATAAAGGTGATTGCCTTTCTACATCAGGTACTTGACTGCTATGGAGCTGGAGAGAATGAGACCAAGCATTGTCTTGCAATGTTGTGGAGCTGTTTAATATATACTTGTACTTTGATTTAGTACTATATTTCAGCATTGTGACTTGTTTGGATACTTTCTAAGACATATGTATCAGGCATCATTATATATGTTCTCCAACTGTGTATTTCTTTAGTCTTATGCTATTTCTTTTGGTATGGTAATATTCATCCTTCCACTATTGCTTTGTGTTTTACAAACACTATGTTACTTTGCAAATGAGGGCATAGTTTTCCCACTATCACACCCAAGGCCCTCACTGCTAGTCGGCAGCCTCTGGCTTTTGGGGAAATGCGCTTGAGGCCATGTGACCAACCAGGTATGGGGTGTCTCTGGGTGGATTCCAGAACCAGGATGTTACAATATAATAATTATTTAAAACAATATTTTTTATATATAATTTTCTAAATAATTAATTTATAGACATCAAGAACATAATGAAATTCTAAAATAAACAAGATCAAAAAAATTCTTTCTTTGGGTACTCAATAATCAATTTGGAACATTTTGAAATGCATCCCCTTCAATGGAATACTTCCTGATTTATAAAAAAACAACCAATATAACCATAAAATAGAAAAATTCCCATAATATCACAAATATAAAACAAAAATATGATCCTAATAGTATTATATGGTTTTCTAAGGAAGGAAAAATGATATACAATTGGATATGGGGTGTGGAAGGGAGAAAATAATATGGAAGTGTAGACTTTTAAAAAAAAACCAAAATGAAGGCTTGTATGTTAAAATATTAGATGGAAGATGATGTAGAGATGCTATGAAATGCACCTCAATCTATCAAAATTACAATGTTGGGGTAGGGTGTGAAACGACATAAATTTGAATATGGGGGTTTTATTGATAAAAAAGATTTTATTATAATACATGTACAAGAATATTGTTTTACATTGTAAACCACCCTAAGAAAAATGTTTTATAACAAGAACCATCTATTAAGGTTAGAAAATCCTTTTTTAAGCATTTTACCCACTCTATAAAAAAATAACATTGCTTTAAAAATATTTTATCACACAAATCAAATATAGTTTACAGTTATTGTTTCTTTTGGGTTTTAAACATAATAATATCACTAAAACACCATAATAGATGACTAAAAACTACATAATTAGATATTATATAAATGACTAAACCATTTGGGAGTGAATATTATCCCCATCACATAAATGTATACCTCCATAAATATATTTTTCATGTATATTTTTTAAAAGATAAATAATATTTCTAGTCGATACCAATATTTTTTAGGTTATAGATTGATACAAGAATATTATAACAAAAATAATATTAAACATGATTCAATACAAAAAAAATATCTAATTAAATCTCTAAAAATAATGAATATTAATTGCTTAAGTACCTCCAAATATCTACTTACAAAAATTATAAAACAACCAATAACTGATTTCTTAATGGATCAGTGACCTATCATGGGTCTCCCCACCATTATGACTTCTTTCAAGAGATATTGTAAATGTGAAAATAAAAACATCATGATGGAACAACCAAAAATAAATATAATCATACATATTACATAATAATTTTAATCTAATAACTATCAATAAAAAAACCTCATGATATATGATATGAAACCCCAAAAAACACATAGAATTTCTATGGATAATAAACCCATGTCACTAAATCACATTGGTAAAATAGGGCCTCTTACCTAGAAAATCATTCCTTGGAGAACTGATAATCATAAAAATATGACCTCCAAGTTCACTACTACCCTATTTCTATAATACTTCTCCCCAAATAAGAACATATCCAATGATCTCCACTATTTAAACCAAAAATAAAAAACTCCAAAATGTTAAGAAAAAATGTACATATAAATGCAGGAATCAGAATAATACCTAGATTTATCATAAGAGAAAAAAATCCCCTAAATGGATTGATAAAAATAAAATGATTATTTGACAAAAAAAATCATCATTAATCAATTTATCCCAAATAGATATGCATTATAGAGACACCTAATGATAGGTATAAAAAATAATAACCTTAAATGATGAATAAAATAAAAAACAAAAAAGTGAACCGCAAAACTAGGAATCTTCCAAATAATAATTTACACCCAATATATCATCCAAAAACTAAACTCAAAAAACTCTTCAAGAGACAATACATAGATAAAATTTTTAAAACTATATTGGGATATAGGAATGAAATTTATTGTAATTTATTAAAACATCCTTCACTATACAATCACATAAATAAATATGATGAATATAACGGATTTCCAAAACCATTGTTTACCACCCCATAAATTCAATGAAAAATTAATCACCACCAATGAATGGTGTATAGGGATATAATAATATAAAAAGGAGGTCCAAAAATAAATTATTTTCTAATTCCACCGCATCATTCTGAGATTGCGATAAGTAAAAAATGGTACAAATATTTTCCAGTTGACTAAAAGATTCACCATGTAGATTATCCAAAAAAATATCATTCAAAATCCATTTTAAAACACTATGGAGAGGAATTAACTGAAAAATAAAAAAAATTATTCTAAACAATAGTAGTATAAAAACTAATCCAAAAACTCTACAAAAGAAAAATTATTTTCCATGATAAAATGTAAAACTAGATATAATAATATCCATATTTAATAGATACCCATTTAGTATATATTCATAAAAAATTCCCATTAAAACTATTTATTCATTCTATTTATATGAATACATTCATAAATGTCTCACTATCAATAAAAAAGACACATGCCTTTTATAATTCTTTTAAAAATAACATTACTAAGAGAAATGAAATTAAAATCAGTTTGGAAACTATTTTGAACAATATTTTAAAAAGAAAAAAATTATAATGGAAAACAATATTTCTCCTTTTTTATAAAAAAACTATTTTCCATAAAAATATATTTCCATAGTTTATTATAAAACCATTCACTATTTTTAAATTTTAAAAATTCCTATTATTGTTAATATTATCTCACACAATCCAATTTTACTTATAAACCATATAAGAACAATCATAAAACATTAGTTTTATATTTTAATGGTTTGGGAAACATTTACACTTTTCTCCAAACCCATACTTCAACAATCAGATAATCATTACATTACAAAACCATAAAAAAAATCCAGGTGCATGATAAAATTTGAAAAAATCACAAATTCACCTGAATTTCCAAATGGAAAAAGTCGTACCCATTTTAGATCTCATTGTGGTAAAAAATATATATCTAGATGTCTTTTCATCCATGTACATCTAGGAAACATTGAATGGAATACCAATTGGAAACTTTTTTTCAACCTCTATAAAAATACCAAAAATATGGTCCATTTTCTCCCCTGGTTCATGAATAAAAAATAAATAACCAATGAATTTAGTGATATCCCTTAAATTTTACACATCAAAACATAGAATAATATCAAAACATCCCTAAAAGGATAATGGATGAATATTCATGACCAAATCACAATTCAAAATGAGGTTTAGAAGTCTATATATCCATTGAAACTCACGTTTCATCATTAAATGTGGTTATCAAGAACCTATTTGTGATGTACATATCACATACAACCCAATTCCAATATATGTTTTTTCTTGGCACCCATATATAACATAAGTAATTTTTTAAGCTAGTACCCATATGAAAAACCTAATATTTGATATCATTTTTTCATGAACCAATAAAGGTTTACCCAACCAATCACCTAACTAATTTGGGATACGGATCAAAGGGTATAACTAATACACATGGTATGTCATGTGTGGCCTAAGAATTAAATAAATACACCCATGGGAATAATTTTCCATATTAAAATGAAAGAACAAATGGAATTCTTATTGAAAATACAATATAACATGTACATATTTATCAAGTCCATTATAAGAAATAAGGGAATATATTATGTTAATAAAACCAAATATTGTTAAATAAGAAATAAGTAAATGTCACATAGTGATATAAATATATAGGAATGAATATAAATAAATAATTTAAATCTTAAAAATAATCAATATATGAAAATGAAGAGATTTGGGATGATTTCGATGATAAATGCAATAAAAAATAAAACCAAGAAAACACCAAGAAGCTTTCTATAACCCATAGTCATCAACTATATCCCATAGATGGAAAAATTTAAAAAAGATAAAACACAAATAGACTAGGACTTGATAACATGAATAAAAAAAATAAAATATTGAAACACCTTGATGTTTATGCGTTGTGTGAGAAAAGAATTTCCAATATAATTTCACAAATTATTTTTTCAAAATACTTATGAACAAAAATAATTATATCAATTTTGAAATACATTTGAATAATATTTTTTTATAAGTATGCATAGTAATTTAAATAATTAAAACAGTCCTTTCCATAAAAAAATCATTACCTTTTTTGAAAAAACAACACAATATAGTATAATTTAATTGTGTACTTGAAAATAAATCATTCAAATTACATACTGACGTTAAGCATTGAATATTTAATTTAAAACCCCAATTTAATCCATATTAAATATTACTTCCAAAACCCTCAAGAAAACCCACTCACTTAATACAAATAAAAATTCTACTAATTATCATCCATTCAATAAATGAATCAAATACAATATGTATAATAAATAACTCAAAGGATTCATGCATATAAAATAGACAAGATATATAAATATATTATAAGGTAATCGTTATCATAAAACCACCATCAGATTAATATATGTCATGGGATCTACACATGGCCCTAATGTGATAGAATCAGTTTTTTTTTTTAAGGATAGTCTACCAACTGATATTTATTTTTATCACAATCCATATGACTAGGATGCACTATGTTTATATTCAAATGAACTACCATCTATCCTTAAAACATAACAAACAGATAACTGATAATGTTTGAATAATTAGTATAGAATAATTATATACATTGAACATATTTATTGGTGTTTATATTACCAATTAAAATATAGGTGAAATGAAATAATAATGATCAATACAAGCAACAGATTATATAATAAAAACATAAACTCACCAAAAAAAATCCCTCAAATGTAATATCCTCTTTCAACTATACACTTGTATAAACATATAAATAAAATTTCACAACATTTAAAAAATAAAAATAATATTTTATAGAGACTCATAGCCCCATCACATTTCAAAAATAATAGGGTATCCAATGTGGACATATTTAATGTAGTAACCTAGATATTATAAATTATATTATCATCTTGAAATAAATATATATCAAATTATATGAAAAAAATATGTATAGAAACCAAATAAAATTTATTACTTTATTGAAATTCATTAAATTAGTGAGATAAGAAAATAAATTAAATTCCAAATGTCAAAATTGGTCAATTAATATAAAATAAAAAGTCTAAAATAGAGAAATATGGATCACCCCAATATTCTAGAATCATCAACCACACAAAAAAAACTATTGTAAAGTAACCAAATAGTAGTAAAACAAAAAAAAAATATAGAAAATATAAGTGTATAACATTCAAAAAAATGTATGTGAATAATTTATGAATGAATGAAGATGTATTTATAAATGGTAATGTGACTGTTGGAACAATAATGTGATTTTTTGAATTTGTAATAGTAACCAAGCCATTTTTACGGTGATTACACCTAAAAATAATAAATTATTTTGTAAATAATATTTATCTAGATTAATTTATTTAAATATAAATATTATAATATCAGCTAAATTAATATAATGATTAAAAAATTGAAATAAAATATATTCTCATTTTAAATAAACTATATTTTAAAGTATTTCATGAGAATTATTAATTTTTTATTAAATGTTATAATTTTAGTGTGCTAGAAATAAATTTTTAAAAATGAATATAATTTTTAAAATCAATATATTAAAATTTTCAATGTTTTATTTCTATTTCAATTTTCTAAAATACAAGAATTATTATGTCAATAATAAAAATACATTTTTTCATGTAAATATTACATCTTAAATTATTCCATTAATGATGAAATAATTTACCAATAGATTTTTGAACATGAGGTTCTTCCATGGTAAATTTTATTACATGATGGAGTCATTAAAATATAATAAACTTAATTTCCAAACCAGAAAATCAATTTTTAGAGACTAATATCAAAATTGATTCCATAAAATAATACTTTTTTTAATCCCACATTCCATTAAATAGAAAAATAGAATTATAATTATATTTGTTTTTAAATTATTAAACCGATATATTATATTTATTTATCATTTATATTTTCAGGAATTTACTTTTACATGTTTTACCATTGATATATTATTTTATTTGATATTTTATTCTAAACATACCCATATCCTTAATTATAAATAAACAAACTATTTTTCCATAAAAAAAATCATCACCAACTTCCATAACCTTCCCTATATCAAAATAATTTTTCTATATTCCCTTATAATCCTTAGGGATATTCTGGAGTAATCAAATAACAATCATCAAATGGGTATTATTGTCTTACATGTGAACCTACACAAAGGATTATGTATATTTTTCATTAATATTCTATTTTCATTTTCTAATTACACTTTTCTCATCACTAGTAAAAATAATAATTAAAAATTGATTTAAAATTATATTAATAATTCTAACCCAATTAAATTATCATGTTTATTTTATTTAAAATTTCAAAAATTGACATTCCTACTCTTTTAACATTGTCTCGTCAAGGTTCGGTTAACCACCTATGGAGACATTTCAAAATAAATAAATATTGAAAAATATGTGGGTAGAATAAATGAAATATATATTATATATAAATATTTTATTAAATATACACCATTCTTTTGGAGTTAATTATACATATGTATAAATGACTTTGAATGAAAATTGGAAATCGAAAAAAATAGGGAAATTTAATGAGTACATGATATCATCATGATTAAAATTTTACAAAGATTATTATAAAATATTCTGAAATAATTATATATCATAAATAGTGGAAAAAATAACATAATTACATATTTAACTATGTTTTCATAATCATATATATATTATTCGGGTTATAGAAAAGAGACAAAATAAATTTGGATTTAATGTATGGGGATTCACAAACCCAAATAATTTCTATGGGTTATCCCTATTTCACTACATATCTAGTGTCAATATAACATTAATTATCCATAAATATCATTTCACTGTTAATTAATATTATTTTTAATTATATACATGTTTATTCCTGAATTTCCAATTCAAATGAAATTATTTTCTAAAACGACAATTCATTCCAAAACAAATAATTGATTTATATTGTGTTGATTTTGTCAAAATAAAAATGATCACCTTTTCCAAATTATTATCTCTTTTTTTTCAACTAGGAATACAATATATTATTCATTAATTTTTTCTTTATTAAATAATTTTGAAACACATTTTTTTCCATGGGTAATTTTGTAATTATGATTTTTATAATTCTATGTGGCATGTATGATTAAGTACTTGTTATGATGTGATGGGTTTGACCATAATTATATATACCTATAATGAATTTTTTAATGTAATGTGTCATATTAGATAATTTTTAATATGGGTTAACATGATTCTTTTTTTTGTTCACAATTATGATGTTATGATTATCCACTTGTGTTATGTGTGAACATGATGCTGGATTTAGTCACAACTATTTGTGTTATTTTAACATGATGGAAATATGTCTCATTTCATTTTTTTCCAACATTCCATTCCCTTATCACCATTATTCCCTCATTATTTTTATGATGATACTATTCTTAGGAAATTTTTATTATTGTTGTTCTCACCCATGTAATATTAAATCATGTCCTTTATCAGTCCTCCTAATTCACTTTTAGGTCAACCATTTCACACATGTATATCCTTAATTGATTAATTTAAAAATGGATAATTCATGATTCTAAATAAAAAGTAATAATTATTTTAATAAATTTTTTTAATTTATTTTCTAAAAGATATATATGTGTATAATTTTTTGAAGAGACTATTATTTTTTATCATGGATTTGTATTCCTATAATGTTATTTAACTTATACTGTCGTAAATTTCATAGAATATAAAATATTGCCTCTATATTTGGTATTAGATCTATCGTTTGGTTAATTTTTTAATTAATATTAGAAATAAATTTGAAGTCATTTTGATAATACAAAGTATATGTAAACATACATGAAACATTTTTTTAGTAAAATTATATACATAGAGATCCGATAAGATAATCCTTTTAAAGATAATTAGGAAAAATGTTTAATTTTTTTCACCATGGTTTTTTGAACTATGTTTAAAAAAAACCACTAATGTTTTATAAAATAGTGGGAACTTAGAAAATATAGGCCAACAACCCATGTGAGGGAGAATGTAACGATTTCCCAAACAACATTACAATTTAAAAAAAAGGTGGAGTCCAAAACATCATGGAACTGTTTACCAAGTTGTCTCGGAAAATGAATAATTACCTGAATCCAATAGAACATCTACTTTATCCCATGACGGTTCAATTATCCTTTGAGTCATTTATGTTAAAATGACTAAAACATTTAGTGGATATTTTATTCCACTTCTCACAGAATAATGGGATAACTCAATTGAGAAGATATGTTTTATGATCCTCTATTATAATAAGGAAAATGTGAGTCTAAATGTTGATAGTTTAGATAGTTAATATTATCAATGGTGTGAATTTATAATGAAAAAAAAATACGAAGGCTGAATTGGAAGATATTGAGTACAAATATGATAAGATAAAACTTATTAACTAGTATTTCAATAAAAATATTCAGCCAAATATGTTGAGATAATATATAGAGATGAATAAGAAGATCGATGAATCTATCCAAACATAGAAGGACAATTTCACAAGTATTTTATAGATAGGTCTTGGATTTTGTTTTAAACAATTATAAAAAAATAGATATATTATTTTTTAATTTAAAAAAGCTCTTTCAAAATCATATAACTATCCATCATTTTTGGATTTATGGATAATTGGTTCGATATGATCTCAATGTAGAGATGGTGTTAAAAACTCATTTCCATGGTTATAGAGATAAGATGAAATCAATATAATTTTACACTGGTGGGTCTAAAGAAGAGGTAAGGAATAGAATCCAACTACTTATATATTTACAATGTTTGATAAAAATCATGGGAACTGTCTAAAGGGGACAGATAAATGTTTCAAGTGAGGTTTAGAAGTCCATTGACCTCATGAATATCAAAGAGACATAATGAATCTAGCCAACTTGATGGTGGAATTAGTGGTTCCTCCCAATGCACTACAGATGGTGTCACACCTTGAACCGACATCTTGTGGTCACAATTATTTTTAGTTATATTTGAGTCTTTTGGTTTCATAAAGTCAAAAAAAATTATTAATTTAAAACCAAAAGTAAATAAAACAATACTAAATTACTAACAATTTAATAATGATATTAATGATAATATAAAAATTATTTTATTAAAAATAATAATATTATTATTATGTTTATGTTTATGTTTTTTTGGAAAACATAGGACTCCCTTTTCTACCCCATACACATTACATAGTACATCCCCCTCCCTCTCCCTACATCGCTCCCCCTTCCTCCCTGTTTGCGACAACAATGTCATCATCCCCTCTGGTGGATCCTAACATGGTCGGCCTCCTCCCCTCCGAATGCTCCTCAAACGATTGGCATCACCCCTTCCCTTCTCTTCTCACACAACCAAGCTCCCTCCACTGCTTATCCATGTTTCATGACACCCCCTCCAACGAGCATCATCTTCACATATGTTACCTTCAATTTTATTCGGGATTATTGGTGGGTGTGTAAATAAAATCACCTCTCTCCCTTTTAGAGAGTTTTTTTATCACTTCCCCATCACCCTACTAATATTTTTATAAACACTTATTTTATTAGGGTTTTTCATTTGATGGAATCATATTATTTAGGGTTCATTAGGTTATGTATATACCGGTTCTACCAACATTTGTTAAGGGTAGTGGGTTCTCTATGGTTTTCTGGTAAGTATACATCAGTTTATTCTTTTTATATTATTTTTAATATATGGATTTTATGATTTTTGAGTTTTTGGAAATTTATTTAGGTTGGGTGGGACATTCCCATTATGTTTGATTTTTATTGGAAAATATTTATAGTGTGTGTGGGACCACACTATGATGGTTTTGGGCTGCAGGTGTTAAGAATTCCTACTTGTATATTCATAGGGTATGGAATATATATATATATATTTATTTATTTATTACCTTGTTTTACATATTAACTCATCACATGAGAAATATGTTCAGTGAAACCAAGTGTATTTATATATATATGTGTGTGTTTATAAATGAATGTGCATGGAAGAGTGATCTGTCAGTACAAGTGGTCATTGACAAATAGTGGCATATCTGAGGTGGGTCTCATATTCTTATGCATTTAATTTGAATGCCATTATAACAATATTGTTTTTAATATACATTTTATATTTAATCAATATATAGATTATTTGAAATTTAGTTGAAGTTAGTAGAAATGATTATGCCTTTGTTTTGGAAAATGAAATTTATTTCTAATTCCCATTTGGACATAAGTGAAATTTCATGAAAAGTGATTTATATGGTGGTTTTGATTTGGTAATTAATATTTCCACTATATTTTTTATTTTTAGCCAGTATAGATATAAATGAATAATAAAATGTTTTTCTTCTTAAAAAAATGGTCCAATGTGATTTCCAAAAATGGGTTTTGGGGTGAACATGATGTTAAATGGTTGTTTAGATTTCTTGTAAGAATAGTGTCATTGTGATAATGGATTCAAATTTCTTTTTAAATATTTAGTGCATTGGTTTTCCAATTTAATTTTTAAATGATTTTGGAAATTAAATGTGTTGGATGATTATGTGTTCTAAAATGAAAACTATACCTTGTTGATACTTAAGGGAATTTTGAACTTTAATAATGATTTGTGAAAAACTGAAATCCCTCTTGATACATTACCCGTGTTTTAGAAAATTATGTCGATGAATGTATGAATTGTGATAAGTTTCTAGTAAATATAATTTTTCTTTTTTTTAAGGAAAAAATGGTGGATGTTCTCAAGGATGGAGATTAGTGGTGAGAGGGTGAGGGTGGTTTTGAATAATGGTAATGATGTATTAATGTATGTTAGTTTGATGAAAACTCACAAACACATAAAATAGAGAACATAGGAATCTCGTGTATCTGGGTTGGTGGACTAAGAAGAGTATGATAGAAGATTAATAAGTGGTTCAACCTATTTTAATCTTGTATTATTGACACAACAACTCTAAATAAACATGTATTATGATAATATACCACTATGGTTACGGGGATGTCCCCTACTAGTGGCTCATGCCCGATAATGTCGTTGTTCTTGGTTTCTATACAACATAAGTTGGTCATGGATTCTATGCCTCATTTCACTAAGGTATGAGGTTCCTTAGGTCCCATGTCTTATCATTACCTATAGGGATTGAACATGGTGGTCACTTATTACATGGTGTTTGTGAAATGTGTTCTATTTTTATAACTTCAAGTTTGTTTCGTCATTTTAAATTCCATGTCATTAATTTAAACTGTTTGTTTAGCATCATTCTTTCTTCATCATTTTGAAATCCTTGTTTTGATTAGTTTATGATTAAATATCTCTATCATTTCTTGGGCCGAATCATTGTAAACTGGTTTATTTTCATGTTTGGCACAAGTTACAATACCATGAGGATCGATAATGCCCTTTAGGCCTTGTTAGGGTCTAACATGGATAAGCGTTTAAGGGATGAACCTAGTTGGATTTTAAAAAAATGGTATCAAAGGATACCCATATAATTTTGTGTGTCAGTTATCATGGTGATTAGGTGTTTCAGGACTCAAGAGGTTGTGTGGGAAGGACGTCATGAGCCCTTTCTCATTCAGTTCCATGAGTCTCCTAGTGTAGTCTAGGATTAGAATTTTTTTTATTGGTTAGTGAGCATAAATGATGAAAAAGTAAGTGAGTCTATTTTATGTGATGATCTTGGATAGAAGACTGTATCATGTATATCCTGAGTTCATGGTGCAAGATACTTTTTCTGGTTGATTCTCACTCAGAAAATGGTTTTTTAATCCATGTTGACATGTTGGCATAACCACCAGTCCATTATTTTGGGATGTTTTTATGTGAGTTATTTTTTGGCATTTTTTTGGCTGAAATGAGTAGATTTCAAAAATTAAAATGGTTTATAGAAAATGGGTTTTAAAAATAGAATGTGTTTTTAGAGTGGTTAAATGGTTTTGAAATGAAAATTCTTTTTTAATGGAATTTGTGGTTTCAAAGGGAAAATGGGAGGTGTTTTTGAAGTTATTATGGGATCTTGGTTGAATGTTTTGGAAGGTGAATTGAAAAATGTTTGGAAATTTCTAAATGATATTATTTAATGATAAGATACATTTTCAAATTTGGTTGAGACTTTGGGCTTTATGATGAATGATCTATTTTGAATATGAGAAGTGTATTAAATTTTCCCTTGGTATTCTAATGAGGGATCACATATATAGAGGTATTCATGTGACACAAGGAAATTTTTTTGTTATGAGTGGACGGTTTCTTGATCTTTCACATGTATATATATATATGTGTGTTAGGATTCATTAAATAAAAATGGGAGGAATTTATGATATTTTTGTCTGATGAATAAAATGGTTTTTAAAAATGGTAGTTTCAATGGTTTGGATGGTTAGAAATTGTTTAGGGTTTTTTTCTCATGATTGGAATTACTTTTTGTAGGATTTCTGTTTTAACATAATTAAAATGGTGTTTATGTGGTGATTTGTGTTTCTGTTTTTTTTTTGTGATTGATTTGTTTTATTTTCATTTGTGATGAGTTTTCATTCGGAATTACATCTATTATTTTGGTGTATGCCACCTAGAAAACTACCAGAGTGTTATAGTGAGTCTCTTCTAGCTAGTGGTTTTACCCATAATCTTAGAAGAGTTAGAGAATTGAGTTCTTTTCAGTTATTTTTTATCTTCCTTGGTGATCAAGATCTATTGAAGGTCGTGGATTGTCCTGATGATAACATTATTCTTATCAATTTATTAAGAACTCCCAATGATTTGAGAGGTCATGGTGGTCAGAGTTCATTTGAGGGATCAAGTTTGAATTGATGAAGGAGATAATCCCAATTTCATTGCATGATGAGGTGTATTATAAGGTGTTTGAGACATCTTTAATCTGAAGGTTTATAGCTAAAGATATGAAGGTAAGGAATGTGGTAGATCATGTGAGTGTCCAGCATGACCAACAATCAGTGAAGTACATTGTTTGTTATATCAATGATTTGATACCTTTTTATCTGAATATAACATCTCAGAATCAGATAATGTTCCTCTTTTGAGGGGTCTCAGCCCAAGGATCATTTTATGATTCTTTTTTTGAATTCAGGAAGGATCCCCATTTTGTAAAGATAGATAACTAGAGGAACATATTTATGAAAATTCTTCTTGTGAGTTTCATCATTTAATAATCGGTACACTTAATTGTTTTATTTTGGTGCAGTCGGTTTTAGTACTTTATATGTTTTTTATTCATATTTCAAAAGATTATTGTATGTTTTAGTAACCATTTAGTGTTTTCAAAATGTCAAAACTTATGTGGTTAGGGTTTTTTAGGAAATTCTAAATGATTGTTTCTCTGAGTATTTTCATCAGCGACCCATCATATACACTGAATTGAGTGGTTTAACTAGATCCTTTCTTGATTGTGGATGAAACCAACATTTTTATGTTTTTTTGGCCACGTATTCTAGATGATAATAGAAGATTAATGTTTTGTTCATAAGATAAAACATTTTCTGTTTAGCGTATTCACATTTGTTGTTTGAGGTATTATATGAGTCACGCCCATAAAAGAGACGTTTTAGTTGAATATCATAATATCATAACTATGGGGTAAATTTTTTTTCAAGATGTCAAATCTCCTTCCAGAGGTCTCAGAGGGATTATTTATTTGCATTCAATAAATCGTTTGGTGTGCATGACCTTGGTATGACATTTTTCTTGAGTGCTGGAATGGGTATGGTTTAAATTTTTCTGTTGTAGCATCCTCATCATTGGAAGTTCACTTTTTCTGTAAGTGTCATAGTGGTCTCATTTCCTTGTTTTGGTTATTGTTCTTAGAATACCCCACTTTATTTGTAAGAATGAGTGGTGATCTCATTTTATTCTAATTCTAGTAGTTATGCCTCCTCAAATGCGAGTGTTGAAAGGTATCTCTTTGTGCATGTGAGTCTCAAGATAATTATCTCTATTGTGTGCTTAGCTTCTTTAGGGACCCGATCTTGTTATAGGATGTTCATGTTTTGGAGATGCATGCGTCATGGAATATAATGAATAGATATTTTCTACACTCTTTGGATTGGGATATTCCATCAGGGAGCCCAAGTGGTGGGGGTTTGGATTATCCGTAGAGTTTTAGGGACTGTTTGTGTTGTGTTTTATGAATCAATATGTGCTAGTTGGACTAAGCTTGCTAGTTCATAACTGGTGTGAAAACCCAAAATGGGTATTGTTAAGCATTTTTTGAGAATTTTTTATGTGGGATTTTTGGTCTGTGTTTGTGGTTTCTCTCTTGTTCAAGTTTTCAATTGTAACACATTCATGTGCTGAGAGTCTCAATGTTAGTATTCATAGTCCGGTTCATCTGGTGGGAAGAACCCTCGTTATTTATCAATGGATAATCTCATTTCACATTCCAATAAATATGGTTAGTTTTTATTAGTGGAGAAAAAATTAATACCAAATTCATGATTTCATTGGCCTCGTTCGGTTTTGGACTCGAGTTTGATTCCTCATTTGGCTAGTGGACAGTCTAGGGGCAGAATGTTTTTGTGGTGGGTAGAATTGTAACAGCCCGACTCGAAATCTTATAATCACTATGATTTTTATTTCTATTTGATTCTATGGGTTTCCTGAAATTGAAAATTTAAATAAATTAAAATCAAAATAAAAAAAATAATATAAATGGAAAATGATTAAATAATAATGATGAAGATAATAATATTATTAGGGATAATAATGTAATTATTATTATGTTTATTATTATTATTAATATTATGTTATGAATTTTATTATTATTATTATTATGGATTTTTTATGGATACTCATGGTCTTCCCTTCCTCCCCCTAACCCCTTGTACAATGCATCCCCCTCACTCTCCCTAAATCTCTACCCTTACTCCCTACTCATGGAAACCCCCTCTTTTTCCCCTCAAATGGATAGTCGTGTGGTCAGCCTCCCCCTATCCCTTCCCTACTCTCATACCCCATGTCCTTCTGTCACACTTTCATGCCATGCACCACCCCCTCTGAGGAGATCCATCACCTCCAGTGTTTCCTCCCAATTTCCTCGGGATTCTGGGTCGGCATGTCAAGGAAATCCCCTCTCTCCCTTGATTGAGTGTTTTTACCCATCCCTAATGCCCAACTAAAATTTTTCTGAATCTTAATATGTTTGGGGTTTTTATTTTGATCTATTCTAGTTAGTTTTGGTTCATCAGGTTTGGTTGAGGCTGGTTTTACCCACAATGGTCAAGTGAAGGGGGTTCTCTATGGTTTCATGTAAGGATTCATCTATTTCATCATTTTTTTATTTTTAATATAGGGGTTTTATTATTTTTGAGTTGTCGACAATTAAAATTGGGTGTGTGGGTATTTACAGCTTTTTTCGAGTTGCTGGAAGTTTTTATAATGTGTGTGGGACCTCACTGTGATTGTTTTGGAATTCGAGTGTCATGAATTCGATCACGCACATGAATAGGTTAAGGCATATATATATATATATATATGTGCCTTAATTATACATATTCTCTCCCAGTGTGGTGAATATGTTAAATGGAGCTAACCATATATATATATTTATTTATTTATTTATTTATTTATTTATTTATAAATGCATGTTCATGGAACTATGAATTTTCAGTCCGAGTCGTCGTCAACAAATAGTGGCATGTATAAGGTAAGTCCTCGATTCTTATGGCTTTAATTTTAATTCCATTATTTAATGCATGTTTAGATACATGTTTAATAATTATAAAATATATACATGCTATGAAATATGGTTTCTAATAAAATAAATGAGTATGCCTTTGTTTTTGAAAAACAATTGTATTTCTAATTCCAATTTTTTCGTAAGTGACTTTTCATGAAAAGATATTTCCTAGGTGGTTTTGGATTTGTACTGAATATTTTCAAAGGTATTTGGCCTTTCGGAATTTTTCATTATAAAATTGTAATGACGTGTATTGTTTTTTATAAAAACCTCCAATGTGATTTCCAAAAATGGGGAATGGTGTGATCATGAGGTTAAAGGGTTCTTTGACATTATAGGAATAATTGGGTATTTGTTAGTAGGGGTTCGAGCATCATTTTTAATTTCAAGTGCATTTGTTTTTAAATTGAGTTTTTATATGATTTTGTAACAATAATTTGTGGGGTGATTATGTATTCTAAAATGAAAATTATTTCTTGTTGATAAATAAGCTTCATTGACACTTTAAAAATTATTTGTGTAAAAGGAAAACCCCTATTGAGTAATACCCCTTGTTTTAGAAAATGTGTGTTGTTTAATGCAGGTATCATAATACATTGCATGTAAAGAGACTTGTGCATTTTTTATGTGATGGAGACAAGGGGGATGTACATAATGAGAGAGATCGATGGTGAGATGTTGTGTGTAGGTTTGAATGAAGATAATGATTTATTCATGTATGTTAGTTTAATGAAAAATCACTACCACTTGAAATAGAGCACATGGGATGCCAGAGATATCTAAATTGGAAGGCTAGGACTATTACACTAGATAATTCAGAAGTGGTTCATCCAAGTTTCATCTGGCAGCATTGAAATTACAACTCTAACAAAAAATTGATGATGATTAGATACCACAAGGGTTACGATGATATCCCATACTAGTGCCTAATGCACAAGAATGTAGTTGGTCGTGGTGTCTATACCACATCAGTTTTTTGTCATTTATATACCACAATTCACTGATTTATGAGGTTACAATGTACATATTTGTGCTAGTTACCAATAGGTATTGACTGTGGTGATCC
This sequence comes from Viscum album, assembly GCA_963277665.1. Lineage (NCBI taxonomy): Eukaryota > Viridiplantae > Streptophyta > Magnoliopsida > Santalales > Viscaceae > Viscum > Viscum album. Next base: position 1,730,663,236 of record OY728132.1, read on the forward strand.
CTCATGACATGGTTTTTTTTAAATGATTTACAATTGTGTTACTTCAATATTATTTCCTCATTGTAAATTTCTATTTTTTTAATTTATAATGTTTTCTTTTGATTTTCAAATGTTAAATCATTCATGGAAACAATTTTGAAAATGTATTGCAATATAAATTTTTTCCATAAAAATGTATTATTGTGACATGAATTTGAACATAATGAAATGAATTATTTTAATATGTCTTATTTTCAGACTAGAATGATTGGGTTTCTTTTTAAAGGTAAGGGAATATGGTTTTTTTATTTTTTATACCTCTTGAGAATCTCAATGATTCTTCCTGATTTATTATTCATTTTTAGGATCCTCTATTTTTGGGTCTCTCTCTGAGCAAGTGTAGTTTATATTCTGTGGTGACCCCGAGGTCACTTGGGGTCTGTCTCATTTCTCAATTTATTCCTTTTTCTACTACTATTTTTATCGGATTATTTTAGTTTATTTAAATGCTATTTTCATTATATGTCTATTTATAGGTCTTTTTTATGATCCAAATCATACACTTCTAGTTTATTTTTATGCTCAATACTACATTCAAGTCCATGGGGATCAAGAAAACCCTTCAGGCCTTATCACGGGATGACTCGCGTGACCAGTTCAGGGATAACCTGGGTAGGTTGGTGACATAAAGTTCAATGATACGATGGTTGGGAGAAATGGAACTATATAGACCAGTGAACTAAATATTTGTTCCATTAAGTAAATTAATTTCATATACCAAGGAAAATAAATATAATGGGAAATATTATACCATCACTACTACAGAAGTTGTGTTTCAAAATGAAGTCATACAATGTACACTTCCACTTCCCTCAATAATAGATTTTTTTATCCAGTTCTATTAATTCCATTATATTATTAAATTTCAATATAACATTTTAATCATGCCCATGATTATATATTTTTATGTTTTCAATCAAAACACTTAGTGGTGTGATAATTCAAACCCATGTGTTTGACTCTTATTTTATTACTTTTTTTGTTAATATTCATCAACTTAATATTATTATCCTTCTATAAGTTGAATTATATGGTATAATAGGAATATATTTCATATAATTATTTAGATCACACATCAATTATCAGGAAAATTAAATCTCATTTCGTAGTCCGAACCATCCAATGCTCCTCTACAAATTCAAGTATGATCATTAATATCTTTTGGAAAATACCTCAACTATGTGGGTGATGATACCCTATGATGAAGTATACCATTACCAAAATGATGAGTCAAATAATGGTATCAATATTGAATAAGAAACCATTGTGAGTAAACAAACTAATATTTTTTCTGAAGAGTTACCATAACATACCCTATAACGGGAGGTAGAGTTATCAATAGAACTTATAACAGGAAAAACACATATCTATAAATTTCTCTAGAGGATGTTTCTGATTGAACTGGAGGGATTATAAATGTAGCTTCAAGAGATTTTGGATAACTAGTTCATTGTCCCTACTGAATAACATTGTAGTGTTCTTATGCTCTTCATAAAAAATAAAGGATAGATTCACATGTTTATCGATTACCGAGAGTTCAATATGATCACAATCAAGAAAAACTATCTACTTTATAGGATTTATGAATTGTTCATTCAAATATGATGAGCTTCATAACAAAAAAATATAGATAATAATTATGGATGTTATCCACTGAAGGTGAATAAAGATTATTTTCAGAATACTGATTTTTTACATGTTAATGGCACGTTGACTTAATAGTGATTCCATTCAAACATGATAATTCCCCTAAAATCGTTATAGATTTGATTAATAGTTCATTTAAAGAGAAGCTCAAAAAATTTTGGTTCTTATTATCAATGATATTTTTATATATTCAAATTGTAAGGAGAAACATGTAGATTATCTGAGGATTACTCTAGGGTCATTAAGGATAGAGATAATGTATGATATGTGTGACATTTTTATATGACAAGTAACAATCTTGTGGAATCTGATCACCATTGAGTTTATTATTGAGGCACCATAAAACGGAAATTGACAAATACCCAGACCTGAATGAATCAAAGAAATAATAGTTATTATTATTATTTGGGTACTACTAATATTTTGTGAGAAATTTTTTTAATATTTTATAGACTGTTATCTAAGTCAATATGGAAAAGGGTAATGTAATTTTGTATGATTAAATGTGATGAATACTTCAAGGAGTATAAGAAAGGGATACTCGATACACATGTACTAATACTACTAATAAGTGGAGAGGGTTTTGTGATATACAATGATTATTAAAAAATGGACTGGATTATGAAATCATAAATAATGGTAATGTTGTTCCAAAAACACAACATTATTTGATCATCCATGAGTAGAACTATCCAATATATGATCCGGTGATAGGGATTTTCATCTTAGCTCTAAGTATTTTTCAAAACAACCAATATAGGGAAAAGTGGGATATATGTACTGATCACAAGATTATAAATTATATATTCACATAAATGAAAATCAACATTAATCAAAAGTTATGGTAAAATAATATAAAATACTATGATTTATCAATTAAATACCAACCTTTAATGATGAATAAAGAGGATAATTATATTAATAGAAAAAAATGCTAATTTTTTCATAATGTGGATTTAGAAACACCCTATCATAATGGATTTGAAAATGACAGTTTTGAAATTAACAAAGAAAGGGATTACATAATTCCTTTCCCAAATTACTTCCCAACTATTTATTTAGTGAATTATCAAGGATTCAGAAAGGGATGACCTAGAGCTAAAAATATCCAAAATGGAATGGAATGTACATGAGTTAAAAATTAGCGATTATTTTGTGATTTTGTTTGGAATGAGGCTTTGTGTTCCTTCATAAATAAAGATAAATAAATAGTTATTAGATAATAAACCTTATATTCCATTCATTATATATCATGTACCTGCCATGATGTACATTGATTTTTTACCTAAATTATGGTGGGAAAAATGTTATGAATGATTTTTTTAAGTATATCTCATGATATTTGGTGTGTCGGTATGTTAAGACAAAATGGGAAATGTCCAATGGGATTTTGCAACCAATTTCAATACCCATGTGGAAATCCGGGAATTTCACATTGGACTTTTTCACCGTTTTACCAAGCACGTCTAAAAGAAATAATGAGATATATGATGTGGGGGATAGACACACCCATAAATCACAATTCATTTCCCTTATATAATATTTCCAACATGAACTTTCTTCCCTAACGTATGCGAAGGATTTGTTGAGGATTCTTGGGGTACCACTTTAGATAATATCTGGTAATGATCAATGTATAACATATAAATTATAGGGATGTTCCCATATTGTAGGGATGATATTGAAAATTGAATTATACTAGGACCAACCATTATTAAATATATTACAAAGTCATTTATATCCATTCAAAAGCATATAATAACTTCATATAGTTAGAAAAAAGAGTTATTCTGACATCCTTTAAAGGGAATTGATCTTTTATGTTAGATAAAAATATTTCCCTTGAATATCCACATGGAATGGCGTCATGTGGTTTGAAAAAAATGGGTATCTTTTCCCACAGTACATTACCCCCTTTGATATCCATTATCATGTTGGGTTAGAGGATAATAGTATTTCACCTCTACCATATATGGATCATGTCCATAATGTGTTCCATTTATCACTCATGAAGATGTACATACTTAATCCCTCAAATTTATTGAATCCAAATGTGGTACAATTGGAAAATGAAATCTCATATTAAGAGCATCCAATGAAGATCTTGTCCCATAGAGAAAAATTTCTACACAACAAAAAAACTCAAAATGTCAAAGTGTAGTGTATGAACCATAAATATGATGAGGTAACATGTGAACAAGATTAACCAATGAAATAAATGTACCCTCACCTATTCTCAACCAATAATATGTGTTGCAATTTTTGGGATTAAATTTATAAAGGGGATGTATGTAAAAAAAGATAGTTTATAAATGATAATGTATTCTTGAAATTAACTTCTAGAATAACAAACACATAAAATACACAGTGAAACTAAAAAAGAATATATTCAACTAAAAAAACCCATTACATTATTCATCCAAAAAAAATTTATTCCAAAATTTTAATTGGAAAAAGTATAAAATAAAAAAAGAAAAAGAGATAATTTGGATCACCCAAATCTACTATAATTATCCAACCCACCAAAAAAACTATATATTAGAAAAAAAATATTTATAAAATAGATGAAATTTGAGAATAATGAAATCTATTACCTTGAGTGAAATTGATCGGAATATGTAATGATATAATTATAATTCATTTATAGGAATTAATGTGTCTATTGGAACAATAATGTTGTCATTAGAATAGTAACCCAATCTTTGGGAATAATATCCTAAATATTGGTAGTGGTAACCTGACCATTAAAATAGTAATTTAACCTCAAAATAATTAATTATGATATAAAAAATATTATTCATGGTCAAATACATTAAATATAAATATTATCATATCCAAAATAATAAATATCAGGATAAAAACTGAATTAAAATATAAGAGTATTTTTAATAAATTTTTATATATTATTTCATAAAAGCATTAATGTTTATATTAACAATAAAATTTTCTTATTTTATAAATTTATTTTGATAAAATTAATTTTATTATTGGAATAAGTACTTAGGGATTTTCAATTTTTGATTTTTGGGTAATTTATTGAAACAACTCAATTTTTAGATGAATAGTAAACATAAAATTTTTCATGTAACAAGTATATCATAAATTACATTATTCATGTTATAAAAATGAAATAATTATTTATATAACATGCGTATAATACATGGTATATTTAATTTCAAAAAAAACGATTAATTAAAATACAATAAACCATATTTCCAAAACTAAAAATTATTTTTCAGAACCAAAATGAAAATTTGATTAATTAAAATTACATATTCATTTAAAATTCTATTTAAAGAACAAATTTATTTTGAATTATAAAATTTGTTTAAGACCTAAAACCATTAAACTATACTAATACATTTTTTATATTGACTAAAATAAAAATTAAATGTATTAACTTTTATATAATATTTATTTCATATTTTATTCTAAAAATTCCACTCACAACAGGTATAAAGAACCCCACTCAATACCCTTAAGAATAAAGTCATAAAATGTGTTCCAATGCCAAAAATATTCCAATATAATTTTTAAATATCTAGTTAGATTGCATAGGGACATTATGAATTTTTTCAATCCCAAACATCAAGGTATTTTTTGTGCCTTTAAAGTGACGCTATACCGTGTATTAAGTATATTTGGATTTACTATTCTCTTTCCTTTTTTTACATTTGTACATTTTTTCGCCTCCCAGCTGAAAACCCACTATAAGTGTAACTTGAAAGTATATTAATATTAAATTAATGATTTTAACCTAATTAAATTATCAAATTCACTATATATATAAATTGAAAATTTTACATTCCCTCTCTTTCGATAATGCCCCATCAAAGGTCGGTTAACCCCCTATGGTTTCATTTCCACCTCAATACAGTTAACCACCTTCATCGGTAAATTTTATTAATATTATATAATATATAAATGTGCTATTAAATTTATTGTAGGATTGTGGTGTTAATTATATTTATGTAAAAAGGGATTTGAATTCAAACAGTAAAATCCACACAAAATTGGAAATTTTGAAGAAACCTGATATCCAAAATATGTGACATTTTACAAAGAATATTTTAATTGAATAAAATTAACATCAAGAACAATGTTTTAATAATCCTATGTTTTTTATTCAGGATACAACACAGCCAAAAAAAGTGGGATTGAATCTATGAAGACTACAAAACCCAATTAATTTTCATTAGGTTTTCCCACATTCATGAAATATTTGGTGTAGATTTTCTATTAATGTTCATAAAATAAAATTTAGTTTTTATTATCTAATTTTGATGGTGTATATTTTCCATGATGTTTTTTTAGGAGAAATACAATTACTTTTTAAAAAATATTTTTATTTCCAAAATAAGTCTTCAACTAATCATGTGTAGCTTCTTATCAAAAGGAAAATGCCCTATTATTTGATGTATGATCTCTCGTTTCAACTAAGAGTCCCCATTTTTATTACTGAATGTATGATTTTTGAAATACTTAGTAAATCAATTCTATTCTGTGGTTTATTTTAGTCTTATGGTTATTATACATTCTATGTGTCATGCATGATTATGAAAATGTTATGATGTTACAGGTGGGGCCAAAATTATATAGATCACCAATTAATTAGGTAATGTATTTTATCTCATGAGATAACTGTATTATATGTGAAAATTATACTATCTTTTTCACAAAGAATATGTTATCCTTATACAAATATGTTATGCATGGACATGATGCCAACTTTTTTTCACACCAACATGTGTTGTTTGACCACTATGATGTCATGTTTCAATTTTATTCATTTTAACATTTAAGGTCAATATCACATGTTTCCAAAATGATGTTTATTATGATCATATTATTTTGAAATGTTGATGATGATTACTATCACCTATTCTATATTGATTCATGTCAATTATTCTTTATCTTATTGGGGTTTTAGCTTATCAATTTCTTTGACGCAAATCCTTATATGATTACATGTTTTAAATAGAATAAGTATTTTATAATGATAAAGGTGAATGATTTAAATCGATTTGTTTTATTACATACGCATTATGTATAATATTAATATTATAAGGAAACTAATCATTTTAAAACTAGAATTGTGTCTTTATTTTGATGTTTATGTGAAAATGATTTAATGTATACGAAATAAAAAGTATGATCTCCATATTTAAATCCAATATATAGATAGAATAATTTTTATAATAATTAAATGTAAATTTCAGAAATGTTTTTTAAATAAATACTTTGTAAATTGTAATCAATGTCAATTTAGGATAAAAATAATCTTTTAATAAATCTATATAATGAATTAAACATTACTCTCTTTTTCTTTTCTAAGAACCAAAAAGTGTTAAAATCATTTTTAATCCCCATTTTTTTAGTTAAAACAATTTTTAAAATGTATTATAAATAGACTTTATTTCAATTATCAGTTGATATTTCAGGTAAATCATTATGAAAATTGAGAAATCACATCATTGACATTGTGAATTAATTATATATATCATTTAAATATATAATTTACCATTAAAAAAACTTATAAATATCAAAAACCCTAATTACACAATAAATAAAATAATATCACAATAACTCAAACATTGGGTAATTTATATTTGACACATAATTTTCAATAATTCATCCCCATTAGTTGTGATGGAAAAACATAATAAGAGAATGAACCATATAACCATAAATTTACAACATAACCATATTAAGACAACCATTATCTTCTAATCTCGAACCAATTCCCCTTTAATGCTTCAAGAGGATATTAAATAATGATATAATAGTAAAACAATAGATAAAGAAGTTTTAGGAAGTGTTATTGGGTGATTTACCTAAAGAAATAGACATATACATAAGGAATGGAGGATCAAATACTAGAAAGAGGGAGATAGATATCTCCTTTAAAATTCACCTAGGACAATCTGAATATAAACGAGTGAGGGATATGGTAAAACCACTTATATTAGAAAAGTCAATTTTTTTATAAAAAGGAAAAAAATCATGGAATCATAGTTCAGAGTGTGAAATAGACATTAAACTTGTGAATATCCTTGAAAATATCAACTAAATATATAATCACGTTTTTAATTTCAATAAACTATTTTATAGTGGGATATGTCCCTCTATCCTAATGATTTCAATGTGTGATACTTGTTCAATGTTATTAATATCTTTTAGTTTCAAGCTACATTATCATTGAATCCAAAAACACACAGAAAAAAATGAAACCAACTAAGTGACGAGTAAAAATATATAATTATATATTTTATAATATAAAATTTGCATCATTAATTTGACAGACAACATCATCTAATATGGAACTCTAGGAATAAGAGTAAAAAAATGATCTTAAGAGGTGTTAGGAGTTCAAGAAGTGTAAGTATTTTCACAATAACACACAAAAACATGCATATCATGAGATTAATATGTCTTATGGAATTTATGAGGGATTATGTTCTAAAAATCATTAATATATTCTCTAGTTGTTGTTGAGTGATGATAAACTATAATATTTCTAACGTACACTAATATACATTTATCTATCATAGATTATACATGAAGAGTCTCAAATACATGACCCACTTGATGTTCTATAAGCACCCTATATGGGAATACATTAAAATAATAAGAAATTTAAACATATTATAAATAAACTACAATACTCAACATGTATAAAAAATATAAACATATGAATAAATATGAAATAATAATAAATTTCAAACACATAAAATATAAAATGAATATTTATTTACTAAAATTTAAAATGTAATATTATCACCAATCAAATCCTTTAAAATCATCATTAATACACATGAAACCTAATGAATTAGGAACATTAATTTAAAATTATTTTATTGTAAGTACCCAATACATATAATCTAATGAAAAATGATTACAATTTAGTACATTAATTTGTTTCCTAAAATCAACCATTTTAATCCCGAAATAGTATTTCATAAGTACCAATAAATATTTTACATTACATGTAACAAAATTTTAGTGAATAACCATTCCTGAAAAACTAAATAATATAAAATTAATTATAATAAATTATTCATAGATTTATATATCATTTAGTTTTAAAAAATATAAATAGATAGAATTAATTAAATTTCACAAGATTTCAAAATAAAATAATATATAAAATAAACAAACTAAATGTATTTTTGTGAATGTTGTGTAAAACCATTCTCTAACCTTGAAAATTTCACTAAAAGCCCATAAAAATGGATGGGTGGTCTGCACATGGTTTTCCAAATGAAAGAGGAACCTGTGTGACCCTTGATATCATCCAGTTTTGATTTTAAATCATATAATATAAAAAATTAACTAAAATTATTCATTTTAAAATATAAATTATAAATTAAAACATTGAAAAAGATATAATAGATGAAAAAATATCCCTGATTCTAGAAACAAACAACTTGATCACTCATGGTACCTATATATTAATTAAAAAAATTGTAGTCCGACCAACAAATTCTTTCAATTCCATGATATAATGGTTATATATCATTCAATGACATACCAAATAAAAAATGTGATATAGTACTATGTTTTCAGGAAGAAAAAATTGATACCCATGATTTGGGTACTGTAGTTTTCTTGTGATGTGTCCTGGAATTGGTCCCCAACTAGAAAATTCTATAAACAAGTTACTGGGAATAAAATTATGCATTTTTAGGATTAATTATTCCATAATAAGAAAATAGTATAAAGAGGTAGTAAATCAGATGTATGGAATGACCAGTTTAAGGGTGGGATCTTTAAAAATTAAATAAGGATACTAAAATCATAGAAGTACATAAAAAAGAAAGAACATAGATACATTACTCATGAACCATTAAATGATAATAAATTATCCTACTAAAACATGATGTAACAAAAAAATAGTCCAATAACAGAAATGACTGTGATATCAAATTAACTAATGTGAAATTATTAAAATGTTTCTTAATGCACTAGATGTATAAAAAAAATATAGTGACCATATCCACCCATTGAAATGTGTAATGAATATTAGTCCTATCATTATTACCACCACCATAACTAAAATATAATCCAAAGACCCTCCTTTATTTCAATGAAGAACCCATATAATACTCATAATTAATAGAAATGAACAATAAATTCCCATTATGTATCATCTTTACACACCATGAAAACCCTTTAATTAAATTCCAAAAATTATTTCTTCAAATACAATAAAAAATTATAATTTTTCTTATATATAAAAAAATCACCAGAAGCTAGTTTTGATTAATAAATATTTCATGATTTGATTTTATTTCATAAAAAGTTTCCACCATTTAATTTTATATTAAAACATATCATTTAAAATAATGTAGAATAGTTATAAACCATATATTGAAAATACATGAGTTATAGTGTAGAGACCCAAAGCTTGTCGTACATGGACATTACATTACTTTTTCGGAATACTTTATACATAACAAACACGGACACACAAGGACCGTAATAGTTTAGTGTCTTTGGAAACTTGGAATTTAATCTTCTAATCGTGGAGAAAGATCTTCAACTTCTCATATAAAGATCATCCCCTTTTGTTTTCTTACCTAAAACCTTTATTTATATCCTGTGGAAAAGAAAACATAAAAAGGGTGATCTCAAATGCTCATTAAGGGTAATCATAGAGAACATAAAACAATCCATAAACATTTTAATGAAAAAGCTTGAACGTAAAATCTAAACATCAAAATCTTGAGCAAGGACATAAATCTTGGAATAACGTAAGGCATATATCATAAAGGAACATCAATCTTGATAAAATAGCATGGGAATAAATCATGTAATTTTGGCACCCATTCAGCACTTGTTATGATTTCCATAGTAGCCAAGGTATTGCTGTCAAGACCATCTTAGTGGACAAAGTCCCTTTCTGAATCGAGTTCACCCCTCGTTCCAGTCCTATATCACTGAACCAGATTAACTTACCATTCCAGCCATGTCTATATCATGAGATATAAATCTTTTTCCCAATTCATTATAGGGAGATATAGTTCCCACCCATTTCATAATGAAATCATTCTTACTTGTGCCACAAAATAAACTTAAAACATTCATCATAACCCAAAGAATAAAATGGGTTTCATAAACATCATCCCATCATCTTATAATTCATATAAAACAAATGGACATTTAATCATAAGAAAATTTAAACCATGTAAATCATAGAGACATTAAACTTGAAACATACACATATGAAATAATGCCATCTTAGATGGAAAATGGTTTTGATAAAACATTTGAAATGAATTCTTGAGGAAAATATCCTTTCTTATTCAAAATCATTTTCTTTTCACAAAATTCCATGAACTTTTGAAATAAAATTATTTTTTGAAAATAGTCATAAAATATTGTATAGTAATCTTCATGAAAATGAGCTGTTATGAAACCGTAAAAATCCTTTCACGCTGTATAAGTTAAAAATAAAATTCTCCTCATACTTTTGTCGGAAAAGTCAAAAAGTACCTCTTATGGTAATGAAAAGAAAGATTCCTTACATACCATGTAGTAAAAGTCAAAAATGGTTAAAAAACACTTTAAACATACATGAAACAAGTTTTAGGAAACATGGACATGGATGATAACAATAACCCTAGTAAATACTTACGAATAAACAATCTCAGATAAGAATGAGATTGGAATAGTTATCCCTTACCTTAGGTCCGATATGCTTCGTACATATCCGAACCTCCTGTATAATGATTTAAATAATGTCATTGACTTATTAAAGAATCATATTCATTGTTATGATTTCATATATGGTTCACTTATGACTTTATATTACCTGTTCTTTTGTAAATTCCATGTTAAAGCAGCATTTTGGGTAAAATCGTTTTATTTATCATCTGTGTTTGGACTTGTTATTCTTGATATTATTATTACTTATATCTTAATTTAATTACTTCTAGAATTTAAGTCATGATTTATATATCATATATATATTAAGTACATATATATATATAATAGATAGATAAATGAAATGAAATACACCGTTCATGGAGATGGTAGGTCGTACGTACGCATGAACGCTGTTTTTTTTTCCTTATAGAATTAAGTAGATGAAATACATATATATATACATAAATAAAGTAGCATTATTATGTAATATATTTCATTATTACTTATTATATATACTTTATAATCATTCTTGAATTGTTAACATGGAAAATGAATCTCATCGCGTCGTGGAGACGGTAATCCGTACGTACGCACGAGCGATGATATCATTCCCATATTTATTGAATGGAATTAGAGTGGATGATATAATATCTTAGAATCATTATGATGTTATAATAATAATATATAGTTATTCTTTACACAATTATACCCATCCAAGTAAGGTGGTGGTGGAAAAACAGATTACACCACGGCGTGGAGATGGTATTTTGTACGTATGCACGCGCGGTGATTTTTTTTCCGTATGATGGATAGAAGGTGAAATAGGTTTGTTTCATATTTATAATAACATATCAGTATATAATTAATACTAATGTTATTACTTTATAATTAAACAACTAAATAAGAAGAAGTTGAAGAATAAAGAAACTTGAGAGAATCGAAAGAAGAGATTACCTCTTCTTCGATGCACCTTCTTTAAGCCTTATCTTAAGGAAGTAGAGTTGGTATTTTGAGAATACCAGAACCTCAAGAATGTTTTTAGGGAAGTGTTGAAGATAAATGGGCAGGTTTTGGCCATGATTCAAGGCTCAAAAGGGTGTGAAGAGAAGAGGTAATGGGTGTCGTTTTTATAAGGGATGAGAGGGGCACCTTTGGAAAAACTCAAAATATTATTTTATAATAAAGTCATATTCGGTTTATAATAGCTCTAAATTTATTTATTTCTATGATAAAGTGGGTATTGTTAGAAATAATCTCAACCAATATATTTTAGACAAGTTTAGGTTACAATGTTAACCTTATCATTTAGATTTAACTCTAAGTTAAATAATTTAACTTTTACCGTGTCTTCTTGTTTTCTTACACTATAAGGTTAATAAACTTACTATAACAAGACAAAAGAACCCCAAGTTGTTTATTATTAATATATATAACCTTATATAGGTCATTTGGAAAATCCTTAGATTTTTAGGAATAAAATTACAATTAATAATATAATATTTGTTTTAAAAACTATTTTATGTCAATTTTAACACTATTTGGTAATTGATTTTTTGTGAAAATCATAACAGCATTATTAGTTCTAAAAAAGTTAATTAAATCAATAATAACATGTCATATTAACCTATAAAATTATTTTAATTCATAAAAAGTCTCAAATTAAATTTATTTGGGTATTTATAATATCAATTATTTTAATATTTCGTTATTTAGGTAATTGCTGCATCACCATTGTGTCATAAATAACTTACATTATTTAAAGTCTAAAAATTATAAATAAAATACCATTAGGTAGGAAATATTTTTATATTTATAATTAATATTTATAGTCTAATTTATATTATGTATAACCCTATATTAAAAATGTTTTAGTTATTAAACTTTGATTTTAACTATTTTAACCCTTCTTTAAATAAATTAATAATAAATGTTCTAATCTAATCCAAGTGGACCTAAATGGTTATATTTTATTCCTAAAGTTGTTTTTGGTCGAATTACACTTATCCAATAGAATTAGGACATGTGTTAGGTTAATAATTATATCATTTTTACCCTTAATTTCCCTATTTACTTTTAACCGTGGTAAATAAAAGTAAAAAGTTATTTTTCACCAAAAATTATTTTCATCTCATTGAACCACATTTTAGTCCTTTATATTAACCGTGTCTCTCAGATTTTCTAAATTCCACTCACAGAAGTGGTAAAATTAAGTTTTATGTGAATTTCCAAATTCTCCTAGGAGGTGGGTAAAAGACGGTGAAAAGTTCAATAAAATTTTTATATATCTAAAATTATTATAAAATGACTCTAATTAATTACATTGAACTTATATAGTTATTATGTATCAATTTTTAACTAGAAAAAAAATTAAATAAAATAAATAATTATTTAAATAAAAAGTCAGTTTTTAAATAGTAACCCCGTGTTTTCACTATTCATCAAAAATTGAATGTTTTCAGAAAAATACCAAAATTTCACCCTTGGCTAATTTCGATATTCTGAATCCAAAAATAAAGTTCATTTCAAAAGATAAAATTTATAAAATTTTAAAAAGTGGGTATTACTATTCATAACGGCTAGTTTATATAACATATCATTGTTTAGTGAAACTCGGTATTGCGTACAACACACGCTATCGTGGAAGGTCGTGATTGCATGTAATGCAATCCAAGTCAGGGATGCGTGTATTGAAATCTCCTTTTGGTGTAGCATAAAACAAAAGACATCAATAAAATTAAAAAGAATATTTTTCATAAAATCTCGGGGTGTTACATATAGAGAATAAATAAAAATATTATGTTATAAAAAACCATTCAAGTTAAAATTTAAAAACAATTGTCTCATGGATACTTATTTTGAAAATGATAAATTTATTATATATTGGATAAAATTAATATCATAAAAATAGTAATATGAACATAATATAAAATAACTATATGACCTCAATCATAAGAATAGTAAAATAAGGATAATCATGGTATCACCTATGATATTTGTTGAAGCTCTAAAGAAAAAATAACATGAAATACATATAATTTGTGCAACATGTGATTTAAGTACATAAAAAACTGGTCTAACCCTTCCTGTAAAAACCATATATCAAATTCCCTAAATCAATGTGTGATAACAACATTATCACACTATCTATAGAAAAATCATAAACATTTGAAGAAAATGTACTAATATTTCCCCTACATACATGTTTATTCCCCATGAATAAAAAATTAGTTGAGTAATCAAATGAACATATAGATCATGGATGGTAATAATAATAACAATCCCAACATATCCACACCTTTGATCATGCATCATAAAAGAAACCTATTATTATCATATATAATGATGTAATAATCATGTCCCCTATATAAGAATATTCCTTCAACTATGCACACCATAAAATTGAAATTTAATTTCTTCAAAAAATATTTTGGGGATCAAATAAATGGTTTACGTAAATCCCAATAACCAATTATAAGGATTCAGTTGGACCTTAAAATAATCATTTAGATAGCAATTTTATATAATAATATTTGAAAAACCAAACCATGAAAAATTAAAAACCTGTTTTTATAATCACATAAGCACAAACAAAATCAAAAGAAAACTAAAACAATCCTTGATTTTATAATTAAATTTATAATATATTATGAAAATAAAGAATAACTATGAATTCAAAGATTCATTGAAAAATAATTTTGGACATTAAATCCTAAGGAATAATTTTTTCCCAATAAAAACATTTATAGAAAAAAATTGTATGAGATTCAATATCTATACATAGAAATATATTTAATATATTCTAACCATATGATAAAATTTAGAAATCAATCATGAAAAAAATAAAAATATCTTTTCTTGATACAACCAAATGAAAAAAAAAGAGTCTATACGAAATGGTTTTATTTAACCATTAATAATAAAACAAATACTTCATATGATCAAAACAAACACTAGTACATGGAATATATAAATTAAAAAAAGCTCAAAATTAAATTCTAAATCAACATAACCATATTAAATAAACAATCAATGCAAATAAAGAATAAGGAAATGGGAAAAGAATATTTGGATGATTTTATGTAAAAATATTACCACCAATAGTTAAGTTAGTCCAATAGAGTATCTCTATATGAAGGGTTGAATTAGTGGATGAGATTATTATTGGGCTTCAAATTAATATTTGAAGATATAAGATTGAAAAAAAAAAATCATAGACACATGAAATTGAAATATAGTAAAATCACATATTTTGAATGGTAAATGATCATTAGGGTTTTCTATATAGTCTAGAAAATCTTATTAAAAAAATGAAATAGGAACTGGATTTAATCTAAGAACCTCGGGTGGTTAGAATTAATATATAATCCTAAATTTGTGTATCCAATATGGTATCCCCTTATAATGAATCACCCTATATAATAATAGTCTATGCAGTTTCCTAGAATTGTGTAATAATCATGAGATGATCATTTATCATTCTTATATAAATCCTAAAAACCTATTTGTGCAAACACATTTGACTATTCCTAATTATTAAATAAAAATGAATCCAAATTCTATAAAATATAATCTTATATATAATAGAGGGCTATAATATGTTGGCACTTATACATAACTAACTATGCATGAACATTAAAATACATATCACTTACACTTTTTTGAAAAATATCATTGAAAATTTACATATAATTATTCAATAATTATAATAATAAAAATTAAATTATAAATAACAAAATAATAATATTTTAATATTATTATCTAAAACTCCATTTATTTAATATATTTAAATTTGTTTCATAATAAAAGGAAAAGTCATGAAATTACATTGGTAATAACTCCAAAACATTTAATGACATATAATTTTACAGTTAATGAATAACATCCGGTACCATTATGTCATATTTTTAAAATTTTATTATCTCCCCATGTTAATTTATGAGAATATAAAGGTAATAATGTTTTATAACTTTAGTATTTGGATGTAAAACATAATTTATTAACGTTGACAAACATCTAATCATCCATTCGAATAATATTTAATCTTTAATTTAATATCTAACATACAATCAAAATATCATTGATATTATTATGATAAAGATTCCTGAAAATTATTCTTTTTACATCATACTATATTCTATAAAAATATCATACATTATTGATTAATTCATCCAGATATTTATATCATTACCAGATTCCTATATCCTTCCAAATGTGGCACAATTTTTTTCAATCCCTTAAAAAAATATGGCGAAAAAAATTGGATTGATAACAATAACTTTTGGGTTTTTAAAATTTTCATTATCATAAATAGTATAGATAAATATATATAATATGTTAAGAAGATATTTAAATAATTTTTATCCTATGTTATAGCTGGTAAAATGATGTCCCTTCTTTAGATACTAGACATTCATTATTCCAAATAAAACTTTATCCCTATAAGTTTATATATTCAAGGAATTTGTTTATAGTTAACATACAAATTTGATGAAATTTACAATATTACATTATTATAATATTTTAACTCATAGAGAACTTTCTCCCAAACAATTTCAAATGATCAATTAATCATAACAAGAAAACATGAATATCATTTCTATGTGATTTTTTCATAGAAATTATTATACTCAACAAAATATATAATGATTTCATATGAAAAAAAATTAATATGATAACATATACTAATAGAATTATAAATGAAAAAGTATTTCAACTAATTATTTAATAATGATTAATTATATATATAATGTTAAATTATGAGATTCGATAATTTATTTTATAATGTAACAAATTTTTTATTGATTAACATATATTATGGGTAATCTACTAAGAGACATAATTTACCATTATTTATTCACAAAAATATATGAAACAAAAATATTTTTACAAATTTGGAGTTCCAAAAAAATACAAAATGAGGAATTCTTGCAATATAAGAAAATTGTTGGACAAAAATCCATCAAGGTATCATTACATCATTTTTGGGTCGCTTTTTTTTGTTGACAATGCATGTTTCTATGGTTAATTGTTTAGTTCTAGAGATGTTGTTGACAATTCACATTGAAAAATAACCATGACAATGGAATGGACGATGTGTAGGTTGTACAAAATAATAGATACAAGGTGGCCATGTTTTCTAGTGTTTGCCAAATTTTTGGGATCCAAAATTCAATGTTTTGTGAGCATCATGAAATATGGATTTCGTTTAAGATCTTATCAAAATATGGCTAAGGCATGAGTTTTGTGAAGATAGGAATCATGGAATGGATTTAACGAAGACAAGAAGATTGTTGATGGTGTTCTTAGCGATTACGACGAGCTTCACGAATAACAGAGTTGAAGGGAAATGTAAGGGATCTTTTCGGAGGTGACACGAAGTAATTTACTGAACGCTCCATGATTACGATGAGGTCCGTGATTAGAAAATTGTCGTGGTGCATCTTGATATTGAGAGAATTTTGATGGAAATTTTTGTGCTTCACAATTTGAGATGATGTTGCGCTGACACTGCGTGGATGGATCGAGTATTGGTGGAATCACTTATAAATAGTCCTCAACCCCCTCTAGATAAGTATAGAGTTTTCCAAATAAATATTCGCTGCTCTCGAATTGCGAAGGTGGTTTGTGAAGGTGATTCATGAAGGCAGTGTGCATTATTAGAGAGAGGAGATTTTTGGAAGCTAATTTAAATGTGCGAAAGTTGTGTTCTCTGTGTTGGATTAGTGGGCATAGTTAAATAAGTCACTCTATGAAGACTATAGCTCCTCAACGGCCTTTTCTATATGAAGGTTTGATCTTCGTGAAAAGGAAGGAGCTTCGCTAAGGCTTGTTTGAGCTTTGCGAAATTGGGATCTCCGCGAAGTAGGGTGATTTGTGAATGTACTTCCGAAAGGTTGGTTCCTAGTGGTCAGGGGAAAAGGGGTATTTATCAATGGTTGAAATTTGGACTTCAATAGAGCATCTACATATATTGGAGGATACATTCATTAGTGTTAATGAAGAGACCTACCGGTCAATAAACTATGATTGAATCTTATGATTAAGCAGTGAGCTCACTTCAGTTGATAGAGCTGTGAGTAATCCAATTGTGAGTGGTTGTATACCCTGAGGGACAGTGAGTCTGCTTCGAACATGTAAAAAATAGTGTGTATTTAGTGGAATTAGTACATCAGCACTCTACAGATGTATACTCCTTGGGCGTAGCCTAGTGAGGGTGAACCAAGTAAAAATTATTGTGTCTTGTTCATGGATTAAGTTTTATTCATACTCTGCAACGGGAAAAGAGATAAGAGGGTTTTGTATAATAGAAAAACAAGATCAAAAGGGTCTATTGCTTTAATCTATCATACACTGATTCTCCCCCCACCCCCCCCCCCCCCCCTCTCAGGGTATCTAGCCTAGTGGACCTAACAAATTTTTTTTCATGAGCTTTGGTACATTGAATAAGAATATTAAATGTTTTTTCATTATTTCATCTTACATAATGATGTTCGAACATTAAAGAACATTGAAAGACCTCTGTATCCCCATATTCAATACAAATTAATGGGAACATGAATTAGTCATTATAACACCAATTCCATTAAGAATTATTTTTTTCCGTTAAAATTTCATCTTCAAGATTTTTTTATGAAATTTTGTCTGTCAAATACTCTATCTAATCTATAAAACTATTATCACTTAATCGATTCCTAGATTTCAAGTTACCCAATCTCAAAAAACTGATTAAATATTAAATTTGATACAACCTGGATAACTTGTTATTTAATTATTCTCATTATTCTTTCAATCATCATCATTTTCAAAATTTCTCAAAATTCAATAGCATGAATAATTTCATGAATTTGATCAGATTTATCAATAATAAAAACTCCATTATCTTTAAATGATGAATTCATCTCCCTTTCAACATCCATGATCTATGGTCTATGAATTGAAATTAAGGAAAATAATTAATTAAATTATACATTATTTCATGAAATTGCATTGTTCTCATATTAAACACTTCATTTAAGGATAATAACACAATTTTCAGTTTCAAAATATCTGCTTTATAGAATTTAAAACATTTGAAACTCCTTAAACATTTTAGCCTCTTGTTCATTATATAATAATATTACTAAAATTTATATGTCTCTATAGTAAAGTTACAAATAATTAATTTAATTTTGAATATTTATTAACTATATATTAAAAATAAAAATTAGAAATAAAAATTAAAATAATATTTTTTCTGAAAAGATTAAATTTTCAATAAAAATATTTATAATAACATGAAAAACATGAATAACTATAATAATAAAAACTATACATATGATAAATTTTATAAATTTATAAAATATATGGATATTTATGTTTCTAAAATATTTTATAATTTAATAATTCATAATATATATATATATATATATTTCAATTGTAATATAATATAAACCCAAAGATATTATATTGAAATATTATTTATAAAACTAAAAATTTACAGTTTTTTATATATTAAATAAAAATATATATAATTATTTTCACATATAAATGTATAACAATATATGCATTATTTAATTAAAAATTTTCAGTTTGAAAAAAATATATTTTATTTTAATAAAATTAAAAAATTGTATAAAAATAATTTTAATACTTTCAATTATTTGAACAATAAAGTTTCAATAAATAATTTGATAAGAACATAAAATGTTAATAGTAAAATTAATAATATTAATATTAATAATAATATTAATCATAATATTAAAAATAGTAGCAATATTTTTCTATTCATATATATATGTTAATTCAAAGATATACTAACTAGTTAAATATTTAATTATGGTACTATTATAAAAAATGTATAATTTAAGATCAAATACATTTCCAAAAGTAATATATATATATATATATATATATATATATATATTTCTATATGATATATACTATATATATATATATGTGTGTGTGTGTGTGTAAGTAATTTGATATTAATCATCTTATATTACTGATAAATATAATAATAATATTTATTATAATAATAAAATATTATTATTATATAATAATTAATATAAAAAACAAACCATAAATTTTTGAATTATAAAAATAAAAAAAATAAAAATGAGAAACAATTTAACATTCACTCATAAAACTATAAATTATTTATAATAAGTATTTATATTATAAAATTATTTAGAAAAAAAATAAAGAATAAAAATTATTTATTAAAACTAGAATACAATTTTATATATAAATAAAAAAATATAAATCTAATATTTAGATAATAATAAATAATTTCTATAGAAATCATTAAAATTAGAGAAATAATCAAGAACATCATCATATATAGTATTAGTATTACAAAAAATATCATCTAATTATTTTAAATAATATAGTAAAATAAGTAGTTGTTGAATTAATTCATTAATATTTAGCATTAATTAGGTATATATAAAAAAACTATTGAGGATGTAGATATGAGGACTCGATGACGAAAGGAGAATATTTATGGAATTACTTCAACTATAAATATCATGACCCTAGTAACCCATAATCAGTGGATACATTATTAAATTGTCATTAGATACAAGAAATCAAATCATAATGGACCAAATTGTTTTCTAAAATTAGTAAACATAATAAATACATGTTTCCCATGTTACATGTGGAAATATAAGAACATAATATAACAAAAATTATTGTTTCCTTAGTATCATTTCTATAACCTTATTCATATCATTGGGAATGGAAAACAAATAATGAGTGAGAATAGAAGCTCAGTATGGGTTACATACAGGTTACGATAGTTTGTGTAAAAAAACAATAATAAATATGAAAATATTTATAATGTGAAATATATTCCATTTTATCAATAATATGATCATTAATTTTAATATTAAAGGAATAAGTGACTATAAAATAATTCTACCAAATTAATTTCTTGTTCTTGATAAGTATCATCTCATGTGTTAACTATTCATATAGAGGTATTAAATTTAAAACACATTTCATAAGTATTGAATTCATAATTTTTGACATCTTAAAATTATTTTTGAGGCCTTATTACAAAATATGATACCATTACTATCAAGGCACCATTTCTAAGATTCAATCATAGAAGGGTAAGGCCTCATCCAAATACCAATAAGAATTTCTCATTAAACATATCAATGAATCGAGGGGATATATAATCCATGGTCCTAATATCACTTAATATGTCCAATGCATTAATCATATAAATAAAAATAAAATAAAATCAGAATATCATGTAAAAATAAATGACAAATTGGGAAAACGTAATAATAAATTTAAATAATTTCCCCTGTCAAACTAATCAAAAAATATCATGGGAAATATATGGTATAGAATCAATATATTATAATATAAGTAAATTAAATTATTCACAAAATAATAATAAAAAGTTGAAAGTTATTTTTATATATAACTACAGTATTTCTTGAGGTTAAAATCATTTATATTGAAATTAATTATTTAAACATAAAAAATATCTGAGATATATAAAAAATCATTGAAAATATTATTTGAAGTATTAAAAAGAAGAATCAATAAAAATATTTCTCTTGGCGATAATAAATGTCATTTTTTGGGTGTATAATAAAACAAAAATTATATTCTATCATTTATAATATATATCATCATTTATAAAATTAAAATAGTGTTTTTTTAATTTTTTAAATAAAATTTAAACATGGTTGTTAACAAATTGAATAATTCAATACAGAATAGTAATCATATTCCATAAGACATATTAATGAAAATTTATAAATTTAAGAAAATGATTACAAATAGAGTAGAATAACAATTATGGGATTTCATAAAAAACAATATGCTAATATATTAAGAGAAAAATGATTGGGAAACATATAAAATTTATAATTAACTTGATTATTAGAAAACATAATATATTTAATATTAAAATGTAATTTAATTTCTCTAACTGAATTAATCATTAACCATATTGAATAATTATAATATTTTGAAATAAACCCATACCACTACGGTAACCATAGAATGAAAACAAATTGGATGAAATAATATTATTTTTAATGTAAAATAAAATGAATTAATAATTATCCATGATATAACATGTCAATGGTGTATTATATAAACCTTTTAAATGTGAATAGGTTCATAATATCAAACATTTCCCTAAAAAATTGAGATAATGAACCCATACCAATATTGTATCATTCAAGTGAAAATTGATCAATGATGTGAATATTTTTAAACAAATTTAAATAAAAAAAAATTTAAATACATAATAATAAAATAACAAGTCATTTTATACATAATCATGTAATAACATAGTAAATAATATTGGTGTACAACCTAATAAATCAAAATTTAGTTAAGAAACGCCTTAACCCAGGTCTTAACTCTCTTGTATGTGTTCAAAACTCCATTATATGAAATTAATAACACATATATGTTGGAACCATAATCATATATACCATTAATTTATATTTTATTTATAACTTTTTTCACATTTTAACAATTCCTTATTAAAATCACTATTCTAGATGATAAATGCTTCATTTTTCATGTATGATTTGGTAGACATGTTTTGAAAATTTTAGATTGATAATTTTTTCATAATCCCTATAATTTTAATAATGATATAAAAAATCATATATATTCATAATATATATTTTAATAACCATATAAAAAGTTACAGATAAAATAATTAGTTGACTTATTCATGGAGATAGTAGGTTGTGCCTGAATGATTTTATAACATTTCTACAGATGGAATGAATGAAAGTGAAATTTTAATTAAACTTTTTAAATTTTTATTATATAAAATATTTCATATATATTAATTAATTATATCTTTTTACTATCGATGTAAGGAAAAGTAGAAAAAAATGAACGATTTCACATTGTGGAGGTTATTATCCACACATATGCCCCAACAGCATTTTTATATTTAAAAATATTTTGAGGTGATTTGGATTATATTATATTAAAATTATAAAGTCATAATAAATTCAAATAAATCATATATATTCCATATATCTATTTTTCTATCCTTCCATGTAATGTAGTGATAGAAGACAACTAACAATGCTACGTGGAGATGATAAGTTTTACATAAGCACAAGTGATGGTTTTATTATTTTGGATGGTTGTAAATCATATGATAATGTTTAGTCCATAATAATAATGTATTTTTATACATATTAAAATTGAAATAATATTTTATGATGGGTATAAAAAAATTAGACTGTAGAAGCATAATTATATTTCAATGATTCGATAATGACGATTACCTATTCTATGAAAAACATACTTTTTATTACTTATTATCAACCCTTAGAATGTACCATTAGAATGGAAAACTTATACAAATAGTTTCTAGGTATATGTTGAAGAGAAATTGGTCAGGGTGTGTTGATTAATGTGGTTCAAACTAGAGTGAAGAACATGGAGAAATTTTTTTCTATTTATAAGGAAGGGAAGTGACACACTTATTATTTCTAAAATTATAAAAATGATTTTAACTCATTGTTTATTTAAAATAAAAAATGGATATATATTTGAATAAAAACATATAGTATAGAAATTTCATCATTAAATAAAATATAAATAGGTTTCTGGATCTTTTTAGACATTATATTTTGTTGTATGGCTTTGATTAGGAAATTTTAATCTGAATTGGTAAAAACATATTTTCAATCCAAAACGGTTATAATTTCAATTATAATGTCAAAATTTCCTTATATCTCACCAATAAATGGGATTAGAGACAATTTATCATCATATTTGTCTTATTTTATGTATTTTTATTTCTTAAACTAATTTTTTAAACTAATTTTATCATAATAAAATATTTATTTCTTTTTAAGAAATATAAAATAATTTTGACTTTAAAAAAACCAGACTTCGTTTGAATTAAAATATAAACATTTAACACCTCTATAATATGACATTTTTTCTATAAAATTAATTCAATTCAACAGATTCCTAAATTTAATATATTTTTTATATATCTAAAAAATATATTTTCAATTTCAATTAATTTAATATGTATTATATTTTCAATGCATAAAAATATACATTAATTATTTAATAAAAAAATATAAATAAAATACCCTAAGAAAATTTAGTTGATTTCAAATAAACATTTTGAACTGAACTTTTCACTTGTTTATCTTTATTTAAAAAATAACATAGGATAAAGGACACTATTGGATTTACTTGTAGACCGAAACTCATAGTTGTAACCGTGGTTTACAAATTGTTCCCTTGTTTAGGTGACAAATATTTACAATAGTCAATATTCTCAATAACTAAAAAATGAGCCTATTTTGAAAATATAAACCTACATATTCCAATAATGGTGTTAAATTATCTCTATTAAATCTATATAGTTTTTAGAAATCAATATTTATATATATTTATACAACAAAATGAAAATTAATTTTCTAAAAAATGTTTTTTAGGCATAAATAATTAGTAATATCAATATCATTAATAGTTTGGATTACAATGGAATTAGTTGGAATACTATAATATATATTTATCATATTTAAATGAATTATAAAATTTAATATCTAATGTAACACTTAAATTTATTGAAATAATGATATTATTTGAAAAATCAATATTTTTTATTATTTAGTGAAAAATAAGACATTTCATAAAAATCCCAAAATATTAGACGATGAGAATTTTAATATGTCGATTTAAAAATTGAAGTTTTATTTATCAAATAAATTTTCTAAATTTATAAGAAATTAATTATATTAATTTCTAAAAATAATAATTACAATAATTTCTGAAGAAAAAATATTTTGAAGAATAATATGACTATAATGTATAATTTTGTTTTTCATTCCTAATAATTAATCAAAAAAATTCATCATAAGGTTCTATAAATATACCTAATTCATAATTTATTTATTTATATATATACCTATTAGTCGAAAGGTTTTTTTTATGATTATATATAAATTATAAGATTTCATGCTTCATTTAATCTCAAATCTTCATATTCTATACAATATTGAACAAAATATTTCTTTAAAATATTTTGGTGCCACATTACCCCCATTAATAAATTATTCACCTGAAATTGGAACTTTTTATCAACATTAAAGAGATTGAAATTTCAATAAAACATTTTTTTAAAACCCACATTATAGATAGTGAGAATTAAAGATCCTCTTAAATGATGGAATGTAAATTTTGAAGGTCGTCTTCATCAATAAAAAACTAGATTTTATAATATGAGAACATTAATGAGATTTGAATATATGTTCATATAGAAAAAAAATAAATTTATTGATAGTGATGTATATTGGTATTGAAAAATGATCACAAGAAAATTGAATGATCATGGTCAATATAACATCAAAAACCCAATAAATTTATTCGGTGTTAAAAATAAAATAGATTAATTGGGAATGAAAGTAAATGGACCATATTTTTTATGCAAGATATTTTTCTTATATTTTAGGAATTTTATTAAAATCTAGAATGATATCATGTGGAAATATACTTTAAAGAAAAGTATGATGTCATCATTTAATGAATTTCCACCCAAATCTCATATTCTTCCCTAAATAATGAGTATTGGAGACTAAAAATTCATACCTATTGTAATAAAATCAACTTATATCATATCACATAACCCATAAAAGGAAATAAATATTCCTTCCTCTATTAAATATTAACAAAAACTAATATTCTGACCCTAATGTAAGACAATATCCAAAATATATTAAAATTCATTTTCTAAAATAATACATTTTACATAAAAAATTCCATAATAACATCAAATACCTTTAATAGATTATTCTATAAATAAATAAAACTAAAACATAATTAACTAAAATAACATAAATTTAAAAATATAACCTCAATGTAGATCTCATAAAATTTAATTAACATCCACTATAAATTAATTGAATTCCTACAAAATAATATTTCATTTAAACCGACACATTATTCATAAATGTTAAATATACATCCACTGAATGGATTGTCCCCAAAAATATCATTATCTATCTTGATAAATGACTATATAATCTTATAAAATAGTCAAAATCATTCCAAAATATTGTTTTCTAATTTTGATACTAATAAGAAAATAAATACTTAGCTTGAAAAATTATATATTCAAAAATATAAAATATTCAATGAATCACTTTTAAAACATTAATAGTATCTATATACCACTATCCAATATAATATTATTTACAAAACATAAAATAATTTACTAACATGTAGGGTTATTTAATCAATAATAGGGAATTCTTCCAAGATCCTATGAAAATATTAAAATGTACTCAAAATACTATCACTTAAATCATCAAAAAGGAAACCAATTCTTGTTAACATATGATCATCCATAGGTAAAAAAACTCATTATTTTATGAATATATCATATGTTATGATACAATTAAATTATATAAGCTTCAATAAAAAACATAATATATATTCCTTGAATAAAATCATATAGTATTTCTATAAATCCAATAATGAAATAAGCATCATCAATGATGACCTAAAGCAATTTAGTTAGAAATTTTTTTGAAATTTAACAGTCATAAATACTATATCATAAATTCCCAAATACCAAATTCAATAAACTTCACTAATTTTCATAACATATGACCTTTCAGGGTCTAGGATTTTAACCCTTGGATATGCAATTGTCATGGATAATTCCTATATTCCCCACACATTATACATTGAACTATAAATGTAAAATGTGATGAAAATGATATCCATTCAACTAAATCATCATTTTCAATCACAATTTACTGATCTCTTCCCATATTTTCAATCAATAATGAAAATTAATGTTTCATTGAATCATTATATAAGTTTGTTTTTTTAGTGTAAGGGGAGTCTATCCAAGATTTTTTTATTACTTTTCATAAGTGGATTCGGAAATATATGGTCAATACCATGTTCTGGGGAATTGTTTTTGCAGTGGTGTTCTGAGGTATTTGGGAAATAAAGAACAAGGTGAGAGTAGGAAGTTGATCCTTACACCATCGCTTACATGTTTATGTGAAATCACTGGTGGTAAACATCATAGTTATTATATCTTTTGGGTATTAATTAAATTCTATTGTAAGATTATTTGAACGGATAATTCTTTGAACTAAGGAATGAAACATGGCCCATTTAGGGAAATGGGGAAACTGAAGGTCTCATATAATTGTGAAAAAATTGAATGTTGATCTCTCATGTGATCATGGAGATATGGGGGGGATTGTTCATGATGGAAGTGGTTAAATGATACTCATCATTAGAACCATCATAATACTAGAAAATTATATATGTGTTGAGAAAAAGGCTATATGTAGTGATATTTTTCTTTGAATGATATACAACATAATTATTTTAGGGTTTGAGTATAATTCCAAAAATCTTATGGGTATTCCTAATAACATGGTGTGTATTCTATGAAACTTGGTATATTAGATCCGGATGTTTATGACAATTATTATACATTACATGAAGGTATGTAACACATAGAGGGAAAATAATTTTATTGATGGTTATATAGATAGTAATGGGATTACTATTGATAGTATAAATTTTCTCCAATATATTGGGTATCTACATTATTATTTTATCATCTATATTAGGGGTGAATCCATTTAACATCACAAATTTAGACCCCATGATCCTCTAGGAAATTTTAAATAAACAGGTAAATTCTAAGCGATCTAAAGTAAATTGAATTTCTCTCTTCCAGGGTTTCCACCACATTATATTCCAAAAATATATATTGTTATTTTATTTACTGTGTTTTAGATTTTGTTAAGGTATCACTTATTAAAAATTAATCATGTTATATTAATATGTAAAAACACAATATCTTTAACTTATGTCATAATCCTATTTTGTTTCTCATAATCACCACATTGGTTATCACATTTGGATATAACATGAATCCTAGAAAGTTAATCCATTGTCTAAACCAAAAAAAAAACTATTATAAACGATAGTTATTATAGTGGTAAACCACATTAACATGGAAATAATTTTATTATGTCTAAATCATTATAACATATTTTCAATCAAATGGTTCCTATTTTTAATAGAGGTCATTCATTATCATTATGTATCCAAATCCTTTATAGGGGTTCATAAAGAAAATATTTATTTAACCCAATAATATCCAAAAGGAATTTTAAACAAATAATATATTAATTGAACACTCATAGTACACCAGAATGATGGTTAGGATATTCTGGGATGACAATTTTTTGGTTTATTACCCCTATTTGAATTTGTTACAAAACTGCATCCAATTGTATTATTTTGACATGGATGAATTTCTATGAAAACATCATAATCTCTACCTTTAAAATATTATGATGATATCATATTCATATAATTCTCCCCAAATTAATCTAAAATTTATTTTCCATAACATATTTTTTACAAAATCTAGTTCCCAAGTCTTCATCTAAACACACTCGGATACCAACTACAAAGTCCCCAAACTTTGATTAACATTGTCATGGCCCGTCCCATTGGGGCCCATGCTGTGACTCCCCAAGCCTGCCTCCAATAAGACAGGGGTTGGTGACTAGAACCGAGTAGGAATATTACTAACATGGGAGGAATTTCCTAAGAACATGTACAAACGCACACATCTCCAAGTCCACAAATGCTGAAATGAAAAAAAAATGGAACAAAATGCATGCATACAACTAAACCCAACCAACAGAGTACAACAGGAAGTAAAGTACAGAATGTAAACTGGGCCAGAATACAATCCCACCAAATAAAGAGTCTAAAAACTATGAAGTCCAACCTGTAAACCCAAAGAGGTACTGGGACTGATGCACATAGCTGAAATAACACCTCGTCTTGTAGGGAACTCAGAAAGCTCGGTCAGGTCTTGCTCTTCCCTGGAATTTGTCAAAGGGATGCTCATCTGCACAAGACACAACACATGCGGGAAAATCCCATGCAGGGATGAGTATAACAGTACACAGTAGGGGACCCTGAAAAACACAAAGTAGTACATGAACTAAGGGTATAGTCATCTATGCATAATATATGTCTACATAACATATAGCAAGAGAAACACAAATTATATAAACTCAAAAACTGAGACCCATAATCTAGAGTCAATTCGCACAACCGCATACCCTCGTTAGGGATTCAGTTCAAAGATTCCATGAAGCACTTGTTCTGAGAGAACACACTCCACAAGTCTTAAATCTCTGATGATGTATGTCTGAGAAGTACGGTTTGTTGGGAACCGTCACGAGAGGTAGTTACACTCATTATTGGAGACAAACTTCTTAGTGAGAAGATTTTGATAGATAGATGCACTCAATATGGGAGACATGCTCCTGAGTGGGAATGATCACGATACACAAATGAGGATCACTTCCAGGACCATGGAGGATACCGTGACTCATCTGGAATTCACCTACTAGGTAGAGGATCGACGAACGGTGGAGTTGGTCACACTGATGCCTGACACTACCAAGGGTCAATAATGGATTGATGATCTCGATCCAGGCCTCTTGGATGGATGCCTGACTCTATCAAATAAATTCTTGCTGAAGGGATCATACTCCTGTAGAAGGAAACGATACTTGACCTTCAGGGGAATGAAAATAAGGGGTACTAACCCAAACAAAACATGTCCAAGATACGGTGGACAAGAAGACCATGCCATTTTTTAAAAAGTACAAGGCGTGTAGAAACGTTACACGCCGTGTCGTCTGAAACCTGGGTATTTACCATGTACAATGGCCCATGTCGTAAGGCTGGTCGTGTAGAAAAGTTAGTACACGACGTGTAGTACTGTGTACACGTCGTGTCAGAGTGCCTGGTATCGGCTCTGTGTATGCTGGCCATGTGCCCGTACACAGTCTTCAACCCATGTACTCCATCCCGTGTTATCGGTACACAGGGCGACCCACGTTACTGGCCTCACCTGGCCATGTGATGGAGTACTCGGTCATGTACTCCATCCCGTGTCCGTGTACCCCCTGGATACCTGTTGAGTCCCACGTAGCTGCCTCTGCCATGTTGTACACGTCTTGTTCTGAAGCCGTGTAGATAATCCATTGTCTGTGTTCTTCCCAAAATACATTCCATGATTTGGGGGAAGTCCAACACGCCATATGATTCCTCTCTAACCCCCGAAACCCTACCCTTCGCCGATACTAAATGGTGTGTTCTTTGGAAGTAAACACTGTGTATTCTGGAAAATTTCCTGAAACACAGACCTCTGCCATCGCACCTCCGGTGATGCCTCGTTCATCAATCTGGTGGTCAGATCGACATGGAACACTAGGGTTTTGGTCGCCCCAACACCACAAAGATACTTTAGATGTTTTCATACCTCTGATCGGCCCCAAAAATATGATTTGTTCTTCCTACGTGAAGAACGCTCGAAGAACGACCTCTTTCGATCCAACGATATTCATCATCTGTCATGGTTGTCGCACCTCCATAGGGTCATTGCGATGTCAGATGTCTGGTTTTGGATCGTTACATTGCAAGACAGGTGTGCAACGATCCATTGTTGGTCGCCACACAAAGAACACGAAGAACGTGAAAAACGCGCGATAAGAATAGGGAAAAGGAAAACCATTTGAAGAAAATTGAGAAACGAACCTTTTTGGTCATTCTTCACGGTTTTGATCTGCTCCCATTAATATGATTAAATGGAACAAAAATCAACAACAATAATCAACGTGGATTAATTCCCCATAATCATCCCAAAGAAATCCCTCCCGCAAGAACGTACAAATCTGTGGATCAACATGTTCATGGTTGATCCGTGTTCGTTGTTTAAATTCAACAATGGGGAAAGGGGAATAAAATAAAAACCCATAACTTTAAGAAAGGATCGATCATTGATCAAAGGGTCGCGCTTTCATCATCTTTGAGATCCTCTAACTTCGTTGGCACAGTGATTCCCCACTTCGACCTGTCATCGTTCGTCACTGAGAGTTTGCTCCAACGCTCTACGGATTCTTCAGAGATTTCTCTCAATCGTCGCAAATAATCAAAATTCGATTATCCAAATAAAATGGGAAACATATTTGATATCCCATTACATTGCGGTATTAATTTGTTAGTGTTTCTATTCCAGAGTCATTATGACATGACTTTAATTAAAGAAACAGTCGCCTCGTCGCCATGCTGCAGCGGATATTTCTAAAAGAAAAAAAATATTTGCAAATTTATTTTATTTTATTTTACATAAAATTTCCAAAAATTATCTTTCTCCGTTGACCCGCGCCAGTCGAGGTTAGGCTCATTCTTAGGTAAATTTTTCATTCAGGACGCAATAGTTCCCTCATATTTTTAATCTGGACATCCATTTGGAAACTGCCATAGCCGCACACAAGTGCCAACTCACTTAACATAAAAAGTTCAAACCACCATTCCGGGCTCACTAGGTCTTGGAATGATGTGCCTTTTTATCTCCCAGTCTAGAAATAATCCCATTTAAAATTTACGTCCCCGAAAATCCAAAAAAAAGGCTACTCAAAAAGATGTGGGTACTAGGCACAAATTTAAGACTCTCGCTCCCACGTGCTCTCATGAAGATTCATGTGCTTCCACCAAATTCACACCAATAGAATAGATCACCAACGAAGGATCCTCTCCTAACGATCCTCGATCTCCACCAAGTACTCACCAAAGGTCACTCCATCCTTGATTTCCATCTCCCCCCAGTCAATGATGTGTGATGGGTCATTCACGTACCTTCTCAGCTGCGACATGTGGAATACATCATGTACTCGATGCAACTGTGGTGGTAGATCTAGGCAGTATGCCACCTATCCAACTCTACACAGTTTTTGGAATGGTTCGATGAACCTTGGAGATAACTTGTCGCCCCAGCCAAATCTTTGTAACCCTCGTCGAGGTGATACCTGAATAAAGAAGTTCTCTCCCTATTCAAACTCCAGTGGTATTCGTCATCTGTCAGCATAAGACTTCTGTCGGCTCTGTGCAGTCTTCATCCTCTCCCGGATGATCTACACCTTCTCGGTGTTAGCTCGCACCAACTCTGGACCCATGAGAGCTGACTCTCTGGGGTCGGTCCAGCAAAGAGGTGACAGGAAGTGTCTCCCATACAAGGCCTTGAACGGTTCCATACCAATGGTTGAGTGGTATCTATTGTTTTTCAAAAACTCTGTCAGTGGTAGGTGGTCCTCCCAACTGTGACCAAAGTCCAAGACACAGGCTCGCAACATATCCTCTAGAACCTGAATGGCCCTCTCCGTCTGACTATATTTCTGGGGATGAAACGCTGTGCTCAAGCGTAGCTGAGTCCCAACAGCCTCCTTCAATCCCTTCCACAATCGTGACATGAAAAAGGCATCTCAGTATAAGACTATTGTCGAGGGAACTCCATGAATCCAAACTATATCTTGCACATAGAGGCTTCCAAAGCTCTCTACTGAACTCTAATCCCTAATATCTAGGAAGTGGGCCAACTTGGTGAGTCGGTCAACGATCACCCAGATGGAATCATGCCCCTTGGGTGCCTGTGGTAATCTTGTCATGAATTCCATCAATATTCCATCCCATATCCACTTTGGAACATCCAGGGGTGAGCTAATCTTACTAGAACCTTGTGCTCAACCTTCGCCTGGTGGCATGTGAGGCATCGGGAAAAATGAACTTTGCTACTGCCTTCTTCATGCATGACCACCAGAACTATCGTCGAAGATCCTAGTATATCATTTCCACTCCAAGATGTACCTCCAAGAAGGATGTATGAAACTCTCTCAGGACCTCCTCCCGCAATGATACTGGTACAACAGTGTATCCTATGAAAAGAATTATGTGCTCCCCACCTTGTGAAAATCCATCAGGATCATGTCTTGTGGATAACTGAGCACATAAAGCCACACAATCGACATATCCTAGATGCACCTCCCTAACCCGATGTAAGAGTGGAGGGGAAACAACCATCGAATACAGGTATTTTGTATCCACTCCATCAATGAAGGATAATTGTAACGTGGATAACTGCTCTATAACCTCACTCAATAGTTGTGAGCTCGACTTTCTGCTAATAGCATCTGTCACCTTGTTCCCCTTCCCAAGAGTATAGATGATCTCAAAATCATAGTCTTGTAGGAACTCTAGCCAATGCCTCTACCTCAGATTTAGATAAATCTATGAAAATATGTACTTTAGCCTCTTGTGGTCAATGTTGATGATAAACTACTCTCCCATAAGGTAGTGTCGCCACATCTTCAATGTGAAGACTACCGCTGCCAACTCAAGATCATGGTTTTTATAGTTCTGATCATTTTTCCTAAGTTGGCATGAACCATTAGTGATCATGGAATGCCTCTGCATCAGGACACATCCATGCCCAGTCCCTTATTATGTCGCAGAAAACTAAGTACTTGACACCCTCCTCCGGCAATCTAAAAACTAGGGTGCTTATAAAACTTTGCCTCAAATTATAAAAATCTTGATGGCACTTCTTCATCCATATGAAGGGATTCCCCTTTCTGGTCAAAGCTATCATCGGTGCTGATATCCGGAAGATGTCAGGATTGAATCTCTGGTAATATCCTACAAACCCAAGGAAGCATCACACCTCTATCACGCTCTGATGTGGATCCCATGGTAACACAACCTCCACCATGGATAGGTCTAAAGCTACTCCATCTGCTGAGATGACATGTCCCAAAAAGTGGACCTCCTGAATCCAGAAATAACACTTTGAGAGCTTACCATAAAGCTGGTGCTCCAGAAGTACGTCTAGAACCATCTGTAGGTGTCTTGTGTGCTCCACCTATGACGCCGAGAACACAAAGATTTCATCGATAAAGACCACTATGAACTGGTCCAAATACGGCTAGAAGATATGTTTCATCAATCCCACGAACACTGCAGGGGAGATCGTCACGCAGATGGGCATCACCAAGTACTCATAATGATCGTAGCGGTATCTAAAAGTCGTCTTCGGTACATCTTTGTCCTTTATTCATAACTGGTGATAGCCTGATCGATGGTCAACCTTCGAGAACCACTGTGCCCCTTTTAGCTGATCGAAGATATAATCAATTCTCAGTAGTGGAATCTTATTTTTTACCATCTCCTAGTTCAGGCACCGGTAATCCACGCACAACCTCAGACTCCCATCTGCCTTCTTTTCAAACAAGACTGGGGCCGCCCAAGGTGAAACATTGGGTCTCACGAAACCCCTGTTTGGAAAATCCTCCAACTGCACCCTCAGCTCGCGAAGCTCTACGGGAGCCATCTGATATTCTTATGAGGATATCAATGTCGTCCCGGGGTGTATGTCGATGAAGAAGTTTATTTCCCAGTGGGGAGGTAACCCTGGAACATCTTCGGTAAAGATGTCCTCGTACTCCACCACTACTACTAGGAACTAGGATCTCAAAACAGACACACCGTACTCTTCACCTAAAACAGTAAATCTAGGCATGGACCAAAGATAACCAATCCATACCGAGAATGACATCGTAAGGCCTCGACGCTACCAACAAGAGGTATCAACCAAAACTCTCACCTCCAAGGGTAATATCACAATATCTGAAATCTTGAGGTTTCATACAAGACATGTGGCTATGAAGGAATGACTGGGACATGTGTCTATAAGTATGGAATCTAAGGTAGGAAAGACATAGATCTTACCTCGAATCATCCGTGGAGTCCCTCGGTCGTATGCCTAAACTGCATGCAGCTATCCCCATCCATGTCCCCCATCTCCCTTAGCCTAGTGTGGACCTCCTAGGGGTGGTGGTGGAATTAAGTCAAAGAATCTTCCACCACCCACAGCTATCCCTGCTTCTCTACCATGTATTCCACCTAGCGGGTCTGTCTAATCCACTCTCTAACTCTACCTCGGTGGCCCATCCACCTCTACACTATTAGCAGATCGACGGTTTGGGCAGTCTCTAGTGAGATGTCCCCTGTCGTCGCACGCGTAGCATCGCTTCTCCCTAGTTTTACTGGATCCATCATGAATGTCATGGACTGTCAATCCTGTATCATGGGTCCTCCTATGATGTTTCCCATTTCCATATATGTGTGTCTGATTCCGTCTTCCCACTATCGGTGTCTCCACACCTATCTTCCTGTTGCTGACTGTCGTCGGTTGCCTAAGCTCTGCCAAGAATCTCTCGATCACCAAGGCCCGCTCGAGCACTCCAGCATAAGTTGAAATTAATAGAGGCACAACACTTGCTCGGATATCCCATCATAGAACTCTCCAGAAGGTCTGAGCTCTGAAGTAATAATCCCTGACCATATCCATCGAGTACCAGGAAAGGTTGGTGAACCTCGATAAATAGTGGGCTACCTTCATACTTCCCTAGTGGAGCTGAAGAATCTCTTAGATGCACAAAGCTATTAGTGTAACCAGAGAGAACTCCTCCATGAAGAGCTGCTCGAACTTCTTCCATGAAAGATTCTCCTCGTCATGAGTCTGTGTGGTCAGAATCCACCATCGTCCTGCTGAACCCGGAAGAAGGCTCGCTCCTAGGATCACCATATAGTCTTCTAGTGTCCCCACTAGACAGAAAACTCTGGTCACCGCCTCAAGCCAATCATCAACTGCCTGAGGGTTGGGATCACCTCAGAACCTGAGGGGTCTCTATCTTTGGAACTCATGGAGCGCACTAAGCCTGTGCCCCTCATCGGTCGGTACTGTAGGTACAATGGGTTGCTCCACTGGTGGTGGCATAGTTGGTGAACCACCTAGTGGCAACGCCTGGGGAACTGGTCCCTGTATCAAATCCTCGTCACTAAGGGGGTCATCCTAGTGATCGTGATGCTGAATCCTACCGGGTATGCATCGTAGAGGCATCCTATAATGAAACAAGATGTACCATGGTCAATGAGTATATCTAGGAAGCTAAAATTAAGGATATGGAAAACACAACTCATTCTTACATGATGCATGTACGTTTATTTTATTTCCCCACAACTAGTGTTTTCGTGCACCAAGTCGAAAAGCAGGTTATCAAAGTCCTATTGTATGGATTAATTGGCCGCCACACTAACACTGGAGTCTCTAGCCTAAAATCCATGCTCGAAACACTGAACACGGTTTCCCCAAACCAATCTCTCAGACCCTTGTTCCTAAGGTAGAACCAACCACCTCTGATACCACTCTTTCATGACCCGTCCTAGTGGGGCCTGCGTCGTGACTCCACAAGCCCGCATCCAACTTTCTTGGGGCTGGTGACTAGCACCGAGTAAGCACTTCTGCACACGTACACACCTCTAAGTCCATAAATGCTGAAATGTAAAAACACTATGGAAAAAAATGCATCCATACCACTAAACCCAACCAACAGAGTATGACAGGATGTAAAGTACTGAATGTAAACTGGGCCAGAATACAAGCACACCAAACAAAGTGTCTGAAAACTGTAAAGTCCAACCTGTAAACAAAAAGAGGTACTGGGACTGCTTCTCGTAGCTGAAGGAACGCCTTGTCCTGTATGGAAGTAAGAAATCTCGGTCTTGTCCTGGTCCTCCCTGGAATCTGTTAAAAGGATGCATATCAGCACAAGACACGACACATCCTAGCAAAGCCTGTGTCGGTGTGAGTATAACAATACTCGGTAGATGACCCCGAAAACCACACAACAGTACATGATGTAAAGGTACAGTCATCTATGCACAGTATATGTCTACATAACATATAGCAAGAGAAACACAAACCAGATATACTCAAAACCCAGACCCGCGGTCTAGAGATAAGTCGCACAACCACATACCCTCGTTAGAGATTCAGTTTGAAGATTCCACGAAGCACTCGTTCTTGGAGAACACACTCCACGAGTCTTAAAGCTCTAATGACATCCGTCCGAGAAGTTCCATTCGTCGAAAACCTTCACGAGAGCTAGTTACACTCATTACGGGAGACACACTCTTGAGTACGAATATTTTGATAGATAGATGCACTCATTACGGGAGACACACTCATGAGTGGGAAAGATCATGATACACAGATAAAGATCACTACCAGGGCCATGGAAGATACCTTGACTCATCCGGAATTCACTTTCTTGGTAGAGTATCGATGCCTGGTGGAGTTGGTCATGTCGATGCCTGACTCTACCTAGGGTCAATAATGGATAGAGTATCTCGATCCAGGCCTCTCAGATGGATGTCTGACTCTATCATAGAAATCCCTGCTAAAGGGATCATACTCCTGTAGAAGGAAACGATACCTAGCCTTTAGGGGAATGAGAAGAAGGGGCGTTAACCCAAACGAAACATGTCCAAGATATGGTGGATAAGAGGACCATGACATTTTTTAAAAAGTACACGGTGTGTAGAAAAGTTACATGTTGTGTCGTCTGACCCTGGTACTGGCCATGTACAATGGCCGGTGTCGTAATGATGGTCATGTAGAAATGTTAGTACATGACGTGTAGTACTATGTACACACCGTGTACAAGTGCCTGAGATTGGCTCTGTGTACACTGACCATGTTCCCATACACAGTCTTCAACTCATGTACT
Source organism: Viscum album (assembly GCA_963277665.1). Taxonomy (NCBI): domain Eukaryota; kingdom Viridiplantae; phylum Streptophyta; class Magnoliopsida; order Santalales; family Viscaceae; genus Viscum; species Viscum album. The sequence goes on from OY728132.1 coordinate 1,730,701,038, forward strand.
CCAACCCGTGTGATTGGTACACGGGGTGACCTTCTTTACTGGCCTCACCTGGTCATGTGATGGAGTAAATGGTTTTGTACTCCATCCCATGTCCATGTACCCTCAGTATACACACCGAGTTCAGCGTAGCCGCCTTTTCCATGCTGTACACGCTATGTTCTGAAGCCGTGTAGATCATCTCATGTCCGCGTTCTTCCCAAAATACACATCGAGCTTCAAGGGAAGCCCAACATGCCGTGTGGGCAAGTTCACACGCCGTTTGATTCCTCTCTGACCCATGAAACCCTAGCCTCAAGTAATACATAGTGTTTTCTTCGGAAGTACACACCATGTATTATGAAAATTTCCATAAACGCAGACCTCCACCATCACACCACCGGTGATGCATCGTTCATCGATTCAGTCGTCTGATCGCCATGGAACACTCATGTTTTGGTCACCCTGACACCATGAAGTTGATTTTGATCTTTTCAAACCTCTGATCTTCCTCTAAAACATGTTTTTATCTTCTCGTGTGAAGAACGCTTGAAGAACTGCCACTTTCGATTCGAGCTGATTAGTCATCCATCATGGCAGTCACACCTCTATAGGGTCATTGTGATGTCGGATATCCGGTTTGGGATCGTTACATTGCAAGACGGGTGTGAAACAATCTGTTGTTCATCGCCCCGTGAAGAACACAAATAATGCGAAGAATGTACGAGAAGAAAAGGGTAAAAACCAATCGAACAAAATTGAGGAACGAACCTCCGACTTCATTTTTCATGGCGTTGATCCACTCCTGTTGATAGGCTTAAATAGAGTAGAAATCCACAACAATAATCAATGTGGATTAATTCCCCATAATCTTACCAAGGAAATCCTTCCCTAAAGAACGTATGGATCCACTGATCAATATGTTAGTGGTTGATCCACGTTCGTCGTTTAAATTCAAGAATGGGTAAAGAGGAATGAAATAACAACCCCTACCTTGAAGACAGGATCGATCATTGTTGAAAGGTTCATACGGTCGTTATCATCGATATCCTTCAACTTCGTTGGCGCAGCGATTCCCCACATCGACCCGTCGTCATTCATCACTATGGGTTTTCTCCAATGCTCCGCGGATTCTCTAGAGATTTCTCTCAATCATCTCCAATGAGAAAAATTTGATCATCCAAATAAAAAGGGAAACAGATTTGACATCTCATTACATTGCGGCATTAATGTGTGAGCATTTCTATTTCTGGGTCATTATGACATGAATTTAATTAAAGAAATAGTTGCCTTGTTGTCGTGCTGCAGCAGATATTTCCAAAAGAAATAAAATAAACATTTCAAATTTATTTTGTTTTATTTTACTTAAAACGTTCAAAAATTAACTTTCTCCCTCGACCCGCACTAGTCGAGGCTAGGCTCATTCCTAGGTAAAGTCATTGTTCTGGATGCAACGGGGCCCTCAGATTTATAATCTGTTCATCCATTTCGAAGCTGCCACAGTTGCACACAACTGCTGACTCACTTAACTTAAAAAGTTCAAACCACCATTTCGGGATCACTGGGCCTCGTAATGATGTGCCGTTTTCGTGCCTGGTCTCTAAATAATCCCATATAATATTTAAAAATAATACATGGAAAAATTAGATACATTACAAACATAGCATGTGGTTCATTATTAAATTGGTCATAGATATAAGATATCACAGCCTAAAAGATTGAATAGTTATCTTTTCTTTGTAATCTAGATATATACCACATTCTTAAATTACATTTGAAAATGTAAAAACATTGTATAAAAAAATTCCAGATCCATTGAAGGATTTCAAAAAATCAGATTAAATATATTAGGAAAATTTAAAAAAATTGTATGACGTCATATTATGACAAAGGGTTACATAAATAAAATTATATTTTGAGTAAATAATTCTCAATCAATATAGATTTTTAAATAATTGAAAAAAACCTACCATATAATCAATTATGTGAACACAATGAATAATATGGGAGGAATAAGTGACAATCAAATAATGAAATGTAAAAAATCATAGTATGTTGGAACTTATTAATGGATATCATAATAATTCAAATAATCACATTATCATATATAATAGAATTGAAATTGGTCGACTTCATAATACCATACATATTAAACTTTTCATCTCAGTGTATTTGAAAAACATAAAAATCCTTACGTTGTGGAATCATTCCTTGATATCATATAAAATTCACAATCCCTAAGACAAATACCTATCATATTTTTCTTCATGACACATATCATTACATAGAGAATCTGTATAAATATAGGCCCCACCATTAACTTAATAATTTTAGTGTAATCGTCATATGAATAAATAATTTCCACATTCCAAGTAACTATAAACCATCCATATAAATATATGGGATGGTATCATTAGATAATAACATAAATAAATTAAATTATTCATCAAAGGATATTAATATAGATAAAATTAATTTAAAATGTTACTAGAAGACTTCTTAAGGATTATACCCTTATCATCTTGATAATAATTATTTAGAATGAATCAATATCATAAATATTAATGAATAATTGTTCATTTAAATTATTAATTTAATCATTTAAAGGATTCTGTAATGAAATGATTGTTGATGAACTAGATAAAATCCATTCACATGGTGTATGTTAAAACAATGATTCCCTTTACACCTTAAGAAAAAGGTGACACTTTTGGAAGATAAAAATAATAATATTTCATATCCTTTTTATAAAATTCAAAAATGAGAAAATTTGACTTTAAAAAATCATTGTGGTGTAGTAATGAAATTCTTCGAATAATCTTGAAGGAAATACTAAATGGGAATAAAATATTTCCAAACTAGTGGAAAAATAATTTTTTCATCTATAAAAGTAATATTGAAATATCAAGATTAATAAAATTATGAATATGGAAATAATAATTATAATTTTAAAAAAATAATTCAATTAGGTTAAAATATAATTATATTGTGATAAAAATATCATATAATTCCCCCAATTGTGATGTAAACATAAAAAATTATGAATAATGATGAGATTGTAAAATAACCTTTTACCACTTTAGTAAAATTTAAATTTAAAATAATTGAATGGAATAATATGAGCATTAAGTGTAAATATAATTAATTATTAAGGAAACATCATATAACATTCCAAATGGGAAGTATACACAGATCATAGAAATAAAAAAGTTTATAACAATCAATATGTCCCAATGAAATAATATTGAGATTAATAACCCTTCCAAAGATCGTAACATTAAAGTGAAAATTTACCAATTAATTGATTTTGTTAAATAAAATAAAATTATAATAAAACAAGTGGAAATAAAAATAATACATTCATATGTATTTTCAGAAATAATAATTTCATAATGTAGACATTGACATTAAAGTAAAAAAAATGATGGGTATTTAGTTAAGAAACTCCTAACATTACATTTAGGTTCCTTCATATGTGTTCAAAACTAAATTTTAATTTATAAAAACATATTATAACTATAATAATAAAACATAATATTATATATCATACCTTATATGATGAAATTATAACATTTCATCCCTTGTTTATTATTAATTCCATATTAAAATCATGATTTTTTTATAACTACTTTGTTTTTCATGTATGTATTGGTTCAGTAATTTTTTTCCCTTTAGATTGATAAGTTTTAAATAATATATAAAAATTTATTAATGATATAAATATAAAATATAATCATTAAATAGATTGTTATAGTCTTCCATAAAATTTATAAATAGAAAAATGAATTACACCATTCAAGGAGATGGATGGCCATGCATATACATAAAAACAATTTTAACATTTTGATAGATTGGTTGAATGAAAAGGTAAATAAAAATTCACTTTTAAAAAATCATTACAATATAATATATCTGATATAAATTTATAGTAAAATTTATTCCTTATCACCATACATATAAGAAAAATGAAAAAATGAATGACATTGCTTCATGGAGATGTTAGTACACACGTACACAAGAATGTATTTATCATTTTCTAATGTTTTGGAAGGTAATGATGTATATGTGATATTATAATTTCGTATTAAAAAATATTTCAAAAATAGAATTTATGAATTAAATTAATCATTGTAACCATCTTTTTATTATGGTGATGAAGACAAATTACAGCAATACATGGAGACCATAAGTCGTACGTACAGACGAGTGGTGTTTTTTATTTTGGTAGGATAAAAATGGAATAGAAAATGATTATCCCATAATTATATTATAAACAATGTAATTATATGATATTGGATATATTATTTGAGAATGACTACACCATATTTAACGGATATGGATGAATAAATAAATTTTAAATTCATGGTGAACATGAGTATCTCTTCATTGGTAGAATTCATTCATATTCATCCTTATATACCATTGAAATAATTTTTTAGGAATATCCGGACCACTATATATTGAATATTTAATTTTAAATGTGAAATGATTTGGTCATCGTGATATATTGTGCAATTTTGTTTGAGATTTTCAGAGAAAGGGCTTTCATTTTATAAGGGTTGGGGGGACACAATTTTAATTTCTAAAATCATTAAATTATAATGAATTTATTATTAAGAAAAATGAATCCAAATGGTTATATGTTTAAATAATTAGAATAAGGTAAAAATTCAATCATAAAATTATATACATACTGGTTTTTGGGTTATTCTAAACCATGTATATTGGTTTCACCTCTAGGATGACAAATTTCAATCATATCCTTGGTAATAAAGATTTCAATAAAAACCATAATAATTGTACATATCAAATAACTATTGTTTCATTAAAGAAAATTTTATTATATTTTCATCCATTTAAAATAATTATTATCATATTTCATGGTTTTTTATTTATAAATAAATTAACAATATATTTTTATCATAAAATACAATTAATTTTAGTTTGTGAACTATTCATTTAATTTAACATTGAAAACCACATGATAGATATTGAATTAAAATATAAGCATTTCAAACAAGAATAATATGTTATATATATATATAGTTATTGAAATAAAAAAATTCATTAAAATTTAATATTTTTCAATATTTTAAAAAATCAATTATTTTATTTATCAATGAATTGAATATTTTATACATTGGCATATAATATATGGTAATTATTTAATAAATAAATATTTGAAATAAATAAAATAAATAATTTAGTAATTCATTAAAATAATCATTTATAATTTAACTTATTCTCCTTTTAAACTTATTTAAATATTTGGAAGATATTAAAATCCAGAGAGTGTCATTTTGTATTTATTCATTCCTTAAATTAATATAAAGTTCATTATAAATGAAAAAAGGAACCAAGTGGGGAATATTATAATAATGGATGAATAATGATTAAACCCACCATAAACTAAGATATTGGCCAGTGTTGAGCGGATTTGTAGATATTATCTCATGGTTTGAACACTTTTTTCTCATTTTACCCAAAACTAGGGTGAAAATATTTTCAATAGTGATTATTTAGAATGACATATAATAAATAAGAACTATATAAAAAATATAAACCTCTTGATTACTAATATGGTATCAATTTCTCTATAGTCAATCTATATAATTTCATGAAATGAATTTTAAAATAAATATATAAAACATATTGTAAATTAGTGATTAGAAAAATTCGTTTTACATATAATGATTTATATATATATAAATCATTAATATTATAAATTAAAATAAAATTAAATAAAAAAATTATAAATAAAATTTACCATATTTTAGTTCATGAAAAAATTAAAATTATACTCAAACATTTTAATTAATTAATATCACAACAATATTTAAATATATATTGGTTTTAATACTTGTTGAAAAATATATTATTTCATAAAAATACCAAAATTTTATACATTATAAATTTTTATATTATAATTTAAATCATGATTTTTATTTTTTCAAATAGATTTTCTACAACTTAAAAGGAGAAATTATATTATTTTTAGGCGAATAAGACAAAATCATTTTTGATGAAAATTTATTTTGAATAATTAAATATTTTTACTAAAATATTTAGTGATTATTTTCAAAGGATTAATCAATTAATTATTATTGATAAGGTCCTGTGTATATATTATAATGAAAAAAATCGTATTTGTACACTCCAATCCAATAAACATGTTATCACAACCGTATTTATAAAATAATATTTCATGGTTTATTTATGCTTGGTGTTGCGTATTGGGTACACTATCGATCGTTGTGATATTTTATAATCATAGAGTAAAACATTGATAGTGGGTAAGGGTTTTAAAATGGTAGATTATTTATTATATGATTATAATGAGAAATAAGTGTGATTGTGAAACAAAATTACTAGAGAAGGATAATTGATGGTCGGGAGGGTTTCTCAAATAAGAGATATTAGATTTTAGGATAATAACTAGTAGATAATATATATTGGACGTATGGAATAAGTTAATATGTAATTAAAATTTTTCATTCTTATATTCATTATTTGTTTTGGATATTATTTTATCTATTGTTGAAAACATTTTTATCATCTGTTATAAAATTAACGACATTAAAAAATACTACCAATAATTTTGAGATATTGTAATTTTCAAAAAGACATTAAAAAATAGAAGTAACAATTGTTGTTATAATATATGAAATAAAAATATTGTAATTATTTTTTAAAAATTACTACTTGGATAGAATTCGATGAAATTGAAGAGTAATGTAAAAATTAATTATAAAATGAATAAAATTCTACGAGTTTTTTGAAATGTCTTCTTATGTATAAAATTATAATTAAATCATTTTATGAACATTAATAAGTGTAATACGAGAGTACAAAAAATTAACATCAAATAAATCTACTAACTCTAGATAAAATTAGTCCCTATCATTTAAATAATATATAAATATATATATTATTTTTTAAGATATATTCTTCTAAAATGGTTCTATCTTGATTAAGATAAACATTCAAGAATTTATTGTTAGAAACAACTCATTAAATGTAAGAAATAATTCTATATATAATTCTAAATGAATTTAATTAATATTTTTAAATTTATAAATTATAGAGAGTGATGTGGCTCACTAATCAGGATTCATATTTCCAAAAAAAATTGTTCAAATAACTAAATAATTGTTCCAATATTTGATTTGGATTTATAATTTGAATAAAATCCAAAATTAAATTTCTACGTATCCTAAACATATGGTGGGATTCAAAGATAGATATCTGACATCAACTTTCATGTATCATAATAATTGATTAGAATGTAAAGAGTAATATTTTTTCTCAAAGTAAAAGAATTACGTCCCTAAAGAGTCCACCCCAATGTATTTTAAAACAATTAAAAGTAATTTTAAATAATAAAAAATTTCTATTATTAAATAATTATTCCATATTTCTGAAATAATCCATAATACATGATGACATGAGTGAAACTAAATGGGTAGTTAATTTTATTTTCTAATGTAACAAAATTCAATTCTTCAGTTTTGAATGGATTATGATTCCAATTAAATATTATATACTCTTTAAAGATGTATTTGATTAAAAAATGATGAATATGTCAAAAATGTATCTATAAATATTCATTTTAGTGATGGTTCATTGGGATTCAAAATTATGTAGGTTTATTCAATATATTAATTCAGAGATATAATAATAAATTAGTTGTATTCATTTTCATTTACGGTTTCTAGTATTATAATATATTATATATAAATAATAAATATTTTAAAATATAAAATTATAGTAATTCTTTATGAACACATTTTATAATTTGAAAAATTAATAAAATATTGTGAATGTTATAAAGGTAAAACTTTTTTACAAGGAAAAAATTTTCTTCCATGTCTTCTCTCATGATAATTTGTCCTTCGAAAATGTAGTTTATAATGAATTTTCCTTGTAATTTGATATCGGATCCTATGAAAAATATGAAGTGAATTTTTAGAAATAGATTCCATATTTGGGATATGAAAATTTAATATTCTCTATTATGGTCTAATTATTTTTTTACCACTATTAATAGTAAAAGTATAAAGAAAAAATTAATTATCATCATTAATTTAAAAACTAATTTATCATAGGGTTAAAATAAAAATATAATTGTTTTAATGACCTAACAACTTATCCAAAACCCATTTTACACCCATATAAATACCTTATAAATATTCTGGGTCTATAATGACCCATTATGGAGGATTTATTTATTATTAAAACTGGTATTAATGGATCATTTCAAATATTTAGTGTATGTCCTCTTCACCAATTATAAAATGGAACTCCCTATCATCCCATATTAACTAATCAAAATACATTCAGAATGGCCCATACCTACACTAATGACATCCTTAATACCCATAAAAATATGGATACCTTTTTTTGTTCAGAAATCTATCATGTGAATTCTTTTTGTGAAAACATACCGAACTTTTTTGAAGAATATGTATTGTTCTTAAAAAATAATTTTTTATTCTACTTCCACATCCTTCAAATATTTTGAAACTGTGATTATATATTAAAATATTCATATTCAATATATTTATATGTTATTATTTGTAGTTCATTAATATGTCTATATTCACTTCAATCAAATGAGAAACAGATCGGTAAATCTTGTTTATGGTGGACTATCGTATCACGAACTACTATAATTCATTTACCTTCACAATAATTCATGTATGGATATAATGATAGATTTCACACTTATATATGATAACTAATATGTTATCATATTTTTTATACTATATTGTCACATATTAATTATTACATTCCATGTTGTTTAAAATATGATATTTTTTCTAGTGTGCACGACAGACTACCTTCTCACGAAGCGATGTGATTCATATATCACCTATTCTTTACATGGAATGTTAGGAGTGTAAAATTAATTAATTTAATATCTATATATTATAATTTATTTATTTTTTAATATTAAAATTTAATTCAATTCCTCATCCTTTCACTTTTTAATGGAATAATATCATCCCTCATGTGTGTGTACGGAATATAGTCTTTACGAAGAGATGTGGTTCATTTTCCATGTCATTAATAGAAGAATGAATATAAAAATGTACATAATTACTAAATTAGTTATTTATAAAGTTAATATAATTATTAAAATTATAAAATATTATCATATAACCATGAACCATAACATTCATGACAAATGTTGATTGAGAAGACATGGTAAATTACTTCCAAAACAACAAATATAATGCACTATTTTTAGAAAACGAGTGGTAAAATATTATAAAAGGTTCATATATGATATTAGAAATATTAATATGGTTATATTATAAATTATTAACATTATTAAAACCGTTATACATGATTTTAAATATCTATCAACTAAAAATAAGTGTGATGTAAGTGACTTCATATCAGTTTCACATCATTAAAGAATATTATATGTTCACTAACCTAATTTCATTAAGAGGGTGTACATACATCATAATTTACATTTATTGTTATAAATACTTTACCCTTAATGATATTTTATGTTTAAATTAGAAATATTTCATCTAGGTTTAATTTACTTTAAAATTTCCTAGTGGTAATGAAATTACGAACCCAATTTCTTATCATAGTGTTGATGTATTTATGAATTTGATTTTATATTATTAGATTTTTGTACAATGAATTTTTTATATATATATTTTTCTATAATTATTTTAAATTAATTTTAATATAATACAAATAATATATCTATTTTTTAATTCTCACATCAACTTTGTGATCTTTTTAAGGGATTTCATATCAATTTCCATTTCAATATGACGTAATTATGGTATGTGCATATTTCCTTTTATGTTGTGTATATACAGACCCTATTATGTATATAACATGAATAAAATAATTAATGAGTATTAATGACTCATTTAAAGATTATTCATTAGGGTTTATAATTTAATATATAAATGAGGTAAATGTTATTGAACAATTCCTTATTATTTTGATATTTTTAACTATTTCTTAAAACTATCATATCTATGTTATCATTTTTCCTTCTCATATTCATTTGTATTAAATATATATACATTGTTATTATTGATATGAATATTTCCTAAACAGTATACCATTTTTACGTAAGTTTATAATATTCAATGTTACTTGATTGACTATGGGTATATTTATAAATCTCAATTGTTTAATCAATTTGGATATTTACTGTTAATCCATATTGTTTTGAATTAAATCGATTATATTATATATGAGGAATTATTTAGAAAAAAAATATTGGTGGGGCCTAGTTATAGATATCACATTAATGGATCAGTAGTCTCATGAGGTGAATCTTTTTTATGAAATAGCTAAATGGGTTTCAAGTGTATAACATCCCATTAGATTATAAGTGATTAGTCAATGGTAATAACAATATATGTATCATGATTCATAAGATAATGACATATAAAAATTAATAATTTCCATACTCATGAATTTATTAATTATTATCAATTATATTTTAATAATTATAATATCATTGGATATAATATACTTTCATTTTAGGGATTAAATGAAATTTATCTTCAGTTATATACTTTTCTATATTTATTTTTCCTTGTACATATCTAATTATAATCTTATATATTAAAAGGAATTTGTTTCTCTATATTTATCATTATATATTGATTACATAATTAAAATTAATTAAATTGTATTTTTTAGTTATTTATCTTTCAATTTTGATTTTCCATTATTTATTATTGATGGGTCCAGGTAACCATATACAATAATGAGAATTTGATATCACTCTTTTCTTGATTCCATTTAGAATAATCCATGAATATTAATATGAATTATATTAATTGATATTCTAGAGGATATAATGATATTCTCATAATAAATTTTGTATCTTTTTTTGTCAAATGTATTATGGGAATTATGTATGTATATAATTTATTACAAATACAGAAATATTCAGTCCTTTGAGATGTAGTAATCTATATCTTATACCTATTTAAAAATTTATGGAAAAGGATTCAGTTTTTGGGATAGAAAGTCATTTTAGTTTTTGATAAATGTAGGTATTATATAAACTATGGAATATTTGTTTTATAAAACCTTGATTAAAGAAAAAAAACCTATAATAGACATTGAGGACAAGTAACTAAATAATAACATAATGGTTTTTTTATCTAAATGATATATGGTTTTACATGTGAAGATATATTTTTAAAGATATTTAAATTAAATGATGTTGTATAAAATATATAAATAAGATTAATAAATCTTAAAATATAGAATTGGGGTTGACATGATCATCACTTGGTGTATAAAATTGGACATTCTAGGCAACTATTTTGATAGTCTTATGAGATATTATTTGGGTAAATAATATTTTCTTTAAATTCAATTATGAAAAAAATTATAATATGATGATAATTGATGGCCTAGGTTAACCCAATTGTACCTTAAAATGAAAATAATTTATCATGATCTAGACATTAAATAACTTATTATATGGTTTCCCAAATAAATTAATTTTTCTTAAACTATGATTTTTCATTTTAGTCAGGGAATGTAACCCAAATGAATCATTTTTTCACTAAATATAATGGATGATGTTGCGAAAATAGTCAAAATAGGTATTATGAGAGATTTAATGTTATCTAGATTATTCCAAAATATTAATCCTAAAATATTATTAAAAATCTCTTCTATACCCAACTTCAGAACTCACTAAATAAGAGAATGATGGAGTTCTATTCAATCTCAAGTGAGGGAGACCATGTATGGAAAAAGTCTTAATATCATTATTATTATATATTTGTAAATAGAACCTAGTGAAATTGTATAAAATGGAATGTTAAATATTTTATATATGGAAAATAAGGTCATAATTATAATAATTGACTATAAAAATGAATAATATGATCGATGGAAATAAATAACATCCTTTGGATCTATTTATAGATCATTTTATTAAAAAATTTCAACATGGTCATTATCCATGTTAATGATAACATTTAAATGCTAAATCATAATCTCATGAAGGAAATATGTTGACATAAAATGGATGATTTATATATGTATTGGGATTTAAGAATAAATTTTTGATGTATATTTATCAATACAATTTTAGAAGTAAGAATCATGAAACCATTAACAATTATACTAAATTTTTAAGGCTTATATGTCTTCATTAACATTATAGATATAAATACCATCTGGGGATTATAATTTTCTGGTTTATTTTATGTTCAAATGATTAATAACCCATTTTGAAAAAAAATTGTAAAAATATTATAAGAATAAGGATATTTTTTTAAAATAATTATAATAATATAATTCATTGGTTTATTATTTTTTTTGTAAATAATGTTATTTAAGGATGAATAACCTAATTCTTTTGGGAATAATTCTAATCGTATTGGTAACCGTTATGAATTATATAATCATTAATATTTATGTAATAAAGAGTTATTAAACCTTCAATATGATATATAATTTATACTAATATTTTTTCATAAAAATGATAACATGAATACCGAGTGACAAACCATCACATCTAGTAAGGTTATTCAACATGGAACCAAAACTGAAGGATGATAAGGTTTTCAAATATACTATTTTCCTTCATGATTTTTTGGTTAATATTTTAATTTTTTTCAATATTTTTCATTAATATATGTCAATGTTGAACATTTTGAGTTAATTGTGAAGTTTATATACTAATTTATTTTATTCGAAAACTTATATTATCCATATTGGTATTAGAAAATAGTTAGAGACAGTTATAAGGTTTTCACTCATATATGGATCATATGCGCTATCAATAGTGAATTTTGGTGCTTGATTCATAAAAGAATATTTTTTAAATAATAAATTATTTGATTAAGTGATGAATTATAAAATTTTCAATGAAAAAAATGATGAAATTATTAATAAGAAATAAAAATTTCTCATATAAGTATATTTACATATATTCATAGATAGTAAAATAACTCCTCAGTATCTAGAAATGTATTTTTAAACAATAGTTTTAACATGTAAACCTTATAAGTGATATATCAATTGGTTTTTTAAATCTTATGTTAGTAATGTGTTTTTTTAAACATTGTATTTATCGATCCTTTTATATTAATCAATGACCTATATAATTCTCTATAATTTTTTATTCTTTTCATAAGTGTCCTTAAAAAAATATTCCATTAATTTTTTATTAAATAAAAACCCAATTTTGTATTATTAAAAAAGAGATTTGAAATTCTCATATTCTATAATAATGTCGAAATTTTATTAACCACTTTTAATATATGGGTTTTCAATGATGGAATTTTCAAATTTTGAGACCTTGACTTATAACCCTATATAAAATTTTGATGATTTGATTTATTTATTGGTGGGGAGAATGTAACAAAAAAATTACAAAAAATAACATTGTATTGGAGATTTTGTGAATCACACAACACTAATCATAACAAATCATAAAACATAATTCTTTAAATTTTATCTCACGGATGGATTGTGAAACATAAAAACATGATCCTAAATGAATCATAATATTATATACGATTATAAAATAATTTTTTATTGTATAACATTAGTTTTGATAATAAAAAATTCATTAAAATTATGGTTATCTATTCATTTGAATAAATATAAAATTCATTTATTATAATAATAAATATTTTCATCAAAAACAGTATATTTTTTAAGGATACTTCATTCATTTTATGCACACATCATATAAAATTAATTTTCTAAAATTTTTGAAAATTATATCATAAAAAATAATAATTGAATCATAATAAAGAAATTATCATAGGGTGATTGTTTTTTTATTTTTCTAATGTGATTTATTTTTCAAAGTATAATGAAAAATACTTCTTCTTATTCAAGAATTGACTTTTCATTTATGTAATTAATAATGAATAATTAAATTATAAATTGGTTCTAAAATAAAATTACTCCAAAGTTATTAAAATTTAAATATTATTTTCATTGGAATTGTTTTCAGGTTGAATTTTGAAATTTAACCCTTCTTTAGTTGTTAGAATTTTCACATTGAAAACACCATTTTTTCCATGTATGTGGGTGTAAATACAAATTTTATTCTACCACATCTGTGAATATAATTAAAAAAATATATATTCCATATTTTAAATAATAATATTTTATATTATCTTATAATTTCATCTTTTTTACCATTTTGAATAGTAAAAACTGTGAAATTTTAATTACCACAGTTATGGTAAGAAATTATTTACTAAGTGGTTAATAAAAAATGAAAATTGATAAAATTTTCTAAAACATGTATAAACCCCCATTTTATGGACATATAGACAATATAACCTGTAAGGTTCCACAATGACCAATATTGGTTGCATTTTGAATGATTAAAAGGGATATTTAATTTAATCATTTCAATAATTTCAAGTGTGTCATCTCCCCCATATATATAATGCCACCGCTTAACACCTACTATTTGCATGTAAAAATGAAATTTTTTCATCCAATACCTACCTAAATATCTTCCTATGTCCTTTAAAACATCCTAGATCAATTATTTTTTCATAAATCAAGCCTATGATTGATTTTTATTACATTCAAATGGTGTTTTCCTTATAAGAGCCAATGTAATAAATGAGCATATTTTTTTTTTCTAATTCAATATATTTAAAATATTTAAAATTAATATATAGTTACCTCAATAAATTAGTTATAATTATATTTTATTATTTTATAGTAAGGAATGTTATCTATCTCCTCCTCTAGAAAATGGGAAAAGAACCTATCAATCGTGTGTATGCCGAACTACAACCTCACGAACTGATGTAATTATTTTCCCATAACACCCATTAAAGGATTGATATTACGATTTATTTAACACATAAATATTAAATTAAATATTATATTATAATTTTGAAATTATAATATCACATAATCCTCTTTAATTTCTATTCTATTTAAAATATAATAGAAATTCTCAGGTATAATAAACATCAATACCACAGGAAACGATATAATCCATTTTTCACTAATAACATAAATTGATATTTATAAAAATAATAATAAACATAAGTTATATATATATAAGAATATTTTTATTTCATAATATTAAAATATCAACATCTTCTTTATCCTTTACCTCTTTAATGGGATGAAATTATTTTGTGCGTATATGTAGGTCATATAGTCCCCAAAAAATTATGTGATTCATTTCCAAAGTTCATCAAAAAAATGGTTATAAATATATATAATGAGACAATATGAAATTTATAAAATTGTTATTATTCTTTAGATAATTTATCAATATTTTATTACCATGAACTAGAACATTCATGAGAAAGAATGAATGAGAAAATTGAGTATTTAACACCCGAAACAACGAAAATAGTGAAATATTGTTAGAAAAAATGTTGTAAAATGTTATAACGAGATAATATAAGAAATTATTAATATTAATATTTCTCTATTATATATTAATAACATACATAAAACCATTATAAAATAGTTTAAATCATGTTAATCAAAACGTATGTGTTAGGTAATGGACTTCATCACAATTTCTCTCTATTAAGGTATATTGTAACATGGTTCCCATATTTTCTTTTATATGGTAAATATAATACATCTTTTACATGTGATGCCATTTATTAATCACACATCATGGTATTTTATGTTTAAATTTGAATTATTTCATCCAATGGAATTTGACATGGAAATAACCAATTGGTAAATAAATTCATAACAAAATTTTCATTTATTAAGTTATATTATTTCTTAATTTTAATTGATTTTCGTATATTATGATTGTAATGAAATAGTAAAATATTATGTTTTATTACAAATTTTTTATGTTTATTTACTTATAATACACATAATCAATCCATTGACTATTTATCATATCAATGTAATGATCATGACAAGGTATTTTGTCTCAATTTCAATTTCATATAGACACATATGTTAATATAAATCTACTAAATTTTATGTGGTGAATATAATTCCCCTTTAATTTATATAAAATGAATAAATATTCATTCATGATGATTTTTTTTCATATTTATGATTCATGTGGTTACAATTTAAATGAAACCAATGAGGTAAAAGTTATTGTAAAATATTATTTTATTTATGGATTATTAACATTCTCTTGAAATAACTACATTATTTGGAAAAAAATTCATTGTAAAATCCATTTATTTAAAAAATATAAAAATTTTATTTATATGATTATTTCATTAATCATATTCTATTTTTAGATACAATCATTAATTTGAATGTTATTTTATTCATTGATGAAAAAATGATTAATTTTTTATCATTACTCAACATAAATATTTTCTGATGAAGGATATAGTTCATGAATTAAATTGAATATTTTATCTGTGATTATTTTTTTGGAAATAAAGACATAAATGGTTCTTGGTTATAGATATCTTCTCGAGGCATCGCGAGTCTCATGAGAAGCATCGGTTTTCTAGAATTAGTTACTTGGGTTTTGGGATTAGAACGACTCAAATGTTTAAAAATTCTTTTGAAATTTCATGATAGTATAATTATGAAAATACCTAAGATAATTAAATAAAATAATTATTTATTTCAATCATAAATAATTAATTTATTATAATCAATTATATTTCTAAAATGATATTTTCCCTCGATTCATTTCATTATATTTTTATATATAAAATGGAATTTATTTTCAATTATTTATCAGGGATCATTGATTATGACAAATAAAGTTATCATATTAATGTAATTTATTAAATTATGTTTAAATTTAGTCAATTACCATTCAAAATTTTATATTAAATTATAATTAATTTAATGGTATGTGTTTTTATTTATTTACCTTTCCAAATTGATTATACTTGTTGTTTTTGTAATAGCTTATTTTGAACACAACCATTACTAAGCATTTGAACTCACCCTTATTTTATACCTTTATTAGGAATCATTAAGGTGTTATTTGAATGATATGTTCCAAAAAAATTCAATTTTTTAATTGATATATTGGCATCATGCATATAACTAGTTTATCAAGACTACTAAGCTTTTCGATCATCAGGATTAAATTCCATGTATCTTATGGTAATGTGACAAAGTAAAACACTTCTTATGGGTTACTATATTCTAGGTCATTATAGTAACTATATAATATTGTTTTAGTAAATACATTGGTATATAAATTTAGGATAACCTGGATTTTGGAATATAACCCATTAATTAATATTTAGGATATGTATAAATGAACATCCTAATATATTTGTAAGATAAAGATTATGTGTTTTTCTCAGTTAATAAATCATTTTATAGATATTAAATATTCATGTGGATCTTGAATAAATTTACCTTGGATTAAAAACTCCAAGAGGTCGAATAAAGTGTGACCCAATCATCCCCTAGTGTATGAAAATAGTCCTTACTCACACGTGGCTTGATTTCATTTGTTCAAGTAATGTTTAAAAGGAAAACCCATGAAAGTGGATGAAAATAAGAGATATTTTTTTATTTGGGTAAAATATGTTAATAGTTAACTGAAATTTTGAGGATGAAAGAAGAGTATAAAAGATAAAAATAACTAATATCATAGGGATCAATTTAATGTTCTTTATCTAAAATATGAGGAACCTTGGTATTATCTGATTCAATGACATCCTTTATAGTTTAACTCTGAGACCAATGAAGGAAATTTGATAAAATAAAATTAATGTATAATTTATTTATTGGTATTCACTAAATAACATATAGAATTATTTTTTACCATTAGTATTTTGATTATAATAATAATGAAACATCTATTGAGTATGTAAAATTTGTGAACAGTATATTTCATCATTGACATATGAATTATTTTTTTTTAAATGCATTGTTTTTTCCTAATAATACATTTAAATATTTGAAAATATTATTATCTCTCTTGGTGATGAGATGATGTGCGATTTTGAATCCCAATGTGACTGGAATTTATTTTATAAAAATGTTAAATATATTTTATATTATGCTCATGAGTTTAATTAATTAACTTGGGATAACTCTTAAACTGTAGATTGTATCAAAAATATTAGACAACAGTTGGGTCAGAAACAAGATATTTCCCCAATGTGTGACATAAAAGATGTCCGCGTGGGACATCCAGACCCCTCTTTCATAGTCATAACATTTAAGTAATCAAAATAATTATTTTAATTAATTACTTAAATATAATCTTAAACTAAAATTGGTTTATAAATTCAATTTTTTGAGGTATCCTCATAATTAAAAAAATTTCACAGCCTCTCCTCTCCTCCAATCATTTCTATTGGTGAAATGATGAATGATTAATGAACGATGATAAATCCATGGATCTAGAGGGATCAAGACACAGCAGATCCTCCTCCTTCATCGACGACCATGCTCTTTGTGAAAAATGATTGATCCAATCTAGGTAAGACACATTTTTAATGTTTTTATTATGTTGATTAAATTTTTGAGAAAGTTAAAACATAATAATTCAACATGTTCTATATAACTCGATCATTTCATGAGCTTGAGTACTAATTTTAAAAACATTATTGGTTGTTGAATCTGAAATTTCATAATTACAATTTATTGTATAAGAACACATGGAAAACAATCTATCCCTTTATTTTGGTTACATTAACCTTTGATTTATTTATGTTCATAGAAATGTAATTGAATTTATTCCTGGTTTGATGATATTCGTGTGGCTCGATCTGGATCGGGTGCCCGAAAACAAGACAGAATCATGGAATGACAACATATTTGTGGGTGAGGCACATATATAGAAACATTTTGGTGTGGGGATTAGTAATATGATCATTTCATGAAAAATATAATGAGGTTAGAAGAAATAGTGGAGCTTGAATGATCCTATCATACCCTCATTTTTTAATAGTGGTAATTCGTGAAGAACGACGAAGAAATTCTGAGTTATTTGGATAGAACATAAAATTTTAAGAATAAATATTGGTGAATTTAACCACTTCTAGAGTAGATTCAAAGTGAAAATTAATATTTGTAAATAAATATAGAGTTTATGGGAAAATAATGACTACACACCATTTCCAGTTTGAACATATGACGTGTTTCCTCCCTCAGCAGTGGCACTATGTTTTGGTAAAAGATAAGGATGACATGGCATGTACTCTCCTTGATAAGTCATGTACTAGATTTCTGTGTGAGGTGAGTTTGGTCAAGAAACACACATCAAGGCACATTCCATGTGATGAGCACATAGACACAGGTGGGCCATATGGGATGAAACCTATATTGATCAATATGCAGTGTATCGATGTACACCGACATGTAGTCTGAGTACACTGATAGAGCCAACAGACATTGCCCCTGTCCCTAGATTGAGAGAGCACATTATGTAGTCCACCTATAATGTTTGAACTACTACATGGGATGTGTCCTGTGTCTGGATAGAGAGACATCCACAATTTGAAGAAGGGCCACATTTTATGTGGCCCCCTCACAGGATGTGTAGTATTTGAGCTCCCATGTGAAATCATCAGTTATCTATATCTCCTTTGTTGGAACTCTGATTTCAGCCCATGAGATGAATATCCTGAATTTTTTCCCCATAGAATGATATTGTTTCATCAAATGTATTTTTCAAGGTATGATGTGGATTTTCAAGGTTTGCTGAGTGCAGAGATGGAACTTGATGACTGCTGAAACCATTCATGATTATGATAATTTCCTTCCAAGATGGCCCTCTAGCTAGGATAAGTAGTGTAGTCCCTGATTCCATTTTTGGATGACCCTCCAATAGGGATGGGTAGTGTAGTATCTGATGTTCTTCCGGTCCGATGCTCCACAAGGGTTAGGCTGTGTAGTCCTAAAACAATATCTGGGTAGACCCTCCAGTAGGTATGTTCATTTTTGAACCTGATGATGATTTCGGGAAGAACCTCAAGTTGTGATGGCTAATTTAATCCTCGAAAATTATTATGTGCTAAACCTCCAACTACCTAGGGTTGTGAATTCCCTGATGTCTTTGTAGGGTAACCCTCTAGGTGGGATGGGACGTGAAGTCCCTAAAAACCTTCTCGGTTGACCCTTTAACAATGAAGGGAAGTGTAGTCTCTGAAAACCTTTAGGGATAACTGTCTAGATGTACTAGGAAATGTAGTCCTAGACAGCCATCCAGATAGGACCCATGAATATGTAGAACATTGGGGAGGTGTGATAAGTCTTACCTAATTATCCAAGAGATTGATGGTATATTTCCCCCCAAGACATGTTCTTGTGATTCCATATAAAATCTTGCAGAAAAGTTTGTGCCACCCAAAGAGGATAGAATGGATGTGTGGTGATTTCATCCCCATTTACTTGTGACACCTTGGAAGATTCTTAAGGTGATGAGAATAATAAATGACTCTACCTTGGAACTATTGTCTACTCATATTATTGAGTTGAGCTACAAGATGGAGAACCCCTTACAGTATCAGTTGGGCTTCTTTTACTAAGCTAATATCTATCTATCCATACCAGTAAAGTACCCCCTCCTTGGGTCATATTTATTATCCTTCCTAAATAAGAAAATATTTATAGGATACGCAACATTCTTTCCCTTCCTAGATTATCGTGGTTGTACGGGTTTACTATAAGGCCCCAGCCTTAAACCTTACTTAATCTTGAGTTATTACAAGATTACACATTGAGTATCTTTTTAGGTTTAGAGTTTTAGAGAATTAGATCATAAAACTTGCATTACATTCCACATTTAAACAAAGTGGTTACATAAAGACAGTATTCATTTTTTCCCATCAACGGAAACATATTTAAAATAAAACATGGATTCTTTCTTGACACTTCCTTGACACTATCATCATATCATGTACCTTTCCCTTGACCTGTGAAAAACATTTCAAAAAACTTGGGATGAGCATAAAAATCTCAGTAAGGGTTATAAAAAATATGGAAAGGAAACATGAGTTCATATATACATAAGAATGAAATCATACTTTACTCATAAAACATAGGCACTTTAACATACCTCATCAAATCATGAATAAATCATAGAAATCATAAGACATAAAAGGTAACTTGATGAATTCATAACATTCTTACGTAGGGGGTAACCCTCTTGGTTACATTTGGAATACCCACCACAGTATATTCCCTAAATCTATTCAGAGAAACCTTAATGTTTCACTCCTTCGTGTTACCCAATGAATTGGAGAGCTATATCGGGCTCACCCGCCCTTAGTTTATCACGGAACCACCCGTCTTCATAACAATGCCCAAGAACCATAACATAATTGTATCACATAAAACACGTATAAAGGAAACATAACGTTTCCACCTTTAAATCACAAGATATCAATACAACACATTGATATAAAAACATTATGAAAACCATTTTCAATACCAAAATAAATGAAATGTAAAACATGGTATTTATTTTTCTTTTAAAAAGAAGGTATGGGTTGTAGAGTAAGTCGAAACTCAAATAATGGTCACAGCGGCGGAGAAGTCGTTGTTGCCGCATACGTATGAAAAAAACATTCCCTTTTGTCGTTTAGTAAACGCTTCGTATAAAAAAGATTCCTTTTTAATAAATGTAAAAGTAAAAGGGGTTTATACACCGTATAAAAGAAGGTTGTGTATAAAACAAAATATGCCTCAATTAAAGGATATTGAGACGAAGTCCCATACAAAGACGGTATCCTTGGATTAAGGATAAATCAATTACATAATTATGTGTGACAAATGAATACATGAAATATAAGTGGATATTAAGTGTAAAAAAATCAGAGGTTATTCACACATATTCATATAACGACATATTCAAGGAGTACAAGTTTATCCCAAAGAATCAAATTTGGGTTAAGAAGTTCCCTTGCAAAAATTTGATAGCCTAACGGCGTCACTACAAAATTCAGAAAATGAGTTGATGAGAGATAAAAAGGGTATCTAATCACATGGACATAAAATTTAAATCAATAAGGATATAGAAGAACATATACCAACATAATATTATGTTAATTAAAAGATATAACAAAAGAATTCTTTTAAAAAGAGGAGGGTGAAAGGTTCCCTTACCAACATGGGTATCTTTCAAGACATGCACCCTGTGAAAGAAGGACAATACAACAATGATGTAAATACTCATAAATGAGTTTATATTACACAATGAGTAAAATAATGGGCAGTACATACACCACTCAAAGTAAATTGTGGCAAATGTAGCATAAATCTCACGGGAATAAAAGTGAGATGAAAAATCCCTTACGAAAACTCAACAGCCTAACGACGCCACTTAAAACTTCCAAAATGGATTGATGAGATCAAATAGGGTCTCTAATAATATTAACATGAAGTTTACATAAAGAGGAATATAAAAGAATATCCCACAACATAACAAAGAGGAGCTTAAAAGAAGTGACATAAAGGAGAGTACTTAAAAAGAAAGAGAGAGGTTAAATCTCTTACGAAAATTCGGTAGCCTAACGGAGCCACTCAAAACATCCAAAATGGATTTATGAGAGAGAATAGGGTCTCTCATCATATGAACATAAAAATTACAGTAAGAGTAATATAAAATAATATCCCAATAACAAGAAAGATGAGCTTTAAAAGTAATGACATAAAAGAGTGTACTTAAAAAGAAAGAGGGGAGTAGGATCTCTTACCTCAAGTCCGACTTGTCTTGTTCATTTCTTTATATTCCTGAATAATAAACTTTGGTCAATTTATAATTGTCTAAGTACCTCCTTTAAATATTATTATTCAGTTCATATCACATATTATAATGTTATAATAATTGTTTAATAATGTTAGTTCATATCAGACGTTTTTTTTCCGATGTTTGGTACATGAGTCAAAAATGAACTTGTTTGAAAAATGATTGCCCATGTAGTTATAAGTAAATAATTTCCAAAATAGTATTAATGATTGAAATATCATATATATCCAGTACATATTTATTTTATACTATTCCATATCATTTCGAGATAAAAAACGAAAAGCACCGTTCATGGAGACGGTAGGCCGTACGTACGCATGAACGCTACTTTCATTTTTTTTGTCATATTAATGAAATTAAAAATAAATGATATATATATTATAATTACAGTAAAATATATATGTTATATAGGTCACAAATGTTCATTAATTTAATTTTTTATACATTCCATGTATTGCATGTACGAGTCACATCACTTGAGGGGGCGGTAGTCCGCACTTCCTCATATGAAATTATCGCATTTACACAACATGAAAAGAATAAAGGTATGTTTTAAATATAAAATACAGAAGCTTATAGTAAACATAAATACCATATATATAATATAAAAAATACAGTTACATCATAATGGCCACCTTTAAAGGTGTTAAAAGAATATTGAACAATCATTGTTTCGTGAGGCAGAAAATCGCCAACCACAGAAACAGTATGTTCTTTAACCATTAGATGAAGGTGTGTGTAAGTGTAGCTCGAATCCTTCTTATAAAAACATCCTAGTATATTTAAGATACGGGAATTTTTACAAAAGAAATGAATAAAAAGAGTTTAGGGGGTTGGAGAAGCAAAATAAAACAAAAGGACTCAAGTGAAGACATTTCCTTAAAATCAGGTAACTCCCTTTGGTTTGAGCTCAAAGGATTCCTTGGGAAGACTTATGCCCAAAGTGAGGCTTCTAAGAGTTATGGAGGGATGTGGAGAGAAAAAATGGGTAGGGGTTGGCCGAGCCAAAGACTTTGGAAGTGTGGTTAAGAAGGTAGAGGTGGGGGCCTTTTATAAGAGGAGAGGAGGGGCACTCTTGGAAAGTAAAGAAATGTTACTTTATTTTAGAATTAGTTTCGAATTTTAATGGTCCCACATTGATGTTTTTCGAGGATAAGGTGATAAGGGTTCGAAATCCACCCATCCAATAGGTTTTGGACATGTTTAGGTCTTAGAGTTTACATTATCTTTCCATTTTATTTAAATCGTTAAATACTGAGGTCATCACTGCATCATCATGATGTCATAAATAATTTAATATATTTAATGTCTAAAAATTATAAAAAAACTAATATGATGTTGGAAATCTTTTTATCTTTCAAATTAATATTTATAGTCAAAAATATGACTTTTATAACCCCATGTAAAAAAAATTTAGTAAAACATCTCATGTTTGTGTCATTTTTACTTTAACATTAAATAAAAAGATATTTATGTCATTTTCCAACCAAAGTGGCTCCATGGGGTCCCCAAGTTGACCCATGGATTTTATTGGTCGGCCATGACACATCCAATGAGGTTAGGACATGTGTCTAGGTCATTTCATTTTATTAAAACATTATTTTTACCTTAAACTACACTAATTACCACTAATCGCGATTAAAAACATAAAAGTTACTATTCACCAAAAAAAATTATTTTAATCCCATTAAACCACATTTTACTTCTTAATTACAACCATGTATGTCGGATTTTTGAAATTCAAAACATAGAGGTGGTAAAATTTCATTTAAACGAAAAATCAGTTTTTTTAGTACTACTTAGTGGTTTCACTATTCATTAAAAATTGAAGTTTTTCAGAAAAATACCAAAAATTCATTCTAAGCTATATTTGATATTACGAATTCAAAAATGAAGTCCATTTTACAAAATTTAAAACATATAAGTTGCATTAATTAATTTAATAATTAATTCCCGCTGTCAGAGCAAATAGCGTGTTTTTATGAAACAATAAGTATCAAAAGATTGACACTAGTTTAAGTCCGATTTCAAAGTGAAATTAATTCCAACGACCACTATTGGATTAAATGGTAAAAATATATTCTAATTTCACTTTAAAACCAATTCAAAAGATAATCTAATAATATAAATAAAATAGATTAAAAAGAGGTTTTGAATTAAAATACAACATTTTTCACTATTCATTAAAAATTGAACTTTTTCAGAAAAATACCAAAAATTTACACAATGTAAATTTTGATGTCTCAATTCTAAAGAAGAATTTTATTTTGTCAAATATAACACATAAAATTGTCAAAAAGTGGATTTAAAAGAGGTTCGCCGTCAAAAGGCGGTTAATCGACCTTTTAAAGAATATTAGAATGTTTACGCTTAAAATTGGATTCATTCGCATTTTAATCCTCTAACATTTATTGTAAAAAGTAAAAATATTTGACAATCATATAAAATCATTTTGTAGTTAGTTCTGTTCATTCCCACCATTACAACGGCTAGGCGTTAACTACTATTTAAAATAATATTATTTTATTATTAGAGTGCAACGTAAGATTCCCAAGAAACTTGTTGTTGCGTATTGGGTACGACATCGAGAATAGCGTCCCCTTTAAAGTAATATTAATATTTTATTCACAGATATGGATAAATGTGAAAATTTCATATTCTTAATTTACCCGGGGTGTTACATTTACTCTTCGAATTTAGATATAAATGACTCGAATGGGGTTCACCTCCTCACTATTTTGATAACATTGTGTTTGGATGATCCTAAATTCACACACATAATGGGTTAAAATATACAATTTATGTTCACCATTACTATACCATGTTCTATTTACTACTTCACATTGGTTTTTTCTCTTTCTTTCACACTATCATTTTTGGGGAATACTACTTGGTATGTATATATTCACCGTATCTTGTGGTTTCCCCGTCACATGTCGTGTCTTTTGTAGATGGCAGATAGGTTGATCATGAATACATATGAGTTTAGGGATACAAGCTTTGTGGACCGCGTACGGTGGTCATTCTTGGGATATAAGAGCTAGGAACTTTAATTGGATACTCTTTTCCAATTGAATTTATGTTGGGATTGGATTATAGTTTGGCCTTGTATTTTTACC
Source organism: Viscum album (assembly GCA_963277665.1). NCBI lineage: Eukaryota > Viridiplantae > Streptophyta > Magnoliopsida > Santalales > Viscaceae > Viscum > Viscum album. Next base: position 1,730,726,802 of record OY728132.1, read on the forward strand.
TTTTATATTTAATTATACACAATATTACTAATGTACCATTAAGAGGTTTATTCATGGTCACTTTAAATTATATAAGTTTTCACTTTTCTGCATTTCCTCCACAATTTTGCAATTAATTGGTTGAACGTGTATAGTTTCTTAGGAAAACAAATTATCATGGTTACTTTGACTTCGATGCTTGTCGCCAAACCATGGCCTATAGAGGTGGGCTTGGGGTAGTTTCGGCTTGATCCCTGGATTAGGTTGTGTTCAAAAACAGTGGTATCATACGTGGATCATTCCTTGTGATTTTTTTAGGATATTCCCTAAAATTAATTTTCTAGGATTTATGGTATTAGTGTTGAAGTGTATCGAGAGCATCTCTCAGTCATAGTGTACCATAATGTATGGGAGACAAACATATGCATTCACTAGGACCCTGAATACATGATTGTTGACTCAGAACCCTAAGACATTTTTTCTAGGGAACAATGGTATATGAAAAATATATGATTGAGTATTTGACTTTCCTAATTGAGTCATCCCACCATTAGTTATATATATATATATATATATTCTCATATAATGATGGTACTCCTTGATAATTTTTAGGATTCCTCCACAATGACAACCATCCGAAATACCATCATCAGTTGATGAGGAAGACCCTATGAATGGAAAGGCCTTGATTCATGGTCCATCATGTGATATCCAATCACTAGGTGGACTATTAGAAGAACCTCCACCAATTTAAGACTATATAACCCCAGTAGGGTTGGATAAGGATTTGCACAGGCTGAGCGTACAATGCGAGTTCCCGCATCAAAGATCACTGAGGTTATGTGGTCAGCCTAATCATTAGGTAGCAGAGGATTGGATGTAGATGGTGGTCCATGTGTTTAGACTAGTTCAAACCCCAAAAGATCAAATGGAGGATTTATTAGCCAATCATTTTGTAATGTATAAAATTTTCTATGTAATTTTTTTAAATATGTTGAATGATTCTATGACTACACGATTTGATGGAATGTGATTCTATGTCCCAGTGATCCCGTAACATAATTTTGAACACTTTTTAGTTCACTTATATAAATGTGGGTATGAGATTTTCTATCATTTGAACCGATGGTCGGATCAAAAATCATAGTGCACCGTTGAATTCAAAAAGATAGAATTCATGTAGAAGGTACTTAACTTCATCCAACATAGGATAAATTAAAATGTAAATTTTCAGAGTATTAGAAAAATAATAAATAAAAATTAAAAAAATATTTTATTTTATTTTCTCACCCAATGAGTGGTGGACGATGATGCTGTTGTACAATGACGAGGCACATTTATGAGGGTCATTAATGGATCATTAACATGCAGTGTAATGACACTTTAATGATGTGTAGTTGAGAATCCATTTCATAAATGAAATAGTGTAACAATGTTACATCATAGGATAACAAAAATGATACGATGTTTTTTCGTTTTATTTTGGTTGATTAATTGGTGGAATGAGGAATTAAACTGCAAGTATTCTCTGATGAACCTCTGACGAACATCCTCTCTAATGTAGAAGGAAAAATGTCGACGAATGTCAAACATCTTCTATGAACCTCGAATAATGGAGTTATAAATGATGAATTATATTGACTTCCTGAATCCTCGAGGAAATTACCTGAAAAACGAACGTAAAATAGGTAGGAGTTGTTTGATTTTAGTGTCATACCCAGTTCTGTTCCCTGAAAACGTTGAATGCAGATCAACCCATGAACAGGTTTATCTGTGGATCATGTGTTCTAGAGGGAGGGTAACATTATTTGGTATTTATCTATCTATTATTCAAAAATCACTTTTCATAATTGATTTAAACCCCCTTACTTCTACCTTCATTAAACCTCTAATGTAGAGGGCACATGCAAACATGAACAAGGCCATATCACCTCCACCTTGTGCTTCATTGTGGTCACACCCTCAATGTTAATGAAAGATGATTCTGGGACCTTTTAGGGGAAGAATATGTTCCTCGGAGAGCAAAGGTACAAGCGTCATGATGAACTGACCTCAAGGAAGAGTATGGTGGTCTGCCAAACAATCTACCGGTGCGCCAGCGCAAGCAGCGGGTGGAGATGTCGACGCGCTCATCGGTGCGCTGCAATGGCGGCATGGCGATATGGACCCCTCTGAGGGCTATGTGGAGGGATGTCCAACATCTAGGTTGGATAGGTGGCTGGTGAGCTGTTTTCCCTCAACCACATAAGGAGGGCCTCACTCATCCATGGGGAACCTGAGGCTAAACACGATAGCCTAATGTGTCTCAACAGAATGGCACACCACATGCTGCCCATGAGGCTGGGCTTCAGGTTGGTGGGTCATTCCCCCTGGAAGTGAGTTGGACCCATACACAGCAGGACAAACCCATGCTGGCAGGTTAGACTCGTTCCCTTTATGCAAGGCTTAGATAGACCGGGTCATCGAGAGACTCGGCGAGCTGGACCCTCGGCCAAACCTGGCTGGGTCCATCAAGGCCCATTAGGCATGGAACACTATATAGTTGAGGCTAGACTTGACCTACCAAGACCATAATTGGGTATGGTCGAGTTGGTCAAATTAAAACGAGGTATGTGGGACCCCTGGGTCGGGTTGGTTGGGTCGGTCCGACAGGGTTGGACTGGGCCGAGATACAATCGGCCCATATTTACTAAAACACCCACATCGTACAAATTGAGTGTTTCATTGACAATCAATTTGTGGTGTTGGGACCCTCTCGATGAGTCAGATCTTTTTTCATTCTCTGATGTGGCTTTCATGGAATTTTATATGTGGATAACGGATTGAGAAGAGGTTCTCCCAAGCGCGCTATGTACATAACCCTATGGTTTTCTGAATCCTAATGACATCTAAATATTGACTCTGTGTGACTCAACAATGGACTATTGGGAAGTGGATCGGTGTGACCCGGCCGAACGTAGGTGGGGAGCTTCTCTAGGTGACCCAGTAGATCCATAATACTCGACATGGGGATTATCTCAATATGGGAAAGGTGGTAATCAGCACTATGTGACCTGACAAGCCCATAGTGGGGAGTATCTAATTGTGAACCTCCAAACACACTGGTACCTATCGAGAATGAATACCATAGTAATCCAATGTTAGTGGAAAGATATTTCTATGTGACCTGGTAGTCCCACTATACTCGATAGGGGAGGATTTATCCAGCAGCTAAGGAGTTCGATAATGTGAATGATTATTTTTCATCACTACCCTAAATGTATACCTGGTGTGAGATTTCATGTGATTCATGCTTTACATTTAGTATTTATATAAGTTATTTCATTTTATTTTGGGTTACCTATTGATTATTTCATTACTCTCCACTTCATGGGCTCTTCCCACCCTTGTCATGTCCCGTGCAGGAAATCAGCGTTTCTAGAGAGACTTTGGTGGAAAAGGAACTAGAGGTTCTTTGGGATATGGGACCAAAAGATGTTACAACGGTGGTATTGGTGGCCTAGGACAAGGAGAGGCATAGTATGGTCAACTGAACATGATTTTCTACTTGGTCTTCCTATAGTTACACATCTCACATGATCAGGTGGGGTTTTTTTCCACAGATGGCCATAAGAGTTTTCTTTTTATACTATCATGTTTTCAGTTCATTGGTTGTGTTTGTATTCTCAAACACTTCTATTTGTTGTAATTGTAATATGATCTTTTTTATTGATACCTTTATCCTTTGATACTTGTGGGACTTGGATGGGAAAGTGTGTTCATACAGGTACTCTGGAAAACTCCTCCCACTTATTGGTTGATGCCTTCGGTGTTATTCGCCAGTCTCTGGCCATTGGTAGGAATGCTTGGGTTAGTAATGGCACATGCCATAAGGGATGGGTCGTGACAAAGTGGTATCTAAGGACGGTTTGTCTTACCACAATAACTGGTAGTCTAGGATTTTTTTTTGGGCCTATTGTTAACTGTTTCGAAGTCCAACATCTAGATTCAGGGAGTTTAATTTGGTGTGGCGGCCAACGTATCCGTACACCGGGACCTTGAATTCTTCATTTTGGATCTATAAATGAAAAAACATGTCACCTAAGTGTATCCTTATTTTCATTTGAATAAAATTAAGCTCACTAGGTATAAACTTTTGACATCGGTACATAATGATCTATCTGAGGATGCCTCCAATTGGACAACTATCCAGGATAACGATACGAGGTCATTTGGATAGACCGACTAGAGAAGAGGAATATATTCAGGGACCAATTCTTGAGATGGCCCGACCAATTTGTGCACCAGTACTACAACCACCCACTAGTTATCATCTACTGTAAGTGGTTTTGAAAGAGTATGTTCACAGACTCAGTGCCCTGCATGAGTTTCAGAGACATAGACCACCCAGGTTCATGAGAGAGATAGATCCTCTAGTGGTTGAGGACTAGCCTAAGGTAGTGACGTGGGTATTCTGCATAGTGAGAACACTGGAAGACCATATATTGATCATAGAAATGAGCCTTCTGCAAATCTCTTTAGGGATATGTTGTATATTGACCACCCAGATGCATGATGAGGTGACCCTCACCTGGGAGACTTTGAGTGGTTTTCCGTTATAAGTTTTTTCCCGTGACCTTATGCTTTGTGCGCATTCAGGATCTTATTCACCTATAATAGGTCAGCATGATAGTTGATGGGTACTCAATGAGGGTAAACAAGCAATATTGTTGCACGACAGAAATGGAGTGATATCCTTTCTTCAGTGCATGAATATTTTTGAAGGGACTCAGGTGGGAGATCATGGTATTTATGTTTTCTCCCAACATCCTTACCAATGATGGGGTGATGGAGCGAGCACATCTAGTATAGATATTCATGGAAGATCAAGTGCAGATGGCTAGAGCTACGACTAGACCCCAGGTGGAAGAGTCATCAGTAAGAATAAGACAATAGACATGAGGTCCCAAGAAGGCTACGACTTTTTGGGGACACCCCTAGGACTCTAGGACATCAGTGCAGTGTTCCAAGTCTTGAGGGAGTCATTAGTGAGTTAGTCAGTGCTTCATTTACGGTGGGCAGAGACACATGACTCTTGACTTATCTAACTTCCATTCCGGTGACCAACAGATGGTTGAGGGGCCTCATAGGCATAAGTAGTAGTTGGAGCGAGGTGGTCTGCAGGGCGGTAATCATGGTAGGGGAGAAGACTGAGTAGCAGGTGGTGGGAGATAGTTTGAGGTGTTTCCACCACCACTCCCATGTGGTCCACCCCAACCTCAGGCAGTAGGCATACAGGGGTGAGTACAACATCAGGCAGCAGACGCTTATGCCTATGACACTCCAAAGATGATCAGAGGTATGATATGTGTCATCTCCACCCCATCTACAGTTTCTATAAACACATGTGTTAGTCAATACTTCCTAACCACAACTCTCGTTTGGAGTTCAAAGATTCTAGAGGAGCCATTGGCATGATCCAGGTATCTATAGACTCATACCGGAGGGGAATCAACAATTACACAATAGTGTCGACAGTGTGATCTCACTTTAGGAGGCAAGATCCTCAACTGAGATATCCTATTCGAAGCATCGAGTCCTTACGATGTCATCTTGGGTATAGACTGTTTATCCACAATCCATTCTCAAGTCGATTGTTCTACGATAAAAATGTGGTGTTTCTGTATAGATGGAACTAGGTTATCCTTTACCGGTGAGAAGGAATCCCTTTAAGTGCATGAAAAACTTTCTCAGAAGAGGGTGTAGCCGATCACTCACTACATGGCTTTCCATACCCTCGATACAATGAATGATATGAGTCTAATATTCCTGATCGTGATGGATGAGTACAAGGATGTTTTTTCAGATAATGTTTCATGACATCCACCTCATAAAGTGGTCGAAATCTGCATCGACATGTAACTTGGGACGTCACTGATATCCACACAAGCATATCAGATGGATTTCATGGATAATATCAAGATGAGGGTATACCTGGTGGACATTCAAGGTAAGGGGTTCATAATGCCCAGTGTTTCTCCATGGGTAGCCCTAGTGATGTTTTCCAAGAAGGCAGATGGGAGTTTGATATTATTCATAGATATTTGGTGCCTAAACTAGGTGATCATGAAGAATATATATACACTATTGAGAATCAGTGATTTCTTCGACCATCTTAATGGGCGAAGTCGTTCTCAATGATAGATCATAGAGCAGGCTATCACCATCTTTGGGTACGGGATGAGGATGTATCGAAGACAGACTTCAGGTGCCGGTATGACCACTATGAGTTCCTATTGATGCCTTTCGGCATGACCAACGCCCCATCCGTGTTCATGGGACATATGAACATGATCATCCACCCTCACCTCGACCCATTCGTCATGGTCTTAATTGATGAAATCATGGTGTACTCGGGGATAGAGTAGGAGCTCGCTACACACCAGTGAATATTCCTGGATACACACCAAGTGCTCCATATTTATGGTAATCTCTCTAAGTGATAGTTTTTGATACATGAGGTCCACTTTTTGGGACACGTAATTTCATAGAATGGATTAGTAGTAGATCAAAAAATGATAGAGGTGGTTTTTTCTTAGGATCCACCCAATAGCGTGACCGAGGTGTGAATCTTCATGGGGTTTGATGGTTTCTATTGGAGGTTTTGACTGACTTTTCTAGAGTAGAGGAACCACTATCACCTTTGACATGGAAGTGAAAGACGTTCATGTGGATAGAGATATTTCAGAAGAGTTACTATCAGATGAGGTGGATACAGACTAGTGCATCCATCAGGAGACTACCATAGGATGGAATTGGGTATTTAGTTTACTATGAATCATCAGGGACCGGACTGGGTTGTGTCCTAATGCAGGAGAATGTGGTGATCACCTATTGGCCTTGAAATTTGAGGTAGCATGCGGAGAACTACACAACATCTGACATGGAGTTAGAAGTAGTGGTCTTTTCCGTGAACATGTTCCAGCACTACCTGATTGGTAAAAAATTTACAGTTTAGTCTAACCAAAATGTGTCTCAGGTATATCTTATCCTAGAAGAACCAAAACCTAAGACAATAGTGATGTCTAAAGTCCTCTCAGACTATGACTTTGAGATATTCTATACTCATGGTAAGGGGAATGTGGTGGTAGATGCACTTAGTAGGAGGAGAGATTTGTAGCTTATGAGTGAGGAAACGAATTAGTTAGCGGTGATGAAAATATTCATCATGATTTATGGTGGAGCTTCTAACCTTCAGTCAATGAATATTACTCTACCAATCTTATAGCGAGTGAGGGAGGCACAACTAGTAGATGATGACATTGAGGCCCCCAGTTCTTATTAATCTACAAGACATGATCCAAATAGATTTTCCTTCGGTGGAGAGTACATCATCTTCCTCATAGGGCACCCCATAGTGTTAGCGGAGTTGCTGGAGGAGGTGTTGAGTGAGTTCCATAATCCCCTTTGGTGGTACATCCTAGAGTGGAGAAAATGTAAAATTAACTTTGTCGTCAGTATTGGTGGTCTGGGATGATGAAAGTGGTGGTCGAGTTCATTTCACAATACGTCACTTGTCAGCATGTGAAGACAAGGCATCATATTTTAGTAGGCCTATCCCAACCACATGAGGTACTGTAGTGAAAATAGGATGGTATCTTGATGGAAATTGTGATGGGGTTACCACATACATCTTATAAGGCCCCAGCCTTAAACCTTACTTAATCTTGAGTTATTAAAAGATTACACATTGAGGATCTTTTCGGGTTTAGAGTTTTAGATAATTAGATCATAAAACTTGCATTACATTCCACATATAAATAAAGTGGTTACATAAATATATTATTCTTCATTCCCATCAATGGAAACATATTTAAAATAAACATGGATTTTTTCTTGACACTTCCTTGACACTATCATCATATCATGTACCTTTCCCTTGACCTGTGAAAAACATTTCAAAAAAACTTGGGATGAGCATAAAAAGCTCAGTAAGGGATATAAAAATATGGAAAGGAAACATGGGTACTTATATAAATAAGGATGAGATCATACTTTACCCATAAAACATAAGCACTTTAACATACCTCATCAAATCATGAATAAATCATAGAAATCATAAGACATAAAGGTAACTTGAGGCATTCATAACATTCTTACGTAGGGAGTAACCCTCTTGGTTACGTTTGGAATACCCATCACAGTATATGCCCTAAATCTCTTCTGAGAAACCTTAACGTTTCACTCCTTCGCGTTACCCAATGCATTGGAGAGCTATATCGGGCTCACCCGCCCTTAGTTTATCACGGAACCACCCGTTTTCATAATAATTCCCAAGAACCATAACATAATCATATCACATAAAACATGCATAAAGGAAACATAAAATTTCCACATTTTAATCACGAGATATCAATAAAACACATTGATATAATAAAAACATTATGAAAACCATTTTCAATACCAAAGTAAAACATGGTATTTATTTTTCGTTTTTTAAAAAAATGGTATGGCTTGTAGAGGAAGCCGAAACTCCAATAATGGTCACGGTGGCAGAGAATTCGTTGTCGCCGCATACGTACGACAAAAAAATTCCCTTTTTTCGTTTAGTAAACGCTTCGTATAAAAAAGATTCCTTTTGAATAAACGTAAAAGTCAAAGAGGTTCATACACCGTATAAAAGAAGGTTGTGTATAAAATAAAATATGCCTCAATGAAAGGAGATTGAGATGAAGTCCCATACAAGGATCATTTTTTAAATAAAATAGATCTATTATGTGTATTCACTATAATTACACATAAAGAAAGTAAAAATACAAGATAGGACATAATAATATCATGACGTAATTTGAAAGTAGGATATTTACCCAAAGAATGGAAATTGGGTTAAGAAGTTCCCTTACCTCGGGTCCGACTTGACTCGATCGTCCTTTAATGTCATGAATAATAAACTTTAGTTAATTTCTACTTTCTTAAGAACCTTTTTCAAGTCCATTATTCCTTTTATATCACTTATTTCCATGTCATGAACACTATGTAATTATTTAAGTTAATAACGGTCGTTTTAACGATCATTGGTACTTGAGTCAAAAATAAGCCCTTTATAATTACATGTTGTTCATGTATCCATTATATCCAGAAGGGTATTCATGATGTAGATATCATATATGTCATATATATCCAGTACATGCATGCATTTATAATATTACATAATCATTTAGAGGTAAGAAATGAAATGCACCATTCATGGAGACGGTAAGCTGTACGTACGCATGAACGCTACTTTCATTTCTATTTCGTATTTTATAGAATGGAATCATAATGATATAAAGTTATATTATAATTACAGTATAATATCATATATAATATCATTAAATTTATCCTTTACACATCCCACATATGGTATTAACGAATCAAATCACTTTCAGGGGGCGGTAGTCCGCACTTCCTAAAATGAAGATATCGCGTTTACCCATAATGGAAACCATAAAGGTATGCCATAAATGAAAAATACAGAAGCTTAAGGAAAGAATAAACATATTATATATCATATATAAAAATAGTGACATCATAATGTCCACCTTTGAAGGAGTTAAATGAGTATTGAACAATCATCGTTTCGGGAGGCAGAATTTCGCCATCCACGGAAACTGTATGTTCTTTAACCATTTGATGTAGTTGTGTGAGAGTGTAGCTCGAATAAATCTTATAACAACATCCTAGTATATTTTAGATAATGGTGTTGTTACAAAAGAAGTAAATAAAAAGAGTTTAGGGGGTTGGAGAATCAAAATAAAACAAATGAACATGAGAGAATGAATTACCTTTAAAAGTGTAAATCCTTTTGATTTGAGCCTAAAGGCTTCCTTTTAAAGGATTATTCCTAAGGTAAATCCTCTAGAATTAGGAGAGGGATGTGTAGAGACAAAATGGGCAGGGTTTGTCCGAGCCAAAGGCTTTGGGAGAGTGGTTAAGGAGGTAGAGGTGGGGGTCTTTTATAAGAGGAGAGGAGGGGCACTCTTGGAAAGTAAAGATAAATTACTTTATTTTAAAATGATTTTCGGATTCAAAAGGTCCCACATTGATATAATTAGAGTATAAGAAGATAGGTCTTCTAAATCCACTCATACAATTGGTTTTTTCCATGTGTTGGTTTTAGAGTTTACATTATCTTTCCATTTTATTTAAATCGTTAAATAATGAGGTCATCGCTGCATCATCATGATGTCATAAATAATTTACTTTATTTGAAGTCTAAAAATTATAAAAAAAATACTATGATGTAGGAAATCTTTTTATCTTTCCAATGAATATTTATAATCAAAAATATTATCTTTATAACCCCATGTAACAATTGTTTTCGTAAAATATATTATGTTTGTGTCATTTTTACTTTTACATTAAATAAAAAGTTATTTATGTCATTTCCCAACCAAAGTGGATCCATGGGGTCCCCAAGTTGACCCATGGCTTGTCTTGGTCGTTCATGACACAAACAATGAGGGTAGGACATGTTTCAAGCTCATCTCATTTTATTAAAGCATTATTTTTACCTTAAACTACACTAATTACCAATAATCGCGATTAAAAACTTAATAAGTTACTATTCACCAAAAAATTATTATAATCTCATTGAACCACATTTTACTTCTTAATGACAACCATGTATGTCGGATTTTTGAAATGCAAAACACAATGATGGTAAAATTTCATTTAAACGGAAAATCAGTTTTTATAAGTACCACTTAGTGGTTTCACTATTCATCAAAAATTGAAGTTTTTCAGAAAATTACCAAAAATTCACCCTAAGATATATTTGATATTACGAATTCAAAAACAAAGTATATTTTACAAAATTCAAAACATATAAGTCACATTAATTAATTTAATAATTAATTCCCGATGTCAGAGCAAATAGCGTGTTTTTATAAAACAATAAGTATCAAAAGATTGACACCAGTTTAAGTCTAATTTCAAAGTGAAATTGATTTCAATGACCACCATTGGATTAAATGGTAAAAATATATTCAGATTACACATTAAGACCAATTCAAAAGATAATATAATCATATAAATAAATTAGATTAAGAATCAGTTTTGATGTAAAATGCAGTATTTTTCACTATTCATTAAAAAATGAACATTGTCAGAAAAATACCAAAAATTCACACAAAGTAAATTTTGATGTCCCAATCATAAATAATAATTTTATTTTGACAAACATAGCTTATAAAATTGTCAAAAGATAGATTTAAAAAGGGTTTTCCATCAAAAGGCAGTAAAACAATCTTTTAAGAATATTAGTGTATTCCATGCATAAGATTGGATTTATTTTCATTTTAAGCCTCTAAAAAACTATCTAATTCATTAACAGACATAGATAAAAATATCTATTATTCATTACTTACTTGGGATGTTACATCCTTCCCCCTTTAGAAAATTGCGTCCCCGCAATTTATTTTCTTATCAAATAAATGGGGGTACTTATCCCTCATTTCATTTTCAGATTCCCATGTTGCCTCTTCCATCATGTGGTTTTTCCACAAAACCTTTACCAGCTTAATCACCTTATTCCGTAACACTTTCTCCCTGTGGTCAAAAATATGGACCGGTTGTTCCTCATAAGATAGGTTCTCTTCCAGCTGAACTACCTCTGGACTCAAAACATGAGATGGATCTGGCATATACTTTCTCAACATCGAAACGTGAAAAACATTGTGTACCTGAGATAAACTCGGTGGTAAAGCCACTCGGTATACAACTGATCCAACTCTCTCCAGAATTTCATATGGTCCAATGAACCTTGGACTTAGCTTTCCTTTCTTACCAAATCTCATCACACTTTTCCAAGGAGAAACCTTGAGAAAAACATGATCACCTACCTCGAAAGATAGATCCTTCCTCCGGTTATCCGCATAACTCTTCTTCCTACTCTGAGCTGTTCTCATGTGCTTCTGAATCAGCTGAAATTTTTCTACCATCTCTTCTACCAATTCTGGTCCCATCAACTTCCTTTCACCCACTTCATCCCAGAAAGCTAGAGTTCGACACCGCTTCCCATATAATGCCTGAAATGGTGCCATCTATATACTGGAATGAAAACTGTTATTATATGAAAATTCAAACAAAGAAATATGTTGGTCCCAACTTCCCTGATAATCCATAGAACAAGCTCGTAGCATATCCTCCAATGTCTGAATTGTTAGTTCTGACTGCCCATCTGATTGAGGATGAAATGTTGTACTAAAATTTAATTCAGTACCCAACGACTTCTGAAGGCCTTTCCAAAAGTTAGAAGTGAACCTGGGATCACGATCAGATACAATGGAGAGGGGAACTCCATGTAACCTGACTATCTCTTTAAGATACAAACGGGAAAGTTGATCTAGGGAAAAAGTATCTCATATAGCAAGTAAATGAGCAGATTTGGTCAAGCGATCAACAATAACCCAGATTGCATTATTACCTCGAGATGTCCTCGATAATCCCACAACAAATTCCATGGATATGTTTTCCCATTTCCACTCTGGCACTGGTAAAGGATGAAGCATCCCTTTCGGTAACTGCCGCTCTACTTTAACCTGCTAACAAGTCAGACACTTCACAGTAAAATCAGCAATATCTCTTTTCATTCCATCCCACCAGTAATACTCCCACAGATCTCTGTACATCTTAGTACTACCAGGATGAACTGAAAACGGGGAACTATGAGCCTCATATAACAACTCATTCTTCAACTGTGAATCAAAAGGCAGACACAATCTCTTCCCAAATCTCAAAACACAATCATTATCAATGTTGAATTCAGGCAACTTACCTTTCTGAACCAGCACTACCTTTTTCTGCAACTCATTGTCTTGCTTCTGTTCTTGCTTGATTCTATCTGATAGAGATGATCTCACTGATACCTGAAACAAAACAGAAGAACTTCCTGCACCAACAACTTCTATGCCAAAGTTCATCAAATACTTAATCAAAGGATCACGTTCCAAACGCAACATTGCTAATGAAGCATTACATTTTCGACTCAAAGCATCAGCCACTTTATTTTCTTTTCCCGGATGGTAATGAATTGTACAATCATAATCCTTGATTAATTCTAGCCATCTCCTTTGTCTCATGTTCAATTCTTTCTGAGTGAATATATACTTTAAACTTTTGTGATCGGTATATATTTCACACTTTACTCCATTCAAATGATGCCTCCAAATTTTTAAAGCGAAAACAACAGCAGCTAATTCCAAATCATGTGTAGGGTAGTTTAACTCATGAGTTTTCAACTGTCGTGAAGCATAAGCAATTACCTGATCATTCTGCATTAGGACGCAACCAAGTCCTTTCAATGAATCATCACTGTAGATAACAAACTCACCATTCCTGGAAGGTGGTGCCAAAACTGGAGCATTCACCAATCTTCTTTTTAATTCCTGAAAACAATCATCACATTATTTTGTCCAGATAAACTTAACACCCTTCCAAGTTAGCTTAGTCATTGGAATAGATAACCGTGAAAAATTTCTAACAAACCTTCGATAATAGCCTGCCAAACCAAGGAAGCTACAAATCTCAGTTACATTTGTGGGTCTTGGCCAGTCTTCCACAACTTTTGTTTTTGCAGGATCAACAGTTATCCCATCTTTAGAAACAATGTGACCAAGGAAAGAAATTTTTTGCAACCAAAACTCACACTTTCTGAATTTCCCATACAATTTCTTTTCTTTTAAGGTTTGCAAGATAACCCTTAAATGTCTTTCATGCTCTTCTTTACTTTTAGAAAACACCAAAATATCATCAATGAAAACCACCATTTATCACCTGATTCAACTGAGCCATCACTACAAAAAACTCTTCAATTCTGATTCTGACCATCTCAGGTTGCTAATTTAGAAGGTCATTTCCCTCTGTATGTCTTTCTAACATAGCTGACATGTTTCCTCTGTGAAAACCATTCTGAATAAACATGTCTTAGATGAAGCAACATGGTAATATTCAAATGCTATATCACTTCAATTTGACCATAAAAAAAACTTTTGGATAATCATTTCATAGAATTATAACTCCTAAAGTTATCTAAACCGACCTCTGATACCAACTATAAGGCCCCAGCCTTAAACCTTACTTAATATTGAGTTATTACAAGATTACACATTGAGGATCTTTTCGGGTTTATAATTTTAGAGAATTAGATCATAAAACTTGCATTACATTCCACATATAAACAAAGTGGTTACATAAAGATATTATTCTTCATTCCCATCAATGGAAACATATTTAAAATAAACATGGATTTTTTCTTGACACTTCCTTGACACTATCATCATATCATGTACCTTTCCCTTGACCTGTGAAAAACATTTCAAAAAAACTTGGGATGAGCATAAAAAGCTCAGTAAGGGATATAAAAATATGTAAAGGAAACATGGGTACTTATATAAATAAGTATGAGATCATAATTTACCCATAAAACATAATCACTTTAACATACCTCATCAAATCATGAATAAATCATAGAAATCATAAGACATAAAGGTAACTTGAGGCATTCATAACATTCTTACGTAGGGAGTAACCCTCTTGGTTACGTTTGGAATACCCATCACAGTATATTCCCTAAATCTCTTCGGAGAAACCTTAATGCTTCACTCCTTCGCATTACCCAATGCATTGGAGAGCTATATCGGGCTCACCCGCCCTTAGTTTATCACGGAACCACCCGTTTTCATAATAATGCCCAAGAACCATAACATAATCATATCACATAAAACATGCATAAAGGAAAAATAAAATTTCCACATTTCAATCACCAGATATCAATACAACACATTGATATAATAAAAACATTATGAAAGCCATTTTCAATACCAAAGTAAAACATGGTATTTATTTTTCGTTTTTAAAAAAAATGGTATGGCTTGTAGAGGAAGCCGAAACTCCAATAATAGTCACAGCGGCGGAGAAGTCATTGTCGCCACATACGTACGACAAAAACATTCCCTTTTGTCGTTTAATAAATGATTCTTATAAAAAAGATTCCTTTTGAATAAACGTAAAAGTCAAAGAGGTGCATACACCGTATAAAAGAAGGTTGTGAATAAAATAAAATATGCCTCAATGAAAGGATATTGAGACGAAGTCCCATACAAGGATCATTTTTTAAATAAAATAGATCTATTATGTGTATTCACTATAATTACACATAAATAAAGTACAAATACAAGATAGTACATAATAATATCATGACGTAATTTGAAAGTAGGAGATTTACCCAAAGAATGGAAATTGGGTTAAGAAGTTCCCTTACCTCGGGTCCGACTTGACTCGATCGTTCTTTAATGTCTTGAATAATAAACTTTAGTTAATTTCTACTTTCTTAAGAACCTTTTTCAATTCCATTATTCCTTTTATATAACTTATTTCCATGTCATGAACACTATGTAATTATTTAAGTTAATAACGGTCGTTTTAACGATCATTGGTACTTGACTCAAAAATAAGACCTTTATAATTACATGTTGTTCATGTATCCATTATATCCAGAATGTTATTAATGATTTAGATATAATATATGTCATATATATCCAGTACATTCATGAATTTATAATATTACATAATCATTTAGAGGTAAGAAATGAAATGCACCGTTCATGGAGACGGTAAGTCGTACGTACGCATGAACGCTACTTTCATTTCTATTTCATATTTTATAGAATGGAATCATAATGATATAAAGGTATATTATAATTCCAGTATAATATCATATATAATATCATTAACTTTATCCTTTAAACATCCCACATATGGTATTAACGAATCAAATCACTTTCAGGGGGCGGTAGTCCGCACTTCCTAAAATGAAGATATCGCGTTTACCCATAATGGAAACCATAAAGGTATGCGATAAATGAAAAATACAGAAGATTAAGTAAAGAATAAACATATTATATATCATATATAAAAATAGTGACATCATAATTGCCACCTTTGAAGGTGTTAAATGAGTATTGAACAATCATCGTTTCGGGAGGCAGAATTTCTCCATCCACGGAAACCGTATGTTCTTTAACCATTTGATGTAGTTTTGTGAGAGTGTAGCTCGAATAAATATTATAAAAACATCCTAGTATATTGAATATACTGGTTTTGTTACAAAAGAAGTAAATAAAAATAGTTTAGGGGGTTGGAGAAGCAAAATAAAACAAATGAACATGAGAGAATGAATTACCTTTAAAAGTGTAACTCCTTTTGATTTGAGCCTAAAGGCTTCCTTTGAAAGGATTCTGCCCAAAGGGAATCCTCTATGATGAGGAGAGGGATGTGGAGAGATAAAATGGGTAGGGGTCGGCCGAGACAAAGGCTTTGGGAGTGTGGTTAAGGAGGTAGAGGTGGGGGTCTTTTATAAGAGGAGAGGAGGGGCACTCTTGGAAAGTAAAGATAAGTTACTTTATTTTAAAATGATTTTAGGATTCAAAAGGTTCCACATTGATATAATTCTAGGATATGAAGATAAGTCTTCGAAATCCACTCATCCAATAGGTTTTGGCCATGTTTAGGTTTTAGATTTTACATTATCTTTCCATTTTATTTAAATCGTTAAATAATGAGGTCATCGCTGCATCATCATGATGTCATAAATAATTTAATTTATTTGAAGTCTAAAAATTATAAAAAAAATACTATGATGTAGGAAATCTTTTTATATTTCAAATGACTATTTATAATCAAAAATCTGATCTTTATAACTCCATGTAACAATTGTTTTTGTAAAACATATTATGTTTGTGTCATTTTTACTTTTACATTAAATAAAAAGTTATTTATGTCATTTCCCAACCAAAGTGGATCCATGGGGTCCCCAAGTTGACCCATGGCTTTTCTTGGTCGGACATGACACAACCAATTAGGGTAGGACATGTTTCAAGCTCATCTCATTTTATTAAAGCATTATTTTTACCTTAAACTACACTAATTACCACTAATCGCGATTAAAAACTTAATAAGTTACTATTCACCAAAAAATTATTATAATCTCATTGAACCACATTTTACTTCTTAATGACAACCATGTATGTCAGATTTTTGAAATTAAAAACACAATGATGGCAAATTTTCATTTAAACGGAAAATCATTTTTTATAAGTACCACTTAGTGGTTTCACTATTCATCAAAAATTGAAGTTTTTCCGAAAATTGCCAAAAATTCACCCTAAGCTATATTTGATATTCTGAATTCAAAAACGAAGTCTATTTTAAAAAATTCAAAACATATAAGTCACATTAATTAATTTAATAATTAATTCCCGCTGTCAAAGCAAATAGCGTGTTTTTATAAAACAATAAGTATCAAAAGATTGACACCAGTTTAAGTCTAATTTCAAAGTGAAATTGATTCCAATGACCAACATTTGATTAAATGGTAAAAATATATTCAGATTACACATTAAGACAAATTCAAAAGATAATCTAATAATATAAATAAATTATATTAAGAAGCAGTTTTGATGTAAAATGCAGTATTTTTCACTATTCATTAAAAAATGAACATTGTCAGAAAAATACCAAAAATTCACACAAAGTAAATTTTGATGTCCCAATCATAAATAATAATTTTATTTTGACAAACATAGATTATAAAATTGTCAAAAGATAGATTTAAAAAGGGTTTTCCATCAAAAGGCAGTAAAACAATCTTTTAAGAATATTAGTGTATTTCATGCATAAGATTGGATTTATTTTCATTTTAAGCCTCTAAAACACTATCTAATTCATTAATAGACATAGATAAAAATATCTATTATTAATTACTTACTTGGGATGTTACACATCTAGGGGCCATGACTCTATCCGGGTGATCGTTGACAGACTCACCATGTCAGCCCACATTATACCCATTTGGGATTAGGGGCAGGTAGAGGGCTTGGGATGCCTCTACCTCTAGGAGATAGTGAGTCTTCATCGGGTGCCCTCAACAATTGTCTCATATTATGATTATTTCTTTACATCCCAGATATGGAGGGGATTACATGAGGCATTCGGTATGCAGCTGTGCATGAGCACGACTTTTCATCCCCAGATGGATGGTCTGACAGAGAAGACAATCGATACATTGGAAGAAATGCTATATGATTGCATTCTAGATTTTGGTCATAGTTGGGAGGACCATCTTCCACTATTAGAGTTTTTATACAACCAAATATGTCACTCCACCATTGGAATGGAACTGTTTGATGCCTTGTATGGCCAGACATACATATCACCCCTATACTGGACAGACTCAGGGTCCAAAGTTAATATGAGTTACCATCGAGAAGGATCAGATCATCCAGGAGTGTATGTTGACTGCACATAGTAGGATGAAATTTTATGATGATAGGAGATAGAGACCCTTTGAGTTTGAGGAGGGCGATCATGTATTCCATCGGGTCTCACACCAACGTGGATTTTAGAGATTTATCTAGGGCGACAAGCTGTCTCCAGGGTTAATCAGACCTTTTCAGATCCTAAGAAGAGATTTTGAGGTGGCATACCACCTGGATATTCCCCCATAGATGCACTGGGTGCATGATGTTTTCCAACCATCACAACTGACGAGGTATATTTGTGAACCATTTAATGTCATCAACTAGGGTATGCTGGACATTAGCGATGGGGTGATGTTTATAGAGTTCTCGATAGAGATAGTGGATCGATAGGAGCGGGTCCTATATGGGTGGAAAATTTCTCTAGTATGAGTTTGGTGGTAGCATGATAATATCCATGAGAGCACATGGGAGTGGGAGACTCAGATTCATGATCAGTACCCGCATCTATTAGATTACTTTTTGTTTTGGATTTCGGGGTTGTAAATCCATATGGTTGGGATAATGTAATTTCTCATAAGTTCCATGTAATTTTTTTATTATATGGAATTAATATTAGTCTACATGATTTTACGACACACGATCTTGAGACCCCGTAAGCCTAGAACGTAATTGTGAACATTTTTTAGATCACATATGTAAATGTGAGAGCAGGTTTTTATAAAATTTTAACTGGTTCTTAAATCAAAAATCGGAGGGTACCATTGATTTTATAAAGCTAGGATTCACCTAGAATGGACATACCTTTGTCCAGCAAGGGCCGAACAAAAATGTTAATTTTTGGACTATTTTAAAATTAATAAAAAAACTTCAAAAAGTTTCTTTATTTTCATTTCTCATCCATTGTGCGAAAGATGATGAAACTACGGTGAAATGGAAAGGTGTGTTGATGAGGATCATTAATGGATCCTTAACTCACATCATAATGATGCTTTAATGACATGTAATAGCAACACTGTTTCTTATACAAAATATTGTAACAAAATATCTTCGCAGCGTAACAGAAACACTACGACAAGTTTTCCTTTTATTTTGGATGACTAATTGGTTGAATGAAGAATTAAATTGTTATGATTCTCTAATGAACTTTCGAATAACTTCCTTTCCAATGAGAAACTAATAACGCCAATGAACATCAAACATCATTGATGCACCTCAAAGAATGGAGTCAGAAACAATAAAAGATGTCAATGTGATGAAACCTCAAGGATGTATCAATGCAGTAGAAAATGTCAAAAAGGTTGGGGTTGTTTTATTTAATGTTCTTCCCCATTCCTTTTTTGGAACATGTTGAACATAGATCAACCCACAGGTAAGTTGATCCATGGATCATGCGTTCTAGTAGGAGTGTAACTTTATTTTGGATTTCTTAACCAGGATTAAAACATCAATTGTCTTTATTGAACTACCCCCCCCCCCCCGGACCTTTCCCTTATTTAGACCTCTGATGCAGAGGGTGTGGGCCAACACAAACAATGATCGAGAACCTATGATGTATTTGTTCTTTTATCCCTCACCCTCAATGTGGCGGCATGAGGATTCTGAGACCTTTGAATTGAAGAGGACGTTACCCGAAGAGTGAAGGCACATGTGGAACAAAGAACTGGCCTCTAAAGCACATACGGTAGTCTGCTGAACAATCTACCAGTGTGCGGGCAACCAAACGGAAACAACCCCTATTTACTAAAACAAACTCATATGATGAAAATTTAGCATCTGATTGATGGTCCTTTTGTGGAATTGGGACATGGCAGGACCAGTGGGGACAGGATCTATGTGACACAGTCGGCTAATGGTGGGGATCTACTTTGTGTGACATGGAAGACACATGATACTCGATAGGAGAAATATCTCAATTTGGATGATGTGGGAAGTATCTCAATATGACCTAGAAGACCCGATGTGGGGAGAATCTCTTTGTTATCCATCATAACCATGGTACACATTAGGGATATGTACCAAAGTAGTCAATGGTTTGTGGGATGTGGCTTCTTTATGACCCGACATACCCACTACACTCAATAGTGGATGAGTCCTCTAGCAGCTTAGGAGTTCAATAATGTGAATAATTATACATCTATTTCTACCCTAAATGTATACCAGGTGTGATATGTAATGTTCATCATGATTTACATTGATGATTTCGGTGTGGCCTTTCCTTTTTGTTTTGGGGTCCCTAATGAGTATCACATTACACCCCCCTTCATGGGCCCCTCCAACTCATGTCATGTTCCATGAAGGAGATTAGATTTTTGATAGAGACTTTAGTGGATCGGGACCCAAGTGTGTTTAGGGATACGAGACCTATGGATGTTATGATGGTGAAACTGGTGGCATATGACCAGAAGGGGCCTAGTAGAATCATGTTTACATGATTATCTAATTCATCTTCCAGTAGATAAACTATACTTATGATCATGTGGGGTTTTTTATTTTACGGAAGGCCATCAGAGTTTCTTTTTTGTACCTTTCCATTTTCAATTCTTTTTTTGGGTATTTATTCTGGACCACTTGTATTAGTTGTACTTTTACTCAACTCATTTTTTTAGATACATGTTTCCTTTTCAGTTTGTGGGATGTGGTTTGGCGTGTGTGTGCGTACAAGTACTCAGGTAAATCCCTCCCACTTGCAGGTTGATTCCTTTGGTGCTAGTCACCAGCCCCTGGTCTTCATAAGGTAGGATTAGGGTAGTCACAACAAGGGCTCAGGGGGATGAGTTGTGACACATTTCTAAGGAAAAGTTGGGCATAAGTGAAGATTAGTTACATATATGCGCGATTAGTCGACACTATCATGGGTTGAATTCTATTAGTTGTTTTGTGAGGTGTAATACACCTCCTTATTGAGCTCAATTGGGGTTCAAGAGCTTCAGCAGGGGGGATGGTGGTAGTTTATGTAGATAGATTCACCGATCTTAAGCACAACTCACTTGATATGTTCAAATATGGTAACATCTAATCATTTTAGTTTGATTAGGGACTTCATTGAAAGATATAGGCATGAGTAGATCCCTTATAGATCCAAACATATACCATGGTGTTGGGGAGGGAACATATGAATGAGAGAATCATGGAAAAGGGACACTAGATAGATCGATCTGTCAGTCGGCAAGATAGGGGTGATTTATCTTTTGTAGCAGGTAGCTACAGAAGGTGTCCGAATTGGGGACCCTTCTATGACCAGACTAAGGGGTGTGTTGTCCTAGTTTAGGAGATGCACATAGAGTAGGGGATAATAGGAGATGGATAATGATACACTTGTTATGGGAATGGTAATAGAATTAATTTTTCATCCCACAATTTAAAATCTCATAATTACCTCAAAAATTATAGTCTCTTAAATTATTTTTATTCGCCATAAAATTTCATAACATATTGCCCAAAAATGGGTTTTATTGAAATTAACTTTTTAGAATCCTTAAATATAAAAACCTATGATGATATTCATAACTCTTTAGAAGATATACTAATATCTATTATTTTACAAACAATTATTGTATACAAAATATAAGGTCCCAATATTAAACATTGCATATTATATTGTTTTTTATCAAGAATTAATATTAGAGGGTCTATTCAGATTAGAGTTTTATATAATTAAGTTAAATTCGTTCAAACTAAACTCATACATTATAGGTGGAAACTTCTACACAGTAATAAATTATTCCACCAAAGGGAATCCTTAAAAAATAATTCATTTCATGATCACTCTTCAAATTTTTCTCCTTGATCTCATCCTTGCCTCAATTCTCCCTTAAACCCTGTGAATGAAATTTTATACATTTATGAGCACCAAAAAATTAGTAATGGATAAAGTGACAATAGAAACCGTTCGTTTAATGACAGATTTAAAAAAATAATAAATTTTACACATATCTTTAAATTTATTTGACAATAAGAAACCAAAAAAATTCACATTAAGAACAAATCTTGTGCCCAGATAATCATTAATGCTCATAGAAATCAATTAAAAATATTTAGGTGAATTAGAGAATTATAAACACAAAACCCTTTTAATCCCTTTTCAATTGTAATAGCCATAAGGACAAATTTTAGTTAACATATTACCAGCATACTCAGTGAAATCTAGTCCACCCCTTGTTAATCGATAACAGTCTTTCTTGATGCTCTCTAGGCACCCCATGTTAACCTATAATGGGATTTCCCAATGCTATCTAGGCCACATAATTATAATCTATAATAGGATTTATCTAAAATATATGGGTCCCCTCATGTATAAGTTATATCAACCTCGCTAATTTCCAATAATTCTTAATTACCATATCATTAATAAAACACTTTTATCATAAAACCATTTGGAAAACACTTTTACTCTCATATGTAAAACACTTTAGTATATAAATAGAATAATAATTTAAATAAATTTTCAATTACAAAACATATTTTTTATTGAAAATTATTTTTCAATTGAAAAATTACCCAAATTAAAAATATAGTTTTTCATTCAAGAAAACATGATAACATTAAAAGTAAGTAGAGAATAATTTAAAGACCATGGTGGTGGAAAATTCATTATCTCCATATATGTTTAGAATATAAAATTTGTTTTGACATTTTTTCAAACATTTTTTATAAAAACATTAAAAAATATTCATTTTTGAATACTATTGAATGAAAAATAAAATATATTTAAATTTAATTTATAATCATTTTAATACATGGAAATAAATTTATAAAATAATATCATGAATGTTTACCTGCAGAAATTTGTTTTGATTATCGAATCAGTAAATATTTAAGTTGTCTCATACCATATTGAACATTTAAAAACTAATTTCCTTGAAATAATACATTTTCTAATACATTAAATAAAATTATTATACATAAAATATGGATATTAAATTAAATAGTATCTTTATATTCACTTTTTAAAATAATAATGGTGCTTATCATCAGGAAATGACTCAATATAATGCGATTGAGTGGAACTCCATTTTATTAAGTCTAACTAATCATTTATATTCATTATCTTCTTGAATAATTAAACTAGGATAATTATTTAATTCAAAATATTCATTTTAATGTTTATTATTCATTTTACATAACTTGTTACAATGTTATTACAATTACTTAATTATTTATGCTCATGTCTGATGTTTTGACAATATTCAGCACTAGAGTCCAAAATGAAATTTTTATGATGTTAATATTAAATGTAATCATTTTTACATAATTTTAATAGAAAAATAAACTAAATTATTATTAATTTTATAAATAAATTATACTTTTAAATGAAACTATTAACAATGTTAATTCAAAATTTAATATGTTATAATCATGGAGATGGTTGGTTCTACGTACGCATGAGTAACATTATCATTTTTCAATGATCATTATGGAGAGTAAATAAGTATAATTTTATCATTAAATAATTATCATAATATCATTAAAATCATTTTTATCATGAAAATTTACTTATATATATATATATATCACCCATGTGATGTGGTGGTGAAAAATGAAGTGCATCGCTTTGGGGAATTAATAGTTCACATGAGAACGAATGATGTAATCATTTTTATGTGAAAATAATAGAAAATATGTTAATGATTTATTATTACTTTAATAATGATAAATATGTCATAAATATCATATATACTCAATAATTATAATATTTTTACCAGTATTTTGTGGTAGTGATGAAAAATTTATTATATCAGTTTGCGGAGTTGATAGTTCAAACGTTTGCACGAATGAATAATTATATACCCATTTTATGGGAAATTAAATATATATAGTTGATGATATTAAAATAATAATATCATACTATATTAAGGATATTATAGTAATTATTTCATTATTATTGAATGATATTATAAGGACATGGGAAATGAAATAAAATAGTAACACCTAATTAAAAAAAAATATCACTTCTTCGCACGATCTCTATTGATTATCACCTTAACACCTACAAGTTGAGTATTCTTCCTAAAATAAGCGATCTAGAATATTATGGGGGGTTATAGGATTTTATTTGGTTAAAAATATTATAATCCATATTGGGTGTGATGTGTGATGAAAATATAAGAATGGGTTCCCATTTATAGGATATGGGAGAGGTACTCTTGTAATTCATCAAAATATTCGTAAATATTAAGGATATTCTTGAGTGAAAGACATAAAAATGAATATAAATTACTATTAGAATAAATTTTAGACCACACCATATCAAAGTTTTGATTATCTAATATTTTTATTATGTTTAATTAATTTATAAATATCTTAATTAAACTATAATATCATTATTGTAAAATTTGGTACAATTCATTTAATTTGACATCAAATACATCAAGAAAAATGGAAAATTAAAGTATAATTCAATAAAACATCTCTAATATATCATATATATATATAAAATTCTTTATACATATTAAATCGTCCAAAATATATCAAAATTAAAATTATTAAAATCATTTTTTAAATTAAATAGATATTGTTTTAGCATTACAGAATATTTTAAGGTAATTATATAATATAAAAATATTCACAATTAATATATATAATGAAACTAAATCCATTTTTATAAAAATTGATATTTCTTTTATTTATAACATGATTTGTCCTATATGTGGACACATAAACAATATTAAATAAAAAAATAATGACATTTTGAAAATTTATTTGAACTGAATAATATATTAGTTAATTTCATAAAAAATTGTCCATTAAAAAAATATAATTAGATATTAAGGTGATAAAATTTTAATAATACTAATAAAATTATTTTAGATGCTTTTAGGTCACATTATTACCTTTATATATTGGTTTTAACCCTTATTTATCCCTTCAACTCTTACACAGACAATATGTATCCTTAAACATTGATGGTTAATATACTTTCTATAAAATACGAAATGAAAGATAAATGAGTTATGGATAAAATTTTAATCCTTATCCCAATAATTTGGACAAATTTTATATTTTTATATATTTTATATCATTTAATTAAATATTATTTATTTTAAATTTTCTTTAATTTCAATTAGGATAGTATTAATTATTTTTTATTATAAATAATCAAAAATAAATAAATTGTTTAAAAAAGTATTCTAAAACATCACTACCATGTCCAGGTCATAAATTAAGTTATTTTATAAATTTAAATCATTAAAATTATATTTATTTCAAATTTTTTTAAATCATTTATCTTTTTTCCTTTAATTAATCAATTACCATATCACCATTGTGTGACTAATTAAGTTAGTAAGTTTATGACTAAAAATTAAAAATAAATTTCAATGATGTAGATGATCATTATAGATTTATTAATCCTAAATATAGTTGAAAATTTCTATTATATTACTCCATAATACAAATATATACATTATTAAAAATTAATAATGACCAATTTGGTTTTCATTTGAAAATAATATTATAAAGGTTATATTCTCATCCAAAAGGACATAAATGTTCATATATCTAATTTATTAATGATTAGGGATGAAACAAACTCGTCAAATAAAATTAGTAAAAGTTTTATTGTAATTTTATAATATTTATAATAAAAAATTTCCCCAAATTATCTGAAATGCACCTAACTAAGGTAATAAAATTTTCAATAAATTTACTATTCATATGATCCAAATATAAAATAGACATATTAACTAAATTTTTATCCTCTGAATAAAAATAGGAAATCCATTTTTCAAAATTCAAAATAGTGAAATTTTAGAAATTAATTATAAATTAATCATGTTGAGGAATGAGAAAATGAGTTTTTAATGTTAAAATGGTAAAAAGATCACAATATTTTAATATCCAATTTCCATGTCAAATTGATTAAAATGAACTAAATTGTATTAAATGGTAAAAATTGAGATAATAATACTTTAAAATCATTCAAAAATATAATTTATCACAAGAAAAAAAATAATTTTTTTCTATGAAATCATATTAATATTTAACTATTTAGAATAACATGAAACATATCTGAAAAATTAAAAAATAAAACAAATTAAATTTTTATACTAAATTTTCAATGAATCATTTTATATTGAGAAATATAACTTTTAATATTATCAAAACAATATTTAAAACAATTTTTCCATCAAAAGGTGGAAAAGCTGCATTTATTGAAAATTACATCATTTATGAGTAAAAATTGGATTTATTCTTATATCAGGTCTACAAGACATATAAGTTGGATGTTAAACATTATATTAGATAAATAATATATTTATTCCATTAATAAAACCCATAATTATTGAATTTATAATTTATTGTTATAAAATGAACTTGGGAATTTTTTTAATAATCTTCTAGAAACAAACTTCCAATAAAAAATCATGATGAAGAAATACATGTATAAACTCTACATGTAGTGTCATATGTCATTTTTCTTGTGGGTATAATCATGTAAAGATGGTAGTGGAATAAAAACTGATTTGCCCTATAAGATCCTCGATGAAATCATTTTATAAAATATATAGATAAATAATATAATAAAATTTTTACCTAGATATCAGATATTGTAGACTCCTTGTATGTGGAGTTTGTTTGATGAATACTGGAAACTAGTATACTTGTTGCCCCAACCTCATAGGGTGGTAAACTAGCCAATGTACACCAAATTAGATCAATCAAATTCCCAATCATTTAATGGTGTTTATAATTCATTGTAATGTAATGAAAAAAATCACATAATTTAATAGACATTTAAAGAAGCTTACCTAAAATGAATAATCAAAACCACCATCGATATCCTGAAACACAATTAATGATTGAACTCAACACCTTTAATAGTTATTTTAAATACATTTGGAAAATAAAGAATGTGTCAACCACTTCTTTGGTCATCAAATGACATCCATTTTTTAAAACAATTTTATATAAAATTTATCATGTTTAGTGTATTCATGAAAAAAAATTAATCCATTAGAAATGGATTTATAATTGATGGTTCATATTTTAGAGAATTATCTAAAATGCATGTTTCATCTAGTTTCATTATAGAATTAATTTATATCAATGTATCATAATGATTATAATAATGGATACATTAGATATAACATATTCTTATTATATATTCTTTATTAGTATATAAATTTAGTTACCTTCTATCAATCATCCTCTTGTACTTAAATCCCACAAGTACTAATGAAAATCATTACAACTATTTTTGAATCCATAAAAACCCTTTTTTGATAATGGTTCATCTAGTGAAAATATTTTTCGAATAACAATTTTATCTAAAAAATTATCTTTATCAAAGGGCCTATTTTTTGACCCTATAGTCAATAGTAGTGTGAAAAAATTATGTAATCCATATCTCATAGATTATTTAAAATAATTGTCTCTAGAAAAAGAATCAGTATTACTAATGAATTAAGTGATTTTTCGGTATATTAGTAAAACATACTCGTATATATATATATATATATATATAAAAGAAAATTTTATCTGCATAATATATAAATATATTAGATATCCCTAGTCAGTCTATAAAAATAAATCATATACGAATACAATTAACATGGCTATAAATTTCTTTGGTATAATTCATTCAATGACTATGATCATTTAATCTTCATAATGTTATTAAATTACATATTGGTTCAAATCTAATAGATGGAATGATAATTAACATACACAACCAACCATAATTATCATTGTCAAATTTTTATTTCATATGTAAGGAAGCAATGTCTCATAGTTCTCCTAGTAGGTATCTTATGAATCTCTAATAATTGGGATTGATAATAATCATACATTTCTAGGTAAATCATTAACTGTTTGAAATTCAATAAGAAAAACATATTCATTTCAATATTTTAAATGATTCCATACATATTGTAAAATGAATCTATTTTTTATATCTCATATAAATACTTTATATAATTAATTCCCAATTCTATTTATGATAATCATTAAATAACAGAACAATACGAAATACTAAGGGATAATCATCGATTATAGATTACTAAAAAATTATACATTGAGGGGATAAAATAACCCTACATATCATGAAATTTAAAAAGAATTAGTCATTAATAAATGAGAATAATTATTAAATTTGTTATTATATTTTGATACATCATATATCCACATAAGCATCCTCTCATATATCAAGTACTTAGGTACACATCAAATCTCACGTATTATTTTTTTGTAATGATTTTTTAATGGGTCTCCTACATTTTCCTATATATCCTCCCAAATATTCTATTAATCAAACAACCTAATGAACTCCCATAAAATGTGGTATCTATGAACCTTGTCCATTGGCGAGTGTATTTTTTCAAATAAAATAAATTAATTCCATTGTTTTCATTACAATGCTGTGTTTCTCCCTCGAGGAAAAAAACAACAAACAATTTAGAAAATAACTTATTAATCTAGATATCATCCTTCACACCATCTAATGTAATGATATAATCTACTTATATTATTGAGTTCTCAAGGGTGGAAAATTGGTAACTCTTTCAACAGCTTGATAAAACATTTAATAAGAATATAAAACCATTTTAGATTTCATGTAATCTAAATCATAATGGAAACTATAATCATTATAAACTTTTATACATAACCAATTCATTAAATTAAAGAAAAATTACATATCCTTCATCTTTATAAAATATATTTGAATATTCCTTAAAATAATCCAGTGACTCTAATTAAAATTGTTTTTAAATTTACTTGTTATAATTAGAGAATATGTGATAGTGGATCAAGTAGAAAAAATGGAATAGTTTATATGTACTATAGATTATTTATGTAAAATTCTATTATTATTTTATAACTATTTAAACGATTATATAGATTCTATGATTTTTTCCATGCAGAAATGATAAATTCCCCCTCATATATATATCTATTCCATACTACATTAGAATATAAACAGTTTCTAGTTCATAACTGAATATAAAAAATCAAATTGATCTATATGTATAGATATTCATAGACATTATATATAATTCATCAACCATGTCTATTATAGGGATTTTTTACATATAAATGTTTTGATAATGTAGAGTGTTTAGATATAATTTTAGAAATACATTATTCATTTCCAAGAAAAACTAAAATTCATCAATAATCTCCCACTAATCTCCTTGTATACATAAGAATCATCCAATATATTGATGATCCAAAAATCAATAATTTCTCAATAAAGCTATATATTCCAAATTTAGTGAACTTTCATTAATCGGTATATGGACCATCCTACATTGCATAATATAGAAGTCTCATTCAGAAAATTTGAACCATTAGGTTGTATCATATACACAGACATTACTAAAATATTATAATGTGATGTAAATTTTATATCCATAATTTGAATCTCATTAAAGAAAATCTCATTATATAAAAAACTAATATAATAATTCATTGATATATATGAAATATATTTAATCATAGTTAACACATGAATTTGGTGAATAATTATTCTAATAATAACGATATATATATAGAAATTCAATAATATTAATTACATTTCATGGTAAAACCCCATTTACATCCAATATTTATTACCCATTCAGGAGAATACTCAAATTTCCATATATTTTTATGGTATATATAGTTAATTTCATATTCCAGATTTTAACCATTTTATGGAATAAGAATGATCAACAACATCATGATAGGTATTAGGATAATCATAATTGAATAATAATTCAATATTAGTATCCCTAAAAAATTAAAATATCATGTATTCATTGTAAATCCAATATGGCATTCACAGTTCTATTGTATCCTAAGATAGTTCTTCCTTTATGGATCATTTTGGAACCGAAATAACTTATATCACAAGAAATCATTTTTTTGTGTTTTCAGACTTCTCAAAGATCACTATCTCACACTCTAACTCATTAAAAATAAAATACTTCTCAATGGAAACATCAGGTACTTCCATGAATGTTTTCTCAATATGGTTTTGTAAATAAACTTCTAAAGTTTTTTTGGATAACAAGAAAAATAATTTCTCTCACAAAATGTCAGTCTTAAAAAATCCAATCATCATATAATAGTATTTTGAAATCCCATATTTTCATAAAAAAAATAAACTTTTATATTTCCTATATAATATTTCATATGGTGTCTTTATGAAAACATTTGATGAAAAAATGTTTAATAATAATGAAACAACATCATGGGAGTAACCCTATAATGTAATTATATGGTCATGTTTAATAATCATTAAAAAAAATTATGTCTAATAAGGTATTATTTATCCTCTTATACACAAAAATCTATTATGGTGTTTTATGAAAATTGATTTTCTAAAATAAATTAAAATCTTACTAATGATCTATGAAGACATGGATCTGGTATTCACTAATCAATATTATTGAAAAATTATAATAAAATACAATTTTTTTATATAATTTTTTCTTTAACACATCAAACTTTATAAAATGTATTATAAATGTGATTAATCAAAAAAATATATCTATACTGACTATTTAAATACATTAAAATAATTGTGTACATAAATCCACCGTATTAATATGTTAAAACTGCTCGAAATATAACACTTTATATGAGATTTAATTACACCTAATCCCTTTCACCTTTTCTAAAAAAGTTGTGTTTTTAACTATTGTCAATGATAAATATTTAACATTTTACAAAAACTCATAATTGGATGGTTCAAATTATCCATAATTATAGAGTGTTTGGGTGAATTTATAATTTATATTTCCATTGTAAAAATCCAAATGTTATCTAGGATTATAATCACCATGGAATTCCATATATAAAATTCAAAAAATTTGATTATGTATATCTATAATACAAAAATCATTTAAAATATTCCCAAATCCATAAATAATTACACGCTTACATATAAAAATGTTTATTTTCATAATATATAATGAACATACCATATTTTCTAATCAATATATAGAAATAAAATTCATGTTTATTTATATAATATAAAAATAATATTCCAAAACAATGATTAATCCAACAATTTTTGTGAAATATACTACTATAATGAAAAATAAAGAAAGTCATGCTAAATTAATATCATTAGTATCTATATCACCCCATTTCAATTAAATCATAACTCAGAATCTATCATTCTCAAAAAAGTTTAATCCACACACGATATCTTAAATACACATGTCATACCAAGTGAAATTTATCACTCTAACATTCACATTCAATTCACATAATGATTATTTTTTAGAATACTTCTCAAACCTAGATACAAAAATCAATCATTTTTATAGTAAATAATAACAAGTTAACATATCGTGATCATTCATATGTAAAACATAAAATACATCAAATAAATATCAGTATTTTATTATCATGTTTTATGTCTTTCTGTTGGGGAATTTTAAGGAAAATGATCTTCCTAAGGAAGGGAAAACCAAAATATCTATATCAGATGCTAAAAACACATAATATATACATATTATTTGATAACAAGTAATATCACCTAGTATAAAAAAACATTTTATTACATATTTATGGTAAGATAAACATTATATCTCATAGTACACCAATAATCCCAGGATTAGAATGTTGATGTTCATTATGTACTAGTTACTCTACCAAATTAATTTATAATAAAATTGAATATTTATATATAAATCAACCACAATATTAACCCATGTTGACATAAACTAATTTTTAATAATCTTTATAACTCATGTAATGGAATTTTAAGAAAGGGGTGAGCTCAAATGCATGGTTATAGGGAACTTATAATCATAAAATTAAGGATTATGTCTTATGAATATAAAAATAAACATGATTAGTAGAAAAATATATTATTAAAAAATTTATTAAGAAATAATATATGTCTATGAATCATGATATAAGATCAGTAATATTTAATTATAATGAAATTTTTATTGGAAAACTTTATAAAAACATGAAATAAATAAAATTTGTCCTATTGAATACTCATAGTCATATTTCCTAAAAAAATGTAACATTCCATTATAACATATCACAGTAATGATATGATTTTCAAGAATAATAACATTTTATGATCACTTTCACAAGTCACTACTAAAACCCACTAATTGATGAGTCAGTACTCACACTCATGATATGAGGAAAAAATTAATTTCACCCTAGTATGATTTCCTGATATACAAACCACTAAAAATGCATTAATAAGATAAATAAGACCAGAGAAGTCTATAAAATTTACACAAGTATACCATTTTTAATTCATAATTCATATAATAATAGTGAACTCATGGAATTTTAATGGGTTTCATTAATCACTTATTAATGAACTCATGGAATGGAAATTGGGTTTCAAAACATTTCTGAATAGTTTCACCAAAATTAGCTGCTAGAATGTAAATGGTAGACACCAAAAATTAAATATCACAAAATAATATTTGAAATAAAAATTTTACAGGTGATAAATGAAAAATAATTTTATTTATATGTAAATCACTTACATATAAATAATAAAAGTATAATAATTATAAAAGTAATTTTTGTAATCACTCCAATTATTGATAAAATGGAATTTGTTTTGTATCACGATGATAAGTAATTTCCAGAAACATTTTAGTGATTTTTTAAAAAAAATTACATTTAAAAATCATATTATCTGATAGAACCTTTAAAATAAAAAAGGACTATAAAAATTAATTTTTTTGGAAGATAAAAAATATGATTATAAATTGATGGGAATCGATTTTAACATATTGAAATTTTCATCTTCAATACCCACTATACTAAAATAAGTGATATAATTTTTTTAAATTATAGATAAAAATTTTATAGTCACATTAGAAAAAAATAATTTTCTAACAATATATAATAAATAACATTATTAGGTAGAGAAAATCACAACATTAAAGAGAATGATTTTATTTATAGTAAATTTTTCATACTCATAACATTATCAATATATATGAATAGATAAGTCTATAATTAAATTTCCAAAGTTATATAAGAGGGATGAAATTTTAATATAATAATATAATTTAATAAATTGATTATCTGAACTCATTGTAAAAAAGGAATCGTTTTTAATCATCAAAATGACTTGTGTTGCTAAAATCACTTTAAATAATAAGAATCATTTTAGATAAAATTCCATAAAATAACGAAATATTTTCATTAAATTTAAAAAAACATTAAACAAATATAATTTATGATATAATATATCCAATATTATTTATTTTTTACATTTACAGAAATTTATATTCAAAAACAAAATAGATCACAAATAAAAAAATTAAGATAAACCCCTTACATTATTGTTGTCATTAAAATTGAAAAACATGAATGGTAGAGTATGAAATCAATTTTTTAAATAATATATATAAAATATAGTGTGTTGAATAATAAAATCCCTATAAAGACTATTCAATTGAGAAATTAAATAGGTTTATATTACATATTAAATGTAAAACAATCATGTCTAGGACAAGAAAACCCATCCATAATTCCAAAATTACATGAAATTGAATTTACCACATGTATAAAAATGAATAACCACCTTAAGAAAGTATTTTATAATATTATCAAAAACATTACCTTTTATCAATATTATTTATTATCATTGACTAAAAATATGTTAGTTAGTTATATTTTATTATTTTAATTAGTTGTTATTAGCATCAATTGTTTTCTTCAGTGTAGTTTTGTTATAGTGGTGTCAATTCATATTGAAATAATAAAATTATTTTTGTTATATCATTAAAGGTATTGGAATATATTTTTTTATAATATTTTCTAATGATATAATTTCATTTTATGATTATATTTTTATAATTCATGAAAAAACTATTTTTGACACGCTGGTATTATTATAATTTATAAAGATAAAAAATTAAGTTATATTAATAATATGTTAGATTATAAGATTACCATAAAATAAAAAATATTTTAAATTTAATTTTGGATAAAAACATTAGTTTGGTTATACTATTCATATATGATAGAAACATATAGATATATTATAGTGAGTTTTAAACTAACCCAAATTGGTATCAGGTAAAATACATGGGTGTGTATGGTAAAATAAGTTATTAAATCGGAATAATACCATTGATAAAAAAGAAAAATCATAATTTTTATGTGTTTATATGATATTAAATCATATATTTAAGGGATTTTTAAAATTAATAAAAGAATATTCGAAAAATAAAATACTTCACATACGAGTCAGTGGTAGTCTGCACTAAGGCATGTGTGACACATTTGATTAAAATGAACAGAAGGAGGATATGTAATAGATTCTAATTTTAAAATAATAATAATTTAAAAGAAATTATACTATTTATTTATATTTAAATTATTTATAAACCATGTATGGTGGTGATAAAACGTTAAGCATGTCTTTCATAGGGGTCGTAGTACACACATACGCTTGACGAAATCCTCATGTATCAAATGGCTCATGTGGAAGGTATAAAATAATAATTTCAATATCATAATAATGTTTCATTGTATTAATAATAAATAATTTGTAATAATTTCTTGTTTATGGTTGGTTTGAAGGGGTAGAAGAAGAAATTAAATAATAGAGATCAGGTGAGAATGTTACCTCTCCATTTTGATGTTTCCTATTATCTAACCTCTTATAACTCTATATATTTGTGTTTTTAAAAGTCTATATCCTATAAGATGGGGTATCAATTTTCATATAAAATAGATAATTTTTTTATAATATTTTAGGCTCCAGAATGGGAGTATTATTTTTGTAGAATTATTTATTTTTTATTGGTAACGAAAATGTAATTTTTTCAAACACCCGGTAATTTTTCAATGAATACATGACACTATTATTCTATTATTTTATCCAAATATAGAAAAAAATTATTTCCTTAAGTGATAAATGGTCTATAAATTCACTACCATTCATTTTGAAACATATTTTTATTATTGTTTAACTCTATTAAAACTACATCTTAATATTTTATCATTTTTAATTTTTCATTGTTATCTTGTTATTAGTAATGTAATTTATATTTAAAAAAATTAATGGTAACTCTTATTACAAATTTTGTTTTTATAAAAATAAAATTCAAATTCAAATTGTTTAAATATATTTCAAAATAAGGGATTTTCATCTTTAAATATGAAGCATATTATATATATATACAATAATTACTAAAAAAGTGTTTTTTAACACTTTTGTGTTATTAATATTATGAAAATTTAATTAAATATTCAATGATTGATAGTATATTTTAATAAATTTTTTAAAATAATTTCAATGAAATTATATAAAATTTCTCAACATTATTTCGATAGTAAAAATTACACAACAACAATAACAAAATTCTATAAAAATAATCTCGTTACAATTATAAGGGCTAGTAAGCATAATATTTGTAATAAATATTTTACACATAAAATGAAATAAACTAAATGAAAAACATTATCATGTTTATAAAAAGTATTTTTAAGTGGGGAAATAAAAATTTTAATATATTTTAGAATTTTTTTTGGAGAAATATATTAATTTAAATTCTAAATTGATACATGGATTTGTATAATTTATCATATTAAATTTAAATGATTTATTTTAATTTATGATTATAAATTTATTATAAAAATATAAATAAAATATTTATTTAAGTATTTTATTATGATAATTTTATAAAAGTGATGATATTATAAAAATAAAAAATATCTTCACAATTCAACAAAATATTTTACTTTACAAAAAACTAAAAAATTAACCCTAAGCTAATTTTGAAATGATACATTTAGAAATAAAGTTAATTTTATAAAATTAAAATTATAAAAGTTTTTAATTTCACATTTGAATTTATTGTAAAATATATTAATAAATAATAAATTTATTGAAATATATTCTATTAAAACATTAAGTGTTCTTAATAGTATTTTATAAAAAATTATGGTTTATTAATATCATTTGATTTATAGTGTTTTTTGTTATCCATTTTTTTCATTATAAAATTTATATAATATTTCATTACTAATTTTATTTTTGTTTTATGTGTGAAACAGTTACTCAATACAATGATTATTTAAAATAAATATACATTCTTAAATATTAGGATGTCACACATTCCCCCATAAATAAATTGAATTATCTAGTGTATTTTTATCACTTACTAATGAAAACACCTGATGGTAT
Organism: Viscum album; assembly: GCA_963277665.1. NCBI lineage: Eukaryota > Viridiplantae > Streptophyta > Magnoliopsida > Santalales > Viscaceae > Viscum > Viscum album. The sequence goes on from OY728132.1 coordinate 1,730,763,171, forward strand.
CCAAAAGATAATCATGTCTGATGATATATCTTTTAAATATAAAATACATTTTCTATGTTTGGAATGTTCAGATATCATATGTTTTCCAAAATAATTGGAATATATTATTATTTTATCTATTTAATCTAAATATTCATATATATATATATATGTTTGTGTATTAATAGTTTCTAGTAATAAAACTTATATATCTTAATTTTCATGATATCACTTAAAAATAAATAATAATAAAATAAATATTATGATAATATCACATATGATAAAAGAAAATAATCATATGAATGTGAAAAATCAATCATAATATGTCTTCTACTATCACACATTCATTTCAATATAATGACATTTTAACTCAATTATGTGACACTCGATTTATCCAATAGATCTCCCTTCTTATCCAAGGTTATAAACTCTCATTAACCCATATGGTTCTCTAAAATAACTAGGTATATATTATTTCCTAAAATTCCATTTAAATCCTTTATAATGGTTTATATAGAAAATGTGATAAAAAAATTAGTATCCCTATGGAGTCTCAAGCATCATGTGTACTCATAAATCCACTTAACATGCACCAATTGATGGTTGAGTTGGTACTCAAACTACATTTTGATTGTGATTATCCCTATTGGTATTTTTTCCATAGCCACTTGAACAAGGCACTATACTCATAATGATGTAACTTCAAAGAGAAACAGATAGTCAATAATTTTTTAAAACAACAAGATGCAATCTTATATTACGAGTTGTAATTAGGATTGTCACTAATATTAGAAAATTCTTATCCTAAAAGTAACTAATCTAACACCCATAAATTGTGAAACCATTATTTTATTTATATATGGCTACCAAAAACCCTTATATCTAGATCTATTATAAACAGACTTACATTTCATATATTAATTGATATCAGGTTAAATGAATCAAGAAAAAAGAATTTTTAATTTTCACTATAAACAACATAAAAAAATTACATCTCATAATATATACATAATCTCGATAACAATAAATTTAGTTTCATTTAGTATTATTTATATAAATGTCCTATTTTATACTAATGTGAAAATTTATCATTAACTAATCCACACTAAACTCCCTTCTAGACTTTTTATATGTTATACTCTTATTCATAACCCAAGTAATAGAAACATATGAAAATGGAAAAATGATAAACTCAGTAAGGGTAAAATAATCAGTATGTCACCAATTGTAATATCCTAATCTTTTAAGAAAAAACAATTAGATTAAAAATATCTTATTAAATAGAACATGGTACAATAATTTGTATCTTTAATTAATTTAATAAGGAGATTATATATTATATACACTAAAAATTAAAATTAAAAAAAGAATATGGAATCATGATATGATAAACATGTTTTGTATAGTGTAATCATAGGAATATGGAATTGAAGTTCTATAAAACATTGAAATATATATTAAAAAATATAATTTTTACACACAAAAATTAATGATGTATCATATACTTTTTTACTCACCACTCACAACCAATCCTTCACGAGTCCCTACATGTTCTCACACTTAGAGAGAAAATATAATTTCACCTATATCTACTAGACCCATGAGATATAAACTAATATTCCATGACTTTAAGGGCAATATATAATCCAACAATTTTTCTTACATGGATATGTCTTCTAAATAAAATAAATTAATTATTATACCATAATCAACCTATAAAAAATGGGTTTCATTCTACACATCACAAAGTACCTAGGTATTATAATATTTGATTCTCAATACTTCTAGATTATATCACCAAAATTGACCTCAAAATTGTAACTGGTTGATAAAAAAAATTAAATCATCATAATAAAGTTTTACATTAGAAAATTTATAGAGTTATACATGAATTAAAAAAAAGATGAAATAAATCCATTAATTATATAATGGAAATCATATAAACAATAATAAAATAGTTCTTAGAAAATGTTTATAACATTTTAATAAATGAATATGATATGAATCTTATTAAATATGCATTTCTGAAAATATTAAAGTGAAATAATTGGCTCACATATACATTTAAATTTTTTATTCAATAAAATAACCTTGAAAATACATTGAGGTTATCAAAAATAATTTTTATATTAATATAAAACATTTTATTATAAAAATTTCAGATTCCTTCTAAATATTTTTAAATAAATTTCTTGAAAAACTATATAATAAATAAATTTCCATATTTTCTTTTTCAAATATGAAAAGAAAAAATTATCTTCATAAGTAAAAACACATACATGGGTTTACAAATATCTTATAGAACGCTGTCATGAAAGAAAGATTCAAATCATATGGAATATGATATAATTTTGAGTGGATAGAAATAATTCCAAATATCATCAACTTTTATGATAAAAGAAAAATAGTAACATAATTACACAAAGTACAAATTTTATCATGGGAAAATGTTTGAGTTGGTAAAAACTATGTATTATGTCACAATGGTTCTAGGTTTGATTCTTTTATTTATCAATGCCTAAGTACTAGAATAAATCACTCGTGGGCCCTCTACAACCCTCTAGAACTAGCCTGAATTCCAAGGTTCAATTGCACATGGGCATATGATGCGGGATTTAATTATGGTGATTTGTTGTGGGTGATGACCTAGTAATACCTTATAACCCCATACTTCTAAAAACCTTGTGTACAAATCTTGACATGAAAAAATAAATCAGTAATGGACCCTCTACCCATATGTGGAACTAGGAAAAAATCCATGGTGTTGTTACACATAGGAATATGGATGGGGAAGTACATAAAGGTTCTTTGTTTTGGGTAAAAACCCACCAATACCTTGTAAAACCCTAAGCCTAAAAACCCAGCATACGTTAAATCTCATCATTGGTTTATGTGTTCGTTCAACCCAAAATGAGATTTTCCTTTCAATGATGACTCTCATTTCACCAAAAAAAAATTGGATGGTTCTCATCTAAAAAAATATTGTGTATCCATCATGGTAGTGTTATCTGACATTGAATATCTGGTTAAATCAAATGTTCACATATCATTGGTTATTAACAAATTGGAATATGTAAATTTCATATTTGTGTCAGACTCTGACATCTTGCAATAGTTATTTAACATTTTCAAATTATTGCTACTAAGATGTGTGGTTATTTAAAGAGGTTATAATCCTTGATCTTATGATTGTATTAAGAATATGATTTTTGGGAATTTGTGAGTGGAAATTTGTTCTGATTTTATGGGGTTACTTTCATATTCTTTGTTAGAACGGGGATGATTTGAAAATTTTCTGAAATAATTGAAATTTACAGCTCAAATATGAAATTTTAGGATCTATGAGTGGGATAATTATTTTAATCCCTTTAACCCGAAATAATTCAATTCCCAAATATGGTTAAGGCATCATGGACTCAATTATGTCTATTAGTATCCTAGTATCCTAAATGATATTTCATTCAATGTCGAAACTCCCATAAAGATGGATCAATGAACTATTTAAGGAGATCATTGATTTTATGCTAATTTTCTAGTTGATGTCAATCTGGAATCTATGCATCCTTAATATATATTTATTTTTACAATGATAATATAAATGAGGTTATGATTTATTTTGAACACGCTCTTTCCTTTTGCGATCACTGCAAGTTTGTGGGGTATTCTATTTTTTCCTTGTATTGTTATCCATAATAGGTTAGGGAAGATTCAAAATCAATGTATTTGAAACAGGTCAACTGAAAGAAAAAAGGTGGTGTTCTATAAAAAATATATATTTTATGGACCCATTATTAGAGACATGAAGCCACTCACTACATTTTCTATGGTCATTGTGGATAGAAACTAGACAGATAATATAGAGGATCCGGAATCCCACCCATTACTATTTCTAACACCTAATTTTTCGGTGCCTCAGCTAGCTTCTGGGAAGGAAAATTCGGATGAACATGTCATGGACTCCTAATTATGAAATGAAATCACTAAACTGGTTTACAATTTACAACTAGATCTGGAAGAACAGACAATTTTCTTCATTATTACATAGGATGTTTTATTCATATTACTCTGTATTATATGGTTTTGACTCATTCATTTTATAAGGAGGTTGATGACAAGATGAATTCTAGTTGAATTAATATCTTTCTTTCTTGACCACATGATTATAATATTATTAACACATCTATTTCCCCAACCAGTTCTCTAATTATTCTCTTGGGAATCCATTTGAAGCACAATCCCCATGAGTTTATCTGGGATTCAGGAATTGATAATGATGATACCTCAAATTTTATTAATGACTGAAGTGATCAAACTTCTGTTGATAGGTTGTATTCATTTCCTATTTCACCCAATAATTTTCTAAAACATTATAATATTATCATAACTATGGATGAATATCAAAAAATCAAGGATGGGTCAAATTCATTATTTAAATATTCTAAACCGAAATGGATTGTCTCTAATGAGGTTATGGTTCTATATAATCTTTATGGGAAGGATAGGCATAAAATTAAACAAGAAAAAATCAACAGTTTTATCTATCCTGATGTGAAACCAAAAAATAAATCAGGAAGGACACCCAATTTTAATAAACACAATATGGGATATGATAATAAGGGGGTCTTAAACCCAAAAATTGTTAAAAATAAGGATACTATTTTTTATTTTCTAGGTATTTTCTAATAAATCATTTTTTATTTAACTTAGGCTCCATGTAAATACTCTAAAATTGTTTTTATTAGAATTGATAAACCCTATTTTATATTCTTCCCTCAAACTTCTAATATTGGGAGTGTCGGTATCATTTCTCATGGTACAAATAACAATACATTATAAATTAAAAAATTATTTGTTTGGGCTCATTCATCATCAGTATATCCTTTTATAATTTTAATAATCATAAATAGTTTAGATTCACATTCAATGTTATGGATGTCATCAACTATTTTTTTCCATCTATGAACAAAATATATATCACTATTGTAAAATTATCAAGTTTGATATAATTTCTCTTAAAAGAAGTTTTGATGGTCCATGAACTACTCTTAGTAACATTAATTAGATCCTTTATCCAGGTGAAAAAAATTGTTCATTCACATATCCAATATTATCACGGGAGTTTAAATATAATCTTGAGAAATAAAACTAGATTGAGTTCAATCCTATTTGTGAAAATTTTAAATGGTATTAAATATGTCTCAGTGGTATGGTATCTGAAAATCTTGACAAGGCATTTGTTAAAGATCATGTTCTCAAAATTAGGGAATATATCTCTTACATGACATTGTCAGTGATTAATTCATATTGTCACCATATAATGGTTTATCTTATTGGTATGCATTTTAAGGACCCCTTTCAATTAATATTTAATAATTCTTGGGTTCCACATCCAGAATGTGGGAATGTTGTTTTGATGTTTGAAGCTCGATAGATTTTCAACACAATTATCTTTCTTATCTTATCAAGCTAAAAATTATCAAATTGAATATTAATAAATAGAGTAAAGACAGATTTAGTCTTCACGAACCATATATTTTCAATATTCAGACCTCCCTTTATGGTTTTCAAAAGCATTTAACTCACATGCATTTTATTTAAGCAACCTGAAGTTATGTTTGTATGTCTCTAAATCTTCAAAACCATCTCAATCATAAAAATGATATGAAATGAAATATAAATTAAAAGATAAATATTTTATGGATGGAGATAGGAATTATATATTTTTCAATTCCCTTTAATTAGTTACAAAAATATCACATCCTTTAGCATTTCTCAATAATGGGGATCATATTTTGGATAAAAGACAAAATATTCTATACATATTACTTAATATTAAAAGGATTTCATTAATGGTTCATGCACCATTTCTAATCCTCATTAATGTATTATTCCTATGCATGTCACTATAGAGGAAAATGAAAAAATAATTTATATTCATTTTGAGCCAGAGAACAAGGAATCTGTTTTTAGCCTCAAATAAGAAATCTTTCCTAGACATGATGGTTTTCTCAATTTTGTTTCAAACATTTTGTGAGATTATTTTTATGATGTTTATAAACATGTTCTTAATTTATTAAAATGTGGTCTCCATATATAGAAATTGTTTTCTAAATTTCATTCTTTTATCCTTAAGGTTGAGAATCCAAATTATATTTACATGTTCATTTCTCTTTCATTGAATAACTCTATATATAGATTCAGTACGAATATTCTTACTATCATATTGGCTATCATATCTGGTAAAATTGTTTCATTTAATAAATATTGATTTATTATGGGTCTTACTATCCAAGATTGACATATCATGACATCATAATGTTTCAATATCCTTAAAAAACTTGTTACAGGAAGGAGAATTTCCCTCGAGTTGGATATTAATTTTTTCTACATAATGGATTGGGATTCCATTTATAAGATCCTTTGTATGTTTTGTTTTTCAGATGATTTTATTTGATGTATCATGATATTTTTTGGTTCTACTCATATTAATATTCTTTTTAATTGATATATATAGGGTTATTTATATTGTTCTAGAGGGGTCAGTAAGGGTGATCCCATCTCTACTATTGTTTTTTCTATTGCTAAGGACAATCTCAGTAGATTTTTTTACCATCATGACTGATAATAAAATTATTATGGTCATAAATGTTGGTTGTGGAATTTGTGCTAATAATCACCTTATTTATGATGATGATCTCACGAACTTTATAATAGGAGATATTAAAAATATCGATAATATCATGTAGTTCTTTTTTCATATGAAGAGGTCTCAGATTAGCAGGTTAGTTGGAATAAATCTATTTTATAGCTCATAGTGAATATGAATAACTCCCCATTAGGTTTTGGGATCGCTAAGGATTATATTCTTGTTTTTAGAGAAATTACACCCCCTTTTTAATGAAATTTATTCTTTACATAATATCCCATTTACATAAACATATTATTCCTTTAACTTAATATTCGTTTTGATCACTCTTTTCTCCCCCTTTGTGGTTTTCAAAAATAAATGGAGGTAAAAAATAATACCTGAAAAGATAGGAAACATAAAAAATAAAACAATTAAAAGCATCAAATTTCATTAAGATAACCAATTTTTCAAAAATTAAATTACATAGAAAGAACAATTTTTAAAATAAAATCATTCATCCGTGTTTTTCCTCTCCTTTAGCATAAATATTTTCAAAGTTTTTTTTAGCTTTTCATATTCCTTGGGGTCATCTTGAATCTTCTTAATGAACACATTCTTATTCTACTTTTTCCTTTCGAGACCTTTGATTCATTCCTTTAGAGTCATAATTGATTTACCATACGACATGATCAAATAATATTAATCATTATGTTTTCATCCATTTCTTCTATGAGTTCTCATTCACTTTTTATATTGATAGAAACTGAATTCAGTTTCCCATCGAGATATTTATCTTCCTATCAACAGTTATCTAGTTCTTCCTTTGGTTTCCCTAAAAAACATATTTAGAGATTCATTCTCCATCCACCAAACTTATCAAAAGTATCCTTAACTAAGTCAGTGAAGTCATTAATAATATTAATATCATCTATAACAAACATTTACCACTTAGTTATTTATTTTAAAGATCTCATATGAGCATCATAACTAATTTTAAAATTCATGAACTCTTCATCACGTTTGATAAACATTTTCATAAGAATTATTATTGAATATAAATTCTGATTGATTTAATATTGAATTAGTTTAAATCTTAAATAAACATAAGGAAACAAATATATGGATTTTATAAGCTTCTATAATAATTGAATCGAAAAATAATGACCTAAAGAATATGAAGACTCCGAAATAGATTCCTTTTTATTGATCCAACTTCATCTTGATCATCTTTTTTTCAGTTATATATTCTAACAAAATACTTTATTATTTTTTCAACAATAACCTTCCTAGGTGTTTCAAATATAATTTCCTTTCCTTTATCTTTATTATTAATTTTGTAGCCATGATTTTGGGCCTCATGCTCTGCATAAAAAACATGGATAATTATATCATCATAATAGTAGAATTCATTATAAGAATATTTATTAACATTAATATCATTGTAAAAACATCCTTATCATCATTTTCTTCAACATTTTGAACTATATTTTCATTACTTCATTCATCATCTAAAAAGAATTTATTAACCTCATCCAAAGCATCATCATCTTTCAGAATATATTTTCCTTTAAAAAAAGTCTTGGTGGATTCAGTTTGGAAAGATTTTATAGAAAATTTTTCATAAGGAATTTTATTCTCTTTATAATATTCAGACATTCTAATTTGATCATCTTTTTCTTCTTCTTCATTTTCTTCTTGAAATATTTCTTCTTCTTCAACTATGGCTTCTATAATTAAAAATATTCCTTTTCCTTAACTTGTACAAGAGCTTGGGTTTCCACGAAATATTGCGTGAAATATTTTTGTACATGAACTTATTAATATGTAATATTTAGTATCTATAAGAAAATATTGAATAATTTCAGTATTTACTTTTTATTCTTTATATTAATTTATTTAAATTTCCTATAATGATCTTCAGCTCCTTAGATTTGTAAGGCCTTACCCTTAGTAGGACCTAATCCAAAAACAGCATCACCTTCATTTTCATTTTCTTAATCTCTCTCTATTTAGAAAAATGTTCATCAGAAAACACTTTTACTTCTTTGGATTCAGTGGAGAATATATTAATTCAAGTACTGGTTCCTCCTCTACAGTTTCAGGCTCTTATTCTTTTTTTCTTCGGGGTTTCCTTGGAGCCTTATTCAACTTCACCTTTCTTGTTGGTGGCTTGTCCATCCTTATCCGGAAGCTCAAAGAATCCTCCTGACATAACACTAAAATTATTATTCATCCTTCTCAAAAAATAATCACTTAACAACATTATCATTATGAATTTTTCCTTTGATTTTCATGCTATTTTGAAGGATTCTAAGCACAATATAATGATTTTATATAATATTTCATGATACAAAAGTTTTAAGGATATGATGGTTCCATTTATATTATTGTTTGAGGTCAAAATAATATATTTGAGGAGATTTAACTTCCTTATATTCAATAAAAAATACATCATAATGATATCACATATCAAAAGATAATCCTTATCTTCTTTCCTTAGAATCATAATTCCTTACATCCATAGGGCTGCCGACTTGTGGTTTATTGAGGGATTTTTAATCTTTTGTATGTTCAATAATTTTTTTCCAATACACTGAATATCAATAACATTCTAGAAATAACATTATATATCTTGTAATATTTGTGAGAAAAATATTTCCTCACCTTTATAAGGTACATCCAAAATGATTTCTTCCTTATTGTGAGACATAGAATACGTATTTTCATAACTCTTAAATAAAAACTTTTATTTTCATCCTTTTTTATAAAAATAAACTATATCATAGAATTCTATTACCAAATTTTTATATACCAAATCTATAATTATTCTCTTTTGTTATACATAGTATTTCCATCCATTTATCTTGATGATCTTCGAAATCATTGAGTAATATTTTGAAATAAAATTTGGGTCCAATGACCTTTCTCTAAAGATTATCCAATCTTTAAGTACCTTGTTGGACACCATTAGAGTATGTGAGGAGACCTGCAGTGACATTATGATTTTAATAGTAAAAGAAGTTCACGTAAACCTTAAAGAGAGTTAGGACTTCGGTGAAAAAAATACTACGATAACCATTGTGGGACGTGAATATGAGGGTCCTTTATATAGGCTTCTCGGTAATAGTTTATATTTCTGGGATAATCTAATGGTTGAAATTCACTTGATCAGATTTAATTATTGATATTAACACCAAAGAAGGATTTTTAGGGTCTAATATGTTGATTTGTTAATGAAAAATAATATTTTAAGGGAAAGTGGATCTAATAGGGTTTTCTAGAAACAATATTTAAATACCACCAAACAAAAATGAATCTACAAAGATTTATGTAAGGAAACCTACCATCTGGATTTCTCAGAAATATATGTGAGTCTTTATAAGGTTTTACATATAACAAATAGGCTCTCAAAAGTTAATTAGGGAAAGAAAACTCTTTTGGTTCCATAATTTATTTTGGAAATGGAAATATATAAAAGGGTTGACATATGAACTTCCCATATAAAAAGGATTATTTCTATATTAAGAGATAGGAATCAAGAAAAGGCTAATATAGAATATTACCTTATAGTTATCCTTCCTAACATTTCTTAATATATAATAATCATTCTAATGATAAATTTTTTGTAAATATGTGACCATGTTGATCTTGTGTTCTGATAAATTGAAGAGTGATATCTCTTTTTAGTCTGTGATCCTTATGAAAGTAATGCCTAATGTCTATATGTTTTTCACAAGAGTAATGTGCCTTTTTTTCTCAAGTATATGGAACTAGTATTATTAAACATTATATGTGTATTGTTAAAACTAATTCCATTGTCTGTGAGTGTGTAATACATTCAGAACACAAGATCACGCCAACATCCAGCTATGACATATTCAGTTTCAGCAGTGGAAAGTGCTACTGAGTGTTGTTTCATTTATGACCATGAAACTAATTAATCTCATACAAAATGACAACATTAAGATGTAATTTCCATACCCAATATACATCCACCAATATCAGCATCCAAAAATCATTTTAAAACAAAATCATTTCTAGAAGAATAAAAAATTCATAAATACATGGATCCCTTTAAATATAAAATAAATAATTTCACTTCATTTAAATGGAATTATGTTCTATTATATTGATATCTTTCACAAAATCATACTGATAAAATTATATCTATATTTATATATTATAAGTATAATAATCTTTTCATCATATCTCTAAAAGATTTTTGATATAAAGGTTTCCCAGATTCATTAAGGTCACGAGTGTTTGAGTTGATGATTGGAGTAAATATAATTTTACAATTGTTATATTCATAAATATTTTGAATATAATTAATTTAATAATGTTGGGATGTATATTTTCATTCTGGTTTTTTTAGAATTTTCACATCCAAGAAAATATGTAAACTCACCCACCATATGACTTTCTAACTCAGATTTCAAGGGATTTTAAAATTAATTAGTTAAAGATTGCTGAGTTGATCCAAATATAAGGTCATCAACATAAATTCGAACAATCCAAACATCATTAATATATTTATTTATAAAATTATTCGGATAAAATATTCCCTTAACATAATTATTATGAAACGCTAATGTAGTGGATATTGAAGAAGAATAAAAATAAATAAAATGTTCTTCATTAAAATATTTAGTACCATGAAAAGACCCAAAACATGAATTAATAATTTTTTTCTTAAATTTTCAACCATTATCTAACGTTTATTCATATTTGTGATGTTTTGGACCCACAGTAATAAATTTATAATATTTTAATTAAAATAATGTCAAGTTTTTCGAACTGTAGTTTTTAAATTTTATAATAATTTAATATATTATTTTCTGGAATATTTTTCAAACATAAATATTTTTTTGGAAGATAAAAAAAATCTCTTTTATCATGAAATTTTATTTTTAATTTTTTAGGAATTCATAATTACCTCAATGGATTTCACAATGATAATGTTACATTTATTTAATTAATTGATAATTAAATTGACTGATCATAAAAATAAAAAAATAATATATATTTATATTTTTTTAATTAATTTAATATTTATATTTTTTATATGATATATATATATATAATAAAAATATTTATTCTAATTTGAGACATTTTTGATGTTTTAAGGTCAATGTTTTGGATAGTTTTATTTGGAAAAAATAATTCATGAATAAAATATTTTATTAAATTATATAAAAATCAAAAACAAGGTTGGGAAAAGAAACAAATAATTAATTACTTTTAAAATATGATCTCTTAAAATTTTTAAGACATCTCTAATTCTTTAACCTTATATCAGACTAATTATATTTTAATATATTATGTAATTTCTAGGTTTACCCTCACCACGATTATAAAATGAGACTCATCCCTTAAAAAACATTCTTCACCATAAGTTATCTTATTTAATAACCCACTATAAAAAATCCCTTCTCCAAATATGTTTCAATATTTAAAAACTTCTAGTCTCACAAAAATATCACATCCATCTTCCTACAGAAGTTTGTAATGTGAAATTTTCTTTAGGAATTTTTATTCCTTTTTGATTGTAAATTCATTCTCAATTATACATTATCCTCACACCCTATCTAATGTTTCATGATAACCTTACTATCATATTTATATAGTGGAATGTTATTGTCACAATTGTATATAAATTATCAAATATCTTATTTTCTTCTTTAAATTCATAAAAATGAAAACTTTGTCAAAGGTACGTCAATTCATCACCTGAATGGATGATGAGTTTTAGTTTCCATTTAAAATAATCATTAAATATAAAAATTAACTTATAATTTATTAAAAATAAAATAAATATATATTTTTTCACTTCTGTAAAATCATATAAGTATTTCGAAAGGAATTCCATAAAATGAAAGCACCCGAAACAATTAAAATAACAAATTATTGTCAATAAAATAGTGCAAATATGTTACAAGATTATCATATAAGGTAATATAAACATTAATATATTTTTGTACTAAATATTTAAAAAAAAAGTATTCAATTTTACATTGGGTTTCAATGATTTTTATGGAAGTCAATCCCAAGGCAATGCAATTTATTTTTTTAAAAGAATTCTCTTTTCAAGTTACAACTATATTTGTTAATGAAATATTTATTAAATTATATATATCATAAGTATATTTTCCAAAATTAATGATACCTTATTTATTTTATGTTTCCTTAAATTTTTACAACATTATTTTCAAATAAACTTATTTCTGTTATAATGGTGTTACTTTAAAAAACTGATTTCAAAATGGAACATTTATTTTTATTAAAAATATTTTCTTTATGGATGATTATTATGTTAATATCATGTTATGATTAATGAGAATTCATATGTTAATGGTTGGTTCTATTATAAACTAATTTTTTTTTATCCCATTATGGCTCTATAGTTTATTGGATAAAGGGACAAAGTTAACCTGTTTAGTTTGTCCTAAAAGATTGTGGGAATATACTGCAGTGTTTATTAAATGTGTAACATTGATAGTAAATCCTTGTATATCCCGAATATCTTCAAAACTTTTATGAGTGGAATTATAATTATTCAAAAGTATACCTTTTATGATATATGTATTATTTATATGGTTTTACAGTAAACTTATGACAACATAAGGCATCCTAAATAGCATATTATTTAATTTTTGAAAATATTTCCATTCCTAAACTTATGATTTCCATCTTACTTTCTATGTCTTTGATTGTAAATTTTTGTTCTCATCCTAATTATTAAATTATTCTCATAGTGATTGATGATGGGTAAAAAAATAGTAGGCCAAGATGAATGTTTTAAATGTGCTTTCACTAAAAGATTTCATGTTTATAAAAATGTCTGTATTATGGATGAAATGGATACTATTTTCCAACTATTCTTTTTTTATGCCTAAGGGTTGTCATTTTTGATTTATGACATAATTATCTAAACTCTAAATATAAAATAACTTTTATAATTCAGAAAAATAAATTTATAGTCGAGTTAACTTTATTATGTAATTTTTATGGTTGGATCCTTATAAACATTATAATACACATATAGATAATAATTATAAATAAAATTTATATAGTTTTATGTATATGATATTTTTTCTTGAATAGAATATTTTGGAATATATATATGATATATTGGATTCTATAGTGCATTATATTAATAGAGGAAATAGGGTGAAAGATTCTTGTTCACTGTTTCAATTTAGGAAATTATTCATATTATACACAATGGATTCTATGGAATGGTGTATATAATACATATTTAAAATTTTATATTAGCATTATATCTTTATTAATGACATTTAATGTTTTATTGGAAATAACATCCCTAAAGGGATTTATATTTTTCAATTTCCAATAATATAACTCTTATCTTATTCTCAATTAATGTTTTTTGATACGTGTTACATGTTATGCCCCATGATTTCTTTACACGGAGTTATTTTTATTTACTACCCCATGAATTTTCAATACATTATTTCATAATAATTCATGTTAAATACTAATCCTAAACTTTTTATTTTCATTATATTCTATTTGAATCATGTTTTAAACTATTCTTAAGATTTTTTAGTTACATAATTTTCATTAACTCAGTTTCGATAATTTTTTTGAATATATTTCTTATAATTTTTTAACATTGTTCACAACGATTATGTTCTATGATATTCTATCCTTGATACTATTTTAACTCAACAAAGACCTTTTCAATTATTTCATGATTTATTGAGTATGTTTTCTATAATGGATATTGATAACTCAAATTCTACCTTATTGGGTGTATAATGTTTTAACCTAAAATCGTGTAATTAATTATTGTGATTATCCCACCCTAATATTTTATATTATGTTATTATTTAATAAACTTATAAAATTATTTTTTTATAAGTAGTTTTTTTCATTACTTTTTTGTTAATGTGTATTTTCAAAAAAACTTATAAAATAATAAAAATATTGCTTTTATAAAATTATTTTTGTCTATGTATCCATATTTTATAAAGAAATATATATTTCTTTTTATATACCTATTTTTGGGGAATATTTTTCGACATTAAATATTTAAACATCATTTACTTCACCTCTGGAACAAATATTTTTGAATGTGTTATGTATGTTTTTATTTTATGTCAATATAAAAAGTGTCTTCCAAAAACATTTGATGTTTTCATATAAATTTTAATTTAATTATTAAAAATAAATATCATATATTATTTTTGTTACATTATATTATATAAAATAAATATTTATATATTAATAATAATTGGAGACAAATGTGTGTAATAAAACAATTTGATTCTTGATCCCTTATTTTATGATATAATTAAAATATTTTTTTTCAAATTTGTTTTAACATATGTCAATATACTTATAGGTTACTATTGTTACCCAAGGTATATCATATTTTAAAATAATAACCACCATTATATAGATTTATTATATAACATTATTCTTTACTAATGGTATAATACATCACATTCACTTTATTTACACACAATCCCACGTTAATTGGCATCACATTTCTTAGGATACCATTACTATGTAAATACCCTTTTTCATTTTTTGAATTATGTTTTTTCTCCTAGATTCTATATGTTGACTAATTGGGGTAGTTATTTATAGATTTATATTCCCCTTATCTATATGTTGTAAATAAAATATGATTTATTTTCTTTATTCCATGGAATTAACCTATAATGTTATAAATTATGTTCTCAACCCCTTTAATTTTTGTGGGATTTACTTGTTATGAATATTGATTATTTGTTTATGTGATTCCATTTAACATGTGTATGAAATAAATTTACAATTATTGGGTTCATTACGATATGAATATTTTAAAGTGGCACCCAAAAGTTTGCTTTGTGATTGGTTAGGTCTTATATTTCCCTCAATTTCAATGTTATAAGGTTTTTATCTCATGAGATAGGTATTCATGGGTATATTTTATTTTCTCAAAATCATTGTTATTAATCATGCAGATAATTAATTTAATGTTTCCCTTACTAAATTTTTCCCATATTTCTAGTGTATTCTAATGTTATAATTAGAAGAATCATTATTATTATGTAATGCTTCCATAATATTTTTGAATCCGAAATATTTCATTATGTCAAGATTTATAATATATTATTTTTTGAGAATATTTTCATTATTAATTATAATTATTAATATATGTTTATATTATGCATAATTTTTATATTTTATTATTATTTTGAATGTTTAACCACACAAAATATCAGATCTCTCACATTTTTTTGTTTTAATTCCCAAAATTATGCAGATGTATAAAGTTCTAAATGGATTTAATATTAAATTGTGTGGAATTCTTTTAGGAGATACTAAATTGTTGTTTTGGATAAATTTTTTTAATAATATGAAATACATATTACTTACTTGAAAATGGAAAGTGTTTTTTTTTATTTTTTTTATTATCATAATTGATGAAACTAAAAGGAAAAAACATTGAATAAAAATTAAATTTTTTATTCTAAGTCATGTTCATTAGTTTTTCACATCTTTGGGATACTATATACAGTATTAGATAATGGTATTTCATAATTTTATATATAGAGATGATATTTCTTTAGGATATATTGGGAGATATAAATTTCATCAATGGTTGATATGTTTTTTTATTATAATTTAGAAGGAATTGATAACAAATAATTTTTATTGAGTTAATATTAAATGTATTATGAATGAATAATGTTATTCAAAAACATGTGGATAAGTATTATGGAAATAAATTATATATGTGATAAAATTATTACATTTTGGTTAAGTAGATATTGTATTTTTTCATGTAATAACATACCATTCTGGAAACTTCATATGAATAATGGATCTGGAATAGATATACCAATTTTTAATAACCATTATAATTGAATATTTGGAATGAACTTAATTGTACTCTAATGTATAAAAATGAGGATTATATGAACACCTAGTTTTAAAATCCCCAGGGATATTATTCAATCATTCATATTCTATTTATGAACTATTATAATGGATTAATTTCTTATTTAATTTATGTAATTATTATAAGAAGTACAGGAGAACTCAACTTAATGAATAATATATTGAAAGTATCGAAGGATTAAATGATGTCTACATTAGAGGAAAAATATTTTTATTTAGTTTTTATATTCTAATGATTATTTACTCATATTTTATTGATTAGTATTTAGATGTAACTATTTATTAAAAACAGGGTCATGAAAATGTATCTAATAGAGGTATGTAACTAAAAACCACTATTTCTTAAAATCAAATTATATACAATACATAAATGGGTAAGAATCATAGTAAATTAATGTTATTAAAGGAAAATTGAATATAATAAAATTATACAATTTCACATGGATTTTATATTTATAAAAATTAATTCATGATACACTTATCTATTTTAAATGGTAACTTATATTTATTTTAAATTTCATTTTATTTAATAAAATGTATTCAAATTATATCAAACATAAATGTATTTTTCTCCAATAATTTTCTTATTTAAATTAATAAAAATGTATATTAAATTAAAACAATAATAATTTAAAGTCATTTTATAACATTATTATATTTTATGAAAAATTATAGGAAAAATCGTAATTTGGATATGGGAAACACTTAAGATTAAAATATTCACCATTTTGAGGAAATTAAGGGATGATTAATTTTGAGAAAATATTATTAGAGAGTATTGATATCCATGTAAATGATTATTTTTTAACTGAAAAAGTGATCTATTTTATTTTTTATAAATTTTTTTATATTTTTTGGATTTTGATATATAAATATTATTTAGGGAATTTCAAGACACGTGATTAATACTTTCAGGGGTAAATATAAAGTAAATTTTTTAAATAATACATAATAATGTAATGGTTAAACATAATAAAGATTAATTATGTTAGGAAGATGGATGTTATTTAAAATATTTGATTATGATTTATACATAGTTTGGAATATGATTAAATTAATTTATAATGAACAATAATGAAAAATAAGAAACATGATATAACCAATGTGTGTTAAGTATATTTCATATTAGAGGTTATACCTTGAATTCTGAATATTTCAAGAATACAATAAGATAGTTTCTAAAATGTGTAATAATAAAAATAGTGAGGATAAAATATATTTCAATCCAGATAATATAATGACCTAAGAATTCTCTACATTTATTCTTTAAAAACAATGTGTATCATAAAATTCTCAATATGAAACAACGAACAAAAATAAAACAGTGATATATTTACACCACAAAAACCATGATGTTGAATTATTATATTTAAATATGATTTATCAAATTAATATATATATATATATATATATAATTTTTTTTGGTACAAATTTAATAATTTAATTATTTGGTTTAAAAATCTATCTTTCTTTGTGCCACATGTTTTATAAAAACAATCAAATTGTATTGTTGTTAAATTATTATATTTATAACATATTTAATTTATTTATTTATTCTGGATTTGTTAATATTTAATTTAAACAATAAATAATAACTAAAATTATTTTAAAAACTAATATTTCTCCCGAAATATTTATACATTGTTATTTAAAAATATATTTAAATGTAAAAATTTTATATAAATAATGTCAAATGGAAATTATAATCTTCATCCTTAAATTTAGAATAATAATATTATCTTAAGATAAATTTTTAGAATGTTTATAATAATATTTTTATTATGTGGAATACTAGAAAATAGTTTTTACCAATAACAAAATTGTTATGAAATTATTAGTATATAAGTATGAAAAAGAAATTATTAAAAAACCAATCTAATAAAAAATATTTGAAATGTTTATATTCGATTTTTTAAATATACATAACCATGTTTATCATTTTAGACCATCTATTATATTTTAAATATATATCAATTAATACATTACACAATTAGTGTTTCAAAAATAATTTTTATTACATATATAAATTAGAAAAAAAATAGACTTTGTAATTATTAGGTAAAAATTATGTAATTTGATACATTTTGTTATTTTAAAAAAATAAAATCTACCATAGGTAATAACTAATCAACATGTTATAGAGTAAAATTTTAATGTAATGCTTTTACATAAAAAAGACTAAAAATTATTAAAAAATATATTAGAAAGTGTGTATGGGCCCTATATAACCATATAAATTGTCATGTATATAATTTAAAAAAATTTATCCACCATAAATGATTGTGACATCTGATTATTGAAGTATTTTTGGTATTTGAGAAAATAAAAACCATTCTACTAAGAAATGGGTTTCTACTCTCTGCACGTTCCCTATCACCGTAACCCACATAGTTCATCCCAACTCTACTCTAACCTCTCAAAAACATTGAAATAATCTTATATGTTGTTATCGTCTTTGAGAAATATCATAACTTGATTACATAACCCCATTATCAAAGTTGAAAGTCTGTAAATTGAGGTATAACTTTTTAAATGATCTTTACTATTTCTATTTCTTTCCCTACATTCATTCATCATTAATTTCAATCACACCATAATAAAAATATAAAAAATGTATCATTATTAAATGTGTTCCTTATTAGTATAGTGTAATAATTAAAAACCATTATCCCTTTTCCATTAATATATAATGACATTTTTCACAACCCATTATGTAAAATACCACCTCCTTAACAAAATGTGTTTTGATTTCCTTCAATACAATTAACAAATTATTCTAAGAAGATATTTTACACATTATAATTATATTTATTAAATATTTTATATTCAAAAAATATAAAAAAAATTACTCTTTAATCATGTTCTATAAAAAATGAAATCATGAATAATGATTATGTGTGTTCTATAACATAGAAGAAACTAAAAATTTCATTTTTTAAAATTTAATCACCTCCTTACATGGTTGTTAATGATAATGGTTTTAATGGATAAATATAATTTTTTTTGAAATTATAATGCTTTAGTAAAGAAAAATTCCTCATCATTTTAACATTTGGTTTAATGAAAACCCATTCTAAATTCAACAATAGAAAATATCCTTATCAAAAGGATTATTGTTATTATAAAATAACAACATATATGTTATATTAATATCCATATACAAATAAAATTATTATGTAACACACTAATAAACAGTAAAAATATCATCACACCTCTAGTATAATTATATAACTACTAAATCTCTTCAAAATAATCCATTAATTACTATATGTTTTTTATATTGGATTAATCACCTATATAAATAGTGTTATAATTATATATACTATATGATTATTAGAGTTTAATTTCATTTTACATGTTATATAAATAAGTCAATAATATTTTTTGGGGATAAATTTATAATATAAAATATTGAAACATTCTTTAACAAAACACACATATTTTTTTATGAATCATTGAAACGTGTTCATATCCATGTTTATATTTAATAATCATAAAAACCCATAAGAATTAAGTTATGATTAATTTAAATTATTATCAAGCTCTAATTCCAAAAAATTTCATATTCTATAAATGAAAAACATTTTGAGAATAATGAATAACAAATCCTTGATTACAAAACTAATTCAAAATGGAAATGGTTACCCACAAAAATTATTGAAAATTAATAATAACTAGAAAATTATATGTGAAGATAATATTTATAAATCTAACACACTTATATATTAAAAAAGAAAATTATTTTCAATAATTTATTTGAAACACAACATCAATCCTAGAAGGACAAATTTGTATTTTCATCCAAATATGACCATTATAACATAGTCATTAAATATGAAAGTATGAGTTGTATTTACTACATTATGAAATTTATATATATATAATATAATATTTATATCTTATTATCAAATAATAAATTTGTTTTTAGTAGATTCATTATATTCTTAAAATATATTTTTTCTTAAAAGATATTATTTATTTATTTTTAGGAGAAACTTTTACAATTAATTTTTGGACCAATTAGATATTTTATTTTGTAAAAATTATATCATTTTACAAATAATCATATAAAAATATCTTATGGATAAATTTTGATATATTTTTATTGAAAGTTTATTTATTCAATGAATTGGAACAATGCATATTATTATTCTAAACAATATTTTCTTTTTATGTATTTATAGGGTAATTTTTTATAAGTTTTAAAATATGAATTTTCCCATTTTATAAAAATTAATGTAATTATGGTCTTTTAATTTTTTTTATCAATGGATACAGTATATAACATTTTATACTAAAAAATGATTTTTCTGGAAAAAAAATTACGTTCATCTCATTAGAGAATTCTAAATTTAAATTATATTATGCTAATTATGTGAATAAAATATTGAATAATTAAAACCATATTTCAAATTTTTATATCTATAATTAGTAAACATAACCTTCCATTTGTATTCATTGTGAATAGTAAATATAGTAAATGATTACCAACATGGTAATGGTAAACAAGGTATTAGAGGTTATAAATTATATGATAAGGTATAAAAATTGACCCTAACAAATGCCTATATACTTTTGAATGAATAAATTTTTCCATTTAAATAATATTATTTAATATATAGCTATGTTGTTATATTTTTTTAAATTTTTAAGTTTGTAATATTTATGTAAAAGATAGAGAAAAAATTATTTTTTTTATTTTAATAAGTATTATATTTTTTTGGTAGAGTTAACAACATCTGATGTTTATTTCTAAAAATTCATATGAATTATGTATGATTTTTCATCATTTTAATATATTTTTGAATTTTTGTAGTGAAATAATTACCTTTATTTCTTATGCAGCACTGACACAATATTTATTCAATTAACAATAAAATTAAGTAAATTGTTTTAGAAAATATTGATACAATATTAATTGAATGAATTATTGTGGTCAGTGATTTTTTATATAAATATAAAATGTTAGTGATTTTTTAAGTAATTATATTTTAATTCAATAATTATCATGTTTATTAAAAAGTCAAATTAAAATAATAGTCCCAAATATGTCCTTAATTTTATTTTATAAAAAAATAATATTAAATTTGATTATTTAATGTAACTAAAAATAATTTTTTTAGAATTTTTATTGATTTAAGATTAATGGTATCAACTATGGCCCTTTTATGGACCAGTTTTTTCATCAATAGTTACAATAATGACCCCTAAAAAGTTAAGAAATATTATTATCATGGTAATTGTAAAAAATGGTTAGTACAAGATGAAATATGGAAATAATGGTAAAAACTAATCTAAAATTATAAAAATTTATTTTATGATATTATTTTAACCCATAATTATTCTGTATATTATTTAAATAAGTCTATATCCTTTTCCACTGAATATTAACTTATATTTATTCAAAATTTTAAGCTATTCTCGGAGTGCCCCTTCACTCTCATATAAAAGGGAACCTCCTCAACTTAGTTCCATACTCTTAAAACCCATTTTATTTTTTCCAATAACTACCCATAGAAAATACAAGAATCATTTTCCACATTCTAGGATTAAATATTTTTGAATAATATTATCATTATATGTTTTTTTGTAAATAAAATAAAATAGTCTAATGAACAAGTTAAATCATTAACCAAATGATTTCCATTGATGTCTCTCTACACCAAATTATAATATTATTATAAAATGATGAATAATAACATTAAAACGTTATTAATACTGATATTTTATTAATAATAATTTAATTATCTACATCTACCTCGACTTCCACCAAATGGGATATAAAACCATCATCTCTGATTATGGAAGACTACCACCTCAAAAACTGATGTAATTCATATTCTATTATCACATCTAATGAAAATTTATGATTATGGATTTAATGTATATATATTATAAATCTATAATATTTATCATTATCTAAATGTAATTTTTCATATATATTTTTATGGAAATTCCATTCATTAAATGATGATAACATCGTTCTTCTGTACATTAGGATTTCAACATCCTGGATCTGATGTGATTCTTATTTTATTAGAATATCCCATGGATTGTATATATAAGTGTATATTAAAATTAATATGTTATTTATAATATATATATCACTATATAATGTTTAAATAATACTTACCTTCACTCTATTATGATCATTTTATAATGGGAATGTTACTCATGTGTATATAAGGCATATGATCTCCATTATTGTACCATAGTTCATTTTCATGATTGTAAATCATGGTTTTATTACAGGTATAATACATTTATAAAAATTAAAATAATATCCTGATTTTTTTTATATGTGATGGAATAATGACCTATTTGTAAATTTTCAACCAACTAATGTTAATTTGGACATATGAGATGGATATAGTTAAAACATCTGACATTGACTTAATTGAATATGTAATTATACAGAACATAGTAGTTAGTGAAATAAAATTATTAATTTTATTTTAAAATTATCATATTAATGTAAATATTAATAATATGTATATTATTCTAGAAGATAAGTAACACATGTGATCATTCCAACTCGAGGTATGAGACTTTCTTTAAAAAACATCTTTTAATGTGTCCCTTGAAACTCTATATCATCCCTATCGATGATCATCTAAATGATTGAAGAAATTATAATTTATTATTCAAAGGAAGATAAACTTAATTTTTTACTATATTCTACATTATTAAAAATTATATTAAAATGATCTGTTTAAATGTTTAATGTAAGGTACACTTAAAATTAAAACTTCTCATTCTAAATGTTTTAAATGTTTTCTTAAATCTTTATATTCATTTTCCATATTCATAAAATTATTAAATTAATGTGTCTTTGATGTTAAAATGAATAATAAAAGAAATTTTATATCTATATTTATTTTATTTCCACTATTTTACAAAGGAATATTTTTATGAATTTCATATGGAATGTATTTAATTTAATTAAAAAATAAGAAAATGAATGATTTATTATAATATATATGGTATCAACAGGTTTTCATTAATCCAAAAACATTATTTTTAAATTATTATTGATATATAATTCTCATTTTTTATCTTCAAATAAAACCCTCTTTCCCGTTCTTCAATGTATTTTTCAATAGTTTTTAAAATGGAATGGATATTTATATATTAGGAAAACAATTTACGGGTATAAGGGATTCCTTTGAATCACCACTTCCTTGAGGTTAGGAACATTATCTATCTAGGTTTATATATCTCTGTATTTAATGTTATATAATTAATATAAATTTTTTATATACATAAATCACCTATATAACTATCATATTCAGCATTCCATGTATGGGGTAACACATGATTTATATAAATATCTAAAAATACAACATTATGAAATTTCATTTGATTAAGATATAAGGAATGAAAATAAAACACATTTATTTCCAAGGGAAATTATTAATATCATTTTTTATGATATATTTACTTTTTTATAACACATAATCAAGAAAAACATATTGTGTGGGTTCATAATATCCCTCTAATGAATTGTGTAATTATTTTTTCTAATGGGATGTTTTGTACATTATTATTTTGTAAACATAATCCACCATGGGACTCTTTCCACCTTGTGATGTTGTCTTTTTAGTTAGAAATTGCATACACTTATGTTGGGATTTTGGATAGTACTGTATTTTCCATGTTTCTATGATCTTATGATACCATATTCGTTATGTAATTATCTCATTTGATTACTCATCGTATTATATTTATAGAAAAGAATTTTCTAGATAGTAATGGTGAAATGTATAATCTTTTTTTAAATGTTATTGATAAGTATTTAAATATTTAAAAGGAACTTTTATTATTTATATTTTTCCTTTATTATTTCTAATGAAAACATTTAGTAAACTATTTTGGTGTAATAGTTGATTTCAAGCATAATAAAATCATTATTTAGAGCCAAAAGTTTAATTATAAAAAGGAAAAATCTGGTATGAGTATTCATGAATTAAAAACATTCAATATTATTAATATCTATCCCTTAATGAGATTATTTTTCTCTTACCATATTTATGAAAATAGGGTTTTGACGATTAGTATAGTCAAATAAGAGTCCATGACACAGAATGTGGAAGAATTTCATGAAATTAAAACTTATTATCTCATTAAAGTTCTATTTTGTGGTAAAAATGGATACATAAAAAATTCTTCAATTTTTTATTAATATTTATATATATGGGTTATAAAATAATTCTAAAATGATCAATACATTATTGATTCTCAAATATTAGAAAATTATTTTTTTAACATAAAATTTAATATTTTATAATGTTTATGGATGGGTCCTTAGAGTTTGTATGTTGGTAATAGTTTAGAGAGTGTTGGATATTATGATGTTTTCATGTGATGTAAACATAATGGTAATGTATACCATTAAGGGTTTATGATTTAAAGGATGATATTAACAAAAAATTCTTATAAAACCCTTTTTAGGTTTTATATTATCATATTTTAATGTGAATGATGATCTTTTTTGTGATGTTTTATTTATATGAGGTATATATAAACCATAGGTTCAAGAGGATATATTATTTATTTAATAATTACATTTTCATAAATTTGATTTTACTATAAGCCTTAATTTTTTTTATATTGTATTATTAAGGTAATTTTAAATGTTGGACATCTTTTTTATTGGGATATTAAAGGAATTATATTGATACAGTATTAGTAATAATTAAAACATATTACATACAACCAAGCCATGTGTCTTAAACCCACAATGAAAGTGAAAATAGTTTTAAATGCCTAATATTGGCCAATGTAATTTTCTGGGTTAGTAAGAACATTTTTTTAAATAATGTGATATATTACTATTAATTTTATGTTGGTAAAAACTGTTTTATCATTGTGAGAGACATTGGATTGAAAAGATATTTTTTTATTAAGTGATTAATTTTATTATGGAATAATTTCACTATTATGGGAACCTTGTATTATTATCAAAAAATAAATAAATTATGGAAATTTATTTGAGGAACATAGGATGAATTATCTTTTAGTATAATATTTGAATTTAATTTTGTTTTGTGGTGATTCTGGATATTTATGGAAATTAATAGCATGAAATTTATAATTTATTATTAGAGAATTTATTAATTTTTTATGATGCATTATGATTGATCATTAATGTTTGGAGATAAGTTTTAAATGTTTTTAAAAATAATATTATATTATATAATTATAATATATTTTTTCTCATTCGTAGTATAAAATATTTCAAAAAAATATATGTCATTTACTCGTCAAATTATATATACTAAGAATTGGGTACTATTATTGAGTATTGGTTATTAATGTTGTACTTATTCATATAATGGTTTATTCATTTTGAGAATTATCTTGTTCTGTCCATTTTGGTTTTATGTTATGTATAATGATATTAGTGAGATAATTTAATCCATATTTGGATTATATAAACTGTTATAAGATTATTTTAGTGCGTTGAGAAAGAGAAATCCATCTGGAATACTCATCATTTGGAGAAAAAATGTGTTTTAAATTAAAATTGATTAAATGATGAAGTTATACATATCATTTAATTATAATTCTTTATGTTTTGTGCCTATATGGTCAAATAATTCCTCAAAAATAGGAAACAAATCATAAAAATGTTATCTAATTACATTCATTTCTAATGAATTGATTGTATTTATCACACCTCATTGACTAATGGTTTTGTGGTCATGAAATTACCCTTGATAATTCAGCCAAATTTGATTAATGATCTATATCACTATCCATAATTATTAGGATATTATTTGTTTCTTCATTTCTATATTTTCATTTCCCATTAATTTTATCCAATTTTGAAGCTTTGTTAGGTGATGAACATCAAATTTCCTTTAACCTCTTGCAAGAGGATATTTTATTAACACATTTTATGATGTGGGATTTCAAAAATTGTATATAAAATGTAAAAACATTTTTACCTATATTGATATATTATTTTAAGGATAAAATTTATTATAGGGGTTATGAATGCAACTCTATAATATTTTAGAATATAAAACATTTTTTGGTAGTGTATACGACAATTAACATCGAGCCAAAATGAACCATGATATTGTTTTATTTAAATAATACTGTTAAAACCTAGATGTTAAATGGTGGATATGTAAATCATTATTTTAATTTTTTAAAGAATATAATGTTCCTATTAAATATTTTTAAAATATTAGTATATAACCACTAAATTTTTCACAAATTCATATTATTATTTAAAAAACATTTCATTCAATAATAATTTATCCATTTTTTTGGAGAATATTATATTTTATTTTTTGAAAATATTGAAATCATATTTAATTAAATGATATATGTGCGCATTTTCTAGTTTTAAACCTCAAAAATCATTTTATATTTGGTTTTTAAAAAATAAATAATGTTTATTTATGATTAATTTTGTTTAGATATAAGCATAATATATTATATTAGTGTTTAACTACATAAGACATGTTTCTAAAATGTGTCTATCTATATGTCACCATTGAGGAGAAGTCACTATTGTGGGTGAGTCACCGTCAATATGGACTCCCTGTTAGACCAACCAATGATATGTCTCACTATCAGTTATATAACTGTCGGCACAGTTACTAAAATCTGGCAAAGGAAAAGACACTTATGTGATTCACTGATACCTTATCCTACCAACATTTCAACTCTAATTTTCCACAAAGGGTGACAAACTAACGCATTGAGCTACCAACAGTGATTTACAATTTTTTCATTGAAATAGTCACCATTAAAGTCGAGTTACCAATGGCATGAGTCACCATACACACTAGATACTAATAGAAATAGTCACTAATGTTAATAATATTTTCTATGTATGAGCTACTGATAGCTGACCTACCATGATACGAACATACCATCATAATGAACTTCCCATAGTTGAGTCACTATCAAGTCGACCGACCGATAGAGTAGCCTAAAAACCCTGGCTCAACATTGTTGAGCTAATGATCCTGAGACACCATCATTCATTACTTTTTCATTTAAATTTAAATTTCTTTCTATTAGTCATATTTAAGAGACCTAGATCCATTATTTATTTTTTTGACATTTCCTTCCTTTTTCAGAAAACATTAATATCAATGTTTGAGTACGAGGTACAAGGTACCTGCACACGACCAATATCATGCTTCTTGTCAGGTCTGTTGTGTATAAATCAATAATCTAATCCAAAATACAAATATAGCTAATAAAATAGAGTTAGTCGCACATCCATGGAGGACACATGAAGAAATACTTACTGTGCATTCAAAAATACATTACTGATAACCAAAATTTAAGAACATAAGCAGCATCAAATGAAAAGGGAATAATATTTTCCAAACACATCATTACCCAATAGGAAGAAGAAGACAAAATCTCTCATTATACTCTATTTTGATGTATTTTTCCAGAAATTGACTCCAGATTTATTTCAAAACAACTTTGAGGAGTCCCAAGATACATTAACAAACACATAGAGAAATCTAAATATTATCTCAATATTTTAGAACTTATTGTGTTCTATTATATATTTTGGATTTTGTTTGAATATATGTATTATGAATTCACACTAAATCTTATTACGAACTATAATATAAATTTATATCTTCAAAAACTTGCATTTTACAGTCTATGTTCTCACAGAATATAATTTTAGATATCTTAGGATTACATATTTGTTGTTATAACTGACATTAAAACTGTGGAAGAGGTATGATTGACCTGGATAGCTGTGTATGCTTTTGTGAACCCCAATCAAGTATGTGGATCATATTTATTTATATATAATTCTTTTGTATAATGTGATCACAATGTGGAGAGACATATGTCACAACTTGGGACTGAACCTCTTATTTTAAATCAATCGTGCAATTCAATGTATTGTTTTCACACTTTTATTGAAATCCAAAAACATTAATTCCCTTATATATTTAATATTCTATATTTTTTACATTAGATTTTGGTTTATTATATTGATTTTAAATGTTAAAATAATAATCCATATTTCTATAACTATGAACTAATCATTCATTGAGAAATCATACAATCTATCAAAACTTTTATAAATCCTCTATATTTATTAACATGGTTCTTTTGTGTTTCAAGTTGGGTAACATTTAAATAAATTTTTTACATAGAAATTTATATAGTTTGTCAATAAACCCCTCTCCCCTCTTGAGTGTCCTACTCCAACCAACATTTTTTATAAGAGGATTAAAATATTTTTTGTAATTTCTTTTCAAATATGATATTTGTTGTGATTCTAAAGATCTAAAAAATATTTTTAATTCAAAAAATGAATTTAAAAAAATAAAGGGAAAAAAGACAAAAATTTGATGTTATCAACATCCCTTCGTATTTTTATCACACAAATAATGCATATTGTACAGTAAAAATGAAGATGCATTTAGAAATCATTGTTTTGGAAATTTGGTATACTATAATTGATGACAATTAGTTTTTTATTGAAACTATAAACACTTGGTATGATTCCACAAAGGCATCCTATAATAATAATTGAAATGATAAGAATGATTTATATTTTTCTTTATGTGATGATGAATTCAATAGGATTTTCTTATGTAAAATATCATTTGAAATTTCAGATACTCTAGCTATTTCACATGGAGAAAGCAATAATGTTATTAAAATGAGGCTTGACACGTATACTATTAAATATAATAATTTAAAAAATTTTCATGATGATCTTATTTATTACATGTATCTTATGTTCAATGATATTTTTAATATGATTATATAACTAGGTAAGATAGTCACTGCAATGGAACATATCATGAGGATCACGATATTTCTTCCAAAAAGTGGGTGATACATGATAGGGGACTAATCTATATTCCAGAACATTATAATTATTTATCATAGAAATGTATGTGTTTTGAAAATGAAAAATGAAAAAACATTAACCTTCTAAATATATGTAATATTAATTCAATTTTAATTTCTATTTTTCTTTTTATTAATATTCATAAGTACAATTTTCATATCATATCATGGCTATGTGATTATGACGTTAATATTATATTTAGAAATTAATTTTTAATGATTTATATTAAAATATTTATTTATAATTCACTGCATTAAGAAATGAAAATATATGTAGAGAAAATAAGGAATCTTTAGTTCAATTAAATGGTTTGTGATTTTGTGACATTCATAAAGAGTCTTAGATATTTCATAAAATAATAAGCCACTATAAAATTCATTATCATAGAAAGCATACTAAAAAATTATTAGTAAGATATCTACATAATAGATGTTTCTAAATGAGTTAGTCTATAATTCTTTTGAGAATGGAAAACAACAAAAAATATCCTTCTAATAATGAAATAAGTTTTAACATCTAAACCTCTTGAGTTGATTTATATGGATATTTTTAGACCTTCTAGAGTATCATGTTTAAATAGAAACCACAATGTCAATGTCCTAGTATATTACTTTGAAATATTTACTTGACCTTTTTTATCTCACAAAAGTGTATATTTTTTTCACTAAGTATACTTGATCAGTAGAAAATTTATGTGGACATATAATCAAATCCTAAAGAAGTGACCATGTGCATATAATTGAAAATAAATAATTTGAATATTTTTTCTCTCAAAGAGGATATAGTTATAACTTATCTTATCCTAGTACACCCCACCAAAATAGAGTTTTTTAAATGATAAATAAATTATTATAAAAGATAACATGGACATTGCTTAATGAATATGATCTATCTATTTATTTTTGGGGCATAAGATATGAATACAACATATTATATAATAAATAGTTTTTAAATTATATATATCATAAATAAGACCCCCTATCATCTATCTAGTAAAATAAATCCCATGGTTAATTACTTCAATGAATTTGGTTGTAACGTTTTTATTTAAAAAAATAATCTGGAAAAATTTATCTCCTAGGGTTATTAATGGATTTTCCATTATTCATTAATCTATATTAAATCTTATATAGTATTTAAAAATATAACTATATATTTGTAAGAATATTTCCATTTCTTGGTTGATGAGACATATCCATATGATTCCAAAACCTTATTAGTAAATTCTTGAGGAAAATCTATTAAATCTTTATAAAAATCCAAAATCATCTAATTCAGTAGTTAAAGAAGTTGAAAAATCCATTTCTAGAAAAAATCCAAATTATAAAAATGAACACTAATATGTTGATGATTCTAATTCAATCATCCATTTTTTTCTATATTTGTTATAACACACAAAAACTTGCCTTTAGATACTATAGATGGATTCTTAGACAATAGAGCACCTAATAGAAATTCTATGAAAAATTAGGTTGAACATCAAGTATTTTTTTAAATATTGAATATAAAAATATCAATGATGTAATTAATGATGAATTCTAGATGTTGGATATGAAGTAATAATTATACCTGTATGAAGGAAAAAATGTTTTCAAACATATTGATATACCGAAATACACAATTTCAATATGCACTAAATGGGTTTTTATAAAACAATGTGGATGTAGAACATATAATAATAAGAAACAATGCTAGGCAAGTTACACTACATTGTAGTCAAGAGAAGGTAGTATACTATGAAGAAACATTGTCACATGTTACCAGACATGAACCCATTATAATACTTCTAGATTATGAATAACATCTTAACTTCAAAAATTCACAAATAGATGTCAATATTGAATTCCTAAATGTTTTTATAGTTGAGAAATTTTTTAATCAAAACCCAATATTTAAATAACCTCATCTTCCAAATCATGTATTTAAATTATCCAAAACTTTTTATGGTTTAAAATATGTTTCAAGAGCTTGGTATGATAGGATAAACACATTTCTTATCTCTAAAGTATTTAGTAATGGGAATATTGATCATTCTCTTTTCATAAAAGGAATTTATAAAGATGTTATAGTTGCTAAAAATATATTGATTACATTATTTTTGGATATTTTAAAAAAATTAGGTGTTGATTTTTCAAAAATGATGAAAAATTAATTTGAAATGAGTTTAATGGGTGAAATAAAATTCATTCTTAGACATTAGATTTTTTTCATATATGGAAGCTACTGTAATAAACCAATGTAAATATACTAAAAATATTTTAAAACTATTTAATTTGGACAACAATAAAAGTAGAAAAAATCCAATGGGTAGCACCTACAAATTGGTTCTTGATAAAAATGGAAAATTATTAGATCATAAAAATTATAAAGGTATGGTTGGAAGTTGTCTATGCATTACTTCTATCTATAATGATATTATGTTTAGTGTGTATATGTGTTCTCATTTTCAAGAAAAACCTAAAGAGCCACATCTACATATCGTTAAAATTATTTTCAAATATATCAAATATAATACCAATATAGGTCTTCTATATCTTAGTGAAACACCATTCAATATAATTTGTTATTATGATGCTGACATTGTTGGTTTCAAGTTATATAGAAAAATCACCTCATGAGTATGTCACTTGTTATGAATATCTCTAGTATCAGGGTGTAGTATGAACCAAAATTCTATTTCAATATACACTACTAAATCTGGATACATAGATGTTGATAGTTATTGTGCTCAAATATTTGGGATGAAAACACATTACTAGACTATTTCTATCAATTTAGAAATATCCAAATAAATAATGATAACATATTTCAATTGACATCACTATGAATCCAGTTTTACATTAAAGAAGAAAACATATTTATATATGAAATCACTTTTTGAGATATTGTTATCAAAAAGGTGAAATAATACTAAAATTCATTAGAAATTAACATCAACATGATGATATTTCTAATAATCCATTAAATTTTGAGAGAATGATATACATCGGATATTAGTTACAAATAATGAATTTTGAGTGACTGACCGATGAGGTCGCACAATCTACATCTCACAATTGATGACTCGTCATTGATTTCAAACCATTGTGTCTCACCTTTGATGTCTCACTATTGAAGAATTGTCAGTGTGTCTCACTGTTGTGTGTCGGCGTTATTTCTCACCATTGTGTCACACCATTATATACATTTTTCTATTTTTCTATTGAAGTTAAAACTATATTGTTTATATTTCTTCCATTATATTTTAATCCATATTTATCAATTTAATAATTATATGTCTTTAATTGATAAAAATCAAATTGATCCAAATCACTTACTCACCCTCACACTCCGGCTCTCGCATTTTTCATTCCAAATGTACATCCCTTCTCTATTGAAATAAAACCTTCAAATCCCACTAATGGCTTGATTTATGGGTGCCTATAATGAGTATGTGGTTGAGTATCATCCCTCTAAGAACCAGAAAGCTGAATCCAACAATCCTTAACCAAAACATATCCACCCCGATCTCGAGATCTGAATCTTTACTCTTGAAAATGAATTTTATTCACAATGGTTACTATAATTCATTTTTCTTGTCATGATTGGGTTAAAAGATCAAGGGTGATTGGAGTGGTTATCCTACAACATGAACCTGTTATATCCTAATCTTGTGCAAGAATTTTATTTTCATTCTGAATTTATTATTGAGGAATTTAAAGATATTTTGATTAAGTCATGGATAAATGGTGAAAGAGTTAAATGTTCTTCAATGTAGTGGGTTAAATGCCTAAAAGTACCTCTTAAAATAATTTTTTCTTATTTCTAATGAATTGATCCACCACCTAGTGATATTTTCATTTTTTGAGTAAGCATTAGAAGAGATTACAGGTAATATAGTTTCTAGAAGACCAATAGACACATAGCTTGATGGTGAATATAGGATATTGTTCAAATTATTCCAGCACATGTTGTATAAAAAAATGGTATTTACCTCTATCAAATAATAGGATATGTATTTGATATATCTAATGAAAAAGCAATATAAAATTAACTTGTGAATTTATTTAATTTTCCATATTAATAAAATGATGAAACCTTCAATATAATTAAAATTCCTTATTTTATCCAAATTTTATTTCTACAATGTTTAAATTCAATGGTCTGGTGAGTGAGGATGAAGAATCAGTAAATGATTGTGATGGGTTTTTCATCACGAGGATTATTTTTAACAGGATTCAAATCATTTGGAATCCTTATAAGCATAAATATTTTAATGAAGATGATATGATTTATGAGGAATTCAATTCAATTTAGAACTCCTTAAAGCCAATGGACCTGGTTGATCATGGTCAGGGACCAAATGAAGTAGTAGTATATTCATATGGGAAGAAGAAGAATATGATGCAGACTATTAAGAATAATCTCTAATTGATGATAGATGTGACAAAAATATTAATGGACACCTAGTAAGGATGACATATAGACCTTCTAGCCCTCTTAATATCCTTCTAAAAAAATAACCTCTCATTCTAGAAGATGAGGATTATGTGACTGAAGAATCCAAAAAAATTTACTATGTCTGTAAAAGTGTTTCTTAAGAAGATGAGAACTGTAGTGGTTAAAATGATGAATGAAATTATGACGAAGTAGAAGGGGATGATAGTGAAGAATAGGAATATAATGAAACTAAATGACAAGAACCTGTTAAAGGGTATCAAGATGATGAAAATGATGAGAAGTTACAAGGATGTGAAGAATATTAGTGTTGATTGAACCATCCGGATGATAATATTGGTCATGATTCAGAACATACTATTCTTATTGTATATCCTATTGAGCCAGAAAATCATACTCATACTACCTTAGTAGAACATGAATTAGTTTTGAAATCCCATGAATCTCTTGAGACAATAATGGTTAGGGAAATAACTTAAAATTTTCATATTCATGATGCAGTTCATGGTGTATTAGAATTTACATATGATCCAGTGTAATAAATTTTTTATGTTTGGAAGAAAACATTGATTAATAGGGAATAACCTATTGATGAAGAAGTATCTGTTGAGGGGGAGAAATGGAAAAGGAGGTTAAGATTTTATAATATTATTCCTTATAACATGACATCTGGGGAATGAGAAAAATACTATGGGTAAATCACTCTTTGATTGGAATACCCTACATTGGATGATGAAAAACTTTATCTTATTATATCATTTTTTGTGGTATTAGATCTTCTTAAAGAGTTCCATTTAGAAAATCTCTAGATATAGACCCTACTCTAGAATTAGATCCTCCTCTCATTTCTTCTTCTCATATTTCACCAATACCTATACAATATGTGAATCAGAATGATTTTAAAATGTTAAATGATTATTTATGTTCAGTGTTTAATGGTATTTTATAATATCAACCATCTCTTGTTGCAAGTCTCAGTGAAACTGATGCATTTATAATTTTAGAGAAGGATTTTTCCTAGATTTAACCTAAGTTAGTTTTATAATGTTATGAATTGAGATTTAAAAATAAAAGGATATGTGATTAGTTGGTTGTACTCATTTCTGGTGTTAAAGGGATTCTAGATGAGTATGAAACATCCCTAGAAAAAGTTTTGAACACTCTTGAGGATACATATTCTTAGGAATATAATAATACTCCTCCTACAACTCTTGATATAAATATTATAAAATATGTTTTCAAAGATGTAATTAACGAAGCCTCGACACCATATATAGTTTTTATTCATACACCATATGTTGATATGATTAGAGAATTATTTAGAGAATAGATTCAAATATTGATGGTTGGAACATATAAGGAGAGACAATGGAAAATTTGATAGAACTGTGACCATATACATGATAATGTGATGATTTACATGAAAGTAGATACTAATTCTCAAGAATATATTAAGAAGAAATTAGATTACTAATTTAAATGGATTTATACCATTCATAATTTGGATATTCATTTTATGTTTGTGGTTATATATATGAAGATACCTCATGTCGCCCAATACATTAGGGAGAAATTAAAACAACTCGAATAGTTAACACCACTTTTTAAAATATTTATAGAGAATAATGACGATTTTAGAATGGATGTGGAAGAAGGTAGGAAGATAATAATGAAATTTATATTCATTTTAAAGGATTACCTTCATCATCATAGTACTTCTATTATAGAACCATAGGAATATTCTATTACTCTAGTATCTAGGAATTTTAATTCATGGTCCACCTACCATTCATTTGCTCCTCAGTTCAGAGATGCAGTGCCTAGAAATCATTTTTCTCCTCTTCATGTAACCCTTCACTTTTTTCCTAAGTCTTCATCATATGCACTTATTCATCTAATACCTATTATATATGGAAAATATATAGGTGTTATAACTTCTAACATGAATATTCCACCTCATGTACCTTCCGGAGTCCCCATTCCTCAGTTGTATACTGCAACCTCTTATGTACCTATTGTTCCTATATCTACTGCTTCTGATAAATTAAAGGCATATATGGATCCTTATTTTGAGAAGAAGTGATTGGATTGATATTCGATAGGGAAGTGATTTTTGAATTTTTAGTTTCCATTGTACTCTCTTTTAATCATGCAATACATTCTACCTTTTCATCACTGTTATGTTCTTTATTTATATTTTGATATAATTTTTATAATCCTAAAATGCGTATAACTATGAGATGGAATTTAACATAACTCGAATATGAGCTTAACTAAAATATGAGATGGATCTTTAAGAGAATGAGATGGATTTAATTAGAATTAATTTTATTTGTTTTGATTTGGTCTCTCTTATGATTCAATTTCACATAATATGTATTCTATGTTAACCATTGTTGTTCCATACATAATTATGATTTAATTTTTCATGCCATAATTTGAGACCATCAATAATGATAAAATTGTTGGCCTCCTCTAGTTTTAATTCACACAAATCTTGTATTATTGGGTTTGATCCTCTTTAATTATGTTTATTAGATTTAATTAATTTTACTTATAGGCATAATCTATTCTATTGTTATTTTACAACATAAGATAGGTTACAAAAATTTGTTTAATTATATGTCACGTTTGAGGATAAGTCACCATTAAGGATAAGCCACCATTAGGGTTAACCCACTAATGTTCCTAAATTTTTTTTCTCACTGTCAAATGTCTCACCATAAGCACGAATACTGAAATCTGCAGTGGAAAATATATTGATATGAGTCATTAATACATGAATCTACTGAGATTTTAACTTTTATTTTTTTGTAAATGATGAGACACTGTCACATTGAGATACAGATATCTATTCATAATTCTTTCTAAGGACAAGTCAATATTCATGTCGAGTTACCAATGACTAGAGTCGCCATCAGCACGATCTACGGATAGAATGACGGTGGAATTTTTAGAATTTTAGCTTAATATGAACTACCGATAGCTGAACTGCTATCAAGAGTTCGTGCCATCAGAATAGCCTAACGATAACTGAGTCACCATCCGGTCGACCTACTGACAAATCGACCTACCGATCCTAACTCACTATTCCCAAGATATTGTAACTGACACACCATCATTCATTCATTTTTAATTAAAATTTAAATTTCATTATAATAGTCATATTTATGAAACATGGTTCTATTATTTTTTTAAATTACTTTGTCTACATTTTGTTGAAAAAATTAACATCGATGTCAAAGTTGGAGGTATGAGGTACCATCAAAATATCGATATCATGATTCTTGTCAGAACTATAGTGTATAAAGATAGAACATAGACCACTATTCAAAGAGAGATTAAAAATAGATAAATTTTTGCATCAATGAAACACACCAGAAGAACTATGTATAGTTCACACATAATGACATTTTTGATAACCAAAATTAAAGAACATAGCCAGTATAAAATGAAAAGAGGAGAATATTCATCAAAAAAATTATTACCCCACTAGAAGTAAAATATATGATCTATAATCATACATTATTTTGATAGTTATTTCCAAAAATCATCCCAATAATCCTTTCAACACATCATTTAGGAGTAACGGCATGTATTAACATACTTATGTATCCTCCATACATGTATCTCATTATATTCGATCTTATTGTTTATTGTTTTATATTTTTAGTAGTGTGTGACTATCTGTATTATAAACACACATGAAATATGTTTCCAAACTAGAAGATACATTGATATCTTCACATATATATCATTTAAACCTTACAATCTAATATATAAGAGTGTATGATGTTACAATGTGTTATATTGTAATTTTATCTCCCATTAGAAGAGTTATACTAGACTTGGATAGTTGGGTATTATATTGTGTGCCATAATCTAGGGGTGGATTAGGTTTACTTTTATAAGATTCGCGGTGGAAGGTGATCACCTAGTGAAGAGTATTATGTATTACCTTGAGACTGGTCCTTTTTTTAAGTACACATTTAATTTCAATGTTTTGGTGGAAATTCCTTATAGTTATAGTCTGGTTTAATTCCCTAATACCTTCAGGTCATGTAATTTCTCTTAGGCATATTGTCCATGTAATCACTAAGCCTACGATCCTTGTAAGGGTTCCCCCTCATCCCTTAAAAGGGGGGGTTATAAAAAATCAATAAAAATGAAGTCTTTTAGGACATTCGGGCATGAGATGTCATTCATAAAACACAAGCCTTTTACAAATCATCTACTTTGGTTCACTAAGATATTTTGTATTTCAAATTGGGGAAATTTTAAATTAATGTTTTAGACAGAAATATTTATAGGAACTAAATTCACCCCTAGTGAGTGTCCTACTCTAACAAACAATTCTATTTCTAAAAAAAATATCCAAATAATTTTATTGTAATGTTTTTTTATTTTTCTGAAATTTTTAAATTGTCAATTAATAGTGAAAATAAAAAATTTATTGAAAAATAATATTTACAATTCATCTATTTATAATGTCATATTGTATTGATGACTAGATCCAAAATTTAATTAATAAAACATTAATAAAAAATATAATAAACTTTAGAATTAAATTTATACTTGGATATTGTATAAACAAATATAAATAAAAAGGACTGTAAAATAAATTCATCATGACACATGGGTCCAATTTGAAAAAAAAATTATTAAAATATTGTGAATTTAATCTTGAAAAATGGATTCCATATTTGTAATCATGATATCCTATTTGTTAAATACTAATCTTTTACTTTTATTCATTATAAATAGTAACTATAGTAAATAATTATCACTATTGTAAGGGTATATCTGGTAATTATGGTTAAAAATAAAATTAAATGGACTAATAATTGACCATAAAATTTTCAACTATATTATTGGAAGAGTATTGGTAAAACATAGAAATCAATGTCTCTAATATATTTCCACTTTTTCACATATTTCTTTGATTTTATCAATTTTAATATTTAATTATGTGATAAATAAAAATATATTACTTTCATGATTTTAATAACTGTATTATGTTTTGTGGGAGATAAAAAATGAATGATTGGTTATGAATTTTTATTTGAAAGATACATTAATATTTTTTATTAATGTAATTTAATTTTAATTTTCTGAATGAAATTTTTTCTTTAAATGGTAACACAATATAGACACATAATTTATTCAATTAATATAAAAATAATTGATTTTACAAAAATATTAAATGAAATATAAATAAAATGAATTATTGTGTTCCATGAAACTATAACGTAAATATAAATTATTTTTTTGTGTGGAATGGTTATATTCTATTTTCATTGATTTCATATTTTTTTTAATGTAAAATTAAATTAATTGTTCAAAAAAATGAAATTAATTATATAATATAATAACTAGTTTTAAATTAAATTATTTATAATAAGAAAAATATCAAAAATATACCAGTTGAAATTTATGTGTTTAAAAATATCCTCAATTTTCCACTTATAGATAAATTTTCCTTTTATACCAACTATATTGGTCCCTAAAGAGTAATAAAATAACTATCCTTGTAATATTTAAAAACAATTTTCAATGGATAAAATAATTTGATAAGGGAGAAAATATAATTTTAAATATTCTAATTATTAATGGATTGTAGTATTTAGAAAAATTTCATCATATCTTTAAAATATATTAGTTTGAATTCTTTTTTCCATAAAAATTCATTTATACTAATTTATTATTTTAAGAAATTTCATGAGTGCTCCTCCCCTCACATATAAAAGGGAACCACCTATTCATTTTAATCAAAAATATATATCCATTTATATAAGACAATAAATTCTATAATTTATTAATAACATCAGTATCCATGTGATATAATATTTTTTGGGGGCATAATTCTATCTACGTAGGGTCATTGTTGTAAAATATATGACGTTATCCAAAGAGACGTGTACTCTTTAACAAAATGTTTCAGTTTAATTTAATACTACCCCTCCTTCAAATATTAATAAACCAAGTTTATATAAAAACTATTTTACATCCCATATACTAAGATGTGATTATTTTTATGGTGTTTTAGGTATTCATCTCCTTTTCTATAAAATTGGAAAATAAACCATCATTTGTGTGTATGATGGACTACCACATATAAATTAAATGTTATTAGTTTTGCATCATCATCTATCATTACTCATTATGTTTATGCAGTTAATTTATATATATGATATTAATTACATATTTTTCATTATGTGAAATTAATAAATCATATATTTTCTTACGTTTTTATTCTTTAAATTATGATCGCATCATTTGATTTTATTTGTGGATTACAACATTTAGGAAGAAATATAAATAATTTTTCATTATGTAATAACATTCAAGGTATATATAATTAAAATTAAATTAATATAATTATTTTATTATATAAATATTATTCATCATGTTTAAAATAATACATACCCACTTCCCATTATGGTTGTTGAAAAATGGAAAAAATATTTATGAGTATGTAGAACCAACAATTTCAATGATTGTTACATATTTTTTTACTCACAACCATATTAAATTATTTGGTATTGCATGTATATTTTATTTTTAAAAATAATACTTATGTAATTATTAATATTTTTGGTAGTATTGAATACAGACCACATTGATGATAATCAACCCAACAATGACTTTTTGGATGTTAGAGGGGGATATCATCAAGACAACTGATGTGAAATTAATTGATTAAGTAAATATAAAGAACAATATAATAAGTTAAATTAAAGGAATGAAAAAATAATATGTTTCATAATAAATTATAAAATAACATAAGTTTATTACTGGGGAAGATATGGAATGCATGTGAAATATCGGGCTTAAGGGAAGGGACTCACTTGTAAAAATCCCTCTTTAAATTTTCCATTCTTACTCTTTTTCTTCCTTATCCTTGTTCTTAAAAATTATTAAATATAATTTTTAATAATGATTAAATGAATTATAAAGGTTATGTTTTAATATATTTTTCTTTGGTTACCATTTTTTTTTAAATTAATGTTTTACATAACGGAAAATCGACATTAAATCATAATTTTATACGTTTTAATGAAAAATTATATATATTATTCTCTTCCATGCACATAATATTTAAATTATTTTTTAATTCCATTTATGTGGCTATAACTGAATTATAATGATCTTTATATATGTGTTTTTACAATATTTAAATGATCTTCAAGGGGAATATTTTTAACTTATTTTATATGGAACCTATTTAAAATATTTAAAAAAGTATAATGGAAGGTTTTATTTTAACATATATGACATCATTGGATTTTCCTACTACTACAACCATTATTATATATGTGTAGTTCATTATAATAATCCCAATTTTTTCAATGAAAAACTTTATTTTCCTTTGTTTTATTTATATTCCAATCTATTTTTAAAGGAATAACTTTTTTTGACATATGGAAGTGTATTGGTTATTAGTGTAAGAGATCTATTCAACCCACACATTTTTTGGTTAGTAAAATTATCTATATATAATCATTTATCTCAATTATTAATTTTAATGGATTATTATAAAATATAAATATACATATCTTTCATATATACCCATCTTATTCTACCTTATATTGATTAGTTAAAATAGTATTTTAGTTTATCTATCAAATTACATCATTTAAAAAATATCATTTATTATGATATAAGGAATTATTATAAATTAATTTCATTCCATTAGAAATTCTTCTGATTATGACATATGATTTATTTCCATTGTTTTAGAAATAATCATGAACATTTTCTATAGTGATTGACATGATGGAACACTAATGCATAGGGTAAATATTTCAACTCATTAGAAGTAATATATATGATAAGGGGTTAATTCTAATCCATTATACGACTATGTCTACCATGGGATATTTCCTTTAAAGTATTCCTTGAATTATACATATTCCAATTTTTACCTCCATATTTCTTTTTTTTCAATGAATTTATGATACCATATTGATTATGGTGTGCTCCCATGGGATTACATTGGTATTAATGTCTTAATGAAAGTATATTATACATCATAAGTGTGAAATGTATTATTTTTTTTGAAATAGTTTTCAAATTATTTTTATTATTTTTAAAAATCCTTTATGATTTTAATTTTTTCCTTTAGGATTTTTTTCACTTTTTTTTTAAATAATTAGGAAGAAAATATGGTTTATTCAGTAATAACATTATTATTTTGATCATAAAAATTAATTTTAAATAATTAAACTATTGTATAAGTATTCATGAATTGCCTTATTTTTTCTCTATTTTAATATGTTATATACTAGGATTGTTACTCATATCCCACAATTTAAAATATTTTTCTATTATTTTTTAGGATTATTAAGGATAATGATGAATTAAAATTAAAAATTAAAAATATAAGTAATGAAAATAAAAAAAATCAATGTCTTAAAAAAATTCATGGGAAAAATGGATGTCGGAAATTTCCACTTTGTGGTGTAAACTATATTTATATTAGGTTCTTGGGATAATCCCCTAAAATTTAAATCTTAATGATCCTTGAATGTAAGAAAAATTATTATTTACTAAAGGGACTATAGTTTGAAATTCTTTAGGTTGGTTCATTATAATAAAAAATGTGTATAAAAGGTTTTATAAAAGTACATGTTTTTTAAATAATTTATTATTATATTTAAGATTGTTATATGGGATCATAGATTAAATTTAAATAAGGTTGGAAACAATGTATGGGTTTCTTATCTCTATATTTTATTAATTTGGATATTAATAATATCGTAAAACATGTTTTTGGTGGAATGTTGTATCTATTTACTATAATTATTATTATTATGATTTTTTCAGTAGTCATTTTTTGGTATGTTTCATTTCTTTTTTTACCCTTTAATAAGTATTTGATTGATAGATTCTAATATAACAAGATTATTTTTGTAGTCAGTTGGGATTCATAGATTCCTGTTACCTATTTTTCATTATTATTA
This sequence comes from Viscum album, assembly GCA_963277665.1. Lineage (NCBI taxonomy): Eukaryota > Viridiplantae > Streptophyta > Magnoliopsida > Santalales > Viscaceae > Viscum > Viscum album. The sequence goes on from OY728132.1 coordinate 1,730,805,952, forward strand.
AACATCGTGTTGTTCTATTGATTCACTATACCATAAATTTTACATACATTATCTCCTTTTAATTTTGGGTATAAATAAATAAAAAATTCCATTTTACCCAAGTGATTGAATTGTCGTAAAACATTTTAGTAATTATATTTTCTTCCGTTTAGTTATGATCATTTTCATGAAAATATTTCTTATAATATGGGTAAATTATTCCATTTAATTTTATTTTATGGTATTATACCTATTTTTACATTTTTACCACATGAAATACTATTCAAATATTTCATGCTTCAAGGAGTTTGTTTCTAGTAAGCTATATTGATAACTAAAAATATATTTTTATGGATTTAGGTTCTTTTATCGTGATTATCATTCATCCATTCCTAGGTTAATAACCTATAATATTTTTTTATAAAATATATTATAATCCTACTAGTATAAATTATTTTTTTATAAAGAGAATGTTTTTTTACAATGTGTAACATCAATGTGTTAAAAAGTTTCCATTCATAATCATATAATATTTTTTTGGGTAAACATCTCATATATAAAACATTATACCACATATAGAGATACATTATCAAATTTTTTTAAGATCATTAGTTTTTAATATGATTCACCTCACTTTTTGATAAAATTCATTAGAAAAGAACATATATTTTTAATTTATGTGAGTGAAATGAATATTTTCCAAGAACTTTTTTAGGTTTTCCCCTCCTTTATCTCTATTATATTCAAAAGGATTTTTCTTCAATTTATTTATGTTTTATAATATATTATCTAATAAATATGTATACATATAATTTGGGGTATTGATCATGTTTTATCAAAACATTTGATTCCTAAACCCATCATGCATGAAACCATTGGACGAATTCATTTTAAGTGTTGTTTCTTATCTATGAAAACATCCTTATGAGTTTAATTTTTTATAATGGGGGTATTTTTATTTATAACATTCCACATTATTTCATGATATGGAATATGTTATAATATATTTTTTCAATGATATTGGCTACTTACCATTATTTATCTTCAATAATCATGTGAAATGAAAATGTATAACTTTTCATCAAATTCATTTACTATATGTATACTAGATTTCTCAATTCTCTTTTTAATTTTATTTAAGAATAATCCATAATTATATTTATTATGAAAATTATTGGTCTAAATATATGCATATTATCTCTATGCATTAAATATCATATTCTCTATTATCATGATTCATGGGTATTTATCTATTAAATAATTATATATTAATATATATACATTAATTTTCCTATGTAAATCTTATAATGATTATATATTACTTATAGATGTGATTAAAATTTAAAAGGATATGAAAAACATTTTAGTTTCATGTTTTCAATTTTTGATGGATTTTATGTGGATCTAATCAGAATAGAGATGATGTGTGGGGTCATACACTACTCGTTAATGAATTATTTAGTGGTTTATTTCTCATCGAATAGTTTTTCATAAATGAATTTTTCTTTCATGATATCATTGGAAATTAAGGTGTTTATCAAGAATAAAATGATCCATATAAAATTTTTTATTCCATATGTCTATGTTATCATGTTGTTACATTTTCATAAATCAATTTTATTGTATAATATTTTTGAAGACTTTTGATTCATTACTTTTTACTAATGTATTGATTTATGATATATGATATATTGGGAATAATAAAATTTTATGTCATGATTATAACCATGATTTAATGAGCTGACATGGTGTCACGACCCGTCCTCGGGGCCCCTGCCATGACTACCCCAAGCCCACCTTCCATAGGCCATGGGCTGGCAACTAGAACCAAAGGCATAAATCTTTAAGCTGTGAAGGAATTACCTTTATTAATAGTAAACACAATCAATCAGAGTACACAACTGGAAGAAAACACTAAGTAAAACTGAATACAAAGGTACTGCTTAAAGTAAAGGGGGCGGAAATACAAGCCCAATGGTAAAGTACAAGGATAAGAAGAAACAGGTACAACTAAAAGAAAAATAGCTGGATGGTGTCTAGAAGCTCCTGGATCATCCACCATGGATCCTACAAGAAGGGTAGGTATAGAGAGCCTCCCCAGTGCTCCGCGTTCATCTGTATCCTCCGGGTACAGTCTCATCGAGAGGTCCACCTTTGGGTACCATCCAGTCCTCATACACTTCTCCTTGGTCAGCATTGTCCGTCGTCTGCATCCAACACAACGAGGTGCAGTCATAGCCCATGCAGGGGTGAGTATAACGATACTCATTAGGGGACCCCGAGACCCCCAAAGGTCTCCTGGAATCCACTAAGGATAAACCACAATAATAAGATACAATAACAAAGTATCAACCATCCTTACTTTGATATATTCCCATACATATACCTAAGTTAACAATCACAATCATGATCCAACTCTTGAGCCCAACCACATTCCGTTCCACAAGTTTAGAAACACTCTACAAATAAAGTAAAACACAAGGTGGTTCCTATAGGTACAGCTCATAGAATAAAGCTACGTGGGCTTCACCACAACACAACCACAAAGAACCATCCATGAAGAAACATCCACCCTTACTTAGGTATATTCCCATACATATACCGAAGTCATCAAGAGTACACATCTTATACATGAGGTAAACACAAAGGTAATGACTCAGCTCACACTAGGTATACACAACTTAAAAGAGAGTAAGAGATGATTAGTTGTAGACACCGAATCGTCTTTTACTGTCGAACGGTAGATATCCATAGAAACCTAAAACAACAACCTATCGAAGCTGTCGATCCATCATGGGATCTCAGTAAAAAAGTTGTCATTGTCGAACCCATGGAGGATCTAGGTCTAGTCTCATCACTGTCAAACCCATGGAGGATTCAAGTCCAGTCTTGTCACTGTCGAACCCACAGTGGATCTAGGTCTAGTCTATTCACTGTCGAACCCACGGAGGATCCAGGTCCAGTATCATCACTATCCAACCCACGGAGGATCCAGGTCCAGTCATTTCACAGTCGAACCAATGGAGGATCTAGGTCCAGTCTCATCATTATCAAACCCATGGAGAATCCAAGTCCAGTCTTGTCACTATCGAACCCACGGAGGATCCAGGTCCAGTCTCGTCGCTGTCGAACCCATGGAGGATCCAGGTCCAGTCTCTTCACTACACACTTGATTTCGGGATGGTCCGCTCCTCGAGAAAAGTGTCGATAAATCAACTACCACATAGTCTTGAGTTGATGTATCCTGTAGTTTTGTCTCATCATAAGGAACCCAACGTGATAGACGACGTGTCAATCGGGCGCCTGGTCTATGAGTTATAGGCATATCCGTTCTAGGGGGCCGGTTGGATATTAGGTTCAATCCAACCCGGCCGTACCACAACTACGTCCAAACCTCAAGTGGGGTATGCCAAAAGAACCATCTCGCTCCTATCATTCCATCGCCATAGGTGGTTCGTCAATCAGACACTCGTAGCACAAGGAAAGGGCGAAAAGGTGTAAACTGGCCAAACGGGTCCGAGTCCGCTCTGACCCAGTCTGACCGACCCGGTCTACAGATCAGACCTGGTTTGAGAAAATAGCCTGAGCCAAGGGGACGGCTCGACCCAAAGGGGAGGCCTGGCCTGAGGGCGGCCCGGCCCGTGGTGGCCCGTCCGAAGGTGGCTCGGCAGACGGTGGCCCGACCCGAGGGTGGCCCGGCCGAAGGTGGCCCAGCCGAAGGTGGCCCAGCCGAAGGGGGCCCTGCCTGAGGTGGACCGGCCGAGGGCAGCCCGGCCGTGGGTGGCCATGCCGCAGGAGGTCGGGCCAATGGCGTCCCAGCCGACTGGCTGGCCCGCGTGGACGAAAACTGGCCCTCTTGGCCGATGGCCGGCATGTGTTGTCGGCTGGCCACGACTGGGGGGTTACACCCCCTACCTTTTGAAATGGTCGGCGCATGGAACACCGGCCTAGTTACTGTGGGACCTGAAAGGTCCTGCTTTTAACGTGCTCCGGTGGCCCGCTCAGCCGGCTGCCCTGGTTTCTCCATCGCAGCGCGAAGGTGCCGCGGTTCTGCAGTGCTCCACGCGGCGCGCCGGTGTCATGCCTCGTCTGTCGCGCTGCCTCTTTCGCGGCCCAGCTTGGCCACAGCTTCCGGCTCCTCCGCACGGCGTGACGGTGTCGCGCCTCTTCCATCCTCCATGTCCCTCCTTGTTGTGGTTCCTCTCCGGCGCAGTGCGAAGGCACCGCACCCTTCCGGCTCCACCATGGCATGCCTAGTCGTGGCTCGATTCTATGTGCGGTGCAACGGTGTCGCGCCCTTCCGGCGGTCCGGCGGCCCTTGGGCCGTGGGCTTCTTACGCGGTCCGCCTCTATCGTCAATAAAAGAACAACCAAAAGGGGAGGGTCGGGCCATGTTTGTGCGGTCCGAACCCTCCTCGTCATGGTGATAACATTTGGCGTACCAATCCAAAAATTTGAACAACAAAGAACCGAGGTTTTATCTCATATTTAATACAACTGAAATCCCCCTACCTCGAGTTCGGTGACCGTTGACGGAGTCGTGGTATGGAGGACGTCGTTCCATTGACATCAGAGGAGGAAGTGTTCGGAGAAGACGAATCGAGATGACATCTTCGGGATTCTTTGTGGCCGACGATGCTTCCCTTACTTTCCCTGATTTAAGAAGGAAGAAGAGACGATGTTCTTCATTCTTCGATGGTTCTTTGTTAGAGAGAAATGGCTCCACCAAGTTCTTTCCTCTCCTTAATCCTTCAAAAAAAATTATGCCAACCACAAAAACAATAAAGGAAGTTCTCTATTAATTCTTTGGAACAACAACACAAATTTTTGTTTAATTAAATGAGTCAACTCATTTAATTAATGGTAGGTAATGGTTCAAATTCAAAAATTAGAGGAGGCGAGGAGTTCCAATTAATGAAGAGAGTTTTCCAATTAATAATGGGGTGTTAATGGGTGTGAGAAGATCTTGTGGTCCACACTAAAATATCCTCCCAAGGGAGGTTATGTGTGGGTGTGCTCCACCACCATAACCTCTCATGGGAGGTTATGGTGTGGTGGCCCCCACCAATAACCTCATCTTGGAGGTTTAAACCACTCCAAATAAAAAATAATGTGAACACTTTATTTTTATTTAGACTAATTTAAAACCCAAAAAACAAACTCCCAATCCCGAAAGAACGCAAATGTGGTGAAGGTCTCCTTAAACGAATATCGGCGCTGTGAGTTCAACGGTGCCCTCTGATTTCAATTCCGAGCACCGTTTCAGATGATATAAAATCCTGCTCGTACTATTACTGAACGTACCTGGAAAAAACTTCAGAAATTGATTCCGGGCACACCGGGCCTCAGAATCAAGCGTCGTTAGAAACCAAGGACTTGTAAAATTCCCATGAATTTAAGAAAAAAAATTCCATGGGATTTCTAGGTCTTTAATTTCTCCCCACCTCAGGGTTTTACGTCCCCGTAAGATACAAATCACACTAAGGAAACAAATAGGGGTACTGAGCACACATCTAAGCCTCTCACTCCCATGTGCTCTTATGAAGGTTCTTGTGCTGCCAGCGAACGCGCAATAGAGGAATTGACCATCCACGTAGGACCTCCTCCTGTCGATCCTCAATCTCTACTAGAACCTCCATGAAATTTGCCCCATCATCGATATCTAGCTCCCCATGGTCGATGATGTGGGACGGGTCGTGCACGTATCTCATTAACTGAAATACATGGAAGTTGTAGTGCAACCGGTGCAACTGAGGTGGAAGAGCCAAGCGGTAAGCAACCTCGCCTACCCTGCTAAGGACTTGGAATGGTCTGATGAATCATGGGGATAACTTGTTGCCTCTTCCAAAACTCTGTAGACCTCGTCAAGGTGAGACCCGTAGAAAGATGTGGTCACCATCCTCGAAATCCAGAGGTCTCCATATCCTGTAAGCATATGACATATGCCTGTTCTGTGAAGTCTTCATCTTCTCCTGGATGATCTGCATCTTCTCCATGGTAGCTCGTACCATCTCTGGTCCCACTAGTGCTAACTTCCTTGGGTCCGTCCAGCATAGTGGAGATCTTCAAGGTTGACCACACAAGGCCTCAAATGGTTCCATACCGATGGTGGAGTGATAGTTATTGTTGTAGTAAAACTCCACCAAAGGTAAGTGGTCCTCCCATCTACAACCAAAGTCGAGAACACATGCACGGAGCATGTCCTCGAGGGTCTGAATGTTCCTCTCGGTATGAGCATCTGTTTGAGGATGGAAGGCGGTGCTCAAGTGAATCTGTGTCATGAAAGCCTCATGTAACCCCTTCCATAGCCAGGAAGTAAACAGTGCATCACGGTCGAAGACAATAGAAGAAGGTACATCATGTAAACACAAAACCTCCTACACATAGAGGCATCCCAAGCTCTCTACTGAGCCCTGGTCTCTAATCAGTAGGAAGTTGACCGACTCGGTGAGTCGGTCTATGATCAACCATATCGAATCGTGACACCCGGATGTATGTGGAAGACCTGTCATGAAGTCCTTGAATATCCCATCCTACTTACACTCTGGGACCTCTAAGGGCTGTACTATGCCTGCTAGTATGTGGTGCACTACCTTCACTTGCTGACAAGTGAGGCATTGTGAGACAAAATTTACTACTTCCATCTTCATACCTAGCCATCAGTGCTGTCGTCGAAGGTCTTGATACATATTCTCCACTTCTGGATGTACCTCAATAGGGGAAGTGTGGAACTCCCTCAACACATCCTCTTGAAGTGCAACTGGTACCAAGGTACATCTTCTGAAGAAGATGGCATGCTCCAAACCTTCATAAAATCCATCCGGTGTCTATCCTGTATATATCTAAGCACGTCGCGTCTCATAGTTAGCGTCTCCATGTTGTGCCTCCATGACTCATTGAAGAAGTTGAGGAGTGACTGTGAGAGACTGTAGAAAGTCTGCTACATCTTTATCCATAAAGGATATCTGCAATGCGGCTAGCTGCTCCATCACCTCTCCTAGAAGATAAATGCCAGATCTTCTACTGAGATCATCTGCTACAACGTTCCCCTTCCAAGGAATATAGACTATCTCAAAGTCATAGTCCTGTTGAAACTCAAGCCAACGTCACTGTCTCAGGTCCAGGTCCTTTTACGAGAAGACACACTTGATACTATTGAGATTAGAGTAAACCATAAACCGTTCGATCAATGAACTATGGGTGAGACTAGCCATTTGTAAATAACTCGAGTACACCCTTCTTCACCAACGTCCTACAAGAGTTGCTAAGATTTATCCTTTTCCAAAAAGAGAAATATGGTCTCATCCCCTAGATGAACCACGTCATTTTCCTAATATAGTCAATCCTAACATGAATGGTACTAATTAATTCCATGGATAATGTCGTAAGGCCTCGACGCTACTACCAAGAGATCAAACTTTTACTCTCGCCTCCAAGGGTTGAGTCACACTGTCAGCATCAGTGTGTGTTCACTGGGTATCCTCTAGTATTAATTCCAAATGTGAGGGTCAAGTCTACTGTTTTAACCGAAACCTCTCAGTATCAACCACACAAAAAGGCAGTAAATCAAAGGTCACAAGGGCAAGTGTCTTTTATTACTGCATCTCAAAGTATAAAGATACAAAGAACCCACAAAAAATGTTAAAAATAAAGCTACAAACATCATGAACAAAGGCCTATACGCTTGGAGATATTCCCTCTCTTATACACCTGCTCTCGGAACTTGAGGTGAACCATCTAGGGGTGGTGGTAGTAGTGCTCGATGACTCTGACCAACATCTACTGAAAGACCTGCTCAACTGCCTCATCCACCACTCATCTGATGCTCAAGCTACTGTCGTTGCCTTTGTCTCGGTGCCTCCTCTAATGCCTACTGATCAACTGTGGGGGTAGTCATATAGTCATGTGCTCTATGACCCTGTTTCCTATAGGAATAATAGACCATTCTACGTTCAAAGCTCCCTTGGCCTCGGGTGCCCCGCACCCCTAATTTCACATCTTGGTGTTGTCTAATAGAAGATCTAATCCGCTTGTTCCCCTGTGTCATCTGCCTACTTCCTGCTACAGATGACTCAGCTACTGTCGGAATTCCTTGCGGCAAGTGCAGTAGCTCTTGAGCACGCATAGAGCATAGAGTCATTGGTACAAACTCCGCCCTAAAAATACCCTTGAAGTTTTCCCAGGTGAGTGTGGTCTCATCGTAAAACTGGAGCATCAGGTTCCACCACCTCTTAGCTGCTCCCTGTAAGAGACTAATAACTAGGTTCACCATCAAGTCAGCATGTGTCTCAACTTTGTGGAAAACTCGTGCTACAAACTCCAGCCAGTACCCACACGTTTGAAAATCTGTCTCGCCTTGAAACCTCATAGGCCACTGTCGCAGGAACCCATACAACACGCTCAAGCGGCACTCACCCTCTACTACTGGGGCTGGTAGAAACAGTAGCCCAGCAGTTAGTGGTACTTCTAGTGCCTCCGCTATGATAGGGCCCTGCAACAAGGTCTCGTCGCTCGGTGGGCTACCATCGTGCTCTCCACTCGGAAACCGTGCTGACTGACTAAGTGATGACATCTTGAAAAGAAACAGGTGTGCCACGGTCAAAAACATATACCTGGTGAGCTAACACAAAGTAGTTACAAAGAAAAATTTTCAAAAAAAATACACAAGAAATCGGTGTTATCATGCACTGAGTCGGAAATCAGAGTTCAGAGTCCTAGTGTATGGATACATTGGTCACCGCACCAACACCAGTTTCCCTAAACTGATAACCACACCCAAAACACTTAACATTATTTCCATTAAAATAATCTGAGTCCAAGTTCTTCGGTAGAACCTCCCTCTGATACCAATTTGTCACGACCCGTCCTCGGGGCCCGTGCTGTGACTACCTCAAGCCCGCCTTCCATAGGCCAGGGACAGGCGACTATCACCAAAGGCATAAATCCGAAAGCTAGGAAGGCATTGCCTTTATTAATACTAAACACACTCAATCAGAGTACACAACTGGAATCAAAACACTAAGTAAAACTGAATACAAAGGTAGTGCTGAAAGTAAAGGGGGCCGGAAATACAAGCCTAACGGTAAACTAAAAGGAAAAGATGAAACATGTACAATAAAAAGACAAACAGCTGGAAGGTGTTTAGAAACTCATGGATCATCCACCACATATCCTACTAGAAGGGTATGTATAGATATCCTCCTCAGCGCTCTACGTCCATCTGTCTCCTCTGGGTATTGTCTCGTCGAGAGGTCCACCTCCGGGTACCATCCATTCCTCATACACTCCACCTCGGTCAGTACTTTCCGTCGTCTGCATCCAACACAACGAGGTGCGGGCATAGCCCGTGCAGGGATGAGTATAACGATACTCATTAGGGTACCCCGAGACCCCTGAAAGTCTCCTATAATCCACTAAGGATAAACCATCGTAGTAAGATAAAATCACAAAGTATCAACCATCCTTACTTAGTTATATAACCATACATATACCTAAGTTACCAATCACAGTCAGGATCAAACTCTTGAGCCCAACCACATTTTGTTCCACAATGTATAAACACTCCACAAAGAAAGTAAAACACAAGGTTAATACTATAGGTAAATCTCACGGAAGAAAGCTATGTGGGATTCTCCACAACACAACCACGAAGAAACATCCATGAAGAAACATCCACCCTTACTTAGGTATATGCACATATATATACCTAAGTCATCAAGAGTACACATCTCATACATGAGGTAAACACGAAGGTAATGACTCAGCTCACACCAGGTATACACAACCTAAAAGAGAGTAAGAGATGATTTGTTGTATCCACTGAATCATCTTTCAGTGACGAATGGATGATATCCGTAGAAACCTAAAATAGCAGTCTATTGAAGCTGACGATCCTTCATGGGATCTTAGTACAAAAGTCATCACTGTCGAACCCACGGAGGATCCGGGTCCAGTCTCATCGTTGTCGAACCCATGGAGGATCCAGGTCTAATCTCGTCTCTATCGAACCCACGAAGGATCCAGGTCTAGTCTCATCACTGTCAAACCCACAGAGGATCGAGGTCCAATCTTATCACTGTCGAACCCACTGAGGATCCAGGTCCAGTATTTTCACTGTTGAATCAATGAAGGATCCAGGTCCAGTGTCATCACTATCAAACCCACGGAGGATCCAGGTCCAGTCTTTTCACTGTCGAACCCAGGGAGGATCCAGGTCCAGTCTCGTCACTTTCGAAACCACGGAGGACCCAGGACCATTATCGTCACTGCACGCTCGATTCTGGGAGGGTCTGCTCCTCGAGCCAAGTGTCAATAAATCAACTACCATTTATTCTTGATTTTATGTACTCCCGTAGTTTCATCTCATCATAAGGAACCCAATGTGATAGATTGCGCGTCAATCGGATGCTCGGTCTGTGAGTTATAGGCATTTCTGTTCCAGTGGTCCGGTTGGTTATTAGGTTTAATCCAACCCGGCCATACACAAACTAAATACAAACCTCAAGTGGGGTATTCCATAAGAGTCTTCTCACTCCAAGCCTTCCATTGTCACAGGAGGTTTGTCAATCAGACACCTATAGCACAAGGAAGGGGCGAAAAGGTGTAAACTGGCCAAACGGGTCCGGGTCCGGTCCGACCCAGTCGGACCGACCAGGCCCGACTCAGTATATACCGGTGTTCGAACCAGTTTGCGGATCTGACCTGGTCCGAGAAAACAGCCTGAACTTAGGGGACGGCTCGGCCTAACGGGTGGCCTGGCCCGAGGGCGGCCCGACCCGAGGCGGCCGAGCCGAAGACGGCCCAGCCCGAGGTAACCTGGCCGAAGGGGCCTGACCTGAGGCAACCCGGCCAAAGACAGCCCAGCTTAAGAGAGGCCCGGCCGAGGGCGCCCCGGCTGTGTGCAGCCCGGCGAGGGAAATCCCACCGGCTAGCTCGCCCGCATGGCCGACGGATGGCCTATGTGGCCGGCTGGCCACGCCGGGGGGGTTACACCCCCCCTGCCTTCTGAAATGGCTAGCGCATGGCACACTATCCTGGTAACCACAGGACCCGAAGGGTCCCACCTTTAGCGTGCTCCAGAGGCTGGATCAACTGGATGCCCTGGTTTCTCTACCATGGCACGACGGCACCGCGGTTCTTCTGGGCTCCACGAGGTAAGACGGTGTTGCGCTTCCTCCATCATGGCCCAACCTGGCCACGGATTCCAGGTCCTTCACACGGTGCAATGGCATCGTGCCTTTTCCATCTGCTGCAGCCCTCCTAGCCGCGGTTCCTCTCCAGCACAGTGCGACGGTATCGCACCCTTCTGGCTCCACCGTGTTCGGCCTGACTGTGACTCAGTTCTTTGTACGGCGCGATGGTGTCGTTCCATTCCAGCGGTCTGGTGGCCCTTGCACCGCCGGCTTCTTCTGTGGTATGCCTCCACTGTCAACAAAAGAACAACCAAAAGGGGGAGGGTCAGGCTGTGTTCGTGCGATCTGAACCCTCCTCATCATGGAGATAACATTTGGCATACCAATCCAGAAATTTGAACAATGATGAATGGAGGTTTAATCTAACATTTAAAATAACTAAAATCCCCCTACCTCTAGTTCGGTGACCGTTGACGGAGTCGCGGTATGGCGGACGTCGTTCTATTGACGTCGGAGGAGGAAGAGTTTGGAGAAGACGAGTCGAGATGACTTCATCAGTGTTCTTTGTGGGCGGTGATGCTTCCCTTCCTTGCCCCGGTTGACAAAGGAATAAGAGACGATGGTCTTCATTCTTTTGTGGTTCTTCTTTAGAGAGAAATGGATCCACTAAGTTATTTCCTCTCCTTAATCCTCCAAACAAAAATTATGCCAACCACAAAAATAAAAAAGGATGTTCTCTATTAATTCTTTGGCACAAAAACACAAAGTTGTGTTTAATTAAATGAGGCAACTCATTTAATTAATGGTAGGGAATAGTTCAAATTCAAAAATTAGAGAAGGTGACGAGTTCCAATTAATGAAGAGAGTTGTCCAATTAATAATGGGGAGTTAATGGGGGTAAGAAGCTCGGGTGGTCCCCACTAAAATATTCTCCCAAGGGAGGTTATGTTTAGGTGGGCCCCACCACCATAACCTCTCATGGGAGGTTATGGTGTGGTGGCCCCCGCCACTAACCTCCTCTTGGAGGTTTAAACCATCATAAATAAAAAATAAAGTTAACACATTATTTTTATTTAAACTAATTTAAAACCCCAAAAAATATCTCCCATTCCTGACAGAACGCAACTGTGGTGAAGGTCTCCTTAAGAGAATATCGGTGTTGTGAGTTCAAAAGTGCCCTCGGATTTCAATTTCAAGAACTAGTTCAAAAGATATAAAATCCTGCTCATTTGTTTACTGAATATACCTGAAAAAAACATCATAAATTGATTCTGGGCACACCGGGCCTCAGAATCAAGCGTCGTCAGAAACTGGGGACTCGTAAAATTCCCTTGAATTTAAGAAAACATTTCCACATAATTTCTGGGTCTTTACACATGGGATACCCTCAAAACCATTTACATGACCTAAAATACTATTTATAAAAATGTTTTTTCTATCCACACAATCAGGTGACTAGAACTCAGGAAATAATGACAACCTGGAGGAATGTCCTTTCCCATCTTCAAACAAATGAAATTGAATATATATATATATATATACAATTAATTGAATTAATTTTATGAAGATAAAATTAAATAAATTCAATGAATAATATGAAGTAGCAAAAATGCTACAACTCAAAATGAGGTAAAATAATATACAATTTATGAGCCCTATATAAAAAACCCCAAAAAAGAATAAAATACACTATGTGATTTGTGGATGATGTACCATTGTCTGTCCAATAGATACCCTAGACCAGCTATCAATAACCATGACAATTCTTTATTATTCCTTGTGTTTACATGAATAAAATGGAAGAACCCAACATATACCCCAGCGAACGGGTGTGTAAGGTGTGATAAAAACACGTTCAAGGTGATCCAACTATGCAGTTCTAGAATAATTAATTTCATAACAATTCAAACAGTCAAAACATTAATGATAATAAAAAATAATAAATAGATTTTCCATTTTTGTATAAAAAACATGGTTATATATTCCCTTTTTTATAGTGAAAATTAATTTAGGAAAAACAATTTCAAAAAGTGTCATAAATATGAAAATAGGTAATAAAATCCATGAAATAAAAAACAAACAATTTGTATATAAACTATGGATCACTATATCTTAGGCAATCATGACCACTCTAACCCAAAAATAGAGAGTAGATCTCATCAAGAACCCTGACATATACATCTAATATAGGGTGTAAAGGAAAATCCCCATAAATTTTACCTCCCAATAGCATTAAAAATTCCATAGACTATGGAGTATAGAAACACCCTATTAGTGGAACCCTTTAAAATAACAATGGACAAGGTATATTTTTATACCTTTCACCTATCAACCAAAGGCATCCATTTTGAGACATTTATGAAATAATTAATCAAAAAAATTCTTCGAAAAATATTCTATAAAACCAATTTAAAATTCATTAAAAATACATTTTATTTTTTCAAAATAGGGGATAGTCATCTTATCTCCAAAATAAATTTAAAAACATATAAAATAAAAATAAAACATGTAAATTCATTTATGAAAAAATATACAAATCTAGAGTATTAAAGGATCACTCAACATATGATAGATATGAAACCACATAAATCAGACTTGAGACACACACACCTTTAATGGGATTCACCAGTATATAATGGAATTAAAATAGAACAATGTAGGAACTTGAATCTATTATCACATAATCTAATCACATTCTAACAATATTATAGAATAATGATATTATTAATAGAAAAACACCTAAATCAACATGAAACCATTGCACCATAAAAAAATTAGAGCACCCATTTGAAAAAGATATCATAAACGATGTGAAGGAATAAAAAAGTCACTACAATGTCAATAAAACCAAAACATAGCATCAAACACCACTAAGACTAGTATAAATGAATAAAAATAACAACCCCTTACCTGGTCTAAGTGACATAATGGCCATATTGATCAAATATTGAAGGTAGGAACTCAAAAGAATATGAGTCACCAAAATGACACCTAGAGTCGCCTAGAGTTTGAGGATAGGAGTAGTATCCTACCAAATTAAGAAAAATCAGACGTAAAAAATTATAATAACCTGCTAGGATGAATGATATACAAAATAATTAAGAATATTATGGTGAAAACACTCAACAATGTGTTTACACCGACAAACATGCCACCTTAGATTGAATATACTCTGATCTATTATTTAATGACATGTAAGGAAATTAAACAATGTAAAATGAATTTATTACATAAGAATTTTTTTTATGGTATCATTGATTATTGAGTCATAAATTGAGATATATACAATCATAATTTTAGGAATAACATCATAAGATAAAAATTATGAATTAAAAATATCTAAAAATAGTAAGTACACTATGTTCTATAGATAACTTCCTACATGATTTTGGAAACCAAGAGAAAATCCCTCAAATATGAAAAGGAGTATACCACCAAAATCTGTGATATTACAATATCCCTACTATAATAATTTTCATTACTATAATTTCATGTGTATGAAGGGTGTTTTTGAATGATGTGACCCCACTTCCCTCTCATGGAAAATTCACAATACCATGTTTCATGAAAAACTATTATGTGTATCCATAACACTATGCCAATATGAGGAGACATACCACAAAATTCTATTAACTGGGAATCAATTATATCCATTGTACTTTCATAAATATAACATTTAGTTTCTAACTAAAACTAGTTAAAACTCAAAACATGGTAGGGATCATGATATTTCTTGCGAAACATAGATATGTGGAAAACATCATGAATTTTCATCAACTGGTTGGGTAATTTTAGTTAATATGAAACATGATGAGGCTGTATAGGGACCACAACTGGTCTAACATATCATGGAACCATCGGTACATATTTCCCAAGACGGTGTTAACGTTTCTGAGGAGAAACATTAAATAAAACCATGTAACCTTTTGAAAACACCAAATGATGGAATCAATGATTTTCATATGATTTCATTAGACTCTATGATGTAAACAGACACAAACATATATCATGATCCCTCATCGACATGTCTTGAGAGGGACATGGCCCCACATTATTGTACTTTCCCACCTCTAATCAAAAAATTGTTTATTGATATTGGTGATGATAAAAATCTATAAACGGTTAAATTTTATCTGATGACTAGTCACTATTTTTATAAGAAAATAAAAACACCTCTTATGGTTATATGATGATCCACTAAAATCTAAAACTTATGAATAGATAATATCCTCCATGATCTGAAAAGCATGATCAAACAAACCATCTATCTATTTATGAAAATCTATACACAACCTGATCATGGTTTCCATCCACTCTTTGAGGATTTTTCAGAATAATTTGTTTACTGAATATCTCTACTTGAGTTGGAAACATTGGATACCACATTCAATATTATAATAACATTTATATGAAACATACCTAGATCATCAACATTACTTGTGTCCTTGATGAAAATAAAATGAGAAAATTTCATCAACCAATATATCAATACCAAAATAGATTTCTCCCTATAAGGTTTTAATGGTATTCCAACACCAATGTTTGTGGTCACCACATCTCATTTTGAATTATAAGAGGATGTATTAAACCAAAATTATTTAAATGGTTTTCATTTATCTATAGGAATGTGCAATAATGAGTCACATAATCAATAATATAACGATTCATTAACAACAACCAAAATTATTGTCTTATATCATAATAAATATTTATAGTTCTCATATGAATGACATAAGATGAAATTTGAATTTCAAACATAACTAATCAACTCATAAATTATGGCATGAAAAAAAGTTTAAAAAAGTGTACAATACCATTGAAATGGATATATAAACTTGAAGTAATCTCACCACAATAAAGGGATTCTCAAATTACTATGAATTCATCATCCTTAAACTAACCCTATAGAACATACTAATTTTTAGAAGATGATAAATGAATATTAGTAAGAACTATAACTAAAACATCATCATAAGAATCCATAATCAATTGTGTGAAGATATATATAGGTTTCTACTCATCCTTCAATTCCAAAACATTCTATGAGAAAAAATTTTTTAAAGATCATATGCAATGAAATTCCCCATTCCCTTGGTGTAAGTAATGTTGTGTCAAATGTCTAATTGAAATCCAAAAACCACATATTTCTAAGATTAAATTATTTTTTAGAGAAAATTTAGTTCAGTCACATATTATCAAAAAAAATACATTGAACCTCTCCCTAAAGAAATAGTTCCAAAAACATTTACGGACATGCATAACTATAGAAATCTCCAATTTATTAGTAAGGTAATTTTTCCTATATATCTAAATGTTTTGAGATCCATCATCCAAAATTTTGTCACCCGACATAAGAATACAAGAAAACCCAACACAAAAAGAATCATAGTATACCACATCCACCTTTCCAGGATCAAGAATTATCATAATATGAACTGATTTCAGAGTCCATTTCACTTCATCAAATTATGAATAAATTTTTTTCATACCATATGAGTCTGAATCCCATCTTATAAAGAGTTATAAATTTTCATGATAAGTATGAGAAATCATTCAAAACCCACTTATATTATCTTATTAGGACATGTAATCTCCAAATTTCAATGGCATACCATTGATACACCCTTTATAATACAACTTTTCCCTTATATGGATCAAATGACAAGTCATACTCAAAAAACATGTTCCCCAATAAATTCATTTCATGGATCTATAAATTACAGTTTTAAAGATTTCCACATAATAGGTGAATCCATATGTATTTTCAAAACTAAACACATATGGTGCTCATGACCATGATTTATCGTTGAATAAACCAAATACCATTCTTTAAAACTAGTAAAAAATTATTGATAAACTGATGAAATATCATTTTCATAAATTCTATAAAAACTGATAGAGTGATAGAAAAAAAAAAGGCATCATAAGATATTCTTAAAGGACATAAATACCTTCAAAATCCATATATTTTATATCAAACTTATAATCCTTGGGATAATGACATCTCAACTAATGATTTCTATTAGAAAAAAAAGTATTCAGAATATAATTGGTCAACCAAATATACCATGAAATAAATAGATACTTATTTTTAACCATCCCCTGGAAAAACATCGGATATTCTATGAACAATTTATAAAAACAATAATCCCTCTTTCAAAAGAGAACTATGCTTTCACATGATGAAACTCTAGGGATATAGAAACATTTATCCATTATAAGGTCCATCTGAATCCAAATATATCTAAGATCCATTGGGGAAATATGATAAAATGGAATTGAAAACATCTCCCCACCAAAAACAAGATTTTTCATAAACACTATATCCAACTCTTGAGGAATAACATAGAAGTCATATGTTAATACATGGGGTAAATCACTAAAAACTAAGGTAATATTACCAAAATAATAGATTTCATAGGTCTTATCTATTAAAATTGATAATAGCCTCAAAAGATCTTTCCGGAAAGGTATTTCATGACTAGTCCTTAGATCTAACTCTCCCTAATGTACATTAGAGATCCCATTGTCAATATGTAATTATTCAAGATAATGATAAAAATCAGAAACACAATTATGATAATTTTTCCAATCCATCCTAATTTTGAGTACAAATAGATTATGTTTGAGAAAAATGAAATCCCACACTTACATTTAGTCAATTATCAAAAATGAATAGAAAAGGCATCAGAACACTTATTCGTTCATCTATTCAATTATTGTTTCATACTCCATAAAAAATAATGTTTTTCCATTTGGATGTATTATCATATCAAAAAAATGATAATATATTAATTAGTATTAAGAATATATATTAAATAACGAATTCACCATAGATTATTCAACCTAAATGGTACCTATCACTATCTACAGATCCATATAAACCTCAATCAAAAACTAATCAGCTGCATAAATTTTAATTAATCTTAGGACCTCTATATGGATCCATATACACTTTAAAGAATATTTCTATTCCATAATTGACTATGGAGATTACGATTGAAGACTATAATGAGGTGTATCCATGGCCATAATGTATTTTTGAAAATGACTGTAGTCTCTATAAAAATTCCACATTTACGTAAGTGTGGGAAAAATTTTGGCACCTACACATTTCACACTAATATAATGTCCTCGGAAAACAAATGGATTTAAATAATTTTGTAGTGGAGTCCCCCATCTATATAACACCTCCACCGCAATTTTAATTCTATTTCCACATCTACTTATTTTCACGCAACCCACGAATACATCCACTGGTTAAATGGGAATGGTTAAAATGGGAAGTATTTCATTATGAGTACATTTGTTCCACCATAAACATGTATACTGTATTATTATAGGTAGTAATCGTCTTTATAAATAGATATAGTCATATTCCCAGTCACAAACACTATAGTTAGTTTTCTACCACCAACTGATCATTCATCACTACAATCGGAAAAAAATGGACCAACATTTAAAATCAATTAGTGTATAGACACACAGAAATAATTCCTCTTTTCCAATAGATGAATTCTTGAAAGATTTTACACATTATAGGTAATAAATAGAAAATGGGTAACACAATTGTATGAACCTAACCATAAGCATTACATATTCAAGTAACATTTAACTATAATTCATTTACAATCCCAATGATATTTTTAGTCTACAATTATAGATAATTAGTTCATAACTCTTATATAACAACTCATATATTAACAACTATTCCTCTCTACTCCGTATACATATTTTTCACAATATAAAAAATTTTAAAACAACACATGATTTCATTATACCCAAATCATCATGTCATTGAACGTCCCTTTTTTATTTCAATTACCCATCCTTTAACCATTGGATACCCATTTTAAATACATGGTATGAGCATAAAAAATAACAGTATGGGAATTAAAAATAATGAAATGAAATGTTAGACTATGAATACATATAAAATTTTCATTTTCCAAAATAATAATTGGGATAAAAATAAACCCTTTGGTTACCCAATAAATAAACTTCTCTACATTAAACATTTCATAAAATATTTATTTATATATATTTATGGTAAAATATAATCTTATTGCTTTAATTAAAAACATGAAAATCAACTAAAATCATTTTCACAAAGTTATTCTTCTCACTCTAAAATATTAAACAACTAATATTGTTATAAATTGGGTAATGATCAAAATTAAAAGATATATTTTGAGTAACCATCATAACTACTCATAGAGGAAATTCATGGATAACATTGTAAAATTAATTTATATTAACCTTTTCTGATACCCATGGACAAACCATCACATATAATCCTAGAATAACAACCACATTTAATTTCCAAACATTACACAATGCATTGGATTGATATAATGGAAGTCACCCAACTTATTATAGGTATTAGTCTCACCCAGGTGATATAATGGGGATAAACCCATTTAAAAATATTATTTATGTAAAACATCTATAATAAAACCCTTGAAAACTAAATTCAACCCATATTTAAAAAACATTATGATATCAAAATACCTGTTTTTAAAATAATTACATTTAAAATCAGAAAATTGAAAAATAATAATGAAATAGTTTCCCTTGAAAATAAATAAGAAAAAATATATATGAATATTAAAATCATTATTTTCATTATTTCAATAAAATCTATTCATTCTATAAAATTTAAAAAACATTTTTTCCATATTTTTCTTTCCGAAAAGTCCGAAAGTATCATATTTGTAAGATAAGAAAAATATTCTTTTCCAAAAATATTGTTAAATGATCACCATGGGTAAAAATGAATTTCATAAATCATATTTGAAATTTATGAACATTATTTAATACCATTTTAGAAAATATTGATAAAAACACTTTTATGGGGAACATTAAAAGATAATATCTATAAGAATGTCACATACCTTGATTCTCACTTGTCATGTACATTAAATAGAAACATTAATAATAGTATTATATTATTTACATATAAATAAATATTTTATTATTTATTTTATATTACTTATAACTATTTTATATACAATTACTTAATAAATTACGTTCACGTTATGCATTTTATTGATATTGGGTACAAAATTCCTTCATGACTTTGTTGTGATTGAAATGGTCAAAGGATTCAATATTCTATAATCTAAAAAATAATAATCATAAAATAATTTTTATTTTTTTATATCAATTTTACATTTATAACCAATCATGAAATATGGTTTTCAAAAATGAATTATGTTAGACTTAGGGAGATGGTAGATTGTGTGTACGCCTAAGTAACATTTTCATTTTCCAATGATAATTATGAAAGGATGGTTTTTATTATAATATCACTCAATAATGTTAATAATATAATAAATATCATATTAATTCATTTAATATAGTTATATATATTATCAATGTGATGTTATAATTAAAATTAATCCTCATTGAATATTAGAGGTGCTAGTTCAAACGTATGCATGAACAACATTATCATTTATTAGTGAATTAAATGGTATGAATTTATATGATATCATATTTTTTAGATGAGTTAATATGAAACTAATATCTAAAATAAACATTAGTTACATAATTATATGTAATAATGAGATATGGTGATGTAAAATGAATTATATGAGTTTGCAGGGCGGTAGTCCATTGTACACAAAAATGATGAATTATTTTCCCATTTGATTGAACAATATATTGATATAGGTCAGGCCACTAAAATAAAGACATATAAATATATTTATGATATTAGGGTAACTATTTTATCATAGTTTAATATGGATTGAGGTGTGTAGAATAAGAAAAAATAATAAAACATATATATGGGATTTATACATCTTCTTTGAGAAACCCCATTTGACTAACACATTAAGTCCTCTAAAATTGATATTCAGATTAAAAAAGACATCTAGAATGTGGGGACTCAATATATATGGAATTTGGATATGTATTTTCTGACAAAAATGGGTTTTTTATGTGAAAAAATTACAAGAAGATGTGCCCTTTTATAAGATAAAGTACCGGCACTCTTTGAAGATCTCATAATATTAAAATGTTGTATGACTATTCTAGATAAAAATTCATCCAAATGGAATATTAATGGATATGGATGACATTTAAGAGCATTTATTATCCAAAATATTCTTATTCATTATTTTTTTATTTATAAGAAACTTAATAAAATATTAATCTTATAAAATATCATTATTTTTAATTTCGATACTATTTATTTTGTTACCTTTAAAGACATAAAGTCAATAAATAAAATTTGAAAAAACTATATTAAAATATTCATAACATATAATAATAATATATTATTTTTTCCATGATATTTATCTAAAATTATATTTATTAATATATTTTTAATAAAATTTATTTTAATTTCTTATTAAATACATAAATAACACATCAATGATGCTAAAACATTTAAGGTAATTATTTCTTTATTGAAATTTAATAATAAATTTTTATGATAAATATAAATATTTTATATTTTCAAATAATATTAATATTTAAACATAACCTTTAGATAAAACCATATTTAAAATATTACACTTATTAAAAACTAGATCGTGATATGTTGGAATTTTTATTGAATAAAATATTATAAAGGTCATAATATTGTCCATTTGGAACAAAATGATCATTAATATGGCTATTGTATGATTATGGTCGAGATATAATCATACAATAATATTTATGTTTATCTTTCAGTCATTTAATAGTTCTCGTCATTTTATTTTAAAATAAATTACCTCATTTACCATTTAATGTGGAAATAAAAATTATTATGGTTACTATTAATAATTTTCAAAAATAAAATAAAATATTTAATAAATTTGATTCTCTCGGTTACAAATATGGAGCCAATTTTTCCAAATTAAAAACAAATAAGTTAGAAAATTTAATTTAAGATTGATCTATGGAAACACTGAAAATTAATTAAATAGAATAATTCCATTTTAGAATAAAATTATTTTCATACTAAATTCAAGTATAAAAAACATTTAAAAACAATAATTAGATTATTAAATTTATATTTTAACTATAATAAATATTAAAATAATTCCAAAAATATTATTATCTTTTAAATACTTTAAAATAAAATTTAGTTTCAATATAAAATAGTATTTTCACATTTCCTTAAAAAATCAATGTTTTTAAAAAAAATTCAAAAAAATCATTTTATGATAAATTTTACAGGATGTACTAAAAATTTTACTCAATTTTAAAAATTACATTTTATATAACTTCATAGAATTTCTTATAATTATCATCCATAAAACCCAATAAATATCATTTTTAATGAAAATGCAATTTTTAATGAATAAAATGACATTACTAAGTATCTTATACATATTTAAAAATTAATCAATTAAAACATTAGATATAGTTATGACCATTATATATTTCAAAATATGGTTCATAATATTCATTACCACCAATTTAGCGGCTATTTAACAATGATCAAATTTAAATAATAATATTTCATTGTTTATATAAGTTTACTAGTTCATATCTTGAACGAAATTAAAGATCATATTTATTTTTAAAAAAAAATTTATTACATAATCCCCATTTTTAAAAAAATTACCTCATATAATGAACTCGAGATTTAAATCTAGGTATTTTTATTTTTATAATAAATTTGTTAAAATCCCAAATTGTAAAAAGTATTAGTAATGATTACTTTTCAAAAGAGTGATTAGAAATTATGAAGGTCACCTAAGATAACCCAAAATAGGATTAAATGATAGAAAAACATGGAAATGTCATAAAAAATATAATTCCCATGTATTAATATAGTTTGATATAGGATATGGTCTTTGTACAATTAACCATAAAAACAAAAAATCTATGATGATTTAAACATAAATTCATTATCTTTACGAAAAATAAAATAATTAAATGATATATTTTTAGATTTTTTAAATTCCATTTCGATATATACTATGATAATTGGTAAATAAATTTACTTTCCATGTATAATATTATCATTTTATCAATTCCCATAACAAAATAAAATTTTTTTCTAAATAAATATTGTTAATTTTTCTTGCCTCATTCAAAATATTCAAATTCTAATGAGTAAGATGGAAAAAATGATAATGATATATTCCCCATGTAATTTGTAAATTATCAAAAAACCCATATGGTTTGGTAAATATATGATAATATCCCTAAAAAATCAATCATAACTAAATGAAATCTACATTAATCTTTAAACATAACAAGTAAAACCCAACATTCAACATAAATCAGTCAAAAATTACTAGCCCAAAAATTCCATACAAATATTTTATAATAATATTGAAACCCAAAATTAAGAATAAATTTATAATAAATTCTTCCTATAAAATATTTAAATTTTATATATAAATAAAATCTATCACACTTAACATCTCATTGGAAAATTTAATTTTCCTAATAACATAAACATAATGATATAGTGAACATTTATAAAAATAATAGGAATTTCCATAATTCCACATTGTCAACATACATGGTACAAAATGATAATTCAACCGTTACTCCCCAAATAAAACTTCATAATAATCTTTTTTTCTTAATCATATAGGGTTCCCAAAATAATGAATGTGTTACAAAATAAAATTATTCAATTAATCACCATATCATATTACAATCTCATGTTTATATTTTTTTATCATATATATTTTTCTAATATGAACTTAAATATCTTTATTAATATTTTCTAATAATGAAAAAAGTACATATAAACCTGTATATCATGTAGGTCAGTGGTAGGAAATACACCATTGTCTCACTTCAGTTATAGGCACAATACCTACTACCTTTCCAGAAGTGATGGGTATTTAAACATACTCTAGGTTTTATTTTTTCTACAAATAGACTAATATAATCCTTATAAAATTTCAAGAACATGAGAAACATCCCAAAAATAACATTTATATATTCCACATTAATGAAATATTTTAACTTCAAATGATATCTTATAACTTTTTATTTTCATCTCAAAATGTATTCACCCATCATTACCTCACAGTATATGATCACATAATTATTAAAGTCTATTAACAACATTTATCATATATCCACCAAATTAATATAATTATTCCTTAATTAACATTTTCATTAAATCAAAAATATTACATATGGTTTGTATTGACATTAATTTCCTTAAAAATACTCCAAATATTCTTATTTTGTTGACAACAAAAATCCTAAAATGGGGGTTTCTATGAAATTAAATTTAATATCATACATAATACTATAAAAACATTATGATATGCATAACACTATTGATTACTATACCAAAAAACATCCTAATATCTAAAGTAATATAAAACCTATACTAATAACCATTGTATGGACCCAACATTATGTATTACATGTTCTAGAGTCTATGAAAAATAATTCATTTACAATCTCATGGATTTTTACGACTCATATTATTACATAATTGTGTCTTAAATCATAAAAAATAACTCACATATTACAAAGGAGGCACTTCTACTCAATATCGATTTTTCCAAAATATTATTCTTTTAAAACAAATCATATAGTCTATTGATGAAAAATCATCAAAACATTATACATGGATTATAATTTTCCATTAACAATCTATATACACTATGAAAAACCATTTTAACACTTGGTATTATCATTAAATTGTTAGTAAGGGGTAAACAATTGAAAGAAACAGTTTTTCCTTGATTACTTATAATAATTTTCCATTTTAAAAATAAGGATTGTGTTCAAATAAACTGTGTTTATTAACCAATAATTCAACATCTCAGCCTAAAAAAATCATATAACAATTCAATCAATATATTTATGTTAAAATATGCTCTCAATGGTTTCTATAACAACTTGAAAATAAAATTAAAACATTCTCACAATGCTATACATTCCACTCATAAAAATTTGAGTTTCTTTCATGGTTATAAATTATATTAACATTAAAATTAAAATTATATTGACCATCATTGTTAAATTTAGATGTTTTCATTATAATATCTCATGGAATTCATATATAGTAAACTGAAAATTGTTATATTAGAGTAAACATCACTATTACTCATGGATTAATCTTCACTGAAAATATTTAAATAACCATAAAATTAATCATCCAAATATCATAAAAATTATATAGAGATATAATAGGTATATCTAACTACCAAATTATTTATAGAACAATTTTTTTGAAAAATTATTGTGTTTTACATTTTAATAGTAATTCTTAAAACACTGAATTTACTATATGGTTTTGTATATTAAAACCATAATTTTTTAATTATAGGTTTCATTTTTAATAAAATTGTTTTCACTTTTGAATTCATAATCGTGATTTTATCTTATTATTAATTTTTTATAATTTTTGTAAAAAATTTAGTTTTTGGTGAATAGTAAAAAATACAGTATTTTTTAAAATATGGCAATTTTTATATCATGAAAAATTCATTATGATATATATATTTTTTATTAAATAATTAAATATATGTTTTCTATGAGTAAAAATGTACATAAATAACTTATAAAATAAATATTCTATTCTATTCATTATTAGTATAAAAATTATTCGTAAGGATGAAACAGTGTCTCCGCCACATTAGTATTGTCAATTTTTGTTCAAATTAAATAATAATTTCATCAAAAAATGAATTTATATGACTAAATTATTTAATTAATTTTTCATATTGTGGTCTTTTTCTCTGAATATCTAATTTATGTGTTATTTAAAATTAATTTTATCCAAATGTATGTGAAATGTTTGAACGGAGCAAGAAAATAAAAAATTACAAATTTAAGAAGTTGTCTATAAATGTATATGAGTGAATAGACCAAATGAATAAATTTAGAACATTAAATTTAACTTAATTAACTAATTTTTAGTATATTATTTTATTTTTAATTTTTTCATATGAAATAATTAACACAAATGCATCTGCAACGCTAATATAGTTATTGTGCAATAATATAAAAAAAATATTAAACATTTTTATTAAATTTATATGAATTATTGAATGACGCTAATATTTGATAAAAAATATATATATATATAAGTAAATAATGACAAATATGATATGTTTATTTGAATTGGGGGATTTATTGACCAATGTGGATCACATTATTACATTTATTTTATTTTATTAAAAATAAAGGCATCTTGTTCCCAATATGACTTAAAATTAGTATAATATTTTAATTTTATGTTTTTATAGATTTTATTTTGATTAATGTATTATTTTCATATATAAATGAATTATATTTATACTAATTTTTTTTAATTTTTGTGTAATAAATAATTACCTTAATGTCTTTAATAATTATGATTGAATAAATGTTTAATTAATGAATAAATCAAATTAATGATTTAAAAAATTCTAAAACTAATATAATTAGATATTTTACGTCAAATAATGATTTCTATAGGTAATTATATTATTTATAAGATATTAGAAATAATTTAATTAGAATTGGAAGAAAATATTATGTGCATAATGTCGTGATTCTAAATTGTTTTAAATTTGACATAATTATTTTTTCATAAATAGAAAATTTAATTAAAATACTTAAAAATCAAAAAATTATTGAAGAATTCCAAAATTGAAAGGATTTCATAGAATATATGATATAATATGCGTTTTTTACATTTTTTATATCATATGATCTTTAATAATTTTTATATATTTTAATAATTTATGTAATACATATGTTACATCTCATCTCAATTATAAAATGAGGCTCCCTCCTTCATAAATTTTCATCACTAAATCTATCATGATCAGATAGACTCTTCTAAATTCCCTCCACCTATTATCTTCCACATTTTTGTGCTTATTTTCTCAAGGAAAGTACACTTCCAATAACCATTAAGTTGTTCTGAAAGATAATTTTTCAAGAAAAAAGGTTTTTTTTTCTTCTCATTAAAATTAATTTTAACTTATACCTTATCCCTACCTCTTATACATTTTTTCATGAAAACAGAAGTATAACATATATAATATATTATTTGTTTTTATGGTATATTCCTCATAAAATCTCACTTATTATCCTTAATTTATAACATAAAGAAATCGTTGTTCGTGTCTTGATAATTCACTACCTCCAAGGACGATGATGTTTTGTTTCCCTTTTTACTATAAAAATGGAATGATTAATTTCAAATTTAATATTTTAAAATTACCTAAATATATATATTTTATCCCCTATTGTATATTATTTAATTTTTAAAATGGAGACTATATATAAACCCACCATGGAAACTATGAGAAGAATGCACCTGATACAACAAAAATAACAAAATGTTATTAATAAATCGTGGGAAAATGTTATATAAAGAAAATTAAAGGTATTTTAAACATGCCTTTTTCGTATAATATATTAATAACTCTATTCAACCATTATATATAAGTTTTGAAATCATTTGAAGGAATTATATCTTGAGTTAAATGACTTTCTGTTTAAAATCCTTTAGATGTCTCTTTTACAAAATTCAAAAAGATTGTTCTTTTTTATATGGCATGAGTTGTTTCCTTGGATTTAATGAATCTATATAAAAATGGTTTTTCTATTATTGTTTTCTTATTTAATTTTTTATAATATGATTTCATAATTAAGGGCAATATTTTTATATTTTAAAAAGGGAATTGTTTTATGAAAAGGGGTATTTTGAAAATCTGAATGTGTTTTTCTCAAGGGTTGAAATGAGTTATCAAGTATTTTATTCATTAAATGTTACATTAAAAATAGTTTATTTTTGGATGACCCATTTACAACTAATGATATTAAGGGTTCATCCGTATTATAGCTCATGATATGTTTGGTTGAGCCCATTATAACTCAAAATTTGATGGGTGATCCACATTATAGCTCTTCAATGCATAGGGTACTCTAGAGATGAATGTTGACCGAATGGCTATTCCATGTGAATGGGTAAATGTAATAGTGATATGGTATATATGTCCAAATTAAACAACATGATGTTTCTATACATGCCTATGAGTTTTCTATAAAAGGGATTATAATGGGTTTTTGTGTTTATATTGGACTTACATTTATTTTTTCTTTATGTACCTTACTGTTATTTTTGTACTCATACCAAATTTATATTTTTTTCAATGTATATAGGGATCTATAAGATAAATGAGGATTTTAAGTTAAATTTTATGAAGTCTTTTCTATGAAAACATGTTTTATTTTTAAATTTTTTACAATATGAAAAATAGATATTGTTTTATTAGTATACTATTTAGATGAATATGGTTTGTTATGAATATATTGTGTCCTAGTAATCTAAAACTCTAAACCTGAAAATATCCTCAATATGAAATAAATTATATTTTTTGAATAATATTCATGAATATGTAATGTTTTAAGGCTGAGTCCTTATAGTTGGTATTAGAGTATCGTTTAGATAACCTTTGGGGTTTGGATGATTTAAATAGAATACCATAAATGATTTTGACTTTATGGTTGATTACAAATTATAAATCATATAATGTTTACCATGTTTTATTTTCTAGGATATGTATATTTAAAATGGTTTTCCATAGATGAATCTATAAAGCTGAAGTAGATAGGAACCGACATAAAGATATCCATCTGAATCTGCAGCTTGAAATGGTTGGAATTGAAACTAAGCAGTTTTTAATAAAAATGGATCAGATGACTGAAGAGATTAATGGTGGTGGTGTCCATTATATATAGGAACCTACTATGCCATGAAGAAACATGTATTTTTTAGATAATTTGATGATTCAAAGTCCTCCATCATTTAGTGGAACCATAGGTCATGTGATAGTCGAAGGATTGAAAAATAATCTTGGGAATATTTTTGATGTCATGGTATGTTCAGAACTCAAAAAGTTAATATAGTCTATTAATAAATAAAAAATTGAATTATATCAGGGGTGGTCTCTAGTTAAGAATACAATAAAAATAGATAATATTGGTTGTTTTGAATGGTATTATTTTAAGTGATTTTTTTGAAAAAAAAATTTACCAAAAACTTCTCAACTTAGAATGGAGAAAAAATTCATGGAACTGAAGTAGTGAGATGATGATTTTGTGAAAGCATATAAATTTAGTTTTACAACACTGGATATGTACATAACTGATTTTACTCAAGACTTTTATATTAAAATTAATAGTTCATACTCTAGTTTGAAACCATTTTTACGAATATCATTACCTTCACGAGTATATAAAATCTATGAGAAACCTGTTCATTATGATGAAAAAATTGAGATGGAGTTTTCTTATACATATGTGCTATGTGATGACCAAAATAGGAATAGTTTGTGTTGGTTGTAATTAGGTAACAATTCATTAATGAAAAACTAGTTTTCATAAAATCAATTTCTCGTCTTATAAAAAATGTGTAAAAAATCATCCAAGATAATGACTTGTATTCTGGGAAATGATACTTATGTGAAATGTTTGGGAACATGTTTCATGAGTGTAAGGAAAATGATCCAAAAATTAATTAGAAATATATGGTTTGATGCTTTAACATAAAGTAATTGGGTCTATTTTCTAATGTTTTTCTGAAGCTAGTCACCAAGGTATGAAATCATCAATATTGGAAGAAGAAGGGTGTGGAAAAATCCTTTTTAACCAGTTCGGCTTAAGTTAAGGCATCAATAAAATTGGAATCAGGTATATTTCATTTTTTTCAAATATTTCTCAAATGTGTTGGTTTATTAAGGTTTGAAACATTGAATCATTTCTCATAAATTTTCTACTAAATTGTTAAATCTTCCTCATGAAATGAATCATGAATTTATAGTAAAAACACATTGGGGAAATAATGAGCTAAAATAAATTACAAAAATATAATTATCTATTTATTTCCTAACATTTTATCTTCAAACATTATTGTAATCATTCTATTAGAGTTTCATGTTATTCATGGTATGAACTGACATTTTATTTATCATTCTAATATAGATTATTTAGAAAAATAATTTGATTTTTTAGAAATAGTTTCAGTTTGTGTAAAAAAATGAACCCATAACATTGAAAATATATCAGGAAGATAAGAAACTATTGAAATATGGAAATAAATTTTATCATGTACACATTGTTAAAAACATATGAACCATTTATATTTATGGTGTTCTAGTGGTAAATGAGTATCATGATTTAATTATTGATAATTTTTCTAGAGTTATTACTAATCAAGAGGTTATGATTACTATTGTATTAGTTTATGATGCTAAGAAAATTTCAAACCTTTTAATGAATGGCTGAAATGGAACTTTTATATTTTAAAAATTAACTGGATGAATTAGTAGATAAAGGATTCATCTGTTTTAGTACTTCACTATAGAGTTTGTCTATCTTGTTTTTCAAATATAAATATGATTTAATTATACTTTTTATTGGTTATATATCCTGGAATAACATCACCATTGAGAAAAAATATCATTTTTCCTTATATCGAGAGTTAGTTTGATCAACTATAGGTAAACTATATTTTTCAAAGGTATACCTGAGGTCAAGGTACCATTAGCTTAATGTAATGGAAGTAAATATTCTAAATAAAAATTGTCATACTAAATATAAGAATTATAAATTTGTTGTTATGCCATTTAAGTTAACTACTTAACCAATTATATTCATAGATACTATGAATACAATAATAATGAGTTATTAGATATGTTTTTTACTATGTTTATTGATGGAATTTTGTTATATTCTGAAAGTTAAGAGCATCATTAAAGACATCTAAAAATAGTTTCAAAACAATAAATTAAAAGAACCTATATCGAACTTTCGACAACTGTAATATTGGTTTGCAAAAAATTTCATTATATGGTCACATTGTATAAAAATATGGTATAACTATTGATCATGATAAAATAAGAGTTGTTGAAGAATATCAAGGACCCACAATTATAACCAAGATTCGTAGTTTTCTTGGTTTTATATGCTATTATGAAGGATTAGTCTAAATCATTTCACAGTTCTCTATCCCACTAAATTTTTTAGCTCAAAAAGGAGTTAAATTAATTTAGAGAAAAGAATGAGATGACTATTTTAAGTAATTCAAAAGACTATTGGAAAATGATAAATTATGACCCTACCTTCCATAAGTTGTAAATTTTTCATCTAATGTGATGCCTATTTTAAGGGTCATGATTGTGTTCTAATGCTGAATGACTAGGGAATTTATTATGCTAGTGGTTAGGTGAAACCCCATGTGTTAAATTACCATACTCAAGATTTGTAATTATATGATTTGGTTTCTTTAATTAAAAATTTGGAGGCATTGTTAGTTTGGATTAAAATGTTAAATATATATTCACCGTACAAATTTTAAATTATATATATAATCAAAAGTAATTGAAAATTATATATAGAAGATGGATGGAATTAATCAAAGATTATGATTGACAATCTATTACAATCCTAGAAAATAAAATAGGGTGTTATATGCTTTGAGTAAGAAAAATAATGCTAAATAAACCATGATATTTTTTAACCTAACCCTTTGGGGAATGATTTGATAAAATTTTTCTTGTATTTTTTTAGTGCATGAAATTCCTCGGTTTAGATACATGTGCCAATGCAGTCATCTCTATAAGACAGAATAAGGCATGCCATGAATGAAGATTGTGAGTTGCAGAAAAAGGTTTGATTTGTCCAAAAGCATATATTTCCCATATTTAAAATTGATAAAGATTATTTTTTGTGATTTTGGTATATATTAAGTTTTCATTATGATTTATAGATGAAATATATTTCTTATATCAAGAAAATAGTTCCATGTTATCAGTTCATCAATGAAGCACTTAGATGTACATGGTTCATCGAGAGTATTTCTAGAGGGATTGAATGAAAAGATATATTGAATATATTATTGTGAAATGATTGACATGTCAATAGGTTAAAGCGGAATGGATTTTACTGAAGCAAATTCATCATCCTATGGAAGTTAAAGACAAGAAATGGTAAAATATATCTATGGAAATTGTGGTGGGACTATAAAAGGAATCATGGATTAACAATGCAATCTAGATATTTATTTATCTCATAGAAAAAATTTATCATTCACTTCCTCTTATAGACACGTATTGTCTATATCATCTTTCTCGATTATACCCAAAGAAATTATCAGTTTTCATGGTGTTCCTCTATCCATTATTTTAGATCATGATCCCTAGTTCACATCTGACATTTGGAAAGGCCTTTTGAAGTCATTTGGAACAGAATAAAATTTTAGTAAAACTTATCATCATCAATCATATGGGCTGTCAAAATGAAAAATTCAAACATTATGGGACATTAAATGATCTTATTTGATATAATACCAGGGAATTTGAGATCAACATCTTTCATTAGATGAGTTTTCATATAATAACAATTTTCATTTTAGTATACAGATAGAGCCTTTTAGAGCATTATATTGAAAATGATTCCAAAATCCATAATGTTGGGTTAATGTTAGGGATTAAGAATTTGATGGGTCCAGAATCAGTAGAAGAAATGGAAAATAAAGTTTAGTTGATTCAGCGACACTTGATGACAACTCGAGGATCCAGAAATTTTTTGCAGATAATAGGAGGAAAGAACATTCATTCGAGGTAGGTAGTAATTATTCCCATAAAATATATCCTTATAAAAATATTATTTGTTTTTGTTAGAATATAATGTTCATCCCATGATTCATTTTACCTTTTAAAATCATTGATATTGTTGTACCAGTTTCCTAATGAATATCTTTACCTATGTGTTTATATTAGGTACACAATGTGTTTCATATTTTCATGTTCAGAATTTATGTGCCAGATTCATCTATTATTTTGATCCTATAAGTAGTTCAGTTGGAATAAATCCTTTATTATGAATATAATAATATTAATATTCTTGATCATAGATAGATTGTTTGGAATAATATGGAAATTCCCCATGTTAAGGTATTGTGGAGAAACCACATGGTAGAAAATGAACATGGGAATCTAAAAATGCTACGAGGGAAAAATCCTAATTTTTTAATGAGTGAAAAATATATAAAGGATGTAAATCAAAAAAAGGGGGATAATTTAACAACCCTAGTTTTTATAGAATACATTTTTTTATATTTTATTGTAATTTTTAATTTAATGGTTTTTTGTTTTTTATTTTCTGAAAAACATTAATTATTTGTGAATAGAGGTAAATAAGGTTTTTTAAAAATTACCCTACTTTTCTGATGTTATGATGATATTTTTTAAGATAAAAAATTTAATAAATTTATTGTATAATTAAATAAGTATATTTTTAATTAAATATTATTTCGAAATAAATTTGAACCTGAAAATTATATTCTGTTCATGATAATTATAAACATTTTTGTATGTGCCAACATAGTTCTTACATAACATTGACAATGTCAATTTTGGATTGTTATAAAAAATAATTGAGTGCTAATTTTTTTGTAAAGACTCATTTATTAATTATTATGCATTATTGATGATTTTTTATTTTAATATCTAATTTAGAGTTATATAACATTAATTTTAACCAAATGAATGTGCAATTCTTGTGTTAGGTAAGAAAAAACAAAACAACAATTTTCTAATGTTTTCATGACTTTTATATGAGTGAATATAAATAATTAATGAACATATAATTTTAATTTGGATATAATTAATTTATTTTTTATAATAGTAATTTCTTTATTTTTTTATGTGATATGATGAACACAAATTCATGTGCAACGCTCATTCAGTTCTTCTCCAAGTATAAGAGAGATACATAAAATGTTTTTACTAAAATTATAATAATTATCTATTTACCCAAAGTTTTGAAAAACCATTTTATATATGAAAATAATTTACATTATCATGTTTTTATTCAATGCGGACATTATAGACCCACATTGATCACATTAGTCCCTTTTTGTTATTTTATTATTAAAAAGACAACATGTTCACATAATAACATTCAAGTACTAAAAAACATTAATATAATGTTTTACATATGGGTTATTCAAAAATATTGTATTTAGAAAGATAACCGAATTAAATTTAACATTAAATTTTATTTTTAATTTTTAGTTAATAGACATTTACATAAATGGTTTCAAAATTTATGATGTAGAATATATTTAGTTAATGAATAAATACAATTAATGATTTTAAATATTATAAAATTATCATTATTTGATAGTTTTATGTATATTCATGATTACAATAGGTAATTATAATATGAATAAGAAATAATAAATAAATTAATTCAAATTTTATCCTTTTATAATGTGTCTAAATTTATTATTGTGAATAGTTTATAATTTAACATATTTTTTCATGAATATAATATCTATTTAAAATATTGAAAAACTATAAAAAATTAATGGATTTAGTGAAAAAGTGATATAATATGATTTTTATCTTGTTTGGTCATCTTAAACCCTATACTAAATTAATTATATTTTATTAATTTAAGTAATTTATATGATACCCTCACCTCAATTATAAAAGGAGGATCCCTCAATCATAAATTTTCCTCATCTCAATCCATCTTGTTCACCTAACCTCTACCCAATTTCCTCCTCAAAATTCCATTAAACATTATTATAACTCTATTTTCAAAAAAAATACCACTTCCAAAAAACATAAGGTGTTCTCAGAGGGGATATTTCATGAATTAAGGTTTCTTTTCCTCTTTTAAATTATTTTTCCATTATACCTTATCCCAACTTTTAATCCATCATTCCCTGACAACTTCATTATCACATATATCCCATAGTTTTGTTTTTTAATGTTATATTTATCATATAATCTCTTAAAATATCCATTATTTACTAAATAATGAAATCATTGTATGTGGGTTGTTAATTCACCGCCTTTGTAAACTATGGTTTTTTGTTTCTCTTTTTTATCAAAATAATTAAAATTTTATTTTCACATTTAATAGTTTTAAATGATATAAATATATATATTATCTCTCAAAAAATATTATTTCATTTTTTCTATGGATACTATAAACAAAATGGAAATGGATTTTATGAATAAAACCCACCAGAAAAAAATTAATATAATAAAATGTTTCTAATAAATGGGCGGAAAATGTTATAAGAATAAAATGTAAGGTATCATAAACATGAGTTTAGTTCTCTAATATATAAATAACTTTATTCAAACTAGTATACTTTTGTTTTTAACAAATTATATGAAATTAAAATCCAAGGTAATGAAAATTATTTTTAATATCCTTTTAATTGTCTCTTTTACCAAATTAAAAAAAGATTGTTCTTTTTTTATATGGGGTGAGAAGTAAATCCTAATTTCATGATGTTATATTATAATGATGTTTCCATTATATATTTTCATAATTATTTTTAATGAATATTATTTCATTGTTATGTGCATAATGTTTTTATTTTAAATGGGGGTTGTTTTATGAAAAAGGGTATTTTGAAAATATAAATGTGTTTTTCTCAAGGGTTATGATGAGTTATCAGTTGTTTTATCCATGAAATGTTCCTTAGACATATATTATGTTGGTTCGATCCCATTGTAGCTCAATATATGATGGTTTTATCCCCATTATAGGCAAAGATGTGTTTGGTTTATCCCATTATTTCTCAAGATATGTTGGGTGAGCCCCATTATTGTTCTTCAATGCATTGGGTACCCCATGGATGGAAGTTGAATGAATGGTTATACAATGTATAAGGGTTAATTTAAGAGAGATAAATTAATCATGTTTTAAGGCACCAACCTGATGATGCTATGCATGCATTTTAGTTTTCATGAAAAGGGAATATAATTGGATTTCATGTTTTCTCCAGACTAATAGTTTGTGTTTATATATTTCCCTTACTAATATTTTTGTGACCAACACATGGTTTTAACTATTTTATATAGGTTATAAGGATTGTTAAAAGAAACGAGTAATTTAAGTTAAATGTAATGAATATTTTTCAAGGAAAACCTTTTTTACTTTTTAATGTATTATATTATGAATAAATGGATATTTTTTTAGAAGTATCCTCTTTGTATAAATATGGATAGTTATGTATGTATTATTTCCTAATAACATAAAACTATAAACCCGAAAAGATCCTCAATGTGAAAGAATGTGTGTTCTTGACTAAAAGTCATGATTATGTATTGATTTAAGGTTGGGACCTTATAGGATCACACTATATATGAGTAATTTCAGGCTCACTCCTTAAATATAATAAAGATAAACCATTATTAAATAATTTCCAAGGACTATGTCATTGATAAAACATTATAATACTATTTTAAAAATTTATGAATAAAATTAGATATAAAAATACCATTTTCTATAAATAATATATTTCAAATATAAAAACTATACACATAATAAATACACCAAATTTCATTAAAATAAATTTGAAAAAATATAATTGAAAAAATAAATCATTAATTATTCATTATTGTGATAAAATATAATCAGGATGTATAAGTTAAAAATAATCATTCCAAATTGATATCATAAAATTCACAAAGTATATTGTTTGTAACACAACAACAAAATTAAATTCCAACCATTTTTAAAAATTCATAAAAAGGTAAAAATGATTTTAAAAAATCATAGTATAATACTTTTAAAATCATTAAAAAAATTAGAAAACATAAATATGGAATAATATTATTGTTTTATAGAAATCATTAAACGATAATTTTTAAAACAATATTCCTTACCTTGAGTCGGAGACATCACATGAATTTTATATCATCCTAAATAAAAAACTATAATTATGAAGTTTCAAAAGGTATCATTTTTATATTTATTATTATTTGTATAACAGTTATTACCATGTTATATATAATTATATAATCAATTATGTTCACATTAGACGTTCTAGTGATATTTTGAACATAAGTCCAAAATCACTTCGACAGGTTCAAAATTGTCAAAGATATCATTATTAAGTCATAACCAAAAAAATAGTAAAGAAATAATTATAATATTTATAAATCAATTATTCTTTTATAACAAATCATGATTTTTTTTATGAAAAATAAATTATCTTACACTCATGTAGACGGTATATCTTTTATAAACCTGAATACTATTTTTATTTTTAATGAACATTATTGAGTGATAGGATGTTGTATTTTATTTTTAGAAATAGTTAATATTATCATAAATAACATATAAATTAGTTACACACTAATTATATGTATCATCCATATGATATTGTGGTAATAACTAAATCACTTTACTTTGTGGAGGTGACAGTTCGCACGTACGCAAGAATGAAATTTTCATTTATTAGTGAATGAAAATGTGAGAAATTAAATAATATTTTATCTATTAATAATAATAATAAATAATTAATATTATATAAAAACATTAGATCCATAAATATAAACAATAATGAGATATGGTGACATGAAATTAATTACATCGATTCATAAGGCGATAATCTGATGTACTCCAAAAAGAAAAAAAAAATCCCATTGATTGACGTGGTGATTCATATATGTCATAAAAAGAACAGAATAACATAAATGTATATGGTTGATATTTTATTTTTTATTTTATCATGGATTTATAATTCTTGAGGTATGATGAATAAATGAAAAAATAAAACGTCTAGATAAAACTATACATCTTTGGACGACCTCCATTTGTTAACACATTAATACATCCCACATTTATAT
Source organism: Viscum album (assembly GCA_963277665.1). NCBI lineage: Eukaryota > Viridiplantae > Streptophyta > Magnoliopsida > Santalales > Viscaceae > Viscum > Viscum album. The sequence continues at coordinate 1,730,843,645 of OY728132.1, forward strand.
TATTGCGAAAAAAATCCCTGAATAATTTTTTTAAGGATTAATTTTTGGGATATGGGTAATAATTTTATCAATTAAAATGTTTTTTTAGTGTGAATAAATGAGAATAATAATTCCCATTTATAAGAGAGGGATAACTCTTTGAATTTCTAAAAAATATAAAATATAATAAGAATATTATTGAAAAAATTTCATACAATTGTAATGTAGATGAATATATGATTAAATGATACACAATATATTATCTCATCCGTTTGTATTTAAATTTTTATGATTTTTTAATATATTAATAAAATATTAAAAACATAACATATCATTATTTCCAATTTTGATACAATTAATTAAATTTACATTAAAACCTACATAAAAAAATAATATTTGAACCATATTATTTATTATATAAATATAATGTCAAGATATTATATAAAATCCTTCTCTCATATTATTTATCTCAAATTATAAATATTATATTACTTTTAATATCATTTATTTTATTTTGTCATTAATTAAATAATTAGTACATCTGCATCCTGAAATGATATAACAAAATTATTTATTATTATAAATAAATTAGCATGAAGAATATAAATCATTTTTATTTAATAATAATATTTAGAGTATAATTTACCCTCTAGATAAATCCATATTAAGTATATAATAATTATTAAAAAAATTGTGACATGTTTGAATTTTCATTAAATAAAATAATGTACAAGTTAAAATCCCATCCATGTTCCCAAAATGGTCATAAATTATAGCCTTGGATGGTTATGTTTGAGATACACACATACGATAAGACAAATATAAGTAATTTTTTCATTTAATATATCTTATAGTTTTTTTTATCCTAAATCACCTGAAATACCATTTATTAGGGTAAGATGAATTACTCAGCTTTTTATTCATATTATCCAAAAAATTAAAAAAAAATTGTAAATTTTAAAATCAAAATTCAAATTATGGAATCCATTTTAAAAATTCAAAACATAGAATTTTTATTATTTTATTTAATATTAAACTAGAATAACCCAAAAAACATGTTTTTGTGAAAGTCCCTATTTAAAAAAATGTTTTTATACTAAATTATAGTATAAATTATATTTTAAAAAAAACATAATTTTATTTTTGAAAAAAAAAATTGAACTATTTATAATTTAAAACCAACATAAAATATATTTTTTCGTTGTGTTAACTTTTAAAATGTATAGATTTTTTAATAAAATTATTTATTTTTCAGTATTCCTTAAAAAAATTAATTTTTGAAAATTATAAAAATGTAATCATAAGATAATTTTTACATTAAGAATTTGAAAATTAAATATACTTTTTAAAAAAAATTATAAAATTTTACTAAATTAATTATAATCAGAACCGATATAAATCAACAAAAAATTTGAAAAAAAAATTATTTTTTTAAGAATATGAAGACTATATTAAAAAAACTATTACTTATTTAAGTAGAATTAATTTCTAAATGATAAATTTTCAAGACCATCATATATTTCATTATGAGGTTAATACTATTCATTCCCATGAATTTAAAAACTAGGTTATAATGGTAACAAATAAATAATAATATTTTCTTTTAATTTAAGATTTGTGTTCCATATATGGTATGTGATTCCACATAATTTTTATTTCAAAAAAATCTCAAGATGATATAAAGAGGGTCTTGAAACCCTTCTAGTCAATGATCTCATGTCAATATTACTATACCATATAATACAAACATCACATTCTGGGACCCTAGATTTTGAAAACAATGCACTTCACCTTCAATTACTTTTGTGAATAGAGGAATTCAAAGATTAGATAAATCTTATCCAACTAGTCCTCCACCTCTAGGAGACCATTATAAAAATTTATATACCGGTCTATCATTTATAAGGACTTCTATGATCAACCACATTCTCATCAATATTCTATATGTACCTCGACAACTATATTATGTACCTTCTATACAATTTGGTCCAATGGATGATCTCTTAAAAAGTAGTATATATACAATTTTTATCTAATTTAGGATTACTATAAGAATAATCAGTTAAAACCCCTATAGAACATATGTATTAAATATTAGAGGATAATCATTTAAATGTGAAAATTGAAAAAAAAATACCATACAATTAGACAATATTAGTTAAAACTTGAAAACCAAATTAAAAAAATATATATTATGATCAATAAATAAACACATGAGACACACATTGCCAAATTCCATGTTAACTAGAATCGCATATCAATAAGTGTTGATGAGTAACTCATCACAACCTATCTATCATGTTCTAAAAATTAAATTTATATCCTAATAGATAACCAAAAATTGATCATAATCGTACACTGATAACAATTTTATAATGAACCTATCAATGATCCCCTTATAAACTAGAACCCTATATGGTCTTCCATAAACCCAAAGGTTGTTCACGATACCCATCGGTTGGAAACTACCACCCAGTCATCAATTGCAAGAATAATTCATGATTATTCCCAACCATAAACTATCGACAAGGAACATTTATATGTATTAGACAAAAATAGTTGATTAAAAATTGTAAATATATTACATAAATAAATGGAAGCATTTTAAATGATACAAATCATAATAATATATAGAAAACCATTGGAACTGGACCAAAAAAAATTGAAAACACCAAATAAAAAAAACAAATACTATTTGTGATAATTAGATGAAATACTACTATATATCCAACAAATTCTAGAGACCAACTGACTAAAAGAATTACTCCTCACTACGGTGCCTCACCATTACATAAATCAAATGGAACAACCTTGTCTACACATAACCATAGGCATGACTATGGTGTCAGATAAATAGAAATAGTTGGATCCCACCCACGTGTTCTATATAATGTCTCGGTATAATAATCATAACATAATGAAATTTAATAAAAACAAGGATTTATAATCAATAAAAAAAATTATATCTGAATTATAGTTAATCATTCCCCTTTTCCCCGAGTAATTAATAATCTAGGAAAAAAATTTATAAATCATATCACATATATTAGAATTGGTAATCAAAGACATTTGATACAAACTAAAGCATTTGTATATCACACCAATTATCACTATATGAATATATATTTAGAACAGTCATACCCAACCATACAGAATATCTCACATCAATACCCTAGAAATATAATTCGAAATTAGGTAATATATGAACAACATAGAAATTGAACCTCTAAATAGTTTCAAACCAGTCCCTATGACACTTGGTAGAGGGAATGGGGGAACAACCCATGTGTGAACCTCCCCCATGTAATAATTGATGATTCTCATCACTCTAACTTTACCTTAGTACCCAAGACTTTCCATGTGTAACATTTTCCAAATATTTTCATCAGAACCATGATTTGGAAAATGTTTCATAAATACATTTCACTATTCTAAAAAATTCATTTCAATTACCAATACAAGTGAGAAACAAATTTTACTAGAAAAAAAAATTTACCAAATGAATATAAAATAAATTATATTATTTCATTAATAAAACATTTTAGAGATACAATGAATTCATGGTTCATAAAACATACGATAGATAAGAAACCACATAACTCAATCTTAAGTCATACATGCTCAGTATGAGACCACTAAAATAGAAATAAAAAATAAATGGAAGCACTAGAATGCATTCCCAAATCATAGAATAACATTCCAAAAACAAAAAATGTGTCTTAGAGGGTAGATCTCAACATATCACAATGAACAAGTACTCACTTTACTATAACAAACAAATAAGAGGCTAATAGAAGAGGATCACACAATGGATCTAGAAGAATAAAAAAACACACCACCAGTTTGATGTATCAAATAGTTGGAAACATGATGATGCCATAACCAATGGATTTGAAAAATAATAATGTCTACATATTATTAATAATTTAAACAAACACTATAGAGATTCAATGTTTAATAGAGGAACTTGGAAGGAGTGGAGAGACCCAATTATTCCTTGGAAACATGAAGGATTTGTGTCTAGGAGGAGAGGCCAACCTCATGAATAAAAATAAGATGTCTCATGCGATAAAACCTGATATTCCAAGGGATTTATCATGTATGTAGGATACATAAGGAATAAACTCACCATAAATCATTTGCAATGGATAAGACATTGCCCTGTACTAATTTTACCCTAATTTATTATTTTACATCACAATGTCTGGTCATAATGACTAAAACTAATATATAGAATAAAAAACTATATTTTGGTTTTTTAGATTATTTTACATTAAAACATCTTAAAATAAATTCCCAGATATGGAATTATTATTTATAATATAAAATTCATGTAAATATGTATATCAAATAATCTACTAAATAGGTTCTAGGAAAAATTATAGAAAATATTCTTAATCCCACGAGACAACCCCTCAAAGAATATAAATTATGTACCATAAAACCCATTATATTAAAAATATTTTCCTATTATTCTAACTTATGATATTTTATAATTACTATAAGATAAAAAAATTTCAAAATTAAAATTTCAGAAATAAATGGAATTTTTAATTTAATGACCTAGTCAAATCACAATAAGTGATAAAGAAATTATTTTTGATGTTTTTAATGAAACTAAATAATTTTTTAAATATGAAATGAGTCCTGGTTTGTAAAATGGATGTTTTTAAAGATTCCTAAGTGTTCGGGACCTAATTTGGGGTTTCAGGGAAATTTGGTAGGTGGTGAATGTTGGCCGCATGATTAGTTGTAATAGTGTAACCAAACCAAGAAGCCTATTCTATTTAGGTACACAAGCTAAAGAAATAGTGCCTAATTTCAGAGATAACCATTAATTGTATATTTTTAATTTATGATCCATGAACATGATGGGATCATGGTTTGATATACATTGTTCCTTGACCATTCGACATCCTGGTTATTAAATAGTGTAATCTATATTGTTAGCACTTAATTTTACTAACAATCCATCATAAACATATCTCACTTAATGAAATAATATTTTACCCCTTAAACTCTATGGTATTTAATATGGTGGATATTTTTTCATCCTTATTCTCGACCATGTGCTCCCTTACTATCCTCCTCTTCCATAAGGCAGTTTTCCTCAATTTGTGGATAAAATATGATGACATATGGTTTTTTTGAGAACAAGAGATAATCCAGTGACTTCTTAAGCTTTAGCTATGTCCATGATCATGTTATTATAGCCTAGTATTATATAGATAGTTATTTTTTACATGATTCAATTTGATCATGGTGGAATTTGATTCTAGTGATGGTGTTTTCACACTACCTAGAAGGAGGTTAACTTGTGATTTTGTCTTCTCTTCATTGTGTTTCATTTCTTTATGGTGTGTCACAATGATGAAATTATAAATTCAAAAGACCTTAATGGAAATTTTTAATTGTTTTATTGATTATATATCATGGTTTTTTTACTTGTTTCTTGGTATCACTGGTACTAATTTTTATTGGTGAACATTTTCCATCATTCTGGATCCACAAGGTTAGACAATGAGATTTTAAGAATTATACCATTTTTTAATAAAGTGGTTTTTTATTTTTTATAGATTTTTATATTGATAAAATAATTTAAATTTTTTATAATTATTTATTTTGTATCACATATCGGGGATAATAGTCTATCTTGAATCGTTTGATCCTGTAGAGGCATTGGTTATTGCTGCTAGCCAATGAATGATAGATGGAAAACATCATCATGGTTGGGTTTTTATCATACATTACAATGATTGAAAGTTCATGTTTATGGTATAATGTGAATTAATATAGTTCCCACTATTATAAATTCCTCATTTAATTTTATTGAAAGGGAAATATTAACATAATTATTTAGGTTTATTAAATGAATAAATGTAAGGGATCACTAAAACCCCATGTTCGCTAGCTTCATGCTTTGTCCTAGAATTAGTGAGTGACCAAGGATCCCATGGGGTGAATATAATTATAATTTGACCTAGATTATCTTATATATGAAGCCTTAAATAACTATTTTCATCTCATGATCCCAATATGTATCCCATTGGTTGTGTTTTACCTTTAGGATGCGGAGTAGTTTTTTTATCATCAATAATGATTTGGGGACCCTATAGGTAACCCCATCTTTGCCAACCCTAATATACTATTTTTGGGTTGGGTAGAGATGTTAGTAGGTTTCTCCTTATAACCCATTAAATACATGGAATCTTAATGGTTTTTAGTGGTTGTGGTTTTTTGTGTTATATGGGATGACTCATTTGTTTTTTCAATCATATGGATACTGATGATTTAGTTATAGTTGAAAAAGGTTTATATTGTATTAGGTTGTTGTCCCTATTGTGATGTGATTCTAGGTTTGGAATCCATAGCTACTACTTGGTATCCATCCAATGAGACTTTATTACTCATTATATTAGATCATGGTATAGAACCTATAACCCACTAAGATTCCTTGGAATTTCCTTGTCCTTGGATGTGACGAACTATGTTGATGCCTTTAAATTTTATACTCCATCAATCCGATGAAATACTAGGATTTCTTGGAAATTTATATTCAATGGATTTTTTTGAACTATTAGGATGACTCTAACATTTTTAATCATTGGATTCAATAAACAATTAGGATGCCTTGAACAACTCTACTCTTTGGATAAAAAACAACTTTTAATATGCCTTGTACATTTCTAATACCTAGATCCAAAAAACAATTAGTATGACTTAATATTTTCTACTACTTATATCTAATGTACTATTATGATACCATGAAAATTTTTACTCATTATATGGGGTAACCGATAATGATTCCTTACAAATTTTTACCCCTTGTATCCTAGAAAAGTTGGTCTACCACTTGATACATCTAGCATAATCTATAGTTGATAATGTTTTATATGTTAATGAATATTTATTTATACATATAATCCTTCATAATAGTGAATGTATGTGAATGTGGGTGATATTTAGGATAACTAATCTATCACTATTGTTGAAATATCTTACTTAGAGAATCTTTTGGTGCTGGTTGAGCCAAGTTTTTGTCAATCAATATTACAGGCCCATGGTTCGACTGTGTGGTGTTTTCAGGGACACTATTATTTATAATACTCATATATACATATATGGATATATATATATTTATGAGGATATATACATACTTTAATATATACATATATAATGATAGATTATTTAGATACATTTTTTCTTAGTATGAGGATAATATGTTCAATTGGTCCTACATACCTAAGGATTAGATGTGGTTTATTTTATTACATCATTACGTGTATTTATTGTTTCACTTCTATCTATATCCATTATCTGACTAATTGACTCAAATTTTCATTAACATCATTTTAATACCATTTTATGGGACCATCTTGATGGTTCCTTATTGATTTCATTAATCACATCATACAGTGGTAGCAAATGATTGGGGTGCCCAAGAAGAAATTCACTTACTTGAAGGGATATGTTGGGATGTGGTTTGGGATTGATCGAGTAGATTGTATTATATAGATATATGGAGATCATGTATGTGGTATTGCTCAGATATTTAAGTATATACTTCTAAATTTATTTTTGTTCCCTTAATGTACTTCATCATATGTGGTAAGACCAGTGGGTGATCATTGTTGTATGTATGGCATGGTTGTTCGAGCGCTTATAACATTTCTATTATTTTCACTGCATTTTTCATTTTCATTGACAAAATAATTCAAAAATATAATTATTACTTATTGGATTTTATCTACTAATTTCTAAGGCTTTTTAATCTGATATGAGGGTATACTATCTACATAGACAAAAAATACACCCTAACTACAATTAAGTATCCTCTGACATATGGAGAGGTATTCTTTGAGGCCTCATAGTGAACTGGATCGAGGAACCGTACTAGTGGAATCAAGGTCAAGACATTAAAATTTTTTATTAGATATATTCTATTAATTTTTATTTACTATATGGGATATGTAATAAATGATTATTATTAATGTTCCATAGAATGTGATAGATATTAAACAGGTTTGTCGAGAATACTTATTCTGGTATGAAGTCTGGGATTATGGGGTTATGGGATTGTGGTTTTGATCTATGATGTTACATTTGTTTAGGATTTTCACTTTGAGTGATGCACATGATGTTTTGATTCTATAATTTATTATGTATTATAGGATCATGGACCTTGGGAATAGTTTAGTGATTAAATCTGATTCTTAGTCGTAAAATGCAATATGAGTCTCATGAATCGTATTTGGAATGTTGGATACAAATTTTATAGGCCTTGTAACACTCTGATTTTTTATAAAATAATTTGTTTCTGTAAATTAAGATTCATTGATTCCTTTCATTACAGACACAAAAAATCATTATTTCATTCCATGTGACCTTCGGTTATAAAGCACTACACAAAACACTCAATTAGCTTGTGTTACAAAAGACATTGAGTTTTAACCAAATCACAATATATTATTAATATTATTTAAACATGGCAGTTATAACCTAGATGTTAGGCTTAGATAAAATAACTGTAATAACTTATATCTTGACATTAATTATAATTTTTTTTCATAATGTAATCATATTGATAATAAAATATATAATTTTCAGTAGAGTTTTAATATGTTTGAGAACACTATTTTCTCAATAAATGTTTTTATTTCATTTGGAAAAATAATAAATTTATTTTATGACACACTTAGAAGATGAATTTTCCAAAATGATAATCATTTTATAATTCAAAATGTTAAAATTATTTTATGGATAATTTTATGTATTTTGGTAAAAAGGTCATTTTTTTATGAATAATGAAAAACACAACTATTTAATTAAAATATTCCTTTTCATTTATTTTATTTACATTGTAAAATTGTTTTTAATTTTGATTAGTTTTAATTAGATAAATAATAATACTATTTAACCAATTATGTTAAATTGTAGAAAATTAATATTTAAATTTAATATAAAGACTTGGAAATCATTTGATATTTTTTTTAAACCCCTCTTTCTCATCACATCTACAAAATCAATTTTAAATTAATTTTTCCCACATTTATGATTTCAATATATAAAAATTAATTAAATATTTTGATTTACCAGATTTTAAATTTCTAATTTGGCCAGCATAATTTTTCACCAAAATAAATAGTGAATGCAGTTAAAATTAATTCCTTGTGTTAAGGTAAACATGGGTTTACAAAGGGGTCACACCAAATATATAAGGATACATTTACATATAAAAATTCCTAAAAACATTTTTATAGACATATTTTAACCATTAATCCACTTAGTTACTATTTTTTATTTTAACCCTTGTGGCACATTAAAAACATGGGTTGAGTTTTCTCTTCCAAAATTTTACCAGTTTCCCACTCACATCACTTATAAAAGGCCACCCTCCTCCCATATCTTCCTGAAACCTATAAAACTCATTATATCAACCATGATTTACCCAAATCAATTATCAAATTCCATCATAACATTATAAAATCATTATTTTGGACAAAAATCCAACCATGGAATGCTTTTACTAATAATGTGATAAGAAAACTTGAAGAAGAGGAAACATTCATAAATGAACATTTTTCTTTTATTTCATCATAAATACCCTTAAAAATTTTAATATAATGAATATATAACATCTTAATGGTAGTATATATACTTAGATGTAGTTATTTTTATTGTAAAATCTACAACCAGACACACATCCATCAAATGGGTTACGAAATCATTGATCTTGTCTATAGAGGACTACCCTATCATGAACCAATATAGTTAATTTTTTCCTAAAAATCTTTAATGGTATATTATAATGATGGAAATAATATTAATATTTCATTTATGTAAGATTATTGATATTATAAAACTTCATTGATTGTTATATCACACACATATTCACGCTTCATGTTTTGTGGGAATTTGATAACGTCAATCATGTGTGTAGAGGATAACTCCCTCACAAAGTGAGGTAATTTGGTCACACATTACATGTAATGTATTAAGGATGTTTCTAATAATCATTTTTAATATATATAAAATAAAAAAAAATTAATTATAATTTATCATTTACTTTTATTTATTTCAAATCGACAAGAAAATGGAAAACAATGTTCATACATACATCTGGTATACCATCACAATGAACGGTGCATTTCACATTCTATGAATAAATTTTATTTATTAGTGAAAATACATATATAATTAATATATATGATATTTTTATTAAATTTTAAATTTTGGAGATTATGAAATCATGATTGAGGTATGAGTACGAAAAATAAAAATTTAAATCTTATACAATATGAAATCTCATTATTTCTGAAAATGTATCTTTTACAAAGAATTATTAATAAATTTGTTTAATAATGTCATTATAAAAAATATACTTTATGATATATATGAATATTTTGTTTTTATATATTTATAATAAAACTATATTAATTATTGGATATTTTGACGGGTATGAGTGAGGTCAAGACTTATGTAAATGTTATTTATAGTCTCACAATTTTTTTGAGAGACTTACTAAACATACCCAACTTTTTTATTATATGTGGTGTATATAAATAACTATGAAATTATATATCATTAATCATATTAATTTATGATAATTTATCATTCCAGATATTTTACTTGTTAATGAGGTTTACAATTGAAAATTTTCTCATGATGTAAGTGATATTTTATCACATATCCACTTCTTTGAGATGTAAATTATGTTATGCACATATTTTCTTCACATGGTTTATGTAAATCCCCATTAACAAAAAATGTCATAATTTTATTTATCTTAGTAATATTTTAATTTTAATTTTATGTTATTATTTCATATGGTTTACAATTCAAGGCTACCAAAGTGGTAAGGATTTTATGTTACAATCTTATAATTTATCATGATTGTTGATGTTTATTATAAATTTGTTTAATCTAATGATCATCCTATCAATAATTATCATGAATTTTATAATCCAATGGTAATTTATGATATCTTCATGTATGGGTACTATTTCCCAACTCATTTCTACTTACGATTATTAAGAAAAAGTTTTTAATTAAATTTCACGTTATCTATGTATTCATTTAAAAATCAGTTTCCTTTAAAAACATGTTTTATATAAAAACTAAAACAAATTTCATTTCATAGTATTTATTTTTAAAATTTATTTTTACCCATGTTTTACTTTTCTGAAAAAAAAAATGAATCCAGATGTAATTTTCTAACACAATTTCGTATTTTCTTGTTCCAAATAATGTGAAAGTAATCTAAATTTTTATGCATATGACATGACTAGATTATTAGGATTCCATGGATGATCATTTCACCAATGAATACTTTATAAAGAATAAATTTTATATTGATTGAAATTTTTTCCATTATTATTCATGTTATCCAATATGTTATTTTAAATGGGAAATGATAAATTATTCAATAAATTATTACAATATTGTTTCAAAATTATTTTACATCAATGGAGATATTTGTTGGCATTACCTACACCTTACCAGGGATATATTCCATCGATACAATTATTTTTATATCTTTAATTGGTTTATGTTTTTAGGGTAAAATTTTATTGAAACCTATTTACATTCCATGGGTTATACGCAAACCCACTACATTTCATGGTTTATTCAATGATTAATTAATTAAAAAAACTATCCATTTTCCATAAGTTATGATATGATGAAAGTTTTATGGTACCCAATTTATATGAGGGGTTATGCTACTATTAATATTTTTGATCTTATGGTAAACATAAATAAGGTTTCAATTATGAGATTAGTGTGAACTATTTCATCATATAATGAATTGGGTAGTAATTTTTATATCTAATGAGAATTACATAATAGGAACAGTATGTGAACCCATTACAAGAAGGAGGTGTTGGAATAGAGAGTGAACCTGATTCATTAAGACATGTATTTAATTAGTAGTGAAATCAGTATAGCAAAGGATTTTTTCTTCATTGATAGACATGGTAGCGAGCCATGACCTATTGGGAAATGATTTACTATTCTTATTTATATCCCAAACATCCATATCATTTTCTAATGATAATATACCATGGATCATGTTCTATATAACTCATATTTTTAATTAACCCTTCATTTATTCTTTTTTATGAACATAAAGGGTTTTGGGGAATTTTAATAGGGTTTGAAAACCTTTTAAATTCATTTTTGGGATTATTTTGGTTGAACTATTAGAGCACGGTTTGTGGAAACCATGAAACTCTTACTATAATTCATGCACAATGAGATATGGGGTTAGGGGAAGACTCTCAGGTTGGAACATAGTTTTCAAAACTGTGTGGCCACCTTGGTGAAATCATTGATCGTGGGATAGTGAGATTTTACATAGTTGGTGCATGATTGGTATTTTCATACGGGCCAACCGTGTGAGGTCCTCTTTGAAGTAGTAGATTGATCACAATTGACACAATGTTTTTCTTAACTGTGTGACTAATCATGCATGGTTTAAATTCATTATTCTAAAAAATTGTATCTTGTTCTATAGTAACTTTTAACCCATATTTTTTCACCAAATTGACCCAAGCACAACCTTTCTTCCTCTAAATGGTTGTAGAGGCTCCCCCAATCAAATCAAAACTAATCTGAAGGCATTTCTTGATGGGTTAAGCATGATTTATGTGGTAAGTCATCATTTATGGTAGTGATTTGTTGTTTTTTCTAGATCTACATTCCTCCCTCTCTTGGATTCTTATATATAATATTTAATAGATATATCTATGGATTTTTTTTCTAATAATGGCTTGATTTTCCTTTGTTAAGGATAGGATAAGAGATCTAAGGTGGGTTTCTCGAGATTTAACTTTTTTTTAGGGAGTTTAATTATCGTTCTTCATTTTTTTCATTTTTTATGATGTAGGTCTCTTAACTCTCGACACCTCTTCTTAGAACAAGAAATATCGGTATTAATTTGTTTAAATTGACTGAATTTGGTTGTGAAATTATCATGTAATGAATTGTATAAAACCACATTAGTGGTGGGTTTAGTAGTTTGTTAATTATTGGTAAAATTGTGTTATTATGGATTATGGATTTTCAATGTTTTCGAATTAAATGATTTGTAAATATTTATTTTAAATTATTTATTTTCAATATTTTTTGAAAACGGTTTTATTGTTATGTTTTCTGAAAACTATGAGTTATCTAAATCTAATCCCTAATCATCTGAATCTTATCAGTTATTTATTAGAAAAGGCCAAACCAAAATATTGAAGTCTCACCATTTCCACACAATAATGTGGATGACTATAATGATTCCCATACAATGATTCGAAATGATCCATATGTATTTGGGGATGTTAACAATTATGATGACTTAGTTGATAGGATATAAACAAATAATTAGTATGCAAGTATCATAGAAGCACATATGTGTGGGTTTGTGGTGAATCATAGAACGTGTATGAAAAAAAGAACTTTGAAATGGTTTAAATTATTGTTTGGATTCTTTTCCTTAGTAACTAATTTGGTATGGGAAAATATATTGGTATTAAACAAAATTTCTTGATATAAAATATTTTAAATTGTTTTATATAAATTATTTTAAATATATGTGCTAACATGTCCTACTATAATTCCATGAGTAGGGATGTCATTTTAGAAAATCCTAAAGTTCTTTATTACTCACCATAGATTTGGAACTTTTGTGCATATGTAGATATTGTTCATCGGGATATAGGAAAAGGTATTGTATTACACTTCATTTTTTGGTTCATTGTGATGTAGGGGTTGTTTTCTGTAGTTGGGTCATGGTGCTTGTTGGAGCATTGGATTTATGTGGTTGTTGTTGAGTTTTGTTGAATTTTTCATTTTGGTGTACTTTAATATTAGTTTAAATCCATTTTATTACCCTATTTTAGTTTTAATTTTAAATTAATGGTAATTATTTGAGTTATTTCACATTTTTATCATGAATCAGGTAGTGTATTTTATTATTATGTAATGTCTGGTTTGGTTTATTTATTTTTTAAAGGGAAAATAATCCCCCAATTGCATTAAATACCATAGCATTTATTTTTATCCTTTGTTATCTAGGGGATTTCTTATTAGGAAAAGTAATATCCTTCTACTTTATCAAGCCAATGGGGAGTTTATGAATTCAATAATTGTATAAATCTAGGAAATTTCAATTTTTTTTGGAACAAGTGGTATCTTCTTTTTTGTTCCTTGACGTTTGAGTTTTATTTGTCATCATGGGTCTTCAACTTAATTATCTTTCCTTAGTCTTGAAAATAAATTTGATTATGGTATATTTCATATGCTGGGTTGGTAGAAAGGAGTAGGTTTTTGGGGTTTGAAATGATGACCCAAGAAATATGTATCTAATAATTTTATGATAAACATCGGGTTTTTATGGATACAGATACATATTTTTTTGGACACACTTATAAGATTGTTATCTCATTGTCATGGGTTTTTCCCATGAGATTACCATGAAAAGCATCCTAAAATTGGATTTCTAACATGAGTGACTATTTAATTTTTAATAATTATTTATTATTTGGTTCAAAAAAATTTATTTTTGAAAAGTGTTGTGTTTTTTTTTCAAGTGTAAATTTTTGAAAAAAAATATTAAATTGTTATTTTGAAAATATTATGATTTTTAAAATGAAGATGAATTTTAAAAAATGGTTGAAATTAAAAAAATATTTAATTTTTGAAGGTAATGTTGTGATGGTATAATGTTAAATAATTTAGAATTGGTATTAATTTAGTTGCGAGACATTGATAATAATATAATTTATTTGGGTTTATAGAAAATGGACCTCGATATGCATCGAAGAAACAAACCGGAAGAAGATGATAAGGTTGTTGTCGCACAAGATCCACAGGTGAACCAATAGATGGTTCATAGTGTTTTCCATGTCTTTCATTCTATAAATAAAGGAAACCAATGGGTTGAACCAAGGAAAATGGGTCACTCCATCCAGTTCTAAATGTAGAATCCATCCATCATTTTTGTGATTCAGAAACAGAGAAGGTAGAGGAGTCGCTGAATAGGATGAATCAAATCTTCTATTTTTTGTCACCCATACAGATCTAAAAGTAAATATGGTGACATATATATGTTGGAGGATCATGCCGGAAAATGTTGGGATTTAGTGGTTCAGGATAAATTAGATAAATTGTTGGCATTAGTTGGTTTTAAAGAATTTTTTACCAAATTATTCAATCACCATACTATCAGGATTACAAGAATGATGTAATTATAAATCCTGAAGTTAGAGAACCTCACAGTGATAGAGTATACATATAAATTTTGGGATTTAATCCCCTTTTAAAAAGGAATTTATTACTACTATATACTTTAAGAAAACCATCTTTGAATCGGTGTGGAGAAAGGATATTCTCTCGAAGATTATCATGCTCTGTATAACAGATTATAAAATGATGATCAACAGAGTGAATGTGGTATAAAGGGATATTTCAAGAGCTATGGAAGTGGATTTATGTTGATACATATGTGAAATTATGGGGACTCAATGGTTGGGAATATGTAGAATGGGGACACCTATTTACGAGGTGACATAATGACTCAAAATAAGACAGTTGGATCTGTGAATCTTCCTCCAAGACCTAAGATATAATTGATATTTTTCCAATAAGGACCATTCAAACACTTGAAGAGATAGAGTACATCACCACATATAGAATTTCATAATTGAAATCAGATGGGGATTATTCAGTGATATTGTTGTAATGAACTGTGGTGGGGCATTTATGTCTCTTCTCATGTGTCACAGACATTGTATTCTTCGACCAGACAAGGGTAGAAGAACCAACATAATCAATAAAACATATTTATACATGGTTATTTTAGGAATACCATGACTCCTCAGTAGGGTAAATCTAATCAATTCCATAAATAACAAAGAGTTTTGAGTAATAAATTATATGGAGATGAGAATGTAATTGTGGATGATCAATTTGGAGCAACCATAGTGAGAAGCACAATTATTTTTAAATCAGAACTTATGAAATCCTTGTTTGAAATGGGTGAATCCCATTCCATTATTTCTTCATGTGATATTGATTTTATAATTTTAAATGATGAGATTATTCTTTTAGTGTTCAAACTTAAAACTCCACTGGGTAAAAGAGAATTTTGGGCATTCAATTTTAATTATTGTTCTACAATAGTCGATAGAGATGAGATGATATCACATTTGTCTCTAATTGAAATAGATATCTAGGATATAATCTTTTGTATGGATTGGTTGGCAACATTAAAGTATTAGATAGACTTTTATACCAGAATGGTTAGTTTTACAACTACTGATAGCATTGAGCATCTCATTAATGAATACGGGGAAGTAATTGTTTGTGACAAAAGCATGTTGGCACTAGTTTTTCGAACAATCTCATACCATTTGGAATTTATGAGTTTGGCATCGATTCAAGAGATCAATTATAATAGTTTTTCACAATTTTCTGATCATTTTCATGAATTTTTTTAGGAAAATTCATCATGATTTCCATGAATGAGATAATTGAATATTATGATTCATCCACTTCTGAGGAACATTACAATTTCAGTTCTATCATACTAGATATAAATAATATAATTAATATAGATAAAATTGTAGTGGGAATAGATAAAAATAAAAGGCTTCATTGGGATGAGAACATCTCTATGGGCACCACTAGTCTTGTATGTCCAAAATAAAGATTTAACTCTTCATATTTGGGTTGATAATCATAATCTTAACAATGACACGATAAAGATTTGATATCCACTTACATGAATTGATGATCTATTCTATAAATTTAGTGTAGCTCAATGAATCTCCAAAACTGAATTGCGATCAGGATATCACCAATTATGAGTTCAGAATGAGGACAATCCAAAGATAACTTTCAGGAGTAGATATAGCCCTTAGAAATATGTGGTAATGCCTTTTGGTATTAAAAATTCACTACATGTATTTATAGAAATGTTGAATAAAATATTTTAAATATATATCTATTATTTTCTTGATTACATACTGGTATATTCATGAAAAATGTCTAAGCATGAGGAACACTTAGAGATAGTGATTGGAATCTTACAGGATCCTCGTATAAATTCCAATACATAAAATTGTTTTTTTATCCAAGTGGTATGTTTCCATTGCCATAAAATCTCTGAAGAAAATTATTTTGTGGATCTTGTAAATTTATAAGTTATTATCTCTTGGAAAAATCAAATGAATATTCCACGATATATGTAGTTTCCTTTTTCTAGCTTCTTATTACCATTGCTTTGTTCATGATTTTTCATGACAGGCCTAACCTATGACTGCCTTAACAAGGAAAAATATTACATTAAAATGGAGTGAGTAAGGTCAGAATTATTTTCAAGAGTATAGTTTTTGTCTAAAATTATAAAATATTTGGCTATTTTTACAATCATAACAAGGATACATGGTTTATTTGGATTATTTGAGAGCATGGTTTTGATATGTTCTCACACGGGGATATAATGTTTCTTCTTATGGATTAAGGAAGATATGGTGTCATAAATATAATTACCAACAAATTATTTGGAGTTAGATTCCATAGTCCATGGTTTGAATACATGGAATTAATACCTCCATGGTGATAAATTTACAATGTTTACAGATCATAAGATATTGATAAATATTTTCCCATAATGAGATTTCAACTTCTAACAAAGATGATGGATGGAGTGTCTCCAAATTTTTGACATTGACATTATGTATACAATATATAAAGACAAGTCATTAGTGGATGCCATATGCAGTGATTCATATGATCAGTTGGTAAAAGATGCTTTAGTGGATGGTAGTTGATGTTGGTCTAAGATGAAATGCAGTTGGAATGTGATGAAAAAGGTTATGTTGTGATTTTTTCCAGTTTTGTTGTTCTTGATTTGGTGGATATGCTTAAAGAGGAACATAGATATAATTCTTGATATGTTACAATGAAGTTTAAACTCAGTGGTGGGTAGAAAATTGAGTGTTGGATGTTAGATTGGAGTTCTTTTTGTGTTTAAAAAAATTTGATCATCCAACCTACATATTTTCTGGAACAACTTCTTCACATGTACATCTATTCAAAATGGGTTGTTCATTATAGGATAAAAAAGGATGTATAATTCAATAAAATTTTAGTTTTTATGTGTTTAAATTAAATTTGATGTAGCTAAGTTTGTTTTGAGATTCTTAACTTATCAGCAGGTTAGAGTAAAGCATCAGTGACAGATAGGGATGCTATAGTCTTTATGTATTTCACTTTGTAAATAAGAGTAGATAACTATGGATTTGTAATAGGTATCCTAAAAATAATTTAGAAACACAATTTCAAATTGGTGATAGTGGATCGACTAAAAACATCAGTTCATTTAATCCCAATTCATAGATCTCATGTGGTGGATCAATTTTCAAAAATCAATATCTGAGAAGTGGTAGAGAGTCATGGTGTACCTATTTAAATAGTATCAGATAGAGACGTGAGTTTAAGGTCTTATTTTTGGGAATCCTTGCAAAAATAATTTGGTCCTCAATTGAATATCACTATGGTGTATCATCTTGAGATGTATTGTAAATCAAAAAGGGAAATAAAAATTTTGTAATATATATGTCATACTTCTATAATGGATTATTATGCCTCATTGGAAGATCATGTTCCATTAGTAGAGGAATCGATGCATATGGATCCTTTTAAAGAAATATATGGCATTAATTGTAATTCTCCACCTTTTGGTGGAAATTAGTGAGACATTACTAGTTGGAACAATCATCGTATAAGAAATAAATAAAATTATTTAGTTGACCAGGAAACCAATTGAGATGGATCCTAGTCATAAGAAATTGTATGCAGGTTATCTTTGATTTTTGTCGTGGTTTGAGTTGAGTGATCATGTTTTCTTGATGATCTCTTCAAGGATTGAAAATATTCATTTTTGAAATCATGGAAATTTATCCCATAGATATATGATCCTTTTTGAGATACTTTAATTGGTAGGACAAGTGAAAACTCAGTTGGTTTTAAAATCATGATTCATAGTTATGCATAATGTGCTCAATATATCTCAGTTAAAAAAGTAACAGCATGATCCTGACTATCTTATTTGAAGGAATCAAATTTACCTATATCTGTTTGATTCATTAGATCACACGCCAGTTCAGATTGTGGATAGGGTAGATAATATCTTTCACATGAATATCATTAGTATAATTTTATTTTTGTTGGAACTTGGTCAGATTGAGGATGAGAATTGGGAATGGGAAAATAAAATGGTCGGGTAATGGCTCAAACTCTTTTATGACACTAGTGGTCTTCTACATTTGTGGGAAATAAATTCCTATGGTGGGTAGAATGTAGGACACCCGGTTTCAATTATGCAACCCTCAATTTATTATTTTTAAATATATGAAGTGTTTGGGAAAATTTGGTATGTTTTGGAAACCTTTTGTAATGTTTTTGGGGATTTTATTTACGGACATGGTTTGAGAATGGTTTGTGGATACCATGAAACTCCTATAGTAAAGCATGAATAGTGAGATATGGGCTAAGGGTAGGGTACATGGGCAGGTGCACGGTTCATCCAAACCCTATATCCACTAAGGAGAAACCATAAAAAAAGTGATAATGAAAATTTTCATAGTTGGTGTACGTTTTGTGTAACTATGAAGGTCCACCATGAGAGTCCTTCCTAGATGTAGTGGTCAATGCATGATTAGCTCATTATTTAAAAGAAAGATCCTAAAAAGGAGGAACAATGTCAATATTATGTTTTAACCACAATTTCTTTTCTCTAAATCGTCCCTAACTCAATATTTCTTCTGCTGAAAGGTTTTAAAGGCTTCCCAATCAAATAAGAAGTTATCTATATGTATTTTTTGGTGTGCCAAAGCCCGATTCCCATAGTTAGTTATCATTTATTAATGATTTTATTAGTTTATCCAATATCAACTTTCCTCTCTCTCTCTCTTAGTTACATAGATTTAGTATGTTGTGGATACATATAAGGTTTTGGATTCCGATAATGGTAATATTTTGTTTTTTTTATGATAGGGGAAGAGATATTAGGATAGTTTATTGATATATAACCTAGTTTTTGGGAATTTTAGTGTTGTTCTCTATTTTTTCCAAACATTATGAGGTATATGGCTTCACTCCCAACTATTCTTCATATAAATCTATTTAATAGTTTCAAATTATTTAAATTTCATTAACTTGGTTGTGAAATGTTTTTTCAACAAAATTTAGACACCCTCTTTAGAAATGTATTGCGTATTTTCCATATTTTTTGTGAAATTGATGAATTATGGAAGTGTTTTTGAAATGAAAATTGTTTTAATGATTTTAAAATTTTGATCTAAAATCATCGATTTGTTGAATTTATATAAAATTGTGTATCTGAGATATCTTGAATAAAAGAAATGTTTTATGAAAATTTATTGAAATGTTTTTTTTGAATTGATTTCAATAAAAGAATAGTTTTATTGAAATGTTTTGAACTAGTTGGTTTGGAATTTTTTTCATACATAGGTTTTGTGAGTAAATGGTTTTTATATGGCCCTGAATATGGGAAGTTTTTCATTTTGTTAAAAAGGTATGTGACCCTAGATATGGGTAGTGTGTTAGTAGGGAACAAGGATATTTGCTACATTGTGATGTCTAAATTAATAGAAAAGAAATCATTAATGAGTATATAAATATCAATGAAAAATTCGCATGTTGGTGCTTTGTGAATCATTGAATAAATATACCAAAAAATTTCCAAATGGTTTAATGTATTTTTGGTTTCTATTCCTTGGAAATAGTTTTCGTATGAAAAACTATTTTGATATTAATGATATTTTTTTAATATAAATATTTTTCAATTGTTTTATATATATTAATTTATATAAATTTGGTGATGTATTCTATTATAGTGGTGTCAGTAGAGAATTCATTTGGGGAAATAAAATAGAGTTTCATTACTCATCCACTATTTGGAACTTCGGCTATTCTGCATATATAATTCATCGGAACAATGAAAAATGTAAAGTTCCACACTTCATTAATGGTTCATCATGATAAAAGGGTTGTTTTTTAGAGTTATAGTGTGCAACATATTGTAGATTTGGAGTATTCTGGTGGTCATTGAGTTTGGTTGACCTTTTATTATGTTGTTTACTTTGATATTAGTTTTTTCCACTTTGGTAATCTATTGAATATTGGTTTTCATATCAACCGTATTAATTTATGTAGTTTTACACTTTTATCATACATCATGTAGTGGTTTTTCTTATTATGAAATTTTTGGTAGAGTGGTTTTGTTTTTTACAAGTAAAACTTCTCCATAATTATATTAAATCCCTTGTCATTTATTGTTAGCCTTTGTCTCCTTAGGGATGTCTTGTAAGGTCGTGTAATTTCCTTCTACATTATCGAGCCAATTAGAAGAATAAATACGTAAATGTTCATTGATTATCGTATTATTCTTGTATTATGAACATCCAATGTTTATTAAAATATTATATATTTTGATCTTTAATGTGCATGGTACAATTTTAAACTGTTACGATCATGATAGAATACAATTATGCTCTTGTTATTCTTATATCTCTATCTTGTTTAACTATACTGATCTCCTGAGATTTTCCATTATTATGTTTCCATTCCCCAAGTTATAAATAAATGTATTATATATGATATTTCTATGAAGGTTTCTAGTTCTAAAAAATCTAGTGGGAGACAACATATATCACTTATGGTACAGTTTCATATGTTTTCATGTTTACAAAGAAACTAAAATATTACAGTCCTTAGGTGTTTGTTTATGTATATTGAAGAATATTCATAAAAAGACAATGTAATATATATGTATGATATGTTTTTTTTCTATATAGTATCAGAGGATAATTTTTATTATCCTTTAGAATCAATTATGAAAAAACATTAGTGAGATCCCTAAGGACTTGTTTAAGTATAAGACTAAGTAGTAGTTATTGTATAGGGAAATGTGTATGAGTTTTGGTAAAGGGTAGAGTGAGGGGATTCCATTAAATTACATCCCTGTAGGGATACTGCAAGTGGATGTGACTCTAGAACAACTTTATATAGGGGTAACAACCCTAAAAACATTGTATTGAGCATGACTCGGTCATGAAGTGGCACATGATAATTGAACATTCTTCACACAAGGATTGAAACCATCGAGGGATATTCTTTAGAAATTATGAGTAATATTGTGAACCATCATGAATGATTTAAATAGAATTTGACTATGAATACCCTGTGATAAACCTAAGGTTTCATGATTTAGATATCCAATAATTAATTTTTTAGGACTATATGGTTCATCATAATGATTATTATTTCTTATGTTATGATTTTTGGTTTAACTCAATGGATTGATCCTAAAGGAACCACCCTAATTCTTTGTGTGATGGATAATGCAACAATTGCCTCCATAAGAATCTAAAAATTTGTGGTAGTTGTAGTGAAAATTTTGTCTTATATTCTCACAAAAATTGAAATTCTATATATCATGATAGACATCCAAATGAGAAAAGAAGGGAATACAATTCTGTTGAGCACTTCTTGATGTAACTTCCAACATATTTCAATGGATCTGCTAAACCAATAGTTACTGGAAAATTAATTGGTACCACTAGAATGATGTTTTCTATTTGTATTTGTTCAGAACACATACAAATAATTTTGGATGCCTATTGTTCTCAAGGTGAGAAAGATCAATATTTTTACCTTATCAAGAATATGATGCAACATGGTGAAATAGACACCATTTATTAGGTTGTGTTCAATGAATTATTTTTCAATAAGTACATTTCTCATGTTCTTCGTATGAATATGGATAAGGAATTCCCTGATTCATGGGAAATGATAACGAATATATTAGTACATATGAGGACAATTTTACTAGAATTGTGAGGTATTGTTATGTTAGTATTATCCAACATTAAATTAAGGTTTATTTAATCATTAGTGTATAAAAATTAAGTTTCCTATAGGAATTATCAATAATATACATGAGTTGTAATGAATAGATAGTTCAATGATCTATCTAGATGAATATGTTGGTTGGAATTATATATATGACTCATGGTTTTGAAAAAAAATTGGATGATATATTTTGATGAAAATTTGGAAAACCATGGAGAGAATAATGTGAAAATTTATTTATGATCATAGTGTGGGTGGAATCATAGAGGAAATTGTATTAAGGTTACTACAACATTTTATATGTGTGGAAGGTAATTTTAATGGAAAATGAATTTACTAAATGATGGGAAGAAGTTAGATAACATGAAAATGGAGAGAATGATGCATATAATTCACCTCCCCCACATCAGTGCTTCAACTGTAAGGATAATAGGAATCATGTCAACCAATGCCAAAACCTGGTGGCTAATGATGATGATCAACATCGGTAACATCTTATGCTAGGATAAAAGTAGAAATATAATTAAATCACTATATCAAACTATGGGTGTGATAACAACATGATGAAAGGTGCCTATACCATCCACTCTTGAACTACCAATATCATATTTGGCGCTGCATTTACCCATTCATTCATATATAAGGAATTTGATAATGGTATCAGGATTCCACATAAACTTTTAGATGTATAATTAATATTGAAAATTTATAATGGTATGATGATCATGTCTTAGGTCCATAATTCCATTATAGTTGATGTTGGTGGGAATATGATTCTATAAACTCAATTCATTATTGTTATATATTAATTTGATTTCATCATAAGAATCTATTTGATATATTTCCATAAATACCACATCAATTTTCAAGGAATGGAAGTTAGATTTGATATTATATACCCTATTATGATAGTTTATCAATTTGATGAAAATTATGAGCTTCCAATGGAGATTAAATTCAATTATAGGTGTCATAATTCCCATCCAGAAGTGGCGTTTAACTCAAATGGTTAGTGAGAAACATGAAATCGATGATATTCCTATTTTGTGTGATTTTTTTAATGTTTTTACATAAAAACATCATTTTCTTCTACCAAAATTTGATGTTGAGTTTTTAGATGAGCACAAACCTAGTTCGACACCAATTTTCATGACTCCCAATAGAATATACTTGATTGAGTTGTATTAATTGAAGAAAAGGCACCACTAAAACCTTGATGAGGGAATCATTTTGAAACAGATGTCACCATGGGGGGACATTTTCTCATTATTATATTAAAAAATGGATTGATGTGACTCTTTATTTATTAGTTTTAGTTGAACAGGGTCATGATCAGGAAAAAATATCATCATCCCTGTATTGATGAATTATTTAATCAACTTTTTGAATCCCAATACATTCCAAATAATGATCTTTGTTATCAATATCATAAATTAAAGGTTATAAAGAGGATATACCCAATATGGTATTCCATACAATGTATACACAATATGAATATATAGTGATTCCTTTTAGTATTACGAATTATCTAACTATCTTCATGAATTTAATGAATATAGTCATCACATATTACCACAATCAATATGTGGGAATCTTTATATATGACATTCTTATATATTAAAAAATCAATAAAGTGCATTAATATCAGTTGAGAATTGTTCTAAAGACACTGAGGAAGGAGATGATATACCAAAAAAAATTAAATTGTGAATTTTTTCTATGGGGGGTTTCATTTATGGGATATAAATTCTTAAGAAATAGTATATGAGTAGATCCATCAATGAAGGATCCTATGGAATGTTGGTCCAGACCAGCCATGGTGACTCAAATAAATTTTTTTCTAGTTTTAGATGGATAATAATGATGATTTTTTGATAATATTTTAAAACAATCTAATCCTATTCCAAAGTTAACTAAGAAGGGGTCTATCTTCTTCTGGAAAAATGAATGTGAAGAAAATTACAAAGAACTAAAATTAATGCTAGTTAATGTGCTTGTTCATATATTACCCTAGAGTGTAAAAGAGTTTTTATTATACAGTTATTCATCCAATAACGTATTGGGATGTTTTCACATGCATATTGGAACTTTTATGCATTAAGCTTCATTAAGATTGAATATTTATGAGCAAAATTTCCCAAATAATGATTTCAAGTTAGTTGTGATAATTTATGCATATAATATATAGAGGTGTTAACATTATTTATAAATGTGTGATATATATACAGACTATAGAAGTTTGATATATATATAGACATTGAAAGAGTTATATAAGTTCCAAATAATATGGTTATAGCTGAAGAATCATTATTATATATCAACACAATATCATCCAAGGAATTATAACAGGTTAGCTGATGATTTGAGTTGAATGTATCTTGCTAGCTAATCTACGAGGAGAATTATAGAAGATATAATATTTCTAGAATTTAATAAGATATATTTTGAAATCCTAAATGAAGTGTAATATATTATCTTTACCATTTTAATGTTTGACCATTTATCCAAGCATAGAATAAAGAGGCACATAAGGAATATGAGGATCCCCAAATGAAAGTCATAAATATTCTTATGATTAACCTCGAATTTGATGGTATGTTAAGGTTTAAAAATCATTTATGTATTCAATCCTATTAATATTTGAAAGAACATTTGATGGAGGATGCTCACTGTTCATCACTAATTATTCATCTTGGATATATGAATATCTATTGTTATTTAAAACATTACATATGGTGGGATGGCATGATGATTGATATTGTAGGGTTTGTTTCTTGTTTCTTGGAATGCCAACAAGTTGAGGCTAAAATAAAAAATTCAATGGATATGTTTCATCAATTACCAATACCTTAATGGAAATATGAGATAAACACCATGTATTTTGTCATTGGAATCTGATAAAACTCTAAAGGGAATAATACCTAAGGGCTATAGACTATCACCTTATATTCATCACAAATCATCGACATTAGAGAAAACATATCACCACATAAACATTGGATGATATACACTCAAAAATATATAAGGATTCATGGAGTGCCACATTACATTGTATCTGATCAGGATCCTATGTTTACCATGAAAATCTAGAAAACTCATCAACAATATCTTAATATTACGTTGAGTTTTAGCATTACGTAACATCCAATAAAATATGGTAAGTCTGAAAGAATGATTTGAACACTTGATTTTTTATTGAGATCATTCTCTATGTATTTCAATGATGGGTTTTATCAAAACATTCATCATGTTTATTTTTCTTACAAAAATATAATTCACTAAACCATTCATAAGGCTCCTTATCAATCCCCATATGGAAACAAATGTATATCTCCAACATGTTGGAATAAATATGGAGGAAGTAATGAATCGAAACGTGGGATAACTGAATAAATAATAGAAAATGTTAGAGTCATTTCACATCACATCTAGGCATTTTATAGTAGACAAAAAAATATGCTGATATTTTCTAACATGATCTAGAATTTTAATTTGGTGAAAATGTGTTTCTAAGAAGATTATGATAATTGATAATAAATTGAAGTTATTCCTATGGTTTATAGGTCCCTATGAAATTCATAATCATATCAGGACCATAGATTATCTCATCGCGCATCCATTGAACGTATATCATGTCCATAATGTGTTCCATGTATCTCTCCAAAGGAAGTACATACATGACAATTCTCTTGTACAGAACTCATAGGCCCTACCACTGAAGAAATATCTTTTTGACGAAGAAAAATAAAGGTAGATTTTTGATCATACCGAGAAAGTTCTTTGAAAAAATACAACTCAGTAGGACAAAATCTTATGGAGAAACCACGTGTTTGAGGATTCTACATTGGAACATATAGATATGATGAATTAGGAGTATCATCATTTTGTTTATTTGGGGTGACAAATTTCCAAGGATTTATTTTTCTAAGGAGGTAAAAATTAACACCAAGAGTTTTAATGAATTGTTATTTTGGAATAAATTAAATTTCAATGATATCTTTTATTACATGTAATACCAAGTAATTATTTTTTACAAAAACCATGGGTAATCTTACACTATATGCAAAACTAAGTTTGGTTTCATGGAATATGACTCTATGTTATATCAAAACCATAATAAAGTAGAAATATTATACAAACATGACCATAATAGTCACACTTTTTGACTTATAAAAATAGAAATTAACAAATTAATTTTTAAATATGAGTTGTAATTGTTTTAAATAAAGGAAACATATTGATATTAAAATACATAATTTTTTGTAAACTGTTTATATGTTTGAAAATGATATATTCTATAGGAAATTCAATTGATTTATTTTGTGAAAAATAATAAAAATAATTTATTAATAATTTATTAAAATAATTTGATATAATAAAATCCTATTTTTTATTAATAATGTTCAAATTATATTAGGGTTATTATTTGGGATTTATCTAAATTTTTTTCATTATTTATGAATTGTAAAGAATAGTGAATTTTAATTAGAAATTTAAATTTCATTTAACATACTTATAAAGATAAATTATATTTTAAATTTTATATCAATTATATTTAGTTAAAATATACAATTATTAATCAAATTTAGGGCATTTTAATAAAAATAAATTTTGAAATTTAATATTAAAATATTATAAATATTTGATTATTTTCCCTTTAAATACCTTCTTTCTTATTACATTTGCGTGATACATATAAAATTATTTCTGTCCGCTTATTTGATTTTAATTCAAAAAAATGTCTTCCATTTTTTTAAAAAATATTATTATATAATTTCGAAAAAATCTAACATAATTTTCTAGTAGAATGGATAGTGAATGAAGTAAATATTAATTAATATTAATAAGGTAAAAATGGGGTTACTTATGGGTTAAACTAAATAGATAAAGGTAATATTAACAATTAAATTTTATAAAAACCATTTTTGGAAATATTTTGACCCTAAAACATATTAGGTTTGTTAGTGGTATATTTTGGAATCTTCTGAAACTTGAAAATCCTTGGTGGATTACTCTCTTTCTAAAATTTACTTGTTTTCCACTAACCTCGATTATAAATGTCACCCCACTCCTCCCTTTCTCAAAAATTCACACTTATTTCTATTAAAAAATACCCACCCTTATAAATTTCTAATGTCTCTAACTAAATCATAAAAACCATTGTATGGATTGAGATACAATTTATGAAGTCTTTTAGAGAAAACCTATAGAGGATACTTTTATAAGATGTAAAATTCATCCATGATTGTTTTTTATTTCATCCATAAAACCCATAAATTATGTTTATATAATTATTATGTAAAACTAAGTAGCTAATTTACTGTAATATTTGGTTATGTTAATGTTAATACATATGATTTCACCCACTTCTAACAAATGTGTTACGAAATCATCATTCGTGTGTGTGGAAGAGTACAACTATTCAAACTGATTCCATTCATTTATTAATTAAAAAATCTAAAGGTTTTTAATTATTATTGATATAAAAATTATATATGATATTTATGATGTTAAATATATTGTTATTATTCTATAATTTTTATACTATCCATAACATCGTGCTTTCCATTTTGTGGTAATATGATTACATCGTTTGTGTGTATGGTGGACTATCGCCTCTCAAAGCGATGTGATTAGTTCAAACATTACATGGACTATATTAATTATGGTTTTAATAAAAATATGTGATATGTATGAAAACAATTACTCTAAAATTATATTATATCATGTAATTTTCTTTTTTTCAAATCGAAATGAAAATGAAAAATAATATTAGTGCATACATACCACCTACTGTATCCATGAACGATGTGATTAATTTCATATCACTACATTTTATAGATTAATATAAATACATATATATTGAATATATATGATATTATTATCATGTTTTACATTACTTAAATGAAAAAATCTTGATCAAATTAATATTACTAAAAACCACTAATCAAAATAGACACTAATATACAAAACGCTTATTAACTAAAACATAAAATTAACATGGAATCTTTAACAAAGAGATAATATAAATTCATGAGAATATAATATATTATATTATATATATAAATATTCTTCCATTTAATATTTATAATAATTTTATATTTGTTATAAATGATGTTTTAATGACTCTTGTATAAGTCATGAATTAATGTAAGGCGATTTCTATACATATTTTTATTTCTTTAAGACTTATTCCATATTCACCACACTTTTAATTTTAATGGGGTATATAAGATGATATATCATGAATATAACTACTTTAATTATTATTATTTTATTATTTATATTACTACTTCACATAGATTATGATTCTAAAGGTACACAAGCATGAAATGAATTTTTCACTCTGTTTTCCTTCATTGAGGTGTACATTATATTATACACCTATATTACTTGACATGTTGTATATGAATACATATTGAAGAGTAAAAAAATGAATTTATTTATCCTAATGATATTTTAGGATTCATTATATGTTATTCTTTTATGGGGATTATTATTCACGATTACCAAAGAAGTAATAATTTGATTTTGTAGTCTCATTGTTTATTGGGATTGTTTATAATAATGTTTCCAATGTTGGAATATCATAATATTACCATAAATAACCATGAAATTTCATATCATATTATTATTCAAGTTATATTTACTAAATTATACCATTCTCTACTCTTTGATACTTAAGATAATTACAAAATTGTTTTTTAAAAAGCATACTTTATCTCTCTCTTCATTCATAAATTTGTTTTCTTTCAATACATATTTTTCTAAAAATTATTTGAAATTTTTTTTTTCAATATTACTATATTTAAAATACACTTTTACTCATCGATAAATTTTTTACAAAAAAAATGAATCGTTACTTTACTTTACAAAACATTTCAAATTTATCTTTCCATAAAATATTAAAGGGATATTAATTTTAATTGGTATGAGATGCATGAAATATTTAGATTCCATGGACACTCATTTAATATAATTTTACAAATTAATTAATTAAATTTATTATGAAATAAAAAGGCATTCAAAAAAAATTTTAATTAACTTTTCAAATATTAAAGGGTATATTAATTAATAAATGTTTCATTTTCTATTTTAAATTTATATTTAATCTAATATGAAATCCACTAGTGTTACCTTAACCTTACTATTTATATTCCAAATACACTATTAATATTATTTTTGCAATGTATTTTATTTTTATAATAATATGTTTATGAAACTAGTTTCTCTTACATGGGTTACCCCATGATGATATAATTGTGAAAACCACTTTGTTTATCATGTTATTATATAATGAAATGATTATTAATGCAGTATCTTTTCCACAGGTTATGATATTATGATATTTTTATAATTCACAGTTAATTTCATGGTTTATGATATGATGAATTTTTTTGATCTTGTGGAATAAATAAATATGGTCCTAATTATGATATGGTTGGTACCTATATTTTTTTCTAATAAATTTGTTAATGATTTAAATATATAATGATATATAAAAAACATAAATGGGGAGTGGAATTAGTAAAGTAAGAATGGAATGGAACTTAGTATAAGGACCCAGCCTTACACATTACATAGCAGAGGACCTTTTACCGGTCTAGGTTTTGGAGAATAGATACAAACTTACAAATTATCAAAGTTTCAGCAAAAATAAAATAAAACTAACAAAAACATGACGTGATCTAACACCGAAAGTGAAGCGAATGCCTTCAGAAAACTATATGTGACCTGTGGAAAATCATTTTAAAGCAAAGGGGTGAGCACAAAAAAAATTCCCAGTAAGGGGTTTAAAAAAAACCTTCGATAAATCCATATAAAAAAATTATTTGAAAATAATTTAAGAAATACATAAAAAAATAACATTTTTAAAATACTATTTGAAATTACATACGGCTTAAAATACTAGGTCATTTTAGAAAATACTTACGTTCAAAATCGCTTTAAACATGATCCAGTGTTTTACTAAAACCATACGCAAGCTTCTGAAAACAAAACACTATTTCTAATGTCACTTGAATCATTGAAGGCTGTTTAGGCCTACCCACTTAGCGAAGGATGGGTTCACTCCCCAATGACCTTCCATATTTACAAAGATCAAGTGCCAGATTTTCTAAAAACATCTCAAGCTTGTTGTAGTTATGTATATATTTTCACTGGAGATTTTTGTTTTAAAAACACGCCGCTGATTTAAAATGCACATTCATAAATATATATATATATATATATATAACTATATATATATAAATACATGAACTTCCATGGCATCAATTTCAAGTTTGGTTACAACCAAAACATATACCACATAGGCTTTTCATGAACCATCTAAGTATTTTATCATTTTTCTGTGAAATACATTTGCCACAATTGATCGTAATAATTGATTATGAATGTTATAAAGGAATAATTTAAAATAAAATATGTTCAATGATATCCATGTACTTGTTTTTTTTTGAAATTATACCTTAAAATTGAAACCATGCTTTTATTATAATACAACGAGTGTCGATGATGTGCACAATTGCATGGTAATGACTATTTGTAGGTGCGAAGTTTGAAATAACACATCAACATGTTATGCGCATTTTTAGAAATATGATGATAAATCGACGATAAAATTATAAACATGATAACAAATGATTTCATCCATATATATATATATATATATATATATCATGGGTTGAGTAATTTATTCTAAAACCCTTCCAAATAAGTTTGAATTCAAAGAGGAGACTTATTTTCCAACATAAAATTAGAAATATGGTTTAAGGCATAATAAACCCTTTATATATATATATATAACCAATATATGTGTATATACACATGTATATACACATATATATAAAATCTATTGTGAAAATATCATATAAATACACTCTTACAATGAAGAGGGTTTCTAAGAATAATCTCTTTAAATCAAGAACAACATATCACATATGCAAATTGAATTCCAAACATATAATCATACATGTTTATATATATACATATATTATATACATATATAGGTATAAGTTCACAAAACCAATTGCAAATAATGAAATTCCTTACAAGATTCTGAAAAGACACATAAACTGCAAGTAACATAAATACACCATTATAATGATAAGATTTAAAAAAATCCTTTAAATATTAAAAAAATAAATCGCATATGATTTTTGAATAAGAGAGAGATGAACTTACATAATATTATATATATATATATATGTATACATATTTCTTTGCAAAGTATATAATCAAAAATTAATAAAACCCTTACAACATTATAAAATCTTGAGCACAAACATCCATCATTTGAAAATATGAAATAGCTTAGATTTGAAATACAAATAAATATACATATAAGTATCCAAAAAAATAGTATGATCGGTTTTATATAATAAAAACAATTTAAAAGGGCCCCTTACCTGGTTTAGATGAGAGGTTTGGACCAGAGAGGGATTACTGGAGATTTGGGGAAGAGAACCCTTAGGGTTTTCATGCAGGGTGGGTTTAGATTATACTTCGTCCAAATTTATAAAAGAAAGTAAGGATGTTCAAGCTTGTGGGAGAATCTAAATAAAAAAATAAATAAATAAAAATCTAATGAATGACTCAAACACGGGTGAATAGTTTTTCTTGTTTTTTTTTTACTTTTTTTGTTTCACGTCACATTCAAGATATCATATTTTAACTCACATTTTTTTATTTGTTTCAAAAAAATTCTCTCCAATAAATTCACCATTATTTTTAGTCAACACTTATTTTTAGATTCAATCATTACACACATTAATATAATATTTTTTTATAAAACAAATATAATCATAAAAAACGTTTTGAATACCATATAAAGATATAAACGATATATATATATATATATATATATATATATATTTGAAACACATATCAAAGGTGTGTTTTATTTATAAAAAAATTATTAAAGACATCTGCAATTGAAAAATACAATAAAGGTAAACCTTTTTTTATATTATTATTAATACTTTTTTTCATTTTTTTCAATCATCTCATTTTTTTCCACCTTTTTCTCAAGTTGTTCAATCATCTCATTTGTACATTTTTTAATTTGAAAATATATTTTATCTTTTCTATTTTTTTTTCTATCATTTCAATTATTGTGTTGGACACGCCAACATTCAATCATTGATTTTTTTTTAATCATTTTTTTTAATCTTTAATATTTCATTCTTAATGGTCAAAGTGGCGTTTTTTTGTTTAACCTATTTAAAAAGAAACACATTTTACTTTTTAGGAAAAGAAGAAAATGAAATTCATTTTTTTTAATTAATTCAAAGCATGTTTTTAAACAAAACGTGCCCATTTTTATATATTTATAAATTTGTTCTTTTAATAAAAATCACGTTTTTGAAAAACATTATATATATATACATTTTTTTAAAATGTTTTAATATATATATATATTTCATTTTTTAGTAATAATATAATTATATATATTTAAAATAAAAAAACACAATATATTTTGATATATATAAAATAAAAAATATTAATAATAATTTTCTTCAAAAAAAGGTTTCACAAAATATTATTATTACTAATATTATTATTATCCTTAAAATATTAAAAAAAATATTTATTTCAAAATAATGTTAAAACTATTATTAGTATCATAAATAATAACTAGATACATATATATATATAACAAATCATTAAATAATTAAATAATTTTTAGCAAGTTACTATTTAAATTTCATGGGGTGTTACACTTAGAGAAATACTACTTTATTAGGATATTATTAGAATGTTGTGTGAACTTGTTACATTAAAGTAATTTTTCTTCTATGATAGACTTGGTCGTGATCCTTGAACAGTATGGAAATGATATTCTATGATTATGTGTATGGTAAAAATCCATGTCTTACACTAATCTTATGATCTCATGCCTCATGTTATTTTCATATTGTTTGATTCATGTCCTTTGAACTATCGACCGATATGCCATGATTTAAGATTTTGATCATTGATATGTAAGGTATTCTATTCAAATGTTATGTTCATGTTATCATACTATTATATGCAAGTTGGGATTACTTATATCCCTTCTTGAGCCTTACTGATCATATCAACTCAAACTTTATTATATTTCATTTCCCAATGTTATGATGTAGCTATTTGTGTATGATATTTCTATGAAGCATGCTAGTGGTTTTCGAAAGTAGTGAGTGGTGAAATATCTCACTTATAATATAGGGTTTTTGTTTCCAAGATTCCAAAGACATTAAAATACACTGGTGATCATTAGTGTGTTTGTGTAATGTAATAAATATTTACAAAAAATTATGTAATATCTTTTTTTGTTAGGTATGGGTCTCAATACGCATAATAGTGTGTGATTATTACTGATGATACATGAAATTTTGTTTAAAAGTGTGAAAAATATAATTTTTGGTATCTAGTTTATGTATTTGAAGGAATTATAGAAAATCGGTCCAACATGATTATATATTTCATTATAATGGATGGATATTTTGATATACATTGATAGGTATTGTGTTGATATTGATGACTCGGTAAATGTGCACAAGAGGTTCGGGGACCCTATTAGGATTATAGGAAACGTTTTTCTTTAATTATTGACAACCATTGATTGATGATTTATTAGGAACAATTATTCATGGTTTTATTAATAGGTTATATAGTTTTATTATGCATATAATATAATAAAATATTACTTAACTGACCATAACATTTGATTATCTAAAAAGATTGCTGAGTTCAGTATTGATAAGTACCCAGAAATATCTAGTAGACATGACCTAGATGGTACATTATCATGTAAAGATTCACTTTGATTTCCAATTATTTATCTCTTATTAATTAATTTCATGATCACCAGTGACCATTTCACTATAAATATGCTCAGAGTGGATTAGTTCCCAAGTATGCCAATGTCGACCATTTTAACCCTCATAGTTCAGGGAAATTTGTACCTTCGTTTCACAGGTCTATCACGTTATTTAGGTAGTAAAAATAAGTTTCCCTATAATAATACATGATTAGTGGGGATATGGGGAGTCTAAAACACCCTTAGTTCTGAATTAGAACCATATAGGTTACTACCTTGTAGTTCGAGGGAATATTTTGATTCTATTTGGCTCAGGTTAATGGAGGAATTTTTAGGAAGCGTGTTCAGTTATACAATCTTTTTGAGTTTGTTGTGCTATGGGTGCCAATATTTTCTTATACAGGAAGGTTGATTACATCAATTTCTGATAAGATCTTATTGTGATTGTGTATCTAGACTCATTTTGATGGGAAGTACTATTTCGGTTCCTATTCCCACTGACCAGTAGTTATAGATTGACACATAGGACTTTAAAATGGTGATATATAATGTGAGTTTGTGGATTATATTATGGCACAAGTGAGGTTCCCTATTGTGAAGTAGAGTCTTCAGGGAGCATCGGGCTTATTGAGTCAAAAGTTCTATGCAGTACAGCCAGCTTAACATTTTTTTGAATGGCTGTATATCTTATGATTCGAGTGAAGATTTTATGTGTCAATTACAATTGATATGGTTTTAATTCTAATACAGAGATAAGCCATTTTTGAGATGGGGACAAATTTTATCAAATAAATGATGTGGGAATGGATTCTCGGTTTATTTAATGAAAATAATAATTTCCCCTCCATGGTATAGGATAAATCAATAATGAATCGATTATTGAACGATAGTTGACCTATGGATAGACATACTAACACATTCTCAAGATATGTGGTGTCAGCAGTTTGTTAAAGGTATGTATTGCGTGTTTTATTGTGAGCATGCATCATGAGAGAGGTATACAAGATTCTTTATGGAATATATTTTTACTCATTTTTAAATATGGTCATTATTTATCAAGAAATCATCTTTATAATACAGAGAGAGAATTGGATATATCCCTTGCTTCGTATATTTTAAAATATACTT
Source organism: Viscum album (assembly GCA_963277665.1). Lineage (NCBI taxonomy): Eukaryota > Viridiplantae > Streptophyta > Magnoliopsida > Santalales > Viscaceae > Viscum > Viscum album. The sequence continues at coordinate 1,730,879,478 of OY728132.1, forward strand.
CTTGGTTAGATATAGAAGCAGTTACAGTTTTGATCTAGGTGTGGTTTAAAAGTATGAAAGATATTGTTATTTACATTGTGGGTATTTTGAGGGAGGTGTCCCTCAAGTAGAGTTGTAATTTGATAGTTTCCATGTAGACTATTAATAGGAAGTGGGAATGAGTGACTCGTATATGTTTCCAGATGATGCTCAAGGAAGTGCAAGTTTCTATCCATGCTACGTTTCATGTCTAAAAGTTGATGGGGCATGAGCTATAGTGATCAATCATTATTTTCAATGATTGGATGACAAGAACACTCTTATGGTGGGTACTGGAAAATTAGTCTCCAAAGGAAGACCCTCATGTTGGAATGGTCATGGGACCATGAGACAGGACAAATGATGGTGGTTTTGGAACTCATATTACTTTTCATAAATGAGACATATACAAAAAGAAAATATCAATCAGTTCTAGTTATGGGTTAAATTATGAATTGGTGAAATCCAGATGCGAGCATTATGCCCAATCTATCTTTGAAAATTCATAGATGTAGAGTATGGTTTCCATTAATTCTAGTTCCAGTGCATGACTATGGTTTTGACTAGGATATAATTCATTTAGGAGATACAACTAGAAGTTGCATAGGGACCATAGTGAGCATGCTCAGAATAATCTTAGTATTCCCCTTGATTAGGCATTAAAAATCTATTTTTGATGATGTGTTACCTGTGGGAGTTGACCAATATTGGGATTAATCGACCAGATTTGGTTCATCTTGATATTCCTAAAATAGTTTGATATGCTTCATATGTTATCACATTTAGTGCTACACCAGGATGAGATGGGTTTATTTCAATGGTCATTAGTGAAATTTCAAGGAAATGGTTTTTGAAGAACGTTAAGCTTTGTCGACAGGAGATCGACCATTGTGATCAAATAAAGGATTGTTGGTAGTCCCCTCATGGGGTATTTGATAAAACTACCATAATTTACACTCAGAAACACATAGAATTTTTTTTGATTGAATATGAAATTTGAAGTAACATGTCGTGTGTTTTGATGGCTTAGGTACTATATGATTTGAATGGACCATGTAGGTGCGTTGGATGCTTCACAATGAAAATAAGGCATTTGAAAAAACAATTTCCAATAAATGTATGTTATATAATGTTTTCATTTTCCACCAAGTATTATTGGGGATGAGATGTTATAATGCGGCGATACTATAAGGTACCATATCTTATAGGGATATAAATTTAAAAAAGAAAACTAATATTCAATTTACTGGAAAGGTAAAATCCTGATTGAAGAATTGAAATGAAATTATTAAGATTAGAATGCCTCTTAATAATATATATAGATTTTTAATGAGGGTTTCTTTGAAACATAGTGTTTTTGGGAGTGATCTAGGTGTTAGTGTCCTGAAACTAAATTTTCAAGATATGTATCAGAGGCTGAATTGTTGGCACACACTTAGGGCTAACGGTGCGACACAAATGTGTGGCCCGGTTTGTTTAGGTGCATGGGATGAGGAGACCATGTGGATTATTAGGGATAAATTTTCGAGTTAATCATTAAATGGTAGATCGATTCACATGGTTGTATTATAGTTTGATATACCATACACATTGACCATGTGGAATTAGGGTTCTTAGAAAGTTATTTCTAAAGGTTGGAGGAGTGTTTGCCTAACCGTGGGGCATAAATATGCAGCCCTAATAAAAAATTTAAATTACCCATTCATCCCTGTATGCTATAAGAGGTCATCCCCAATATTTATTTCATCTCATTCCTCATATTCTCCCTTTCTCTTCTCCTATTCCCATGGGAGGTTGACCCTTTTTTGATGGAATACAATTTCATTAGGATTGATGGAAACCATGAGGTAATACTTAAACTTTATTAGCTTCTATAGTGTCCTTTTTCTTTTACATATTGCCTTGAATTATTTAATATGGATTTGGGTCTTGATTCCTATAAATCATGGTAAAATTAGAAGCTGATGTTAGGTTTCTCCCTCTTTTTATATTGATGATAGCTTCAGATGTTGTATGCAATTTGTCTTATGTCATCTCGTTGATGTACATAGAGTCTGTGATTTTATATATCATTAATTACTTAATTAAAATTGTTAAATTGTTGTTTTGGAACCATTTTTTATGGATTTTACCCAATTTAATGTATCTCTTTTTAATGATTGGTTTTGGAAATCATTATGAGACTATTCCAAATCAATGATGTTGGCCGATGAGCTTTTGATCATATTGAAGGTTTTGGATAATGTTGATATTTATTGTTTATATATATTATGGTATGAAAAAAATTATAATTCTAATATAATTATTTATTTTGGATGGTTAATTTTTGAATCATGTCTTGAATTACTCATTGATATTGGACAAGATTTGGTAGCTACTTCGAACCATTTTAAGATAGATGGAGTAATTCCTAAAGGTATAAGGTTTTTTTTTCATTCCCAATATTACATATGCGTGTTTATGGTGGTATGTGCATTATTGGGATTTCCCCTAGGGGGTTATTCTATTTAATGTTATTATAATGAACTACTCAACTAAAATATTATGGTTAATTAGAATGATGATCTCTAGGGGTAATTAAAAATTATTTTGCACTAGGTTCATGCCTCGACCTAGGATTAGTGGGTAACCAAGGTTCTTGGGGTGTCTCCATTAATGATCTGAACTAGAGGATCCCACATAGGAATCCACCAATCACCCTTTTCTTATTAGGATCCCATGATGGATTCCCTTTCATGAGTTATCCCTTAAATATCATGAGTATGATGACTCTCTTGAGTACTAATCTAGGGGATAGAGAGGGTACCCCAATATTTGACCAACCATGAGCTAGTGTGTTTTGTTTTTATAGTGATGTCAGTGGGTGTTACCAAAGAACACATATCCAATATTGGGTCCCAATAGGTTGTAAAGAAGTTGGTGGGTTTTGGAATTCAACCACCCATACTCTTTTGATTATTCCACCACATGGATATTTTTTATATAACTATAATTTCTAATGGTTCATCCTTTTACTAGGCCAATGGGCCGGACATCATTCACTTATTGATAGAGATTTCCAATGATATAACCTAGGATACATCAATTATTAGATGATGTATATCTATTTGAGACATAGAATAGAACCAACATAAAAGTAGGATGACTTGGATATGTCTAGTCATTTGATATGAAGATCTATTAGGATGACATGGAAATATAAACTCAATGTATCTAATGACCTATTAAGATTCATTAGTCATTTCAACAATTTGGATATGACGTTCTATTTTTATTACAAAGAAATTCTGACTCCATAGGTATTATGATTTATTATGATGCCTTGAAAATTTGTACTATATGGATCAGATGATTTATTAGGATTCTTAAGACACTTCCACTCATTATATTCAATGAATATTTAGGAAGCCTTATAAATTTATAAACCTTTGGTCAATAAAACTTTTAAGGTTCCTTATAAAATTATACTCACTAGATCCTAGACATATTGTTCTAATACATGATACATATGGGACAAGCCACAGTTGATGCAATTCCTTCTTTTTAGAACTATACATCACTACATGAAATCATTTAATATAATGGATATAATAGATAATGGGAGGATACGTAGGCTTGGATTTGTATACCCTTTGTGACATATCTTTCTTGAAGACTCATTAGGCACTAACTGAACCAAGTATTTTTCAATCGGGATTACAATCCCAAGGATTGGATGTGGGTTTATTTCATTAACATAAATTGTTTTAATATTCATATATATATATATAAGGTATATATAGAAATTAATATATACATATATAATATTACACCTTGTTCAAAGACATTTCAGCTTAGGTTCAGGCTTTTATGGTCGATTGGGACAATAGAACCAAGGATCAAAAGTGGATTATTTTATTTTATCATTATTTATATTTATTATTTTAGTTTTATTTATTACTATTACTAGGTTGAGAATCTAATTTTTACAGACACTAAATTTTACTGGCTATGTATGTGACCATATTGGTGGTGTACTACTAAATTTACTACTCACACCTTGCTCGGGTCACCATTGCACTATAGTAATAGGGTATAAATTCACATGATTGTTGGTATAGATGGGGATAAGTATCAATATTGTTCAAGTGCATTTTTCATGGATATTTTTGTGGAGATAAGGTATGGGGATATACTCATAGTTAGTAGTAGATCCCTATATGATTATTTCAGTTTTCATCATATACTTCTACATTTATGGTTGGCCATGTGGGTGACCAATGTTTCATGCTTTAAATTTATATTAAATATTTTATTTACTTTTATTTAGTATCACATCATGATTCTATTTCAGTTATTTACTACATCCACGCTTGATTTAGTACTTCTTCAATGATATCTATTTATTTTCATGGATGTTTACTCTGATATGAGGGAATAGTATCTCAATGAAAACACTTTATGCCCTCACTGCTAGTCGGTTGCCAATGGATTATGGAGTCGCCGTTGAGGTTTTTTGGTGAACAATATTGGAACACCGGTTTAGTATCATCTGGTCCTGGATGTAACATTTATCAATTATGTTTACTCTTACTAAGAATTTGTTATCTCCCATATCATGTAATCATATTTCTCTTAATTATTTATAAAAGAAACAGGAAAATTTTATAGAATATTTTCATATGTGAATAATTAATGAGAGATGACAAATAATATTTGTGGATTAAGTATTTTATTATTAATTGTAAAAAATGACCATTATTTAAAATATATTAGTTTTTTTGTATGTTAATGTTTATCCGTAATCCTATAATTCTATAAACATTATAGTTCTGAAGAACTTATTGTAATGATGTATTGTCATTTTAGTATTATTTTAACAACCCAATACAAAACAACATTTTCATTTTTTAGAAAATTTATTTTTATTTATATCATATTTTATACACAATACCATTTATTATTAATCTAGAAACAAATATGATTTTGATTGTGTTACACCCAGCATCATGTTTTACCGAACAACAATATATTATTAAAATATCATTATTTAATAAAATATAACATAGTTGTTATGTTAGAAGTTATGAATATTATTAAATATATTATTGGAATCTGTGTTTTTATTTATTGGTAACAAATTAATTAGAAATTAATATAGGAACTAACTTAATATATAAGAAATGTTTTTATAAAGTAATATTATTTTTCTCCCAAAATGAATTATGTATTAATAAATTAATTAAATTACTATTATTAAATTATAAAAATTTCATATATACATTATATATGTAGTCAATTATTTTTTACATTCATCAAATTTATTTAATAGGCATTATATATGAATAAATATCATTTTATGCTTAAAATTTTTATGTTTGTAAAAATTCACCTTTATCTCCTATTAATGGAGAACATATATTAAATAAAATTTTAAAACTATATATATTATACATAAAAAAATAAATGGCCTCTTTAAATTCAGACTATAAATATTTATTTGGTATAATGTTTGATATTTTTATGATAATTTTCTTGTTTTAAAGAACAATGAAAAAATAATATATTTTAATTGAAAATAGTTATTTCATGAAAATAATTTATACTGAGAAATGATATTTTTTAAAAGTTTTAAATTATAATTAATTTTTTATGTCATTTAAAATATTTTAGAAAATTAGAATCAATTTTACATTAAATGTAAATATAATAACATTACAATTTTATTATGTTTTCACATTAAAAATTCGTTTGTTGGTTCCCTAAATAGTGTTAGTTTTAAATTAATTACTGAAAAATCTAAGTTCATAATTTTAAAAATTGAATAAATATTCAGAATAATTGGGTCCAAATTATGTAAATAGGATTATCTTACTTTTTCCAAAATGAATAGTAAATTTATTAATATTTTCATTACCACAATCAAGGGTAAATTGAGTAATTTAAGGTAAAAATAATTTTATAACTTTTATAAAATTACCCTAATACTTTTCCTAAAATAATATTTAGAGTGTGAGTTGAATAAAATCATCCTTGGGTGGAGAATATAAAATTTGTGTTCTAGATGGATGCGAGTATGATATTAATTATATTATATTCAATCAAAAGTTAATTATGTCACTATTTTATTTTTAACAAGAGAAATATTTTTAATATAATGTAATATAAAATATATGTTCGACTTTAAAAAGTAGTTAGAAAGATAAAATGTTTTCCTACTACATGTTAATATATTTAAAAAAATAAGTAAATAAATTATTAAATTAAACGGTGACACAATGATGATGTCGTAACTTGTTAATTAATGGAGGATTCTAATAAATGATATTAAAATATTAATAAAAATATAATTTTATAGAGTTTATATCATCCGCATACATTATTGAATACTGATATAGGATATAACTATATTATTAGTCATTTTCAAAATTTATCTAGTTCTTCTAATTTTTTTATATAATAAAATAATGAATAGTATCAAAATATACATTATTAATATTGTACAAAAAATAATATTTTATTAAATTTTATTAAATATCTACAAATCTATAATTTGTATAAATAATTTTAATATGCCTCAAAATGTCATTATTGACTCATTTAGTGGTATTTTTTGAATTCATAGTAATTATATATACCCATAATGTATAAAATTCATGATATCATGATAAGATGTAAACGGGTCCAATAAGGGATAAAAGAATATTATAAGGTTCCAAAGAAATAATAATAATTATCCAAAAAAAACTGGATGAAGATCATTATACCCTGACCATCTTAAAATCTAATTGGAGTTGTTTAATGGAAACATTTCCTTCAAAATAACTAATATATTTTTTTAAATCATGGATAGATGCGAAGTTTCACTCTCTTTGTATTTATATATTTTATTTGTCCACATTAGGACAAAACCATGATATGAATGAATATTAATGTATATTTTTATCCTAATAAATGTAGTTAATCTATATAAATTTATTTTGACTTCTTATAAATTACATAATTACCTTAAAACCATCTTCAATACAAAAAACAATATTTATTTAATTAACATATAAATAAAATAATTTATTTTAATAATATTAATTCTGATATATTTCAGATGAGTTGTTGTTTCCAAAAAAAATTGAGATATATAAGTTATACTAGAGTTTTTTGATAGAATTATATTTGGAATCCCAATTTTTCTAGATATATATAAAGTTTAATTTAATGAATAATATCAAATTTGGCTAAAAAGTTACTTTATTGAATTAATATTGTTTAAAATTGTTTAAAAACATCCAAATATTAATTCATTTTCCAAAGGTATACTATATGTTATATATTTTTTATCTAATAATTTTTATGCCATTTGTAAGTAATTATCTCAATAATAACCTTACAATATTTTAATATTTTAAGTGTTTCCAAATGTGCACCTCACATCAATTATAAAATTGCAACTCCTCCCACACTACCTCACACCACATTGATCCTAATATCTTGACCAAACTAACCCGAATAAGCTCCAAATATTTAATATAATCATCCTAAAAGCCTCCCATTATGAATAAATCCTTCCAAGGAATCCCTTTGGTACAAACCCAAAGGATTTACCAACAGAAGTGGTAACATCATTCCTCAAGCTCTTTAGTTTTACTTATATTCTCCAACCCTCATCTATCCTTGTTAAATTATTATATAACCACAAAAATATCCTCATTATAGTTATTTTTTATTCTATGTCTTATTTCTACATTAACACACAATTACATCTAAAGGATAATGAATATATTGTTTATGTGGATGGTGAACTACCACCTCATGAAACGATTATTGATAATTTTTACTTTACCACCTTTCATGGCTAGGAAATATGATGATCATTTTATTTATATATGTTATATATTATATTTATTATTTCTACATGATCCTTTAATTATTTTATAACAAATAACTTTATTATTTTTATTTTGTGTAAATTTGATAACATTGTTTGTAGAAGTGTGGACTTCCGTCTCTTCAAAGAAACATTATTGTTTCTTTCTAAACATCAAATTTATAAAATATGGTTTTAATAGATATATTTGAAATATATAAATTAAATATGATACAATTTTTATAATATAAATATATATATTTTAATTTTAATTCTTTTAATACGACAAATAAATGAATGTAGTATTCTTGCATAAGTACAACCTACCGTATCCATGTATGGTGTATTTCATGTATTATCTAAAAATATTATTTATTATTATAAATATATATATAATATATATATATATAATTTAAATCGGGTTTTTATTTTTTATATAATTAAAACTTTCTCTAATTATTACAAACAATGAATAACAAGTCCAAACATTCTCGAAAAACTGTGAAATTAACATGTGAAAAGGTGAAAATAATGAAAAAACGTTAACAAAACATTAATCAGATATCATAAGCTGATTATATTTGACATAATAAATATTATTATGATTATTTTAAAATTTATTAATATTTTTAAAACCATTATATTTGAGGTTAATGAATAATCTCTCAAAAGGAAAACAAATTAATGGATTTCATCTCAATTTCATTTCAGTAAGGAATATATTAATGTTATATCCATAGTTCATTTTATATATTAGATATAATAATCTTTTTCATGTTATACCATTAATATTATTATTTTAATGAAATTTTGAGACACATTTAATTTTATTCCTCCATAAGAATTATTAATCAAATATTTCAACATGGTATGGGAAACAATGGAATGTTTAATGATTATCTTCCATATAAACTTTATGAATGATATTTTATTAATATTTCAATTCATCAAATTCAAAAATCCATGTTGTTACTTATCCTACACTGGAGAATTATTGCTATATTATATATAATTTATTCAATGTGAATATTTGATAAGGCATATTATTTATTAAATTAAATTGATTACTTGATGTGAGAACTAAATTGTACTAGAAATGATGGTCAGATAACCAAAATTATATAACCTAATTATACATCAACTGAATATCCTGAAAAAATACATTTTCTAATTAAATGTGTTTCTACATTTAGTTTTAAACTATCTTGTGGATGTTCTTTATCATATAGGTATTCATGAGCCTTAGAAATGACGTCTAGTAATTACACATTTCTTTCATAGGAATTTTAGATATTATTATTATTTATCGATGATATTTTGCATTGACATATCTAAGGATACATTTCATTCTAAATTTATTGAGTAAATATATTGTTTTATTAGTTTATTACATTTCCATATTGAATATGAACTATATAGTTATTTAAAATGAATGTTTTCTTAGTTCTTTACATTTTCATATAAATTTACTTTAATTGATTTATTAGTTATTATACTATATATACTATTACAGATAATTTTATCTTACCCCTATTATATTTCTATTCCTCATGAAATGAATAAAAAAATTTGAATGATATTTCAAGGATATAGAAATTTTACATATGTTATGATATATTTTATTTTTCAAATATATTATGGGTATCATTTATATAATTTGGATTTCCAAAACATCTAAACTAATCTATCCTTCAGGATTAGATTCCTTGTAATCAGTCTAATGTAATAATATAATTAATCATATTCAAGATTTTCTTGGTTGGGGGATTATAGTTGGTATTAGATGATGTTTAATAAAAACTATAGAAATTAGATTTAGAAAACATAGATTATTGAATATAATACAAATATATACATTGAGGGAATTTATAGATGAACATCGTAGAATTTTGGTAAGATAGATATTATATGGGTCTTCATGAAAATACAGCATTGTCTAGATACTACAAGTGGACGTGGTTCTATCACATATGTGCATAGGGTTATCAACTCTAAAAAGGTGTTTCTGTCTTGGCTCTGAGTAACCTAGTACAAGACAATGATCCTCACAGTTATCTTGGTTTGACATTCATGTTGGATAGGATTAAGATAATTATAATTTTATTTACAACCTATTTTGTGGGATTTAAATGTAAAGATGTCCCCAATGAAACCTTATATCATTATTATAAGAAATTTGTGGCATAATAATTTATTTTATGTTTAGGGGTATACCATGTTTGGAATTATACATTATATATTATAATTATATGAACTAATTTAGCTTATTTCGTCATTTAGAACTGACACCTAGCATAACGAACGTGATCCTTGACAATGTACGTGATCCAAATAGTAAGAAGGATATTATCTTTTATGTTCTTAGGCCAATTTTTCAAAGCGATATATTCTCCAAATAATCATCAAAAAATTAAGATATAGTATCATGTAAAAATGAGATGGGTAAACAATTTTAAAAGTCATGTGGAATTGAAGAAATGAAAGGAATGAAGATGATGATAGGTCAAAATATATATAAATGTAATACAGGAATGAATAATTTTCCCACACGTTCTAATTATTGAATGAAACACATGGGTACTTAGTTAACGGGAATGAGAGTTTTTCATTAGTGTAGATAAAAAGTTCACCATGTTCGTGATTAAAAGGTAATGAATTAAAATTCCAATGTGTAGTGCCTCCACTACAATGAGACGTGACCCTACACAAATATGTATCATGAATCAAAATAATATACCCCAAAAGTTAATAATTGGACATTGTCATGATTATGATAATACCACTTATGAAGTTAAATTATTAATTCTCTTTAATTTAGATTTAGGAATTATTTAATTTGATTATTTTCTCAACAATATATTTGTTATTATAAATATTGAATATATGAGGATTGTACTACAATACTTTTTCAATATGGAGTTGAGATTACATGATGGATGGTACCAAGAATTGATATTTAGTAGAAAGTAAATCTTTTTAAAAACATAATATTTATGGATAGATAATCCTTAATATGATAATTATATAATGATTCTTGTATATGGAAATGATTGATATGAATAATCCAAATTGTATACTTCTAACTTCCTTACAACTGATTCAAGTGTTTTTCATCAAAATACATATAACGTTAATATGTTTATCCTTCGATGAAAAGGTTTAAATGGAACACTAGATGATGTTTTAGTTGTTAATGTATTACTACACCCTGTGATAAAACTTGTGCTATGAAAATATGTAGAAATAGTTCAAGGCACAAGAATAATATTGTCCTTATTTGAAAATACCAAATATGTGTATTTAATTATATATTTAGAGTGATAATTATATTCTAAACACTAGGAATAGGGTCTTTAAACAAAAACATTTTCATATTATCATCCCTTTTTATGTTATTAATAACCTTTTTAATACCACTACCTTATGGAATTTTTGTCAGCAACTTTTTCATGACCACGCTCATTATCATTCTCAATCAGAAGGTGGTGGTTAAATTTTTCTTCTATTTCCATGTTTTCAATTAGGTTATCCTATTTGAATGCCTAGTTCTTTTAACCATTACATTAACTTTTACCTATTATTATTATGATTTATTAAGAACCCAATTTACAATGTGGGTTTTTAACAACATTTTTAAAAGAAAACAGACCCTATACTACTGAGATCAAGTTTAAATTGTGAGGAAGCAATTTAATTATCATTGGGAAAATTTAACCCCATAAGGCATTATAATATTTTCATGTTTGAATAAGTTTAATTTTGTTTATATATTTTATTATGTAAAACACCATGTTAATATTACATTACACAGAAGATTGTATTTTCTTTTGTTACATGCAAGTTCATGTTTTACCAAAGAACAACATATTATTAAAATTGTATTAGTTAATATAAAATAACATATCCGTTAATTTGGATGATACTAAAAGTATTAAATAACTTATGAAAATATATGGTATAATTTATTGGTATCAAATTAATTAGAAATTAATATAGAAACTTTCTAAATATATAGGAAATGTTTTTATAAATAGTTATTTTTATGCTCTAATAGAAGATTTTCCTTAATAATTTAAGTTCATTGATATTATTAAAATATATTAATATAAATTTTATGAAATATATTCAATAAAATTTTGTTTACATTAATCCAATTGATTTAATAGATATACAATAAAAATAAATTTCATTTCATTCATAAAAAAATTATTTTTATAAAAATGTAATTTTGTCACCTTTTAATTGATAACTAATTTTAAATAAAATTTTTGGAACTCTTATGTATACTATTCCAAAAATTAATCATTATATTTTAAATCATAACAAAAAAATACATTGGTTTAATTTTTGGTATATCTATGAAAAGGTTCGTGTTTTAATGAATATTGATAAACAATCGAATTTTAATTGAAAACAACGTTTTCATCTAAATATTTAATAGTGATAAACTATATTTTAAATTCGTTTTGAAGTATAATTAAATAAATTTTATGTCATTTAATATAATTTTCATCATTATAAGAAAATTGATAATTATTTTTAATATAAAAAAATTACAATATTTTGTATGTTTTCACATTAAAAACATAATTTCTCATTCCGTCATTGGGAATAATATTAAATTAATTACGGAAAAATATTTTCTTTGTAATATGAAAAATGGAATCAGTATTTGTAATCAGTTGTTAAAAATTATTTAAACCCATTTCATTTATTTATAGGAATATGAATTGTAAATTTAGTAATATTTTAATTACCACTGTTAAGGGAATATCGATTTAATTATCATAAAAATAAGATTATAACAATTATAAAATTAACCTAAACCATTAATAATATAATTTTTTGGGATTGGGTCAAATAAAATAATCCATTAGAAGAGATTAAAACACATAGAATTTACATGGATTAGATTATCAAATTTATTATGTTATATTCAAATAATAAACAATTTTGTCACACTTTTGTTTCTAACAAGTGAATAATTTTTAATCTGATGTAATATTAATGATATGTTTGAGAATACATATTATTCATAAAAATAAAATATTTACCTATATCATGGTAATTTATTTATAATACTTAATAATTACGTAATTAAATTAAATGGTGACATAATGATGACAAAGTAATTTATTAATTAATGGAAGAATCAATTAAATTATATTAAATTATTTTAATAAAAAAAATTATAGAGTTAACATCATAAACTAATTTTATTGGTGACGTTGACATATTATTAATTTTTTGGAAGTATTTTTTGAAATTTATCTCTTTTTTGTGAAAACAATCATAAGACAATATATTGAATACTCTCAGAAATTTAAATTATTGATATTTTATAAGAAATAATATTTTATTAAATTATATAAAATATCTAAAATTATAAAATTCGGAAAAATAATTTTTATATGTCTAAAAAGGACACTAATTACTCATTTAGTGGGAATTTGGCATTTTATTTTATTTATGTTAACCATTAATGTTTAAAATACATGATATCATGGTAAGAGTTAAAGGGGTGGGGTTAAATAACAGTTAAAACAAAAAAGGTAAGGATTAGAAATGACAGGACCCGTCCTCGGGGCCCGTGCTGTGACTACCCTAAGCCTGCCTTACATAGGTCAGGGGCTGGCGACTAGAACCAAAGGCGTAAATCCCTAAGTTGGGAAATCATTGCCTTTATAAATTGTAAACACACAAAACAGAGTGTGCAACTTGAATTAAAATACTAAGAAAAACTATATACAAAAGATGTGCTGGAAAGAAAAAGGGGCCAGAAATACAAGACCAACAGTAAAGTACAAGGAAAGGACAAACAGGTACAACAAAAAGGAAAACAGCTGGAAAGTGTCTAGCAGCTCCTGGATCGTCCACCACAGATCATACTTGAAGGGTAGGTGGAAATATCCTCCTCAGTGCTCCTCATTCGTTCATCTTCTCCGGGTACTGACTCGTCGTGAGATCCACCTCTGGGTACCATCCGGTCCTCATATACTCTGCCTCGGTCAACACTGTTTATCGTCTGCATCCAACACACCGAGGTGTGGGCATAGCCCTTGCTGGGGTGAGTATAAAGATGCTCAGTAGGGACCCTGAGATCCTCAAGGTCTCACAATATCCAACAAGGATAAACCACAAAGTAAGGATTCAAAGGATAACCCATACTTAGGTATATGCTCATACATATACCTAAGTTATCTAGTAACCCATCTCAATCATGAGGAAACATAAAATTCATTGACTCAGTTCAAACCAATATTTTCATTATCGAAACCACGATTTCTAGAGAACTCCTCCCTTGTCGAGAACAATGGGCATGTCGCGACACTAAGGTGCTTCTCACTTACCTTGGACTGCTGAGGTAATCCTCCTGTCGAGTACCGCGGGTCTGTTGCCAACTACCAGGCACTCCTCCGCTGTGGGTCTGCCTCCAACTACCAGGAGCTCCCCCTAATAGCCTACAGAGGTAATCCTCCTGTTGAGTACCGCGGGTCTGCCGCAAACTACCAGGCGCTCCTCCGCCATGGGTCTTCCGCCAACTACCTGGCGCTCCCCACTGGGCTAGTCGAATCGGTCAAGTAGTCGTCAGGTCTGTCAGCTATTGGGTCTCTGCACTCTGTCATCTTGTCACTATAAGGATCCACTCCCCGAGCTACTAGGGAAAACTCCAACTATTCTGAAGTCTCACGAAGAAGTATTTCAAAGTTCTGTCATGTCATATGGGTCTCAACGCAATATACGGTGCGTCAATCGGACCCCCGTCCTGTGAGTTATTATCCATTTAGTCACGGGGGCCTGGTGGGTTTCGTGTACCAACCAACCTGACCGTATCTCAACTATACCTCGAACTCCCATTGGCTATTCCAAAAGGGACGACTTCGTTCCACGAATATCGGTGCCGCTTACGGTTCGTCAAACGGACGCCCGTAGCCCAAGATATGGGCGAAAAGGTGTAATCGGGCTATAGCGGGTCCGGTTCCGGTCCGACCCAGTCGGACCGACCCAGCCCAACCTAGTCTGAACTAGGATCTGACCCGGTCTGCGGGTCTGGCCCGGTCTGAGGAAACATCTAGGCCTGAAGGGGCGGCCTGACTCGAAGGCGGCCCGGCCCTAGGAAGGCCCGGCAGAGGGCAGCCCGGCCCGAGTGTCGTCCGACCGAGGGCGGCCCGGCCTGAGTGTCGTCTGACCGAGGGCAGCCCAGGAGAGGGCAGCCCAGGAAAGGGCGGCCCGGGTGAGGGCGGACCGGCCCCAGGGCGGCCTGGCTGGCTAGCCCGCGTGGCCCGACTGGCCACGCCGCGGGGGGGGGGGGGGGGGGGGGGGCTGGTTTCCGAATTAACTGGTGGTAGGTGCTGATTTGGTAAACTACAGGACCCGAAGTGTCCTTCTTGTAGTGTGCACTGGCGGCCGGCTCAACCAGCCGCCCTAGTTTCTCCATCGTGGCACGACGGCGTCGCGGTCCTGCTGGCCTCCGCGCGGCACGACGGTGCCACGTTCATCATTCGACCACCGCGACTCTTCCTTCCGGTGTGGTGCGACGACACAGCGCCCCTCCGACACCGCCATGGCCCGCCTGGCCGCGGCTCGGTTCTCTACGCGGCACAGCGGTGTTGTACCCTTATGGCGTCCCGGTGTCCTTACGCTGTCGGCTTCTTCGCGGCCAGCTCATTGTCGGTTTCCACATTTACTGCCTCCGTCATCTTCAAACAAGAAAAAACAAAAGGTGAGGGTCGGGCCATGTTCGTGTGGTCCGAGACCTCCTCATCATGGAGAACCATAATCCTGAAATGTGAATGACGAAGAATGGAGGTTTATACTCATATATAAATTAACTCAAAACCCCCTACCTTGAGTTCGATGATGTTGACGGAGTCGCAGGAAGGTGGCATCGTTCCGTCAATGTCATAGGAGGAAGAGGGTACTCGTCGTTGGTGGAAGAGCATTCGAAGGTGACGAAGTCGAAGATGACGTCGGCGTACTTCATGGGCGTCGCTTCCCTTTCTTGCCCCGGTTGAAGAAGGAAGAAGATGGCGTCATTCTTTTTTGGAGAGAAAAGGCTCCTCCCTAGCTCTCCCCTTTCTCTATTCCACCCAAGAATAATCCCCAACAAAATGAAATAATAGGTTTGCCTATTATTTTTTTATTGGCATGAATTTGATAATTTTTAAAATTAATTAAGTTACCTCAATAATTTAATGGGTGAAGTTTTCCTAATTAATTTGGGAAGGAAGGTGAAGAATTTCAAAGGTTTCCCCCACTTTATGGAGAGTTATAGGGGGGTTAAAGCTCGTGTGGGCCCCACCCCTTTAATTACAAGAGAGGTTAAAACTTTGGGTGGTCCCCACAAAATAATATCCTCCCAAGGGAGGTTATGTGCGGGTGGGTCCCACCTCTAACCTCCCTTTGGAGGTTTTAGCCACCTCAAATAAAAATAAGTACACCTGATTTTAATCTAATTTAATTAAAAACCCCCAAAAACTATCTTTCATTCTTGTTAGAACACAATTGTGGTGAAGGTCTCACTAAGAAATCACCAACGATGCAAGTTCAAAGATGCCCTCGGATAAAAATTCTGAGCACCAGTTCAAAAGATATAAAATCTCACTCGTACATTTACTGAACGTACCCGAAAAAAACTTCATAAATTTATTCCGGACACACCAGGCCTCGGAATCAAGTGCCGTCAGAAAATGTGGACTCGTAAAATTACCGTTTATTTTAAAAAAATATTTCCATGGAAATTATGGTTTTTTAAATTCTCCCCACCTCAGATATTTACGTCCCCGTAAGCTATAACTCGAACTATGGAATCAAATACGGGTACTGAGCACGCATCTGAGCCTCCCGCTCCCATGTGCTCTCATGGAGGTTCTCGTGCTACCAAATAACGCGAACCAGAGGTATCGAACATCCATGTAGGACCTGCTGCTGTCGATCCTCAATCTCCACTGGAACCTCCTTGAATGTCGCCATGTCATCTATGTCTATCTCCCTGTGATCGATAATGTGGGATGGGTCGTGCACGTATCTCCTCAGCTGAGATACATGGAAGATGTCGTGCATCTAGTGCAACTGAGATTGAATAGCTAAGAGTCGCATACTTTGCTGAGGACCTGGAAAGGTCCTATGAACCGCAGATATAACTTGCTGCCTCAGCCAAATCTCTGCAAACCTCGTCGAGGTGAGACCTGTAGAAGGACGTGGTCGCCATCCTCGAACTCTAGAGATCTCCGCCTCCTGTCAGCATATGACTTCTGTCTACTCTGTGTAGTCTTCATCTGCTCCTGGATGATCTGAAACTTCTTCATGGTAGCCCATACCATCTATGGTCCCACTAGTGCTGACTCCCCTGGGTCTGTCCAACACAGTGGCGATCTGCAAGGCCGACCATACAAGGCCTCAAAAGGTGCCAAACCTATGGTGGATTGATATCAGTTTTTGTTGGAAAACTACACCAAAGGCATGTGATCCTTTCATCTGTGACCGAAGTTGAGGACACATGCATGGAGCATGTCCTCGAGGGTCTAAATGGTCTTCTCAGTCTGACAATCTGTCTGAGGATGGAAGGCAGTGCTCAGACAAATCTGCATCCCAAAAGCTTCCTACAACCCCATCCATAGCTGGGAAGTAAACCGTGTGTCTCAGTCAGAAACAATAGAGGAAGGTGCTCCATTTAAACGCACTATCTCTTGAACATAGAGGTGTCTCAAGCTCTCAACTGATCCCTGCTCTATGATTGGTAGGAAGTGGGATGACTTGGTGAGTCGGTCAACGATCACCCATATCGAGTCGTGACTCCTGGATTTATGTGGAAGAACTGTCAAAAATTCCACATATATCCCATCCCACTTCCACTCTAAGACCTCTAAAGTCTGAACCAAGACTTCTGGTACCTAGTTCTCTGCCTTCACTTGCTGACAAGTGAGGCACCGTGGGACAAACTCCACTACTGTCTTCTTCATACATGGAAACCAATGCTGTCTTCAAAGGTCCTGGTACATCTTCGCCACTTCTGGATGTACCGCTAGAGGGGAAGTGTGTAACTCCATCAACACTTCTTCCTGAAGTGCAACTGGCACCAGGGTAAATCCTTTTAAGAGGATGACGTGCTCCCCACCTTCAGAAAATCCATCGGGTGCCTACCCTGTGGATATCTGAACATGTCGCATCTTAGAGTCAACGTCTCCATGCTGCGCCTCCTTGACTCGTTGAAGAAGTGGAGGTGTGACTGTAAGAGACTGAAGATAGGCTGCTCCATCCCTATCCACAAAGGATATCTTTTAGGCATCTAGTTGCTCTGTCGCCTCTCCTAGTAGCTGAATACTAGTCCTCATGATAAGAGCATCCACAAAAACATTCCCTTTCCCAAGAGTATATACTATCTTGAAGTCATAGTCTTGTAGGAACTCAAGGCAACATCGTTGTCTCAGGTTCAGGTCCTTCTAAGAGAAGATATACCTGAGACTCTTGTGATCATAGTATACGGTAAAATGTTTTCCCATCAGATAGTTCCGCCACATATTCAAGGCGAAGACCACTGCTCCTAACTCTAGGTCATGGGTAGCGTATTTTTTCTCATGTTGTCTCAACTTCCAAGAACCATACATGATCACAGCTCGCTCCTGCATCAGGACACACCCAAGTCCGGTCCCTAATGCATCGTAGTAGACTACGTACCATATGCCTTCCTATGAAAGCCTCAAGATGGGGGGCGCTAGTCAGCCTCTGCCTCATCTCCTGAAAGCTCTGCTGGCATCTCTCCAACCACACGAAGGGTTTCCCTTTCTTCTTCAAGGCTGATAGTGGTGTTGTGACTCTGGAGAATTCTAGAACGAACCTTCTATAGTATCCATCCAAGCCCAGGAAACTTCATACCTCCGTCACACTCATGGGTGGCTCCCAAGAAAGTACTACCTCAATCTTCACTGGATCTACTACATCTCCAGCCTCTGAGATGACATGTCCCAAGAAAGGAACCTCTCGAATCCAAAACTATCACTTCGAGAGCTTACCATAAAGTTTGTGCTCTCGAAGTTTGTCTAGTACTACCTGTAAGTGGTAGGCATGCTCCTCCTCAGTAGTTGATTAGATCAGAATGTCGTCGATGAACACTACGACAAAGCGATTGAGGTAAGGCTAGAAGATCATGTTCATGAGACTCATGAACACTACTGGAGCGTTAGTTACACCAAAGGGCATAACCAAGAACTCGTAGTGTCTGTACCGACACCTGAAGGTCATCTTTTTCACATCCTCGTCTCGAACTCTGAGCTTGTGATAGCCTGATCTGAGGTCTATCTTAGAGAACCATCGTGCTCCCTTTAGCTGATCAAAGAGGTCGTCAATCATTGGGAGTGGGTACTTGTTATTCAAATTCACCTAGTTCAGGTGATGGTAGTCAATGCAGAGCCTCAATCTCCCATAAACCTTCTTGGAGAATAGAATCAGGGCTACCTAGGGAGAAAAACTGGGTCAGATGAATCCCTTCACCTGCAAGTCCTCTAGTTGTACCCACAACCCGTGAAGCTCAGCAGGAGCCCTCCGATATGCTGGAGTAGATATCGGTGTCATCCCCAGGTACAGTTCAATGTATAAGTCCACCTCTCTGTGAGGTGGTAGTTCTGGAACATCATCAGAGAAAACATCCGCGTATTGGTCCACCACTACAGGATAAGTCGGACTCTCCACATCAACTGCTTCAAGGGAAAGGCAAGCCAACTGGTGAGTGATCGGCTGCACCCTCCTCCGAGTAAGTCTGTCCTGCGCTGCAAAGGTTCCCTTCTTGCTGGTGAAGGTGAACATGGTCCCATCCATGTGGACACACCACACTTTTCGCCTAATACAGTCGATCTGAGCATGGACTGTAGATAACCAGTCTATACCCAAGATGACGTCATAAGGTCTCGACACCGCTATGAGGAGATCACAGCCGAAGCTCTCACCTCCTAGAGCAAGATCGTACTGCCGGCACCAGTGCATAATCATCGAGTCTGCTCCCGTAGGAGTCTCTAGCCATAAGGATCGAGCCAACGGCTCTGTCAGAATCTTTGAGCTCCAAACGAGGGTAGTGGATATGAAAGAGTGATTGGCACCCGTGTCTTTAATAACTACAGCTAAGGTGGAGTAGACACATATCGTACCTCGAATCATTTCCGAAGTTCCATGGTTGTATGCTTCAACTGCCTGAAGTTGAGCTCTCTCACATCTGTTGTCTCCCAGTGGTTGGGGTGGTCCTCTTGTTGGTGGTGGAGGTAGCACCTCATAACGTCAATTGCCACAAACAGCACGACCAGCTCCTCTGCCACGTCTGCCTTCACCCTGCGAACCGCCTCGATCAAACCTCTGCTTCTGTCTGGTAAGTCCCTCAACTGACTGTTGATCGTCAGTACAGCGGTTCGGATAGTCATGTGTCATGTGACCAAGCCTGTCGCATGAGTAACACTGCCCGCTCCTAGCATGACTGGCTTTGTCTCCACTCTGGGTGCCCCGCACAGCCGATCCTGAGTCGTGCGGTCATCCACCTATTGGTCTGTTCCTCTTGGACCAATTCTTCATCTGTCTCCTACCAGCTGCAGAATACTCCGCTGCAAGTCGACTAGTAGTGGGTCTCGCTGTTGGAGACTGCTCAGTAAGGTAATTATCCACTAGGAGAGCTTTCTCTAACACTCCCACATGCGTCGGAATGCTGAGGGAGATCATCAAGGCTCTGATCTCTCACCTGATCCCCTTCTTGAAGGTCCGGGACTTGAAGAATGGGTCTCGTGCCATATCTGTGGAGTAGCGTGAGAGATCGGTGAACCTCAATGAGTACTGTGCTACTATCATGCTACCCTATTATAGATGAAGTAGCTCCTGTATCCACACTACTCAAAGGGTGGATGGAACAAACACCACCCGAAATAGGCTCTCGAAGTTTGTCCAGAGTAAAGTCGCCTCGTCGTGGACCTGAAGAATCAAGATCCACCATCTGCCTGCTACTGCCTGAAGGAGGCTGGCAGCAAGGATCAACATGTAGTCTGCTGGTGTCCCTACGAGCATGAAGACTCTCACCACAACCTCCATACAATCCTCAGCCGCTTGTGGGTCCGTCTCTCCCTGGAACCTGGGTGGCCTCTGGCGCTGGAACTCATGGAGCACGCTCAAGCGACGTGCATCGTCTGCTGTTGGGGATGGTGGCATCGGTGGCCTAATAGGTGTTGGTACCACTGGTGCCTCCGTTGGTGCCTCAATTTGAAAGGGGCCCTACACTGAGGCCTCGTCGCCCGGTGGGCTGTCAGTGCGTATAACTCTCAGGGATCTAACTGGTCATTCGCGAGGAGGCATCCTAAAAAGAACAGATGCGACACGGTCAAAACATTATACATGGTGAGCTTAACTGGTTGATCTGACTTAAATAAAAACTTTTGAAACACACACGTAATCAGTGTTTTTGTGCACTAAATTGGAAATCAGTAGTCAGGGTACTGGTGTACGGATACGTCATCCACCGCACCAACACTGGACTCCCTGAACTGAAAACCACACTCGGTTCACTTAACACTATTTCTTCACAGAAAATAAATATCAGAGTCCTAAGTTCTGCAGTAGAACCGAAACCTATGATACCAATTTGTCAAGACCCGTCCTCGGGGCCCGTGTCGTGACTACCCCAAGCCCACCTTCCATAGGCCAGTGGCTGGTGACTAGCACCAAAGAGGTAAATCCTTAAGCTGGCAAGGCATTGCCTTTATAAAATGTAAACACACACAACATAGTACGCAACTAGAAGTAAAACACTAAGTAAAACTATATACAAAAGATGTGATGGAAAGAAAAAGGGGTCGGAAATACAAGCCTAACAATAAAGTACAAGGAAAGGACAAAACATGTACAACTAAAATGACAAACAGCAAGAAGGTTTCTAGAATCTCCTGGATTATCGACCATGAATCATACCTGAAGGGTAGGTATAGATAGCCTCCTCAGTGATCCTAGTTCATCTGTCTCCTCCGGGTACCGACTCGTCATGAGGTCCACCTCCGGTACTGTCCTATCCTCGTACACTTCACCTCAGTTAGCGTTATCCGTCATCTGCATCCAACACAACGAGGTGCGAGCATAGCCCATACAGGGGTGAGTATAACGATACTCATTAGGGACCCCAACACCCTCAAGGCTTCACAATATCCAACAAGGATAATGTAGAGACCCGAAGCCTGACGTACATGGACATTACATTACTTTTGCGGAATACTTAGTACATAACAAAAACACACACACAAGGATCGTAATAGTTTAGTGTCTTTGGAAACTCGGAACGTAATCTTCTAATCGTGGTGAAAGATCTTCAATATCTCCCATAAAGATCTTCCCTTTTTTTTACCTAAAACCTTTATTTATATCCTGGGGAAAAGAAAACATAAAAGGGTGAGCTCAAATGCTCAATAAGGGTAAACAAAAGAAAAATCAATCACATCATATTCATAAGAACATAACTTTCGGAAATCTTAACCTGCAAAAGAGAGCATAATTTCATAACATGGGATAAATAATAGTAGTGAAATGAAATCCCAATAATCATAACTTAAAACGTGAAACTTTGTGGCATACACACATAATCATAGAGAATCATTTCTTGTTAGTCAAGACTCATTTCCAAGACTATCTTAGTGGACAAAGTCCCTTTCTGAATCGAGTAACCCTCCTTTCAGTCCTGTTTCACTGAACCGGTATAACCTACCATTTCAGCCATGTCTATCTCATGAGATATAAAATCTTTACCCAATGCATTGGAGGGAGATATAGGTCCCACCCATCTCAAAATTATACCATTCTTATGTGTGCCACAAAATCATAAATCATACATCATTACATAACCCATGTAATAAAAATGGGAATCTTAAACATCGTGACATCATAAAACATTTCATATAAGATAAAGGAATTCATAAAAAAAAATTCCATCACAACATGATCAAATCAATGTAATAATAGGGATAAAAACAGAACCCTTTATTATCTTAGATGGAAAATAATTTTGATAAAACACTTGAACTCCATTCTTGAGGAAAATATCCTTTCTACTTCAAAAACACTTTTCCTTTCTTAAAATATCATAAAATTATAAACTAAAAGAAGTTGATTAAAAATAAACTTGAAAACTTTTAAAGGAAGCTTCTTGGAAACAATGTTTTAAAAATCCATTCATTCCGTATAAGTTAAAAAAACATTCTTCGTTCTTTTGTCGGAAAAGTCAAAAAGTACCTCGTACGAAAAACGACAAAAGATTCCTTTCATACATATTACTAAAAACACACCGAAGGGTAAAAATGGATTTAAACAATTGTATGTGGATGGAAATAATATTAAATATTGATGAAACATGGATGTGGATAATAAAATACACCCCAGTAAATACTTACGAATAAACAATCTCGGATAAAAATGAGATTGTGATATTTCCCTTACCTTAGGTCCGACTTGCTTTGTAAGTGTCCGAACCTCCTGTATAATGATTTAAATCATGTTATTGACTTATTCCAGAATCATATTCATTGTTATTATATCATATATGGTCCACTTATGACTTTATATTACCCGTTCTTTTGTAAATTCATGTTAAAGTAGCATTTTGGGTAAAATCGTCTCATTTGTCGTTCGTGTTTTTAACTTGTAATTATTCATATGATTAATTAGATCATGATTACTTAATTACAGAATATAAAACATGATTTATATATATATATTCATAATACACATATATAATAAATCAGTAAATGGAAAGAAATACACCGTTCATGGAGACGGTAGTTCGTACGTACGCATGAACGCTGTTTTCGTTTCCTTATTGAATTGAATGGAATTAAGTAGATGACATACATATAAATATAAATAATTCCAGTATCATTATTAGGTAATATATTTCATTAGTACTTATTATATATACTTTATAATCATTCATGAATGGTTAATCATTGAGAATGAATCTCATCGCGTCGTGGAGACGGTAGTCCGTACGTACGCACGAGCGATGATATCGTTCCCATGGTCGTGGAATTGTGTTGAAGTGTATGTATACTATTTCAGTATCAATATCACTTTATAATAATCATATATAGTTACTCATTACACCTTTATACCCATCCAATTAAGGTGGTGGCGGAAAATAGATTACACCACGGCGTGGAGACGGTATTCCGTACGTACGCACGCGCGGTGATTTCCTTTTTCCGTAGGATGGATAGAAGGTTAATTAGAGTTGTTTCATATTTATAATAACATATCAGTATGTAAGTAATACTGATGTTATTACTTTATCATGAAACAACTAAAGAAGAATAAGTTGAAGAAGAAAGAAATTGAAAAGATCGGTAATGGATATTACCTCTTCTTTGGAACGCCTCTTTGAATCCTCCACTTAGGGAACTAAGATTGGTCTTTGAAGAAGACCAGGACCTCTAGGATTATTCTAGGGAAGTGTAGAGGAGAAAATGGAAGGTTTTGGCCGAGCTTTAGTGCTCAAATTGGTGTGAGGAGGAGGGGGAGGAGGTGCCCTTTTATAAGGGAGGAGAGGGGCACCTTAGGAATATCTCAAAATATTATTTTATATTAAAGTCAAAATCGGTTTATAATGGTTCCAAAGGGTATTATTTCGAAGCTAAAGTGGGTATGTGTAGAAATAATATAATCCAATAGGATTTATACAAGTTTAGGGTATTATATTAACCTTATCAATTAGATTTAACTCTAAGTTAAATAATTTAACTTTTACTGTGTCTTTTTGTTTTCTTTCACTATATGGTTAATACACTTACTATAACATGCCAAAAGAACCCCAAATTGTTTATTATTAATATATATATCCTTATATAAGTCATTTGGACGAACCTTAGATTTTTAGGAATAAAATAACAATTAATAATATAATATTTGATTTAAAAACTATTTTGTGTCAATTTTGACACTATTTGATATATGATTTTTGTGAAAGTCATAACAGAATTATATGTTCGAACCAAGTTTATTAAATCTACACTAATATATCATAGTAACCTATAAAATTAGTTTAATTCATAAAAAGTCTTAAATTACATTTATTTTGGTATTTATAATATCAATTATGTCAATATTTCATTAATAAGATAATTAATGCATCATCTTTGTGTCATACATAAATTAACTTATTTGATGTCTAAAAATTACAAATAAAATACCATTATGTAGGAAATCATTTTATCTTTCTAATGAATATTTACAATCGAATTTATCTTATGTATAACCCTATATTAAAAATGTTTTAGTAAATAAACTTTGATTTTAACTCTTTTAACTCTTCTTTGAATTAAATAATAATAAATGTCCTAATCTAATCCAAGTGGGCCTAAATGATAATATTTTACACTTAAGGTTGTTTTTGGTCAATATACACTTGTTCAATAGAATTAGGACATGTGTTAGGGTAATATTAATATCATTCTTACCCTTAATTACCCTATTTACTTTTAACCGTGGTAAATAAAAGTAAAAAGTTACTATTCACCAAAAAATATTTTCATCTCATTGAACCACATTTTACTTACTGACATCAACCGTGTCTCTCGTATTTTTGAAATTCCATTCACAGAAGCGGTAAAATTAAGTTTTATGAAAAATTCAGTTTTTTTTAACTACCACTTAGTAGTTTCACTATTCATCAAAAATTGATGTTTTTCAGAACAATGCCAAAATTTCATCCTAAGCTATATTTCATATTCCGAATTCAAAAATGAAGTCTATTTTACCAAATTCATAACATAGAAGTTTCATTAATTAATTTTATAATTAAACCCCGCTGTTAAAACAAATAGCGTGTTTTTAAGAAACAATATCTATCAAAAGATTGACACTTGATTATGTCTGGTTTAAATGTGAAATTACAACCAATGACCAAAATTGTATTAAATTGTAAAAATATATTCTAAATATACTTTAAAACCACTCAAATTAATAATTTATCACTATTAATTATTTTGATTAAAAAAGTTGTTTTTAATTATAATTTAGTAATTTTCACTATTCATCAGAATATGAAAGTTATCCGAAAAGTACCAAAATTTCACCTTAGGCTAAATTCGATACTCCGAATCCAAAAATGAAGTCCATTTTGAGAGCTAAATTTTCTAAAATTTAAAAAGTGGTTATTACTATTCATAACAGCTAGTTTTAATAATATTTTAATAGCATATCGTTGTTTCGTGAAACTCAGTATTGCATACTACACACGCTATCGAGGAAGGTTGTGATTGCGTGTAATGCAAGGCAAGTCAAGGATGTGTGTTGTGCAAGCTCCTTTTGGTGTAGCGTACAACACAAGACATTAATAAAATTAAAAAGAATATTTTTCATAAAATCTCAGGCTGTTACATTCTACCCCCCTTAAAATGAATTTCGCCCTCGAAATTCGTCGGGGTTATAAATGGTTTACTATTCGAAAGTTTCTTTAATAGAAATCCACATCGTAAAAAGGAATATCAAAACCAATCTTTAAAAACAAAAGTATGAAATGTAACGGTTACCCAAATAAACTAATTACTGGGTTTCCACATAGGTGAAAATATGGATATGGAAGAGAAATATAACCATCATGTTCTGATGGAGAGTGGTAGAGAACATGGATATGGAAAAGCCAGCAATCACAAAGCCATAAATTTGTGACGATCTAAGGTACCATCTGATTCATCAGATATAAGATCACTAGGACAACATTTTTGGTTTTCAAGATTGTTTCCCTAAAGTTAAAGAATTAGAATAAATACTTACTTTATTTTGGTACAATCTCACTGTTGTTCGTGCCTTTAACAATTTCCACTTCATCTCTTAAATAAATGAAGTTGAATTTTTTATTCGTGAAGTGTTAGCAGATCATGTGATAGAATGACGGGTCATTCCATCTGTCTCAAACAAAATGTTAGCAAAAATTATATACATAAGTCGATCTATAGTGAGATTAATCATATATGGTTCCTAAAATGGACTTTATACTTCATATATCATACTTCTTAATATAATAAAACTAGTTTCTAATAAACAGGGACTTCCTGTAGGCCAGTGGTAGGCGATAAAGGCTAGTCGCACTTCGGTTGTGGGTTCGATTCCCACATCCTTGTCTGACGCGATGGGCTGTCTCCCATCCTGCAGGTTTTCCTTTTTCTAAAACTATATCATCCCATTAATAATATTGAGAAAACTTCTATCCTTAAACAATACTAACTTATGTCCAACATAATCTATTCCAATCTTTAGGCTTATCCATAATACTGCAGTCCACTCCCATATATCATAAGATATGTTTTGTTGGTCACATTCCAAACATTCAAAGTCCTTAATCATGTATTCTCTTGAATACCTTAGTGAAAACATGAATGCAGTTAAAATTTAACACTTTCCACATACCAAAATCCTCAAAATTCTATATACTCAAACCATGATATCACTTAGTCCTTATATCAATCATGAGCTCATGAATACTGTTAAACATTTCATTTTCTCATTTTCCCTTCATTATGCGCATATCATCTTATTTCCAAAAATATCTCAATCACTTTGAATACCACATTAGACCAATACATAAATATTCCAATACTCCATGATACAATATTATTTTGGAATCCCATTACATAAACACTTAATCATTCCACCACATCGTTGTCATATTCAACATCGCCAATAGTGATCGCATGTGACTTCCCTTTGTCCTTTGCCTTCAGTGGTTTCTCATGTTGATCATCACTAACCCTTGGATTAGGGCATTTATTAGCATAATGCCCCATTTCCTTGCACTTGAAGCATTGAAGTGTTGGTGGTGCATTCTCTGCAGTGTTTGCTTTATTCAAATCATTAGAAAACCTTTTTCCATTACTTCGACACTCAGTTGCTCGATGACCTTCTTTTCCACACTTAAAACATTTTCTAGTCCCTTTAAGACAATCTCCACCATGCTTCTTTCCACACTTTGTGCATAAGGAAACATTCATCTTCTTTTCACCATTATTCTGAGATTTCTTTTTGAACTCCATCTTTCGTTTCTTGTCAAAACCATGAGATGGATATGTAACACCAACTTCCATTTCTACCTTGATAGCACAACACACAATTTCTTCATAGCAACTGAAGTCTCTTATAGCTAATGCCCTTCGAAGACTTGGTTTTAAGACACTTAAAAATCGATCAACTTTACTTTCAGGTTGGATGATAATACCAGAAGCATACCTTGCAAGTCTTGTAAAATTTTCTTCGTATATACCAACAAATTCATCATCCTTCTGCTTCAGCTCAAGAAACTCCTTTTCCATCTTTGTTCGAAGAATACGAGGGAAGTACTTACTAAAAAACAAGTTCTTGAACTCGTCCCATTCCATGAAATCAATTTCATCTCTTTGCCTCGTATTCTTGATAAGATTCCACCATTGATCAGCTTCACCTTCCAAATGATATACGGATAAGATGACTTTATCATGCTCAGAACATTGAAGAACTGAAAATATCTTTTCAGTGGTATTGATCCATTGTTCAGCAACAAGTGGATCAGAAGACCCACTGAAAGAAGGTGGACGTTGCCTCATGAAGGACTCAATAGAATATTGTTCCCTTCTCTGCTCATTTGGAAGTCCAGAATGATTCATAGCTTGTGTAAGTATAGCAATAAGATTTTGCACTCCATCTCCCATAACATTTGTTTGTTCAGGAGGACAATCATTGCATCGTCCATTGTATTGATCAACATGGTTCCTTCGGGTTCCAGCCATCATCTAAAACCCAAAAAGAATAGTGTGAGAGGCAAAAATCATGCTAGGGAAAACAACATAATAAAGGGGGAGTACCTTCAATATCTAACATCTTATGTTTAATTCTATGATCATTAGCGTAATTCTAGTACTATAACCTATACGTATACTTAACCTTAGGGACATCCCTAGACATACCTTAGAAATATCTCTAGGGATCTCACTAACTTTTTCGCATCCTAGTTTCCAAAGGTTGACTAAACCTTTCCTCTGATACCAACTGTAGAGACCCGAAGCCTGACGTACATGGACATTACATTACTTTTGCGGAATACTTAGTACATAACAAAAACACACACACATGGATCGTAATAGTTTAGTGTATTTGGAAACTCGGAACGTAATCTTCTAATCGTGGTGAAAGATCTTCAATATCTCCCATAAAGATCTTCCCTTTTTTTTTACCTAAAACATTTCTTTATATCCTGGGGAAAATAAAACATAAAAGGGTGAGCTCAAATTCTCAGTAAGGGTAAACAAAAGAAAAATCAATCACATCATATTCATAAGAACATAACTTTCGGAAATCTTAACCTTCAAAAGAGAGCATAATTTCATAACATGGGATAAATCATAGTAGTGAAATGAAATCCCAATAATCATAACTTAAAACATGAAACATTGTGTAATACACACATAATCATAGAGAATCATTTCTTGTTAGTCAAGACTCATTTCCAAGACTATCTTAGTGGACAAAGTCCCTTTCTGAATCGAGTAACCCTCCTTTCAGTCCTGTTTCACTGAACCGGTATAACCTACCATTTCAGCCATGTCTATCTCATGAGATATAAAATCTTTACCCAATGCATTGGAGGGAGATATAGGTCTCACCCATCTCATAATTATACCATTCTTATGTGTGCCACAAAATCATAAATCATACATCATTACATAACCCATGTAATAAAAATGGGAATCTTAAACATCGTGACATCATAAAACATTTCATATAAGATAAAGGAATTCATAAAAATAATTCCATCACAACATGATCAAATAAATGTAATAATAGGGATAAAAACAGAACCCTTTATTATCTTAGATGGAAAATAATTTTGATAAAACACTTGAACTCCATTCTTGAGGAAAATATCCTTTCTACTTCAAAAACACTTTTCCTTTCTTAAAATATCATAAAATTATAAACTAAAAGAATTTGATTAAAAATAAACTTGAAAACTTTTAAAGGAAGCTTCTTGGAAACAATGTTTTAAAAATCCATTCATGCCGTATAAGTTAAAAAAAACATTCTTCGTTCTTTTGTCGGAAAAGTCAAAAAGTACCTCGTACAAAAAACGACAAAAGATTCCTTTCATACATATTACTAAAAACTCACCGAAGGGTAAAAATGGATTTAAAAAATTGTAGGTGGATGGAAATAATATTACATATTGATGAAACATGGATGTGGATAATAAAATACACCCCAGTAAATACTTACGAATAAACAATCTCGGATAAAAATGAGATTGTGATATTTCCCTTACCTTAGGTCCGACTTGCTTTGTAAGTGTCCAAACCTCCTGTATAATGATTTAAATCATGTTATTGACTTATTCCAGAATCATATTCATTGTTATTATATCATATATGGCCACTTATGACTTTATATTACCCGTTCTTTTGTAAATTCATGTTAAAGTAGCGTTTTGGGTAAAATCGTCTCATTTGTCGTTCGTGTTTTTAACTTGTAATTATTCATATGATTACTTAGATCATGATTACTTAATTCCAGAATATAAAACATGATTTATATATATATATTCATAATACACATATATAATAAATCAGTAAATGGAAAGAACTACACCGTTCATGGAGACGGTAGTCCGTACGTACGCATGAACGCTGTTTTCGTTTCCTTATTGAATTGAATGGAATTAAGTAGATGAAATACATATAAATATAAATAATTCCAGTATCATTATTAGGTCATATATTTCATTAGTACTTATTATATATACTTTATAATCATTCATGAATGGTTAATCATTGAGAATGAATCTCATCACGTCGTGGAGACGGTAGTCCGTACGTACGCACGAGCGATGATATCGTTCCCATGGTCGTGGAATTGTGTTGAAGTGTATGTATACTATTTCAGTATCAATATAACTTTATAATAATAATATATAGTTACTCATTACACCTTTATACCCATCCAATTAAGGTGGTGGCGGAAAATAGATTACACCACGGCGTGGAGACGGTATTCCGTACGTACGCACGCGCGGTGATTTCCTTTTTCCGTAGGATGGATAGAAGGTTAATTAGAGTTGTTTCATATTTATAATAACATATCAGTATGTAATTAATACTTATGTTATTAATTTATCATGAAACAACTAAAGAAGAAGAAGTTGAAGAAGAAAGAAATTGAAAAGATCGGTAATGGATGTTACCTCTTCTTTGGAACGCCTCTTTGAATTCTCCACTTAGGGAACTAAGATTGGTCTTTGAAGAAGACCAGGACCTCTAGGATTATTCTAGGGAAGTGGAGAGAAGAAAATGGCAGGGGTTGGCCGAGATTGAGTGCTCAAATTGGTGTGAGGAGGAGGGGGAGGAGGTGCCCTTTTATAAGGGAGGAGAGGGGCACCTTAGGAATATCTCAAAATATTATTTTATATTAAAGTCAAAATCGGTTTATAATGGTTCCAAAGGGTCTTATTTCGAAGCTAAAGTGGGTATGGGTCGAAATACTATCATCCAATAGGATTTATACAAGTTTAGGGTATTATATTAACCTTATCCATTAGATTTAACTCTAAGTTAAATAATTTAACTTTTACCGTGTCTTTTTGTTTTCTTTCACTATATGGTTAATACACTTACTATAACATGTCAAACGAACCCCAAATTGTTTATTATTAATATATATATCCTTATCTAAGTCATTTGGCCGAACCTTAGATTTTTAGGAATAAAATAACAATTAATAATATAATATTTGATTTAAAAACTATTTTGTGTCAATTTTGACACTATTTGATATATGATTTTTGTGAAAGTCATAACAGGATTATATGTTCAAACCAAGTTTATTAAATCAACACTAATATATCATAGTAACCTATAAAATTTGTGTAATTCATAAAAAGTCTTAAATTACATTTATTTTGATATTTATAATATCAATTATGTCAATATTTCATTAATAAGATAATTACTGCATCATCTTTGTGTCATACATAAATTAACTTATTTGATGTCTAAAAATTACAAATAAAATACCATTATGTAGGAAATATTTTTATCTTTATAATGAATATTTAAAATCTAATTTATCTTATGTATAACCCTATATTAAAAATGTTTTAGTAAATAAACTTTGATTTTAACTCTTTTAACTCTTCTTTGAATTAAATAATAATAAATGTCCTAATCTAATCCAAGTGGGCCTAAATGATAATATTTTACACTTAAGGTTGTTTTTGGTCGAGATACACTTGTTCAATAGAATTAGGACATGTGTTAGGATAATATTAATATCATTCTTACCCTTAATTACCCTATTTACTTTTAACCGTGGTAAATAAAAGTAAAAAGTTACTATTCACCAAAAATTATCTTCATCTCATTGAACCACATTTTACTTACTGACATCAACCGTGTCTCTCGTATTTTTGAAATTCCATTCACAAAAGCGGTAAAATTAAGTTTTATGAAAAATTCAGTTTTTTTTTAACTACCACTTAGTAGTTTCACTATTCATCAAAAATTGATGTTTTTTAGAACAATGCCAAAATTCCATCCTAAGCTATATTTCATATTCAGAATTCAAAAATGAAGTCTATTTTACCAAATTCATAACATAGAAGTTGCATTAATTAATTTTATAATTAAATCCCGCTGTTAAAACAAATAGCGTGTTTTTAAGAAACAATATCTATCAAAAGATTGACACTTGATTATGTCTGGTTTAAATGTGAAATTACAACCAATGACCAACATTGTATTAAATTGTAAAAATATATTCTAAATATACTTTAAAACCACTCAAATTAATAATTTATCACTATTAGTTATTTTGATTAAAAAAGTTGTTTTTAATTATAATTTAGTTATTTTCACTATTCATCAGAATATGAAAGTTATCCGAAAAGTACCAAAATTTCACCTTAGGCTAAATTCGATACTCCGAATCCAAAAATGAAGTCCATTTTGAGAGCTAAATTTTCTAAAATTTAAAAATTGGTTATTACTATTCAAAACGGCTAGTTTTAATAATATTTTAATAGCATATCGTTGTTTCGTGAAACTCAGTATTCCGTACTACACACGCTATCGAGGAAGGTTGCGATTGTGTGTAATGCAAGGCAAGTCAAGGATGCGTGTTGTGCAAGCTCCTTTTGGTGTAGCGTACAACACAAGACATTAATAAAATTAAAAAGAATATTTTTCATAAAATCTCGGGCTGTTACAGATAAACCACAAAGTAAGGATTCAATGGATAACCCATACTTATGTATATGCCAATACATATACCTAAGTTATCTAGTAACCCATCTCAATAATGAGGAAACACAAAAGTCATTGACTCAACTCAAACCAATATTTTCATTATCGAAACCACTACTGCTGGAGAACTCCTCCCTTTTCGAGAATAGTGGGCATGTCGTGACACTAAGGCGCTTCTCACTAACCTTGGACTGCTGAGGTACTCCTCCTCTCGAGTACCGCGGGTCTCTTTCCAACTACCAGGTGCTCCTCTGTTGTGGGTCTGCCTCCAACTACTAGGCGCTCCCCCTAATAGCCTACATTGGTACTCCTACTGTTGAGTACCGTGGGTCTGCCGTAAACTACCAGGCGCTCCTCCGCCATGGGTCTGCCGCCAACTACCAAGCGCTCCCCACTGGGCTAGTCGAATCGATCAAGCAGTCATCAGGTTTGTCAACTACTAGGTCTCCCCACTATGTCTTCTCATCACTGGAAGGATCTGCTCCCCATGCTACTGGGAAAAACTCCAACTGTCCCAAATTCTCACGAAGAAGTATCTCAAAAGATCGCCATGTCATTGGGGTCTCAACACAACAGACGATGCGTCAATCGGATGCCCAGTCTGTGAGTTATTAGCCTTTTTGTCCCGGGGGTCCGGTTGGTTTCCTGTACGAACCAAACTGACTGTATCTCAACTATACCCCGAACTCTCGTGGGGTATTCTCAATGGAATGGATTCATTCGAAGAATATCGGTGTCGCTGACGGTTCATCAAACAGATGCACGTAGCCCAAGATATGGGCGAAAAGGTGTAATCGGGCTATAGCGGGTCCGGGTCCGCACCGGGGTATAACCCGGTCCATGGTTCCGACCCGGTCTAAGGAAACGGCCAGGCCCAAAGAGGCGGCCCAGCTCAAAGGCGTCCTGGCCCGAGGGAGGCCTGGCCAAGGGCGGCCCGGCTGGCTAGCCCGTGTGGCCTGGCTGGCCACACTGCAAGGGGGGTACGACGCCCCCTGGTTTCCGAATGAACAGGCACTAGGAGCCAGTTCGGTGAACTGCGGGACCCGAGGGGTCCCACCTGTAGTACGCACTGGCAGTTGGCTCAGCCAGCCGCCCTGCTTCCTCCACCGCGGCAGGACGACGCCGCGGTCCTGCTAGCCCCCGCGCGGCGCGACGACGCCGCGCTCGTCGTCCGACTACCACAACCCTCCTGGCCGCAACTCTTCTTTTTGGCACGATGTGATGACACCACGCCCCTCCGGCACCACCACAGCCCACCTAGCCGCGGCTCGGTTCTCTATGCGGCGCGGCGGTTTCATTCCTTTTTGGGGACTCGGTTGCCTTGCGCCGATGGCTTCTTCGCGGCCGGCTCGTTGTCGTTCACCGTGTGTACTACCTCCATCGTCATCAAACATGAACAAACAAAAGGGGAGGGTTGGGTCGTGTTCATGCGGTCCGAGCCCTCCTCATCATGGCGAACCATAATCCAGAAATTTGAACGATGAAGAACAGAGGTTTATACTCATATATAAATTAACTCAAAACCCCTTACCTTGAGTTCGATGATGTTGACGGAGTCCTGGGAAGGCGACGTCATTCCATCAATGTCGGAGGAGGAAGAGGGTACTCGTCATTGGCGAACGAGCGTTCGAAGGTGGTGAAGTTGAAGACGACATCAGCGTTCTTCATGGGCGTCGCTTCCATTTCTTGCCCCGGTTGAAGAAGGAAGAAGATGGCATCATTCCTAGTTGGAGAGAAAAGGCTCCCCCTAGCTCTACCATTTCTCTATTCCACCCAAGAATAATGCCCAACAAAATGAAATAATAGGTTTGCCTATTATTTTATTGTTTGCATGAATTTGAAAAGTTTAAAAATTAATTAAGTTACCTCACTAATTTAATGGGTGAAGTTGGCCTAATTAATTGGGGGAGGAAGGTGAAGAATTTCAATGGTTTTCCCCCACTTTATGGAGAGTTACAAGAGGGATAAAGCTTGTGTGGGCCCCACCCCTTTGATAGCAAGATATGTTAAAACTTTGGGTGGGGCCCACCAAATAATATCCTCCCAAGGGAGGTTAAGTGAGGGTGGGCCCACCTATAACCTCCCATTAGAGGTATTAACCACCTCATATAAAAATAAGTACACCTTATTTTTATTTAATTTAATTAAAAACACCCAAAAACTATCTTCCATTCTCGTTAGAACACAACTGCGCTGAAGGTTTCACTAAGAAATCATCGACGTTGTGAGTTCAACGATGCCATAAGATTTCAATTCTGAGCACGGGTTCAAAAGATATAAAATCTCGCTCGTACGTTTACTGAACATACCCGAACAAAACTTCAGAAATTGATTCCAAACACACCGGGCCTCAGAATCAAGCGCCGTTAAAAACTGCAGACTCGTAAAATTCCCACGTATTTATGAAAAAAAATTCCATAGAAATTCTAGGTCTTTACACGGAATATAATATAAACTTGTCAAAAAATCATTAGATGATATTTATTATACCCTCGTAACCCTATGATCAAAATGTAGTTGTTTAATGGACACTTGGCGATGAAAATAACTAAT
This sequence comes from Viscum album, assembly GCA_963277665.1. Lineage (NCBI taxonomy): Eukaryota > Viridiplantae > Streptophyta > Magnoliopsida > Santalales > Viscaceae > Viscum > Viscum album. Next base: position 1,730,915,151 of record OY728132.1, read on the forward strand.
ATCTTCTTTAAATCAAAGATAGTTACAAAATGGAACTCTCAATGTATTTAATATCATTTATGTATCCACATAGTTAAAAAACCAATATGTGAATGAAAATAAATTCCTATTGAGATCTTAAGGAAATTATTTTCATTATATAATTTTAATTTTTTTTGAAATTTTACTATTACAATAAAATCTTCTTCATTGCTACATTAGTATTTGTATAATTGACATATAATTAAAATAATTGATTTTAATAATATTAATTTTCATATAATTTGGATGTGTTAATGTATATACAGAATTTTATATTTCTATATTTTATATTAGATATTTTTCAAAATATTATATTCAAAATCCCAATATTTCATGAAATATTTAATGTCTAATTAATTTAATACTACTATATTTGACAATATAGGTACTTTATTGATTTATTATACTATTAAACTATTTAAATATTATAATAATAATAATTAATTTAAAAATTGATAAGATATGGTCTAAAATTTCGGTACCTATTAATTTTTATGCCATTTTTAATTCTTTTTCTCTAGAATAGGCTTGTTATGTTTTAATGTTTTATCACTTTCCAAATGCTCCTTTCACCTCAATTATACAAGGGAACCTCCTCTATCACCTCCTCATGAAACTATAGGTATTCTAGCTCAATTAGCCCCTTCCACAAAAAGATCAAAATTTCCCTTTATTCATCCTAAAATCCTCTCTTTAGGAGTAAATCCATCCATGTAAAACTTTGGTGCAATCCAAAAGGAGTTACCAAATGAATAGGTAACATATTTCCTCAACCTCTTCAGTTTTGTTTCCATTATCCAGCCAATAAAATATCCTTAATACATTATCATATAACAACATAAGTATCCAGACTATATTAATATGTTTTTATGATAATATTTATACCCACAGTTAAATACAATTGCTTGCGATGAGCGACAAACTCACTTTTTAAGTGTACGGTGAACTACCGACTCACGAAACAATGACTATTAGTTTTTTTCCTTAAGAATATTTCATGGTTGGGAATTATAATGGACATTCAGTTTAAATATGTTATATATGATAGTTATTAATACTTTATGAATATTTAGTTATTTTATAACACATACCTTTATTCTTTTGAATTTTCATAAATATGATAACATCGTATGTGGAAATGTGGATTACCACCTCTTCAAATAGATGTGATCCGGTCACGATATACATGGAATGTATAATATATGGAATTAATAATTATATGTGACCTATTTGATGTAAATATAACTCTATAATTATAATATAAACATATATCATTTACTTTTTATTCTTTTAATATAGAAATGAAATGAATGTAGCATTCACACGTACATACGGTCTACCGTCTCTAAGAACAGTGCATTTTTTTATTTTCTCTAAACAGTATGGATTATTATAAATATATATATAATGAATATATAAAATATTTAAATCATTTTTTAAATTATTTAGATGAGGAATATATGATCTAATTAGTCAGAACAACCAATTTTAATTAAAAACATAATTGAGAAACTCAGAAAATGACACCTAAAATAATGAATATAATGAGAGATAATGTTAAAAAATAGGTTATAAGTTATTATAAGATGGTTATATATGACATCATAAATTTTAATGTTGTTCTATAATAAGTTATTAACATTATTAAAACCATTATACATGAGTTTAATGGATGATCACCTAAAAGGAAATGTAGGGTAATGGATTTCAGGTTAATTTCATTTTAATGAGGCATATTGTAATGTTATTTACTTTATTTATTTTATATGGTGTATATATTTCCATTTGACATGTTATATAATGAATCTAATTATTTTCATGAGATTATATGTCACATTTAATGTTATTCCTTCATGGCAATTATTATTCAAATATTTCAAAGTGGTGTGGGCCCCATTGGAACATCAAAAGATTATTTTCCTTATAAAATTTTTAATGATATTTTAGTAATATTTCCATTCATCAATGTCAAAAACCCTTATTGTTAATTATCCTCCTCTAGATAAAAATATATAAAATTCATTTTATTTATACAATATGAACATTTTATAAGGAATATGATTTATTAAATTAAATCAATTACACGATATGAGGAATACTTTGGATTGAAAATGATGGGTGGGGCCCAAAAATTATATTTACCCTTGATGTATTGGTAGGTTATCATGAGTGGAATATGATGGAAAATTAAATGGTTTTCTACCCATATTATTAAACCATCTTGTGGATGGTCTTAATAGTATATGTTTTCATGTGTCGTATACATGTCGTCCAATAATTGATCATTTCCATCAATGTTATTTCAGTTATTAATATTATTAATACATGATATTTCTTGTCAACATATCTATGGATTAATTTCATTCAAATTTTTTTGATCGAAATGAATTTGTTATCAGCTTCTCAACATTATATATTTATTATTCATTATCTAGTTATTTAAATGGAATGTATTATTGGTTATTTACATTTCTATATAGATTTATTCCCATTGATTCATTATTGATTCCTATGTACATACCCTTATTGAGAATTTTATCATAGACATTTTAAGTTTCCTTTCCCCGGTATATGAAGAAAAAATGCTTCAATGATATTTCAAGGATGATGAGATTTTACTTATGTTATGATTTATTTTCAGTTCCCAATGTATTATGGGTATTATGTATGTAATATGTATTTCTATGACTACTAAAATGATCGGACCAATGTGATTTGATTCCTTACAATCATTCTAATGTAATAAAATAATGCATAGACTCTGGGCTTATAGGGTCGGGGTGTTACACTTATAATATAGTTGGTTGTGTTTGTGGAATCCTATATGAATATATCCTATTATGGGACTATAAAAGTATTCACATGTTTTTTACAATTTATAATAATAGCACACAAATCAATTTCTTACTAATACATATAGTTTTTAATCTAAATATCTTTTCATCTCAAGTAGTTTTGGTTTTCACTAAAAACATGATAGTGAGACATTCATATTGTTTAACTCCTTTGTCCCAACATCCTATCACATGTCAATAAATATAAAATCCATGATAACCCAAAAATACTATGATATCACTTATAATACCCCTATATTGAAATTATAAACAATACCATAATTAGGTCCCTAGTACCCGAAATGTTCTCTGTGATCTATCGAGGATATCCTCTTGAATAATTCATCTTGATATAAAATTGGGGAATGATTTACTTATATTTATCCTAATTGAAAGTGTTCAAACATACCAATTTTTTGTGTGACTCACATATAGGTCATACATTTATAAATACAATAAAAATTGAAAAATAGGGAAATATTACATATGTTAAAATATCCATCACTCTATGAATACAATCAATACATAAATTTCAATCCACATTTAGACTTAACCAATGTCAGTTCCAGTATAATAGTCTTAATAAATATATAAAGGGTTAGGAGGTATACAACAGAATCTATATATCAAATGTATAAAATGTACTATAATGTAAATTATAACCCTAATATATCCAATAAAATAAAATAATTATTACACCATGAAAAAAACTATCCATGTAACTTATTTTCCTAAAATTCATTTATAATTACTCTCTGTGTACTATGGTGTCTATAATGTGTTTGAGAATAAAAAACCAATATGGGCCACTAAAATGTATCTAAACTCATTAAATTAATATATATTTTTATTCAGGAACATGTATATATATAAATTTATTTAAAAATGTTTATGGAAAAATGTAGTTATGAAATAATATTTAGAATAAGATCAATCTAAAAACCACTCATATATAAAATTCAACTAAAACCAATGACTCGTGAGGGTTGGTACCTTTATTACCTAATTAAGGCCAATTCCTATAAATTAAGGTGGTGCATTGGTCCCCCAATAAATGGAGTCAATTTGAACACGTTTATATAATACACGCACACATGTGTGTGTGTAACCATATATATGTGGATATATTTTTTTATCGGCTATGTTAAGTATTTTAAAAAATCACATCATTGGAAAAGGAATATTGTATAGTAAAAACAAGTAAATCATAAATCATATCCCTTTTGGGATATTATATGGGGTATACAATAGTCAATATATGAAACCCAACCAATTAAACCATATATATCATTGGTCAACATTTCTCAATTACTATATAAGAAAAATATTAAAAACCTTTCAATTATATTACATCCTTGTAATAAAAATGCACAAAATCAATATAGTGGTCATGCTCCACATCAATGAAATATTAATTTTGAATATCATTTATTCAATTTGAATGTTGAAATCTGAAAATGTAATGAAACATACTATTCCTACATATAATAATGTATTGGTATGCCAAAACATCACATGAAAATTAAATAAAAATAATATAGACATGTTTTTTATGAAAAAAATGGTTTATTATCCAAATAATACTATATAAACACTTCCCCAAAAATTGGAAACGCATAGAAAAAATCCAAGGAATATATCACTTCTATAATTACCATACATAACCAAATGATTTCATTAATAGTATATTACCCTAAATAAATTATAAAGATACTAACATATGTAATTTGACTATTTTAAGGCATTAAGAACTCATTTTTTTATAAAATAAGTCAAAATATTATTTTAAATTATAAAAAATAGGAATATAAGAAAACTTGGTCCCATATATAATACATTGTTAAAAAATAGAGTTAGAACCTTTATTATTAGTTTGAAAAAATAGAGGAAAAACATTTCATAGTATAATATATAAGAAAAAATATATATTTACGTTATATAAGGATATTAGGGATGCTACATATAATATATGTGTGTTATATTATATTATTGACGTAAAGAATGAAATATTCCCCTACCTACATATCATCACAGCTACAATATTCATTATTCGTGTCACTCTGAGAGGGAAACTCCACATCAAATTATCTAAGGATCATTTATTGGATTGAAAATGAATCCTTTTATATCAAAATCTACAAGTGATCGATACCTTTTCTAGTTCACAGCTGGATGCCCCACACAATAGTAGTTTCAGTCTGTCTCTATTGTGCTCTACCCTTTAATTCAGCTATTGTACACACTATCATTTCACAGGTAGGAAATTTATTCTCCCCCATAATAGATAAAACCCTCAAAATATAAGATTCCAAAGGTTCACCTTCTATTAACAATGATGTATAAATGTTTCTTATAGAGTCAATTCTACATGCCCACCCAAAAAATGTGAAAATGATGACCGAGTTGAAATATTCTCAGAAAATATATTTTTCATAGGTTTAAGTATCTATAAAAAATAATGCCTTTACATAACCCTATATAAAGAAAAATTAGTTTGATTATTGAAAAGGTAGGTTATATATACTTTTGAAAATATATTAATTTTTTTAATTCAAAAATTTATTACAACATGGTCAATCCATCCATCTCCTCGCCATTAATGAAATTGTAGAAATAAATTTCAATTATAGATAATTGGCATATAAAATAGATATATAATAGTCAAAATTTATGGTTGTAGTTTATGTAATGAATATTTTTTATATTTTATTATAAAATACAAAATATAAAATCCTATAATTATTTTTTATAATAATGAATCTATATTAGAAGATTTTTTTTTACAATGTCACCTTATGATGAGTTATCAGTCACATATCCTGAATCTAAAAAATAACCATTCAATGTAATGGGAACTACGTAACATAATAAAATATCCAATTTTTAAAAAATATTCATAGGGAAATAATTACCACCAAGGAATATGCAATCGATATTTAATGAAATGAAAATCTAATACTAAAGTATGTAAATTTATTTTATGCACTTAAAATTGATGTAAAATACCTATCTTCAACTGATAAATAATTTTGGAATGAATATATAATAAAAAATTAAAATATGATTTTATATGATTATAAATTACCAATAAATAACAACTCAAATGTGGGTGTTCAATGACATAAAATGAATTATTTAAATGAAAAAAATATCAAGGCTAAAAAATATTTATTTCGATTGAACGATTAATAATATTGACATTTCATTAATTTTTTTCTCTGAAATATCACTAATTAATATTTTTTATAATAAATTTTAAGCTTTTTTACTTTCCTAGAAAATTCATGTGGTTTTCCTATCAAATACATTACCCTGAAATTCTCTCGAATAATTGATATCACCTACGAAGATCGTTGGAAGATATCAACAAACACATAGTAACCAAATAATATATTATTTCATACCAAATATTCCATTTTAACCCTTAAATAATACTTTGTAATCCTTTACTGGTAATTATATAATCACTATAATTATTGAATCACTTGACCTAAGAAAAAATCCTTCAAAAAAACACCATGAACCTGAACAAGACCATAAAATCAAAAATAATAAATTAATAAAAAAACATATCAACCTTCCAATTCGATCTCAAAACCATTATATTCTAATAATAAATAATACAACACACACCATATTTCAAAATAAAGATATAAAATTCAGGACAACCCACACAAGAATTCTTAACCCGAGAAAAGTGCAATCTCCATGTCATGGAATAATTTCACTATTCCTTTAAGAAATTAGAACACCGCATCTCTAATCCAGTAGAGTGAAAAAAATTGTTTAGACGTTAAAAGATGAGTAGGGAAAAATATTAACATGTATATGGAATTAAAAATAAATGTGGAACCTCATATGATAATGAGTGTAGTGGGAGGAAGTAATGTAGTGTAAAATGAGCCATGGGAGGCCTTTTTGTTGTGTTGAAAATGTGAGGGTCAAAAGAAAAATATGTGGGCTTAAAATAATTACATATAATATAAAATGTTCTTTATATTTTAAAAAATTAAATCCATAGACTATTAGTTAACAATTATCATTCCGCATGTTTCCCCTTCTACATAGATCATTATGTACCCAACACCTCCAACTAAGTACAAGGATCCACCTACTATTCTAAATTATATTTTATACCACCTCCTCACCTAACATAAATAATTATACTCTTATGGTACCTCAATCTCTATTTAAATTCCATATGTATCTATCCTCAAACATTAACAATCATGATTGAAACCCATATGGAAAAGTGGGCTCTCCTCCAAAACTGAAAATACAATCAAGCCAATGTTTTCATTAGTAACATCCCAAAATTTTATAGAAAATTAAATATAATTAAATACAATATGATATGGATATGTACATGGGTGGTTACCTTTTATGCATAAAATGTAGTCATTCCATACAAGTATTCCTCTGAAATTCATATAGAATTTGTTTCAAATGATATAGATAAATGAAAAAAGATTCTTCATCCAAGCTAGTAATAAATAGAGAAAAGAGTATTATATTTATGGACTACATATATTCCTTCTTATTCAGAGATAGTGTGAATCAATTTTTATGCACTTTTATATGACACTATTTGGAATAAAAAATTTATATCAGGTGTAGTGTTTTCCTCTTTTTTTATTGCATTCCTATGTTGGGTCATATTTAGACTTTTTTACTCTATATATTAGTTTGTGATGTATATTTGATTATATATATATATATATATGAATATATATATATATATATAATTATTCGTGTAAAAATGGCACAACCATGATACATGTTTTACATCTATTAACATGTTTTGGTTTTTGTATTTTTTTGTTTCGTTAAATCATGATAAATTATTTTTTAGTAATTTTATATTATATTTATTCATTTAATAAACATCTCCACAATATTTTTCATTTCATCATAGATATTAATTCATTCAATTATAATCAAGAAGCATAACATGGGTCATAAGCTTATCAAACATGGGTTTTATTTTGGTAGTGGGGTGAGGACATTACAATCAATATCATTAAATTCCCTTAAAAGATTTTTTATTAAAAGGTTCTAATACAGTGGAAATCATATAATATTTTATATTCCTATAATGATTTTATGATTAAATTAATAATATTAATCAATTCATTATCTAACAATGTGAGGAATAAATGAATAAAAAATATCTAATTTTTTACCTTCAAATACATTTAATATAATAATCTAATAAGGGTTGAATATTGGTCTGTTTTTCAAGTGATTCAACATAAAGAAGATGAAAATGATATTATGGGATGTCTATATGGTTTTGTGGCTTTGCCACCTCTCTTGAAGCAGAAATTATAGGCATCACTGTAACCATTAAGTGCTTTTCAATTCTTGGTAGGAATAATCATTCGTTGGATTGTGATTCTTCTATTATGGTTCATGCAATCAGAGTTCATTCATAGTATATTTTATTGTGATTGATTTCTCATAGTATTTCTTTCTTGGACACACTCTTTTCCATTGATTTTATTTTTATTCATGTTTATAGGGAGGAATATTTTCTGGCATATGGCCTTCCCAACAGAGGTTATGATGGTTGTGATATGGCTTGTTCTACTCCGGTTTGTGATAATTTTTATCCATTTCTTCAAAGGGATATGTGTAAATATCAACTTTTTAGGATTTTTTAATTTGATTTTCCTTTTTATATAATAAGATACTTGATTTTATGGGCATGATCTCATATTTTTAAAAAATTCATCTACATAAAACATATGATATAACCATAAGGTATACAAGTCAATAAATATTATTATTATTTTAAAAATATATAACTATTAGATAATAATTATCAACATATTATTTATATTTACGTTTAAGGCACAAATAATTATTTATGTAATATTTAGAAATCCTGTTAAACAAATATTATCTTTTAATAAATGAATTTGTTTCATTAATAAATTTGTCAATCTTAATTCAACTGGATGGGGAAAACATTATATAACTTGAGTTATTATATGATATTAGAATTTTTTTATTTACTTATTTTCATTAATATTATAGATCATTAAATATGTGTGGTGACTATATCCTTCATGATGGCGAGAGCGGGACATTGCGATTCTAAATCTGACAGTGGAGAAATAGTGATTTTCAGGTTTCCTCTCTGATTTTATCAACGGATTCATTCAACCCCATGTTGGAATTGGCCTTTATAGAGGATCGTTCCCCGCCGAGGGATTTGAGAAACGAACAGGATTCTCAAGAACCATCATTCTCAAGAACGAAAGGACTAACAATCGCGGAGGCACTCTCAGGATCTACAGATCTAGTCAATGATGATTCGTCTCGCACCTCTAATATTACAAGGCTTGAAAACGATGGATTTGCAGTGGTGGTAGATCTGGAGGCACTGCAACCAAGGATCAACCTTTGCAAATTCTCTATCCTAGTTCGCGTGATTTACTCAAGGAGGGAAAAGACTTGGTCTTATGCGGATCACAAGGAAATGGTTTCTCATAATTGGGAAAGCAGGGATTAGTGGATTATTCCTATTCGGAGAGGGTACATTTATATAATTGTTCAATCCAAAGATGCTCAGAATTGGTCATGGAGGTATGGAAATTTGCAACTCAAACCTAGAATCCTCAGATTATCGGAATGGGATGTCAATTTTAATCCCTTCAATCTCTAGCAAACCAATACTCAAATATGGGAAAGGATACCTGGATTGAACTTGGTGTATTGGTACCCAAGGATCTTAAATGACATAGCCTCATGTATTAGCACCCCCATCAGAATGGGTCAAAGGACCCTGGAAGGGGAGTTGGGATTCTTTTCCCAGATTCATGTGGATGTTAACATGGATATCAAGCGATCTTCCAGTATATCATTCCATGCTAATGGAAACAAATCAGAAGTGAAAGTGGAGTATGAGATTATGCCTCTTTTTTGTGATTTTTGTAATATCTTGGGCCATTCAGTGACTAATTTTATGGTACTTCAAACGAAGGTTATTGTTACTCCTAAAGCTCCGGAGTGGATTGATCCTTACAAGGGAAGGAAAAACAAATCTGCTTTTGTTGGGAAGAAGGGGGATGCTAAGAGTCAATATGGTCTCGCACAACCTCTGAATATTGAGACTAACATCCCCCCGATTAAGGCTCTTGTGATGAAGTCATTTGCTCTAGTCTCTACCTTGAAGCAATCTTGGGATGATATTATTGAGGAAGAGGACACAGAGAATGATGTGAAGACATGATCACCCTACGAGGTATGTTCTGTGATGATTCATGATATAGAATGTGATTTCAAGGAAGATCAGTCCATGTTCTTTGACATTTTTAATGACATTTATTGCCTCGTATGTAACCTTTAAAGAGAAGAGGAATATATTTCCATATGTCATTAATTATCTAGGGAAATCAGTGACTTTATGTTGGCCCTAAAAGGAGTGTATCCTACTACTTTTGAGGTTTCTCCCATATGGGCAGTTCCTCTTGCTTCAATCCCTGCTGAGAAGCCCTGTCCAGTGAGTTGTTCTGATATAAGGTCATAAAAATATTCAAAGTGGTTTCCTCTTGAAAATGTGTCCAGATGTATAGCTCAAAATCTTAAATGCAATAATGATTTATCAACAGCTCCGAGTTCAATGCAACAGGATTCAAAGTAGGCTTCGGGTGCAGTTTTGAGTTCTGGAGAAAATGTAACACATCTCATCCCTCAACATGTTCATTGCGAGACTGAAGATCAGTCTTTCGTATTGAATTATTCTTATATTAGGACATCAAAACTTCCAGAAAACATGGCCATTGAATATGTTATTATATCTGCAGGAAAGGAATCTCAGTGAACCACAGATTTAGTAGCAGCTTCACGCACTGGCCATCATTCACAGCAGCTTTAGAATGATGACATGCTTTATTCTCCCATTTCACTGAGGCATGTTGTAGCTACTGATTCACACATCAAATGATCAATTCTTCCTGATAGTGGAATCAAAGAAAAAGTTCTTCATTTGAACAGTAATCAAAAAACTCAAAAAAACATGGATGGGTCTATTCTGGATGGAAATTCCATGATTTCACAGCCTAGTACATCTATGATTAATGACTTATTGAAGTGAACTCCCACTCTAAATTGTAAGGTTGGGAGGCCACCAAATAAGGTAGGAGGTAAAATCATGAGGGGTTCTGACCCCTGATTCAGATATAAATAAAAATCATATTTTGGAATTGTCAGGGATTGGAAAATATAGATACCTTTAGGTCCATTCGTTTCTTTATAAAAGAACACCAATCAGTCTTTATTGTTCTGTCTGAACCCAAAAAGATTTTCTCCTCTAGCATTGCAAACATGGAGAATCTTAGATTTCATCTCATTGACACCAACATATGCTCATCTTATGTCAAGGGTCTTTGGGTTATAGATCATACTTCTCTGAATATCCCTTCAATTGTTATCTCATGCGATCAACATGTGACATGATCTTTCAATTGCTTTTGTCTCCTATTTCCCTGTTCTTTTATTTATGTTCATCACAGGTATCAAGATCGCAGAAATATTTGGATGGAAAATGGTACTTTAAAATCCTCCATTAAAAATCCTTGGATTATAATGGGGGATTTTAATTCTATTTTGAATCTGGATGAGAAAATGGGTGCTTCCAATAATTCAACGTACTCTAGGAAATTCAGATATTGCATAGATCAAAATGAGTTGTTTGAGGATAATCTGTTTGGTGAAATGTACACTAGGTATAGGAGGCATTTGAACAGTTTTGTGGCCTGTAAAATTGATAGAGCTTTTGTAAATGAGGCTTCTCTAGATGCTTGGGGATCCATTACATGCACTACTCTATCCAGACTCAATTCTGATCATTATCCTATTGTAGTTGATCTTGATGAAATGGATCACAAACCTTTTTTTCCTTTCATATTTAACAAGCCTTGGGTAACTCATAATGAATGCAGAGATATTATTCAAAACACTTGGAAATCTGTAAATTGAAAAAGTGATGCTTTCACTTGTATAACCAAACTCAAAATTTTCAAGAAGACTTTGAAGCATTGGAGAAAAAATTATTTCAGCTCACTTGAATCTGACATTGTTTCTCTTGATGCTTCTCTTCGAAATGTGCAAGAGCACAATACCCTTCATGACTTTTCTAGTGGTATTCTGCTAGAAAATGAGTTGTCATGGAGGCTCAACAAGATTCTTATCCTAAAGGATGCTTTGCAAAGGGATTCCTTTAATTCAAATTGGCTAAAGGATAGTGACCAAAACAAAAAAAAATTAAATTCACTTTAGAAAATCAGAAATGCTTCCAAGCCTCTTTCTCTGATAAAAAATAGGGATCGTCTCATTGACAACATGAAGGATTTATCTGAGCATGTTGTCTCCTATTTCAAGGACGTCTTCAATGGGGCATCTTCATAAATGGATCCTATAAAAGGGGTTATCCCTCAGCTTGTGACTCAAGAGGAAAACACTAGCCTTATTGTTATCCACCTGTCTGTAGAGATAAAGGAGGTTGTTTTTATTCTCAAATCTGAAAGCACTCCTGGACCAGATGCTTTTGGTAACTTCTTTAAATCACCCTAGGATATTATCCATGTGGATGTTTGTAAGTTATTCACCAACTTTTTCAAGGATGGTATTCTTTCTCCTGGGTTAAACACTCAGTTTTTGGTTCTTATATCCAATGTGGAGAATGCCAATAAAATCCATCTTTTTAGGCCTCTCTATTTGGTCAACACCATATAAAATATTATTTGCAACATCCTTGATATCAGGCTTTCTTATATTGCATGTATGATTGTCAATTTCAATTATTTTGGTTTTATTAAGGGGTGGTTGATTCAAGATTGCCTTATTACTGCTTTGGAATGTGTGAATCTTCTCAAAAGTTTGATTAGGGGAGGCAATATTGCTTTGAAGCTTGATGTGCGGAAGGGTTTTGATACTATGGATTGGGGTTTCATTTTCAAGATTCTCTCCATGATTGGTTTTGATATCACCTTCATTAATTGGGTCAATGTCATTCTAGGATCTGCTCATATTTCTGTTTTTTTAATGGATCTCCTAGAGAATACTTTGGTTGCATGAGAGGCGTCAGGATAATTGATCTTTTATCTGTTGTGATTTTTTCCATTGCTGAAGATTATTTAAGCATATTTTTTTCCATTATGGTTGGGAATGATAAGATGAAGTCTGTTCATGCCGCTAGGGGTCATGTTGCTCCTTCCCATCTTCTTTATGCAGATGATATCATTCTTTTCACTCAAAAATACAAGGGAAATATAAAGAATATCAAGAGGGATCTTTTACATTATAAGATGGTTTCTGGTCAGGCGATTATCGAGAATAATTATTTTGTGTACATTGGGAGTAATTTTACCCTTACAAGAAAAATGCCATTATCAGTGATATGTGCATGAGAGAGGGTTTTTTCCCATCATATATTTGGGGGTCCCTATGATCTAGGGGAGACCGAAGGCTTGTTATTTATCTAGTATTATTGGAATATAAGAAGACAAATTTCAGTTTGGAAGGGTAAATCCTTATCCATGGTTGGTCGGGTCTGTTTAGTGACGTCCATTATCATATCCAAATTTGTGTATTACTTTTTGGTGTATAAATGGTCGTCATCTCTCTCCAAGAGCATTGGTGTGTCGAATAAAAAATTTAATTGGAGTGGTTCCATTGCGGAAAGAAGTCTTGCCACGGTTTCATGGAAAAATGTCTGCAAGACTTATGATGCAGGTGGACTGGGCATTAAGAATCATGGATCTTTTAATGATTCCTTATAAGCTGTGTTTATGTGGAGGCTTATTAATGTCAAATCAGAATCTATTAGCTTCCATCATGTTAAATTCATGAGTGAACTCAAAGATGGAAATTTTAACTATCTCTGCTCTTTGGTATGGCCTGATTTTACGTATATTTTTTACATTATTGATAATGATTCGAGATGGCTTGTATCTAAGGATTCATCCCTTTCATTCTGGAATTGAAAATGGGCTGAGGTTACTTTGGTTGATTAGATTACAGATGGAGACTCAAATCTAGATTTTGACATATCTATTAAAGATCAAAATCAGAACATGGAAAATATGTCGTCTCATATTATTTCAAATGATGACAACTATTTTTTCTCTCCTAGGGACAACTTTTTAGCTGAAGAACGTTTTACTAATGGAATCCTCACTTCTAAAGTGTTCTATGAGACTATCATATACATCAGCAATGAGTTCAATTGGATGGGTAATTTGAAGGGAAATTTCATGAACCCTTCTCAGTCAACTCTGGCTTGGAGAGTTTCTCATAAGAAGATTCCAACTAATGATTTCTTGCAAACTTGTGAAATACCTCTTTATTCTATTTTTTTGTGTCATCATCACATGAAAGATGTTGATCATCTTTTCCTTAGCTGCGTGGCTGCTTCGGCAATGTGGAAGGCTATGGCTGATCTGTTTGATGTCTCTTTACCTCGAGTCACATCGATTATGGATTTTTTAAAGGGCTAGAGTAAAATCATCTTATCACCACATCTTCTATGTATTTTCTAGGTGGTTGAGGAAGAGGTTATTAATTGCATTTGGATCTCTAGGAACAATGCGATTCGTGACCAGCACATCTTCCGGGCTAGTGAAGCGCTGGCTGGTATAATATCTGCTTTTTCGTAATTTTTTTGTTCCAAAAAAATTTTGTTGTTCAAACTCCATTCATAACCTCTCAGTTTTAACTCAGATTGGGGTAAAAGTAAATTTCCAACACCATATGGGCCGATTAATGTTCTTGGGGTAGATCCATTTTCTCGTTGGATTAAAATCAGTTCTGATGGTTCCTTAAGAGGTAATCCATGACCTGTTGGTCTGGGTGCTGTTTATAGGGATCATCATGGCTGTGTTCCTGGTTGTTTCCATAGACCATCTGGAAATGCCTTTACTCTGGAAGCAGAAATTCTTGGTGTGATTATAGCGGTTGAGCAAGCTCAACAACACGGTTGGAAGAATATTTGGCTTGAAAGTGATTCTACAACAGTTGTACTTTCCATTTAATGAGATTCCATTATTATTTCATAGAAGCTCACCAACAGATGAACCTGAAATTTGGATTTTCATTACTCTATGGATCATATTGTCACCTATATATATTGAGAGGCTAATGCGCTTGCAAATGGTCTTGCAAACAAGGAAATCAAATGTCCTTTCTTTCAATGGGATGATCAGGTTCCAGATGATCTTCTTCCCCTTCTCAAGAGATATCAATGTAAATATCCCATTTTCATGATTATGTATGGTTTTTTTATTTAATAAAGAGGTCTTTTTTTTTCAGGCCAAGGTCTCAGTTTACCATTAAAAAAATATGCGTGGCTGAAATTTTTGTGATTGAGATTTAACATTATGTTCTCATGGTTTATCATGTGGAACCAATCAACTCATTTTAGATGGTTGAATCGAAAATATGTTCAATGTTAATCGCTTATAATTTCATATAATGTATGTAAATATTAGGGACTATATAAATAATTTTATTTATATTATACCAATGATATTATCCTAACATCCTGACCTAAATAACTGGTCCCGAACTAGAATTTCAAATGACCTCAGGTGTGCGTCCACATATATTAGAGGTAGCCAAATAGTAGCAAGGACTTATGGTGGAACATTGGGGTGGCTAAACTTGTAAACACGGGAGATTTTAAAATATAAAAAGTTAGGTTTGATAGAATATATAGAATAAATTAAAAGGCTTATAAGAGAATGTAACACCCTGAGATTTTGTGATATATATATTTTTAAAATAAATTTAATATATTCAATAATTGGTGATGCACGTAATGATGGGTTTAAATGAAACAAATTACTCTATTTAGATGTTATTGATTAAATTTTACTATTATAAACTAGCCATTACAATGTTGGGAATGGAAATGAGTAACTAAATTATGAAAGGTATATGTTTTATACTTGTATAAAATATTAATTTGTATTGTGTTGGTTAAAAATAAACTAATAATCATATGAATGAAAATGAAATGTATTCTAAAAATATATTTTCCTAAAAGGGGATTTAGTTTCACATTTTCAACATAATTTAAAATTTTGACTACCAATTGTATGAAATTTATCGTGAAAAAATATTTTTAATTTTTATATATACCATCAAAATTATAGTTGGTTTAATTTTGGGATTATTTCTGAAATGCTTAAATTATTTACGAATCTTTAAAAATAATAAATTTTCTAAAAAATAAAATTTGATTTACAAAATTTACAATGTCATATTATATTGAAAATTGGATTTAATGAAAACAATATATTTAAAATATATTAAAATACAACTAATTTAGGCAATTTTAATGGTTTTTTATTGAATTTTATAAACTTAACAGAAGTTTCTCTATTGAAACATTCTTTCTTGGTGCATATATTGGTAAAATTTATGATTGAATTCTTAAAAAAATATTTATTGAATTTGAAATAACTGATTTCATATTTTGAATCATTATAATTTATAATATATAATATTCTCAACTTATTTTTTGTTCTTTGTGAATAATAATTGTTGAAAAATTAAATATCACAGTTATGGTAAAAACGGATTTACAGGGGGGATAAAATAATAATATATATGTCAAAATGACCAAAAATCTTGTACATACCAAATTTTATGGCCATATTTACCCCATATATACTCTTTGTGATTAAAATAACCAGTTTTTAAGGCTTCGTCATGACAAAAATGTGGGATTAATTAATTATTTTCAAAAATTTAATGTGTGTCGTCTTCGAGTCTTATAAAATGCCACCCACTCCCCTTCCCTCTTCCCACTTCCAATACCATTTGAGGCAGAAAAGACCTACCGATATCATATAATTTATCCTATACCATCCTAATATAACTTATTGATAGATCATAAATCAAACCTATAAATATTTTGGTTCATACTAAACTATGTTGTGTGAATATGATGTAGTATTCTCAAAAAGAATTTTTTATTTTGATTATTCATACATATCATTACTATTTTATGAAACAATGAGAATATAATAAAATAATTATATAACAGAAACTATTTTTTGTGATGTTAATTACTTATATACATATCATTTCCATTCAATAGAAATTGAAACTGTTGATCAAGTGAATGACAGAATACTACCTCATGAACCGATGTATTTTTTTCCCATCATCACATTTTGAAGGATGAATATCTGGAAATAATTCAATTGGGTATATTATATTAATTTTATTATTATACTAATTGATTTATTATTTTATGTATTACCTAATACATTCCATTCTGTTCGGGACATGATAACATCACTCTTGTGTATGATGGACTAGTATCTCGCAAAGCGATATGATTCAGTTTTAACATAATCATAAATAAAAATAATATGAATAGATTTTATGAATACATTTGATATATATTATATGATATTGATTCAAAATATTAATGTTTAATCCACTTCCTTATCATTTGACTCATTGAAGAAATTATATCGTTGGTCGTTCTTACATGAAGTTGACCATCTCCAAGTACTAATACCATTAATTCTTTATGTACAAACTTCTAGAGTTATTCTAATTTTTATTATTGATTAAAAAGTAAATTTATAACATTAATATAGTTATGGAAATTATTTATATATTTAATATAGAAAAGAACTAGATCTTTCATGAAAAATAATGATTGATAAAAATGGCAATTAACACACAAAATACAGAAAATAATGAAACACAATTAGAAAATTGGATTTAAAATGTTATTTAAGGATAATATGAGATATTATATATATTACTACGGATTGGGAATAAATATATGAAATAATAAAACCATTATACTAGAGGTTAAGTAAAATTTAAGCAAATAAAGGTGTTATGAAATGGATTTCATCTCAATTTCCTATCAGTGAGGTATATAATAATGTTAGTCACCTAATATCCTTTATATGGAATCTATAATACTATTTTTACAACTAATATCATGAATCGTTCATAATTAATCAAAATTTTACATTCAACTTTAAGTATTTAAACCAATAGGATGTGACATTAATGTTAAAAAGTGGTTGTGAATTTCATAGCACAATTTATTTTCATTAGGTTATATTTCTTCTCGGTTATATTATCATAATCTCATATTACATGTTTAATGAATTTTGAATATATTAGGTTTTATTTACAATTTTTTGATTTTAATTTTTATTTTCAACACAAAATTGATTCATTGATTAATACTCACTTTTATGAACGAAAATTTTGCATGGTTTTATTTCCCATTATATTTTTAATCAAGGTTGTTAATGCTTGAATTTGATATCGAGGAAATTACAATAAAATTGGATAATAAAAAAATTTAATTTTATTATCCTCTATTTTTTAATGATTGATTCATTTAATATTACTACTACTTGACTCTTTATTTCATAAATTTTTTGAAATTTTTTGATAAGAATACTTGACATTATTCTTCTATACAGTGGAAAATCATCATTAGTTAAATTACATGTATCTGGAAAATGATTTCAAAAATATTTAAAATTATCAAACACATTTATTGTAGAAATATTTAACCATTTATTAAATTATTTTTTTAATGGAATATCTTGTCATATATGGAATGAGGATATTTTTACACTTTTTCCAATTGTGTGAAAGGAATAGATTACTATGTTATATGACATGTAAAAAAATCTTATTGTTAAGACCTTTCAGTTATTTGAATATTGCATTAAATCATTAGATCATTTTTTTTTGAATAATATAATTTTCCAATCATTTTTTAATTTTTTATATAATGTAATTTTCGAATCCAAAACCATTTTTTACTCCTGATGTTTTTAAATATATTTTTAGGGTATTTATCCTCACCAATAATAAAAACCCATTATATTACATATACCCCACTTGGGATAGGATATGTTAATACCATGATTATTATTATATGGATGTTTTATACTATTTTGTCCATATAATGTACTGATATTCACATTACTGATTAATTATTGTTTTAATTAAATTCCCCTTGAAATAACCACATTCATGTGATCAGTGAACATTAAATTTTTCCTAAATAATAAAAAATAGTTATCCTTGATATAGTTATTAATTAAACCATGTATCGTATATGTATATGGTGTTTTATATTTAGCGTTATTTGATTTACTTGGGAAATTTAGATTAATATTTAACTTGTACTCAATATTGAAGTTTTTTATGCAAGATGAGCCTTTCCTAGAAGACAATGTATCTTATATTATTAAAAGAAATCCCATATAAAAACATTCTAAAAATAGAAATTTTAAACTTTTCCATCTAAATATGTGGTAAAAGATCATCGAGAACCTGATTAGACAAAGATGAATTATTGATTCTAGCACCCTTATTAGCAACACCATCTATAAGTGATTTGTCCTCCATATATATGCAAGTGAAAAACTAATCAATTTATGAGATATAGTCTAAGAAAATAATCTACCAAAAAATTAACATCAATTATTGACTCTCTGAACCTACTCTAATATTGTGAACCATAACAGAAGAATTTCATACGTACAAAATTGTACCCCATCCATGAAGCAAAGTTTATTCAATGGGACCAATGACACTCAACATTTATGTCTCAAGAGAGGATTAAAACCCCCAAGAACCATAAAGACAGCCTAAAATATCCATATGGTGATTTCTGAAAGTAACACCATAACCCAATGGACCCATATTACCCCTTAAAGAATCATTTGTGTTAATTTTAATCCACCTGAAAAAAATTTACTAGTCAAAAAATCGAATTCTACACATAGAGGATGGAAGTTACCAGTAATTTCAAGTCCCCATAATGCCCAGAAATCATTATAGGAGTCAAAATAGAAACACTTTTTGGATGAGATAGCTTCTGTAATAAACCCCAAAAATTGTTACAAAGAATCCTGAGGTAAAGAACATGGCCTGATAATGTAACCATTTTTTATAATTCTAAATGGTGAAAATTAACTCCATATAAGTAAGCCAAAAAATGAATCTGGGGTTGAGGGGACAGTTGAATCGACAAACTTCTTTTGAGGAAGTCGTGGATGTAGCATGTACATGGAAAATGGATCTTGAACATATTGGAAACAAAATACCACATTGAATAAATATTGGAATATTTCAAGAAAAAACTCCAAAATATGGTACCTATTTTTATGGTTGATAGAACATATGGAACACATAGAAATACAACAATTTTGTAAAAAATTATCCGTTAGAAACTTAACACATACCTAATTCAAATTGAGTATCAACTATAAGGGACGAATGATAGCCCTATGCATTTTACAATGCCACTAAAAATTGTAACCTGAGCCGGAAAATGAGAGTAGAATGATTTTAAAGTAAAAATATAATTTTACATAGGTTTCTAAACCCAAAAATTAGTTCGGGGTGAGAACCGATACCTACAAAAAATATATCTAATAATATCTGGAAGACCATTGAAGTTGTTCAATTATTCTGTAATTGAAATAGATAAATATTGTATATCATCATTATTCATGTTGGATTATTCTAGAGGAGAACCATTGAAATTTTTAGTCCAAAAATGTAGATATGAATCCCAAGATACCAACAACCATGAATTAAAATTAATAGTATAATAGATGAATAATATGATAGGCCCAATAGAGGACGTCATATGAAGAAGAATCCCATTTTTATGTTTCAGAAGAAATACATCATAAAGGAAATCCAGTGACCTTGACATACCATTCACCAATATTCATATGAAATGATCATGTAAGGGATGGTTAAAAACCGATTGTTTTTTATACCATGACCCAGAGAATCATAAGGCATGAAACAATTTTTTTAATCCATAGTGACTAATTTCTATTCAATAATAATACCACTCCAAATAAATTTTTTAATTGATATAAAAATATTATTAATAATATAATCATCAAATTAATAATCTATAACTGAATAGGTAATCATTCATGTGATTATGGATTCAAAAAAAAATATGTTCATCCATGGAAAGAGACATATCATTCCATGAATAAAGCTTTTTTATTATCTAACTAATGATACCAAAAAATAGGAAGCCTTTGGAATACCCCAGAACATAACAACACTATGATAAACAAAATAAAATACCCCATATTTAATGTAAAAATTACCAATAATTTAAATCTTTATAGAAGTAGTGATCCCCCTAACACATTACAAAAAAATATTTATTGTAGTTGGAAACCATACAAGAGGCTTTTTCATTATGCAATAATCCTTTCCTGATATTTCTGATATTTTTCTAATCCCTACTAGGGAAGAAGATAATTTCTTTTCTTTATAAATGATGGTATGTACTATTATGTCCCATATCATCATTAATGGATTTATGTTTCCCATAACAACAGTGATGGGGAGAAACATATTAATATAATCCTTAGGAATAGAAAAAAGACTATAGTATTGAGTATCACCCGGTGTAAAACCTCTAGAACAGTCAAAATAATCTTTTGGGAACCATTAACAAGAACTGAAATATATACTAATCCTAATATTATATTAATCTAGTTGATAAATGAAATGTCAATCCCATAATATAAAAGAACCATAATTTTGAAAATCATACCCATAGTGTCAAAAGACTTAATGATATCATGTTTGAATAAAATGTTACTATATCTAATGGGATTTTTGATACATTGATGCATTTAGAGGTAGTAATAAGACAATAATGAATAGTCCTACCCTAGATGAATCCAAATTTATTAGAATAAACAATTTTATTTGAGACATAGAGCAACATGTTATCCATTACATTGAAGTTGTTTTTATAAATTTTATTGACCAAAGATAAATATTGGAGAGTTAAATTTCATTGGAATTTCCCACTTTAGGAATCCAAAATAAATTGAGAATTCAACCATTAAGTAAGAGGACCTCCCTAAAAAAATGGAGGATAATCTAGAAAATATCAACTTGAATGATGTCGCAATATGATTTGAGGAAATAAATTCCAAACCTATCTGGGGAAGGAGACATTTTAGAATATGGACCTAATACAACATCCTTAATCTATGAATTCAATGGAATATTATCATGAATAAAATTAATTTCTTGATTAAAAATATGTAGAATAATACCATTTATGATATCATGAACAATAGAGGAACCATTGAAAATATTCATATAATAAGAGATCATGCCTGTTATCCATAATCAAATCACTATTAAAGATAAGTGATAATGGTCTGGAAATAATTCTAACACATTTGAGGGGATTAATGAACATAGAATTCCTCTCACCATCACTGATCTAGTTATAATTTAATATAAACTAGTTCATCGAATCCTTACTATTTAGAAGATTATTCACCACCTATGAAACAAAATTCTTATACACATAACCATAAATAAAAGTCTATACTGGTATTTTTCTCATGAATATGATGAATGGAATCCTAAAGGGAGGAAATATCACCATCAATAGAAAAATACTGATCCTAGTTCCATGATTTTAGGATCTTTTGGACCAATTTTAGATTGAATATATAAGATAAAACATATTATTAGAAATTATTATAGGTCCAATATTCTTGAAATTTTTACAACATTCATGTTGAGGCACTAATGAAATGTTGATGCTAAACGAGAAAGAAGGATTTGGAACCTTGATCACAATATTGATTAAAATTTTATGATGATCAAAATTATGCATTGGAAAGGTAGTACAAGATATAAAATTTCATGTTTATAAGAAAACTTCATTAGAAAATACTATATAATGTTTTCTAGCAGCCATTCCAATTAGTAGTTTCCTATACAATGTATACATGGATCTAACCATATATAACACAATAAATTATTTCATTCAATGGACTCTATAAACTCTTTGGATAAAATTGAATAGGTCACAATACCAACATTCTCATCGGGATTCATAATTGAGTTAAAATCACAAGGAATGGACTATGTACATGAAATATTGATTTTTAATGCATCAGTATTAATCTACAATCAACTATAATCTTGATACTTGTTATGAGAATAAATGATAGGGATATTTTATTCAATACCGTTATTATTTTAAAAAAAATTGTATATTGATCACTAGATCCAACTAAAATATGATCAACCAAAGAAGAGAGAACCATAACCCATAAATATTTAACATTTGTAGAATATCTATTAGTATTAATTAATTGAAAACCGAAAATCCCAATATTGTAAATACTAGGAGAAATAATTCTATTTGGTTAAACAAACTAATTAAAATAGGGATGTTCTTCTAAATATAATGCCTACGGGAATTGGATATCTCATTATTTTCTAGTCCTAGACGATTCCAAAAAAGTCCTCAATTGGAATTTAGTTTGGGTTAATAGCACCTAATTTTATAAAACTACTTTCATATTTAAGGATGTAAGATGTCTATCAGACTTAACAATAGGTATTGAATCACAACTAATTAAAGAGGTGATTTCCCAACACTTATCCGAAGAAGTGTCATCCCCCAAATCTGATTAGGGAAATCATTGCTTAAGGAAACAACTAATTTGACTTGAACAGGGGAGTCCCCCATGTCTCGCTGCTCCAGTTGTGTATTCACCTCTATATCAGTATCTCACATATCAGCTAGAGATGTAGTATTATTTAGAGCATGATCTTAAATAGAAGAAATATCAGGATTAATTATTTATCCTATCATTAAAGGGATCATCGAGCTAATAGGTACAACTACATTGTATGAAACCAATGAATCATTCTGTACGAGAATCACAAGCTCCCTAATATCTAGCATAATATCTATAGACATAGCATGTTCTTCCATATCACCCAACTCCATTAAACAAAATAATTGATTTCATGTGAAATTTACAATGCTAAATAGAGTCCATTCAAGGATGTGACTTTTTTAGAAGACACGTCATGCCCAAGTAAATTCAATGAACATGTTGCAGAGTGATGAGATTTCTCTTCTTTACCAATCCATGCCCATTACTTAATGTGTAGATTGTCTAGATTATGAAAGATTAGTGCTTTTGAGCCACAATATGCTGATAATGGTTGAATAAAATCAGATATTTCAAACGAATAAGGCTCTATTTATGATTTTTTAATTTTTTCATTCATGAAAATATAGAATTTTATATGATCTGTTAAGATATATAAAAAATTCATATTTTTTGGATTCATTGTTTTTAATAAGAATAGGAAACAAAAAATTAAATTTTCATATTTTCCATGATTCCACTACATCATGGGTTCCATAAATTTTCATCAGAGTGAATTTCCAATTATAAATGTCAAATGATTTCAAATTTATGATAAAATATCAATTATTTAGAAATTTATTTTTTACATGTGCAATACAAATATCGATATATCGATCATACATTATATGAACATGATATAAAAAATTAAATATCAATGTGTTTTACTATATGTTATAATGTAAATATATATATATATATGTGTGTGTGTATGTGTGTGTGTAGTTTCTTTTAGTTTTTATAAGAAACATGGTTAATTAAATGATTTTATATATGATATTATATGGGATAAAATTGGATGTTTTAAATAATCCATCAAGTCATTTTACACACGATAAAGGATAATAATTTCCAACATGTGAGATATCCTATTACCCCTCTCCCCCCCGCATTGTGAATGAGAATGAAATTGATGTGAATATTTGTTGAGAGGGAAATATTCAAGAATAAAAAACCAACCGTTTAGATATGATAATCCAATTAAGAGATATTTTTTTTGATAGTAAGAAAATCTAACTCTATCATAAAATACCTCTATACTATTTTTAATGGAAATTATAATCTGATGATCAAAAATTGACCGTCTCCAACCAGTGGATCCCAAGTAGTTGAGTAGGAGGACTTGTGATAGTCATCCACATATCCATGATAATCCTAAAAAATCCAAACTATAGGAGTAATGCATCCATCAAAAATGGGAATTTCTAGTTGATATCCAGGAAATCTATCAGATGACGATTCCAAATATCAAAACCATGTCTTGTAGGTGGAGAATCTTACTATGGAGAGATGTGACTCAAAATGGACTACCAAGAAGAATCCCTTAAAAACAAAAAATATCATTGTCATTAAATTTTGATGAAAACTGAATTTTTTCATGTAACATGGACCATCCAATCAATTATTCAAAAATAATTCATTTTATCAACTATATGATGGAAACTTAATTCATCAAAATTATGGTGAATTCATGGACCCAATCTTATAAATAATCAACATTTGAGTTCAATTAATTCAACACCCACATGGAACCATTGAAGATAAAAATGGTGTGAATAGATGATTATGAAGTATCCATGAAAATAGGGAAGATCAGATTATCATCTCCATAGAGAAAAATAAATAACTCATTGGATGTATGAATGCTATATCATATTTCCACTATAAAAAGCAAAAATCAGGTGGAACATAGAATATAATCAAGTCATTCCATATCTCTCCATCCTCCATGGTCATTGTATAAATTTTAATCTTATATCTATCATTAAATGAGTAGGATCCATATAGTTTATTTTGAATTTCCTGGTGTGTGTATATTTTTTTTGTTTTTTATGCCAAAGTTAGAGTAACTATAAAACAAAAATTCAAGTATATATATATATATATTATATGTATATAATATATAAATATATATATATTTCATGATATGATAACATATCATTCCCCCATTTAGGGGGGAGGGCATTGCAATTTAGCCATCCGATGATTGGGGTAACATATATATGAATATTATATATATATATATATATTAATTTATTATATATATTTCATATTACAATATTATATATATACAATATTATTATGTGAATATATATTCAGAACTCCAAATTAGGATGTCAAGACAATCTTGACATGGGTCATACTAGGTTAGTGGTAATCACAACTTTTAAACCAATCATACCCCTTAGAAGCCCTATATTAATAACCATGGATCTTCTTAAGGAAAAAATTGACACAAAAATATATGAAAAAATTTCAAGAAAATATATTTAATTTCTATAAATTATGGAAATAAATTCTAGTGATATGGGACCAAGAGATATTTATATGAAATTATTTTAATGGATATTAATGTATTAAAATTTTAATTGAGACTAATTTTTTAAAATTAAATTTCAATAATGATATAAAATTTCAGGTACACAGATCATGATCTGATTTTTACATGTGATTGTTATTTAATATTTATTTTATTTAATTATTTCATTTGTGTTTTAAATAGTAATAACTATTTTATTTTTATGTTCTACGGATCATCTGACCATATTTAATTTTTATAACGGTATTTGTTTACACAATTAAGTGATAAAATTTAAATTCGAACCAAGATTATAGTGTGTTAGTGTGCATTGTTAATATTAAGGAGTTAAGGGTGCAGTGGTTTGATATTAGATCCGGAGTAATCTAAAAAATTTATAAACATGAGAGTTGTGGGTTTTGTAATTCATGTCATGTTTTTAATTAAGGAAATTATCCTGGGTATTGTTTAATCTAAAATCCAAATGATAGATTTACCAATCATTACTAGTTCATGATCACAAAATTAATTACATATTTTTTAGTATGTATTGATTTTAATTTTTTGATTTTTAATTTTTACATGAAATTATATAGTATAATTAGAAAAATTCATACGTGGATAAAATGAAGACATATGATTAATTTATTCTATTTATAGTATGATTAATATGTGAGTGTAATCACATCGAATATATTTGTTAAATACAAAATGATTTCATTCACCAAGAATAAATTACCAAATTAATGAAATAAAATATTTCATTATTTAATGCCTTCCATTTCTTGAATTTGGACACAATAGATTGATTGACGTACTTTTCAACCCTAGCTGATGGTGGATATTAATATTAGGAAGTTCTTATGATATTTTTTTTGGAAAAATTAACTAAATTTTTAGGTAAAAAGACTGTTTATATCTATCTGTTTTCATCTTCAAAGGAAAAGAATTTACCATTGAAAGTTATTCCATTGTAGGATATATAAATACACACAAATGATCACGGAGACCTGATTTGATATTGTTGGATTGAAAATATCCATCATTAGACTCATATATTAGTTGTTATCCAATACCATGGGCTGCTGATAGTGTCTTACAGATCCTTTCCACTAGAAAACTCAATTAACGAAGTGTTTTGAATGTAGTTTATGAGTGATACTAGGATTTGGTAAAATTATGGTAGAGATTAAAAATAATAAATTTGAAAACATATACTAGTAATAAATATAATGTAATAGTCTACAATGTTTATATATTATAGTTCAAATGAAAACAACAACCAATTTAATTTCAATGAATAATTTTTTGGATAAAGAGAATATCATGAATGTTGATAACATTATGGAGTGGTACATAAACATTCATTTTGATTTTTTATAAGAGATAAAGATTTATTTTAAATAATTCCAACATACTTTTGACCCCCTTTTGGGAGATATCTAGGTAGATAATTATATGAACATACACTAGATATTCATAATTTCATGTTGTCATATTTATCAAGTGAGCTACATAATATTTATGAGGAAAATGATGATATCCATAATTTCTCTTCTCTCTGAGAGTTATATTAGGATAGTTCTCATCAAGAAAGATATGTGATATCCAGTTCTCTATAAAAAATATGGATAACATAATAGAATAAAGAAGGACATTATATAAACATGAGGATTTAGTACATTGAGATACTAGAGACCCTTAGGTTTAAACTAAACCATTATCTATAAAATGAACTCATTATTTCCTATTTACTTAATAGATTCTAAAATTTCATTTTTAATTAGAATATGAATAATATTAATAGGGAATTCCCAATTTTTTTCTTCAATTTACCATGATGATAATGATTTGAATAATTATTATTCATTAGTTCATAAATTGAATAAGAAGAAGAAATGAATGGAAAATGGTTAAAAGTTATGTCCTAGTTAATGAAATTGATGTACCTCCCATACAAGAAGTGAATAATAAAAAGGGACAAAATGAGAGGGATTTTTTATTCTTTTATGGGGAATGAAAGGTATCTATAAGAATAATTAAATATCTAGGTAGATTTATAAATTTAAATTTTCTCCTTTAGGGGTATTTTTAGTTCAATGAAATCCATATATTTCTACAATTTTGGAAATGGAATCATTGTGTGTCTAATACATATGTTTTCAAATCAAGGATCCAAGGGGAATTAAGACAATTGAAAAGGGTGCTGTAGATCTCTAAGAAGAAAATTTTATGAGACTAGTAGCTTTATTTGTGGGAAATTATCATCCTACATATCCTAAATGAGTAGTTATTTAAAATTATAATTGTTATTATCAACTATATGTTGGTAAAAAAATAATCTCAATTTGATTTATCAACAGTATGATGTTTTATTTAATGTTTTTAATCAAATCATTTATTTTATATAAATATAACATGTGTTATGTCATGTAACTTCTTATAAATTGGTTTTATATACATGGACTAGAAAATATGATATTAGAAATTAAGGAAAAATCAATAATGAATGAATAATATCCTACCCACTAATGAAACACCAGTTTAGGTCTTGTAAATGAGAAGCATTTAAAAAAAATACATTAATAATGTTATTTAGAATTCATTGAGTTACAATCCAATAACATATGTTATAATTTTTTACAATGTAAAATTACCACAATTACTTATACGTGGTGAAGGAAAATGATTTAAAGAAATATTATAATTTTTTCATGCAAATTTTTGTTGACAATGTCTAGTAGAGAAAAGGGTTTTTTTTCATATATCAATACTTTTACCATTGACTATTTTATATATGGATATATAAACATGGTGAGTTATATGATAGATTCCATTATAATATTTAAGGAGTTTATTAATTAATTAGAGAATATACATCAAAAAAAATACTATGGAACACCACTTATACCATTAGGAATAATATCATAAACAAGTTTTCATTTCTCCACTAATGGAGTGTGGGATAGTTTACTATCTCACTCTTCTTTATATACAACAGTGTAATGTTTTTAGTAAAAGGATGAATCAAAATATTCTTCACTTGGTTAGTTTGATAATGATTCATGCAACTCTACCATTATCATTTTTGTTATGTGCATTGTAGACTATGATATATATACTAAACCTAGTACCAACTAATGTATCAGATGGAACTCCATATGAGTTTTGTTATAGAAATATTCATAATCTATCAAACATACATGTATGGGGATTCATTTTATTTCAATATATAAACTAATACATTTCATACATATATATTACATTGTAATATTTGAATATACATCACATAAAAAAATTATACATACAGAATCATATTATTCATGTTCCATTAGAAACATGGATAAATAAACAAATGGTTCATAAATTAAGTATATATTATCCTAAATAGTTTTTCATAAATAAAATAATTCATAGAAATATCATATTTAAAATATATTTTTTATAATGTGGAGAATATAGATATAAGAAACTTCAATAAAAAATTCTCATTATGTAGAATCCAAAATAACATGAGAATATGTATACTATAATATGAGAATAAAATTTGAAAATTATACAAACTAATCATAGATCATAATCTCAATCCATGGTATAATTGCTCCATGTGCATAATACATGAATTGTAAGGAAGTCCATGAAAATTTTCAAAGCAGTCAAAACAATGTAATAATTCATAATTATTTGGAATACATAATATTTTTTGAAATAAAACCTATAATACTCAAGGATCATTTCCCTGAGTATCACAGTGGAATGGGTTTATTACCCCTACCATTTTAGTAGTCATGATTCACTTCTAAGATAGTCATAGTGGAAAAAGTACCATACTTAATTGGGTCCACTCCACATTCAATTAATGTTTATCTAATGAGATATTAATCATTAACCAATTAATTAGAGGGAGATATAGGTCCCCATGATCACATTTTTAAATTCATATAAGAGTGTAACACAATATTATAAAAACATCATCATTTCAAAACACATGAAAATAAAAGGGTTTCAAAAACAT
The DNA here is from genome assembly GCA_963277665.1 of Viscum album. Lineage (NCBI taxonomy): Eukaryota > Viridiplantae > Streptophyta > Magnoliopsida > Santalales > Viscaceae > Viscum > Viscum album. The sequence goes on from OY728132.1 coordinate 1,730,945,064, forward strand.
ATTATCATAGCATAACCAATGGTAATGAATTATGTTTTATAAACATTTCATCATTTCATCACAGCATTACTCATGGAAAATGAATGAATTTCAGAAAAAAAATTCATCATAATCAAAATCCTTGTAAAGAAATAATAAGGATTGTATCCTTGGATATCATATCCAGTAAGCTTATGTAAAATAATTTATTGTTGTCTTTGATGATTATGAATACGATTATAAGATCATTAAATCATTATTTGGAAAAATTCCATTTCAACTTTGAAGATGACATTTTAAAATATATAAACTCAAAAAATATTTTGAAAATATTTTTCATGGGAAATAGAGTTGGAAATTAATAATGGAATATTTAAAATATTGAGTGGTCATGGATGTAGTAAATTTATTTCATGTCATATAAGATAAAATAAACATTCCTTTCACATTTTTCTAAAAAATAAAAATGTGCCTCATAAATAAAATGAAAGATATTTTCAATTCAAAACATTTTTTATTGGAAAAAACATGGTTTAACGTGACATTAACCAATTGTTGTTAAATAGTAATATCATTCATTAGAATAGTTTAAGAAAATAAGGATATGCAAGGAAAAAATGGTTTTCAACTAAAGAGATAAATAAATTCGATTTTAGGTAAAAATACAATTTGATTTTATTGAGTAATTATGATGACTAAAATAAAATAAAAAAATTAAGTTTTCAGAAAGAAACCAGAGTATATAAAAATTGATGAGCTTCATGATCTTTTATCAAAATATTTTATCGTTAGGACATAACCATAAAAAATTATGATAAATAATTTTATTATAACATAAAACCCTTATCATTTTGGGATAATTTGAATAATAATATACAAAAAGAATGAATAATATATAGATATTGAATTATCCATAAAATTAAATAAAAATAATCATTAAATAATTTCATGGTATGTATATATAGCCCACAAAATAAATGTGAGACGAATATACCTTACCAAAGGATATAATTCTTTTGTGCACATTAAAACAACCTATATCCAAATTATAGATTAATAATACATATATTTGATATCCTTATTAATATATATCATAACTTATTTTAATTTCTTAAAAAAATATCACTCGTTTATTGACAATTCATCATTAAAATCAGTGTTCTCGGTGATATTTGCATTGTTTTTCCTGTATGTTATGGTTTAATAGTAATAGTTCATATAGTTTGATCATAATTAAATAAAATAAAAAATATATATATCATGATATTAATATTATACATTATCATCATATAATTATTTACAATAATCAATTAATATATATATATAGTAAAATGAATTACATTGCTCATTTAGATGGTAGGTTGTACGTCCATCTGAAAGTTGTTTTCACATTTCCATAGATTGAATGAAAGAAATTTATATAATAAATAACCTTTATATGATAATTAATATATCATATATATGTTATATATTAATTATATATATCTATATTACCATCCATGTATACTAGATATGAAAAAAAATCACATCGCTTGGTGGAGGAAGTTTTCCACATATACACATGAGATACTTATCATTTTCCAATAGATTTGAATGTTATAAGGTAGATATCATATTATAATTTCATAATTATTATTAAATCATAACTATCATATAAAATATTTGACACCAACACAATAAAATTCTAGGAAATATGGTGACAAAAAATTATTTGTAACACTATGTGGATATGGTAAGACATACATATGAATGAGGGGAATTAACATCACATTTGATCAAGAAGAAGATGGTTATTTATGATTTCATAATAATAATAAAATTTATATTTATTTTGGATATGAAATTTACTATTTATGATATATACCATTCATTTAGTTAATTTATAGATGAAATAAAAGAAACTGATCAGTTAAAGAGATTACCTATTCTTTGAAATAACTTCATTATGTATACTCTCAAGTATCTTATATTTGTTATTTTTAGAAGACAATAACCAACTAATATGTATAAGGAATTCAATAATGGGTTTTTAAGGGTATGGTAGAGTTAGAAGGCTTTTAATTTGTGAGGATATGAAGGGACAAATTTCTATTATGTAATTTAGGTTAGAGGTACTTATGGAATTTCATAAATGATTAAAATACAATAAGGTCATTATCTAGTAAAATTTATCCCAAAATGGATGATATTTGAATATAATATTATTTGGGTTGAAATAACATCAAACAAGGATTTTTAGAATTGTTAGTGTGTTTATTTAACCCTTTTATTTTGGGTTAATCCCTTAGTATACAAATTTTATCATCCACCATGATAGAAACATTTTCATTCATAAATGGTTATAATTTTAATTATAAGGAAACAATTCAGCAATCAAATTTTATTGGATTAAATTATAGAATATGTATTTTTTTAATTTTCCTATTTCAATTTTTGGAGATTTTAAATAATTTAATTAAATAATATTTTTCAAAATAATCATTAATATGAATTATTAATGTGTTCAAATAATTTGACATTGTATGAAAAAATTAAATGTTTTTATTGAATGGTAATTTATTAAAATAACATTAATATCTCGTATTCATCATAAAAATTAATGTAACACTATAAATCTCTAGGATTAAATTATTTTATAAAATTTAAAACCATATACTTTTTTGTAATAATAAAATAAATATTTCCTTGAAGATACATAAAAATATAATGTTATTAAATAATATATATAATTTTTTTTAAAAATCCACCCTATTATATATTTCAACAACCTAAACTTTTATTTATATTTTCACATAACTATATTTTTTCCCTAGTATGGGATCATAAGATAAATGTAAATCCAAGAGAGTGGTATTTTGTAACCTTCATAACATTAAAGAGGGTATATGTAATTTTCATCTATAATTGTCCGTTAATTTTTTTAAACCAATGTTAATAATGATAAAATTATCTTTATTTTATTATAATTAATATGAATAATTATGGCCTTATCAGATATTTTTGTCCAACATTAACCTGATTTACCATTTATTGATGTGATAAAATTTACCATGGTTACTATTAATATTGAAGAAAAATTAAAGATACCTATTTACCAAATTTATAACATCTAATTAATGATTTTATGTCCATTTTATTAAATTCCAATTATATCTATTGAGGAAATTAATTTTTAATAAGCATGCAACGCGTGAAGAAAACCACTTTGTAGTAAAAATACATTTTCTAGAAAAAAACCTGGTATATTCATATGAAATTACTGGAAATAAATTAAATTACTATTTAAGAATTTTATGGACTAATCAATATATAAATTTCATTAATATCATTCATCAATAGTGAATAATTTAATTTATTAAGAAAAAATACATTATTCATATAAAAATAATTTGTATAAAAAAACTCTTTTATTTTCTATTTTTTATTATTTTATATCTAATTAATTGATACCCAAATATTCAATTAATAAATATGTATAATAAATACATCATAATTAATGTAGTTCTATTAATACCCTCAAATCTAATAACTCGGTGATAACATTCATAGAATAATATATTAATTTTATATCATAGTTCGTTTAAACAGAAAGTTGTGTGTAATGAAAGCAGTCAAAGAAATAAAATTATTTAATGAAAAATAAATTTCAATATCTAATAAAGTTACATTAATCCATCGACAAAATAAATTTCATCCTCGAAATTCATCATTCTGATATAAATATGAATATATCTTTATTTCAATACATCATCGAGTTCCAAATGAGCTTCGTTGAATTTTTATTTCATCCATAGAACTTTAACCTGGTGAGTATTATTGAACCATAGTAATATTTCATTATTTTAAATGGTTTATTCTATATTATCTTCAAATGAATGATCATTTTACAGTTATAGGACATTTTATTTCATTACATGGGTTAGATCAGGTATTTATATCCTTGAGAAATATACACAGAACATGTCATGAATGTTAGTGTGATTATTTGGTAGGACCAAGCGATAATATATCATATTGTCGTGATTAATAAAACTGAAAGGTAACATATAAAGGGGTTTCAAATTTTATTTCATTTCAAATGTCATAACCTTTATCCATATAGTGATACACATAAAAACCTTCCCACAAACATCTAATTCCAAATCATATTGAGGATAGATGGTATAACATTTCTAATGAAACATAGATAGATTGTTCTATTATTGAATGGGTATAACATTAAATTAATTTTCCTTAAATATATTTATTATTAAAATATTTTTTCTCAAACATAATTCTATCAAATTTTTATTCTAAAATTCATTCAATTTATGGCTTTTTTTTAAGACATCTTAATTCATGACTAAAATCTATTAGTGTATAAAAACACAACAATGGTATAGTGTTGATCTCAACTAACTTTGAAATATTTAAAAAATGATATTAGTATATACTATAAGTCATGAATAACTCTCCTAAACTTACCTTATTTCTAAGGATGATACACAATGGTGAAACTCAAATGTTTATCCAATTCCTTCTGAAGATTTTGGTTTAATTATGAGGTAAAGCTTAAATCCCAATCAGATATATTATAATGTGATACTCCATGAAACAATATCAATTCTTTAATATAAATTTTTGAACTATGATTATTATTTAAATGTTATGTAGTTGAGATTAGGTGTGATGATTTTTAACGGAATCAATTATAACAGATATAATATAATTCCATTTAGATTTTTTGGGACTCTGTAAAAAATTATAGGGTGATGTTTTTCTATATCTATTTCTATATGGTTAATGGTTATAGAAACCCCTTAAACATTTAACTCTCAAAATTGACATTCTAATAAACCACTTAATGAGATATATACTCTTGAATATATTTATTCATGTTGTCCCATTAGTAATACTCTTTCAACTATCTATACATATTTGTATATCCATGATGAATATATAACAATGAACTAGGATCCTCATAAAATAGTTCCTTATTCAAATATGGCTTGGAGAGAACGCAATCAGAATTCCTAAATCTTATAAATCCTTTTAACTAATAGATAAATTCTTGAAAATTCCTTTTCTTATTTTATACACCTATGTCATATTTATATTCCCCTTTAATCTTTATTTCATTACATGGTTTAACACAAATTCTATAAATATATTATTTATCTCATTCAATCATTATTCCAGGATCTATCCTTCAAAACTATATGAATAGTAGATATTTATTTATACTCATAATATATAAGCTAACATGATCATTTCAACATAGAGAAACTTTGTTCATATTTTCTTTCATATGGTGGTAATATATTGAGATGTTATAATTTTTATTCGTCTACAACCCTCTTCTATGAAACATATTCAACACTTTATATTTGGTAATATATTTTAATATTTTATGATTTTTATATATATCAAACCTTTCTCCATAAATATAATTATTCATGGTATCTATTTAAAAAATTACCACAACTAACTCTAATTCATGAATCCATTAATTTTCCTCATGACCATTAAAATTTAATGAGGCATAATAAATCACTATATCATTATTTATTAATTTTTTTATAAATAGCTTATTTAATTCATCAGTATAGGTTAAAAACCTTATCTACTCTATAGTAGTGTAATAATATGCATAAAAATTATCATTCTCTTATGTTTCATGAAATTTTATTCACATTTATCTATCTAGAATAACATGACTACATTATGAGTTAACTTGGATAGTGGATTATGGAGTCATGAATATTTATCCACAAATCATTGATAATTTTCATCCAATTTAAAAAACTATTGATCTTAGCCATTGAGGTGGATCTAGGATAATATTAATTATGTTTTAATTTGAAATATATACTGATATACCATCACATTACATTTTATGATACACAAATGAAACCTTCCAAAAAATTTCACTCCTGGTAAATTATTCATAACGATTTCCATTCGTTAGGTTTATCCTCACATTTATCAAATAAACTTCATGCACATTCATGATCTATGAATAAATTATAAAATCACCTATAATGAATATCACAATATAATCATGGAAATATCTAAAAGAACTATTCATTAAATATGTGACGATAGTGGAGAAATAGGTAAGAACGAATGGCGTAATTACAAATTAATAGTGTCCATTCCTTGTATGGAAATTTACCATATGAATATATTCCTTCTGATAATCAATTTATGAATATATAATGAAGGTAAATAATAGGAAATTATAGAGTGCCACATAGTAGATCAAATATGTTATAAATGTGGTGTAGAGAATAATTTCCCTTCAAAATCAATATTGAGTCAAATTGATGAATATTTATTCATAAAAAATAGATGAATTTGCCCCTTGGTGAGACAATTTTCCAAATAAATCCCCTTTGATTCAATTCATATAACTAAATCAGGTCCATTCCATATATAGTCTTTGAAATATGTGACGTGTCACGTATGATTTCTACTAAAAACTAGAATTCAAGATTCTATAAAAGGTAAGGAAAACTCCATCACAAATTTTTAAAAAAATCTCACAAAATATGAGTATATCTAAATTTGATACTTCCTACCATCCATAAGATACTAAAACCAATTTTAAATATTAATCATAAACAATACGATGCATGTAATTTCAAACAGAATTTATATTTTTCATCACACTAATAGAAAATCATAGGTTGATTCAGAATATATAATGTGACATCTATTCCTATTTAATTGATGTGTATTTTAAATATAGAAATATAATCATTGCTCAAAATAACATAAAATTAACTAAATCTTGAATAACAAGATTTGATGGAAAAATATTCTAATAAATGTGATCTGAGTAAGAATCATAGACATGACATGTAATCATTCTACAATTAAATGTTTTAATGGATAATTCAATATCTAATATTTGAGATATAATTTTTATACCCTTGGTAAATATTTTGATTTAAAAGATTAGTTAAATATAGAATCCAATAACACATTAGTAGATCTATAGTGGATCGTAATTTTACCTTTCATCACAACATTATCATACATAATATTTTCAATTGTGATTTCATAAGTTATCCCAATGTTTCCTAGAATAGAAGGATATGGATTGAAATCAACATCATGAAATTTAATATTTGATAACTAATCAACATAATTCCCAAACTCCATTCATTAAAATCATTAATGTGTGGAAGATGCATCCTGTAGATTATTTTTATTTTCCCTATCATTTACTATTCTCTTCACATAATTTTAATATGAAATTCCATGATGAACTTCATTTATACTCATAAATCATTTATCAGTCCCATTAAGGTAATTTACACCATGTTTTATTCAATCATTCATGTTCAATGGAATGATTATTTTCTTCACTCAATGATATTTATTATTTATTTTCAATTCCATTATTATTTTATTATCAAAACCAAGTGAATAATGGGTATCTCTAAAATACACCATGAAAGCACATATAATGATTTTTTCACAAATATTGATGACTCTTATGGATAATTCCATTTAAATACTTGGTTTTAATGCCATGAATAATTGATAAAACTTACTTTCATATAGGATGATAATAACCGGATCATGTATCATAAGTATTCTCAAATTTCTATCATAGGTACAAAAAATTTCTCCATCTTTATTATTTAGATTAAGTGATTTATTATCTATTTTCCTATGAAGAATACATGGAATGTAATAATTGAAAAATAATTTATTAAACTCACATCACTACATATAGAAAATTTATATATTTTTTATCACATTATTTATAACAATCATCTATTGATATGATTCACCATCCAAATAATAAATTTTTCGAATGACTTCTCATGTTCCAGAAACTAATGAATAGAAAATACCATACCAGTGGAACTGATCTATTTATAGTAACTATTGAATCAGTGGAACCAAAAAAAATAGGACATTTCCTCATAGAAGCCTCAATAGAGTGGTGTTATGTAAAGACCTATAAATTCAGTGATTTTTTTTAAAATACATGGGAATTTTGTGAGTCTTCAGTTTCTGACAACGCCTGATTCTGAGGCTCGGTGTGCCCATAATCAATTTCTGAAATTTTGTTCGGGTACATTTAGTAAACGTATGAGCGGGTTTTTATATCATTTGAACCAGTGCTCGGAATTGAAATATGAGGACACCGTTGAACTCACAGTGCTGGTATTCTCTTACGGATACCTTTACCGCAGTTGAATTTTATCGAGATTGGAAGTTAATTTTTGGGGTTTCTAAATAAATTAAATAAAATTATGTGTATCATATTTTTATTTGAGTGGTGGTTTAATCCTCCAAGGGGATGTTAGTGGTAGGTCACACCCACACATAACCTCCCTTGGGAGGATGTTATAAGGTGGGTCCCACACAAGCATCTAACCTCCTCTAACACCTCTTTAAACCCCTTGAACTCCCCATAAATGGGGGATCTCTTGAACTTCCCATTAATGGTGCCAACACACCTAAATATTAATTAATGACCAAAAATAATTATCTTTTTGAAAACTTTTGAATTCTTTTTGGAATGCATGGAAAAAATAAAATAATAGAAAATATATTATTTTATTTTGGTTGGCAATTCTTTTTGGTGGAGCTTGGGAGATATTTGAGAATTTCATCCTCCCAACGAAGAACAGTCCTCATCTCCGAAGAACGAAGAACATCGTCCTTGATCTCCGACCAAGCTAAAAGAGAAGGAGCTGCTCACGAAGAACGTCGATGATTCTTCTTCATCGGACACTCCCCGACATCAATGAAACGATGCCGCCTTTTCCCATGACTTCGTCAACGAGCAATCATCGAATCAAGGTAGGGGGAATTGGATTATTTTTTATGTATGAGTTATACCCTCCTTTCCTCATTGTATGTTGTGCTTCTTGATGCCGATTGTTAACAACGTAAAGAAGGGGGCTCAGACTACACAAACACGGTCAGACCCTCCCCACTCCTTGTTGTTGTTCACGTTGTGTTGACGATGGAGGCAGGATAATGGTGGCCAGAATCGGGCTGACCATGAAGTAGAACTGCGGCATAAGACCGCTGGGTTGCCAAGAGGGAGCGGCACTGTCGTGCTGCGTGGATGGTGCGCCGCGACCCCGACAGGCGCGCGGTGAAGGCGCGCGGCACCGTTCCGCCGCACGGAGGCCAGCAGAGGGCTGCGGCCAGCCGGGCCACGACTGAGGGGCGCGGCTCCATCGCGCCGCGTTGGTGAGGCAGAACTGCGGCCAGGGCAGGTCAAAGTGAAGGGGCACAACCCCGTTGCGCCGCGTCGGAGCCAGAAGAGGCTGGCCGCTCGGCCATCTGGACAAGACGGGACCCTTCGGGTCCCGCGTTTACCAGTCCAAATCACCATGTGTCAGCCATTACGGAAGGCAGAGGGGGTGTAATCCCCCCCATGCGTGGACATCCCACCACGCGGGCCAGCCGCCAGCCATGCGGGCCAGCCAGCCGGCCGGGCCACCCTCGGCCGGGCCGCCCACAACCGGGCTGCCCTCGGCTGGGCCTCCCCTAGGACTGACCGCCCTCGGCCGGGCCTCCGTTCGGCCTGGATGCCTCGTTCCAGGCTGCTCATCAGACCAGGCCGCCTCTTTGGGCCGGGACGTCCCCTCAACTCAGGATGCTTCTTCGGACCGGGTTGGATCCGCGGACCAGGTCAGACCGGACCCAGACCCGTTTGGCCAGTTTACACCTTTTCGACCATATCTTGGGTTATTGGTGTCGGATTGGCGAACGAACTACTGTGATGTAATTAATGGAGTGAGTCGATTCTTTTGGAATCATCCACTTGATGTTTGGACGTAGCTGGGGTATGGCCGGGTTGGTTTGAGCCTAAAAACCAACTGGGCCCCTAGAATAGAAATACCAATAACTCACAGACCGGACGTCCGATTGACGCGCCGTCTATCGCGTTGGGTTCCTTATGATGAGACAGAACTACGAGATACATCAACTCAAGACTCGTGGTAATTGATGTATCGAAACTTGGCTCGAGGAGCAGACCCTCCCGAAATCGAGCGTGCTGTGTGCGGGAACCCTATGGCTAGCTGCGACTGAGATGACAGGATCCTCCATGGATTCGACAACGACGATACTGTACCAGGATCCTCCGTGGGTTCAAAAACGATGACTTCTGTGCTGAGATCCTCCATGGGTTCGACAATGGTGACTTCTGTACCGGGATCCTCTGTGGGTTTGATAGTGATGACTTTTGTACCAGGATCGTCCGTGGGTTCGACAGCGCTGATATTATTCCAGGATCCTATGTGGGTTCAACATAGGAGATGATTTAGAGTCTACATCTAATCATCTCTACCCCTCTTCATGTGTTGTATACCTGTGTGAGTTGAGTCTTTTCTTTCAATCATTATCATCAAGGTGATTGACTTTACTTCCTTTGTGGCCTGGGTTGTGCTTGGGAACGAGAGTTGGAGCCGGACTGTGACAGGTAATGTAGGTATATGTATGGGCATATACCTAAGTATGGTTGGTTGATACTTTGTGATTGTATCTTTCTTCTGTGGTTTATCCTTAGTGGATTCTGGGAGACATTCTGGGGTCTTGAGGTCCCCTACAGAGTATTGTTATACTCACCGCTGCACGGGCTGCGCCCGCACCATGTTGTGTTCTGTGCAGATGATGGTCAGTAGTGATTGAGGCTGAGAGTTACGGATGAGAGGCTATAGGGAGATGGACTATACAGGACGTAATTCAAGGATGAGTTGTTCGAGTTCTATACCTACCCTTCATGTAGGATTCCCCGGTGGATGATCCAGGAGCTATTTCTCCCTTTTTTACTTGTACTTGTTGTTCAGTTGGGTTTGTATTCTGGCCCACTTAATTTCAGCACACTTTTCTTTCCTATATTAGTTCTTGTTGCTTCTACTGCATGTGTTCAGACTGTGTGTGTTACAGGTTTAAAGGAAATTCCTTCCCTTTTTATCTGGGATTCACCTTTGGTGCTAGTCGCTCACCCCTGACCTGTGGAAGGCGGGCTTGGGGTAGTCATGGCATGGGCCCCTAGGACGGGTCATGAAAAATTGGTATCAGAGGAGTCGGTTCTACTGCATAATTTGGACTCTGATTATTTTAATGTAAATAGTGTTAAGTGTTTGGGTGTGGTTATCAGTTTAGGGAAACCAGTGTTTGTGCGGTGGCTGACGTATTCATACAATAGGACTCTGACTTCTAATTTCCTACTCAGTTCACGAAAACACTGATTTCATGTGTGGTTCCATTTTAAATATTTCTTCGTGATTACTTTGTGTCAGCTCACCTGGTATATTGTTTTTACCGTGGTGCACCTGATTATTTTCAGGATGGCCCCACGAAGGCATCCATCTAGGGTTCTGAGTTTTGTATGATATGGTATCCCACCGAGCGACGGGGCCTCGACGCAGGGCCCCATCACAGTGGAGGTACAAGAGGTACCACTACCCGCTAGGCCACTGATAACACTAGGTCTAGCAGCAGAGAGTGTACGCCATTTGAGTGCATTTCAGGAATTCCAGTGCCAGAGGCCACCCAGGTTTTGGGGAGAGACGAACCCACTGGCAGCTGAGGATTGGCTGGAGGATGTTGTGAGAGTTTTCATATTGGTAGGGACACCAGCCGACCTCATTGTGATCCTTTCCGTGAGTATTCTACATGCAACATCATGTAGATGCTAGATCTTGATGCTCCAGGTGCATGATGAGGCATCACTACTCTGGGAAGACTTCGAGAGTATCTTCCGGTCAGAGTTTGTTCTAGCCACCCTTCATGTGGTGCTAATTCAGGAGTTACTTCATCTACAACAGGGCCGCATGACAGTAGCTCAATACTCAGCGAGGTTCTCCGACCAATCACGCTACTCCATGGATATGGTTTGAGACCCATTATTCATGGCCTAGACGTTCGAGCAGGGACTCAGGCATGAGATCAGGGCTTCGATGATCTCCCTCAACATCCTGATGCAGGTGGGGGTGCTGGAGTGATCCCTTCTTGTGGAGAGTTTTCTTACTGAGCAGCCACCAGCAGCATGAACCACCCCAAGGCAACACGTAGCAGAGTCTTTTGCAGCTGGCAGTAGATAGATGTCACAGAGGTCCAAGCGGACTAGGCCATCAGGTGGGATACCCCAGGATACAAGTTTGGTTATGCGGGGCACACGAGATAGGGGCAACCATACGAGGAGTAGGCAGTGCTATGCATGCGGCGGGTAGAGTCACATGGCTCGAGACTGCTCGAACCATCATGAAGATGAGAAGAAGTTATTTGAGGGACCTCCCAGGAAGAGGTAGAGGTTTGACTGTGGTGGTCTGCCGGGAGCAGGCTGACATGGAAGAGGAGCTGGTCGAGCAGCAGGTGGTAGATGACGTTTCGAGGCCCTACCACCGCCACCACCAGGAGGTTCACCTAGACCACAGGAAGATGGCAGATAGGGGCGGGCTCAGCTCCAGGCAGTTGAGGCCTATGACCATGAAACACCTAAGATGATTCGAGGTACTATCTGTGTCTACTCCACCCTTGCTGTAGTACTTATAGACACAGGTGCGATTCATTCTTTTATTTTCCCTTCACTCATTCGGAACTTAGAGATTCTGAAAGAGCCGTTGGCTCGATCCTTACGACTAGAGACTCCTATAGGAGAAGAATCGACGATTACGCACTGGTGCTGGCAGTGTGAGCTTACTCTAGGTGGCGAGATCTTCGGATGGGATCTCCTTATAGCAGCATCGAGGCCTTACGATGTCATCTTGGGTATGGAATGGTTATCCATAGTTCATGCTATGATCGAGTGTATTAGGAAGAAAGTGCGGTGTATTCGCTATGATGGGATGAGTTTTACCTTCACCAGTGAGAATGGAGCTTTTTCAATGCAGGATGGACTAACCTAGAGGAGTGGGTAGCCGATCACACATATATTGGCTAGCCTCATTCTCAGAGTGGTTGATTTGCAGAGTCCGAGTATTCCTATTGTGGTGGATCAGTATGCGGATTTTTTCCCAGACAATGTTCTAGGACTACCTCCTCAGAGAGAGGTAGAATTATACATTGACCTATACCCTGGGACAACACTAATATCTACTCCAGCATATTGGTTGGATCCTGCCGAGCTTCATGGGCTACAGGTACAGCTGGAGGACCTGAAGGGGAAGGGATTTATCCGACCTAGTGTTTCACCCTGGGCATCACCGATTTTGTTCTCCAAGAAGGAGAATGGGAGATTGCATCATTGTGTTGATTATAGGTTCCTGAACCTGGTGACCGTGAAGAAAAAGTACACACTCCCGAGGATTGACGACCTCTTTGATCCGCTCAAGGGATCACAATGGTTCTCGAAGATAGACCTTAGGTCAGGCTATCACCATCTCAGAGTACGAGATGAGGATGTGTGGAAGATAACATTCATGTGTTGGTATGGCCACTATGAGTTCTTGGTTATGCTCTTTGGCGTAACCAATGCTCCAGTAGTGTTCATGAGTCTCATGTACATGATCTTCCAGCCTTACCTCAACCGCTTTGTCGTATTCTTCATCGTCGACATGTTGATCTACTCGACTACTAAGGAGTAGCATGCCTTCCATTTGCAGGTAGTACTAGACACACTCTGAGAGCACCAACTTTATGGTAAGCTCTCAAAGTTCTAGTTTTCGATTCGAGAGGTTCACTTCTTGGGACACGTCATCTCAGAGGTTGGAATTATAGTGGATCCACTGAAGATTGAGGCAGTACTTTCTTGGGATCCACCCATGGGTGTGATAGAGGTACGAAGTTTTCTGGGATTGGCTAGGTACTATCGAAGATTTGTTCCAGACTTATCCAGAGTTGCTTCACCGCTTTCAACATTGACAAAGAAGGGGAAACCCATTGTGTGGTCCGAGAGATGCCAGCATAACTTTCAGGAGCTGAGGCAGAGGTTGACTAGTGCGCCCATCTTGAGGCTACCAGAGGAGGGAGTTGGGTACGTAGTTTACTACGATGCATCAGGGACTAGACTTGGGTGTGTCCTGATGTAGGAGTAAGCAGTGATTGTGTATGGTTCTCGGCAGTTGAGAAAACACAAGAAGAACTACGCTACCCATGACTTGGAGTAGCAGTAGTGGTATTTTCCTTGAAGATGCGGCGACACTATCTTATGGGAGAACATTTTACAGTATACTCTGACCACCATAGTCTCAGGTAGATCTTCTCGCAGAAGGACTTGATCCTAAGACAGCGGCGATGTCTTGAGTTCCTCCATGACTATGACTTTGAGATAGTCTACACTCTTGGGAAGGGGAATGTTGTAGCAAATTCTCTCAGCAGGAGATCAGGAATTCAACTGTTATGAGAGGCGACGAAGCATCTATCCATGTTATAGATATCCTTTGTGGATAGGGATGGAGTAGCCTTTCTACCATCTCTCACAGTCACTCCTCCACTTTTTTAGTGAGTTAGGGAGGCACATCATGGGGACGTTGACTCTGAGACGTGACATGCTCAGATATCCATAGGGAAAGCACCTGATGTATTTTCTGAAGGTGGGGAGCACATAATTCTCTTCAGAGGATGTACCATGGTACCAGTTGCACTTCAGGAAGAAGTGTTGATGGAGTTCCACACATCTCCTTTAGTGGTACATCTTGTAATGATGAAGATATATCAGGACCTATGATGACAGCACTGGTGGCTAGGTATGAAGAAGGTTGTAGAAGAGTTTGTCTCACGATGCCTCACTTGTTAGCAAGTGAATGTGGAGTACTAGGTTCCAGAAGGATTAGTTCAGCCCTTAGAGGTCCCATAGTGGAAGTGGGATGAGATATCCATGTATTTCATGATGGTACATCCACATACATCCAGGGGACACAACTCTATCTGGATGATTGTTGACCGACTCACCAAGTCGGCCCACTTCCTACCGATCAGACAACAGGGTTCAGTAGAGAGCCAGGGATGCCTCAACGTATGGATGATCGTATGTATTCATGGTGTGCCATCGACAATCATCCCTGATTGAGAAGATCGTTTCACTTCCCGGCTATGGAAGCGGTTGCAGGAGTATTTCAGGATGTAGCTTCTCTTGAGAACCGCCTTCCATCCTCAGACGGATGTTCAGACATAGAGGACCATTCAGACTCTCAAGTACATGCTCCGTTCATGCGTCCTCGACTTCAGTTGCAGTTGGGAGGATCACTTACCCTTGGTGGAGTTTTCGTATAACAGTAGTTACCACTCCACCATCGGGATGGAACCTTTCGAGGCATGTTACGACCAACCTTGTAGATCACCTCTGTGCTAGACTGACCCAGGGGAGTCAGCACTTATGGGACCAGATATAGTGCAGGCTACGATGGAGAAGGTGCAGATCATCTAGGAGCAGATGAAGACTGCACAGAGCAGGCAGAAGTCCTATTCTAATAGAAGATGAAGACCACTGGAGTTCGAGGATGGCGACCAAGTCTTTCTACGGGTCTAAACTCAATGAGGTCTACGGAGATTTGGCCGAGGCGGAAAGTTATCTCTGCAATTCATCGAACCATTCCAGGTCCTCATCAGAGTAGGCGAGGTGGATTACCGCATGGCTATTTCACCTCAGTTGCACCAGGTGCACGACGTCTTCATGGTATCTCAGCTGAGGAGATACGTGCATGAACCATCCCACATCATCGACCATGGGGATCTGTAAATAGATGATGGGGAGACTTTCACGGAGGTTCCACTGGAGATTGAGGATCGACAGGAGCGGGTCCTACGTGGACGGTCGATTCCTCTAGTGTACATTCACTGACAGCACGGGAACCTCCAGAAGAGAATATGGGAGCGAGAGGCTCAGATGTGTGCTCAGTACCCACATTTGTTTCCTTAGTGTGACATGTAGCTTATGGGGACATAAAGCCCTGAGGTGGGGAAAATATAAAGACCCAGAAATTTCATGATTTTTTTAAATACATGAGAATTTTATGAGTCCACAGTTTTTTACGACACCTGATTCTAAGGCCCGATGTGCCCGAAATCAATTTATGATGTTTTGTTCGGGTACATTCAGTAAACGTATGAGAGGGATTTATATATATATTGAACTGGTGCTCGTAATAGAAATATGAGGACACCGTTGAACTTGCAGTGCCAGTATTTGATTAAGGAGACCTTTACCGCAGTTGTGTTTTATCGAGATTGGATGTTAATTTTTGGGATTTCTAAATATATTAAAAAAATATGTATAGCATATTTTTATTTGAGTGGTGGTTTAATCCTCTAACGGGAGGTTAGTGGTGCCCCCCGTACAAAACCTCCCTTGGGAGGATGTTATAAATTGGGGCTCACACGAGCATCAAACCTCCTCTAACCATCCTTTAAACCCCTTGAACACCCCATAAATGGGGGAGCTCTTGAACTTACCCTTAATGGTTCCAACACACCTAAAGATTAATTAATGACCACAATTAATTATCTTTTTGAAAACTTTTGAATTATTTTTGGAATGCATGGAAACAATAAAATAATAGAGAAGATATTATTTTATTTTCGTTCGCGATTCTTTTTGGTGGAGCTTGTGAGATTTTGGAGAATTTCATCCTCCCAACGAAGAACACTCCTCATCTCTAAAGAATGACGAACACCGTCCTCGTTCTTCATCCACGCTAAAAGAGAAAGAGTCGCCCATGAAGAACTCTAACGACACTTCTTTCTCGGATGCTCCCCGGCGTCAACGAAATGATTCCGCCTTTTACCGTGACTTCATCAATGAGAAATCATCAAATCAAGGTAGGGGTGATTGGATTTTTTTATGTTTGAGTTATACCCTCCTTTCCTCTTCGTATGTTGTGCTTCTTGATGCTGATTGTTAACAACGTAACGATGAGGGTGCGGACCACACAAACATGGTCCGACCCTCCCCCTCCATCTTGTTGTTCTCGTTGTGTTGATGATGGAGGCGGAGTAATGGTGGCTGACATCAGGCCAACCGCGAAGAATACCGGCGGCGTAATACCGATGGGTTTCCAAGAGGGCACAGAATCGTCATGCCATGCGGAAGGGGAGCTGCGACCATGATGGGCCGCAACGGAGGCACACGACACCATCGCGTAGCGCAGATTCCAGCAGAGGGCCGCGACTATCCGGGCCAGGGCGGAGGGGCACAACACCAGGGAAGCTGGAAAGCCACGGCCAGGGCAGGCCATGGCAGAGGGGAGAGGTGCCATTGCACCGCACTGGTGATGTGGAACTGCAGCTAGGGTGGGACGCGGTGAAGGGGGGCGGTGCCGTCGCGCCGCGCCGGAGCCAGAACAGACTGGCCGCTCAGCCAGCCGGACAAGGCAGGACCCTTCCAATCCCGTGGTTACCAGGCCGGCACACCATGCACTGACTGTTACGGAAGGCAGGTTGTGTAACCCCCCCCACCATGCATGGCTAGCCAGCCAAGCAGGCCAGCTGCCAGCTGCGCGGGCCAGCCGCCGGCCACGTGGGCCGGCCAGCCGGTCGGGCCGCCCCTGGGCTGGGCCGCCGTCGGCCGAGCCTCCCTCTACCAGGCCTCCCCTCGGTCGGGCCGCCAACGGGCCGGGCCGCCCATGGGCCGGGCCGCCCGTCAGACTGGGCAACCACTTCGGACTGGGCCATCCCCTCAGCTCAGGCCGCTTCTTCAGACTGGGTTGGATCTGAGGACCGGGTCGGACCGGACCCAGACCCATTTGGCCAGTTTACACCTTTTCGCCCCTATATTGGGTTATATGTGTCCAATTAGAGAACCACCTACTGCGATGGAATTCTTGGAGTGAGTCGATTCTTTTGGAATACTCCACTTGAGGTTTGGACGCAGTTGTGGTATAGCCAGGTTGATTTGAGCCTAAAAACCAACCAGACCCCAAGAACGGAAATACCAATAACTCACAGACCGGACATCCAATTGACGCTCCATCTATCGCGTTGGGTTACTTATAATGAAATGGAACTACGAGATACATCAACTCGAGACTTTGTATTATTTGATGTATCGACACTTGGCTTGAGGAGAGGACCCTCCTGGAATCGAGCATGCTGTGTGCGAGAAACCTATGGCTGGCTGCGACTGAGATGACATGATCCCTCGTGGGTTCGACAGTGAAGATACTGTACTAAGATACTCCATGGGTTCGATAGCGATGACTTCTGTACTGGGATCCTCAGTGGGTTTGATAGCGGTGACTTCTATACCGTGATCCTCAGTTGGTTTGACAGTGATGACTTCTGTACCAGGATCCTCCGTCGGTTCGATAACGCTGATATTGTTCTAGGATCTTACGTGGGTTCGACAGAGGAGATGATTCAGAGGCAAAATCTAATCATCTCTACCCCTCTTCATGTGTTGTATACCTGTGTGATATGAGTCTTGTCTTTCAGTAATTATCATCAAGGTGATTGAATTTACTTCCTTTGTAGACTGGGTTGTGCTTGGGCTTGAGATTTGGAGCCAGAATGTGACTGTTAACTTAGGTATATGTATGAGAATATACCAAAGTAGGGTTGTTCGATACTTTGTGATTATATATTTCTTATGTGTTTTATCCTTAGTGGATTCTGGGAGACCATCGGGGGTCTCGGGGTCCCCTACTGAGTATTGTTATACACACCCCTGCATGGGCTTTTCCCGCTCCTTTTTTTGTTCTGTACAGACAACGGTCAACAGTGATTGAGGCTGAGAGTGACCGATAGGAGGCTGCTTGGAGTTGGACTAGATGGGAAATACCTCAGGGACGAGTTGTTCGGGTTCTGTACCTACCCTTCAGGTAGGATTCCCCAATAGACGATCTAAGAGATGTTTTTCCCTTTTTACTTATACTTGTTGTTCAGTTGGGTTTGTATTCCGTCCCACTTAATTTCAGCACACTTTTCTTCCCTATATTAGTGCTTGTTGCTTATACTGCTTGTGTTCAGACTGTGTGTGTTACAAGTTTAAAGGAAATTCCTTCCCTTTTTATCAGATATTCTCCTTTGGTGCTAGTCTCCATCCCCTAGCCTATGGAAGGTGGGCTTGGTGTAGTCACGGCATGGGCCCCGAGGACGGGTCGGGACATGTTCTATCATATACACATTTGGATGTTTTTTATGATTCATATTTTTAGAAATTTGTATAGGAATAGAAATTATATTTTTCATTCAATATCTCATAAAATTTAATTTCTTAGGAGGATAAACATTACATTGTCCATAACATTTAGTATTGACATGATTCCTTTGACAAAAAACCATTGAATAAAATTAAATGCAATATTGTGAGAAAAATATTTATAATTGAAAATTACATAATAAAGGAAAATATATTATATTATTTCTAAAAAATACACCTTTTAAATATATGAAACTATTATTTTTACCTAGTTCATCCATTTTAAATACACTAGGATTCTATCAATTACTATAAATTATACCATTGGTTATTACCAATTTTTTCTCATTCTAGTTTCCAACTGTTATATAAACATTAATATAATACCAAATAAAGTGACCCATACATTTCATAAATTTATATCACATAAAAATATATGAATATTCATTACATTACATATCATTCAAGGCCATATTCAAATAGGTATAATGCCTTTATAAATAAAGACACATATACCACTTTTTCCAAAATTAACTACATAGTTCCACACTTAGTAATTCATAATGTAAACCCTCCTATTACATATCATTATTAAAATATCTCTTCATAATATGGGGAATAGTACATAATAAATAGTGATTATTTATTCTTAGTATGTTTATGTAAGGTAGATATCAATTATCACTTGAGAATAACATGACCATAAGGGATTGACGACATAAGAATAAATTTTAAAAAATTTAATATATATATCAAAGTTTAGAATCATGATTAATTTTATAAATCATTCTAGTTATTGAGACATAAATCAACGAGGAATCAAAGAACACGATTCAAGAGATCCTATCACTTTCATACAACATAAGGGTGTTTCATGCATATAATAATAGAAAATAATTTCAATTTTATCCAAGGATCATTTCCAATAATATCATATTTTAGTGGGTTTACTACCCAAACCTTCATAGTAGTTAAGGTTCACTCCCATGAAAAACAAATTAGAATGTGTTCCTCATTGAACTAGTTTCACTCTACATTATAGCCTATATGTCTTAGGTGATATGAATATTTACCCAATGTATAAGAGGGTGATATAGTTCCCACCCATCACATAATGAAAATCATACATATATGCATCACAACACCATAAAACATCCATTACATATTAATCAAAAAAATTAATCATTTTCTTCAACATTTTATCATTGAATAACCTATAAAAATGTAATTTTTCTCATAAAAATATAATCATTTCATCATAGAATAACAAATCGAAAAGTATTATGTTTAATTGAAATTTCTCATCATAAACATTAACAATCTAGATAATTAATAAAGATGGTATCCTAGGATCATATCAATAGTAAATCACAATTTAAATCATAGGTTACGGTTTTTAATGAATAAAAGCACCATTATAATTTAATTAAAATAGTCTTAGGGAACATATCCTTTCCATTATTAAAAAAATAAAAAAATTAATAGTCTCAAATTATTATGAAATTAAATTTTATTTAAAATGATTTTTCTATATTATAATGTATTTAATATAATAATAGGTTGTCATGATGTTGAGAAATTCATTTCATGTTTTATAAGTGAAAATAAGGCACTCCATTCACATGTTTTTAAAAAGTCATAATGTACCTCACTCAGAAAATAACATGAAATTCTCATTAAAACTATTTTTTAATGTATATAATTGATTAAAATTATATTAAAAAAATTCGATAAAAAACAATTTTTTTTATTAAAATAGTACTATAAAAAATAGATATGGAAGAATAACTATTTTCAAAACAAGAGAGTAATAAACTCTATTTTCCTTAAAAAATATTTTCTCCCTCCTGAGTATTTAATGTAATGATAATAAAACCAATACATGTATTTTAATGAAATTATCACAAAATATTAAAAATAATGATTATTTTGAGAGATAGATTATAATATTTCATCATGGGAATATTTCATAAATAATCATGACATATAATGATATTATAACATAAAACCATTACCATATTGATAAAATATGATTTATAAGACCCTTGAAATAAATAAAAATATATGAAAATCTATATCCTAATAAAATTAGGCATACATGACTTAAAATAAAATCATTCTTTTATATAAACTACATAAATTATTAAGTGTTGAATATGACATGTGTGTCAATGAAATAGATGTGAAATGAAAACCATATACATCATGTCTGACATTATTCATACACATTTAAAAATATTGTATAATATATATAGATTTTTAAAAAATATATTTCAAAACCAGAATAACATATATCATAAAATAAATAATAAAATTTTAACCTTTTACCACCGAATTATTTAAAATTATTCATTAAAACCATTGTTTTAGTTTATGCGTGCTTCGTTTTTCTTGTATGTTTCTGGTTCATTAGTTTTATCTCTTGTATATTAATAATTGTTATAAATGATTTGGTAATTTTATTGTTACCTTTATGATATATATATTTATTATATAAATAATATGATTCAACCATAAAATTATAGATAGAAAACATAATTATCTCATTCATGGAGATATTAGTCATTACGTAGAGAAGAATCATTTTCCATATTTCTATATAAAGAAGGAATACAATATAAATTTTAATTAACCATTAAATAATAATTATTATATCATTTTTAATTACTATATTTTCATTAAATATTAAAATTTTTCAATCCATGTAAAAATGAAATGAAAAATGAGTCACATAGCATCAAGGAGGTGGTAGTCGACATGTACGTAGAAGCGGTGTAATACATATCCAATGGATTGAAAGGTATGAATGTAGATATGGAATTATAATTAAATATGTTTAATTAAATCATAAGTAACATATGTAATCTTTAAAAATATCATAATATCAATCCACGAAATATTTGGTTGGGAAATGATGTGTATCACTACGTGGAGACTGTAAGTCGTATGTACTCACGAGTGATTCATTCAAATCCATTTGATGGGAATGAATGTGGATATTAATTATTTAATCATAAAAATAATATTTCAAAATATTTAATATACTTAATTTATTATTAATTATTGAAAAATACAATACATTTATAAGATTTAGATAAAATTGAAATAAACAGATTGGTAAATGTGATTATATTTTCTTTGAAAGAACATATTTAGATATCTTCATATGGTTCATAGGGATGTTAATTTTGGAATAAAATATCCTCTATAATATTTATATATAAGATAAAAATATAATTTTCTAGGGTATTTTTGATTCATAATGATCAAGATGTTTGAGTATGTGAGGGATATATGTGTAATTTTATAATTGAGGTGTGGGGTCACTTTTTGAAAAACATTAAAGATTAAAATAATATGAGGAAACTATCAAGAAAAAAAGTTCTCCATCAGTATATGTATTTTAATATAATAATCTTGGGGTTCAAATCCCAAAAAACAAATAAAATTTGGACAAGTTTAGGTGGTGTTTTAGACATTATCATCTAGTCTAACGAATTAATTAACCTATATTAATATTTACTATAGAAAAAAAATTCACACATAAAGGTTTATATTTTTAATTATATTGTCACAATTTATTCATAAATGTGAAAAGGAATAAATAAAACAAATATTTTATCATAATTTCCCTATTTATATATATTTTTTATTTTTTATGTAATTTACTAAACTATTATTTATCTAAAAATCCTTAATGTCAATTTTGAAATGATTCCAATAATTTTAAGTAAAAGCTACAGTGGGAAAATTAGAATGAAAATATTATCCTTTTAAATTATACTAATTTCTAAAATTCTTCAGATTCATTTGTAATGACCAATAAAATTTATACATTTATTCAATAAACTCTTCCCCCTCAACATTTTTTTATGATTTTCAATATAATAACATAAAAATAAATTTAATTCCATACAAATGTTACACATAATATGTGTCAATGAAATAATAAAATGTAGAATAATAAAGGAATATTGACATGAATGAATAAAAAATTCAATAAAAAATTGTATAGGCTTGAATTCCACCAAGTAGATTATTGATGCTATATAGATCGAAAAAGAAAAGCATTTGAAAAATAATATATATTAACCATGGATGTTTTAGAACATTTTTTTGGTGATGTATCCATGTATGATTTGAATATTATTAAATATTTTTAGGAGTATATGATAGTTATGATATAGTAAAATCAACCCAAATGGAAGATTATCATTATGAACATTAATCAACAAGGAAATTGGTCATTATTATTGTTATTGGATTAATATTATATAGTAGTTTTTTTTGGAAACTATATAAATATTTCAATTTATATGAAAATTTTGTTTTATGATAAATATATATGTTATTAATGAAATAATTTTATCTTTGATAAATCATATAATTTTTTTGTAAAACAAATAAACCAATCCGTATGTAATTTTTAAAATGAAAATAATGTTTATTATATAATAAAATACTGATAATTTCTAATAAATAATAATTTATTTTATAAAGATAAAATTATAGAATTTAAATAAATATTTTGATAAAATAAATATCATTTTTTATTCAATGAATCAAAATTATATCATGTTGAATTTATTTTAATTTTCTAAAATTGTGTTTTTTTAGTTATAGTTTGAAAATGCCATTTTTTTACAAAATACAATAACTCATATAAAAGATTTTTGATTTGTTCATGATTTAAATATATTTAATAATTTTTTATAATTAAAATTCACTTAATGAACAACATATTGTATAATTTGTTACATTTACAAATATAAGCTTGGAATTTTTCAAAATGATGATTTTTACATTTCTTACAAACTTGTTTTATGTTTTATATGTGTACCATATTTTCAATTTGTTTCCCTCAATTTGTTAAATTGAATAATTTAGAATTAATGGAGTGATTCGAAATTGATGCTAAAAATTATGCAATAATGTTAATTTCTTTTTTACAAATAAAAAACATAACATGGTAAAAATGGTATGACCACAATTTATGCAAAATAATGTTGTGAGTTAAGTAAAAACATAAATTATTCCAAAACATAAAAAATAAAACATTAAATGGGGGGTGGATGTTTTGGTAAACCTGAAAAATCCTTGAAAATATTAATTATCAACCAATTTTTTTGCATGTAATTACACCAAATAATGGTTTACCTTAAATACAACATAATCAATATTTTATCACTTAAATCCCCCCCCACAAATTATATATATCCTCTTTATGCCCCGAAATTATTATCCCATTCATAATATATCATGTTCTAGAATACCCTCACCCCAATTTATTCCCTCCAATAAGACCTAATGGTTTCAAGGTTCCACATTTAGTTTTTAGGAATCAAATATCTAGGGTAATGAATTTACCCTCTTATCTTTTTTCATCAGATTACACCTTTTATGTATTCTATTGAATTTATAATCAAATGTATTATCTTACAAATTTTATATTACCCTTATTATAAAAATAATGTTTTAGTAATGGTATATCTTTGTTACCCCACATGATTAAAATTTCATCAGAAACAATGTATATTTTCCTGTTATGGAATCTATTCCTTGAATTTCTATTTTCAAAATTAGAAATTTGCAAATTTTTAATACCCCAAACTCATCAATTTTCAGAGATATTCACATAGAGGTAATTCTTTTATCCATGTTTCGTCATCATTTTTCACCAAGGGAATTCTCTAGGTTCCTCTCTAGAGCCTCCATGGAATTCTAGGGTTACGAGTTTTACCCGAGATACCTTTTTAATAGGGTATTTTAAAAGGATCATTGTTTCCTCATTTCATTATTTTATTGATGAAATTTCAAAAATAAAGTAAATTCACAATTTATTTATTTATTTAAATTCCAAAAACTACTTTTTTATAGATGACCCACACCTGACAATGTTAGGCCCTACCTAGGGTAAATCCAATACTATAAATGAAATGAAGACCTCAAATTTATGATATGGAAATCCATTTAGATATTTTTCCAATTTTCTTAAAAATAATGTTAATATTCTATTTAATATTTTAATATATTTGAAACATTTATTTCAGGAACCCTAGCCCTCAAAATAATATGATGTATCAGTTCTGAGTCACAAATTAAGTCTATATTTAATTCAAAAATAATACACATAAAAATATAAGACATTACATTATCTCCACCATGGGACTTTACGACCCCGAGAAGCCAAAAAATGGCAATAAAAAATTATGGGTACTATTCAAAAATCATAGCCTTATGATCCTATGAGCTCTCTTATATATTTTGGTGTTGTCACTGATCACACACTAAGGGAATCATTAAACCTGATAGGATCCTATACTGTTGATCCTTGATCTCCACTGGGTACTCTACAAAATATGGTCCATCTAGAATTTTTAGATCTCCCTATTGAAAATGATTGATGGATCATGCATGTACCTCCTACGGTGTGACACATGGAAGAATCCATGTACCCAACACATCATTGAGGGTAGATCTATGTGGTACAATACCTCACCAACTCCACGATTTATTTATGAATGTCCGATAATCCTCAATGATAACTTGTTTCACGACCAAATAACTACAATCCCTATCGAGGTAAAACATGAAGAAAAATAATGTTTTCTTCCTCTAACTCAAATGGACACTGCCACCAATCATATTAATATTTATGATATCTCTTTATAGTCATTATATTCTCCTAGATTATTTGCACGTTCTCTATAGTATCTAACTCCATCTGTAGGCCTAGGAGTGATCACTCTCACATGTTAGTCCAATAAAAGGTTTAACAGAAAGGTCTCTTCTCTAAAGCCTCAAATGGTGCCATAAAAATGTTGTGATTATTGATTTTGTTGTATGATAACTCCACCATAGTTAGTAAATACTCCCAACTATTGTTAAATTCTAACATATAAGCACTCAGCATGTCCTATTGGACCTGAATGGTCTGCTCCATGTGGTTGTCTGTCTAGGGGTGAAATGACATGATCAAGCATAAAAGAGTCCTAAAAACATCATGCATTCCCTTTCAAATATGGGATATAAAGAGAAAATCATGATCATAACAATAATTTAGGGTATTCCATGGCATCAAACCAACTCTTTCATGTTGTGTCATCGCCAACTCTTAACTAAATGTTTCTCTCAAACTGCTATGAAGTGGGTCGACATGGTGAGTCTGTCAATGATCACCTAGATATAATTGTGTACTCTAGATTTACATGTTCAAACATTCATTAATTCCATAGATATCCCATATAACATCCCATCTAGAACCTCAATGGGTTGATATTGTCCTACTAGAACCTATTTCTAATCATTCACCTACTGGAACATAAGTCGTTGGGAAGATAACTCTGCCACATCCTTCTCCATCCTTATCCACCAGAAATGGAATCAAATATCCTAGTATATCATCAACAATGAAGGATAAACTACCAATTAAGATGTATTATACTCACACATAGCCTCCTCCCAAAATTATACTGGTATATATGTGAGTCCTGTGAAAAGGATGATGTGATCCTCACATTGTTAATATCAATCTAGTGCATATCTTATTTATATCTTGTCTTAGAGGTTCTCATAGTTTTTATCCCCATGTTGTGCCACCCTTAATTTTTGTAATATTGGATTGGTGACAACCATCGAACGTAGGTATGTTTCTCTATCTCCATAAACAAAGGATAACTGTAACAAAGCAAACTCCTCCAATGCCACATTCAGTAACTGTGAACTAGATCTTATACTGAGAGAATTTATCCCAATATTCCCCTTCCCAGGTATATAGATAATTTCAATTTCATAGTCCTAGAGGTACTCTAGACACCACCTCTCCCTCATGTTTATATCCATCTATGAGAAGATGTACTTGATATTCTTGTGAACAGAGGATATGATAAAATTCCTTCCCATCAGGTAGTATCACGTCATCATAAACATGAAGACCACCACTTAAAACTCAATATCATGGGTTTTATTGATTTTCTCATGTTTAATAACCTATAATTAACCATAGGAAATCACCACATTACTCTAAATATATACACAAAAAGTTAATATCCTTGTTTCATCACAGAACACTACGTACTTGACACTCTCATATGACAATCTCATGATCAGAGCGCTCGTCAAACTCATCTACAACTACTTGAAAGACTGCCGTGACATATCTGTCAACATGAAAGGATACCCATTTCAGGTTAGAGATATAATAGGTGATGAAAACCTGGATAAATCAACTATTAATCTCAGGTAATAACCAACTAGATCATTGATGCTCCTAACATCTATAACACTCCTAGGTGGATCACATGATAACACTACCTCCACCTTGTCTAGGTCAACTTCGACTCCATCCACTGTGATAATATTTCCCATAAATTGGACTTCTTGAATCTAGAACTAGAATATAGAGAATTTCATATAAATATGATACACTCAAAGTACATCTATAACCAACATTAGGTGTCATCTTTGCTCTTCCTCAGACACTGAGTACACAGGGAGATGGTCGATGAAGACAACCATGGACCAATCTATGAATGGTTGAATGATCCAGTTCATGAGTTCCATGAAAACTACTAATGGTTCTATACACGAAATGCAATCATTGAACACATATTGACCACTACGACATCTAAAATTCATCATCAGTCTCATCCCATACTCCCAAATGGTGATATCCTAATTGATGGTCATCCATAAGTAACCATCATGCCCCTCCCAGCTGATCAAATAAGACATTAATCTTTAGTAGTTGATATATGTTCTTCATGGTCATCTGGTTCAGGCATTGGTTTTCCACACTCAACCTCAATCTCATTTCTCAATTTTTGGAAAACAAAACTGGGGCCATCAAGAAGTTAACACTAGGTCTCACTATAAGGACTTGTCCTTAAAAAATTACATAATAATGAATTAAATGAATAATTTACATTGAGGTTCTTTTTAGGTTTAGAGTTTTTGAAAATTAGGAAATAACTAATACATATAATCTTTAAAATTACATGTAGATAGTACTAATAAGTATCCATTTTTAAAAAAATAAAAACTCTTAAAAGGGAACATGTCTTATTCCCTGTATTAGATAGCTCGACTTTTCATTGATCCCAACCATGACCCTATTCCAATTTATGTCCTATTAAAAAAATTTCAAAAATGTGGGATGATAAAAAAACCTCAGTAAGGGTTATAAAATCATGAAATAAAATATTATCCCATAAATATATAAAATTCAATGAAACCATACTTTTCAATCATATCATAACTTATGAAATCTATAAATTTATGAATAACACATAAAAGTCATATATCATAAAGGTAACTTATGGGATACATAACATAATTACATTTTATATTTCACATCTACAAATGGAGTTACGTTTGGAATATACATCACAGCATATTCCCTAAATGACTTAGGAGAAACACTAACATTTACCTCAGTCACATTACCCAATGCATTCGAGAGCTATCTCGAGCTCACCCACCCTAGGTTTTTCATGGAACCACCCATATACATAAATAATTCCCAATAACCATAAAATATTAATAACACATAAAAAAGCATATAGAAAATATAAAATTTCCACATTACAGTCAAAATATATCATTTCAATATATTGACATAATCAATGCTTAATAAAACCATTTTCATATCCATTTAATACATTTAATAAAGAAATTTTTGAATCAATGTGTCCCATAAAAATTTGAAGCATTTAAATGAATTATAATTTTAAAACATTAATGTCAGTATATATAAATCCTTAAATCCTTTTTGAAAACATGGACATTAGTGTGAAATATTAAAACGATTAAATCATTAAAATGATATTTTAGTTAAGGAGTTCCTAACAAAATGAGAGATGATTGAAAACAAATAATATGGGATTAAAATTTAATAAAAACATTATAATATCATGATAATAAAGGTATTCATGTTATATTATTCCAAAGGATAGTATATACACTATATTAATGTGAATTGGTGCATAACAACAGTGAAGTCTCAATGGATTGTAATTTGACTCTAAATTCCTTATAAAGATGGTATCCCTAGAATAAAGATAAATCAATTATATAATAATGGGTGAAATATATAAATACATTAAATATGATTTTATATTTAGTGTAAAACAATCACAGTTCATTCACACATATTCATATCACGACATAATCAAAAATTTGATGTTTAACCCAATGAATTGAAATTGGGTTAAGAAGTTCCCTTACAAAAATTTGACAACATATTGGCGTCACATGAAATTTTAGAAAAAGAGTTGATGAGAGAGAAAAGGGTATCTCATAACTTGTACATAAAATTTACAATAATAAGGATATATAAGAACATATCCCAACATTAGAATGTGTAAATTAGAAGATATAACAAAAATAAGTCTTTTAAAAAGAGGAGGGTTAAAGGTTCCCTTGCCGATTTGGTAACATACAAAACATACACCCTATGAAATAAGTATCATAAAATAAATATATAAATACCCATAAATTGATGTATATTAAATAATGAATACAATAATGGGTAGTACATAAACCACAAAAAAGGAAATAGTGGAAAATATAACATGAATCTCATGGGAATAAAAAAGTGAGATGAAAACCCATTACCACGTTGTAATCAATCGAGTCATATGGCCAAAAGTTAATAACCACCAAATGAATAATATAATTCCATGAATATAAATAGAATCATGATAATATATATCAAATGTAAGTACACAATACATCACATAAAATAAATAAGTCCTGAACAACTTAAATCACGTAGAATTGGAAGTGAGAAAAGAAACCCCTCACCATGTGTCCAACTAGACTCGATCGTTCATTAATATCTTCAAAAATAAAATAAAGTTAATTTATAATTTTGTAAAAACCTTCTTCAAGATTATTATTCCTTTTATATCAATTATTACTTTTCTATAACAATTAGTTAATTATTTGAGTTCGTATCAGACATATTGTCGATGTTCGGAACATGAGTTAAAAATGAACTTCTTATAATTATAAATTGTACATGGGGTCAAAATTACATTATCTAAAAAATTATACTAATAAATTAGATATTATATATATAATATATATCTTGTACATATATGTACTTATAATTGTACATAAAATTGGAGATATGAAATGAAATGCACCGTTCCTAGAGATGGTAAGCCGTACATACGCATGAACACTACATTCATTTAAATTTAATATTTAATGGAATGAAAAAATAATTATAAATAGTTATATTATAATTACATTATAATATCATATATAATTTAATTATCTCTATCCATTATACGTTCCACATATGGTATGAACGAGTCATATCACTTTGAAGGGGGCAGTAGTCTGCACTTCCTCAAATGAAATTATCGCATTTACCCATTATGGAAACCTAAAAGGTATGATATAAATGGAAAATAAATAAGCATAAAAACAATTTAAATATAATATATAACACATATAAATACAGTTTCATCATAATGGCCACCATGAGAGGCTGTAGGAGATAATTGAACAGTCATAATTTCATGAGGAATTAGTTCACCGTCCACAGAAACAATATGTTCTTTTATCATTAGATGGATGTGTGTGTGAGTTTAGTTTAAATTATTCTCATAAAAACAACCTAGAATATTTAATATACTGATATTTTTATAAAATAATATAATTAAGATAGTTTAGGGGGTTAGAGATGTAAAATAAAAGAAAATAACTTAAGAGAATACGTTACCTTTAAATTGGGTAAATTTATTTGGTTTGAACAAAAATGATTACATGAAGTGAATTATTCCTAAGGTAAGGCTTCTAATAGGATGATAGAGATATAGAGAGCTTAATTTTGAAGAGGTTTGATGATCCAAGGGGCTTGAGAAGTGTGAAAGAATGTGTTATATGTGAGGGATTTTAATAAGGGGGGACAATCTCTTTAGGATTGATAAAAAATATTATTTTATTATATTATTATTTTAATATTATAAAAGTACAAAACATAATAAAATGGAATATAATATGACTCATGTTTGAAATAAAATCATCCAATAATAATTGTACAGGTTTTGGATAATGTTTTAGTCATTATAATATTATTTATTTAAATTATTCATTAATGATGTAAACATTACATCATTATTGTGTCAAGAATATTTTTTTATATGTTGTCTAAAAATTATCAAAAAAATATCATGATGTTGGAAATATTTTTATCTTTTATATGAATATTTATTGTTTAAAATATAACTTATATAACCCCATGTAGGTATTAATTTACTATAAGATATATGTTTATGTCATTTTTGTAATTACTTAAAATTAATAAATATAAAGTGTCCTTATCACTCCCAAGTGGCACTTTGGGGTCCCAAAATCCACCCATGGATTACCATGGTCATAAATGTATAAACAAATAGTATTAGGACACATGTTAGGGTAATTTAAAATTATTATAATAATATTTTGTTACCTTTATTTACCAGTTTTATCATTTAACCATGATAAATAAATTTTTTATTTAAGTAAATATTCATAATGTGTTAAAATAAAAGTTACCAATTTACAAAATTTGGACCTTTAAATTAAAAATATGGAATCCATTTTTCCTAATTCAAAACACATAAGAGGAATAAAATAATTTAAAATAAATTCTGACTGTCAAAAGATAAAGCGTGTTTTTAAGAAATAAGAAATATCAAAATATTGACACATATTTTTGTCAAATTTCAATGTGAAATTACATCCAATGACCAAAATTGGATTAAATAGTAAAAAATATTATAATTACACATTAAATCCAATTATT
Organism: Viscum album; assembly: GCA_963277665.1. Taxonomy (NCBI): domain Eukaryota; kingdom Viridiplantae; phylum Streptophyta; class Magnoliopsida; order Santalales; family Viscaceae; genus Viscum; species Viscum album. The sequence continues at coordinate 1,730,976,878 of OY728132.1, forward strand.
AAGATAATATATCATTATAAATTAATTAGATTAAAAGATAGTTTTGAATTAAAATACGGTATTTTTTACTATCCATTAAAAAAATTAATTTTATCATAAAAATACCAAAAATTTACCCAAAGAAAATTATGATGTCACAATTCTAAAGAAGAATTTTATTTTGTCAAATAGAACATATAAAAGTGCCCAAAACTAGATTAAATGAGGGTTCACCATCAAAAAGCTATAAATCAACCATTTGATGAATATTAGAGTATTTATTCTTAAAATTGGATTCATTCACATATTAAGCCTATAAAATTTATTGGATAAATGTAAAATCATTTAAAAAACATGTATATTCATATTTTAGTTAGTTTAATCCATTTCTACCAATAAAACATCTAGGTGTTAACTACCTTTTAAAATAATATTATATTGTTATTTTTCTATATGACTCAGTATTGTGTGCAACATAAGATTTCAAAGAAACTCGTCATTGCGTATAGGGTACACTATCAAACAGAAACCCCCTTTAAAGTAAAATTAAAATTTATTTTAAATTTTTAATAAATATGAAAATGTTATATTCTTTAGTTACCTGGGATGTTACAACTTCCCCCCTTCCGGGAATTGCATCCTTGCAATTTTAAAATTGGGCTTGAAAACATCATCGAATGTCCCACATCAGAAAAAGAGTCAATAAAAATATCATTTTAAATGAAATAAAGATAAATACAAAGGAAACCCAAGATAGCCCATACTAGGATTCTAGGTAGGAAAACTTGGATATGGATGGGAAAAAAACAAAATTTTTTTTTTGGAGAGTGGTAGAGAACATGATTAGAAGAAATTTTACCACCAAAAAATCACAAGCATGTCATGGGTTAAACGGTCTTTGATTCCCCAGGAGGAAAAGTTAACAGAAAATGTTTTTGTTTTATGTTACTTTTCATAATGTTGAGGAATTTATTTAAGAGCATGAATAATAACATAAGGAAACACACATACTTTTCATGTAGACTTTCATCCTTTACTATATTTCAACCACAAACTCATATTTTCTCCAAATGATGAGTATTTAAGATGACTTTTTCACATTTAAAGTGCTATAATCAATTTATAGAGAATTGCATAATCCAAAAAAGATGAACTATATTTTTTCCGTGTCTTTAGACATTAACAAAAACCAAAATGGTTAGTACTAGATCAGATGATATCTAAAAGGGATAATCTTTTACAAAAAGATAAACTACTCTTAATATCCCAAATTTTTCAAACAGTACCCAAAGTCCAACAAAGCCCATTTAATAAACAACTGTAAATAAAATTCATCAATTTAATACAAACTATGATTGAAACCCAAATCTCAGAAGGATTTAATCACATAGTATTCCAAGATAAATCATAACATTTATCTCCAAATAACATCAGTTACTCTTAAAATCTCATACTAAATAGTAATTAACATAATCACATATTCTATATGATAGGTTAATCATTTCCATAAATAAACCAAATCGTCATCTATCTACAATAAAAACATAGATTCTTCCAAAATAAAATTTCAACCATTAATCCACAAATGAGATCCCATAGTATTCTATTTCCCTTATGCATATAATGTTTCCAAAAGATTGAACATATTTTAAAATAACCTTTATCACTTAATCACCAAATCATTTTCCTATAGTAAAGATATCCTTTTGATAAAACATAAGTTCCCAAAATCAACTTATTATTTATCCATAAAATCATTTAACATAAATGAATAAGTCATAATAACTAGGGACTTCACGTAGGAAAGTGGTAGGCGATGCGCCCTTATCGCCCTTCGATTGTGGGATTGATTCCTACGACATTTCCAGACATGAAGGATTGTCACCAATCTTACGGTTTGTCCTTTTTATAAAACAAAAAAATAACCCTAAAATATTTTTCCCTTAATAGTTTTATTATAACATTATTTTTCATCCCAATACATTAATACCTCAACATCTTATATATTGTCATTTTTTCACCTCCATATAATAAAATAACACTATTCTCAATTGAAAGAACATCATACCTTGATTATAGTGTCTATATGGTTTCATCATTTTCTTTTCCACTTTAGTCGAAGGTTTGGGCATTACAAAAATGAATTAGAGATCCTTTAAAATCATTTTCTTATTTTGTTCAAATACACCTTGTACATCTTGGGTCATATGGGTGTTCGCAGAAAAAAGTTTCGAAAAATAATCATGTATGACATATAATTTCAAAAAAAACTGATAAAACATGATATTTATAAAATAGTCAGACCAAATTTGAGTTGAAACATTCAATCAATGGTCATTTTTAAGTACCATATGTATGTGTTAAGGGACTATATTGTAAAAGAAGATATAAATAGGTTGTGCAAGGGTCTCTTTCTTCATCACCTTTTTCAAGTTCATAATATTCTTCAAAATCTTGATATAGGGTAAAATACTTGAAAATTCCTTGATAATATTTAACTTTCTTCAAAATATGATAATATTATGGAAATAGGATTTGATTAAATATAACCCATGATCCATGATGATATTGAGGAATAGTGGAGGTGTTTTATATCTCAAACAACTTCTTGCATGTGAGTTGTATGCTAGAAAACGTTTCACAATCATTTGAACATGAATTTACAATAATTATTATAAGAATGTCATCAAGAAGATATAGTAATGTAATTTGAGATCCTCATCCTTCAGTTTTTAACCGATATTCATTGATTTGAAAAATTTATAAATCAAGGATTTAACTGAAATAATTGACACAGGGAATAACCTTGTGTTTAATTAAATCTTATAATCCCTAAAGTTGTCTGAACCGACCTCTGATATCCAATGTAAGGACCTGACCGTAAAACATTACATAATATTGAACTAAATGAATAATTAACATTAAGGATCTTTTCAGGTTTTTATTTTTAGATAATTAGGCCATAACTATTACATATCAACTTGAAAATTACATGCAGACACTACTAATCAGTATCCATTTTTTAAATAAAAACTCATAGAAAAAAACGCATCTAGTTCCATGTTTTAGATAGCATGACATTTTCCTGGATCCCATTCGTTACCCTATCCCACATTATGTCCTATAAAAAACATTTCTAAAACATGGGACGAGCAAAAAAGATCATTAAGGGTTATAAAATAAAGAATTAAATCATTAGCCCATCAATAAATACAATTAAATGAAACCATACTTTTCAATCATAACATACCTTATGAAATCATTAGATTTATGAATAACACATAGAAATCATAAATCATAAAGGTATATTATGACATAAAAAACATACTTAAACTGTATATTTCAGAGCTACTTAGGGATTTATGTTTGTAATACCCATCACAGTATACTCCCTAAATCTCTTAGGATAAACATTATCATTTACCTCTGTCATGTTACCCAATGCACTAGAGGGCAATCTTAGGCTAACCAGCCATAGGTTTATCATGGAACAACACATATACATAAACAATGCTCAATAAACTTAACATATTCATAATAAATAAAACAAGAATAATGTAATGATAACATTTACACATTACAATCACAATATATCATTTCAATATATTGAAAAAATCAACGCTTTATCAAACCATTTTAAAAAATATTTAAAACATTTAATAAAGGGATTTTTGAATCAAAGTGTCCCATACCAATTTTAAGATTTTAAAGGAATTTCCATTTTAAAACATTAATGTCCATATAAATAAATCTTCAAACCCATTTTTATAATAAAGACATTAGTGAGAAATATTTATAAGATTAAATCATTAAAATGATATTTTAGTTAATGAGTTCTTAACCAAATAATAGATGGTTGAAAGAAAATAATTGATGAATAAAAATTTATAAAAATATTATAACATCATGATAATAATGGTATTAATGATATAATATGCCAAAGGATAGTATATAATACATATAAATGTTAATTGGCGTATAACAACAATGATGTCTCTATGGAGTGTCAAATGAGACGAAATCCCTTATAAAGACACCATCCTAAGATTAAGGATAAATCAATTATATAATTATGTGTGAAAAATAAAAATACACTTAATATGATTTGATATTCAGTGTTAAACAATCATAGTTCATTCTCACTTATTCATATCATGACATAATCAATAAGTATAAGTTTAACCCAATGAATTGAAATTGGGTTAAGAAGTTCCCTTACAAAAAATTGACAGCCAAACAACGTCACTTAAAATTTTATAAAATAGATTTGATGAAAGAGAAAATTTATCTCATCACTTGTACATAAAATTTATAACATTAAGGATATATAATAACATATCCCAATATAATAAGCTGTAAATAAAAATACACAACAAAAATGAAGTCTTTTAAAAAGAGGAGGGTGAAATGTTTCCTTACCGATTTGGTAACATACAAAACATACACCCCATTAAAGAAGTATCATAAAATGAAGATTTAAATAATCATAAATTGAATTATATTACACAATTAATTCAATCAGGGCAGTACATACACCACACAAAAGAAAATAGTGGAAAATATATCATGATTCTCAAAGGAATAAAAAAGTAAGATGAAAACCCCTTACCACGTTGCAATCAATCGAGTCATATGAGAAAAAAATAATAACCATCAAATAAACCAAGGAATAAAATGAATATAAATAGAATAATTATAATATATATCAATTGTCAATACACAATACTCTACATTCAATAAATAAGTGGTGAACAATGGAAATATCACAGAATTAAAAGTGAGATAAGAAACCATTTACCTTGTGTCCTACATGAATCCATCATTCATTAATATCCTGAATAATAAAATAAAGTTAATTTATTATTTATTAAGATAAATTTTCATGTTAATTATTCCTTTTATATCAATTATTACCTTGCTATAACAATTAATTAATTATTTGAGTTTATATCAGACATTTTGTCGTTGTTTGGAACTTGAGTAAAAAATGAGCTTGTTATAATTATAAATTGTCCATGTAATCTAAATTCCATTATCTACAAAATTATATTAATGATTTAGATATCATATATATCATATATATATATAGTATATATAGGTAAATATAATAGTACATAACATTTGGAGATATGAAATGAAATGCACCGTTCCTGGAGATGGTAAGTCGTACATATGCATGAACGCTACATTCATTTCTATTTCCTATTTAATGGAATGAAAATGTAATGATAAATTGTTATATTATAATTCCAGTATAATATAATATATAATTTAATTATCTTAATCCTTTATTTTTTCCATGTATGGTATGAATGAGTTATATCACTTTGAGGGGGCAGTAGTCCGCACATACTCAAATGAAATTATTGTGTTTACAGATTATGGAAACCATAAAGGTATGATATAAATGGAAAATTATGAAGAATATAAACAATATAAATATAATATATATCACATATAAATATAGTTCAACCATAATGGCCACCATGAGAGGCTGTAGGTGATCATTGAACAATCATTGTTTCGTGAGGCTGTAGTTCGCCTTCCACAGAAACAATATGTTCATTAACCATTAGAATGAAGAGTGTGTAAGTGTGGCTTGAATAATTATCATAAAAAAAACATAGTATATTTAATATAATTTTTTTTCTATAAAAAACGAATAAAAATAGTTTAGGGGGTTAGAGAAGTAAAATAAAAGAAAAGAACTTAAGAGAATACGTTACCTTTAAATCGGGTAACTCCCTTTGGTTTGAACCAAAATGTTTAATTGATGTGCCTTCTGCCTAAGGTAAGGCTTCTAAGAAGAGGAGATGTATTTAGGGAGGTTTATTGGGTAGAGTTTGGATGATACAAAGAGCTTTATTAGTGTGATTATTAGATTATAAGTGAGGTATTTTTATAAGGAGGGAGGGGCTCTTTATGAATGTTTAAACATATTATTTTATTATATACTGATTTTCGGTTTATAAAGATCCAAAACTTATTAAAGTTGAAGATTAGATGACTCATGTTTGAAAAAAAATCATCCAATAAGAATTGTACAGGTTTTGGATATTGTATTAATCATTATAATCTTATTTATTTAAAGCATTCATTAATAATGTAAACACTCCATCATTATCGTGACATAAATATTTTTTTATTTGTTGTCTTAAAAAATAAAATAAAAATATAATGATGTATAAAATAATGTTATATTTCAAATTATTTTTTATAGTCGAAAAGATAACTTATATAACCCCATGTATGATTTGATTTACTAAAAGATATATGTTTAAGTCATTTTTGTCTTTAATTTAAATTAATTAATATAAAGTGTCATTATCACTCCCAAGTGGCACCATGGGGTCCCAAAATCAACCCAAGGATTACCATAGTCAGAAATGTATCAACCAATAATATTAGGGCATATGTAAGGGTAATTTAATATTATTATTATAATATTTTTTTACCCTTATTTACCATATTTTCCCTTTAACTATGCTAAATAAATTTTTTACATAAGTAAATATTCATAATGTCTAAAAATAAAAGGTACCATTATACAAAATATGGAACTCATGATTCCATATATGGAATATATTCTTCCAAATTCCAAACAAAAAAGTGGATGAAATTAATTTAAAATTAATTTCCACTGCTAAAACAAAAAAGGTGTTTTTAAGAAACAATAACTATCAAAATATTGACACTTATTTATGACCAATTTCCAAGTGTAATTACTTCCAATGACCAAAATTTGACTAAATAGTAAAAAAAATATAATAACACATTAAAAACAATTAAAAATATAATCTAACATTAAAAATAAATTATATTAAAAGGTATTTTTTGAATTAAAAAAAACATTTTTCACAATTCATTAAAAAAGAATTTTATCAAAAAAATACCAAAAATTTACCCAAAGTAAAAGTTGATGTCCAAATTCTAAATAAAAATTTTATTTGGGTAAATATATCATAATAAAGTAACAAAAACTAGATTTAAGGATGTTTCCCCCACAAAAGGCTGTAAATCATCCATTTAATAAATATTAGAGTATTTATGGATAAATTGGATTCATTCACACTTTATACCTATAACATTTATTGGATTAATGTAAAAAATTTTTAACAACATTTATATTCATAATGAAATTAGTTCTGTCTATTCCCACTAATACAACGGCTAGGCGTTAACTACCATTTAAAATAATATTATATTATTATTTTTCCGTATGACTCAACATTGGGTGCAACATAAGATTTCAAAGAAACCTGTTGTTGTGTATCAAGTACACCATCGAACATAGTATACCCTTTAAGTAAAATTAATATTTAATTCACAAATATTTATACATATGAAAATGTTTTATTTTTTATTTACCTAGGATGTTACACTCACGAAGCCCTTCTTCTATAAGTCCTCCAACTGCACCCTCAATACATGATGCTCTATGGGAGAGATAAGATATTATGGTTCATATATCAGTTTTTGCCAAGGTGTAAGAAAATTCATAAGTATATCATATTTTAATGAGGTAATCCATGAAAAAAATTAATTAAAATGACATTGTAATCAATTACTACATCTAGGAACTGAAAACTCATAACGTCTACCACTCTAAGGGCCTCGCTAGCTAACTCATGGGTAATTGGTTGAACTCTCCTATGAAAGAGTTCATTATGTGATATATGGGATTTGCTTTATACAAAAATGGGAAACATCAGTCCATATTTGTGGACACACCACATCCTTTTCTGGAAATAGTCAATATTGGCATGGGCTGATGATAGCCTGTCCATACCATGAATGATGTCATAAGCCCTTAACCCTGCCACCATGAAGTTCCAACCAAATCACTCACTTACAAGTTTTATGTCACATTGTCTGAATTGATTCATGACCTATTAGTCTTCTCCAATGGGTGTCTCCAAGAATAAGGTTCTAGTCAATACTTCTACTAGAGTCTCAATGACTCAAACAAGAAATGTGGTGAAAATGGAATTAATAGCACATATGTCTATCCGTAATGGAACTAAATTATAAAATACCCAAATCATATCTTTAATCATTCCCAAATGAAAGTGGTCATATGAATCAACTGAATATAGTTTTCCCCGCCCCCATCCCTCATCTCACTACGCCTAGAGTGGACCTCTTTGGAGTGGGGGTGGCAACATGTTGAAACACTAATATGCTCCAGTTGCTATCCCAGTTCCTCTACCACATCCTCCACAATGAGTATCTACCATAAATTATCGATGTATCATCCTCAGTGGTCTATCCACTATTTCCCTATCAATAATATGGAAGGTTGGAAAAAATGGAGCTAAATGTCCTCTATCATCACATGAATAACACTGCATGTCCCTATGCTGGATGGACCCACCCTGTGAGCAGTGAACAATAGATCCTATATCTTGGGATATCCTCTTAAAACATATCCAACATTTGAATCCCTAAAACTAACGTCACCTCCCTATAAGGGAGGTCTCTACACCTACCTACCTACTACATACTATCACTGTCTATATATACTCAACGAATAAGTTTTACACCATCAAATCTCAGTCAATAACTCCAACATAAGTTGGAATGAATATAAGTATAACACTGACCCAAATGTCTCTATGAATGTCTTGTTCAATGGATTGAGCCTAAATAACTGATCTCTGACCCTATCAATTGAGTACCTAGAAAGTTCGGTGATCCTAGATAAATAGTCATCCACTATGAAGATACCCTATTAGAGATGAAGAATTTCATTTATGAGCATAGAACTTAGTGTAATTGGGGGGAAATCCTCTATATAGAGTCCCTAGAACTCTCTCAATGAATGAATCATATCATCATGAGTTTGGATAGGAAAAATACACCATATCCTTGAGGATCCATGTAGAAGGATCACTGCCATGACCATTATAAAATATGCTAGAGTCGTGACATGGTAGAAAACTCAGGTCACTGCCTCAAGACAGACCTTAGCTACCTGAGGGTTAGGCATTCATCAGAACCAGATGTGTATTTGTATTTGAAACTCATGATGTTTTCTAAACATGCGATCCTCATCTAATGCTACTATAGGTACCACATGATACTCCACTTTCGGTGTTATAGCTAGTGCATGCCCAGTTGGAAACATTTTGGGAACTATCTACTATATCAAAGCCTCCTAACTAAGGGTGTCATCTTCATGATCATGATGCTGAATCATAGTTGGTATTTGTTTCAAGGGAATATTTTAAGAGAAAAATATATACCTTGGTCAATGAGTATATTTGGAGAGATGAATCAATAAGGGAATAGAATGACAACATATTCCTATATGATGCATGTACTATTGTATTCCATGAATCTAGTGTTCTCTTATACTGAGTTTAAAAGAAGGATATCCGAGTCATGATGTATGGTTAACCGGTTTCCCACAAATACACTAGAGTCTCAAGAATGAATTCAGAATATGAATAACATTGCATTGTTACCAAAATCCAATATCACAAACTCTTGGTCTTATGGTAGATACAACTACTTGATAACACTATGTCTAAACCTGTACCATTGCATCCCATGCCGTGACATTCCAATCCCACCTCCAATAAGATATGAGATAATGACTAGAACATAGATTGTATATCACAAACAAGGGAGGAATTTCCAATATACATGTATGCACAAACACATTTCCAAAACTGCAAATGATTAAATGTAAAAACAAATTAGAAAAAAATTCATGCATACTACTATCTAAACGGAAAGAGTATGAAAGGAAGTGATGTGATGTAAAATAAACTAGTCCATAATTCAATCCCCATAAAAGAATGAGTAAGAAAACTATAAATTACAACCTATAAACAAAATATGTACTTTTCAGCTTCTCGAATGCATAGGATCACCTCAGACTATTGGAAATCACAAAGCTCTACATGGTCTTGGTCCACCCTGGACTCTGTCAAAAGTTCTCTCCTCTAAACAAGACATGACACATGCATGAAAAATCCATGCATGGGTGACTATAAGAGTACTCAGTAAAAAAACCTTAAACCCACAAATCAATACACAATATGAGAGGTACATCCATCCCTAAATAGTATATTACTATAACACATATAACAAGGATATCTAGATATACTAAAACAAAGACACACAGACTAGAGTTAAGTCACAACAATCATATTCCATCACTGGGGATTTATATCAAAGATTCCAACAAGATATCTTCTGGGAGAACACACTCTTGAGTCCCATAACATTGATGACGTCTCCTCAAGAAGTACTATTCATTGAAAACTATCATGAGAGAGATATAATGATAGATTTTAAGTCAATATGATACCAAAGATACAGATCATAGCTAGAGAAATGGGGTGATACCATCATATCCTGGATTATCCATAGGATCCATAACCAGTGATGTTTTTCACCTCAATACCAATGACACTAACTAGGTCATGAAAAATTAATATAGGATACATATATAGTCCACTAAGATGGGATTACAACAACTATAACCTTAAAGCCCTATTGAATAGTTCATACCCTTAATAGTATGATAAAATACCACCAAATCCATAGGGGAATGATATGGGAAAGAACCCTCAATAAACTGTTTCCATGATTTGGTTGAAAAGTAGATCAATCCACGTGGAAGATAGTACATAACATGTAGTAGGTTAACCTTCTGTGTATCACAAACTTGGTGTTGTATTAATGAAAAAAAACCTATGTGAGATGTAACTTTTATGTAGAATATGGGTTCACACTATGTCGAATTGTCACACGCTGAGTCCATCTATCTCAGGTCCACCCATGTACATTGTTCTTGTTACAATACATGGTGTAAAATAGTGTAGCTCTACCCATTTACCAATACAAGGGGTTGTCAATGTACATGGTCTAAGATAACTCATGTGGTAGGGAACACACCATATAAGAATCCTGTATACTATTCCTCATGTCAGTGTACCTACTGAGATATATTATGAGTCTCCGAAAAGTGCATACATGTTGTGTGATAGGGTCACAGGCCATGTGGAATTTCACAAACACTGAAAACCGTAGCCACCTCTCAGTGGTGGAAAGACACTGTATAACCCCGTGTTATACGCTATGTTCATCACGATTTCTTATAAACCATTTTTCTTCCTCTGTGCGCCTTAGTTGATGATATGAATTCATTTTGTTGATCTGTTGTCCTCAAAACTGCAAATCCATGGTTTCCTCATCATCATACGAAAGAATCAATGAGTCCTAGTCCTTCAATTGGCTCCAATATGTAATTCTAATCACACAGATGTAAATCGTCCAACGAATGGTTATTTAAGAATCACTTCGATTCGTCCATCGTTTTCTTCATCGCACCATAGCTAGGTCACCCCGATGCAAGATCATTAGTTTCAAATCAATTTGCTAATAAATGAAGGTGGAGTGATAAATTGTTCATAACCCATGAAGAATGATGAACATGTAGAGCATATATGGGAGAAGAAATACACACAAAGAAAAAAACCCATAGGAACATACCTCAACCATTGTATGTTTTGGTCTCAATATGTTTCTCAAAGAATGATTATCAAATCAAACAAAAATTGTCCGCATAAATATTAGAGGTAAACCCCATCCCACATCAATGATTGTACCATAGATCAACATGTTTGTTAGATGGTTCGCGTTTATCAGTTAATCTAGGAATGATAAAAATAAATAAAAAGAACACAACCTATATGGGGATTGAATCGCTCATTGAAGATGATATGTTGCTGAATTTTCGCCAATGGTGCGATCCGTAAAGAACGATGGTCACTGTTCTCTGATCCAAGTTCAAGCGTCATTTTCCACCGATGGAATTCAGAAGTTCCTCCCCAAATCATCTAGGGAATTCCAGGGTATTTATCATCACCTAGGATCCTTGCATAAAAATATATTTTAAATGAATCATTAGTACGTCGATGAACTTTCAAAATAAAATAAATTACCAATTTATTTTAATTATTAAAATGCCAAAAAATGCTTTTAACAGATAACCCACACAGGACGATGGTAGGCCTCACCTAGATTAAAGTCACATATTTAAATGCAATGGTGTCCTTTGAATATTTATTGAACCTATTTAGATGTTATTACACTTTTTATGAAAAACTATGTGCATGTGGTATTTAATATTTTTATATATTTCCAAAATTTATAATGGGAACCCTGGGCCTCAGAATAACATGTCATCTCATTTCTAAGTCTCGAATTAATTTCACATAGTATATAAAAGTAATAGATGAAAAATTTAGGATATTAAAATATGAGATGTAGTAAAAGTAAAATAGGAAATACCTATGATTTTTTTCCTTTGGATTAGAATAATGATTATTTTTATGTGTTTTTCATGTATTATGTTCATCTTTCGAATATGATAATCCCCAAAAGATCCAAAATATTGTTAAATGTTTTATGATGTATCAAATGATATATGTAATAAAAATTCATGTCATCATAATATTCATGGACCACTATAAATCAATCAAATAATATTATATCTAATATTTGTAAAATCATTTAATTTATTTTTCCAATAATTGATTAAATGATGCATTAGATTTTTATAAGAAATCAAGCTAATCATATAATTTCTAATAAATTAGAACAAAAATTATATAATGATTTTTTTTATTAAACATAAAATCAATATTTAGATTTTCTAATAACACTATTTTATCTATATTAAGATACATTAGTAATATTTTATACTATGGGTGTGAAATTTCATAATATTATATTATTTAAATATTATATAGGTCATTTTTATGCATAATAGTCCATTAAGAAATAAATTTTAGAAACTAATCTGATAATGTATGATTTATAATATTTCAAAATGAATTATTATGAAAAAATATCACCATATAATTTATTTTAATCCTAGATTAACAAAATTTACCCTTTTATGTGTTAAATTTTAGAACATTCATTATTAATTTTTACCAGTAAAGGAAGAAACCTATTTACATTATTTGAACATATTGATTCTAAAGATGGAATCTATTTTAACAAATTAATTTTAAAAAATTAGATGAAAATAATTTTAAAATAATCAAACATTATTTAAAAATATTTTTTGGAAAATTATATTTTTATGAATTAATTTTTTTTATTGTTTTCTCATGTATGGAAATATATTAAGTCTAAGTTATAATATATGATTAACTATTAAAAATATACATGTTTATAAAATAAATCACTGATAGTTTATTGTTAAATTTATTAAGATAAATTTATATTATGTTCATAAAAACAGATTTCATGAGAAAATATATTTTACATTAAAATGATTTTTTTCTGTATGTAAATAATTCATATACAAGAAAATATTTTAAATAATTTGAACCATATATTTTTTTCTAATTTATTTATTAATATAAATTCTCACTAATCCAATGGTTATGTGATAGCTATATCAAAATAATATTTCCATATTGTCTCATAGTTTGTGTAAAATCTCTATTGTGTGTAAACTCGGTGTTGTGTGTAACCAAAGATATCATTGAAATGAAATTATATAAAGATAAATTTATTCATAAATCACTCGGTGTTACAATAAATACTATAATTAGCGAATAACTATCATCTTATCGCATGAAGTGCATATCTATAGGTTGTCCTAAGGATATAAAATGATATTAATTTTATAACCCTTCAAAGAGAAAAGTGATTGTAGAATGAAATGATAAATTTCTATTTAAGGAACAGATTCCCAATACCAATAGTGGGAGGAAAATTGAATTCAATAAATAAGATTCTCCAGATGAAAAATATTTATAAAAAAAAATAATATCTATAAGAAATCGTGGTAGAGGAAGATGTTCTTGAGATATAACTATTGTGTTGTTCTATTAAAGAGGTTGTATTAATTGAGAGTTTTGTTTTTATTGCACTAATTCATGGAAAATATTACTCTTATAGAATGATTAAATTATAACCTATAAAAATGAAGTATATTTCAAGGATGCTACTAAATAGAAAGAAGTCATGAATTTGGAAATGGAGTCCATGTAAAAAAACCATACTGGATTTTGGTAGAACGACTTGCTGATGTTAATTTTATTAGTTGTAAATGGGTATTCAAGAAAAATTTACACATGGATGATCCAATGAGAACATATAATGAACGACTAGTAGTGAGGGGTTTTAGGAAAAAATGAGTCTTATACTATGATAATTCCTTCTCTCTAGTTTCTATTATAAAATCCTTTAAAATAATACTTATAATAACCACCATTCATGAATATTAATTTTGGATAATTGATTTAAAAATTAATTTTCTTAATTGATGTTGGAATAAGACTTCTATATTATCCAAAATTAAGATTTTTTTAATTTCTATAATTTTTTCTATATAAAATGATCCATTATGGATTATTGCAGACACAATAATCCAAGAATGTTTATTTTCATGTGTATATATAATAATTGGGTTTCAATAAAAATGAATTTGATCCCTATGACTGTGATAATTTTTTCTGATATTTCCTTCATTCATCATTAATTATGTGTTGATGGCATATTTATTAATAAAAAATGATGTGAAATTATTATAATTAATGAAGGAATCATTAAATTAATTATTTTACAAGAATAACAAAGTATAAGTGTCCCAAATTTTTGTGATCAAGATAAATAGAGATTGATCATAGACGATTACTGGCTAATTCAACGTCAATATATTGAAAAGGTACTAAAAAGGCAAAATATAGGACAATACAATATATGGTCTTTTCCAATGACACATGGAATTAATTTCTCCATGAATATACATCCACAACCACAAAATTATATTGAAAGAATGATTATATAACAATATGATTGAGAAGTGGGATCTATCATGTATTCCTTGCTTTGTAATAGTGTTGATGTTCCCGTTAGTTTTTTAATTGGGGTAAAATATCAATCTATTCTTGGATAGATGAGTTGGGAAGAATTATAAATTTTCCAACTGTACATGATATGTAAAAAGGACAGATTGTAGGTTTATAATGAAAATATATGTTTGTTGTTATGTGATACACTAATTCTATCTAATAGTAAATTCATGATGATCTAAAATAATACTTGACCTGTGAATTTTCCTTTAATGGTTGTGTTGAGAGATGGAAGATATCAAAGAAGTCTATTTAATCCAATAATAGAGTAGAATATGAGTATATATATGTGTATGATTTAATTATGCATGTATTTTTTAACTTTATCATTTCTTATATGATTGGTATTATAGCTAGTAGTACTTACCATGTTATATTACAATGTGAAAAATATTACTACAGGGGTGGATTCCAATGATTCCAATTAACACTAGAGGACAAAGAATATATTTCATTCATTTTATCTCATAATATATTATTCTTAGAGAAGCGAGGTAGCCGTTAGTAGGGAATCCATAGATGATAATTTGATAAATCCCATTCTTATAGCCATATTTTTTATCAAGATTCATATTCATGTGAGATCTATCATGTTGAGAATTGATAGTTATAGGATCTTGTGTAAGTGGGAGGGTTGTGACTAGGTTCTCTAGATCCAACTCCATTATCTAATATTATTTTGGTTATGTGTATATAGTTTTACATATATAAACATGTGTTTGTTATTACCACAATTGTTTTTATAGTTATATATCCACTATTTATATTGTAATTTCATTATATTAACTGTCTTATAGGAATAATATATAAGTTCCCAATTGCAATGGGAACCTATAAATACTATAATAGTAATTTTAAACATATATCATATTGTGTAGAGACATCATAATGATGGGACACATATGATTTCTAACTATATAATGTTGGGGTCTCATAAGTATTAATAATTCTTATCAAGTTGTTTTCACATCGTGATATCAAGTAGATGTGATCATGCATACTAACTCATAAATAGGACCACCAAATGTTTCAGGTTTTATTGGGTTTTCCTATCTATAACCATTTATATTGGTGTTTTGACATGATATCATTATCAATTTATACCATTTTTCATAAGTTTTTTAGAAAATAAATTAAATGACATTGAATTCATGGTGAGATACCTTTTTCTAGATGCATCATTAGAGTAATGAAATTTCATGAATGATAATAATATAATTTATCACTTCTGAGTTGTGGAATAGATATTTCAAGGGCCTATGATAACCATGATGATAGTAACTTAATTAAATTCATGTTGATTCTACATTAAGGAATTCCCATCTTTACTGGTCATGAAAAATATAAATCATAAAAATGAGGCTAACAAAATTTAGCATCCTTTTTATGTGATATCAAAAAAATTGTTTATATTTCACCGAAATTGATCGTTAGAGTAACTCCAAGATACCACACTCTATTTCATCTTAGTGGATATGATGGGTTAAAATAATGATCTCTGTTTTTTTGGGTTGGACTCCATACTATTGAGGTAGGTACCTATATGGTCACACACTATAAGTATCCACACATTCATCGTATCCAAATAAATATGAGTTTTGGATAAAGTGGTCCCCTTGTATGTGTCCTGGTGAACATCTGAGTGTGATTGCTTTCAATTAATGTAATTTAAATAAATTATTAATATTTAATATAATTTTTTTTGAATTTATTTCACAAGGTATTCACAAGTTGGTTTATAATAAAATTTAATACATGAAATTCTAGTTTTTCTAAAAAATTTAACACAATTTTTTTGATAAATTACATTGGATGAATTTGATATGAGTTAATGGTTTTTATTTTATCATATATCAAGATAGAGTATTACATGAGAATTATAGAAAATTCATGAAATTCATGATATGTTTTATTATGTAATAAGAGTGAATAGTTGTCTAAAATGAATGTTATAAAATTTAAGTGACAAATGTTAAATTATGAAATTTGTAATATAGGTATATAAGCATAGATTATCTTATTGAATATTTATATCCACCATTTGGATGAATTTGTGGATAAAATCCATCCCTTCTTCTTTTGTAATACACTAATGGGGATATTAAAAAAATGAAAATGGTCATATTGATCCGAATTTATTGTTTGAGTATTCTTTCATTATAAGATATAAGGGATATTGGGAATCTATTTTATTTACCATGATGAATCCTGGGAATCGAAGATCAATTATCCAAGATCCATGGAATACCCATTGATGATCTAGAAGATTTTTACATTGGATACTTTATCCAAAACATACTGATGGTGAGAAAATAAAATCTATGATATCAAATGAATATGGTATCATTTACGCCATTGTTTGATTTTATTATTTTTTCCCAAATTTAATTTCATGTAATCCATTGATAAATCATTTCATGGTTTTTTGTAATCAATATTTAACATTAATATAAACAAAAAATTTTAAATTTTAAATTGTTTTCATGATTTTTAAGAACTAGGTTACTTCTTGTTCTTCGAATTATGATACCTTATATATATCCTGATAGAAAAACCCTTTAGTAAAGTCCTATAAGAAAATACATAGTATAATATTAAAAAATCCATAAAATAAAAATTCCCAAAATTATGAAAAATTTGGGAAAATAATCATGGATGGAGGGAGAAGGAAATTTCCTACCTTAATCTAGAATGAATTACCCCATTAACCACCCAAATCAGAGGAGAGATTAAGTAGGGTTTCTATGTATGAGACATCTCATGTGTGTCCAATTTTATATAAAAATAGGGGGCTGAAAATATTAAAAATCAAAAGGTAACATTACATTTATCATTCATTGCACGAAACATAGTGTCATTATATTTCTTTTAGTGATATACTCTTAACCCACATTTAACATATATAAAATGTTTGGTCTACCCCATTAGTCCATATCATATTGTGAACAACCATTTCATGATGTGAATGGGTTGCTGCAAAAAAGTTTTAGTAATCATAGGCCCCTATCCACTTCTATGTGTCGTTATCAAACCCATGGGTCATCACCTGATCCTATAACCCTATACCCAATCACCATTTTTTTGGATGTTTAAACTATCAAAATATCATTATGATTAACAGTTATATAAATTAACCATCCAGTAAAACTAAAATTTTACATTTCATAAGGAATTTTAAATACTTTATGAAACTGGTCACTAAAATATCGTCACCACAACACCTCTCATCCTTGTAATATTTTGTATTCATAACAACAATAACCTCTAATATACCATTATTTTAATTTAAAAGTATATCATTAACATAAAAAAATGTAAACCAACTCTCTCCCCAAAGTCCATTCCCAAACCTGAAAGCTCATAATACTCCCACTGCATATCTCCAAGCATTAAGAGGAACTTCGGGCCATACATTAATTTTTCTCCAATATCAAGGCCAATATATCCAAACTTATCTAACATGAAATCCCAATAATTATTCCACTAATTCATTCTAATGTAAAATTGTGGTATCCACCATAGAAACCAAAATAATGAACAATAATCTTATGTTCCAATGACATTCCCAATGAAGTCTAATTCCAAGAAAATTGATCAAATTATAGGAATGAGTTAATGGTTGATATCAACATCTAATTTTTGGTATACATATTAACCTATGAGTCTCCTCTAATCAATACAACTCAAACACTATAAGGATTACTAAAGGGACCTAACTAATTCATAATTTCTCATTATTTTCCAAAATGATGAGCTTGAAGTGGTTCCAATGGATATAAATTAGGTTCATGTGAAAACACTAGTTGATACACATAAAAATAAAAACCTACAATGGTAGATGGACAATGGAGATGATGATTCTGTGATGCCATTGACCATGATGCCTTATGGATTGGATATATTATTAAATATAAATAGAATCATTATGAGTCATAACTGACATTGATAGTCAAAACTTCTTTTGGTTTATTAGCCACTTGAACCAGCCATAAGAATCACAACAATGAGTCACCAAACCAATGATATAACACCCTCACATTTGGAAATGATTCCTTTCCAAGTCTATATCCCACACCATGTCATCATAAAATGGAAAATATAAATCATGATCAAATATTTAATGTAAAACTCATAAATCTATATCTATAACAAATTTGTTTGAATATTTATAATTATTTCCCCATGGTGAATCAAACATAAAGCTGAGATCCTTCCCACAAGATAGATCATGAAAATGTGACTTGGTTTAAAATAATCACCAAATGATTATCCTTATCATTTCCCCATAGAATTTACATTAGACTACCTGTCCCAAGACTAATTCATCACCAAATGTGACAACTATATGTGACCATCCATTCATACCCTATTTTAAAATAAACAATAATTGTTCCACACCCATATATACACAAAAAACTTACAAATATTTTATATGATCCATTTTCAATGTGAATATAGTCATTTGGAAACCTAGGAATTCATTATGACTCTAGAACCTATTGGGTATCATCCCCTCATGAAATCCTCTACACATGACTACTAAAATTATATAGACGACATCCTCATTTTGACCACACAATTGTGTCCCTATCCACTACTGATGTCATAATTAACTATAGAGACAAAAATAATCACAATATCTAGTATTTTTCTTATCCCTATGATTTTTACACAAAACACATTGATTATATTCTTTAAGGGAGACCTTGAACCAATAACTGTAGTAACCTACCACCAATATTTATTCGTGGTTCATTAATAGAACCTTTACATTCTTCGTGGTCCGCTCACCTCCATTATCCATCAATTAAAAAATCCCCACATATAACCATGGAATGAATGATAATTCAAGACGTACTTCCACAGAGTATTTATGGAAACACCACAATTTATTCAAATGTTGTTTTTATTTCACAAGTCAGAAAATAAAAAACAAGGAAAACTCAATGTTTTAGTTATTAGAAACAGACAGTTCAAGGTCAACCAAGCATTACAACTCTCACCACATATCACAAAAAAGCATACCCTTAGTATCAATATTCACAATAAAACATCCTTCAACTAGGTTTCAGTTAAATAAACCTTGTATGACCCAATTTTATAACCCTACTTGGTCTAGTGACTTATGATCTTCAATTATTAAACAATAAGATGTACATTCTTAACCTATATAACAGGAAACCTCCTATACTACCCATGATTCCATAAGTATCCATGTACTAGGAGACCTAATCATGTATCATGATTAATTTGATATAGAGGTTCCATATACTCTAATTTTTCATGAAAACATAAAGGAACATCTATAAATCCTTTCAAGAGTTAGTCACTTGCACATGGTATTTTCTTCAATGAAACTGCTCCCAAGGCATTAATCCTGACTATCCCATCATATATAACCATTGTAATTTTGATACTATAATGAATCATTTGGTAGAATATCACTATTAAATAGAGTCACAATTCTATGACCAAAAGGTCATACACATAACCAACATAAGTTTCATTATATGTTAAAACCCATATAGTGTCATCCAGACACGTCTCTATAGGCATTCCATACATAATTTACTATTAGGATAACCATGTAAACATGTCATGGAAACATAATTAATTAAAACAAAATAACATTTGGTTCATGATCTATAACTCCATATAATATAGATTTGACAACATAATTAACCAGAATAGTCTAGTGGCTTCTCAAGAAAAGTTCTATAGAATGGAAATTAATTACAGAAAATGGCTGAATAAGTTACACATCCCCTACTAAATCATGATTGTCTACATCATATTCCTCATAATCATCACCATAATTATTTTACTCATTATCATAACCATGGTGAACTAAAATATAGTATCACATAACCTACTATCATAAATAGACATCCATAGGTGTCCCAGTGAATTTTTTGTAATCATGAACTCACTTTTTCAATTATAGTTCATGTTGTTGACACTACAAATATGAGTCATTCATCATCGTTATGATTAAAAAAAGAAGTATATATTTCATGAATAATGTATTTGTTGTATAAGATTCATGAAATTACCTCTTACAGATATATCCAATTGTTAATTCCATATGAATTCAAAACTTCAAAATCCATGGGTATCATATGTGATGAAAGAATATGATAATAAAATTTGACAAATAATTTCACTCCCATGTCAAGGTTACCTGGACATACCTTGTATAAGGAGACAATGATTCAACAGATCAAGATCATTAGATGAAATAACACATTCTTATATATTCAATATCTAAAATCACTTAAATAGGATAAACTCGTTAGCTTATTATCTAATGCCATTTTGTAACATCCCAACCTAAATAATCATGTCTAGGCTAGAATTAAAAAATACCAAACGTGTAACTCTCCATATTGGAGAGGCTAATGACTATAGTTATTTTCTATTATTGATCCTTTCTTAGTCAATACCCTGATTCAGATAAATAAATAAAAAATAAATTACCAATCATGTAATGTTTTTAAAATTAATCTATGTGAAATAATAATCATGGAAACTTTGAAAATGATATAAAATAATTTACAAACTCAATTGACAATAATAAATCATCCAATTTCCCATTGGATTGATATCTTTTACAAGAAAAAATTAATATAACAATTCATTATGAACTACAAATCCAAGCCTCACCTTATCCTAGTCTCCAGAATCAATGAAATAAATACCACTCCATGATCAAACATGGGACTTAACTCAAAATGCACCAACTTCAACTAAGGGATTCTCTGGTAACCATGTGTCATGTCATCCCAAGAAACGTGTGACTAAAACTTAATTTGATACCATAGATTCAATTTTATAATCATCCAGAAAATTTAGAATATATTTCCATGCTATGAATATCTATACAATAAAATAAAAAATAAAATAAATAAATGAATAATATGTAATAAAAATGCACAAGAAAAAACAACTAAATATATATTAAGTAGTTTTATACTCACTGAGCCAACAAAATACCCAATCATACCTATCTTAGCTCTATACTTAAAATAAGATCAATCATCCACCTATCACATTACCATTAACAGAATAGTCAAAATCAAATATTACACATCCCTATGATATATATTATAATGTATTCTGAACAATATAATTGAAACTTCTTTCTGATGGGGGATAGTCCTTAAGCATCACATAGTACTCTCAACTATGAGGTCAAAAGAAAAAAGTAATACAATAAAAGTTCAAAATGATAGATCAACATTAAATAAAAATAAACATGTATTTTATCCATAAAAACCTATATGAATGAACACAATAATAGAACATAAGGATAACTACAAACAACTTATAGGATTGATATTCAATATTGGTCACTTGGGTTACACATAAGAAAAATATTGATAATGAAATAAATTTTTTTATACCTACATATATGTGACATAAAAATGAATTAAAGTCACACATAGATATAAGGTGTACACATATACACCACATGAAGGAAACTGAAGAATAGTTCTCAGGGACACACATGCACAATAAGTTATCATAAATCAACACATGTTCAAACAGTAAATGTAAATAAAAAATAAACAACCAGTCAATCCTTGGCCCTTTGTAGCTAGGAAACATGATATCACAGAGGTTCAACCTGGCCCTTGTTACCTTATCAAATGGTTATTCATATCCATTTATGTAGTTATACCATGATATTCATTAAAAAATAAATAAATTTACATGGTTTATAAATTTATTTTATTGGACCAATCAATTAAAAGGACCCATTGGGTGTTCATTTAGTTATTCTGGTTACATTAATATTATAGTCAAGATCCCAAGGTTAGAATGACCACATAAAACATTCCAATATATTAATAATTAATATTAGTGTTAGGTACAAAAATCCACCAACCTCGATGGATCCAACTACATTAATGAAAATACCAGTATCTTGTCTGAGTCCTTTAACTCCAGTCTACCATAATCGATCACCACATTGGTCTAATCAAGAATACATATTCTAAATAATTAATTATAAATTAATTAATATTAATTAAATGATTATAACATACATCACAAAAACCATACAATTAAACACATTAAAAATACATGATATAAATTAACGATAGATTGGACCTTGACCAACCATGCACATAGGATCTAAACGCCTCATCTGATATCATACCAAAAAACAACTAAATGCCTGAAATATAAAAGAAGATTTATTTAATAAATTTAAATTGAAAATTTAGAGGGTCATTCGATCATGAAATATAAATGCACAGAAATTTATAATAGATTCACACAATTTTCATATATGGTTAAACTCTATCATGGATGAGTTAAAACCACATTAGAAATTATCAATTCTGTTAGACTTTTTAAAATTATTATAAATTTAAAAAAAATCAAAAAATTAGGTATGATTGTAGAAAACTGATATAGAACGAGGGATGTTACATATACAAACATTTATTTTCACTTAATTTCTTGTGGTACCACTCAAATTAGAATATAGATGAGGGAGTGAAGATATAGTTTATTCTACTATGTATGTCTCATTTTAAAAAAATGTTTGGGCTAAGAATCTATTTTTATTTAAAAAAGAAACATTTCAGAAAACATTCATCATGTGAAACAAGGATTCACCCCAAGAATTTCAAATATCTTCTCTTCAATAACATATTCAGTTACTAAAATATTCTATTGACTCAATCAATAAACTTATCATAATGAAAAACCCTAATAAAACATAAATGGGTAGTTGTATTACATTTTATTAGTATCGAGCATATGACAACTCCACCAATATCTTCTTAAGTCCACACTTCATCATACGAACCTAAAATGCTTCAATAATTCCCAAAAATTTGATATTATATTTATCATAACTTCATTAAAAATTATTGTTATAAAAAATAACCTTCTCGAAAAATTAAATGTTCAAATATCCCATGGAGTTTCCAACACATAACAACACGAGTCATTGACTTATAATTACATGGAAAGATTATATGTAGTAGTGTCATGATTGGTGGAATAAAATGGACTCAATAATGTATCCTCATTTTCAATAAGATTTTGAATTATTTCATATACCTTAATCATTTGTTTGGTTGATTATTCCCTTAAATTATTATCATGTAAAAAATAAAAAAACCAAAATCATGTACAATTATTAATCATCAATATATGCCTAAATTAATAAATAAAAATTCCTTATCAATATGAATGTGGAAGAATAGAAATAAGAATCCCATTTTTCTTCATCTGTTTTGATCATATATATATATATATTATTAATAAATAACTCATAATTCTTTAAATTTTTATAATTATCACAATTCCCTAACTACAATGTCTCCAAATACCCATCATATTGATCTATCATGATCCAATACTCATTATATTCTCAACTAGAAAGAATTCATATCATTTAACATGAACCAATTTTTTAAATGAGTGATGGGAAAATTAATATCAATATCATATCACCCTTAATCCATATTAAAGTCGATACTATACATGTTCTCATGTACCAAATTTTTTCACAAAATAATCATTGTCGCATAGGTTTATTGGAGGGAGTGTGCTGACCAAGACCCCAAAATTCCATTCACATATGGAAATAATGTTTTGTCAATTAAATTAAGATATCCAAGAATAACTTCATTACCCCAGGAGGTAATCCATTCAACGCATGCCACTGAACCCATAACACATCCCATACATATAGACAATAGGTATTTCATCTCACAGAACCTTGAACACTACCTGATTTGGTGGGATGAGTTATCACCCATAAGATTTGGACTCTTCCTCATCACTCAAGTTTGTTCATCAATATATTTATGGTATCTACATTATTACTCGATATAGGGCCTCACATCGTAGTCCATGCATCTACCTTATCACACAAGGAAAGATCCCTAATATACGTATTAACTAGCCATGCCTCCAAAATTGAGAATATATATAATCCAATAAAATAATTCATCAATAAAGGTATGATATATTACTATAAAAGGACACATAAAATACCTACCACTCATGGAAGGGTTCATCCAACACCTTTTCTCTCAAGAAAAATCCAACATATCTCAATCCATACCTCTTCACCCTAGGTATTCCTAGACATCATACACACAATGATCCAACATCATTCGTAGTGATCATTCCAGTGCCATATAATTTATGTCAGGGACATCGAATAGTATCAATAAATACCACACCACAATCTAATGATTATCATTTAAAAATGTAATCAAATAGGGAATTCTTATTTTCTCACAAGTTCAACACGTCTCCACCTAGGTTCTAGTCACTTGATAAATTGTCTCACACATTAAATTGAATCACTTATCCCTAATTATAGAACCATCTATGGTTCTTGTTATAAGGACTCAGCCTTATTACATTAAATAATCTTGAATTTAGTAGTGAAATCACTTTCTTTTACATTAAGAATATTTTTAATTTTATAGCTTTAGATTATTAGGATAAAATACATTCATAAAATTACACATTATTGCAGAGTGGAGACCATAATAAACACTATTAATTTATTTCAAAATATAAAACATTTCAAATAAAAAATGATTTCTTTGAAAAAACATCAAACTTTTAGCATGGATTCTTTCTTTGTCTTAAAAATCCTTATAACCTGTTAAAATCATTAAAAATAATTGGATGAGCACAAAAATCTCATTAAGGGATATAAAAAAAGGAAGGATCTCATTAGTCCATAAATACTTATAACGTATGAAGTCATTTTCAAACATACACTTGTCACCAATATATACTATCATTGTGAAACATGAGATTTCCATTAGATTCCTACAATACATAAGAACAAAAATATCACCATAAAAGTATCTTTGGAATTACTTACAAAATATTTTAACCCTCTCATATACCTTATAATTTGTAAGACTCATGACTACCTTACAATTTGTGTGACCATCACAATTACAATTGGAGTAACCATACGGATGACATTTAAAATACAGATACCCAATACATTGGAGGATTATATAGGTACCACACTTCATCATAGAAAATTCCTAGGAACCATAAAACAATTATAGAACATGATTAATTCCATAAATTGTTTTTTGAATTATGTAGAACACATTTTTAAAAGAGGATTTTAAAAAAAAATTACCTTACAAATATCATATAATTGAAGAGAAACATAATGGAGTATATTGAGTATATATATAAATATTTAATACATATAATTAATAATAATGTTAACAAATTTCATCGAACAAACAATTTTAATACCACACAAACAATGAAGTAGAAGGTTAACCAAAAGAATGTAAATCGGGTTATGAATTCACTTACCTTGGTTTTTTCTTTTTTAAAACATGTTTAAAACATTTGTATAATGGTAATAAGAGAGTTATTAATATCTTAAAGAAATATATCCATATTTATAATACCTCATATGATCAATTCATTACACAATTTTACCCTTTAAATGATAGTATTTTGTTCGTTGAATTGCTTTGGTTGTGTTCTTTACATGATTTCCATGATCATTTCCTGATGGATTCCCTTGTCAATTAGAAGTGAAACTCTAGAACTGGAATGGAATGTTTTTTACATATTTCTAGAAACATAAATTATACCATTTTTATTATTAATTTTTAAAATAGGATGATTCCTATGTTAAAACATTAATGATGTTCGTTTAGATCATTTTAGTGGTTCTTTGATAACAACAACCACATTTTGTTTTATAAATTAAAAACATGTGTACAAAATGATTAAAAAACTGTGGATGAGTCATAATACTTATATTATAACTACATTCAACCATAAAAATGGTTTCGTGACCTGACTATAAATAATTAAAGCAATTATAAATCACATCGTCCATGATGTCAGTAATTCGACACATCACGAACAATGTTTATATTCCCTGAATAAGAGGGAGAGAAGAAGAATGATGATGATGAATTTTCCATGAACATTAGAACATCCAGAATATTATTTATTTCTAGATCTTTCATTTCTCTTGGATAAGATGAGAGTAAGATACTATAAAATAAACACAAAAGGAAAGAAAAACACATGAAAAAGAAGAGGATTTCATACCTCCCGATCTCTTCTCCATGAAATCCCCATTATGGCCTTTCATTTTGGACTGTGGGTGAGACCAAAATAACTTGTAAGTGCGGAAGGATATTAGGGAGATAAATTTGGCATAAATTAAACAATTTTCATGTCTTGAGAGGTGTGTGAGGAAGAGGATAATGAGGGTGGTAATTATAGTGGATGAGAGGAGGTATTTTTGATTATTTTAAACATTATTACAATATTTTTTCTCAATAAAATGAATAATATTAATTCATGTGACATAAAATAGTAATAATGGAATGTGAGTTCAAATTAAGTGGACTTACATCACTTATGATGTCATAAATATTGTATTTAACTGATAATTTGAGTATACGATATTTTATTGTATTTCACTATTCAAAAAAAATTCTAGTTCTCTGGAAAAATTCCAAAAATTCACCCTTACCATTTTCGATTGTGTAGAATTCACAAATGAACTAGATTTTTTTAAAGTAAATTTCTAAATAAAATAAATTTAATTTTTCAATAAATTCACACTTAATTAAAAAATTTACATTTTTAAAACTATAACTATTTTTATATCACAATGAAAAATAAAGAAAAATTTCATTATAATAAATCCTTAAGAAAAGTAAATAATAATAAAATTTACTATTCAATTGGGTCATATTACTATTCATATTACTATTCATAACGGTGTGTTACCATTCACCAAAAATCAAGTTTGTTCTATTCGACTCCAAATAACTTACCGATCACAATTGTTGATGAATATTTTTTGAAATTCAAAACATATAAGATGAAAGATTATGTTTAAAGGCTAGATAAAAATATCCACTTATAAAAATGTTTCATGAATTTCAATTTATTTTTATAAAACCATGGGGTGTTACATTATCCCCACCTTCTGAAAATTGTGTCCTCACAATTTTATTTACATATTAAATAAGTGAGGGTACCTTTCCCTCATAACATTTTCAAAATCCCATGTTGCTTCTTCAACCATGTGTTTTCTCCAAAAATCCATTACCTAGTGTATTACCTTATTCTGCAATACATATTTTATTCGATCAAAAATCTGAATTGGTTTCTCTTCATAAGAATTGTTCTCTTCAAAATAAACTACCTCTAGGATCAAAATATTAGTTGAATCTAGCACATACACCCTCTATATCAAAACATGAAAAATATTGTGTGCCTAAGAAAAAATTGGAGGCAAGGATACTCAATATGAAATTGGTCCAACATTCCCCATGATTTTAAAGGGACTGATGAACCATGGAATTAACTTCTCTTTCATACCAAAACACATAACACATTTCATCGAAGAGATTTTATGGAAAATATGGTCACATACCTCAAGAGAGAAGTCTTTACTTCTATTATCGCCATAAATTTTATGCCTTCTCTAAGCTGCCCTCATGTGCTACAAGACCATATTCACTTTCTCAACCACTTCTTCTACTAATTATAGCCCTATCCACTTTCTTTCACTAACTTCATCCCAAAACACTGGATTCTTACACCGCTTCCAATACAATGCCTAAAAATGTTCCATCTATATAATGGAATGAAAACTGTTATTATATGAAAACTCAACTAAGGAAATATATTGATCCCAACTTTCCTGGTGATTCATTGAACAAGCTCGAAACATATCCTCCAAATTTGTAATTTTTCATTCTAACATCCCATTTGATTGAAGATGAAAATTTGTACTAAAATTTAATTTATTGACTAATGGATTTTTAAGCCCCTTCTAAAAGATAGAAGTGAACTAGAGATCTTGATCAGATATAATGGGATGAGGAAATCAATGAAACCAGACAATATCTTTGAGGTATAGTCGAGAAAGAAAATCCAAAAACATTGTATCTCGAATAGAAATAAAATGTGAAGATTTAGTCATCCGACCAACAATAACCCAAATCACATTGTTGCATTGAGAACTCTTAGGTAGTACCAACACAAAGTCCACAGATACATTCTCCCTTTTCCACTTTGGCACTAGATATGGCTGAAGCATCCCCTTTTGTAACTACCACTCTGCATTAACCTGTTGACATGTAAAAAATTTCATCATAAAATAAGCAATATCTCATTTCATTCAATATAACCAATAATAAAATTGAAGGTATGTTTACATCATAGTAGTGCTCAAATGAACTGAAATTAGAGAACTATGAGCTTCAAAACAAAAAAAATTTCTCCAACTATGAATCAGACAGAACACATAACCATTTTACCGAATCATAAAACATAGTCATTATCAAAGATATATTCTAGAAACTTACCCATTTTAACAAATTATACCTTTTTTAGTAGCTCACATACTTCCTTCTATGCATTCTTAATTCTGTCTGAAAATGATGACTGTTGTAAAACCTAAAACAAAACAGATGTATTCCCATCACTGAAAACTTCTAAACCAAAATTCATCAAATCATTAATCAATGGATGATGTTCCAAATGTAACATGGTTAATGATTCATGATGTTTTTGACTCAATGCACATTCCACATTTTTTTTATTTCCTTCAATGGTAATTTATGTTGAATTAATAATCCTTTATTTGTTCAATCCATCTTCTCTACCTCATATTTAATTCCTTCTAAGTGAATATATACTTTAGAATTTTATATTATGTACATATGTGACATTTGGATCTGTATAAAGGATTCTTCCAAATTTTCCTGGAAATAACCATAGCTACCAATTCTAAATCATGTGAAGGATAATTTAATTCATGATTTTTTAGTTATATTGAAGCATTACTAATTACCTGATCATTCTGCATCAGAACACAACCAAGACCCATTAATGAAGCATCATTGTAGATGAAAAAATCACCATTTTTGAAAGGCGAGGCCAACAGTGGAGCATTCACCAATCTATTCTTCAATTCCAGAAAACAACCATCTCATTCTTATGTCCAATAAAATTTATCCCATTTTCATGTTAACGTAGTTAGAGGACTAGATAACTGTGCACGATTATTAACAAACCAATGTTAATAACCTACCAATTCATGAAAACTACAAATATTTGTAATATTTTTAGGTCTTTTCCATTCATCTACGACTCTTTTTCTGACAGGATCAACTGTTATTCAATACTTATTTACAATGTTCCCAAGAAAAGAAATATTTTGCAACCAAAAATCACACTTGATAAGTTTTCCATATAGTGTCTTTTCCTTTAAGGTTTTCAAATAACCATTATTTGTTTTTCATGATACTCTTTAATCATAGAAAATAATAGAATGTCATCACTAAACAAAACCAAAAACGTATCCAATAACTCATGAAATATTATATTAAAAATATTCATGAATACAAAAGGTACATTAGTTAATCCAAACCACATAACAAAAAATTCACAATTCCCATATCTAGTATGAAAGTTTGTTTTCATGGTGTCATCCTCCCATACCATCAATTGAAGGTATCCAAATCTAAAATTAATCTTCGAAATGTACTGATCTCCCTAGAGATAATCAAACAAGTCAACGATGTGAGGGAAAAGATAATTGTTTTTAACAACGATTTTATTCAAATCTCTATAATCATTGAAAAGTCTCATGGCACCATTGTTATTTAAAAAAAAAAATAGGATCACCTCGTGTTGAAGTGCTAGGATGAATAAAGACTTTATCATGAAAATCCTAATACTGATTTTTCAATTCAAGAAGCCTTATTTGAGACATACGATATGAGGGTTTTGAAATTGTCTTAGCATCATGAAATATGTCAATTGTGAATTATACTACTTGATCGAGTATGAAATTAGGTTACTCATTAAGGAAAAAATTATGGTATTAATTTACCACTGGAACATCATTAATCTGAACAGTTCCCTTGTTTTCAAAAATATGGGAGAGATAACATTCATTTCTATCTTTCAAAATTTTCTCAGCTTCCAGATATATTATTAATATTATGGGTTAGTTCTTTTATAAAAATAGAAATGTTTTCTAAAAAACAACTACTTTATCTCTATTTTCAATCATAGAATAATAAACATAAATCTAATCGATTTACATAATAACATCAAACTCGACTAAGACAAAAACATCAAGGATTGCAGCTAATGTCTTTCCACAAAACCTAATAGAAATAATATTATAATTCATCTTTGATAAAATATTTCCCACTAATATTTTAATAATAAGTTCCAGCCTTATTTATTGAGGGGATATTTCCAATTAACAAGAAAAATTCACTGAAAGGAATGTTTGTGTAGACCCTCTATCCAAAAAAAAAACATTACCAAAATCTGAGTAAAAAAAAACAATGTACCTGATACAACTTCATTGGATGGATTAACATCTATAGACAAAGTCGCAATGGATCTCAATACACCTATCTACTTATGGTATTGATTCTTTGCATCATTCAGATCGATCGTTGGGAAGGTATTTTCATAATGACCCATCTCACCACATTTAATACACATAACCGTTTTCTTATCAATATTATTCATATGATGATTTCCATTACAATCTCTGGCCATATTTCCATACTTACCAAATCTAAAACACTTCCCAGTTTTGGTATGGCATTCCCCAGGGTGATTCATTCCACAAATTTCGCAAATTAAAACCTATATTTTCTTACAATCAAATTTCTTTGGATGATTCTTACACATCACATTCTATCTGGACCTCTTATTCTCATTGTTTCCAAAATGAATTTGATCATTATAAAACTTCATATCTACCCTCATATCACATCGAAAAAGTTTCTCATAACTTTTGAATTCATGGGAGGCCAATGCCCTTCGAAGACTTGTCTTAAAACATGAGTAAAAGCGATTGATTTTTCTATCAATATTCGGAATAAGATTTGAAGAATACCTTGCTAGTTTGGTGAATTTTTCTTCATACAAAACCATTTATTCCTCTTCATTTTTCTTCAATTTAAGTAATTTCTTCTCAATCATATGTCACACAACTGTAGGAAAATATTTTTCAAGGAAAATGAATTTATATTCATCCCACTCTAAGGAATCAATTACCTATATTTTTCTATTATTCCGTACCATCGATCACTACTTATGAACTTCTCCTGCAGAACGATAAATGGAAAGACATAACTTTCGATTATCTAAACAACCCATTACATCAAATAACTTTTCAAGGTATTTTATCCATCATGCAGCTGTTACTCGGTCAGAATATCCATTAAAAGCAGGAAGGTGTTGTCTCATTAAATTTTCAACTATTATCATGTTTAGTTGTTGTAAATATGGTTGTTTGCTTTCATTGATTCCACCACCATTTATTTTATGCATTATGGGAGTCATTATTATAACAGACTAATCAGTTAAAATCCCTACAATTTTGGGCTTCATATTCTGAAGGATGTCGTTCTGTCGGTGCCTCTCCTCTTCAGCTTCCTTGTTTCTTCTATGGAAAACCATTCTAAACAAAAATATCATAGTCAAAGAAACATCTTAATATTTAAATTATATAACATTTAAAATTAAACATAGAGTAAAAAAACATTTATTATATTATATTAATATCATTATATTCCCTAAAGTTATATAAAACATCATATGATACCAACTATATGGACCTAGCCTTATTACATTAAAAAATCTTAAATTTAGTCAACATATCACTTCCTTTTACAATTAATATTTTTTCACATTTATTTATTTATTGAATTGGGACATAATTAATTCATAAAATTAATCATTTTTATAGATTATATAACATAAAAAAAGTATTCATTTCATGAAAAATATAAAACTTCTCAAATAAAACATGATTTCTTTGAAAAATATTCAAAAATTTAAATGGATTATTTATTTTTCATAAAAATACTTATAACCTGTGAAAATAATTTAAAAACATGGGATGAGCACAAAAATCTTAGTAAGAGATATAAAAAGAAGGAAGGAGCACGTTAGTCCACAAAAACTTGTAACGTATGAGATCATTTTCAAAAGATACACTTGTAACCAATATATACATACATTGTGAAACATGAGATTTCCAAAATATTCCCAAAATACATAAGAACATAAGAACCATAATGGATTCATGGGGAATTACTTACATAATCATGTAACCCTGTCGTCTACCTTATAATTTGTTACCCTAATGACTAACTTACAATTTGTGTAACCATCACAATTACACATGGAGTAAAAATATGGAAAAACACAAACATACACATAAAAAATGAACTAGAGTGATATATAGGTCCCACCCTTCATCATAAACAATTCCAAGAAACCATAACACAATCATTCAACATGAATAATTCCTTAAAAAACATTGCTTTTGAATTTTTCAAAACATAATTTTAAAAGGGATATTAAATAAATATACCCTTAAAAATATCACATAATTGAAGATTAACTTAATGGAGTTGATGAAATATGTATATACATTGTAAAAACATATAATTCACCATAATATAAAAAAATATCCTCCAAAAAATAATTTTAATACCACATAGACAATGAAGTATAAGGTTAACCCAATAAATGGAAATCGGGGTAATAATTCCCTTACCTCGGGTTTTTCTAAGTTCAAAATCATTTAAAACTCTTGTATAATTGTTAAAAGAGTGTTATTAATATCATACAGAAACATTTCTAACATTATAATACATTATAATACATTATAATATAATTTCATTACATCATTTCACCATTTAATTGTTATTTTTTTGTTCTTTTCATTGTTTTGGATGTGTTCTTTACATGTTTTCCCTGACTAGTTTATGATGGATGTTATTGTTGATTAGAAGTGAAATAGTAGAATTGGAATATAATGGTGTTTAAATATTTCGAGAGACATAAATTACACCACATATCATTTTGAATTTTTAAATGAGGATGATTCATAAGATAAAACATTAATGATGTTTGTTTAGATCATTTTAGTGGTTCTTTGATAATAACGACATCATTTTGTTTTATTACATAATACCATGTTTAAAAAATAATTATAAAACTGTGGATGTGAAATAATGAATATATTAGAACCTATAACAATCATGAAAATAGTTTCATTACCGTACTTTAATGAATTAAATCAAATAGAAATCACATCGTCCCTAATGTTGGTAATCTGATACATCACAGACAATGTTTTTATTCCTAGAATAAGTGGGAGAGGAAGAGAAAATTGATGATGAATATTCCATTAAGGGGAGAACATCCAGAATATAAAATATATCTAGATAATTAATTACTATTGTATAAGAGGAGTGGATTATTCTACAAAAGGAAAGGAAATGAAAGGAAAACACATGAAAATGAAGATGATTTCTTACCTTGTGATCTTTTCTCCTTAAGATCCGCATTATGGCCTTTGATTTTGGCCATTGGGAGAGACCTGAAGGTATTGGATGTGGAAAAGGATATTGGGGTCTAAATTTTATAGAAATTAGACAATTCTCATGTCTTGAGAACTGTTGGAGGAATAAAGGAATGAGGGTGGTATTTATAGTGGAGGAGAGGAGGTATTTTTCATTATTTTGATCTTTATTATAATATTTTTTCACAAGAATATGAATAATATTAATTCATGTGACCCCAAATAATAATAATGTCATGTGAGTTCTAAGCAAGAGTCCTTACATCACTTATGATTCCATAATTAGTTTATTTAACTGATAATTAGAATATACGATATTTTATTGTATTTAACTATTCATAAAAAATTCTAGAATTTCAAAAAAATAAAAAAAATTTACTGCTACCCTATTTTGATGTTTAAAATATAAAAATGAAATCCATTTTGGAAAATAATTTTTTAAATATTATTAATTTAATTTTTAAATTAAATCACACATTATTAATAAATTATCAATTTTATAACTATAATTATTTTTATATCACATTGAAAAATTAACCAAAATATCATTATCTTAAAGCCTTAAGAAAATAATATAATAATAAAATTTACTATTCATTAGGTTCATAATACAATTCATAAGGGTATGTTACTATTCACCAAAAATCATGTTACTTCCATTAGACTAAAAATAACTTTCCAATCACAATTGTAGATGACTGTTATTTTAATTCAAAACATAAATGCTGCAAAATTATATTTAAATGATAGATATAAATATATAATTAAAAAAAAGTTTCACTAATTTCATTTTATTTTTAGAAAACCTTGGGGTGTTACACTTATGACCTGTAATAATCTCAAATAATCATCACCACCTAGATCCATCTCCAAACAATGCCACCAGAGACTGTATCCTCAATCCAACCATAGCCTCAGGATCCTTGTTCTCATCCTCTACCAAATCCTAAATAAAAAACTCTATTGAGTTATATTTAACATCACTTTTAGAATATATATCAACCTAAAAACTATGATTAAATTGAAATCTTTGACACGTTATATTGTTCTGAAGCACCTTTTACCCTCACAATACGTTCATGTTCTAAATAAAATTTTAGGAGATTGGTTCTAACTTTGTGTAAAATGTACTACCTCTTCAACCTTCCAATTGCACAAATGTTTTTCATTTTTTTACAAATGGACCGAAAGTAAAAAGAATAGACTACTCCGGATTCACCATGACCCATAAGACCTCCCACAATGATCTAATCAACTCAAATTCCATCTCTACAACTTATGAAATTATTGTTTTGTGTTTCCAAATTACCACCATGTGTTGAGGATAACTTTTCCATATACTGGGAGCCCCGAAATTATCATATACCCTTTTATATGGATATCCAAATCCAAACCCTTTTATCATTACATTATACATGAATAAGTTAATGTATACACGCATAAAAATGAATATAAATTTATATTATTGGGACAAAAAACCTCTATAAATATATTATCATCTATGTCATGCTCTACACCTCCTCGATCAAGATGATCTATTTATCATCCAAGATTACACCTTCACCAAAGATCATATATCATGATGTATGATAAAAATAGTTAATTATATGAATTTATAATTAATTATGTAATTTAATATGTATAGGTATTATCATTGAAAACTCAACAAATAGTGCCTACTAATAGAGACCCTGACCAACCACAATGGTATTACCAATGGAATACCCCATGGGCCATTATAAAAAAATACCTTGCCCAAAAATCCTAGTCAATCTATAATTTCATCAAATATAATTATAAACCCCCATGATATAGTTTAGTATATTATTTCAACATAATAGGTTAATGATGGAATATTTTTATCCACTTTATATTTCATCTATCTATGTGATATAAAATCCCCATTATCCTTTCACAATTTGCATTACATAGAATTATTCATCATTGAAACAGTAATACAAATATAAATGAATGATATGGATAAATATACAAGACATGAAATATAAATTAAAGGATACGAAGAACCAGAATACTACTTGGAGTTACTCAAAAATCAATCCTCTACATTTTTGATTCATGGAGAAATGAGAAGGGTGGAATCCAGATGAAATGTCACTATTATTCATACCTATCAAACCAATAATACTGATAGGGGAAATCATAAACTGATATGTATCACACTATAAACTTATTGGGAATGGAACACGTTTATAGTGTCAATTAGGGACACAATATGAGCTACATGCCCAATATATGGTTGTATCTTGGATCTAGGATCCCTTGTATAAACCATCTCATATGGGGAGGGGGCCAGATACCCAGCCTCCCAAGGGACTTACATATAATATCCCTTGTAAATATTGTGGGAATTCCCCTACCTAATCTCAATGAAACATCCCTACACTACTACTCCAAAACCACTTCGGCCATGGTCCACTGTTCCCTGGATCCCAATCTCCATGATGTGGTGAATACTTATATCTAATTTTTTATTATAGGGGAATTACAACCCACCACTATAACTCTCATGATATTCCTAAATACCAATTGCGAATCGATCCATGTATAAAATCCTCTCATTAAGATGTTCCAATTTTCAAAATCATTTTCTGAATTTCAATTCACCATACATCCCCTACATCGGGACCAAAAAATCATATACGAAAAAATATCACCCAAAAAATCCATGGGATGTTATAATATCAAAAATATAATTCTTCCCCCAACTATGAATTCATGATATTCCTAGAACAATAATCACCCAATTTTAATTATATTAAATTTTCATCTAACTTGCTAAATTATTCCCCATTATTATCAACCATGCTTCAACTATGAAACTTCAACAACAAATTGAAGTATTCTTAAAAAGTAATTCCACCCACTCAACACCCGAGACAATAAATGGGACAATTCTAAACCTCACCCATTAATCATTAAAAATAGATCAAAAAACTTGTTTATCTCTAAGATTATAGTTCTCCCCACATTAATACTCATATCATAATTATCTTTTCCAAACAATAGTTTTCTACATTATAGTATTTTACAATTGAAAATTCAAATTCAAAATTAAATTTACATGTTTTATACAGTTTCCATAAAACTATACACACTTCCATGAAAAAATAGTCTTTCTATCTGGGGATGACCAATTTAGAAAGCAGTCAACAACACATGTTGACTTATAACCACAATTCATCATTACAATTCTATAACATTTAGATGGTTCATAAAATTGTCTAAATGATGAGAATAATGTTTGATCCTAACTATTAGTATAACACCCATGTTATACCACTAATCAATCATTCCAACTTTCATACTTTCTATATAGAAACTACTGGACCACTAATCGAAATCACTATCAGATCACACTAAAAGCCACTTTGATCTCAGTTCCAACATTGAGACACAAGCTAACAATACATATTAATAAAAAATACTTTATTTTATAAGTAAATAGATGAAATTATATTATCATATACACAGGTAATCTTATTACATCTCAAATATTCACCTGCCAGTCTTACCTCACCAATAACCTATCAATCCTAAGTGTTTTTCATCAATTATATATTTGATGCTCCATAACATTGGAGAATCTCTATCATTTATCTGGTGAAAAAACATGGTATCCTCAACTGATATCTGGTTTATAACCAAATATAATTATTATACATTACTGACCCATTAATATGTCAGTGCCAACATAAAAGAACAACCAATATCCATTCCTTGACCAATAGAAAAATCTACCTAAACACAAGGAATATTTTACCCCTTCTAAGGGTAATACCCTCTAATGTAGAATGGTGTGCTCCCAAACATATGGATTCCTATTATTTTATCTTTAAGAATATATTTATCTCACAAACTATGTCAATTACCTATTCTGATCAATGGATTTGTGACCTCCCTACCTCAGGGAAAACCATTAGTGCTTATCCTGCACATTAATGTTCAATTCTAGACAGCCAAATGGACGTCAGACACAAAAAATTCATCCCACCATCATAGAATGAGAATTTCAAATTAATTCCTTCCAAACCACATTTTCCTCTTCCTATTCTAATGTTGACCTGTGAATAATGGTATAACATGTTTTTCCAATGTTCTTACAAAATCTCACCCAAACTAAATTTGAACACCCTCCAAAATTATTTAGTGTCATAAATGGAATCATTCCCCCTGAATTCCCCATCAAAACATATTTCAAAAACCAATGACACTGCCCATTATCCATTTAAATGAAATAACAATTAATTTTATATGTAATCTGACACATTCCCTAGATTTCCTTATGACCATCCATCTCTTAAGAATCATCCCAAAAAAATGAACCTGTTCCCCTACCCTAATCATAAATCATATAGTAAATCTAGAATCTTCATGACTACATGACCAAAAATTAAATACCTATAATCCCAACCTAAATATCCAAATAATTTAGAGAGATTCACCACCCAAAGACCTACAGAATTCAAATTCTATTCCTCGACACTATTGTGGAATCCATATACCCAAATAGTTTGGTTAATTTGTTTCAAACCATGATACTATATAATATAATTCCATATATGTTATTGTTAACAATTTTTATAACCATAATCCATCCCAATTACACAAAGGGTTCCATAACCCAATCATCTAATACATGTAAAGACCACTTTGATGATTCATATTTACTATTTAACAAAGGGTTTATATGGTCATCACAAGGGAATGCCTCATTGTATTATACACATAAATCGTCATCAGATAAAATAAATTGGTTCATCTGAGTAAAATTCTAGTAAAATGTACATAGGATAACACTAAAAAAATTATTATTGAAACATTAAACAATTGAATGCCTTTTTTCTGTGAAATAAATAACATGTAAGAATGAAAATTTTATGTCTATAAAATATGTTTTAAATGATTCATGTTATTTGGACACATTCCCTTGGGATAAGAGAAAAAATCATATAATAAAATCTCTTATAAAAAAATTATATTTTAATTTATATATCAACCATTATTGAGAAAACCATGAACTATAATATCTCATCCTGGGTAACATGGACTTATCTCCATAAACTTATTTCATGGTGAAATCATCAATGGACCCATAAAATTTCACATATATATAAATTTCATGTCTATAATTCCCAAATATAATAAAAATGATAAAAATGGGTTTTAACTATTTTTTCATTCCCCCACCTATGATAACTCATTTTTTTCTAGACTGATATCAGCACACAGACTCAAGTGCACATCATTTTATTCCAAGCGATATAGAATTGAAATGGGGGATATAATAATATTTTAGTGTGAATGGTACCTAGAATTAGATTCTAAAAAACCCACAAATCATACAAAATAAAAAATAATTCGAGTAAAAATTTATCAATAAACAACACTGCTAAAATATAAATGTGGAAGAAAAAAACTACACCTCCCCAAGTCACTCACAAAAGTCAATCACATATAAAATATAAAAAATTAAGGAGAAATACATGAGGTCCATATTTACATACATGGGACTCGACAACCATATATCTAAATAGTCATAGAGATTCGCCAACCTAATATACTACACATCATATACATAAACTATGATTAGGTAGTATTTAGGAATATTCTCTAGAATAACGTTCTTGGGTGTGATGAATATGTATGAACCATGACTCTTGAATTTCTCATATATAATCCATCATTCATTTGTATTCATGGGAACATTAAATAAGGTAAAATAATTAATTTCGTAGAAGTGTGTCTGATTTAATTTGTTAACTAGGCCAACAATACATTATGCACATCATGTTACCATGTTCTTACCAGTCCACCATGACACCCTATCATACCTTCTTCAAACTAATTAATGAATCCCATATCCTATATACAAAAAACCCATAACCCATCCAATTTTTGAATACTATGGTTATGGAATATTAATGGATCTCAAACACTCCCAAAAAATAATAAGGATTCAATTTCCATGTCATAATAAAAACCTCATAACATAATTTATTTTATCCGGTATTTCATACCCTTTAACTTGTCACTAATGGTATCGTCACACATCCCAATCCTAACCAATATATTATAACTAATGTTAGGTTCCCACATTAAGTATCATCCATAATATCCTTCTCATTTATTAAAATCTATTATCCTTACCAATAACTTATCACTCAAATAATAGTTTAATACCAAACAATAACCCAACCACTACCTTCTCTTTCAGGGTATTGTTCAGATTGCACATTATCACTCAATTTTACAGAACGTTTTCTCAATACATTCCTTCTCACTGTATATAAAAGTATACTTTATAATAATTTGGATACAATATTAGTTTTCAAAATCCTAAAAGATATATCTCTCTCACAGTGATGCAAGAAATAGATCCACATAACCCATTCTAGAATCAGTCACTAATCATAAGAACATGAAATCACAAAGTGATCATTTACAATCCAATAAACTCCCTGGAATGTCATCTATGATCTATTCACTCAATAATTAACCTATTACCTAAAATCACATCACATATCACCCATCCGAGCATCCACTATGGACCATTTCAGGAATCCTATACTATTCTCATCAATACCACCTTGTTTACATCATCACACAATGGAAAAGGGTCCCATAGGCTCTATAGGTACATATACACAAGTTGAAGTTACATATCCTCTAACAATTCATTGATATACTCACTCATTGGAGTATCATCTCAAAAAACTACATGAGGATCCCTAAATCACATAATGAAGTTGATATTTATATGTGTCACATATCATTTAGTTCTTAAAGAACCATCACAACCTGTTTCATATGTACAACTATCTTACACTTATTTATTTGACTTTTCCTTGCATAAATTCCAAAAATATCACTAGGGAATCCAAAATTAGCTAACAATGATTCATAACAATCTTGAATACCTACCCCTCCCTTCTCAACAACTCAACTGACATAGATTCCCCATGAAAAAGTATATTGGTGATATCAACATAACCATGATTTATAAGGGGCACTCATCCCAATACTACAAAGTTCAAAGACAACCTATAACTTTATTTACTAGTCTCTAACACTAGATATCTCTAATTGGTCCCATGTAACATACATGTGGAATGAAATAATATAAAAATAGTTATATGAATTTATATTATTAGGAACACATAGGTCATTAATGGATTTACCATTCTAGATATTATACACACCACCTCTTTCAAGACCATATATTCCCCATCCAAGCTCATACCACAACCTGATCTTCTATCCCATGATAAAACAATTAATTAATTTTAATAATATATTATTGATTAAATTATCTAACCCAAAAAAATTAATATTAAAAACCCAAAAAGTAGTTACCACTCATAAAATCATTAACCAACCACAACTGGAGTATCTATGCATACCCCTAAAACCATATTACATAAATTATATGAAAACATGTTCTTGATAAACATAAAATTTCATTGGATTTATGAAAACCCCATAAA
Organism: Viscum album; assembly: GCA_963277665.1. Lineage (NCBI taxonomy): Eukaryota > Viridiplantae > Streptophyta > Magnoliopsida > Santalales > Viscaceae > Viscum > Viscum album. The sequence continues at coordinate 1,731,018,652 of OY728132.1, forward strand.
TAAATTTATCTCATTATGTTCAATAAAAATTTTAAAAATGATTTGCATTTATCTAGTCGATATTTCCATGGGGAACGTGGAATAAAAGTACAATTATCCTTGATTAATTATATCATTAACTAGTATAATCAGTACTGATACCCTATCCCTAATAAAAAAACATGCATAACTAGAATTTAGGAAAAAAATATAGAGTGAGGGGAGAGTAAAATCATTAATATTGTGTGAAATAACTCAAACACACATGAGCCTTAGCCCAGTTGGTTAGGACTCAGTAATAGAATCCAAGAGACATGAGATCAAATACGAGTGTATAAATAATTATTGTTTATTGTAGATGTACTATAGTAGGCACCGTAGCAGGAACAATTTGTTATTGTAAGTGCTAGAACTATTCATCCATCTGGGACTCTAGGCCACCAGTTTGGTCCTCGAGTCCTGCTAGGATTTTGGGCCAGCCAAGGCCTTCATTCCAGTTGCTTCTCCATTCAATTGGGCCACCTCGAGGCCTTCAGACCACTTGATTTCGTAGATATACCAGTTAGACTACAAGAGACAAGGCTCCAGATGGGGATTCAGAGTAGGCACTTTCACCAGAGAAGAGCTAACCATAATTGGATAAATGACTATTTATTTAATTTCCATTGGTAATGGTCCTATCTTGAACTACATAGGACATGTATATGTCTCACCTTGTGAATTTGGTGTGATGATACCATGACATGTGCTATAGAATATATGTTCTATGTTTTCTTGTCTCAGTGATTCCCTTTAAGACCTACAGGTTATATAATTGTCTTTAAGCCTTCATTCCTTGTAATGGTTCCACCTCACTCCTTGAATGGTGGATTATCAAAAATAACAAAAAAAGGAAGGACTTAGGTCCATTTGGTGTGAAATAACTCAAACAACACCCCTCGTCAAGGGGAATTACTAGAGGTAGGGAAAGTGGAAGGATATTGCCGATATATAAATCCTTTGAATTCTCCATGACCTAATAATGATGAAGGTTTGACTATAAAAGGATGGGTGCGATCAACTACAAAATGATGTACAATAACACCATTGGCATGGTAATTGGGGTTAAAGAATGATCCCCTGAATTTTATGATGGTTGCCCAACACATCCCACCTCCATGGGGGGTAGCCCAATGGCATGCCTCTATGGGATACACCATGATGTAGAGCCTTAGATTTGAAGTGATGATTACCCTCTATAAACACTATGATTAAACCATTCAATGATGTCTCATGTCCAATTCAACCTCAAGACACCTTTCTATATCCCCTAGTGGTCATTTTGTAGTGTTTATATTTTGATGAAATTTTAGTTTATGGGAATACCAAACATTCTTTAGTGATCTCCAGAGCACTAAGACGCCTCAAATGACTCATCCCACGTAAAAAAAATTTATAGGAGATGTTTTAATGATCATATTAAACTATTTAAGATAAATATACCGACAATCCAATTCTTTTTAACCAAAAATAACAGTTTAGAACTAAAAATAACGACATCGAAGTCCATGGGTTGTTAAATATATAACAATATATAATTGGTATGTATCCTTATAAAAATACATTATGTTTATAATTGTTTCTGTAGTATTTTTCATTACTGAAAATTGTTCATTAAATAATAAAATATGTTGTTTATTATAATTATTTATGGTGATGATTTATAATTGAATTTTTTATTTTAAACTATAATAATTTTTTTTGATTCATATCCCTATAAGTGAATTAATGCCTTACATACTTATATATTATTTTTATTTAAATAAGATCATATATTTTGAATATATATTATAATAATTTATTAATATTTTTTATTCCAACTATTGTTGGGTAGAAATAACTTTTTAAGGATTATATGAAAAAATATATTATACTGATTAGGATGGAAGAGTTTTATGAGTAAATAATCATAATGATTTCACTGTATAAAGGTGTTATAATAAAAATTGATGATATTAGGAGTACAAATAATTATAAACCAGGTTGTAATTATATTGTTAAATCACATATTTAAAATAATTTGAAAATTAAATGTTATTAACTTTCTACAAGGATTTATGGAATTATTATTCGAATACATATAAATATGATAAGAATAAAAATGTAATTATACATGAAATTTTTCATGTTATTTTTTACTGTTTCTCTATGATACAATTGTGAAAAAATTAAATATTTCCATTAATGTTTAAATTTAATATTATTTATAATAAGGAACAGTATATAAAATACAATTCTATCAAAGCTAGAAAATATCACAAAACATATTAATTAATTTTAGTAAAATTATTGATTCGTAAAGATAGATATGATGAGTAATAATATGTTTAATATATTTATAATGTTCATATTATTCCAAATGTAGTGAAAGTATTTCAATTTATGAATAAAAATATTATTCAAAAATGTGTTATCCATAAACGAATGATGAATTTAATGATAAAAAATATAAATAAGAATTATTTCAATTATTAATCTGAATAAAAAATTATTATCATTGTATTTTAAAATTTATTATCTATCATTTCAATGTGTTCCCAAAAATTTAATGGTTAATGAACTTGGAAAATTCTTTATATATATTATAATTATATTTTAGTTTTTCCATTTAAAATAAACATTCATTCCTTAAATGGAATGGTAATAATGATGATGTTTTATTAATGAATTTCTCCAAAAAATAGTTATTCAATTTTTGAATAAATAACATTTCTATGGGATAATTATATAATATGTCTTATTAAAGAGAAATAATTACATTCTATTTAATAACTTAGTAACAATAGTTAAGTAGTATTGATATTTAAGATCAATTACATTATGGTGAACAAGATAGGGTATACATGGTCAAGGATGGTGAAAAAAAATTAATTGGTTATGAGAATTTATTTATTGAAATTATAATTAGATATTAAGGAAAATTAATAAATATGAAGTCCTTATACTATAGAAATTGAAATTGTTCACTAGTTAAACAATTGTAGGTTTTTATGAAAACTTATAGTTTCTAGTCTAGTCTATCGAGGTGACACTATTAATTGATGAGAATTAAAATGAATTAAATATGAATGTTGAAGAATATTTTAAATCATTTTAGGATTATTATTAATAAAATAATATGAATAAATAAAATAAAATCATATTATTTAAAAATATAAATGTCATGAAATATTTTATATGATATCAGTATTTACAAAAGTGATTTTTTTACAAATATAACAAAAAATTATAAATTTATTTCATTAAAGTAAAAGAATATGTATTTTCTAATAAATTTGAGGAAGGAAATAATATAATTACTATTAATGTAATGATTAAGTTACATATATAATATAATTATATTTAGATATTAAAATATTTGTATAAAATATATTTAAATCCTCTAGAGGATAAACTAAATATAAGTATTTGAACTTTTATATTGAAACTCAATGCATATTTTTATGTAATATATAATTTATAGGAATCAAAATAATGTAGAGAAATAATTTCAAGGAATTTAATAATAATTAATTACAAAAAAATAAGGTTATACATATATATATTCAAGAGAAATTTTTATCTGTATTTATAATAACTAAATGTATTTTGGATCTATGGTTTGTGGTTTATATATTATTATTATTTTGGTTTTATTTTATAAAAAAATAGATATCATAAAAAGATAAAATAATTTCAAATAAAATTTATGCAATGAATATGTTTTATATAGGAAATGATTTTTTAATTATCTCATGATTTTATTATTTTTATTTTATTTAATTTTTGAACTTACATGATGGTATATTGAATTGAAAAGGAAAATATAGCATTGTTGAATAAATCTAGACTCAAAAATTATATTCAAAATCATTAATATATATATATATAATTAATAAATCATTGAATAGGTAAATAATATATAACTAAAGATTTTTGAATTAGGATAAATACAATCCAAACTGAGGTAGGAAAATAAATTTGATATATTGGATGAATTGTATAAAATTTTTGATGAAAATTATCATGTTCCAATGAAAGTTATAATACTTGTACAAATATTTGAATAATAGTTTTCTATCAATAAATTTTTATATTTGTATAATAATTATAAATTAAAATGTGGTTAATTTTTCTATAAATAATTAGAATTTTTATAATTTAAATCCTTGGAATTTTTTAAATTCACAATATCTAATATTTTATAATTATTAAGATTATTACATTAATGTGCAATTTAATGTAATGGTATTTGGATTAATTTTATATAAGCATGGTAATAAAATTATTAAAAATAAGTAGAATATGACATTATTAATTATATTGGAAATAAATTTAATAGGTATAATTGTCAAATATTTTGGAATTATTTCATTAATTGGAACTGACAAAAACTGATTGATTTTACTATATTATTATTTTTTATAAATAACAATGTAAAAAATAATACATATAGAGAAGTAATCGTATTTTTTTATATTTTATTTAGTGTTGAGAACATTCCCAGGTATAATAATATTAATAGGATTTAGAAAGGAATTTTAAAGTACACTAATGCTCCTAGATAGAAATCATTGGTGCTTGTGAAGTATAAATTTTGAAATAAATCTAAAAGGTATAAATTATTTTAACTTTAATAATTAATAAAATAGTTCAAATATTATTATTTAATGTTTTATATAATGTGTTCTATATTCCCATTCCAAAATATCATTAATTTATGTTGTTAAATGGGGTGATATTTCATGTAATAAAAAATATATCATTGATGATATTATGGTTTTATATTGAAAAATAAATTGTTAAATATCTTAGTTTGAAATGTATTTGTTTAATAATAACATTATAAAGTTTTTTTATTGAATTTATTTTATATTTTTAAAAAAATATTAAATAAAAATTATTTAATATTGATCAATGATTTTTCATTAATGATAGAAGAATTTTTTTTATTTATGATTTTATATATTTTCTACTCATTTCCCAAATTATGTTGGTTTTCGTTAGAGTACTTTTACAACATCCTTAAAAAACTATAAGGATTTATATTAGTGATTATTATTATTTTCATTGTTTTTTAAATAGTTATATAACATTGTTTTCATTAAAATCCTAATTGGTGTCACTTTAATAATATATATATTTTTTATTATAAGAAAAATATTTATTTTCTAATAGTGTAACTTCAAATTAACTAAAAATGAATTATATTTAGGTGGAAGTGTATGAAATAATTTTTAAAATGGGAGGATAAATATATCACAGTTATTGGGTTATATGAGTTCAAATATGGTGAAAATTTTGTAATTGGGAAGATTGAATAATATATTGTAACATTAATGATGGGGACAATTTTATTGTTCGGAGTAACTAATTTTTTGATGAAATGGTCTATCATATATTATATTTTTTTCTTACAATTTACGAAGTCATTACTGAGGATGTATTTAGATCATTGTATATAATAATGAATTAAAATAAAATATATAATATATTTTAGAAAATAAAAAAACAACAAATCATATTGTATATGTTCTATATTTTTATATAAAAATTTATATCTTATATCATTTCCCAAGACATTTGATGGGATTGAAATATTGTTTTGGTGTAAGAAAAATTTCTTGAATATAAAAAAATATAAACTATTATTTACATAGTTATTTTAACATGGCCCATAATAATTGAAATATATGGAAAGTTTCTTGAAATTTATTTATAACATGCCTCAGGATCGATGTAGAGGACCAATAATGATTTTTTTGAAAGAATGTTTGAATATTCATCAATTATTAATGCATAAAATGTTATTCATATTATTTTCAAATTGGAATTATTTCTTATGTCTTTTTAAACCATCATATAATAATTTTTTATAAAATATTAAATATCAAAAAAATATTAGAATAGAATGGAAAATCCCTTATAAATTATTCTCTTATTCATATTAAAAATTCCAATTATATAATATTAATAATATTCAGTTTCTTGTGATATTAATGAATGAATATAATGAGATGGTAAAATGATTTTAATGTCTTATATAAGAGAGGAATAATTGGAATTATAATAAATTAAGAATAAAAACATGAATGTTTCTACATATAAGTCATGTTGAATTTGGATCTATAATAACGATGAAGTGTTATTCAGAAGTTAAATGTATATGTTTTTTTATGATGATAGAAACCCTTTTCAATTATAATTAAATGAAAAAATTCATTGTAAAATGATGACTATATAGTGTTATTCATGAAAAATTATCATTTTAGAAGAATAATTTTTACTTGAATATAATATAAACTCTTTCTTAAAGATTACAAAAATTATCTCACATTAATGTGATAATATATTTTATTTATTTGATTATGGGTATCCTTCATAATTATATATTATAAAATTTAATTTTTTTTGGGTAACATTTTTATATGTTTATAATATGATACCCAATTTTTTTTTAATTTCAAAAATATATAATATTTATCCATAAAATAAATTTTCATGTATTCATAGATAATAAATACTAAGAATATTCAAAAAATATTAAATATATTTATATTTTACAGTTAATAGAATCAAATAATTATATTTATATAACTGAAAACGTTGGTTCTGATCATTATAAAAATCCATCATGTTGATATAAATTTATATATTACTAATTCATAGAAAAAAATCAAATATTAATTATTATAATATATAATTAATTTAAAAGGTTAATTGATGTTGATTTTATATGAATCATAAAATTTATTTGAACTAAAATATTATCAGAATCTATAATCTCAATGAATAAAAATAATTTATTTGTTGTCTATAATAACCAAAAAATAACCCCATAGAATAATTATATTCAATTACCTTGAAGATTGTAAATCAAATGAGGGAAAAAAACATTCCCAATAAAATATAATAATTTTCCCATAGTATTTATAAATCACATTCAATACTAATTGATACAAACCAGATGAAAAGTATTTATATATTTCTGATTGATTATATTCTAGTGATTTTATTATATTTAAAAATAATCTAATATCAATAATGGCAGTTTTATTTTTTCTGGAATAAATTATTGTACCCTAATGGTTAAAGAGTGTTTAGATCAATAGCATATAAAACCAAAATTTAAATTTTAAATTTTTTTTGAACCCTTTAATAATTTTTATATTTATTAGATAGTTTTCACCAAAATTTACTAGATTTTTATCATTACACCCTTCATTCCACTTAATATGCCCTGATATGGTGGCCACCAGATCTTAAACATTCCTCGTTGAATTCTAGAGGTTGTATACTACCATTGAGGGACCGTGATGTTTCATTTGGGAGAGTATGGACTCAAATGTATGATAATAGCACAACAAAATATTAAATAAAAATAACATGTAGGTGAAGCATACACTATATAAACGGACAAGTAATTGGTCATAGAAGAAAGAGTATCAACTGACAAATTTCAATCGAAACAAAATAAATAATACATGGTAAAAATATAATTTACAAAAGCAAAATAATATTTTTTATATAATGATATGATAATTGTAATGTAGATATACCTATTTAATAAATGGTGTTAAGGATGAAATCATTTAACACATGTTAAAATCATATACAGACATTCCATAAATAGAAACTATTGTGATCTTATGAATATCATAAGTCTTCATCCCCCAAACATAGATGTAGGAATTAATATCAAATATAAAAAGATGACTGATTCCATTTACCTATTCATGTTACCATAAAGTATACTTTGGTACCAAGGGCGTCCTGAGTAGGTTGTTATATAAAATCCTAACAGGACACCAACAATAGTTTCTTTATAAATCTATTTCATCCATTATAAAGTGACTAGTTTTCCATAAATAAGTATTGAAATATATAACTAATTAAATAAGTAAATTTTAATGAGTTATAGTTGGGAGACATAACTAAATATACATGAATCTTTCAAAACTGGGTGATTCTAAACTAATAAGTCCTTCAAAAGTAAAGTGATAAGAAATATTATAAGAATGCGGGGTATCTCCAATCTTTTGATTCAGTTTGGAGGAACCATCATAAATGTTCCGATTTTAATGGGCATTTATTTTAAAAAAAAATCACTCACTTTTTCATTCAATTTTAATTTATAAAAATATTTGGAGTCACCCATTTCCTATCCATGGGAATTCATAGAAAATTCTATATATCGATGTAGGGATCATCATATGTCCAATTACAAGGGATTCCATCCATGGTGTCCCAACAATGAGATCCCATGTGTCACTCAAAGCATGGCGGGATGATAGAATAAACTACCCTATGATTATTTCCTTGGTTTTGGGCATACGGTCTTGAGTCTCTCTCGTGGAACGCTATAACCATTAATCTATTGAGCCCCTCCATGAGGTCTCCCCTAAGGAACTGATGTTACTCATATGTTGGTAAAATTGAAAATGGGTGGATACCCTTTCCTAAATATAGTTATTGTCTACTGCGACATGTGTGCAACTCATTAACCAATTCTAACTAATACACGATGAGTCCTTATAAGGGGTCCTTATTTAGGAATCACATGTATCACCCATGGATCTACGGTGAAATCATTTAATCAGTAATTTATATAATAATAGGAAAATTTTTCAAGGTATTATATTAAACAATAAATTTATTGATTAAGGCATAAGTCCTATAGCCTAACCTCTTGACCAATATATTCCATTCAACAATTACCATAGTAGAATGAATGGTAGGATAAAAAATCCTGGAGGATTCTTATATATAATTCAATTTATCAGTTCATAGTATTTTTTATATGAAATAAACCTCATGGGGGTGTTATAATATTTAGAACAAATGGAAAAATATTCCTTTATAGTTTACCACACCCATTGGGGTGGCATAAGTGAAGGTGATCAACCCAGGGGGTTTATTTTACCATAGATAAGGTATCATTTTGAAATTTAATGGTATCAATTTAATTTATTTTTCAATTTAAAGGTATAAATGGAATGGGGTATAGCTCATAGAATGAAAAAACATGATATAGGATGCAACGAAACAAGTGAACACCCTAGAACATCAACATTATCCCTATAGTGCTTCCCTCGTTTAGTATCATACATTGATTAAAGTAATTAAGGATGATTTCTAAGAAATATTCAAATACCATTAAATAGGTAAAAATAGATTTCATATAAGTGTAAAAATATTGTAATACAACAACTAGAAAAATAATCATTATGACTTAAGAGCTTAAATCTTTCTTTATGATGGATTAAATAGTGATAGATTTGGAGTCCATATGGCGTTGTTCTCTCAAAAACTAATAGAGGTAGAGGAGACTTATAGGGAGTGGGGGGAGAGGTAAACTAGAGAAAAAGTAACATATAATGAGGGTTTAATATTAATACCAATATGGGGGAAATTTTGAAATTCACCCACATTGGTAGGGTTACACGGTTTGACCCATGCTTGGACAAACCATGCACCAACCGTGATGGGGGTCACTATCATGATTGTCTTCAATTCTGCATGACCATGTGCCTAGGGTAACATGGTTTCAGTCATACCCTGTGGCCACTAGTTCCTCAATGCCTCAAACTTCCTAGATAGATAAACAATGTGACATGGGTTTCATGTCTTCTACTAACTATGCGGCCTAGTTTAATACATAATTATTCAGGGATCCAATCCTCAAAAAAGACTTGGACTCCATCGATACCATCATGAATCCATTACGAGTCATTATTAGGAATGAGCTATTTAATTTTACCCAATAAAAATAAATGTTATTTTCTATTAAGAGATGCTAGAACATTACACCCTCCCCACCTTAAGATAACTCATCCTTAAGGTTCCCATACGAGGGTGATAAAGCATCATCTGTGAAAATATATGGCCACTGCACATGTACATAAAATTTTCACTCCTTGGCATCATCATTAATGCATCTATACTTCCATAATACTGGAATTGGTGGAAGTTACCAGCTTCAGAGGGACTTTGGGCACTGAACAAAGGAATATATCAAATGATCCTCTAAGGATACATCTGACTCCATTTCAATATACTCATGGTCAATAAAATGATATGAGTATGGATGGAACAATTATAACCATGATATGAAGAGTAAATCATGCATTTCCTAGTACATCTCTATAAACTTCAATTGATAGGTTGTTGGTACAACTATCTACACAATATTGAAAGGACTAACATAACGAGGAAATAACTTGATCAATCTCTAAATTCACCTATGACCAAATCTATATGATATACATGTAAGTACATGATGTCCAACTTTAGTCTCTAGAGGATAACATAAGCAATCTTCAAAATACTTATTCCTAGACTACAATGTAGGCATACAATTGTAAACTAGCTAGAATTTCTCTGAAGTCTCTTAAACTAGGAATGAACATAGTAACACCGCCTCACCTACAAATAACTAGAAAAAAGGTGAATATAACTTCCTACCATAAGGGGCCTCATATAGGTAAATTTGAATCATTATGGAAGAATTTTTTTTCCAAAAAAAACAACCTAAGGTATATGATTTTCCCATGATCCTATGAAATCAGGGATGTAGGCACAAAGCATGTCCTACAGCACCTTTACCATCAGCAAATACTTTCCATCAGACTAAGGGTGATATTTTGTACTTAATATCATGTGTGAACCCAGTGCATTTTGAAACCCTTTCGAGAACTATTATTTTAATTCAGAATCTCGATCTGGTGTGATAGAATGTGGAACCCCCCATGAAGGATCACTATCTCATTGAAATAAATCATTCCAATTTTATAAATAGTTAAGGTCTCCCATAATGGTAGGAAGTTTTCATCATTAGTAAGAATGTTGATGATTACCCGTAATGCATCACTACAATGAGGGAATCATATAAATTCTATCATGAAATCGATGGTGACATCAGTCCATTTCAACACAATATTGGATAGAAGTTGTATAAGTCCAATAAGATGTTTTAACTCTACATTCACCTAATGATAGGTGTCACATAGGGGATTAATCATCCTATCTGTATCATCATAGATTTCCCCTAGTACTAATGTCTCAAGTATCAAAACATATTGGCAAGGTTTGGTTGAAATACCCAAATAGAGGCATTAGATTCCTTCATCAACTATACCCACATATCTAAAGGTCCCAATAACACCTATGGTAGTGTATGATATCATTATATTAATCATCTTTTCTTGGAGATTGGTTCTCACCTATGATGATCTCTTTCAAGATAAGTCCCTAATAATCAAATTGTTGCCTCAGCTGGACCAGTTCTCTAATAGAATATTTCACTACTAGAGATGCAACGTTTGGTTTCTCATGTTGTTTTGATCTCCAGGTGCATATCAAAAAACATATCCATCATCTTTCACTGAAATTTTAAATCTCTGATAGAGTGTGTGTGATTATTATGGTTTAATGAATCATCTATGACATTACCCTTTCATGTTGTGTAAGAAATCTCATAGTTGAATGATTTCAAGTATTCCACCCACCAATGATGTTTCACAATGATGTATCACTATGGGGAGTGGTATATGAGAAATTTTATGTTACTTATAGAAAACAACTATCTCTCCCAACAAGTAGTTCCTTCAAAAGTAAAGATCATGGAAAACAATAGGTAGGTATATGTCATGTATAGGATTGTTATGCACATGAGCCCTATTATTGCGGGACCTGTAAGAGGCACATCAGATTGTGATAAATCCTAAATGAATCACAAGAAATATCTAGTAACCACTAAAAAGATTATTATATTGAAAATATTCTTATTATTCTTTGATGAAACACAACACTTGCCTTCATTGGGTCAATGGATACTCCTACCTCTATAATAATAGTACCAAATAAGTGAACCATACTAATCGAAAAGTGTAATTTACTAAGCATCCAATATATTTGGTTATATCTTAGTGTATTAACAATTATATAAAGAGGGGTTTAATGGTATTTTATGTTGAGAGAATACACTATGATTTATTCTATGAATACTGCCACAAAGGAATGGTGATACAGGTGGAGAACCTGATTAATCATAAATATGAGGACTGTCAGCACATTCATTAGACTGAATGGAATGATAAGATACTCATACATGGTGTACCTTCTCCAAAATAATGTACATGATATGTCTTATGTCCTTATACACAGCTAATGGTGTCCTAACATCAAATAAATATTAGATTAAATGGTCTCTCAATAGAGTTAGTCAAATAGGTTGTCCATATAATGAAGTGGATTCTAGTTTTTCACTATAATCTAGTCTATCCAGTGTTAATCCATGAAAATTAGAAGGGTACCATCCGCATTATTAGTGAAAACGATCAGTAAAATCCATGTTGATGTATTGGTGAAGATAAATTTGTTTTCCTCTAGATCATTAAGATGCATTATTAGTTCATAGAGCTCTGTAGATCCATACTATGAGAGGAATTGACATTGGTTACACACCGAGAGAAAGATAAATCATGAACTTAACCTCTATATCATGATTTAATATAGAGAAATCATCAGTGGGTACATCCCTAAAATGAACCAAAATAAGGGGAAATTTGACAAACTACATTTACTAACATGTCATGAAGAGACTATCCATCTTGGTAGCCACTAAACCTAACCTAGCATTCTAGGGTCCATGTTGACATTCCTAAATATCCCATTCACCCTTACAGATATACATACTTTCCTTAGGTTATGTGAACGACACCATGAGGCAATAACATTCCACATGAGCTCAATAAGGCATAAGAAACTCTATACCAAGAATGACGTCGAAGGTGATCATCTCAAAGATAATGAAAATCCACACTAAATTGTAACCACATATCCGGGTGAACTCCATTCACTAGTTTATACCCTGTTCAAAGACTTCTAATATCATTTAATGATTCATCACACCGAAGGAATACTCTATCACTAGGGATATACTTCCTATGGTGGTAGAGGGTAGAAAAGCGTGTGATGAACCTATATCAAACAAGTTAGTTTCAAAAGTGGAGGCTACAAGAATTGGACATCTAGATCTAGATATCCCTGGACTATACTCCTTTGCAAATAGGTACACATCATAAATGTGTCATGAATAACTACCACGTGATTCTTCCAAGGTAGCCTATATAGGTCCACCCCACTAATGATAAAACACTAATGACTACTACCTCGACCACAACAACCTTCCCGGACTAACAATCGATAAAAGACCAAATCCGATATTCACATGGAGGCTATTATCAAGAACATAAGATATCTTCTGGCACATAATCCCATTCAATTATAATAGGAGTAATGTATCATAATGAATGGTGTAGTTGTCTCATAATTTTTCAATCCCAACATTCAATCGAGTCCCACAATCATTGGGGATTTTTAAATCCTATAATTCCATACATTTGATTCACCCCAAAGTTGTCGGTGTTTGAAAAATGGATTGTACTACCCCCTCAGGTACCTTCAAATCAACGCTTGTTATAACTATATAATCCACACCCCTACCTATAATATGAAATTATCTATATCATGAGGTTTGATTCCCTCAAGATCAATTAAGTGATGAGGGATTAGTTCACTGTCTCCAAAATGGTGGTCACCTGAATGATTTTCACCTGTGATCAGATAGAGCATGTAATCCCATCCTCCAATAATCTTAGATTCATCATATCATCACTATAAATGGTTAGTGAGAAAGGATGTAATTTGGTTAAGTGAGCTAAATATTCCATCACTAACATGTCACCTTACTAAAGGTATATAAATTTGTGATCATGATCTGTTCTCTTGGCCTATAGAAAAAAGTTGTCAAATAAGTATATTTGAATTCCATTCTAGACCATTAACTAATGATGACCAAAATAAGTGATTATATCCCACCAATTCAAGGATGAGTCTCATATCAAATTGGTCACAATCCGGAACCACCGCTCTGAAGGTATCTCAATATGCTTGAATATAGATAGAATTATCTCTAGACATGACCTAGCAGCCTGAGGTCTACCATACCTCAAAATGGTGGGAGGTTGTTTTTGTTTGATAACCAAGGTCAGTTAAGCTGTAGTAGTGTAAGGTAAAGATGTAACTTATACGAACTACATGAATTGAATGAAATTTCCCTGAAACATAGAATCAGTGCCTAATGGAAGATCTAAAGGAGGTGTCCTAGGTGGCACTATATGAGGTATCATGAGTAGCTCAGGGGCCACTACTTCGTGATTATTCAAATATCCAATCTCTTGGATTAAATAACATGTTCATCATAGTATCAGATATCTACAATTTCCGAACGCACTCCTCAAGTATCTTTACAAAATAAAGACAAAGTGATAAAGATAATACATGTTCAAATCCTCACTATAATCATGTCACAACCCTTATCCAACAATAGGATTCAAGTATAGTTGGTAAGATAAGGTCATAGAAGGATCACATGAGACAAGGATTACTTCCGTCTACTAAGGTCTGGATAGGGTCAATGTCTCATATTAAACAAACAAGGTGTCTATTACATTTAAAATACTAAACAATTATATTTTGGTTTCATTTATGTACTTATAATTTCATTAAATGTTTGAATTATATGATACACCATTTCTAGTTTATAAGGGCCCACACACATTATAATTAGAGTTAAATATCCACATAATCATAATAGTAACATGTTCCTTCTCATTTGACCAATGGCACATGGCTCAAAATTGTATGATCGACTAATTAAGGCATCTTATTTAAACTATTAAGGTAAAAGATGTTAGATTTAGGTTGACACATTAAGATTCAATTATGGTCTCACAACCCTATAAGAAATTTTAACACAATTCCAAATATAATAATCATGTAATAGAAATATTTAGCAATCAAATCACCACAAAAAGTACATATGATACATGAAATGTATGAAGAAATATGATTTGGCATGGAATAATGCATAAAGTTTTAATCCTAAGACACCTGGTATGATGGATTAATTTATAAAACCTCATATCATCATTCCAAGTCTAAACAACCCTTTATAATGACATCAACATTAATACCATCACAATGTAAGTGCATTACCCAATGGTGAAATTTGTGATACTGTAATAGTACAAGAAATAATAGAATTTACCCATCCCATGAAATTTCATATTCCCCAATACACGGGCTTGCAACATTCAGTAACATGATCATTACTAAATTATAATTCTTTATTCCCATTAATAATATTCCAATAGTAATACAAAATGAAAATACATTCTCAGATGCCACTTTGTGGCATCCTACCTAGGGTGCAACATATGGGTGTCCCAAGGCAACAACCAAACACCCTAAATCATGCCTCCCCAAACACCAGAGGACTCCAACTAGAAGGCACGAACTATAACGTGCCATTGGGGAGAATATTACCCCATAGTTTAGAGTGTATAAATAAATATATGTATTAAAAATATGAAACAACCTAATCAGAAACTATATGACTAGATCAGTAACTTTTCGTAGTGGAAACATTATCCACAAAAACAATATCAATGGAAATAAATTAAAAATAATGGTAAATATATATGTTTTATAAGAGAAATAATAAGTATATACAATATAATTATCATTATAATGTATCTATACAAAAGTATGGATTTTATTGAGGGGATACAAGAATATACCAAATGATAAAAAATATAAAAAAATAAAAAATAGCTAATACTAACATCTAGAACCAAGGCTCGATCCTTTTCAACCATACTCCAACCTATGAATCAAGATCAAACACTAGAAGCTGGTTGATTTCTATTATCTCTTTTCATAACCATAAATTATTATCATGTAACAAAGGTGTCATGAGTAGGGTGTGGGATAAAACCCTGATAGAGAATGACCAATGATGTCTAGATCAATTCAGTATGTGATATATAAAATGATCATTGTGTCATAAATAATTAATACTATAATGAACTAAATAAATAAGAGCATTGGAGTAGGTTCCACGTGGGACAGTCTTCCAAATATACCTTCTTCATCCTATGTCTAGTGAGTCTTAAAGGTGAAGTCCATATTGAGTAAATTTAGAAGAAGAATGTATAAGACCGTGGAATATACCAATTCTTATTATATGGAATCGTAGAACCATCCTCATTGTTCCAAATTCAATGGATAATTTCTTATTTAAAATCACTCATGTAATTTTTAATTTAACTAATATTTTTATAAATTTTTTTTGAATCACCCTAATCTCATTCATGTAAATTATATGGTAATTCCATTTAACACTATATAGTCTCATCATAATTCCAATTACATAGTAGTATATCCAGGGAGACACAAAAGTAAGATTGAAATTTTTAACATTAGGCATGGTGTGAAGAAACGCTAAAATAAACTATGAGTCTGTATATGGTATTTCACATAGGTTCTAGAGTCTCTCTTATGGAATGGTACAACCATTTTTCCTATAAGAACATCCATGGGGTCTCTCATAGTGAATCAGTTTCACATATCTAGAGTTAAAATATATAACACATTGCACTCCCCTCCCAGCCAAATAGAATGTCACTCCTAGTGGTTATACAAGTCATTAACCAATTCCAACTAAGGAATGATGAGCATGTCCAATGGTCCCTTAAGTAATAACCCCTTGTATTTCACTGAACACTATGGTCAAAGAATTTATTCAGAGATTTATAAAATAATTATAATGTTGATAAAGTAATTTAATTTAACATTTCATTTATGGCATAATGCATAAAGTATATATCATCTCCTCTTAACTAATCCATTCAATTCAACAATTCCATTCGTGGAATGAATGAGAGGGGACCAATGCATGGAAAATCATTCAAAACAATTAAATTTATGAATTCATATTTTTTATGATAGGAAATACACAACAAGTGGCATTAGGTAATTTTGAAAAATGGGAAAAACATGCCTCTGAGGTGCAGTTCACACATTGTTTAGGAATAAGTCATAGAGATCAATCTAAGGGGTTAACTCTCCACAATTAGTGTCACATTTGGAATGGTTAAGGATATAAATTTAATTATATTAACAATTTATAGGTGTGGATATAAGGTTTTTTTTTTCTTGAAAAATAATGGAACATGATATAGGATGCAATGAAACCACATAAAAGAACCTCAAAAACCTAACTTATCCATATACTGATTCATTGATCTATTGTAGGCCTGTGATTCAATATAGAATATATAATATGGAATAAATTTTCAAATATCCTGAAAATAGGTAAAATGGTATATCATCTAAATTGCATAGTAGAGGAGTAGATAAACTAGAAAAGGAAGTAAGAGGATAAATAGCTTAACTGTAGATATCTATTATAACCAATAGTGATATATTTTTAATCTGTATAAAGAAGATAACTAAATAAATAATGTAGGAGGAAAATGATTATTCATGGAAGATGGATGAGAGTTACAATGGACAAAAAGGAAAGAGATGGATGATTTAGTCCTAAAACATTTTAGTGGAATGTTTGGAAATTTACCCACATTGTGTGGGATGCACAGTTTATTGAGTCAAATGTATCATTATAACTTTTTCATTCCATTATGTCTTTAAAATCAAAATGAAATATTCTTAAAGATATTTTCCATAATTCATAATAGATTTATGTTAAATATTATTATTATTTGTAAGTCTAATTTCCATAGAATTGTGAATCCAATTCCCTCTGAAATCAAACTCATATTTTTTCAAAAATCAGAATCCAGTATCTACTGAAATTGGACTATGATTTATTATCATACCATACTCTAATTTCTTCTAAAATATGAATTTTATTTCTTATAAATTTAAACTCTAATTCCCTATAATATCAATCTCTAATTTTTTTTTCTGAAATAATACCCATATTTCTCCTCAAATTGGAATTCATGTTCCTCAGAAATTAGTCTCCGAATTATCCTAAAATTAGACTCTGATAACATCTGAAATCATACTCCGATTTCCTCTGAAATAAGACTTTGATTTCCTATAAAATCATACTCTGATTTCGCCTATAATTAGACTCAATATCCTCAGAAATTAAACTCTAATTTTCCCAGAAATCATAATATGGATTTTAAAATCATTCAAAAACTGGTTATTTGTTTTTTATATAGTTAACTTATTTCTACAACGCATCGTTCAATTTTATCAAATCCAAAATATGATACTGTTTCTCATATTGTGTTATACAAAACATTTTCATCACAACGAATCTCATAGTTTCTTATATAAAATTGTGTCATTAATTCTTTTACAAAATAAGTATTTTATGAATGCACCCTATACAAGTTCATCTGAAATCTCATAGAATGGTTACTGTTGAATAGGAATGTGATTTTTGGAGATCTCCCATATAAATAAAAATCCATCTGTATGTTTTTATAGATGTGATCTTTTTGAAGAATTAACACACTATGATAGCCCTACCATATTTTCATTATGTGAAAACCTTGAAGAGTTTCTCTTTTTTATTACTAATCCCACATACTAAAATCATCAATATGTTTTTTTCCTTGTGTGATTATAATTTTTTCAATATTCAATTGAGGGATTTAAATTTAAAGGAAAATAGATGTTTTGATTACCTTATTAATCTAGGGTGTCATGTTTAAGGAATAAAGAGGTGTTGATCAGGTTACAGATCGAGGGATTATGATGATAGCAATATAGATTATGATCTTTATATAGAGGTATTACCCTGGTGTTGGTAA
Organism: Viscum album; assembly: GCA_963277665.1. NCBI lineage: Eukaryota > Viridiplantae > Streptophyta > Magnoliopsida > Santalales > Viscaceae > Viscum > Viscum album. The sequence continues at coordinate 1,731,037,344 of OY728132.1, forward strand.
AACATACGTTCATGAATGTATAAGTTAAAGTAACATTATCAAAGTTTGTTCTATACATTTCTCTTTGGGTTAAAATATTTCATTACAATTATATTTATTTTTTAATATCATGTTCTTTTATTCCACTACACATTTTTGTTAAAGATAAAAAATGTAACTTTCTAACACTTTCCCTGTTGTAATAACTCGTATTTAAGATTCTATATGCTTTATGGTCGAATCTTACTCATGTATACTTGTGTTCATATTTATTTTCATTCTCTTTATATTTGGATAATGGAACCTTCTGATTTGTTTTTAAATTATATTAAAGGTTTTTTTGAATGTTATTTGTTCAAATTTGTTAAACAATGTTTTCTTATGTTTATGAAACCAAAATTTTTAATCTCACATTTCACCCCCTCTTGTAATTGAGTATCTACATATCATATTTTGACCGTACAATTTGTATCAGAGACATTAATTGGTATAGTAATATTAATATTTGTGTTAGTAAAGGATTCCAATTTTTTTATCTTATGTGTATTATCTTAAAAGATAGACTAGATTATTATATAAACTTTTTGTTTATATATACATACCACTATAATGTGTGGAGTGGAAAAGCATTGTTTTTAAAATATGTTAGGAATAAATATTGGATGTATTGATAATATAAACCCTATAAGACCACCAATTTTTTATAGTAATTAATTTCAGTATTAGAGAGATCATATGAAGGCATTTTTTATTAATCCTCGAGTTGAAAACTTTGTTATGATTACTAGTTATTACAAAATACTAGACTAAGAATTCTGATCATTCACCATCGAAGGAAAAAAAAAATAAGAACAATTATAAGGTATGTAATAAATTTTTTTTCTTTGTAACATGGTATATAAACAATAAAATATCATCATGTAAATTTGAAAATTTTATTTGGATTAAACACGAAGTTACATATTTAGGAACATTTAAGGTTATTGAATCCAAAATAGTTATGCTGAAAGCAGATTATTATGGTTTTTATCTTTCCTTTTGGTGTACCCATATGTAATGTTCAGATAAGATTCAAGACTATTGTGAATATATTTTGATCAATGATAGAAAGGGTCTCAGATAATGAAATTCTTATTGAATATACTATTTATATCATGTTGAACGAGTCAGAATAAAAAATAACATGTATTAATGAAGGATGAATAAGATAGTGGGAATAAAATGATATACAATATAGATACAAGATGAATGTCATAAATTATAAGAAAAATATGATGTGACCTGCTATGAATTTAAGAAGGATGGATATATCAGACCTGATTGTCTTATTTTTAAGAAGAAAGATAAAAAAGATATTAGTTCTTGAAGGATTAAAAATAAGTATATCAAGTCTAATGGATGTAAAGAAATAAAAAGCTAATGGTTCATGGAGTTCCAGTTTTGGTGACTCTTTATATGTATCTTCAGATATTGAATCTTTTGGATAAAATAAAATTGGTCTTATTTCTAAAATTCCTATTGAATGTCAAGGTCTTGTGGCTATGGTAAACAATACTGAATCATTAACAACTTTTTATTTATTTTCTAATTATTCTAATGAAGAAAATTTGAATCTTTAGAAGAAGAATCATTCTAATCATAATATAATTCATTACCATCTTTTGAATATGTCTCCAGGTTGTCCATGATTATTTGGAATGAAAATATTAAGATCAATAAGAAACATGAAAAGGAAAATTCTAGAATTAATATTTTAACACAATATGAATGAAATAACAAGAAATATCATGATGATAATTTTTAGAATTTATTTCAATTTCGAAAAACCTGGAGGAAGTTAATCATGAGATGGATAATCATTTTGAGGATCTAGAAAATATTTTTTCTAATAAAAATGTTTTAAAGAAAAATTCAAATCATAAAACTAATAACTATAAGGATTAGAAGTTATTTGTCCGACTAATATTTGATATATAATCCTTAAATAATCTTTGGTGAAACATTACATATTATAAATAAAATTTCGATAAAATTAATTAAAAAATTCTTCTTCTAAGGAATTATTCTGGAGTTATTCAATCTCACTCAAAACACAATTTTAGTCACAACTATTATTTTCCCCAATGTGATCCTTTTTTACCTCGTGTCAATGTGGTGGACATTGGGAGAAACATTGTTCCATGGATAAAACACATTCTTTATCTTTTCATAAATCACTTTATTCCTTGAAAATATGGATATCTAATATTTTACTTTCCCATAAATCCGAATCCAAGAATATTTGAATTCCCATTGCTTAATTGTTTCATTATTATGAAAGTAAATGATGTAGAAAAATATACATGGTATATTTATAATATATTTCACCAATCATGGTACAAGTATTGTGGATTTCCCAATAACATAATCCTTAACTAATTCATTGGATAATCTAGTAATATCCGAGTTTGGAATTATTATGATGGGTGAGTTAACATTATTTTTGGGTTTTATGTTTTGTCAACAACATGAATAAATTATATATCTCAACATATGTATTTAATGATATTTATAAAAATAATGTATATGATTAGACTAAATTTATAAGCATTCCAATTGTTACCTCAAACACTCTTGATCTCGATAAAGCTGGGAAACCAGTAGATCGAACATCATATATAAGTATGGTAGGAATTCTACTCTACTTAACATCTAGTAATCCATAAATACTATTTTTAGTATGACTACATATAATATATCAATCTAATCCAAAATAATTCAATTTAAAAGCAGTTAAAAAATTATTTTTGCAACATAAGGGAACTATAGACATATGACTTCTCTATTCATCTGGAAAATAATTTGTTTAATTTTTTTTTCAGTTGAACACTTTGGTGGTTTTCGAATGGATATGAAAAGTACATCCAGAACATTTCATTTCTTAGGATATTTATTAGTTTCTTGGTCTTGTATGAAACAACATTCAGGAACACTTTCCACCATTGAAGTTGAATATGTGGAAACTGAAAGTTGTTGTTCCCAAGTGTTGTGGATGCAACACACACTCATTGATTATGGCATGAGTATTACTAAATTATAGTTACTATGTGATTACACAAGTTCCATATCCATAAGAAAAACTATTCATATCATTATCATGCAACATACATAGATATTATGCATCACTTTCTTAGTAATCAAAAATTTAAAGGAGATATTTTTTACAATTGACCAGAACATAAGAACAACTAGTTGCAATTTTTTTAAAAAAAATACCTTCTGATAGATTAAAATATTTTAAACAAAATTTATGAATGTTAACTACAAGGTAATCATTCATGTTTACTTTTTTATTAAACAATATCTTAACATTAAAATACTCCTTATAATAAGGAGTGTATATTTTATATCCTTAACTTTATTCTATATCCTAATTAATGTTATCAAAACCTAATAAATGTTTTTAAAACAAAATAAAATATTTCAAAAACTAATAGTAGTTTTTTTACTCTAACAATGATTTTCAGAACATAAATATTCTATGAGGAACCTTTTCAATACTGGGAAATATTTTTGAGAACTCCAAAGGGTAAATTTTCTTACTTATATTATCTAAATAATATTTCTGAATTTTGGTATTTCAAACTTGTTTTACAAAAATTTTATTGGATTCATTATTACTTAAATATAATTATTTCGATTGAACATAAAAAATAAAAATAAAAATTCTTATTTTGAATTAATATCAACTATTAGATTAGATCAATATATTCTCAACCATTGGATTGACCCGGGAAGATTAAATATTGCCACGAAACCTATATGCAGTGCCCCCCCTTTATATCCCATCGTATTTTCCATAGTTGTTTTTGTTCCTGATCACTAACACCATTCAAAGTCATTGAATTGTTTCTATCATCATTCCCTTAATTTATGAATGTCACATGAAATTTCTTCTTAAACATTGATTTCTTTACATATGGAAATCAAATACTGACTAATCATTAGAGAAAGGTTAGTAAATCATAATTTTTCTCTAATTATGTTTCTCCAATAAAGATAATTATCATACTTAATGGATGAGAATGATTTGATGTATCAAAGGAAAAGAATCAAGATCTGGTCTGTCTATATTTCATAATTGAATTTTAAGAAAGAATTCAGTTTTTAGGAAAAGGAGGAAAATATATGTTTCAGTTCAAAAGTTATATATGTACTAACTTTTTATCTTATAATAAATCTAAAATTGTTCTTAATATACCTTATAATGGAGAGGAATTAATTCATTAACATAGGTTTCTAGGAAATGAATGTTCATATAATAATGTTAAGGTAAGAAAACATCGACAACTTGATGGAGTAAAGAACCCTAAGATCTCTAACCACTTAGAAGACCATATAATAGTATCAATTTGGAATCAAGGACTCTTCATTCTATGAAAAAGTGACAAGGAAACCCTAAAAACACCATTAATTTTCATGATGTATTTTCTAGTTAATATATGAAATATTTTCATTAGGAGGTATATTTTTATCAGCATCATCAAAATAAATAATGTAATAGTCAATTATTAGATTTTAATATATTCTATTATGTTGTCCAACCACATAGTTATCTGTCGAGAAACATGAAAAGTTCCTTGAAATTCAAAGACTTAGGTATTCATAATCACATTTTTGTGTGATTAAACCCTCAAGAGAATGAGGTATGACTTTTTTGATAAGACATATGAGTTTGTGGATCTTTCTAGAAAGGAAGACCAAGTTGTAGAGAGATCCAAATCAATACCCAAAAAAAATAATGACCATGCAACAGAACCCTAGAAACCAGCTCAATCCTATGAACATTCATTTATACAACCTTTGCCTATGAAAAAAAACCTTCTCAGAAGAAGTATTTTCTTTTTAGAGAGATCAGAAGAGAAAATTAAATGAAAAAGATAGTATTTTTTTAAAAGAACCTTCCATGGTGTAGGCCATAAAAATTCAGATAACTGAATATCTTGAGAGGAAAGAAAAAGAGAATAAGTAGAATAAGTATATTTTATAATCATAAATTATATATGCCTTATAGAGAGACACATAGAATGCTTCTAATAAAATTCAAGAACCATAATATTTTATTCTAGAACTCAAGGTCCCTCTTGCACTAGTGGAATTTATGAATCCAGCACCGGATAATGGAAAGAAAACTATTTCAGTTCCTACGCTGATAGTTAATGAAACATCCCAATAAAAAGTATAAATCAATGAAGAAGATAATTGTGAATATGGGATAAGAAATTTTGATTAACCTAAAAATAAAATTCATTCAGATAATTTATCCATAAAAACATCAAAATATTCCTCCATCAAGATAATTTCCCAAGGAAAATCATTTCAGAAGAATGTATTTTCCCATAAATAAGTCAATAAAATTCTCTCAGATGATGAAAGTGATAATTATTATGTTGTAAACATGTTTAACAAAATTTTTCTGATGTTTTTTAAAATGATGATGATAAATATATTGACGATGATGATGATAAATAGAAAATTTTTCTCATAGAGGGAAAATAAAGTCATAGAATGGAGAAGACACTCTATAATTCATGGAATAGAAGGAAAGTGGATGTTAATGAACCTTATAAAGTTGTTGTTGTAGAAACAAAAAAGGATGTTCTTGGTATATCTAGGAAGAAATTTTATGAGCAAATTGACTATACCTCACCATGAAAATTTCCTTTTTTGGAATCAACCTTTTTAATAGGTGATGTTTTTGTGGTTCAGTCCCAAGAGATTATTGTAAACTTCACTCCAATCATTCAATGCATAGACTCAAGGATTCAACATACTCATGAATTATTTAATCAAAATAAATAATCAAAAAACCATCTTATGGAGAAATTCATCAATTTCAATGATGTGTTCAAGGCCTTCATGAATAACTATGATGATCATGGAAAGTCGTGTAAATAGATAACCAAATTGTCTAAATATTTTATCAATGATCTCAACAAAATTTATGACTTAAATGACTCATTATAGGATGCCTTTTATATGTCTGATGGAATATTAAAAAAATCTCCATAAGAATTAAATAGGAACTAAATGAACATAAATTTTTCTACCCACAAGAAGATAAAAATCTAAATAATAAATTGAACTCCATTACTATTATTCAAAAATGGGGAATAAAATCAGGGAAGAGTTTGCTGCAAAACATGAACTATATAAAGATATGATTATGTCGGAAGAATAAATAGTTATGTCTGAGAAATAATGGATCAAAATCCATGAGATGAAAAATCTGGATCATGAATAATTTATTAAGAAGTTTTAATATGATCAAAAATAGTTGAAGAAGATGAAATAAACACTAACAAAGATAATGTAGGAAATGAAAAATACTGGGGATTAGTTTTTTTAAGAATATTATATTGTGTTTTTTATGTGATGATTTAGTTGTATAATGAAATTATTACATTGCATTGTTTTTTATGTATGTTTCCTAACCTATTAGGTACAATATATATCATTCCATTACTTTTTGAAAATTACAAAGGAGGAGAAAAAAATGTTCAAAAAAATATTAAACTATAGGGGAGAATGTTTATGAAAGAGAGAGATTACATTAAGGATAAAATCCTTCTGTAATGATTTAATCCTTTATCTAATAAAGATAAAAAAACTCAATGACAAGAATATGATACTTAGGGGGATTTCATAAACTAAGGTGGATTTAGTCATGTAAATTATGAGTCATAATTAATAAGGGAGTTATGTTTTTGTTTATGTTCATAAATTAAAACCATATATCTTTATATTCTTTTATGATAATTTGTTTGTGATTTTCAAAAGGGGGATATTTTAGAGTAAAAAGTTTTCTTATGACTTTTCATTTCCAATAACATTGTAAAATAAAAAACATGTCTTTATAATGATATTTTTTATTTTCCTAAGTATGAGTATATTCTAGAACATATTATACCATACCCATTGTCTTATTCTTCTTACCTAATGTTTTTAAGCATATATAACCATTTATATTATGTCAAAATTTTATAAAGTTAAATTGGATTCATATATGTAAATATGATTTCCCTAAAATTATGAATATGATTTTATTTGATATCAGACTCCGATTTCTTCTAAAAATAAAAGTAAAATTTCTTTAGAAATAACAATAAAACTTCCTCTTGAAATTAGAATGATATTTCTACACAAATTATACTTTGTTTTATTTCTAAATAGGACTCTAATTTCCATGGAAATCAGACACTGATTTCTCTTGAAACTGGACTCCTATTTCATCAAAAATGTGGCACTAATTTCCCCTAAAATATAAATCCAATGTCTTCTAAATGAAGGCTTTTATTTCCTCCGAAATTGGGCACCAATTTATACTAAAATTAGACTCCGATTTCTTGAGAAATAAGACTCTAATTTCCGTAGTAATCTGAAACCAATTTCATGAGAAATAAAAATACGACATCTAAAATTTTCAGAATTTTATTTATTATTTATTAAAGTTACCATATTTCATTAATATACATTTCTATTTTATCAGATCCAAAATATGATAATTTTTCTAATATTCCCATATAAAATATTATGTTTTCACAAAGCATCTTGTTATTTTTTATATAAAATAGTGTCATCAAATTTTTTATAAGATAAATGTTGTACTAAGGACACATGTACAGGTCCCTCCAAAATCTTCATGAAATATGACTGTTATGGGAGAATGTGACTCTTGGATATCTCCCCTATAAATACCTAGATATTTGAATGTTTTTTAGATTTTATATTTAGGGAGAATTGAAACTCAGTGAGGTTTCTACCATATTATGATCATGTGAAAGACTTGAAGAGTTTACGTTGTGAAAAAATTCATCCACATACATAATGCTTCTATAAAAAATGTTTTCCTTGTAAAATTACTATTGTTACTATATAAAATGGAGGGATTCCAAGATGATGGAAGATAGAGGTACTGATTACCAACTTAATCGAAGGCTTCAATGATTATGGAAGACAGAGGCGTCGATCACTTTACAGATTGAAGGCTTACGGGGATAGAAATAAAGATTCTTATATTCATATCGAGGTATTACCCTTGTGTGGGTAAGAAAGAAATTCATGCATGTATATATAAAGGAACCTTTATCCATGGTTTTTGGATACCCTTCTCCTTGGGTTAGAAGATTTCATTACACCTCATTTACTTGTTTAATTACATGTTCTTTTATTCCATCGCACATTTTGGTAATGATAAAAAGTATAACATTCTTACACATTCTCTATTGTCATAGCTCATATTTATGATTTTATATTCTTCATGGTTGAATATTACTTATATATACCCATGTGCATATTTCATTTCACTATCTTTATATTCAGAAATTTGGAACATCTAATTTCATTGATAAACAAAGTAGAAGATTTTGGGAATGTTATTTGTTTAATATTGTTAAAAAATATTCCATATGTTTATGAAATGAATATTTGTAAACATAAAATTTACCCCCAACCCATATTGTAATTGAGTATCTATGTCTCATAATTCGATCCTACACGATATGGATACATATTTCCCAAACTATGTGCCATCCTTATAGACAAACAATATTATATTGGTCTATAGTTATGGATGATCGTACGTCTGTGGTCAAAAAGTTGAAAACAGACCATACGACCCCCAGTACCACACAGTCTCAAGTAACACATTTAGAGAAACTATGCAAGTAGGGATGTACATTTTCTATTAACTATTATTCCATGTCTTCATCCACAAAATTTAGTGCTCTAGTATTTGAAAAAGTGATGAACAACTCCCATATATCTATGACTCAATTAAGAAAATCTAATTGGTCCGATCAAAAATATTTAAACCCAAAAAATGGGCCATATGTTATAAAAAGTACAGGATGTAACAATATTGTTCATATAAAAAAACTCATCATATATATTAACTTCAAAGGTTATGGGAACCATGTCAAAGGACCCATTTAAATTAATAATTCAATAAAATATTCTAAAATATCATTTACAAGATGTTACATTTGATTTGTTGTATTCAAATATTGTATTATATAATATTTTTTATATTACTATTTTTAATCAAGTCACATTGGTGGTTTAGTATTATTATATTTCTATAACAGTTATAGAATAAATAATATAGGATTATGTACTTTTGATAATATATTTAATTTCTAATATGAATATAAACTTGTAAACATATAGGATATTTATGTCTAATTACTTAAACCATATATTATAGGAATTACTTTATACAAAACTATAATAAAACTCATTAATGATCATTTGATAATTAATTATATGGATTTTTACATGGAAGTATAATATTTATTATTACAAAATTTATGGTATACTGTTCATACAATTTTTATTCATTAAAAATATCTAAATTTAATTATCCATGTGATAATACTCCATTAATGAACTCTCAATAATATATAAAATAACTATTCCATGTTTATAGGGTGATTATTTTTTGGAATTTAGTTTTACTTATGATTTATATGATAATTTTTCTCATTTTAGTCATCATAATTATGAATATAAAATAATATATGATTATAATTATTCATATAAATTATTATTATATAATTTTTTATATTAATTAATGTATTATATTTATAAAACAATATTCAGTATGAAATTTTCTTATACAAATACTCCCTTAATAAGTGAAAAACCCAGTAACATTAGACCTCATTTTAATTCCCCTAATATTGAAATGTGAACAAATTTTTAGTTATAAAAATATATTCATTATTTTCTTTTTAGAAATATTTTTATTTATATAAAGACACATCTTATGTATTTTTAATAATAGTGCACCAATTATTATTTTTTTGACCATATTATATATTAAATATATTAATACCACTAATTTGATGCGTTGGATTACATTTAACAATTGGGATAAATTTATTGGGGAAATAAAATTGTGTATTACTTCTAATATATTATTAATTATTATAAACATTATTTAAATTTTGTTTTTTGGTTGTATAGATCATAACATCGAAAATTTTCAATCCATTATCCATGATTTGAGAATATTTGAATAAATATATTTTAAAAAAATTGGTGAAAATAGTTTAAATTTATTAATATATTATTTGAAATGTATTCAAAACACTAATATAAACTATTTATTCCTTGTATTTTTTTATTATATACTAGATATGCATAATGGTGTGTCATGTATCTTTCTTTTGGATGAAATTTAATGTTTCTCATTTTTGTATTGATCTATAGGACCCTGAAAATTCTATAATTAAATTCATAGATTAAAAATTATAATATTATGTTCTTTTATTTTGGATTTTTTAATATCATATGTACCATCAATCAATGATTGTTAGGAATTAACAACGATTTAATTGATAATTTCATGGAATTATTAATTTAAAAATTTTAAAATATAATATTAAAAATTAAATATAATCACCCTTAGATAATATGAATCCTTGTATTTGAATTAATTCAAATTTCAATATCACTTAAATTTTCAGATATTGTTTATATAAATAGATGGATACTTTTTTTTTTCATATTCTCTCTTTTAATATGAATTAAGAAAAAAATTACCATAATATAATAAATTATATGGATTGCCTATTATGTACAATATTTTCATGTTATAGATATTACACACCCATATACTTCCATATGTTTGTAATATAAATACAGATACAAACACATAGATATGTCTCGTTAACCTTCTAGTTTAAAAACATTAATAAAATATGATATCTTACAGGAATAAATTGAATCTATGTATTGAAAATTAATATCATCAAATTATAATAAACATGAATCTTTTAACATGATTACACAATGTTAAAGTACTTCATCTTTATAATTAATGATTGGAAAATTCATTTTCTAGTGGAGGGAAACATATTTATCCATTTGATGAATATTTATATGATACTATAACTTTTCTATTACAGAAAAAATCTTTGAATCTCATGTCATCCATATTTAGAGCATGATTTATTTATATTTATAGATCTTGATTTTCTCATTATATTGTCTTCATATAGTATATGGAATATTCTAACAACTTAACATTAATTTATTACAAATAAAATTATTATTCTAATTTACAAAATCCACAAAGATTCAACCAAGATAATAATATAAAATATCTAGTTTAAAAACTCATTATAATAATTTGAATTAAAACCTTGGAAAAAATGTATTGAGTTTGATATCATTAATTATTTGAAATATATAATCCAGAAGTTTTTAAAACATAAATGGAATCATTATTTTAATATTAAATTGTTTATATTTATACAAAAAATAATTAGTTATTGACTATTATTATAATGAATTATCATTTTTCATGCCGTTGGTTTCCATTATTTAAAAAAAATGGGTGTAAGGGAAGATAGTTATTACTTAAAACTATTCATAGAATATACCAAAATATGAAAAAAAAACATTGAGTTTCAAGAAACATTATTATATAGTCCATGTTTATTTATTAATTCACATAGGGATCACATTAAATGAACTTTGTAGCATTGAACATGATATGGCATTTATATATATAAACCATATATCATATATAATGAAGAATGTCATATAATATCCAAACAGTTAAAAATAAAAATATCAAATGATACATTTTCATTTAAATGATTAAATATATGAGGATTTATAGTATATATATTTTATTATTTAAAATGTAATCATGAAAAAATTGTACTAAAAAATAAAATATTTGAATATTTTAATTTTCTTCCAGCCTTATCTTAAATTATTCAATGTAATCTTGATCGATCAATTTTAATATTATTCAAAAAAAAAGAATAAACTCTCTCAAATATATTTTGGGATAAAATAGATCCCCCATTGTCTATATAAGAAATATTATGCATCCAATCCTTTAGATTCTTCCTTAAATTAAATATTGATTTTAGTAAAATATTTATTCATGGAGAAATATAAAATAAGTATCATAAATTCATTAAAATAAAAAATTAATGAAAATGAAGAGTTTGAAATAATAGTGAACCAAACAATTTTAGGAGACTGTAGTAAATACATTCCTCTATTTTATATGACATCAAAAAATATATTTGGTAAAAATACATTTTATATTTCATAAAAATTCTAGAAATCATTATAATGGAATAAAATAACTACATTTTATATTTAATTACCTTAAATAAAATATTCATATTCTCTATCTCGTCATGTGTATTATTCCCCCACGTTCAGTGTTACATTATTTTCTTCCCTTCCCATATTCAATAAATCAACATTTTTCTAATTTCAAATTTTAAATGTTAAAACCAATTTATTGGAGAACTATATTAGAGATTATATTTATTTTCATTCCATTAATTTGTAAGATAATGAAAAATACCCGATTAAACATATTTTATCACACCCCATTTTTAGAATATTTTATTCATTAAATAAAGTAATTTGATTTATTTTGGATATTTGTGTGAACATTGAAACACATTTATCTTATTTTAATTGGATGAAAGGTTAATAATTATCACCATGATTTTTTTGAGTGATAATGACTATATAATTTTATTAGTCAATGTATTATTCCATGTTATATGGAAGAAAACCTCTATTGTAATGTCCTCATATATAATCTTTTTCTAAATGAATTGATTATTTGGAAGCCTTTAATATTTTTAATATCCTCATATTATACCCAATGGTATCAAATTATTCTTCTAGATCAACCATGAGATGTGAATTGTTCATAGACATAAAATACCTTCGTATGTGGATTTATAATCTTCCACAAAAGTAACCCAATAAAAATTGGTAAATTATTTAAATTCCATATTATTTATTGAAAAATTATATAAGTAATATTCATTTCAATATTTAATGTTCCAAAATACCTTTTCACAATGTTCCAGTGACTGACTTTTTTGTAACCTTGATAACTTGTTACATGACATGAAAATTGTACAATTTACTAGAATGAATGTATTGAATAATGTCAATATATAATTTCAATATAGTGGAATATTAAAGAATACTTCACCTTATTCCATAGATAAAAAAAAACAAAATACATATTTTGGTTACATATTATTTTTTTACAAGCCCAAATGGCCTGAAAGACTTTTTATTTGATTATTGGATAATCCCCATTTTAAGGGTTAAAGTGGAACATTACATGATTTGTGTGCCCCTGGCACAAGGCCCATGCATGGCCTAGTACATGACCAAAAAAGACCAAGACCTAACACACATGAACCAATATCTCCCTAGTATCGATATATTAAAGTCTCCTAGCTCCACATATCATTGGTATGACCTACTAAAATTGCCCTGTGTATAGCAACACAATGCTCAGTCCCAATGGTAATTGTCACACTGTCACGAACCGAATTTGGTCACCATCAAACTGGAAACAAACCTGGATCATGGAAAGGCCCTAAGGGTGTTCCCTATCCCCACGGGCTATCACAAGTTCCCGGGTATCATTAAAATTCATTTGGGAATGATTTACCTGAGTTTGGATTCATAAAATAACCAAAAACAAACAATAATCCAAATCTGAAAAATTATGCCAAACAAGACTTAATAAAATTCATAACTGAGTATATTGGTTTAAACAATACACAATAGGTCCAAAGGTGTATCAAAGTAGTATAAAAACATCCCAAGAGACTCCACACGACAAGGGGTCATCACCCACGAGCCGTCTCCACAACACCACACCATTGAGAGAAACTAGCAACCTGAACCACCATCGCCCAAGGCCTTGCCTTTTCCCGTGTCAAACATGATCAAGTATAATTACACCCAATGTTGTAAGTAGGGTGTGAGATTAATCCCAATAGGATATCACCCAAGGATTCCATATGATAGGCATTATAAAATAAAAAGCTTGCGAGTGTTATGAACAGAAAATGGTAGCATTTATTTCTAAAAGTGAAACTTTGAAAAGAAAATAACATTCAATGGGGAAAACATTAAAGAATGAGTGAATTTTAATAAAACATGCAAGATACTGGTATTCAAATCCCAAAATACCATAAGTCAAAGATAAATTCCAAAAAAGGCCATGATCACCAAGCATAAGAACACCCCTAGGTACTAGTTAGTTGTGAGGCCCAAGTACCTCGTACCTCGGTGAAAGTAACCATAATAAAATTCGTTCTTGTGCACGAGCCACTAGTAGGGATCATACTCGTAACCTATTGGTCTCCAATCATCTCCATTTCAGTTTTGTTAGTGTTATCCATGTCATACTTTCTATGTGAACCATGGTCAAAACCCCTCTGTTCACTAGTGTACTAGTACACGTTAGCCCACCTAGTTACCCGAGTTTCCCATCTTGTGATAAAATAGTTACCACATGCTACTAAAATCAATTTTCACATACAAATATCAGTTCTGGTCACACACATTTAAAACATCATCTATACATTATTTTCACCTTTTAATATAACTCAATAAACCACTTACAATTTCCATAAAACAATATCAAGAAAAATAATCAAATTTTGCACATTAAATTCATCTAAAATCCCTCATTTAAAACCAAATTGAGACCAATATTATACCAAACCATAAATTCCAACATCAAAACATTTTTATCAATCCAATCTATGAATTATAAAACAACACCAAGAGGCACAACATGGGTTGCACATGTAAAACACCCATTTTCACACAAAATTGGCACTTATAAATAAAATGCTTTAAAAATGCTACCCAAATCAATTTTTCAATCAAAATAATGATGGAGGAACATAAAGGAAACAAAAATACAGAAATGCAACTCATTCTACAATACCTACATGTGGAATCACCTACCAAAAGAGACAAGAACCGCTAATCCTAGTGCGGAACTTCGACCACACCACCACTGAACCATAAGGGAGTGAGATCAAACATAAACCCAGATTATTGGACCAAGAAACACAAAATTAAACCCTAGGTACGAAGACCTAGATTCTGGAAATTTGTGGCTTCATGAAAAAATGGGAGAAAGCTTAAGGAAAAGTAAGGAACTTAGAAGGATAGTCACTTACTAGAGAAATCTTGACGATTTTAGAAATCAGAGAATTTCGCCCCCAATTATCAACTGATACGATCTCCAAATATAGGGAAACGAAGCTGGAGGTGCCTATAGGTATAGTGGGAGCAATTTAGAGGTGGAATCACTAAAAAAGGATAAAAAATGAATATTTTATGAAATAATTAATAAAACATTTTAAAACTGGAAATGGGCTTTCGGGTTGGCCCAATACCTAATTTGATCACCCAAATCCAAGATGCCAATGAATTTTTAAGGGGCCCAAATTTATTTGGTGGTTTTAATAGTTAAATTAAGGTCATTTTGGAAGTTTAATGGGTAAAATTGGTTGAAAAAATAAGGATTTATTAAAGAAAAGAAATTTACTTTCAAAACTTGAAATGGACTCTCAGGTTGGCCCAAATTTTAAAAACCCACAATTTCATTCAAAAACGCATGGAAAACCCCCAAAACAAAGAAATGATGTCAATTAAATGAAAAATACCTTTAAAAATATATCATGTATGTGAAAATTCTCCCCACCATGAAGGACTTTCCACCCCGGAAAGTCAACATGCAGCTTGATTGGAAAACAAGAACGAGTACTCTTCCTCGACCCATGACATTCACTCCCATGTCTCATGTGTATCATTACCATGCTTCTATAGAACCCAGACTAATGGAATAGACTTTCCTCAAATAATATTCTCTTGGGATTCCACTATTTTCACCAGCCTCTCAACAACAGACAAGTCAGACTCTATCTCCAGTTCTTCCAAACTCAACACATGGGACGGATTCAGGTTGTATTTCTTCAACTGAGAAACGTGGAAGACATCATGGATGGACGTCAACTGAGAAGGTAAGGCCAACCCGTATGCCACCTTTCCAATACGCTCGGTGATCTCAAAGGGCCCGACATACCGCGGCATCAGCTTACCTTGCTTTCCCAATCAACGATAGCCCAGACAAGGGACACTTTCAAGAATACCCTATCACCCACAGAAAACTCTAGGTATCGACGCCTCCGGTCAGCATAAGATTTATGAAGACTCTGAGTTGTCAATAAGTTCTTCTTGATCAACTTGACATTCTCAGAAGTCTCCTGCACAAGGCTTGTCCCCAACAGTGAAGTCTCTCCTACCTCATCACAACATAGGGGGGACCGACATGGCCGACCATAGAGCGCCTCAAAAGGGAACATTAGAATAGAGGATTGGTAACTGTTATTATAAGAAAACTCAAACAATCCCAAATGGCTATCCCAAGAACCTCTAAAGTCCAGGACACATGCACGAAGCCTGTCCTCCAAAATCTGATTTGCCTGCTCTGTCTTACCATCCGTCTGAGGGTGGTATGCCGTGTTCATCTTAATCTGATACCCCAAGGCCTTCTAAAGGCCTTCCAAAAATCGATAAGTGAATCGTGGGTCTCTATCTGAGACAAATGATGATGGTACACTATGGAGTCTCACCACTTCATGAAGATAAAAATGGCCCAACTCATCCACTTTAGTTGTATCTTTTATCAGAATGAAGTGGGATTCTTTGGTCAGATGATCAATCACCACCCAAATGGCATTCTTACCCTCAGGTGTACAAGTTAAGCCAAAAATTAAGTCCATGGAGACCTTGTCCCACTTCCATGTAGGAATGGGTAGTGGTTGGAGAAAACCAGAAGGCCTTTGGTGCTCTGCTTTCACCTGCTGGCATGTGTAGCATCTCGAAACAAAGTCCGCTATGTCCCGTCTCATACCAGGCCACCAAAACTGCTGACAGACATCATAATACATCTTAGTGGCACCTAGATGGACAACCCACTAAGATTGGTGGCTATCTTACATCACCACCTTCCACAAAGATAACGATACTACTGAACGGCCCTTGAAGCACAGGATGCCCTTATGAGATGATGACCAAACATAGGATGTCTCCCCACCATGAAGAAACTGCTTCGACCACTGACAAAGATCATCACTGGGTTATTACTGCTGAATCAACTCCAACAGATAAGGAGTCAACTGGACACTCGCCATGAATGCCCCTCCACTGTGTTCCCTGGTCTCCACATGCATCTGAGAAAAGATCCCCATCAATGTCCACTCATCACTGGACTTCCTCAAAGCCTGCACTGGAACCCTTCTGCTCAAGGCTTCAGCCACTACATTACCCTTGCCTAGGGTATAGATAATGTCAAAGTCAAACCCCTGCAAGTACTCGATCTAGCGACGCTGCCTCAAGTTGAGGTCCTTCTGTGAGAAGATATAAGCCATGTTTTTGTGATCAGAGTAGACCACAAACTTTTCCCCAAAGAGGTAGTGACGCCATGTGTTCAAAGCATGCATCAATACTGCCAACTCCAAGTCATGGGTCGGGTAGTTATTTTCATGTGGCCGAAGTTGGCGAGATCCATACACGACCACGTGATCATCCTGCATAAGCATGCACCCAAGACCCATACCTGAAGCACCACAATAAACCACATAGCCCTTCCTAGACTCTAGTAAAATCAGCACAGGTGCGGTGGTCAACTGCCGCTACAACTCCTCAAAGGATTCCTGACACTGTGGGATCCATTCAAACTTCACCCCTTTCCAGGTGAGTGCGGTCATGGGGGAGGCGAACCGCGAGAAGTACCAGATAAAGTGCCTGTAATAACCTGCTAGGCCAAGAAAACTCCTGATCTCAAACACATTTCTCTGTTGTTACCAAGACATAACTGCACTAATCTTCTCACGATCCACTGAAACCCCATGTTCTGAGACGACATGCCCCAGAAACTTCACTTCCCTGATCCAGAATGTGCACTTCGAGAGTTTGGCATACAAGAGATGGTCCTGAAAGGTGCTCAAAATGACTCGCAGGTGGTGCTCATTCTCCTCCTCAGATCCAGAATAAACAAGGATGTCGTCCAAAAATACCACTACAAATGAGTCGAGATATTGGCGGAACATCCTATTCATGAGATCCATGAAACATTCAGGGGAATTCATCAATCTGAAAGGCATGACTAGATACTCGAAGTGACCATACCTGCTTCAGAAAGCTGTCTTAGGAATGTCTACTTCTCTTAACCTAAGCTGGTGGTATCCTAAATGCAAGTCGATTTTGGAGAACCACTTTTCCCCCTTCATTTGGTCAAAAAAATCATCAATACAAGGAAAATGGTATTTATTATTGATGATCACTTTATTCAATTTCCAATAATCGATGCACAACCGGAGGGTTCCATCGGCCTTCTTTGCGAATAAGACTGGGGCAGCCCAAGGAGAGATGCTCAGGCGAATGAATCCTTTGGATTCCAAATCGTCCAGCTGTATATTTAATTCCCTCAATTATGTGGGGGCCATGCGATATGAGGGAAGAGATATAGGATGTGTTCCCGGTGCCAACTCAATCGAGAACTTCACGTCCCACTCTGGGGGTAAGCCTGAGAAATCATTTGGGAAGACTTCTGGGAACTCATCCACTACATGTGGTAACCCACCCTGAGAGACACCACCACCATCCTCCAGTGTGAGCAACGACAACTGATAAGAAAGATTACCCAACTCAGGGAGTGGAGGTCCCACGTGACCCAACCGAGGATCCCATTCTCCATGAAATAACGGAAGACTCCCATCTGGTGCCATAAAGCTAACTCGACGCCAATAGTAGTAAGTATGCGCTTAGATGCGCACCAGCCAGTCCATGCCGAGGATCACATCAAACGGGTCCATATCAAGGACAAATAAATACCACTCCATCTCGACTCCTGACACATAGAGTGCGCACAACGGTCACCTAAGACCCTGCTCCTTTTTCTTACCTAGAGGTGTTACTAACTCCAATGCAACCGATAAAAGATCGGTTGGAAGGCTCAACAATCTCACAAGATGGGAAGATATAGAAGAAACTGAAGCACATGTATCAAATAAAACTGAAACTATAGAATATGCAATCAGAATGATACCTAGAACAGTCAATGGTCCCGCATCAGATCCCTCTGGTGCCTGATCCACAACATGCAAACGTCTTGTCCCTGCCTGAGAATGGACACCCACCCGTGGATCTTCCCTAAATTGGATCTAGCCAAAAGATGATCCAGCCCTACCGCCATGACCAAAAAACCGAGATCCCCCTATCCTCGATGGCTCGGACTGCGCTGGCACTCCCCTGGGAGGAACAGATCCTGCCCCACTTTGAAGTGGACGCGCTATCCCGCAAAAGCGTTGCACGTGTCCCATACCTCCACACTGAAAATAGTACTTCGTAGGATGATGGCATGCTAGACAGACGTGCCATGTCTTCCCACACTGGTGGCGCACGACAGTCCTCGCATCTGAAGCCACTGATGAAAACTGCCTGGAAGAGTGGCCTGAACTGCCACCTCCCCTCTTCCCTTCTCTTCCTACTTCCTCTTCTTTTCAGCAGAGCTACCAGTTCCCATAGTATATACCCCTCCAAATATCCCAGACATCCCATTTTGATCAATCTCTAACATGAAATCATGATCGAACACCTCAGCATAAGTTCCCAACTTGAATAGGAAGACCTATGAGTAAATTTCTGGTCGGGGCCCCTTCTCGAATTTCTGAGCTTTCAAGTATTCACTTGAAACAATCTCAGGCACGTATCACACTAATTCAGAAAAAACGGTTAGCATAATCCATTATTGAATGATCTCCTTGGGAAATATCCATGAATTCTCGAGATCTGTCATAGGATAGAACCTTTGGAAAATACTGCTCGTTGAAGATGGCCTTAAAATCTCTCCACCTCATGTTTTCATGCTTCCCAGATTGAAGCACTAATTCCCACCACCTACGACTGGGACCCTCTAGATAAAAAGAGACACATTTCACCCAGACCTCCTCAGGTTTGTTTAGGAACTCAAACATACACTCTTCTTCTTGATCCATTCCTTTTCCTCTTGAGGTTTCGAGCTACCTCGAAAACAAGGAGGTTTATTTTTCATGAAATCCTGGGCCTTATCCTTCCTGGGCCCAAACTCATCATCTCTGGCTGGAGTAGGAGCCAGAACCCCTCCTTGTCCCAGATCCTGGATAGCTTGGACCACAACTTCTATCATCCTTTGATCGAGTGGTGTAGGAGAACTCTCTCCAGTTTCCTCCCATGGGTGCATGGGAGCTTTCCGAGGGGGCATGTTGCTACAAAAGGAAACAGTAACAAGGGAAAAAATTAGTACAACAGTTCTGAAAATTTTAGGAATAACATCAGATATAAATAATCCAAACACATTACAATAGTAAAATAAACAACTACTTCACTACCCTTGATGTCCATGTGTAGTCTGCAGCCCACACGTCTCAGCTGGAAGTGAAGATAAACAAACAATTCAGACATACCATGGTGACTCATGGTCTGTCATGAGGGGAATGGGGCAGACACCCTACTCATGACAAAAACTCCGAGCCCCGATAGTCCTATCTCCTATCTAGCCCGACTCATCCCAAAATAATAATATAACTCAAAAACGTTAACCTCCTCTGATACCATTTTGTCACGAACCGAATTTGGTCGCCATCAAACCGAAACATAACCTGGATCATGGAAAGGCCTGAAGGTCTTTCCCTATCCCCACAGGCTGGCACAAGTGCCCGAGTATCATAAAAATTCATTTGGGAATGATTTACCTGAGTTTGGATTCATAAAATAACAAAAAATAAAAAATAATCCAAATCTGAAATATTATGCCAAACAAGACTTAATAAAATTCAGAACTGAGTATATGGGTTTAAAATATACATAAGAGGTCCAAATGTGGATAAAATTAGTAGAAAAACATCCCAAGAGACTCCACACCACAATGGGTCATCACCCACGATCCGTCTCCAAAACACCACACCATTGAGAGAAACTAGCAACCCAAATCGCCATCACCCAAGGCCTTGCCTTTGCCTGTGTCGAACATGATTAAGTCTACTTACACCCAAAGGTTTAAGTAGGGTGTGAGAATAATCCCAATAGGATATCACCCAAGGATTCCACGTTATAGGAATTATAAAATAAAAGGCTTGCGAGTGTTATAAACAGAAAATGGTAGCATTTATTTCTAAAAGTGAATCTTTGAAAAGAAAATAACTTTAAATGGGGATAACTTTAAATAATGAGTGAATTTTAATAAAACATTCAAGATACTGGTTTTCAAATCCCAAAATACCATAAGGCAAAGATAAATACCAAAAAATGCCATGAGCACCAAGCATAAGAACACCCCTAGGTACTAGTTAGTTGTGAGCCCCAAGTACATCGTACCTCGGTGAAAGTAACCATAATAAAATTCATTCTCAGGCATGAGCCACTAGTATGGAGCATACCCATAACCTAGTGGTATCCAATCTTCTATATTGTATTTTTTTAGTGTTATCCATGTCATACTTTCTAAGTGAACCATGGCTAAAACCCCTCCGTTTACTAGAGTACTAGTACACGTTAGCCCACCTAGTTACCCGAGTTTCCCATCTTGTGCTCAAATAGTTACCACATGCTACCAAAATAAATTTTCACATATAAATATCAGTTTTGGTCACACACATTCAAAACAGTAGCTACACATTCTTTGCACCTTTTTATATAACTCAATAAACCACTTATAATATCCATAAAACAATTTCAAGAAAAGTAATCATATTTTGCACGTTAAATTCATCTAAAATACCTCATTTAAAACCCAATGGAGACAAATA
The DNA here is from genome assembly GCA_963277665.1 of Viscum album. NCBI lineage: Eukaryota > Viridiplantae > Streptophyta > Magnoliopsida > Santalales > Viscaceae > Viscum > Viscum album. The sequence continues at coordinate 1,731,059,021 of OY728132.1, forward strand.
TTATACTAAAATAGAAATTACATCATCAAAACATTTTTATAAATCCAATCCATGAATTATAAAACAACACCAAGAGGCACAACATGGGTTGCACATGTAAAACACCCATTTTCACACAAAATTGGTACTTATAAATCAAACGCTTTAAAAATGCTACCCAAATCAATTTTTGAAATAAAAATAATGAATGAGGAACATAATGGAAACATAAATACAGCAACCCAACTTAGTATACAATACCTACATATGGAATCACCTACCAAAAGAGTCAAGAACCACAAATCCTAGTGCAAAACTTTTACCGCACCACCACCGCACCACAAGGGAGTGAGATCAAACCTAAAACCAGAGGATTGGACCAAGAAACTCAAAATTAAACCCTTGGTATGAAGCCCTAGCATCTGGAAATTTTTGGATTCATGAAAAAATGGGAGAAAGCTTATAGAAAACGATGGAACTTAGAAGGATAGTCACTTACTTGATAAATCTGAACGATTTTAGGAACCAGATAAATTCGTTCCCAGTTCAAGACTGATACGATCTCCAAAATAGGGGAAACTAAGGTGGGGGTTCTGATAGGTTTAGTGGGAGCAGTTGAGAGGTAGAAGCATCGAAAAAGGATAAAAAATTAATATTTTATGAAAGATTTAAAAAAACATTTTAAAACTGGAAGTGGGCTTTCGGGTTGGCCCAATACCTAATTTGATCACCCAAATCCAAGATATTGATGAATTTTTAAGGGGTCCAAATTTCTTTGGTGCTTTTAATAGTTAAATTAAGGTCATTTTGGAAGTTTAATGGGTGAAAATGGTTGAAAAACGAAGGATTTATTAAATAATCAAAATTAACTTTCAAAACTGGAAATGAGCTCTCGGGTTGGCCCAAATTTTGAAAACCCACCATTTCCTTCAAAAATGCTTGGAAAACCCCCAAAACAAAGAAAGGATTTAAATTAAATGAAAAATAACTTTAAAAATATATCATGTATGTGACACACACCCTTTAATTTTTCCAATATGGTTAGCTCTACTCTAGTGGTTTCTATATTTCTCGAATCCTCATCTAGGCCTTCTCTTGTGTGTTCTACCCTTCTTCGATCTTTTTTGTGGCCTAAAAGCCATTTGGCCTGATGTCTATTGGTAGCATGAAATCCCTAAGACCCATAGGCCCAAATAGGTGGCCTAAAGGCCCAAATCAGATGAATAGTTCCAATGACTACAGTGCTGAATTGTACCCACTACAATAACTACTATATTTCTCAAAAAATTCAGCCTCAACCATATTTGATGCTCAGTCTCTTGGATGCCATGTATGAGCCTGTACCACTCAGGTACTGGCTAATTGGAAACATGAAAAAACATTTAAATGCATCCATGTCATGTTATTTATTAACTTATGTTTTTAACAAACATTTTTTATAGTTTTTTTTAGAAAAATGGAGTTCTCAAAATCATATATATTTCCAAAAATATCAACATTTTCTTGGGAATATTTATACAATGTTTACCCTTTAACAAACCAAATATAGTGTTAAAATTATAAATTATCACAATTAATATATAATGAGGTAATTTTTATATAATAGATTTATCGACACTATTATAATCAAATAATTTCATATAAAATAGAAAAATCCATGAACACCTTACCATTTTAATTTTTATTAAACCATATGATTATTTTTTTAAATTTCCTACGAATAATTTATTTTTTGGATTAACAACCATAAGGTTTCATGATATATAATTCCAAATTGTACAATATAACAATAAAGTATGGTGTTATATAAATTAGAATTAGAATTCATAATATTATTTTAAAAATTAATATCATTGATTATAATTATTTCATCCATCATGGAAATAAAGAAAGTGCCTATTATAATCTATATCATAAATTTTAGAATACCCATATGAAACTGACATTGATTTTTTATTGAATCAAATTTCAATATATCTAATGATAATTTTTTAATACACTTTTTATTTTAGATATATTGTCTTCAATTATCCTTATAAAATAATCATTTTGTAATAAAAATAAATTTTATCAATCCATTAATTCATTGGAATGTCAAAAATTTACCCATTCACCAGTTATTTTTATTTAACAAACCTTCAAAAGAAAATATAATTTTTTAATGGGGTGTATTAATATTTCGTATTGTTACTTTTCTTCTCATTCATTAATTATGTCACCCCCATTACTTCTTATTTACCATCCCTATTTTCAATGTCTTTTATATTCCAATTATTTACAAATATCGACATATTTTTTAAAATTTTCTCCTAAAGTGGCATTTTTATCTTCAGAATGTATTGAAATTTTGATTTATATTCCGAAATATTCAAATATTTTATTATAATTTTAATGATTAAATTATTTTTTTCAACTATACTATCGTATTAACTAATTATTATTGTTTTATATTATTTTTTATAGTATCAATAGTCCCTAATGGAAAGTAATAATCCTAAAATATATATTTATATAATTTTTCACTGAAGTCTATTTTCAGTCAATAAGTTTTTAAAGGAACATGAGTTAATTTAAACCGCATAAATAACATTAAAAATTATTATTAATTTTCATACATTTAATATTTTATATTTTCTTCATCATGGTTAATAATGATTTTTTAGTTATATAAATCATATCCTCATTCAAAATAATTTAAAAAAATTCATTATTAAATAAATATTACCATTTCCATCTTATTTATGTGGCATTTCCTCAATTTACTCATATCTTTCTTATAGAGTATCTTCATAGTAGTGTATTGATGTATTATCATATTTATTTCTTAATTTCCCACAATCATATTATTATAAAATTCTAAGCTAGTGTTTGTAAATTTTTTGTTTAATATATAAATGCATTTTATGAAATCAATGTTGCATGCCTTTTTTGAACATTAAATTAATGTTTTTTAAAATTCACATGAATTGAAAATATATACTATAGGGGGAAAATAGATTATATGGATGTTTTTGTATATAAGATGGGGATTGTGAAATATATAATTACAATAATAGATAATATATAGTAGCATACATGAGAGCCACAATGTAACATCATGAAACAATATTTCAGGTATGTTCTTTGGATTATTCTTGATTTTTTTGATGATTATTTTTTCCTAATAGATGTTCATAATCCGATATTGTTTTAGTATTTAAGGGTTTCAAAAAGTTTTTTTTATCCTTGATTGATAAGATGGGAGATGTCTTAAGTGTTTAGATATAGATTATATAAAGATATGTTGCTAGAATAGCTATAGTTTGTGCAATGGATCATGATTTCATAGTTCATTAATTTATTTTGGGGACTGTGGATTGTTATATAATGCTCATTGTGACTCTATGTGAATTAAATCTAACATTACATTCATGATAATAAGACCCGCAACACCGAGCTTAAACAAACCATAAAATATTACTATTTAAATTTTACCATCACAACCTGACTATTGAATTGATGGGTATTACTTGGATTAAATAAATTATAATATATATATATATTTTTCATCACAATACCAATTTATTTATTAATTATAAGGATATAAACATTGAATTTTTAGTAAGTCCATATTGTTCATCCAAAATATGTTTCCTTCATTTTTTTTTATTTTTGGGACAAAATATTTATTCTAACCTTATTCGTTTTCATAAAATTTATTTTAAAATATAAAAATCATTATTCCAATCATCATTAAAAAAATTTCAAATAGTTATTATTTCATATTTTTATGAAAACGATTGTTTAATAATGAATAATGATAAATAACGATCTTTGTTGAAAATTATATTTTCAATTAATTTATTATTATTAAAATTAAATTCACTATAATGAGTTTTATATTTGATTTTTGAATTAAATTTTTCTTCTATAATTAAAATGAAAATCTTCAAAAAAAATATTTTCTATGTGTTTTCTATTTTTAACTTCAAGTAATTTATTCCAATTATATTAAATAAATTTGATAAAATGGATTCCATGTTTTTAATTTGGTGGTTCAAATTTTCTAAATATTCCATTTTTAATGATACCTATTATAAATAGTAAATATTTAAATTTTTATCACCTCAGTATGGGTATAACGGGTAACATTTTATTAAAAGTTTTCAATAAAGATAAAATATTTAGCTAATACATTAATTTATCCTATTTGACGAGAAAATTTCATCCATTTAAGTCCAATTATATAATAAATAGCCAATTTATTCTTTTTTTCATTGAAATTAACATTTATATTTTTTTATTTAATGGAAAACAAAAAATATCTCTCTGTATACCTTCAACATCTAATTTTATAAAACATAGGGATTAAAATAAAATTACAATGAATATTCCATGTTATAAAGTGAATATTTAAATTATTATGTTATTAATTTTAATTGATTTCTATTGTTTAGTGATTATAGAAATACATGATATTCATTCACAATGCCAACATGGTATGTATTAAATTAATGGAAAAATTAAATGAATGAGAAAAAATTTAATGTAATTAATTTTTTCTTAAATATTATGTTGCATGATTTTTATAAATGAATATATAATATTATATATGTTTTAAATGATTATATTTGAAATACATTTTTATCATTATTTCTTTAATTCCAAATAAAATAAATATATAACAAAATGATATGAATTATATTCTTTGAAAATAATAATTTCATTAGGATATTAAAAAATCATAAAAAATGAAATATGAAAATTGGGATATGTTATGGTTGAAAATTTATTCTTTTTTACATTTATGAACATATTTTCATATTATTAGTAAGGTTATAATCCATTATTTTTTAAATACCATTATTGTGGTTACGATTAAAATATGTTAAAAGTGGGTTTATACAAAGGATAATGTTTAAAATACCACATAAACCTATATATTATATTATTGGATGATGATATTTAAACCATATCAGAACATATCTATGAATCTATTTATATTTGGATGCATTTGGATTGAGAATGTATTTATTATATTATAATATATTTTGATATCTCAAGAGTGACCCTTCCTTACCTAAAATAAATTGCCCCTTCCCACTCTTCTTTACATAACATTGAGAAATCCAGATAAAAAAAGACAATAGTAGCTGTAAAACATCAAGATTTTATGAAATAATTATTAAAAATATATCGAGTTTCTTTTTCATCTTGTGATAAATGAATCACTAAGTTTACATGAAACGTTACATACTAATAAAATATTATTATTTAATATGATTGTTTTATTCTATATTATAGAATGGATTGATGAATAGGATTAACTAAATTTTTATTATATATATTTTATAAAAATATACATATATATGTATATATTATATATTCTTAATTTTAAATTTTAAATGAATATAAAAAATATTTAAAAATAATGAAAATCATGTTCTAAAAAATGGTTTTAATGCACAAAAATGAAATTTAGGTAAATAAAAAAATATATTACTTTTTCCAAAAAATATTTTAGTTAAATTTATATATTATAAATTCAATAAAATATTATTTCAAATATGTTTTCTATATTCTAGGTATGATATAAGAATCAATACAATTTTATACAGAAAATCATATTGTACCAAAAAGCGGGTTTTTCGTACATTTCATAAATATAATAAAATAAATATTTTTATTTTTTATAAAAAAGTTTAAATAATTAAAATAAATTTTTAAATAATATTTTTGAAGTTATCTTAAACTATTTTTCTTTGAATTTATAAAATTAAAAAAAATAAAATAGTGACATATAATAGTTTCCATTACAATGTCTCATTTCATTTATGTAATTTCAAATCATAAAAAATAATTTTAAAACTATATTAAAATAAAAATTAGTCGAATTATAATAATTTTAATCCCATTTGTTTCCTTGGAATTTATATCACTTTGATTCATTATATAACACGTTTCAAAAAATATGAGATCTTTTTCTATGAAAGACAATATTTTTTATCACTTCTATGAGCTTTAGGTTAAATTTAACTTTTCCTCTTCTGTGATTGTAATTTTGTAAAATGGATTCCATATTTTCAATTAGAGAAATTTAAAAAATATATATGTTAAAATTCAGTTCATTCAATATTTAATATTATATATAGATAGAACTAATTTCAATGGTTATGTTTAAAATGTGTTTACCAAGTGGTTAAACTAAACAAATAAGGAAATGTTTGAATTTAAAACATGCATAAATATTATATTATGAACATATTTCAGCTTTATTATAACCTAATATCAAATATATATTCATTTGGAATAATTTTTTTCATAATTCCCTTATCGTTTTTTCTTATTTTTAGAAATTTCCAAGTTGGTTCTATGTGGGTTTCATTCCCCACATATAATTGGGAACCCCATCTCATCTCTTGTTTTAACATCCAAAACACTTTTTATAAGAAAATACCTAACCAAATCTATAAAATAATTTTCTCTATAAATACTATAGGCATTATATATAGTCACTCTATAATTTTATACATTTTATTACATGATTTTAAGAATAATTGTCCATTAAATACAAAACATCGATCACTATTTCTAGTTTCTTTGTATGACTAGGTACATGATTATAAACCGTGATGATAAAGTTTTTTTATTAATATCCACAGTGATTTCATAATTATAATTTTGATCCTACATCTACCAAGGATATACTGGGTAGTACATAAAAAAAGGGATGAACTAAACATTTTAATACGAGATTAAGCACTGAAAAGTCGCATAACACTTGAGTCGAAAGCATAATAAGATAACCTAATTTTAATGGAACATGTAAAAAATAATTATTCATAGAATTTATAACATGGAATATTATTATCTTCACAACATTGGAATGTACAAAAAACATATAAAGTGACATAAACATTGGGCAAACATAACGTCCAATATGAGATCACATGGTGGACAAAGTCACATAAGGGATTAGGTTTACTCCATAAGACATTGAATTTGAATCATGATACCAAAAATTACCCCATTATTCAGAGATCTATCCACAAACACCTATCCTAAAATGTTTATTTATGTGTGATTCACATGGAGAATCGATCATAATGAATAATCATATGGGTTACCCTTGGAAGGAAATATGTTTCATAATCATATCGTATGACATAACCAAAGAGTAAATCATAATGGTATATATGAAATAAATGATTAAATAATTTATAATCAATCATAAAGTAAAAAAATATTAACATCATCCAAAGTTACCATTTTTATTCAATAAAAAGAAATTAAAACAGATAGAGAACCAGTGTCTAGGGGGGTCTATAGTAATGGAGACCAAGGGAATCACCCCGTATCAAATTCACCCCCTCCGGTTTAAAATGGGACACATGAGTATGAAAATTGACCATGCTGCCGGGGGATGCCATAAAGGCCAAGTGATTCGCCACTTTGTTTCCCTCCCTCCATGTGTGAGTGAATCTGGTGATGCTATCCAGGAGAGCATTGCATTTCCGAATAGTGTATGAAATGGACCAGGGGCAGATACCTTTCCCATGAAGAGCATCGTGAATAACCATAGAGTCAGTCTCGACTTGAGATATGGCAAGCGCCCGCTGCCTGGACATTGTGATACATGTGCGCACTTCTTTTCCCTCCGCCAGCATAGAATTCCCATAACCATAGTGCGCCGAGAAAGCCAAGGCCACATTTCCCCTAGGGTCCTGGACCACGCCACCTCCACGCATCTCTCCCAGCATGCAGGAGTCGTCGATATTCAGTTTGAATCCAGCTTCAAGAGGATTCCACCAGACCTAGTGGCCTTGCTGGCTAGTTGCTGATTTCTGGACCACACTGTGAGGCAGAAATCCACCAGAATACAAACCAACATCGGTGCCACACAAATCCACCAAAATAAAGCGTGCTCTTGCTGTAACGGATCTCCCCGTAGATGCGAGCCCCTCGAACCTGGCCCGATTCCTCGCTTTCCATACACACCAACATACCGCATTGAAGATGATGGATCTCTCCATCCCTTCATTTCTAGAGCCATTTGTCCCCTAGAACCAATTCTCCACGAAGGAGTCTATGTTTAGCACATAGTGGCGGTAACTTGAGAATCCGTCGTAGACTCCCCAAACCTGGCGTGCCTAGTCACCCTCGAAGAAAATTTGTGATAAAATCTCCTCGCATTTTTTGACACAACATTGGAAGCAAGAGGACATACTGATTCTGAGCCTCTTGATGATATCATCGGATGGTAAAGCTTGGTTCTGGATCCTCCATGTCAGAAAATTAAATTTCATAGGTATACTCTTACACCACACCCGACCGTACCCCCTACCTACTGGCCCTGCGACAAGATGGTCCTGAAAAAATCCTTTGCATTGAACCTACCTGAGGTGGAGGGGGTGTAGACACACTGGTCAAGATCCAAACTCAAGATAACAGAGTCAAAAACCTCCTTCTGGTCCGCGTCCATAATGAATCTAAAGAAATGAGGGTACTGACTCACCTCCTTGTATGAGATCAAAGGCGCCGGGCACCATGGATATCCGAGAGTCCTTCCTGACCAGTTGTGGTACCAGAACTGTATATTCCTTTCCCCAATAATCCACTGCGATCTCTAGAGGATGGATGGAATAAAACTGCTAATAGAGGACCTGAGCAGAGACCCACTACCCGCAGATGCATCAGCAGAGACCCGGTTTCTGTAGGCCATCATCTTACCACACAAAGATCGCTCATCAATTACCTCCCACGCCAACTTCACATGCAGGTAATGAATAGTGTTCGCAAAAATTTTAACGTTGATCCCTCCCTCTAAGATTGGCCGATCCATCTTCCCCCAAGAGATCTAATTCCTCTTTCCCTCTGAAGATTCATCCCATATGAACCGAGCCAAATGTCTGTCGATGGACTTGATTACCCCCTTCAGCACATTGGTGGATGAGAGAGCATGAACCGGGATGGATGAGAGGATGCTATTCACGAGGGTAATACAGACTCCAAAAGATAAAAAGTAGTTCTTCCAATTATGAATACGTCCCATAATCCTGCTGACCATAGGGTCAAAGTCCCTAATACGCATTCTGCCTGGGGACACGGGGGTGCAAAGATATTCCATGGGAAACACACCGGGCCTCATAGCCAGTCGTCGACCCATATCAGTCACCCTACTCAAGGTGCATGCCTGGGACACATAGAAGCCACTCTTATCCTTATTAATTTGTTGACCACTCTAGTGGAAATACTCCTCAATGATCGCAATAGTCCCCTGCACCGATCTTCTCCCCGAATTGACGAATATGAGGGTGTTGTCCACAAACATCAAATGAGAAACATGAGGCATCCTCAACCTCCTTCGGAAAGGAAGAACATCCCCGTTATAGATGACTCTATTAATTAGCATACTTAAAGTATCCTGTATAAGAATGAAAATACTTGGGGATAGTGGATCACCTTGATGAAGGTCTCGAACTGTCTTGAAAAAACCGTGAGTGCGCCTCATAAAAGACAAAGCCATCCAGGATGAACTGAAGCACCTAAACATAATATCACAAGACCATCTTGAGAACCCCATCTTGCTCAGGATCCTGTTAATAAATCCCCACTAAATCCTGTCATATGACTTATTCATATCAAGCTTGATAGCCATATTGGATCCACGAACCTTGTTGTTGATATCTCTCAGCATCTCCTGGGGCAACGCTATGGCTCCTTGAATAGAACGGTCTTTCACGAAACCATGTTGCTCCCTGGAGATCCACCGGGGAAGAGTGCTAGATAACCTCCTATTTATGATACTTTCCAGTATCTTATATGTAAAGTTACACATACTCAATGGACTATAATAGAGGAGGGAGGAGGGATCTTTGATTTTTGGTAATAATACAAGAGTCGTGGTGGACACAATCCACGGTAATCTTCCCCCTCTGAAGAAGTCCTGGATAGAATTGATGATATCCCACTTCACCACTTCCTAGGAGCTCCTTTAGAACCCACCGGGAAAACCATCAGGGCCTGTGGCACTCTCATGATTGAGACTCACCATGGTTGTAAATATCTCCTCCTCCTCTGGGATCCCCTCCATGAACTCATTCTCCTGAGGGGACACAGAGTGAGGAATACCCTCCCAGAACTCATCCCCCCGTAGGGTAGCCCTGTAGCATGTTTGGATTGGGTCCTACAAGGAGATCCTTGAAAAAAGAAAGCTCCATTCCCCAAAACACTTCTCTATCATTAGTGAAAGAACCATCTTCTAAATCCAGGTTCAGTTGTATCACACGATGCCTCTCCCTCACAAAAGCATGGAAGAACACAGTATTCTTGTCGCCCTCCTTAATCCATTTAATTATCGAATACTCCCTCACCCTTCTTTCATGCTCAAGAATCATAACCAAAAAGGACACCTTTTTCTCAGAGAGATCCCCAAACACAATGTCGTCCCAGTCCTCCTCAAGTCCAGCCTCAAGCCGTTCAATATCCTATCCGAGCACCTCCAGCTCCTGATCCAAGGGAATGATGCTTCTAGCCCATGAAAGGAGGGCCTTTTTGAGTCGCCTCAACTTTCCATGCAACAATGTCCAAGAGTGCCCCTAGATCGGTTCCTCCTAACTTCTCCTCACTGTCTCGTGATAACCCGGAATACCCGACCAGTGGCTCATGTACTTGAAGCCCGACTGTGGAGCCTCCTTCCTTATTAGGGAAAGAAAGAATGGCGAATGGCCAGAGATGCTGCGGGTCAAATGCTCAACCTTCACCTTTGGAAACATAGAGATCACTTGAACACTGGCTACGCACCGGTCGAGCCGGCTCCAAAAATGACTACGACCCCTCTGGTTGTTGCACCAAGTGAAGGGGTCACCTGAATACCCCAGATCCATGATCCCCTTTCCAGCCATGAATTAGCCGAACACCCTGCTATCTATCCTTGGAAGGTCACCTCTTCCCTTCCTCTCCTCCGAGTTAGCTACAATATTGAAATCACCACCCACCACCCAAGGCTGACCCCCTGGATCGAAAGCAGTTAGCTCTCTCTATAACTCTTCTCTTTTCCGTGCATCGCAACTACCATAAATGAAAGAAACAAACAAGGATCCTCCACCGCAGGACACCCTCATCTTAACATGTTGCTCACCTGCTTGAATTAACTCCACTGTAGTCTCCCAGTGCCAGAAAATCCAGATGAACTTATTGATAGGCTCCGCATGCAAAGATGCATGCAGTTTCATCTTGTGCGTGAACTCATTGATCTTCGCAAAATTATTCTTGTGTTCAAGGATTTCCACCACCTTGACCCTGTGTTTCATGACATCTGAGACAATAAAATCTGACTTAACTCTCACCCCGACTCCCCGTGCATTCCAGTTTAAGATTGGATTCATGGAAATAGAGAATGCCCAGCTTTGGCCCCAGGCAGCTCGGTCTCTTTCATAAGGGAAACAGAGCACTCCCTATTCTTTATCCTCTTCTTCGACGACCTCGTTCACACTCCCATACCTGAACTAGATTGTAATGGATGGGAATGCATGAGCCTCATCGCATGCTTAGAAACCTTACACTTCACCTCCAAAAGAGGCCATCGTGCCTCCTCTTCTTCCATCTTGAGAACCTGCAAAGATGGAGAGGGTGCACCAGCAGCAAGATCACAATTGACCAACCAACCATCCTCAACGGGTAGCCGGTATTCATGGAAACCTGCCACATCAAGACAACCAGCTCGGTCTAGCACCTTGTGGCCCTGAAGAAGGTCCACTCTAGGAAAAACGATTCCCTATCTAGAAGCCTTCCTGGGCAGCTGCTCAACTAGAGGAACCAGAATCACGTGAGGTTGATCTCGAGAGAAGGAAACCATCATGCTCGGAGCAACCTCCCAAAGTTTATCCCATAAAGAACCTTCCTAGAGCATCCGAGGTTGCAGTCAAGACTGAGCCGAGGGCGCCAAGGGATCCATATGAAAAGAACTCAGCCCATTGGAACCCAGAGCCGCAACAGAAACAACCTCAGGCGTGGGGCAGGATGGAACGAGCACTTTGCATACTAGGGACATAGGGGAGATGCCGCTTGGGCCAGAAGAAGAGGAAAACTCTGAGAACGCAAGCATATCTGAGACTGATCTAGGCTCGCCATCCACAGTGGAGGACGGTCCCCTTGTCACGGGAGCACATCCCTCACGAGCCCGCCCTCCAGGGCGCCGTTTCTGGCAGATTTTCCCCGAATGCCCCTATAGAAGACACTCCGAACAAAACCTGGGAAAAATCGAATAGACCAATTGCTGAGACCAGACAGAGGAATCTTGCACCTTCAGGGACAATCTCTCTGGGATAGATTCAGATAGATCCAATTCCACACAGATCCGAGGGGCCAACATCTCCTCACCTCTACCAGTGCATGCATCCATGCAAAGAAAACCCTCCAGCGAGTCACCAATGGCCCTGAGAAAAGTACTATTCTGAAAATGAAGCGGCAGGCTGGGGATACTTACCCAAATAGCAGCATGAGGATCTTCCTTCTCCTTATGAGCCTCCATCGACCACCGAGAGAGGTTGAAGCGCCATTGGCCCAAGATGCGAGGAGAAAAGCACCAAGCCTTAATGAAATCCTCCTCCGAAGCTAACACCAAACAGAACAAGAACCTGTGGATCACCAAAATGAGAGCCTCTTCCTTCAAACCCAAATACGTCACAAAACATAGAAATACAGGAAGGGAATGTTTTTCCACTCTGAATTGTGCCACCAGCGTCAATTTGAGACTAGCAATCGCCTCATCGACCGCCGTGGAAGGATCCAGCAGCGTGATATGTGAGCCTTCCTGGACAACTGAGTGAGAGAACAGATCGGTGCCCAGAAAGCATGGATCCAAAACCCCTGAGATCGGGCCACAAAGAGCCTCTCTGAAAGACAGCACCTGACACTAATGAAAAAATAATAATTAATAAATACATTAGAGTAAAGATAAATAAAGTTTAAAATGAAGGGAAAATTAGAGGTTCGGAAAGATCTCTTTCTTTATATATGAATACATTCTTCTAATTTCATATAATATAATGTATAATGAAAGTAGATTAATTAATTATTAATTTCAAAAACTCTTGTATGTGTATTTTTTTATTCTACTTTTATTAAGATCCTCTATGAACATTTTAGTGTGTTTTGGAGTACTATTTCGTCATTTTGGGAGTTATAGTTTCATGGTTTCATGGTGGGTTTAAATAAACATAATGTTTGGTATTTTTTTTTCAAATGGTAATAATTAAAATGAACTAAAATTATATTGTATTAATTCACATTGAAAACATTAAATATTCACATATATAACTTATTTTTTATGGGAATAGGATTTTTTTATTCGATAAAACATTTATGATAATTGTTTAGTTAATTTGGGTGGTTTTTGACCGTCACAATCTAGTTAAATTTTATTTAATATTATGTCTATATAATAGTCCCATAATCAAAAAAATTGATAATATAAATGTTAAAATCTATTTCAATGATAATGATTGTTTTATGGCCATCCATGAATGCAGTAATAGAAAATTAAAACTCATCATCCATGAAGGTGTTCATCTGAAAAATCATGGATGATATTTCCCTTTTTGTAGACAAATTGAAAAGAGAATATATTTGATGATGGATATTCCAACAAAACAATAAAATTTTATTATATTTATGATAAAAAATCTATCTTGTCAATTTTTAATAGAGGAGGTGAGGGTAAAATATGAAAATATATTATATAAAAATAAAATGATTAAGGAATTTACCTCTCAAATGTTGTCTTTTTGAGAACCTCTTTAAGGAATAAGGGTTTGGACTTTGGTTGATATCAAGAGCTGATGGATTTGGGGTATTGTTTTGGGAATTGAATAAGTATTAATATTGGATATATCGAAATATTATAATGTGTGATGATAATGGTTGGTGATGGGTGGTATTTATAAGGGGTTGAGGGAGGTATTTTTAATTATTATATCCATTAGTTTATTATTTTGGGTCAATACTATAAAAACTACTAATTAATGTGACTAATTATAAAAAATAGTTTTCTTGATTTCTATGTAATGTTTTATTTCATTATGAATGGATCAAAAGTTCATTTCTTGGTCTTTTATGTAAAATACCATAAATTACTATATTTCATTATTCACCAAAAATTCATCTTTTCAAGGGATATTCCAAAATTGACCATAACCATTATTCGGTTTTTTATTTTAAAAATAGAATCTATTTATCAAAATAAAATTCCAAATAATATAATTTTTTTTATTAATTAAATCATCATTTACTTTTAAAATACCAATGTTTATATTATAATAGATTTTTTTGACCATTTGAAAAATTAATTAAGGTCCCATAAAATTATATTATAATTATAATACAACCTAATATTAATTAATGATTTTTTTAAATTTTTTTATCTTCAATAATTATATTATTTATAAAATTGTAAATGCATATTTCCATTCAAAAAAAAACCAACACTTTATTTAACATTTTAAAAAATTTATTTACTTACACTATGATATAATTATATCATATATTTTTTTATAAGATTCCTAAATTTAATTTTTAATTTTATAGGCGTCGTTATAATTATAATTTCTATTTAATATTTCTAATGGTCAACTTACTTTTAGAATGGTCATTTTTACTATTTCTACATTATATATTCATTAATTTATATACATACCTTTTATTTCATTAATTTTTAATTAAAATAGATCCTCGGTTTAACAAGTTTATACTATCATATTTATCATGAATATTTTATTATTAATATTATGTATTATTTATAGAACATTTTTTAGGACTCTGGTTATTCTACTAGATCAAAAATTCCATATTTTTCCACTATTGTTATCTTATTTTATATTTACTTTATTATAGTGATCATTTTCATTCATATTATTTTATATAATAACTAATTAATGATTATTAATTTATGATAAGATATTTTTTATCTATTTAATGTAAGTTATTTATAATATATGAATGGAAATTAAATTTATAAAATTATATGTCATTATATTCTTCCCACCATAAGAAATCCATCCCTTGAAATTTCATAAACATGCTATGGTGACAACATGAGAAGTTATTTCTCATTCATCCCATTCTCTAGTTCCTATTTCGCCTCTTCATTTTTAGTTTTGTTGATAATAAATTGACCAGGTGAGTATAATTTTTTTAGAACATTATATCTACGTTCTATGATCATCATTGGTTATTCCTCATAATAGATTCTATTTTCTAGTTGTATCACCTATAATTCAATACATGTAAGGGTTTTGGAATGTAGTTCATGGTAGGGATACATGGAATATATCATGTACTTGAGAAATGGTTGTGGGAAATTCTGGTTGATATGCCACTACTCTAACATGATCAAATGACTCAAAATGGTTGATTTACTTGGTACATAGCTTTCCTTTCATCCCAAATATCTTGAATCTATTCCACAGACATATATGGAGGAATAATTTGACCCCAACCTCAAACTCTAAGTCCCATCAACGATTATCTGCATAGATCTTATATCGACTTTGGGAAGCCTAGATATGCATCTAGATTGTCTTCACCTGTTGTATACTTCCATCCACCATTTCATGTTCCACTAGCTTATTTTCACTAACATCATCCCTATTTGCATGTGCTATACAAATTTTCGTATACAATGCATGTATATGGATAAATTTGAATTCATGAGTGGATACTATTGTTTTAAGAGAACTAAAACATGGTATGATGTTGATCCCATTCTCATTTGAAGTCTATCGAGCATTCTCTGCACATGTCTTCCAATTTTTGAATATTATGCCGAAATTTTCCTTCATTTTTGGAGTGTTAATCTGTAGTGAAGTTAAAAACATTATTTAGAGAATGTTGGATAATTTTTCAAAAAAGGGAGCTAACTATCATATCTTGATTATATATTTTTGATTATGGTACTTCGTGCAACCTCAAAACCTAAACTATATATATCTATGCAAGTTTTTCTTGTAATAATTCATCTCAAATAAAAATAAAATGCGTAGTCATTATAAGATGATTCTCATAGACCAATATAGCTTTATTTCTTACAAATGTATTGAGAAGTCCTGTGAAAAAGTCCATGGTGATGTTTTCTTATTTCCATGTTATTATGGGTAATGATTCCATCACTACCTTATAATTTTTCCATTAAGACATAACAGGCTAACATAACAATATATTTGATGAATATTTAGCAATATCCTTCTTTATATTATCCTGTCAATAGTTCTCTCATATATCTGAAATCATATTTTTTCTCCCTGAGTATAGACATGGTCAATCTATATGAATCATTGAATTTTTTTTATCTCTTTATTTTAAGTTACAAATTTTCATGTTCCAAATAATACAACTAATTCCCCATCAATTTCGAACTCCAAGATTTTACCCATTTATAATAGCATCTATGTTCTTTTGAATTTCAACATCATATATTTGAGCATCATTTATCTTCACTAAAATGGATGGTTGAGTGATCATTTTAGAAAAAAATTATGGTTTACCTTCCATTTAGATTACCATTTACTTCATTTGAATGTATAATAATATTGGTTCCTTATCAATTTTCATCAGTGATAAATGTTTAGAATTATCTATTCTTGGAGCATCTTCAACATTTTTTACCTCACCTGGATGACGGTGGATTAAGGAATCACAATCCTTGATGAGCCCTACCATCATCGCTGATGAATATTCATCTCATTCATTGTGAATATATATTTTAGGATCTTATGATCATATTATAGAGCACACTTCTCCCATTAGAAATAACTATTCCGGATTATTATTGTGAAAATCCTAGATTCCAACTCGATATAGCATGGGATAGTTTTCCTTGTGAATTTGCACTTTCCATGAAGTGTAGGCTATCAAATTAAGAATTTTCATCTGTATTTAATAATTCATTTTTTAATCATTATTGAATAACACCTAGATTTCCCCATTTATCAGTATTGTTAGTACGAGTTTAATGATAAGCCTCTTCTAAATCTCTTCAAAGCAGTCCCCGTATTAACTAGTAAATTCAAACTGTATTCCCTTATAAGTAAACTTTGTTAATGGGTTTGAACATCATGATAGGTTCCTCAAAAATATTCAACAATACCCATATAGTCTAAATGAACTACATATCTCTATTACCGATGCTGGTCTACTACACATTTCTAATAAAATTGTTTTAGAAGGGTCCACAGTTTTTATTTTTCAAGTGACAAAATTCCTTACGAATTAATCCTCATCCATCCAAAACTGAAATTTACATTACATTTCATATATGTTATCCCTTCATATGTTCTTTAGAATAATATTGAAATACTATTCACAATCCTACTTGTTATTAATGTATATCTAAATACCAGCTAAAAAACTACCAAAATATTTTTGAGGTACTCTATAAAAACTATATTCATTATGCCCATAAATTTTTCTAGAGCATTAGTATGTCTGAAGCACGTCATTATGAACACATAGTTTCTATACTTAATATTAATGATAGTCCTGGGAATATCTTCCTTCGTTACCATTATTTGGTGATATATCAACCAAAGGTCCACCTTTGAGAAATAAAAGGCCCCATGAAGACGATCAAACAAGTCATATATATGTTTAAGGGAAATTGTTTTCTTTATAGTGATTTTTTTAGCTCATGATAACCAATTAAGTGGGGAATTGATCCATCCTTCCTCTTGGGGAATAGTACTGGCACACCCCATGGTGATCAACTACAGCATATAAAACAATTTTCCTGATTTTCTTGTATCTACTTATTTATATATTACAACTCAATAGTGTTCATTTTTTATGTGTTATTTTATATGGTTTGATATACATAATTAATGGAATTTATAACAAGGACCCTCTTTCAGAATACATTCCTTCCAATTCATCAAGGAACACATCTGTGAAGTCCCTTACAATAAGAATGAATTTTAGCCTGATCATATCATTTATCATAATACTTTTATATAGATAATATATATAGTAGGGAAATAATCTATACAATTGAAATTATGATTCCAATGGAGATTCATCATCTTCCTTACACTTGAATAGAATTGGGGGATTTCTTGGGATGTGTTGACTTTTATCCCTTTTCCTAATAGTTTATTTTGACTTTGTGTAGTGATTGAATATCCATTCCAAATATAGAATCAAAATGCAACAGGGGTTATATGTCGATACTTTTTCAGAGTTCTATCCCATAAACATTAAACTGAGAAGAGTTATATAATTTATATGTAATAATTTCCCCTTTATAATTTTTCACAAAGAACTAAAAATTCATATTTTGAGGTGATGTTTGAATAGTTCTACTATAGTGGAAGGATATGAATGCATGGGTAGATATAGAGTCAGATAGTTTGTTTTTTCATTTGTGGAATGACTAGTTCCCCTATACCCAAATAAATTTCCATCTCCACCTTGGGAGTGGTGAAAGTATATTCCCTTCCTTTCCACCGTGGATGACATTGGTGTTTATTACCATAAAAAACTATACCTTTGGTTATTGTAACACATAATTATCTTGTTATTTTCGAATGAAACAATGAACTACAGGTTGAGTGTTGATATAATCATACCATTCATGTTTAGCATTAGTTGGCTTCTTCAAATCCCATTTAAAAAATTTACCCTCATGACCTTGTCTTCTATTTTTGAAGAATCTGATTTTTTCTACTTAGATAGTTCCCATTATAATTCTGTCGAAACTTTTTCATTGTAGGATATTGGTTTCTCCTTACTTCATGGGATTTATCTATTTACCCCCCCCATATTAAAATTTATTTTCTAATTTTTATCCCTAGGATATAAAAACAAATTAGAGTCATCAGTCTCCATTTAATCTTTAAGGCACAACATTAAATCTCTTCATAACTATCAACGAATCAAATCATCGATGCTTTGGTACACATGGATACAATACAATAAATAATATATACACATTTCATTTAGTGATAATGAAAATGACCTAGTCGTATCATGTATGACTTGTAATTATTGTCTTGTAAAATCTGATAGATTTATCCTTCTTTTCCATTAGACTATGTAACAACATGTCCATATCAAGTGGTGGATTTTGGGGAAAATATTTATTAAGAAATATTTGCATGAATCATTCCCACCACATTAAATCATTTTCCTCTATTGAATCTTATAATAATGTCCACCACATATTTTTATACCCATCAAAATGATATACCATTAGTATGAATTTATCTTATTCTTAATGTTGAAAGAAAAATAATATCTTCTTAGTGATGTTAATTCAATGTTCAATGATGAGGGGATCAGAATATCAACTAAAGATAAGTGGTGTTTGTCATTAAATGTACTTGACCACAACATTCTATATCTAAAGAGAAGAAGGTTGTTCCACATGATTCAAGATATTATTCATAACATAAACCAATTAAGGTTGTACTGTAATGATTTTCTAAGCCCCCACCCCAATAGGATTTGGCATTTCATTGAGGAAATCATCACATTTCCTATAATATTTATTTTTATCATGAGTCTCTTATTTTTCACGATTAAATAAAATAATAAAATAAAAATACAATTACTATTCATTAATACTTATCTGATGAGATTATAAAAATTCAACAATAAACATGTAGGGAATAACTTATATATAAAATGTATATCGTAATATATGAATCCTTATGTTTCAAAATAGTTTATCCATTAAGATAGAATTATCCCTGTGGTTCATAAAAAATACTTCCAGTTCTAATACCCAAAATTAACTAGGTATTGCTCTGATACCAACTATACCTACCCAAGAATTTTAAAAATTTTATAACATTATTTAAGAATTATTGTCCATTTAATAAAAAAACAAAGATATGAAACTCTATTATCCTTTAAAGAATAGGCACTAGATTATATATCATGAAACTAAAATAAAATAATGATATATTAATTTATATAATGATGTCATAAATCAATTCTATCTCTTACATCTACATGGATTTCATTAGGAATACACAATAAAATTGATGACCTAAAACCCATAGTAATGGAATAAGAACAGAAAATAAGAATACCACTTAATTCAAAGTTTTAACATGATAACAAAATAGGAATGAGTTCTGAATAAAAATAAGTAAGCATATAATTTATATCATGGAATTAAATTATCATAAAAATTTCTGAATGTGGAAGAAACACATATCATTACATAAACATGAGTCATGGATAACTTCTTAGACGTAATCACACGGTGGACAGTTTCCCTTAATGGATTATGATTACTCTATAATTCCATACATGATGTCTCATGAGAATAATTATTACACAATGCATTGAACTCCTGTAATGGAACACCAATCATAACATGTTAATAAATTTATGTGCTATATGAAGAATCAAACATAAATAATAAGAATAAGGGTTACCCATGGAATGAAATGGGTTTCATAATAATTTCATAATGCATACCCAAAGGTTTTTTCAAAATGGTATCCATGAAATAAAGGATAAAATAATTTCTAGAAAATAACAAAGTTAAAAAAAAATTATAATAATGGTGTCCAATTGATGTTATTACATGAAAATTCATTTTTAATAAACATTAGAAATGACCACTTTACTGTGGTTTTAAGGAAAATATCAAAGATCCATTAAAGTGGTCTATAAAATAATTATTTTCATAAAACTAGAAATGAACAGAAATAGTTTTTTATGATAAATTTTTTGATTTTAGAAAAATATTTTTTACTTATAATATATTATGTAATATACATGATAATGAGTAAGAATTAGATATGTTCAATTCTATCAGGCATATTTATCTAGAGTAATTTAAAATAGAACTTCATAAAATATAAAAAATTTTCATTATAGAAAGATTAATTAATCTATATAATTTTTTTTGAAAATATACATATAATGTAGGAAAATAATAAAATAATAATGAATAAGTATGTTTCAGTAAAGAGAGTGACAGTATAACCCAAAGAAAAATTTGGTTGATCGAAGAGATACCTTAACATATGCTTGAATGTGTTCTAAACATGAACTTTATTTCCTAGATAATAATATTAAATTAAATAATTATTTAATAAAATATTTATTACATGTTTATTTAATCTAATAAAATTTTATTCGGTTCATTTATCACCATTTTAGGGAGTAATATTGTTCAATATCTTCATTTTGGGAGAAATTGTTTCACGGTGTCGTGGTCTATTTACTTGTATATAATTGTGGAGTTTCTTTCAAAAATGTTAAAAAATAATTAGAAGAGGAATTATGAAGTATTACTGAACTTCATTTTTTTGAAATGGTCCCACATAGGGTTTATATTTCAGATATTAGGATGATTAATTAGATAAAATATTAATTATAGTTGTTTAGTTTATTTGGAAGGATTTATCAAATAAACTAGTTTCAATTTATTAAATATTATGGATATAAATTAGTTAAAAAAATGAAACAATTTATAATATACAAAAAATTTATGATTTTACAGTAATAAGTTTTTTGACCACCCTTGAATGTAGTAATGGAAAACAAAAACATATCGACCATTGAGGTGGTGGACAGACATATCGTGGAAGATGGTTTCATTTTTAGGATAAAAAGAGAATAAAAGAGATTTGATGATGTATAATATACTAGAAAATAAAATAAAATTATATTTATTATAATAGAGTTTTCATGTCACTTTTTATAGGGTAGATGAGTACATTGTAAGATAAGAAAATAAGATAATATAGAAGGACTAAGGATTTTAACTCTTGAATGTTGTCTCCTTTAGAACGTCTTTATGGCACATTATATTGGTATTTTGTTGAGAAAAAAATATCTCAGATGTGGGTAAGATGAGAGGGAAGGGAATTAGGTATAATATTTTTATGCTCAAAAAATTATAAGGTGTGATGACAATGGTTTGTTAGGGGTGGTATTTATAGTTGGAGTAGAGTGTTGATTTTTATTATTATGATCATAACATTATTATTTTGGCCCAAAAATATCACTAGTGTTGATTATTATAAAAAAATTTAGAAACCAATGAATATTAATTTAAAATAATTTTTTACTACATCATTTATGAATCACAAATTCATGTATTCTCCTTGTATAGATATACACTATAAATTATTATAAATAACTATTCAAGAAAAAATCAACTATTAATGAGAAATAGAAAAAATTAACCATAACCTTTTATTGAGAAGCTTATTTTAAAAAATTGGAATCTATTTGATTAAAATAATTTTCTTCATAGGAGAAATTTAATTTTTCAAACAAAATATTATTTAAAAAATAAATACTAATTTTATTTTTATAATCAGTTTTTTGGCCCTTTAAAAAAATATAAGGTCCATTTAAAATATATTATAATTATAATCAAATATATTATTAATCTATGAAACTATTTTATGTATATAATTACCGTTTTAAATAATTATATTAATTATAAAACTGTATGAAATCATTTTTCTTTTACTAAAATTTAGACACCAAATTTAACATTTTGAAAACAATTATTTACTTATAATATTATATAATTAAATCATATATTTTTTTTAAGATACATAAAGATTATATATACATTCATTGGTGATATTAATATGCCATCAAATAGATTACTATTCCTAATGCTCAAATTACTATTTAAATGAACAAGTTGCAATTCTTTCATTATAGGTTTCTTAATTTCTAAAATTACGTCATATTTAATTCATTATTCATTAACTTATATTATATATTATAAAAATTATTATTTGTTTCTAAATATTTGTTTGAAGGTTTGGTTACTCCATTAGATAGGATGATACCAAAAAAATTCCATTCTTATTATATATTTATTTCCCTATATAATATTTTCCATTCTAATTATTTTACTTACAGACTAATGAATCATTTTTCATTTATGAGAATGAGTTTCTTTTGTTTTATCACCTTAATGTATGATATTTTATTATAATAAAGATATTTAAATTTGTAAAATTCATGTTCAATACATTATATTGATTATAAACCCTCTAATGAATACATTTGGTGCTACCTTAGGGATGTTGTTTGAAGAAAGAGGTATCGTTAATAACTAAGTGTTTTATTATATTTCTTATTTTACCACCCTAAAATACTCTTTAAATATTAAAATATAATAACATAAATATTACCCATATACTCAGATGTTATAATTTTCTTTTTAGAGCAAAAATATATCTTGACATGCATGAATTGTGAAATGAAACGGTCAATTGGGTGTAAGGCCAAGTAACACCTTGAAAATCAATGTAATTCACTTTAATTCAACTCCTCACATGATATGATGTAATAAAATATTAAAATTATATATATATATATATATATTATTAATTATATCATTTCAATTCTTTAATTATAATACCACATATACCTTTTTACATTCCATTCTTTTATAATACGATAACATTTCTTGATTGTATGATAAAATACTACCTCATGAAGTTATGTGATTCGTTGTTATATTGTTCATTATGTACAAAGAAATAAACATAAATTTTACAAATATATGTTATATATTACCTTATAAAAATCCATTAATGATGAATTATTATTTACATTTATATCATTCAATATGTTAAATTATGGAAACATTGTTCATACATATGTATGACAAACCATATCCATGAATGGTGAATTTCATCATTCTAAAACTATATTTTATGAATGATTTTAAATATATAGATAATTAAAATATATGATATTAATATTATAGTTAAAATTATGTAGATAATGGTATTATTATCAATATAAATGACCAAAACTACTGAAAGATAACATATATGAGATAATAATGTCATTACTAATAGAGAAAAATTTTATTACAAATAATTGTTAATAATTGGGTGATAAAAGTTTATAAGTAAATAATATATGGTATGATAAATATGATTATTGATCATCAATATATTTATAATAGAGATATATTAATTATAAATGAGGATCATACATGTTTTAATTGTTTTGAGACTTGAGGTAATGGATTTTTGTTTCAATTTTCATTTTTGGGACATATGTTATATTATGAATCTATCTTCTTTAATGATGTTTATATAGTACCACATTGTTATTTTATGTCATGAATTTATTTATTTTTATTATATATACTATTTTTTAATATTATTATTTCATGGGGATAATGATTTAAATGTTACCAATGTGGTAGTGATTTATATTATAATCTCATTGTTTATCAAGATTTATTATGTTTATGTTTCTAATGATTATTTATTAGAATTTAAAACATGATAAAATAAATAATTTTGTAATACAATAGATATGGATTGGTAATACATGTAGTCAATTAATTTTTACATCCTTAAGCACAAAATATATCAAATATCTATTTTTATGGAAAATCATATTTATGTCTCTCTTCGGTTTAAATAAATTTAATTCCATGTTGGTGTATCCCGAAAATTTTTTAAATAAATTTTTTTTCTATTATACGGTGAAATTTTAATTTATATTTTACCCATGATGGTATTTTAAAAAGTTAAGGACTTTTTCCAAATGAGGTTATTTTGACTTTCTTAATAAAAAAAATTATTGGAATATTTATTTTTAAAAGAAATTAGCAAGAAAATATTTTCCCTCTATTTTAATTAATAAATTATATAAATATTCCCCTATATGTTTCCATGGTTATATTCAAATAAAAAATTTTAATTTTTTTTATAAATGTTTTATTTGAAAATGTTTTTTCAAAATGTTTTTTCAAAAGTGGAAATTAAATTTTCCCCATAAAATTTACCAAGTGAAATTTTAAATATAAGATGAAATATTTGTACGTTACCCATTATTTACAAGGGTCATGATATTAGGATTCCATTATTACTTATTAATTTAATTTTATATGATTATGATGAAGATGTATTTATGAAACTCATTCCTCTTCAATGGGTTTTGATATCACAAATTTTTTATGAAGCCAATTTTTTTCATGGGTTCTCATATGAGGAATATGTTATTATATTGTGTCACTAATTTCAATTATTTGGAATATGTGATGTTTGAGACATATATCACCCTATTATTACTGGGGTAAATCTTTATATTTCATTAGATAATAGTGTAAAAACATTGAATGGTTTATACACATTCATAAATAGGTCGATGGGCTTGCTCCACATTGGGAAATAGGTGACAAGAAATGATCCAATATTTTTTATGGTCTTTGTAGTTATCCATGTAAAAGGAATTGGTTTTTATTCATATGGTTGTTGAACAATGTTTTGAAACGATCTTATGGTTAATGAATTTTTATGATTTAAAACCTATATGAATCATGTATTTTTGAATGAAAATGATTTATACAATGACCGATTTTTATGATCTACAATATTTTGGGTATGGAAATATTATTTCATATTCATTATCTCATGTTATTATATTTATATTTTTCATTTATATGATCATATAATGATATGCCTCATTTTTACCTTAACTAATTATCTGATCTTACACTTTCTTATATTTTCTTTTCCCTCGGATATGAAAATTAGTTTGACATTGGTTATGTTTATGAAGATTATAAAGGAGAAGATATTTATAGGATATAATGAATATCATTCATTAAATATGATGATTTTGTACCTAGTCTGCAAATAAACTAAATCATTATAATCATCAGTCATGTAATTAAGTAATTTATTGAATAATTATCTAAGAATATGAGATATTTATCTATGAAAATATATTTTTGTTTCAATTTGTATAAAAAATGTTTTAATTATCCATGGGAAAAAGGATGAAACAACTTTAATGATAACCATTATGAAATTTCTATGTATAGTCTAATACCTGAATATTTTAGTATTGAAGATATTATGTGGTTTACCTAGAAATACAACCATATATACATACTAAAATAGAATTTTTATTTAGAAAAGATATACCTAATTGATATAAAATTCATAATAGGTGATTTGGTTTTTACTCACGCGTTACATGGTAAACAAAAATGTTATTTACTATACTCATATGATCCATCACGATTGATTTTGTTAATTCGCATATTAATTATGATCCGTCACGATTGATTTTAATAGTTGATAATCATAGTAAACCTACGATAAACAAAATATGTCATATATTTAAATGATTATCATGATCTTGAAGAAATATAAATAATTATTTATGATAATTTGTTTTAAAACTATGATTATTTTTCTGCCACACTTTTTTTTGGTTTCAATCAATGGATATAACCCAAAAGACCCATTTTAATGTCGAATTTGATGGTCAATGTAATTATTGTCCACATATGAATCCAAATACTAAAAGATATAGGACAAGAAAATTTTATCTATCCTAACATATCATTCTCATGTCCTGAATGATGATTAGATTCTAAACATCTCTAAAGGAGAAAATATTCTAGTGAATCATTATTTAAACTGAATCAGTAATCTTTTAGTGGTTCTTTTTATCCACTAGTGGTTGAGAAACAGATTGTTAACATTGGAATTATATTTTATGTTCTACTATGCTCAAAACATGAAAATATATCCCATGTTATCTATCATTTGGAAGGTGAAGTCGATCAATGGTTGATATATATTAAGAACATAGGTCAAGAAGATGAAATTGACTGTATATAATAATATGAGTTTAATAGGATATTTCCCTAAAAGTAATTATATCATATTCTATGTAAAAAATAAGAGAAGCAATTAATGGAGATTAATATAGAGGATGCAAATTATATCAATACCTATGTAACTAATTTTACAAGGTTTCAAATTTAATACACTAGTTTATTCATCAAAATGAAAATAAAAAAAAGATCGAATATTTTGTGACTTTAAATCATGTCTCCAAAATGAATTATACATAATATACTTCAGTATATATGATAGATGATTTCAATTTCCACTCAACGTAATTACAGAAATAAAATATTTTATCCATTCTCGTGGTTCCAATATGAAAAGGAAGATCAATCTCCATGAAAACAAAAATGTATCACATGTTGGATATAAATTTTATACATTAACATGATAGAAACGTGGTAACAATTATCAAGGGATTGTGATAATTTAACCAGGAGGGGATTTTTATGTGGAAGGGTGGGTCCTAAATGACTTCAATGGTGAAATGTGATGAAAAATACATTTAATGACATATTGGAAAAGATGTTTATTACTAATGAACCACCCAATCCCTAATTCATCAAATGGATTAATTATGTAAAGTACAAGGAATTGGCCTTAAAATTTACAAAATAAAACAATTTAATTTAGAATTATCTTATTATATTCCCAAAGATCAATGCGGTTTAGAATTATAGAAAGATGAAACATAATTTATACACATTATCCCACAAGAATACAAAGTAGACACAACAGAAATGATACCCTTTTTTTCATAATATTTTTTTGGAAAAAATTAAATCTATTATGATAAGTATTCACAAAATACCTATTGGATAATAAATTTCTATTAACCATTGTTAAACCCTGTGAAAAATATTTTAATACTTGGGAAGTGAAAAAAATCTCAATAAGGGATTTAAAAAAAGAGAAACCATTAGTACGTGAGTAGTTGAAAAAATATGAAATAATTTCAACAAATACATATTTCTCACCCAATGTGTATTATTTTGTTTCATTGTGAAAACATTAGATTTCTATAAAATTATCAAAAACATAAATAACCTATATAGGCTACACGAATAATTTATTAATTACAATTTCAACCATTTTGACTACCATATGATTTATATTCTCATAGAAATATTACAATGTAATGATCATTGTTACTTTACTATGTAACCCTCATGACTACCGTAGGCTGTAACCATTGTACATACATTTGGAGTAACCATATGACAGAACTCTAACAAAAACAATGCCAATGAATTAAAGTGAGATGTAGGTCCCATAAATCATCCTAAAAAACTCTAATGAATATTAACATAATCATTAAAACTTTACACATTCATAAAAACCTTCCATTTTAATTTGGTAAAAATGGAAATTTAAAAGAGGGTTTTAAAAGAGAAGTCTCTTACATATTCCATATCATTTAAGTGAGAATTAATAAATTGATTATAATATGTATAACCATTATAAATATACATAATTAAAAATAATACATTAAAATTAATATCACAAATAATCTTAGCATGAAAAAATAAATGAAGTAATAGGTTAACCCAATGAATGAAAATTGGGATAAAAATTCCCTTACATGAGGTTTGTCTTACATAAAATGTGTTTAAACATCCTATAAAATAGATAAAAAATGGTTGATGTTATTTTATTGATATTTAATTATTTTTATAACACCTTATATGGTCATTTTATAACATCATTCCACCCAATTATTAATAATTGTTTGTTATACCCATTATTTCAGCAGCATTTTTTTACATTGATTCCATGGTCGGTTCGTAATGGTTTTTTGGATGGAAGAGAAACTAATAAAGTATAATTAAATAGTATTAATATGTTTCCATTATATTAAATTATTCCTCAAATCATTTTTAGATATGATGATGATTTATTAGATAAAACATCAATGATATTTATTTAGATCATTTTGGTGGTTCTTCGATAATAAATAGACTAGATTCATTATATAATTTAAATTTATGTATATTTGTTAATGGAATAAAATACATTATATAATAAACATTAAAGTATATCGGAACCATTAATTTTTTTTATGTCAAACCATGAAGGTGGTAATGGAATTTGAAAAAGCTTGTTTTATGATGTCGGTGAATCTACATATCAAAGATGGTGTTTTTATTTTTAAAATAAAAGGCTGAGGAGAAGTGTGATGAATAATTTTCCATAAACATGATAAAATTATTTAAATATATAAGATAAAATTTCTCTAGTGCATCTTGGATAAGGGGAAGTTATTATTTTATAGGAAGATAAAAACAATTGAAAATGAAATAAATAAAAATGAATGATGAATTTTACCAGTTGAATTATCCACCTTGAGAACCTCCTTATGGCCATTTATTTTGTACTTTTGTTGAGAACATAATGGATTGGACGTGGTAATGTGGATTGGGAAGAGTATTGAGTATAAATTGGGAATAGTACAATGCTTGATATGTGTGTGGACAATAGGGGTGAGGGGTGGTATTTATAGGGGATGAGTGGGAGGTTTTCCATTATTTTAATCATTATTTTATTATTTTGATCAAATATATAAATAAGGTTGTTTATTTTGACTAAATATAGTAATTAGTGCATGTGATTTCAAACAAGGGTGCTTACTTCAGAAGAACATCATCCATGACTCAATAAATAATATATTTAACTTGTTTCGTAAAATATCGTATTTCACTATTCACAAAAAATTCAAGTATTTTAGAAAATCCAAAAAAATCTATCTGGTGATTAATAGAAGTGTATAATTCAAAAATGATCCCCTTTTATTTACAATAATTATTTAAATATGAGAAATTTAATTTTTAATTAAAAAAATAATTTATTTTAAAAATACTAGTTTTAAAACTACAACTGATTTTATAAAACATTAAAAAATTAATTAAAGTCTCATAAAATTATATTATAATCATAAGACAACGAATATAATAATGTCTGAATCTATTTTTTGAAAATATATTTTCTTTTAAATAATTATAATAATTTTAAACATATAAATATATATTTATTAATAACAAAAATTTGAAAACTTCATTTATAAATTTCAAAAAAATTAGTTGTTTAATTATATAAATATATCATATTTTTATATATTGGATTGGTAAATTTTATTTATACTTTATTAAGTGAGGTTACTATTCTTTTGGTGAGATTACTATTCTTAATGGTCATGTTACAATTCCTAATGTAATGTTACTATTCCATCAACGTGAATTCCATAATTTATATAAATACAACTTATTTCATTATAAATGTATAATGAATTTTACAACATAATTCCAAAATGGAATGAAATAATTTTAAAAGTAAACAGATTTATACATTCACCACACCATCTAAAAATTATATCCTCAACGTTATTGTATAATTACTAAACATGTGATGGAACCTTTCCATCATATCATTTTTAGATTCCCATGTTCTTTCTTTAACCATATGGTTTCTCCACAAAACAATAACAAGGTAGAATACATTATTCCAT